>CM060913.1:483196896-484546896 GCA_030737875.1 Allium sativum | reverse complement strand
CTTGTACAACTTTTTTTTTTTTTTTTTTTTGGGCACTTGACTAACTCGGAAACTCCATCACCATATTTAAGGATCAGTTCACTAGTAAGTTATGCAACAGTTGTCAGAATGTTTGCATGGAAAAACGAGCTAATGTTTTCAATAACCAATATTGACCGAAATGCTAAAGCAAAAGAAAACCCATGAAACATGCTAGTTCTTTATAGTGTTCTACCAGAACCAAACAACAAACTACTTGTTTAAACAGAATGTTAATGTACAAATACCAGAAAAGTTATTTTGTTACTTCTGCACCAGGATATAACAGACCCTAATGGATCTAAAGCTTAAGGTTCATATCCATTATCCAAATATTTATAAAGAGAAGACACTGCATCATGAAGTACATGTTTAAATTATTTGTGATAAAAGAATATGGTATAAAGAATGTTAGTTTTAAACCACCGTTCAAAGGAAAAGGTACAAGCTACCGATTTTATTTTCATTTTTATTTTTAAAACAAAATAAACTACAGAGTTGCACTTTTACACTACACAATTCGAGCACTTAACGATTTAATAGCAGTGGAGGTGCAAAAAGCTATCATATGAATATATCAAAAATTTGCGGAAGTATGGAAAAAACAAATTATTAGAAAAATTGAATCTCCAAAGTTGATTTATTCTCATTCCTGCATCAATTGTACAGAAGGATACAATTTTCACTCTTGTATAACCAAACTGAAGAATAATAATTCATGTAGTTCACACTCTGCTAAGTTATGTACTTAGGAAAATTTGTTGATTTATTTTATAGCAAACTGGTCAAATTAACATATTTAGTAACACAACTGAAATAGTATTGGTAACACACTTTTTAGTGTCACCGCTAAATACCAAAAATGCCCTTCTACAGATATTACAGGATGTAATATCACTTAAAAAATATGATCTTAATATCACTTGAAAATATTATCTTAATTTTATTCAAAAATATGATCTAACTACTAAACTTTACAAATTCAAAACGCACTTCATCTTTATTACTAGAATCAGCTACTTAGACACAAAATAAAGCACAACTGGTAACACAAAAGGTCTGGACCATTGGATCTTTTTGTCTTTATATACAAGGTGGAATTCAAGGAGAAATCCAATGATGGAGATCTATAGTTTCACCAACTGTATTATAATTTTGTGTTCCAATAGATTTTCCCTTTATTAATTAATAATATAAATATAAATTCAAACTAAGAAAATAAAAATTAAACATTGCAACATAGAAATAATTATTTAAACTAACCAAAGAGGATTAAATACTTATGCAAATTATTTTCTTTTGAACATGGTAAACATATGCACATGGTAGACAAAAAAGCGTGTGCCGTAAAGCTCATTTTTGTATTAAAATTGTTAAGGCTGATGCCAAAAACTCCTGATTGGCGTACATAGAGGAAATTAGCAAAGATTTAAGCAGATGTACTATTTAATAGCACTAAATTAAAAACGTATAGCAATCAAAGCACGCTACGCGCTTTAGCTTGGTTTTTGTGGAACTTTAACTGCATAGCTCTCGCATCATAGACAGATCAAAAATTTTGATTTGACAAATACGAAATAACGTTAATTATGAAAATATCTAGAATGTCATGATACTGAAAATTTGAACATTGCGAATTGCATGAATCAGATAGATGGAAAAAAAATTATTACAACAAGATTAACATACAGGAATAATGAAATTTTCCATTTTTTAAAGAAATGCTTTCAGTGCAAGGGTAGACAATGCGTAGAGACTAGAGAAGTATATATTTATATTATTCAATTGCTGGGTTCCTTTGCAGATGCAATTTTGAAACAAATATAATTCAATGCAGGTGCAGACAATATATCATAAAGAATATGTCTGTATTATACATTTGCAAGGTTCCTTTATGGACAAAGAAAATGCTGCAAGGGGATTTTATCCAGTTTCAAACAGATGATCAAAGAGTTCATGCTTCAAAAATACAATGCAATTATGAAGATATCCGGTAGTTAAGGCGCAAAGACGCAAAAAGGCGCAAAGCTTGAGCCCTGAGCTTTTTTGAGCCTTGGGCATTTTTGTGTGACTTTTATACAAGTGTGGGTTCTTTTTCTAGAAAAAAACTGTACTACAAAATGCTACTAAAAATGATAAATTTAGTGATAAAAAACATAGATTAGTAGGTACGAAGTCACAAATGCAATTTCGAAAACTAAAACGTTCACAAATTCAATAAATTTAATTAATTAAAACATAATTCTTTAAACATTAAAATTAAAGCATAACTCAATAAATTTTAAAACATATCTAAATTTTAATTTAAAATTTAAAATATAACTTAGTAAATTAACCAACAAGTTTAGATTAAAGTTTAAACCTTTAAACTAAATAATTTAAATGAGAACCAGTTTAAAAAACTGCTGCTGGTATTTGATATATATACACACACACACACACACCTGACGGTGGCAGCAGCAGCGTAGGCGCGATAAATTTTTTCAATGTACAATGCGTTAAAACGAAAGGGAAAACCCTAAAAATCAAACAAAACTGGTCAAATTTGAGTGTTGAGAGTAGGATCGGGTCCAAACAAAAGTTGGCTTGGCATAAAATCAATTATATCTCAAGGCGCGCTTATTTGAGCCTCAGTGCCTTGAGAAAAAGCGCCAAAGGCGCGCTTTATTTGCGCCTCAGTTAGCCGAGGAGCCTTGAAGGCTAGCGAGGCGCAAAACCTGCGCCTGAGCCTTAGGCGCACCTAGGCGCGCTTAAGCGCGCGCCTTAACAACTATGGATATCCCGAAGTTAAAATGTTAAATTTTGGAATATTGTGGATTACATGAATTAACTGGATGGTAGTAAAACATAATATAACAAGATATACACGCACAGATAAACAAACAAGACTCCTACATATTAACTTTGCAATACCAGTAGCATATTTTGTTCATTCAATTAATTCAACTTCAGGAAGATTCATCAAATCTTCATGAGAGATGCACTTTTGAAATGTTATGTGACGATTGTTTAAGCTAAGAACTTGCATTCTTAACAGTGCAAAATTTTCTCCAAATAAAGCTAGAATGGCAATCTGTTATTACAGTTATACCATGCATAGCACTGAAGACTCAATCACAGTGGTCTCTTTTTAAAATGTAAGCATGATTCAGCCATCAAAAATCAACATGGGAAAATGTAAAAAATGATCATTTCTTTGGTCATTTAAGCATCATTAGAGACAGTAGATAATATTTACACTGAACCCGGGAAAAATGGACTTGAATCAACATGGAAAAGAAATATTGCAAAATGACCTAAATAAGCTAAATCTAACTACTATTATGAAAATAAGATTCAAGATCTTTATTTTTATTTAACACGGAAATTGAAAATACATGTGCTCAACCCAAGCATTTGGAAAATGCAACAGTGATGATGACCATTATTCAACCATCATTACACATACACACGAAAAGTGCATAGCTATATTTTAGGTATAGATGGGAGCGCTCACTTTGCTACATGCAAAACAAAAATTGACATACAAACTTGATGTTGTCTTTTCATTGTATTTGTCTTTCTACTTATGTGGAACAGCGATCAGTGATAGTAAAAATGGCGTCCAAAGAGCAATCTAGAAGGAATCGCAGCCTTCCCGATCCAAGAGTCAAAATGGATCGCAAGCCGTGAAAAATGTGCGATTCTATTTCAGAACGAAAATACCGGAGTCCAATACCGAATCGCGATATCAATTTAAACAAGGAATTGAAAATAAATCAAAAGAGATTTAGTTCGGCATCGCCATCTCGATTCACAAAAAAGGGGGAAATTAATAATAAGAGGAACAGGGAAAAGCAGCAGCAGCAAACCTGAATTGGAAAATCTTAAATTCAGAGTCAAAGTCGATTTATTTTTCCCTTCTATTTCATTTTTAGAAACCCTAAGTTTCACGGAGGAAGATGATTGACGGTACGAAGATTGGGTCGGCCTTATCTCCACACCCACACACACCACATTGTCAGCCTAAGCCCATTTGTCCGCTGCTTCAAATACTCCCCACATTCATCTACATCCCAAGCTTTATTTTCTGGCAAGTTCTGCTGCAACTCATCAAAATACTAAATTTCCCACTTTAGTCAAAATTTCAATGACAAAATTACTATTTATCTGTTTTTGATTTAAATTTCTTGTTTTCTAATACCTTCAAACTAGCAGGGACATTGCGTGGTACCCTGAAAACTTCGCAGTGGTAATGTGAATAAGGATATTTTCGTTTTTTTTAAACGGAGGGAAACTCAATAATATGATGAGTTTTTCGGTTTTTACATAAATTAAGGGAGCAACTCAACAATTCTTTGAGTTCAAATAAAATTAGCTTTATTTTTATTTTTCTCTTCCATAAAACCGCTGAAGTTTCCCCACTCTTTTTTTTATACAAAAAATCACGAACCACATGAAGTATCGCCTCGTTGATGATTAATTTTAGGCATTTTGTACAAATTTCAAACACGAAAGTTTCTTAAATCGTGTTCTTTTCATCATTCAATTTTTATTAATCGATTGCTAGACGTTTAAATTGATGGTTAATTTTAATAAATTCATCAGTTTTAAAATCGATTTATATTAAAGAAACTAGACTACAGAATGATGAAAAAAATAGTTAAGAATTTTTAAATACGTTGGGATAGAAGAAATCAAAGATTTGACAAAGTTTTTAAAGTGCAAAATTTGTTGGTAAGAAACAGACATGTTTTGTACCGACGTGATTTGGTAACCATCAAGGACAATGAAAGGAAATACTACGTAAAATTTGACTAAGTTTTAGACGATGAAAACATGGTAATACCAACATGATTTGGTCGGTATCGATCTCGGGTAGGACATGATATTGGATACTTCAGAAGCTTGAGACTCAAGCTACAAAGAAAATGTAAAGTTTTGACATGCAAAATGTAATAGCCCGCATTTTACGTATCGAAGGATCATAAAATATTTTTATTTAATTCCCTAAGGATTGGTTCATTCTCATATTTTGATATGTTGTTTATAGGGATGTGAGACATGTCCATAATTTTACCAATTTTATTCGTGACCATTTTTCCCTGTCAGTTTTGTATAGGGCATAACTTTTGACTAGGATCGAATTAGGTGTTGAGATCAATTTCATTGAAAAGGAAATAGTGTTGCTAATTCCGTAAAGTGGTCATATTAAAGATTTGGTTCAACAGATTGGGAGGAACCGCTATTTTAGTGCTGCACAATTTATGTTCATGATTTATAAGTCATTAATGGGCTGATTGGGAGTGGCCCATTAGTGGGTTGGTGTGAGACTATAAATATGGGGTTAGAGGCATGGAGAATAGTTTCTTTTCTTCATTCTCTCATTTGGTTGAGCTCATGATCCTCTTTGCTCAATCAAATACACATTTCCACCATTTAAATTCTGGATCTACATGTGAAGATTGAAGATCAACATCAATCAAAGTTAGATCTACTTCAAGTGAAGAAAGATCGCATCAAATCAAGAGGTTTGGAGTTCATTCTTCGCTGTCCGAATTGAGCATTTAGTGAATTTGAAGGATTGGTGAGTGATAAGCATCTCTCACACGGATCCAATCAAGTATATGGGTCGTTTGATCTTATTTTCATCATTTTAAGTTGTTTCATCTAGATCTAATAAAGTTCAAATAAAGGCAAGAAGAAATGTCATATTTGTGGGAACGTGGGTCATTTGGTCAAAGATTGCCGAAAAAGGAAGAACACTTGTTTTAACTGTGGCAAAGTTGGACATTATACTAGGAAATGCCCGAAGAAGTAAGGAGTGGGGCAAAAGATAAAACCATCTGGAGAGTCGGTGCATGCTTTCAAGGGCAGTGGACTGGACGAAGGTAGGAAAGTTTCTGTTGAAGGTTTGATTTCTCTTTTCGGTCATCCTGTTAGGACTCTTTTTGATTCTAGCGCTTCACTTTCTTTTATATCTGATTATGTGGTAGAGTCTCTGCACCTTTGTACTAGTATGGTTTCGGATCCCGATGTTGTCTCAAAACCCATTGGGGGCTTGCCTCATCTTTCTATGATTTGTCGGGTTTTGAGAATATCTGTGTTGGGCGTCGAGTTTGAGTGCGGCGCATATGAGCTTGGTTTCATGGGCTATGGTTTGATTTTAGGGATGGATTGGCTAGCCATGTATGGTGCCATTCTAGACTGTGAGATGAGGGTCGATAGACTTTTGACTTGCCATGTGAGAACTCTCGAGATTTCTTGTGACCTAAGGGGTCTATCATGCTTAGTTTCCTAGAATCGCTTACAATCTGTACGAGTAGTCTGTGAGTCTCTTGATGTTTTTGAGGAGGTTCGGGGCTTACCTTCGAGGTCCGAGATTGATTTCCGGATATATTTGGTGGACAATGCGAAGTAGTCGCATTGCCTGTGCGCCACATGGCTCTTAGAGAAAGGAGGGAGCTCAGCAAGCAAGTAGGGGAGCTACTCGAGAAAGGGTTTATTTGGTGAAGCATATCTGAATGGGATGCTCCAGTCGTCTTTGCAACTAAGGCGGACGGCTCGCTTCGCTTATGCGTGAATTACAGAGTGTTGAATAAGCTCACTATGTAGAACAAGCACTCACTTCCGAGGATAGATGATCTGTTTGACCAACTTGTTGGGACATCTGTTTTCTCCCAGTTAGACTTGGCCATGGGGTTTCATCAGTTGAGGATGGCCAAGGACAGTATAGACAAGACCACTTTATAAACTCCAGATGGTTTCTTCGAGTGGCTCATCATGCCTTTTGGGTTGACGAATGCACCCGCGTATTTTGTGGATCTGGTGAGTAGGGTGTTCCGGGAGTTTCTGAATAAATTCGTTGTGGTCTTTATGGATGATATTCTGATCTTCTCGAAGAGCGAGGAAGAGCATGCCCAATATTTAGGGGAGGTTTTGAAGACTCTCCGAGTGCACCAGCTTAAGGAGAAATTATCCAAATGCCATTTTTGGATAAAGGAAGTGAAATTTCTTGGGCATGTGGTCTCTAAAGATGGTATAGCCCATGAAAGTAGTTGCAGTTCAAGATTGGAAGATTCCAAAGAATGCAACGGAGGTGAGGAGTTTTCTTGGTTTAGTGAGCTATTATAGGAAGTTCATTAAGGACTTCGCAAAGATATCAGCCCCACTCACCAGGCTAACGAAGAAGAATCTAACATTTTCTTGGGGTGTTTAACTATGAGGATGCTTTTTAGTGATTGAAGAGGGCTCTAACAACAACACCGGTCTTGACTTTGCCTGATGGGAACAAAGTGTTTACAATATACACTGATGCATGTGGTACAAGGATTGGTGTTTTTTTGATGCAAAAGGGAAGGGTAGTATGTTACGGTGGCAGACAATTAAGAGTTCATGAGAAGAACTACCTTACCCATGACTAAGAGATGGTTGCCATAGTATTCGCACTTAAGACTTGGCGTCATTATCTACTTGGAGAGAAGTTCGAGTTGTATACCGATCATAAATATCTCAAGCACTTGTTCTCGCAGAAGGATCTCAATTTGAGGCAACAGTGATGGATGGAGTTCCTAGCGTCCCATGACTTTGAGATTGCTTATACCCCTGACAAGGGTAATGTGGTGGCGGATGCACTGAGTATGCAGAGGATGACCTTGAGTCCTCTATACGTAGAGAGGCAGAGCTTGGACTATATATCGACCTTTGATTTTAGGCCATCAATGGATCTTATACCTGGTTTGTTGACATCCTCAGAGGTGCAACCTACTCTTATGGATCAGATAGGAACTTCGCAGTGAGAGGATCCACAGATAGCAGACATCTTGGATAGGCTCAGTAGAGGGGAGACTTCTAGTCACCTTAGTAGATATTCCACAGATAATAGAGGGTGGTTGCGATGAGATGGATGGCTTTGTATTCCCTGAGTTGGGAGTCTATAGAAGAAAGTGCTTGAGAAGCCCATCACTCTGGGATGACTATCCATCCAGGAGGTGATAAGATGTATAGAGATATGAAGAGGGTTTTCTTTTGGGCTGGGATGAAGAAAGATGCAGCGGAGTTTGTTTCTCGATGTTTGATTTGCCAGCAAGCAAAAGCTGAGCAAAGGAAGCCCGGCGGTTTACTTCATCCTTTGGAGGTCCCACATTGGAAGTGGGAGAGCATCTCTATGGATTTCATTGATGGTTTGCCAAGATAGAGGAAAGGCAACACCATTATTTGGGTTATAGTTGACAGGCTTACTAAGAGCGCTCATTTCATTCCTGTTAAGAGTAAGAGAACGACAACATGGTTGGAAGCAGTTTATCTTCGTGAGATAGTCCGTTTACATGGAGTACCTTTCAGTATAGTGAGTTATCGTGACCCCATATCCACCAGGGAGTTTTAGACGAGCTTGCAAGAGGCATTAGATACACAGTTGTGTTTGAGCACCGCTTATCACCCTCAGACCAATGGGCAGAAGGAAAGGGTGAATTGAGTTCTTGAGGATCTTTTAAGACTGTGTATCTTAGACTTCGGAGGGACATGGGAGAAACATCTTCCTTTGGTAGAGTTCACCTACAACAACAGTTATCAAGTAAGTATTGGCATGGCACCCTTCAAGGCATTGTATGGACGACCTTGTAGATCTCCGACTTGTTGGTGGGAGTCTACAGATAGGCTTCTACTTGGACTTGAGATGATTAGAGAGACTTCAGAGAAGATTGATCTTATCCGCAGGCACATGAAGGCAACTTGGGACAGGCAGAAGTCCTACGCAGATAAGAGGAAGACCGATATTGAGTTTGAAGTAGGAGACATGGTTTTCATTACGATATCACCTTTGAGGAATGTGGTTCGCTTTGGATCTGTAGAGAAATTGGCGCCAAGGTTTGTAGGGTCATTTCCCATAATAGAAAGGATTGGCCAAATGGCCTATAGGGTGAAGCTACCAAAGAGATTAGCAGGTGTTCATCATGTTTTCCACGTTTCTCATTTGCGAAAATGTCTGCACGATACAGCAGAGGTAGTTGAGTCGAGTATGCTTGAGGAAGTAGAGGTGGAACAGAGGCGAAAGTTAGACGAGTTCCTACCCGTATTCTTGGATCAAAGGTTAAGAAGCTACGCAACCGAGAGGTCAAGTTGATGAAAGTTCAATGGGGAGAAGACCCCGAGGATGCAACTTGGGAGACTGAAGACAAGATTCGCGCTTCATACCTTTTTCTTTTCAAGGGTATGTTCTTAACTTCTTTTTCCAAAGCTTTTATTCGTACTTATTTCTATCATTAAGTATATCCTATCGATCGAATGTTTGACCTTTAGGTACGGAGCTAATGGATGTAAACATGTGTTTGAGACATGTTATGTTTGGTGGATGCAAGTATTTGCTAGTGGTTGCTCGTGGATGAATATACACACACTAGGCACTAGATCGGCTCAACCACTCTCATAATGCATATAGATGCGTGTGCGTATTTTTCTTTTATGGATGGAAATGGGTGTATCATCACATGAATGTTGCATTTGGATGGATGAGTGTGCACTCATATAGCATTTACATACTAGGACTATTTGCATACATGCTAGATTCATGGTACTGATATTAAGGAGGTCAACTGAATCAGTAGACCACCTGATCTTTCGAATTAGCATAGAGACATATACACACACATTTGCATATGTTCATATAAGCATTAGAAATGTTTTAAGAACAATGGATGCCTATGATTGGTGGATGAGTAGATGGATGATGGATGTTAGGATATACATTCTTCTTAACATGGAGATTTCAAGGACGAAATCCTTTAAGTAGGGGAGAATGTAACACCTCATAATTTTAAAGAACACTTTAATGATAAACTAAATAATACTCAATTAAATATTGGGAATTGAGTAAAATGGACTACGCCATTGCGTTCATCTTGGAATTATGTTTAAGATAGACTCCGAGTTTGCATAAAACAGACATCGTATGAAGAAAATATTAAGATTTGAAGTTTGTATATGTGCAAGAGAATTATATATATACAAACCAGTCCAGAAAAATCGAAATCAGAAGGCAAGAATACACGGGAAATCGACTTGTTAGGGGTCGACCCCTACACGGGGGTGTCGACCCTAGGGTCGATGTAACACCTGACCTTCATTAAGATCACTCACAAAGGGAATGCCTTAACTTCGGTTGGAGCGTTTAGGTAAAAAATGCAGATAAATTACAAGACAGACAAATAAAGCAGCGGAAAATAAAGTTATATTATAAATAATGTGGTTCAGTCAAGCTTTTACAACAATTGTCTCAATCATACTTAAAAGTAATACATAGAATTTTTGTCTTGGTTCAAAAACTTCCAAGTATAAAAGAAGCATAAAAATAACAATGATATTCCCCAATAAAGCATGAACTAGCCATAGCAGTGGAAGAGAGAGTCCAAAGCAATACATCGACTATCTTCGAGCTTGGAAAGAAAACTGAGCTAAGTGGTAACATTTCCTCCCTGTGAACCTGGGGGGGACCGGAAGAAAAGAGGCGAAACAAACTAGGTCAGACATAAGTCTGGTAAGTCCAGTGACTTTCAGCATGTAAATAGGAAAAAGTATCATGACATGAATAAACTGAATATAAGACAATACCGTGATAACAAGGATAACAAGATAACATACGATTAACATAGATATGATAAGGCAAGATAAACTGAATGCACTTCTATTCTTTCTCTGTTTCGCTACTACCCTGTTATTCTGATTTCTATATATCTCTACACCACCTAATTAGTGTCCCAACTAGTAATCTGTATAAAATGATCATATGATAATGGGATCCCAATCCCCGCAATTGTGGTAGCCTTCACGTGTACATCTATTGTGAGGATTCCACCTCAATCTGCCTAATTACCATGAATATGTTAGATGTACCCTTACAACCCTATCGATTGGCCCCCTGCTTGTATTAATGTTCCATGTGTCTGTGTCAATCGGCCCTCTCTTGCGTGTAGATACCCTGTGCTGGTCCCATCATAAGGTGTATCAGTCCCTATGATAGCAACCCGACATTATTCAAGGTGCACAGTGTATAACTACTGGTACCCAGTGCCTTCTTTTTCCACTCCGGAGTACGTGCACCAGCGTAATCCGTCGGAACCTACACTGACATACCCCCTGCCGTTATTTTGACCACTTATAATCAGCCCAGTAATCGTGCCCCACCCTGCCTAGTTTCAGGGTAACTTGATACATTTATGTGGGTTACTGCTGAAATGGGTCCCCGTTATAGGGTTTCTTACTGGTTAAGTTTGTGGGCCTATATTTACTAATATTACCCACCAACCCGGTATGTACTTAACCCTCCCACTGATTCAAACATGTTTACTTAATGGTTAAGTTTGTGGGCCTATATTTACTAATATTACCCACCAACCTGATATGTACTTAACCCTCCCACACATTATGTCATATTGGTTAAGTGTTATCCATTCATGTTAACTTAACTCACTCACTCATCATGTCATGTTGGTTAAGTGTTTCTTATTAACCCTTCTCACTCATCATGTTGGATTGGTTAAGTGTTTCCTATTAACTTAACCCCGTTCATTCATCATGTTATATTGGTTAAGTATTTCCCATTAACTTAACCCCATTCATTCATCAAGTTACATTGGTTAAGTGTATCTTATTAACTTAACCCCACGCGTTCATCATGCTGTATTGGTTAAGTGTCATCAATCAATTCAAGTTAACCTAACCCACCCACTTGTCGTGTTACATTGGTTAAGTGTTGCCTTCTTGTATTAACTTAACCCTCCCCATTCATCATGTTATATTGGTTAAGTGTTGCTCTCTTGTTTTAACTTAACCCTTCCACGCATCCTGTTATATTGGTTAAGTGTTGCTCTTTTGTTTTAACTTAACCCTACCCATTCATCATGTCATATTGGTTAAGTGTTTCTTATTAACTTAACCCCACCTTCTTCTCTAATTAACAGGTTATAATGGTTAAGTGTTCTAAATTTACTTAACCCCATCTTCTTGTCTAATTAACATGTTATAACGGTTAAGTGTTCTAAATTTACTTAACCCCACCTTCTTGTCTAATTAACATGTTATAACGGTTAAGTGTTCTTAATTTTACTTAACCTTACCATTCTTAGCATGTCTGTTTATTGGCATTAATTAATTTATTAATGCCCCAACCTCTCACATTAGAACTGTTGTTTGCGGTTGCTGGATGTGTCTGGCAGTTCCGGGCAGACTTCTACCGCAAACTCATTCTAACTCGAGTTTTGGGCTAAATGCGCTAACCTCTCACATTAGATCTGTGTTGTTGCAGTTACTGGATGTATCGGGCAGTTCCGGGCAGTTTTATACCGCAACTCAATCTAACCTCGGGTTAGGCATGTTTATCTTTTAGCATATTTACCATACATGTCCAAGTCTAGATTTTATATGGTAATCATCCCAAATTCACAAAACTAGTCATGTTCCAATTCTCAAGTTATAGCCCAACAAAGCTGATTTCAAGTTATGCCCCACAAATTCAAATTCAAGTTATTACTCAAAATTGGTTGCACCCAATTTTCCTAAATTTGCAATAATAGTCATGCCCCAAAAATCACAACACAACACATGCCCTAAGGTTTAGTCATATTGCACCGTACAAAATATTCTCCAAAAACCCCCAATCGTGATTCACAGTATAAACTATGCCAAATTATAGCCTTTAATTACAGGGCATGCCAATTACCTAAAAATCCCAATTTAGGCGTGTTCACATTTAACAGTTATCTCTATCTTACTATAGGTTTTCATGCCTGAGCCATACACCACTATACACAATAATCTCCTTCTTCCAAGTCATAAACTATCATATATATATATATATGCCCTAATTTTAGGTCTTAAACCACAACATGTACTATGCCTTACATGTTTACAGTTCAATTTACGCCCCAAATCCAAAGTCATATGTCCAATATACTTTATGCCTCAGATCTCAAGTCATATGTTCGATACACTTTATGTTTTAAATACATCATGTGTTATGTCCTCAAATCCGTTACAAATTAGTTATGCCCAATTATACATAATTTAATACTTTTCCCAAATTTAGCGCTGGCCATGTCTAAATCATATATTATGCCCAATTTTTTCCAACGTACATTCATTTCTTATGAGATTTGGCTCAGGCTCGCAGTAGCCTGACTATAAAAATTAAAAAGGAAGAAGGAAAGAAGAGACAAAGAATGGACATAATAATATCAATGAGATAGGTCTAATGGATATAGAAAGACAGATAGAAATAGGCATAGTCTCAGATTCAGATTTATTACAATGTCAGAATCATAATTAAATATTATTTCTGAAAGTAACATGAACTTACAAATTACAGAACGGTCTTGAATTCTGGGATCTGATTTCTGAATTTAATTAGCTATTCCTTTGATGTAGACTTTGATTGTTAACTTGAAAACTCTAATTTGATTGATTAAGGTGGAGGTTAGGTCACTTCAGGTTTTAGTAGCATGTAAATGCTTATTAATTCGTGTGGAGAAAACAATAGGTTTAGGGGTCTTTTTATTGGTGTATAGGGAGATTTAGAGCCTTCAGATCAGTCTAGAAGTCATCAGAATCATCCAGAGCAGAATACCAAGTCACACAGCGAATAAGAAAGCAACACGTAGTGAAACACGTCATCGGCCAGATCTAGGCCAACAGGGGTCGACTCCCCTATAGGGGGGTCGACACCTATGTCGACACCCCTATAGGGGAGTCGACATATGTCGACTCCCCTTGGGGGGGTCGACATATGTCGACTCCCCTTGGGGGGGTCGACACCCCTGCACTGGAAATTTCCCGCTCAGCCAGCTTTGACCCAAATTCGAGATTTGAACCCTGTTTTGACTTCTGGAATTATTTTATATGTATACATATATACTTCCTTGGGCGTATACAAACTTCTAAGGCTTATAACTTCTTTATACGGTGTCCGATTTACGCAAACTCGGACTCTATCCCAAGCAGAATTCTGAGACGAACACAATGGCGTAACCTGTTTCTCTTAATTCCTACTTTTAAAATTAAGTATTCTTTAATTCGTTACTTTAATATCCATAGGAAATACGAGTGTTACATTCTCCCCTCCTTTAAAGGATTTCATCCCCGAAATCTCCAAGTCAAGGAGAATGTAGCCTCACATCCATTATCCATCTACTCAACCATTCAATCACAGGCGTCCATTGTCCTTAAAATGTATCTAATGCTTTTCATGAACATATGCATAGTGTGTGTATATGTCCTTATCTAATGCAAAATCAGGCGGTCTGCTGATTCACTTGACCTCATTAATTTGAATTATGGCAGTGCCATGAGTCCATCATGTATGCAATTATTCCTAATCGTACTTTATAACTTCTACATGAGTGTACAATCATTCATACAAATGCAAAATCCATATGATAACACGTCAAGTTTCAATTCATATATATATATATTCACTCATGCATATGCAATATGGAAGTGACGGAGCCGATCTAGTGCCTATCATGTGTATATGCATCCACGAGTAACCACTAGCAAACACTTACATCCACTTGCATCCACCAAACATAACATGTCTCAAACGCATGTTTACATCCATTGGCTTCTACCTAAAGATCGAGGATAGGACCGAGAGGATATACTTAAAAGATAAAGACTAGCAAATAAACTTTACGGAAAAAGAGATATCAAGGATATACCCTCAAAAAGGGTATGATGCGTGTATCTAGTCTTCAGTCTTCTAAGTTGCATCTTCTTGATCTTCACTCCATATTGCTCTAACTATCTTAACTTCACGATTGCGTAGCTTCTTAATTTCTGTTTCCAAAATATGCGTTGGAACTCATTTCACTGTCGCCTCTCGTTCCACCTATTCTTCTTATAGTATACTTGGCACTGCAACTTCGGTCGTGTCATGCTAACATTCCCAGAACTATCTCTTGAAAATAAACAGATGCTAACCATGTTACCAAGTGTATATACTAAGATGATTAGATTCTTCTTCGTCAATCTAGTAAGTGGGGCCGATACCTTCATAAAGTCCTTAATTAACTTCCTATATTAGCCCGCTAGTCCAAGAAAGCTTCTTACTTCTGTTGCATTCCTTGGGACCTTCCAGTTTTGCACCGCAACTACTTTTGCGGGATCTACTGCTATCCCTTCTTTGGGCGCCACATGTCCTAGAAACCTTACTTCTCTCCAAAAATGACATTTTTGGAGAACTTCGCCTTAAGTTCATGCGCTTGGAGGGTATCCGAGACTTCTCTTAGATGTAAAGCATGTTCTTCCTCATTCCAAAATATCATCTATGCATAAGCGAAGTGAACCATCCACCTTTGTAACGAAAATAACTGGAGCACCTCATTCAGAAATACTTCGCCTTATTGAACCCTTTTTCAAGTAACTCTTTTACTTGTTTACTGAGTCCTTCCTTTCCCTTGGATTCATGTGACGTACAGGTAATGCAACTGGCTTTGCATTGTCAACTAGATATATGCGGAATTTATCTCGCGTTTTAGGGGATAAACCCCTAACCTAATCAAAAACATCTTCGTACTCATGTGCTACTCCAATGGATCGTAAATCGTCGATAGATGCATCAAGTGATTCTGGGTAGCTAAGACAAACTGATCCCTTAGGATCACACGAAATTCCGAGGGTACTCCCGAAGCAAGTCGAAAGTCTAACTACCCTCCTTTCACAATTACTAGCTAACCAATCTATGCCTAGAATTAACCCATAGCCCATGAAACCAAAAACATAAGCATTACACTTAAACTCAATGCTTAACATAGCTATTCTCAAATCCTTACAAACCAAAGATAAATGAACTGAACCACCAACTGGATTTGAGACAATAATGGGATCTTCTATTATACAAGTACTAAGGTGCAGAAACTCAACTATGGAAGCAGATATAAACGAATGTGAAGCGCTAAAATCAAAAAGAGTACTAACAGGATGATCAAAAAGAAAAACTAGACTTTTTCAACAGAAACTTTACTACCTCTCTCTCAAGTACGCTGGAGGTGGAAGCATGCACTTGCCTTCCTAAAAATCCTGTCCTTTGTCCTTGTCCTTGTCCTCCGGGAAATACTTGATAAGATGCCCTGCCTCACCATGCTGAAAATAACCACTTGTCTTTTTCTTCCTACAATTAAATGACCCTCTATACTATAGAAAAGACACTTCCTCTTGTTGCGGGATCTATTATTTCTTCCACCCTTCTTATATTCCAATCCATTGTTTGTGATTCTTCCCCTTTGGCATCTTTCTCTTTACCTCCTTTGTGAACCATGTTGACAAGTCTCTCGAAGGTTGCCTCCATCGCACGGAAAACCCTACAAAGCTTGGAAGAGAATTAGCCGCAGGTGAAACTACAGCGACTATGGATGGAGGTTGGGCACTTCTTCGCCCTTTGACAGTTGTCTTAGTCTCATCAAGCCTACGGAACCATGTCGCGATGAGGTTACCTCCCAGAAAGCCAGGAGCCTCAGAGACTTGGGAAAGAAGGAAACAAGGATTCAAACAGAGGATCAAGAGATAGTGCATATGGCTTTGGGGAATATGCCTTTAAAACAAAACTTTTCTTTTTGAAAATGCTTCTTTTAAAACCGTTTTGAAAATAAATTTTCAAATCTTTTATCTGATCCGTTAACCTTCAGCTCTGATACCAACTGTAACACCCCACCTCCGTTAAGGTCACTCACAAAGGGAATGCCTTAACTTCGGTTGGAGCGTTTAGGTAAAAGAAGCAGATAAATTACAAGACAGACAAATAAAGCAGCGGAAAATAAAGTCATCTTATAAACAATGTGGTTCAGTCAAGCTTTTACGACAATTGTCTCAATCATACTTAAAAGTAATACATAGAATTTTTGTCTTGATTCAAAAACTTCCAAGTATAAAAGAAGCATAAAAATAACAATGATATTCCCCAATAAAGCATGAACCATCCATAGCAGTGGAAGAGAGAGTCCAAAGCAATACATCGACTATCTTCGAGCTTGAAAAGAAAACTGAGCTAAGTGGCAACATTTCCTCCCTGTGAACCTAGGGGGGGACGGAAGAAAAGAGGTGAAACATACTAGGTCAGACATAAGTTTGGTAAGTCCAGTGACTTTCAGCATGTAAATAGGAAAAAGTATCACGACATGAATAAACTAAATATAGGACAATACCGTGATAACAAGGATAACAAGATAACGTACAATTAGCATAGACATAATAAGGCAAGATAAACTGAATGCACTTCTACTCTTTCTCTGTTTTGCTACTACCATGTTATTCTGATTTCTATATCTCTGCACCATCTAACTAGTGTCCCAACTAGTAATTTGTATAAAATGATCATATGATAATGTGATCCCAATCCCCATAATTGTGGTAACCTTCAGGTGTACATCTATTGTGAGGATTCCAACTCAATCAGCATAATTGCGATGAGTATGTTAGATGTACCCTTACTACCCTATCGATCGCCTTCCTACTTGCATTAATGTTCCATGTGTCTGTGTCAATCGGCCCTATCTTGCATGTAGATACCCTGTACTGATACCATCATAAGGTGTATCAGTCCCTATGATAGCAACCCGACACGATTCAAGGTGCACAGTGTATAACTACTGGTACCCAGCACCTGCTTTTTCCACTCCGGAGTACGTGCAACCCAACACGATTCAAGGTGCACAGTGTATAACTACTAGTACCCAGTGCCTTCTTTTTCCACTCCGGAGTACGTGCATGCTCGTAATCCGTCGGAACCTACATTGACGTACCCCCTGCCGTTATTTTGACCGCTTATAATCAGCCCAGTAATCGTGCCCCACCCTGCCTAGTTTCAGGGTATCTTGATACATCTATGTGGGTTACTGCTGAAATGGGTCCCCGTTACTAGGGTTTCTTACTGGTTAAGTTTGTGGGCCTATATTTACTAATATTACCCACCAACCCGATATGTACTTAACCCTCCCATTGATTCAAACATGTTTACTTAATGGTTAAGTTTGTGGGCCTATATTTACTAATATTACCCACCAACCCGATATGTACTTAACCCTCCCATACGTTATGTCATATTGGTTAAGTATTGTCCATTCATGTTAACTTAACCCACCCACTCATCATGTCATGTTGGTTAAGTGTTTCTTATTAACCCTTCTCACTCATCATGTTGGATTGGTTAAGTGTTTCCTATTAGCTTAACCCCGTTCAATCATCATGTTATATTGGTTAAGTATTTCCCATTAACTTAACCCATTCGTTCATCAAGTTACATTGGTTAAGTGTATCTTATTAACTTAACCCCACGTGTTCATCATGCTGTATTGGTTAAGTGTCATCAATCAATTCAAGTTAACTTAACTCACCCACTTGTCATGTTACATTGGTTAAGTGTTGCCTTCTTGTGTTAACTTAACCCTCCCCATTCATCATGTTATATTGGTTAAGTGTTGCTCTCTTGTATTAAATTAACCCTTCCACGCATCCTGTTATATTGGTTAAGTGTTGCTCTCTTGTTTAATTTAACCCTACACATTCATCATGTCATATTGGTTAAGTGTTTCTTATTAACTTAACCCCACCTTCTTGTCTAATTAACATGTTATAACGGTTAAGTGTTCTAAATTTACTTAACCCCACCTTCTTGCCTAATTAACATGTTATAACGGTTAAGTGTTCTAAATTTACTTAACCCCACTTCTTGTCTAATTAACATGTTATAACGGTTAAGTGTTCTAAATTTTACTTAACCTTACCCTTCTTAGCATGTCTGTTTATTGGCATTAATTAATTTATTAATGCCCCAACCTCTCACATTAGAACTGTTGTTTGTGGTTGCTAGATGTGCCGGGCGGTTCCGGGCAGACTTCTACTGAAAACTCATTCTAACATCAGGTTTTGGGCTAAATGCACTAACCTCTCACATTAGATCCGTGTTGTTGCGGTTACTGGATGTGCCGGGCGGTTCCAGGCAGTTTTATACCGCAACTCAATCTAACCTCGGGTTAGGCATGCTTATCTTTTAGCGTATTTACCATACATGTCCAAGTCTAGATTTTATATGGTAATCATCCCAAATTCACAAAACTAGTCATGTTCCAATTCTCAAGTTATACCCCAATTTCAATTTATGCCCCACAAATTCAAATTTATGTTATTACTCAAAATAGGTTACAACCAATTTTCCCAAATTTGCAATAATAGTCATGCCCCAAAAATCACAATACAACACATGCCCTAAGGTTTAGTCATATTGCACCGTACAAAATATTCTCCAAAAACCCCCAATCGTGATTCACGGTATAAACTATGCCAAATTATAGCCTTTAATTACAGTGCATGTCAATTACCCAAAAATCCCAATTTAGGCGTGTTCACATTTAACAATTATCTCTATCTTACTATAGGTTTTCATGCCTAAGTCATACATCACTATACACAGTAATCTCCTTCTTCCAAATCATAAACTATCATATATATATATATATATATATATATGCCCTAATTTTAGGTCTTAAACCACAACATGTACTTTGCCTTATATGTTTACAGTTCAATTTACGCCCCAAATCTCAAGTCATATGTCCAATATACTTTATGCCTCAGATCTCAAGTCATATGTTCGATACACTTTATGTTTTAAATACATCATGTGTTATGTCCTCAAATTCGTTACAAATCAATTATGCCCAATTATACATAATTTAATACTTTTCCCAAATTTAGCGTTGGCTATGTCCAAAACATATATTTTGCCCAATTTTTCCTAACGAACGTTCATCTCTTATGAGATTTGGCTCAGGCTCGCAGTAGCCTGGCTATAAAAACAAAAAGGGCAGAAGGAAAGAAGAGACAAAGAATGGACATAATAATATCAATGAGAAAGATCCAATGGATATAGAAATACAGATAGAAATAGGCATAGTTTCAGATTCAGATTTATTACAATGTCAGAATCATAATTAAATTTTATATCTGAAAGTAACATGAACTTACAAATTACAGAACGGTCTTGAATTATGGGATCTGATTTCTGAATTTGATTAGCTATTCCTTTGATGTAGACTTTGATTGTTAACTTGAAAAATCTAATTTGATTGATCAAGGTGGAGGCTAGGTCACTTCAGGTTTTAGCAGCATATAAACATTTATGAATTCGTGTGGAGAAAACAATAGGTTTAGGGGTCTTTTTATAGGTGTATAGGGAGATTTAGAGCCTTCAGATCAGTGTAGAAGTCATCAGAATCGTCCAGAGCAGAATACCACGTCACACAACAAATAAGAAAGAGACACGTGGTGAAATACATCATAGGCCAGATCTGGGCCAACTGGGGTCGACTCCCCTATAGGGGGGTCGACACCTATGTTGACACCCCTATAGGGCGGTCGACACCTATGTCGACTCCCCCTAGGGGGGTTCGACACCCCTGAGCGGGAAATTTCCCGCCCAGCCTGCTTTGACCCAAATTCGAGATTTGAACCCTGTTTTGACTTCTGGAATTATTTTATATGTATATATATACTTCCTTGGGCGTATACAAACTTCTAAGGCTTATAACTTCTTCATACGGTGTTCAATTTTCGCAAACTTGAACTCTATCCTAAGAAGAATTCCGAGACGAACGCAATGGCGTAACTCGTTTCCCTTAATTACTACTTTTAAAATTAAGTATTATTTAATTCATTACTTTAATATCCACAGGAAATACGGGGTGTTACAGTCGACCCCGGGGTCGACATCACCTAGATCTGGGGCAGATCCATTCTTTTGAACCGAGACTTGTTTCTTGACCAGATTCGTTGGTGGTAGGCTACAAATAGGACCTCATTTCTATTGTTTTATTCATCAAAAACAATGGAAACAAGGAGATACTGCCCCCAACTCAGATTGAATTAGCATATTCTTCTTCAACAACGATTTATACGTATACAAGAATCTCTGCTACAACATCAACACTCGCTCTTTTCATAGTTCTTTAGATCCAGTCCCTGTGAGTTATGTTGCTTTTAGATATAAACATTTAATAAGTAATCCTGACATGTTTATAAGTTTGGATCTAAACTTATCCTATTAATAACCTGAATCATAACTAAACAGAACTGTCATTACTTGTACACCTGATCTTCTGTTTATTTCTTGTATGCTTATCTTTATTATGCCCATTTCTGTTATCATATGCCCATTCTGTTAACTATGCCTGTTTCTGTCACCATATGCCTATTCTGTTAACTATGCCTATTTCTGTCACCATATGCCCATTCTGTTAACTATACCTATTTCTGTCACCATATGCCTATTCTATTAAGTATGTCTATTTCTGTCATCATATGTTTGTTTTGATATCATGCTTATTTATGTTCTCTTCTCTCCCTCCTTCCCTTTTTATTTTTACAGCCAGACTACCTTTGAGCCTAGGCATATCGCTGAAATATGCAAACAAATGAAATTGGGAATGGATGGGAATGATAAATTGGGGCATAACTTGTATTGTAAAACATGACTAGGATTTGGGAATAACCTATACCGTGATCTAAGACTTTGATTTGGGACATAACTTGTATTGTGAATCAGATTGGGATTTGGGGCATAATCTATGACGAATATGAATAATTGTTTAAAAATGAATATGTTAGGGATTGCGGAATGGATCATTAAGGCAAAACAAACACTAGAAGGGGGTGAATAGTGTTTTTGAGAATTTAAATATAAATTTTAAACTTATGTGAACTACTGTATGGATCAAACACCATAAACACAATCACAGATACAGAATCAAACATAAACACAAATATAAACAGAAATAAAATGCAGTAAAGGAAAGAACACACCGGATTTTATACTGGTTCAGAATTGCTCCTACGTCCACTCTCACACAACGCTGTATTGCATAGAGTTTTATTACTATATCAGTAATCAGTTACAACCTCCTTGATTTCACGACTACAAGGGATACCACCATTTCCAACCTCTTGATTTCACGGCTACAAGGGATACCACTGATTACACGTCCCCGATTTTACGGCTACAAGGCATACCACTGATTACTTTATTAACCCAAACAATTACAAACGACCTTATAACTCTTCTATAGCACTTGATTCAGAGAGTAATGTGTAGAGAGTGCAGAGAGAAGAAGATTAGTGAAAACAAAATTGAATTCGGCAGAATATAGGTGTAGAAATCATAAAAATGATAAGAAATAATGGTGTAATTAAAGAGAGTGAAAGTGGAGAAGGAGTAGTTAAAAATTCGAAATCAGCCCCTTTTTATAGTGTGGGAAAGGTTGCAACGCTTCAGAACCATCACAAATAGTGACAAGACATTTCCTTCCAAAATTGAAAAATTAACAGTTATATGTCGACATGTATGTGTGTGTGTTATATATATATGCCGACATATATATATATATATATGTAAATTTGAAATTTGAACATTTTTCAAGTGTTTTGATATATATATATAATTCTGAAAATTCTTGAATTAAAATATAGTGTTATAAATCAATATTATAAAGTTGAAAATCATATGGAAACATAAATATAAACTATATAAACATATTTATAAAATTATGAAGTTTAAAACTCTATAAATATAAAGTACTAAAATGTAAATATATAAAACTTATAAAACTTGAGTTTGAAAACAAAAGTAAAGTAAGAAAGAAAAAACAGAAAAAATAGAAAATAAAATAGAGAGGATATAAATTGAAGATAGAATATGAAAGAAGAATTAAAAAAACAGAATTTGAATTTGATTTTGAACCTGGAGTGATATTCAGGATCTTACGTAATCTAGACTCTATAACTATATTAGTCTTGAACTCTTGAAATCTTGAATACTCATGAGTCTTGAAATATCTGTCTTGAAATATCTCTGAATTATGAATCTCTAATATCTTTAAAACTGTACAGTCTTCAGTAAATAATTCATGTATATAAATCCTGCATATGTATGTATGTATATATATGTATATATATATATATATTCTAGACAATGGTGTTAGTATATATTTTATAATCAACTAATATTGAAACAAGGTTGTTGTCATCAAAACTCCATTCTCCAAAAATCTCCCCCTTTTTGATGATGACAACCTTAGTTTATAAAATATCATACCTGTATGTACTTGTTGAAGTTGATCCTTCAAATACTCCCCATGTCTATATGAATCCTATAAACTGTCTATATTTTATAATTTCTCCCCCTTTGGCATTATCAAAAAGAAATTCTAAAACTACTTCTCCTAATTTGTATAACTATCTAAATAAAATTTATAAGAAAATAAGTAACTTCTAACGTAAAGTAGAATACTCCCCCTAAGTAAAATACTCCTATAAATCTTATACTCCCCCTTAACTTTATATCTGTATTACTTTATGCTAAAATGTATTACTACTTAACATAAACACAATCAAGTATTATATTAAACTAGAATTTGTACATGCGATGGTACACGCATTTTTACAGTCATGATACATCGTAGGAACGAAAAACAAAAGAAAACCTTAAATACTAATTATTCTTGACAATGGGAGATTTATGGATTGGACAATTCAGATAATGGAGACAAAAATCCCCATTCTATTCAATCACATTTCCATTTTGGTCGAATAAGACCTCTCCTACACATACAACTTTATCGTCATCTTTTGTAATCGTTTGTTGAGTCTCTTGATGTCCTTCTTCCTCCATCATTTCTTCTTCCTCTTCTAGTTCTTCTTCTGGTTCTTCCTCCTCTTCCATGGCTTGATTATCATCGTCAATGATAATCGGATTAGCCTGATTATCCATTATGAATTTAAGAAGACTCCTTACTTTCCCCTGCCTATTTTGTTGTTGACTCATTCTAATCTGAAGTACTTGTATTTCATCCATCATTTGGAGAGCATACTTCATCTTTTCTTCGATTTTGATAACACGAGAGAGCGTAGATCATTGAAAAGGACCCTCAGATGGTCCAGCTAGCGAATCAGAGTTGATTTGGGTGTTTAGATTAGTGGAGTCCATTGTATATTTTAATTTAGAGTTTTTACAGAGAAGAGAAATGAAAATAAAGAAGAAAAGTCGAAGTAGAATATTAAAATAATTGATATAACTAACTTTTGGTGGGAATCAAATTTTAAAATTCTAGTAGTTATATGTCGCCATATGCATAAATGTATGTCGACATGCTTATGTTTTAAATTTTGTTTTTCTGAATTTTTGTGTTAATTATATATATAATAGCATATTTAATTATTCTAATTCACTTAGTGAACATATGCCTAATTCTCTTCTAAATTTAGTAAATGTTACTTCGTTTAGTGGTTTTGTTAATATATCCGCTATTTGTTTATCTGTTTCTATAAATTCAAGTGAAATTTTCTCTTTACTTACATTATCTCTTAGAAAATGATGTTTTATATCGATATGTTTAGTTCTTGAATGATGAGTTGGATTTTTAGAAATATTTAAAGCACTCATAATATCGCAGTATATCGGAGATTTATTTATTTTTAATCCAAAATCATTTAGAGTTTGTTGCATGTATATTACTTGTGAACAAGCCAAAGCCGCAGAGATATATTCTGCTTCAGTTGTTGACTAAGATACAATAATTTTCTTTTTACTGAACCACGAGACTATTGAATGTCCTAAGAATTGACTGGTTCCACCAGTACTTTTGCGATCGGATTTACGTCTTGCGTAGTCAGCATCATAGTAAGAAACTAAATCGAATGAATCATCCTTAGGATAAAATAATCCAAAATCTGATGTATATTTTGCATATCTTAGAATATGTTTTACGGCTTTTAAATGTATTTCCTTAGGTTGTGATTGATATCTTGCACAAAGACATACACTATGCATTATATATGTTCTACTAGCAGTTATATATAATAATGATCCTATCATTCCTCTATATAGTTTTTGATCCACATCTTTAAATATATCATCTTTACTTAATGCTACATTAGCCGCCATAGGTGTTGGTCTTCCATTTGTTGTTAGATTATATTTATTAATTAGATCTCTTGCGTATTTTTCTTGATTAATAAATATTCCATTCTTTAATTGACGAATTTGCAATCCTAGAAAGAGTGATAGTTCTCCCATATGACTCATTTCAAATTCTTGAGTCATAATATCTGAGAATTCTTTATTCATCTTTATCGTTTGTTGATCCGAAAATTATATCATCAACATATATTTGTACTAATTGAATATCCTTTTTATTTTTCTTAATGAACAAAGTATTATCTAATTTACCTATTTCAAAATTTGATTGTAACAAATAATTTCTTAATCTATCATACCAAGCTCTAGGAGCCTGTTTAATCCATATAACGCTTTCTTTAACTAATATATGTGATCTGGTAATTTTTCGTCTTCAAATAGAGGTGGTTGCTCAACATATATGTCTTCTTTAACAAATTCATTTAGAAAATCCCTTTTGACACTCATTTGATATAATTTGAAATTATTTTGATTTGCAAAAGCTAGTAAAATCCTAATAGCTTCTAGTCTTGCTACAGGGGAAAAAGTTTCATCGTAATCTATTCCTTCTTCGTGAGTATATCCTTATGCTACTAGTCGTGCCTTATTTCTTACGATCTCACTATGTTCATTCATTTTATTTTTATAAACCCATTTTGTTCCTATTATAGTTTTATCCTCTGGTCTAGGAACAAGTTCCCATACATCATTCCTAACAAACTGATTCAGTTCTTCTTGCAGAATCATCGGAAGATGCTTCCTTTGAATTTTTAGGTTCAATAGTTGAAATAAAAGCAGTATTACTCATGTTATTTAATTGATTATGAGTTCTAATAATAGATTTTATATCTCCTATTATATTTTCTACAGGATGATCTCTAAGTAATCTAATTCTTTTATTTGGTCGATTATCTTCATGGTTTATTTCATTAATTTCATTTTCATATTCATCTTCATTATTTTGAGTTAAACTTTTATAGTTTTTGTTAAAAGATACATTTAATGTTTCTTCTGTGGTATTGGTTCGTGTATTGAAAACTCTATATGCTTTACTTCTTTCTGAATATCCAATAAATATTCCTTTATCGGATTTTGAGTCAAACTTGTCTAAATTATCTTTAGTATTAAGTATAAAACATCTACTTCCAAATATTTTGAAATATGATACTTTTGGTTTCTTGTTATACAAAAGTTCATATGGGGTTTTATGAGTTAAAGGTCTAACTGAAATTATATGTATAATATAATAATCTATTGCAACTGCCTCAGCCCAAAAATTCCTTGGTAAATTACTATCGGATAACATAGTTCTTGCACACTCTTGTATCGTCCTATTTTTACGTTATATTACTCCATTTTGTTGAGGGGTTCTTGGAATTTAAAATTATGGGTTATTCCCTTTTATTACAATATTTTTCAAAATTTTCATTTTCGAATTCTTCGCCATGTTCACTTCGTATTATTTTGATTTTTTAGT
Source organism: Allium sativum (assembly GCA_030737875.1). Taxonomy (NCBI): domain Eukaryota; kingdom Viridiplantae; phylum Streptophyta; class Magnoliopsida; order Asparagales; family Amaryllidaceae; genus Allium; species Allium sativum. Next base: position 484,520,434 of record CM060913.1, on the reverse strand, counting down.
GATAATAAATTTTGAATTCTTTTAGAAAATGTTTTAAATTGATCAAAAGCATCACTTTTATTTTTAATAAATAAAGTCCAAGTAAATTTAAAAAATCATCGACTATTACGTAAACATACCTGTTATGATTTATTGATTGAATTTGAGATGGACCAAATAAATCCATGTGAGTTAACTCTAATGGTTTTGATGTAGTGATTTCTTCTTCTGATTTAAATGAACTTTTCTTTAATTTTCCGAGTTGACAGGCATCACATAAATTATTTACTTTAAATTTCATTTTGGGTAATCCTCTGATTGAATTTAATTTAGAAATCCTAGAAATATGTTTGAAATTTATATGACCAAATCTCGTATGCCAGATCTAAGGATCATTTGTATTGGCCATAAGACATAGATTACCGCTGGAGATTTTCATACTCAATATGTTGATATTTTTCTTTCTATCTCCTTCGAATATTACTTTTGAATTCATACCTTCTATAAAACATTTATCCTTTTCAAAGTTTAGTTTATAACCCTTATCGCAAAGTTGACATTTATCCAATATCCATTTGTCCATTTTCATTCCACCAATTGCTTTCTAAAATTTGAATTGTCAACATACATGTAACACACCAGTTCGGGATTTGAATTTCCAATGGCCACTTTACCCATCTTTTTAACTTTTGAATTTTCAAAAATCATAGAACACATCTTTTCTTGAATTGAACAATATTTCAGTAGATCACAAGCCTTTTCAACATGATTATATGTAGGCTCTTTCAACATTGATACAATGCATGAATTGATACTAGTGTTAACAAAAATTTCAAAATTTGTTTATTTAAAAATCTTCAAAAATCATATATGAACTTTCAGAAAAACCTTGCCCTGATAACAATTGTTAGGGATTGCGGAATGGATCGTTAAGGCAAAACAAACACTAGAGGGAGGTGAATAGTGTTTTCGAAAATTTAAATAAAATCTAAAACTTATGTGAATTACTATATGGATCAAACACCATAAACTAAAAGAAACTCTAAAGGTAACTAATTATCTAAAAGAAAGTATTATATTATAAAGGATTTAAGCTGTTAAGCCCCTCTATTCTATGGGGTGAAAGAAAGTTCTAAAAAAGAAAAAAGAAAAGTAAATGCATTTCTTTAAATCTAATTAAAATCTTCAACACAATCACAAAAACAGAATCAAACACAAACACAAATATAAATAGAAATAAAATGCAGAAAAGGAAAGAACACACCAGATTTTATACTACTTCGAAATTGCTCCTACGTCCAGTCCCATGCAACACTGGATTGCGCAGAGTTTTATTACTATATCAATAGTCAATTACAACCTCGTTGATTTCACGGCTACAAGGGATACCACCGATTCCAACCTCCTTGATTTCACGGCTACAAGGGATACCACTGATTACTCGTCCTTGATTTTATGACTGCAAGGGATACCACTGATTACTTTACTCAACCCAAACAATTACAAACAACCCTATAACTCTTCGATAGCACTTGATTTAGAGTGTATTGTTTAGAGAGTATAGAGAGAAGAAGATTAGTGAAAATAGAATTGAATTCGACAGAGTATTGGTGTAGATATCATTAAAATTATAATAAATAATGGTGTAATGAAAGAGAGTGAAAGTGGAGAAGAAGAAATAGTTATAGTTTCGAAATCTGGCCCTTTTTATGGTGTGTGAAATGTTGCAACGCTTCAGAACCATCACAAATAGTGAAAAGACACTTTCTTTCAAAACTGAAAAAATGACAGTTATATGTCGACATGTGTGTGTGTATATATATATATATATATATATATGTCGACATATATATGTGTAAATTTGAAATTTGAACATTTTGCAAGTGTTTTGATACATTTATAATTCTGAAAATTCTTGAATTAAAATATAGTGTTATAAATAAATATTACAAAGTAAAAAATCATATGAAAACATAAATATAATTTTATAAAATTAAAAGGTTTAAAAATATATAAATATAAAGTATAAATATATAAAACTTATAATACTTGAGTTTGAAAATAGAAGTAAAGTAAGAAAGGAAAAAATAGAAAAGATAGAAAATGAAATAGAGAGGATAGAAATTGAAGATAGAATTGAAAACAAAATAAAAAAACAGAATTTGAATTTGAATTTGATTTTGAACCTGGAGTGCTATTCAGAGTCTTACATAACCTAGACTCTATAACTATATTAGTCTTGAACTCTTGAAATCTCGAATACTCATGAGTCTTGAAATATCTCAGAATTCTGAATCTCTAATATCTTTAAAACTGTATAGTCTACAGTATATAATTCCTATATATAAATCCTGCATGTGTGTGTGTGTATATATTCTGGACAAAGGTGTTAGTATACATTTTATAATCAATTAATATTGAAATAAGGTTGTTGTCATCAAAACTCCGTTCTCCAATAGAATATGCCTAAATTTACAGTAAATAGAAATTGTAACTGCACTTAGACACGAGGTTAGATTACAATTGTGGTAGAAGTCTTCCCGGAACTGCCCAACAAATCCAGCATCCATAAGTGGTTAATCTAATGTGAGGGGTCTAGTGCGTAAACATATACGTAACAGTGCTAAGAAACGAGGTTAAGTCTAAACTTGTGGTAGAAGCCTGCCCGGAACCGTCCAGCATATCCAGCATCCACAAGTGGTCGACTTAATGTGAGAGGTCTGATGCATTAACATTGCATGAATGGGAAATGATATTAACCTGTTAATCTGCAATACTTAACTTATTTAAATCTGTGAGAGTTACATGAACCTGTCAAATTGTGTAAAGGTTAAGTAAGCTTGCTTGAATCAATGGGGGGTTAAGTAAATCTGTTAAATTTGTGGGGATTATACGAACCCGACAAACTGAACTTGTTTTATATGTTGGAGTTATTCGGGCTTGTTAAATTAAGAATAACCTGTCAAAATCCTAGTAGTTGGGGGTACAAGCCTAGGGGGTGGCTTGTATCATTTGTGGTGTGGTAGCCGTATCAGTTAGTAACCCATACAGGTATCATAGGGGGACCCCAAACTAGGTGGGGGTCAGGGGCACGCTTACTGAGCTGATTATAAGAGGTTCATACGGGTGGAGGTGTTGATGGAGCTTCCAACGGAGTCATATGCGTGCATGGGTCTGGATTGCTCGAGAAATTAAGATGTTGTGACATCAGTAGATATGGTTGTGCCTATCGAGAAAAAGTGGTTGCCACTTTAGGAAGTGATACATTCTACTATGGGGCCAGCAAAGGGTACCTACGGGATAGGAAGCCGATCGATTAGGGTAGTAATTAGGGTACCTCTAGTCCTGCTTGTTTAAGAGCCCGCTATTATCGTTGGTGGTAACATTTGTAATTTCTGTTGGGCTGCCTGTTATTATTGTTGGGGGTAAAACCTGTCACTAAAAGTACACCTAAGTCTACCATTTGTTTCTGTTATACCAGTATTGGTGCAGAGAAAAGTATTTGAGAAGCGTAACCTATTCTGTTCTGTTTATTCTACTTATCTTACTCATTCCATTATACCTACCTTATGATATTGTTATTTCTCTCATCCAGTTTATATGCCTGTTATGATGCTTTTACTTATTTATATGCTAAAAGTAACTGGACTCGCCAGACTTTATGTCTGACCCGTTTTGTTTCCTTTTCTCTCTCTTCCTTTCCCCTAGGTTCTAAGGTTGGGAATACTCAGGCTTGACTAGGATTCTCTCTTTTGTTTCTGCTTGGAGCTACTTAGATGTACCGCTTTGATTACATGTCTATCTTGCTATGGCTATTTTTGGGGACTATGATTTTATATTACTGTACTCTAATGATTTTAGTGCAAGGCAACTATTTTAATTGGACGTAATGGGTTTTCTGTATTTCAGACTTATATTGTAACTGGATTTTGGACCATGGTGTTTTATATTTGGAAAATAAAGTTTTAAATTCTGCTGTTATTTTATATTTGTCTTATGATGTTTTTATTTCCGTTTACCTATAACACTGCAGAACTTCATGCATTCTGATAACGAGTGACATTAACGGACGTGGGGTGTCATAGTGCACGTTCATTTATAATTTTCAATGGATTGGCTTTTCGAAGAATCGAGATAATGCTAGGAATACGAACATGCATGGCTTTTGGAATGTTTATGGGAAGAGAAAGAGGTTTAAACGTTTTGGGAATGTAAATGCAAGAAGAAGATGATGTGTACATGTGAAAAGAAAAATAAAAAGGTGAAAAAGTAATGCCTGACTTGTCATTAAGCTTTGGAGAATAAATAAAAAAATAAGTGGGTGGCTTAGTAAAATAAAAGGATGGGTTTTGCAGATCTAAAATGTCTAGAAAAAGATGCAGGACCCAAATAAGGACATGTCGAACTCAAATGGCTTTATTTCAAAAATGAGCTGTGCAAGCCTTTTTGAAATTCCAACGCGAACAGAGCACCGAAACTAACAAATGATTATATTGTGGAAATCAGCACGACGAGACGGACACAATGGTATATAATTTGCAATGTCACAATGCTCCATTCAAAAACGCATTACAGACCTCTTTAAATGGAAAATACGGATGGAAAAACAGAGGTCAAAACGTCCGATTTTTGCGAAATAAATTTTGTCATTGGATTTGCTACAATGAATAGAATATTTTTCATGTTTGTCCGAACTGGTTTTGAAGAAATTTTAAAATCACTAAAATTTGAACTAATATGCGCAGCTTTACACTGAAAATTGCGTGACCGATAAACATTCAAATTTTTCTGATGAAATTTTAATAAGGAGCTTTTTACTATAAGGGCTTATTTACCTTATAAAATTAATTTGTAGGACACATCATTTATATAATTTTTTTTCCAGGACAATATTTAGTGAACTGTACACGGCACGTCATTTTTCCGCCATTTTCCAATTTCGCATCTCGACTAAATACCTATTTCCGCCACTTTTCATTCAAATGTTTGAAATAATCGCAAATTAGGTTTTACTCAAAATCGATCCATTTTCCTTTAATTTTTGTTGCGACGATTTTTATTACTATACTTTGATCGATTTTCATATTTCTGTTAAATCTTATTCTAATCGTTGTCTACTTAATTTAGGGAATAATTTGGATCTGCTTATCTTCTTCAAATTTGCTTGGTAGACGACATTATCTTGTTCGATCGATTAGTAAACGAGTAAGTTTTCTAATACCAAGTGCAGATCATTTTGTTATATGCTGCCAGTTCAGTGATTAACTTTATGTTTACATTTTGTTATATTCTAATCGATTAACTGTATGTTTACATTTTATTATATTCTATCAGTTCAGTGACTAAAAAGATATTTAATTATATCTTTTTAATTTATATTAAGCAACTCATTGTTCTGTTAAATGATTATTTAGTTATATGGCCATCTAAAAATTAAACTGTGTTAGTTGAGTAATTATTTGATTATATCTTTTTTTCGAAATCAAATGTTTAAAAAGATATTTGTGTTTATAGATTCCTGTAAACACAATATTATAATTATGTTATATATACAAAATTTAATAGGCTGATGTCGTTTGAGTATGTATGTTATATAAAGAAAATTTTATTTTAATAAATTAGTAAGTTGTTTAACAATGCTTCACTGTTAAATTATTATATTATGTGGTTTACAGAATGAAAAAGATAAAGATCGTTATCTTTTTAATTTATATTAAGCAACTCATTGTTATGTTAAATGATTATTTAGTTATATGGCCATCTGAAACTTAAACTGTGTTAGTTGAGTAATTATTTGATTATATCTTTTTTTCGAAATCCAATGTTTAAAAAGATATTTGTGTTTATATTTTCTTGTAAACACAATATTATAATTATGTTATATGTACAAAATTTAATAGGCTGATGTCGTTTGAGTATGTATGTTATATAAAGAAATTTTTGTTTTAATAAATTAGTAAGTTGCTTAACAATGCTTCACTGTTAAATTATTATATTATGTGGTTTATAGAATGAAAAAGATAAAGTTCGTTATCTTTTTAATTTATATTAAGCAACTTATTGTTATGTTAAATGATTATTTAGTTATATGGCCATCTAAAACTTAAACTGTGTTAGTTGAGTAATTATTTGATTATATCTTTTTTTCAAAATCAAATGTTTAAAAAGATATTTGTGTTTATATTTTCCTGTAAACACAATATTATAATTATGTTATATGTACAAAATTTAATAGGCTGATGTCGTTTGAGTATGTATGTTATATAAAGAAATTTTTGTTTTAATAAATTAGTAAGTTTTTTAACAATGCTTCACTGTTAAATTATTATATTATGTGGTTTACATAATGAAAAAGATAAAGATCGTTATCTTTTTAATTTATTTAAGCAACTCATTGTTATGTTAAATGATTATTTAGTTATATGGCCATCTAAAACTAAAACCGTGTTAGTTGAGTAATTATTTGATTATATATTTTTTTGGAAATCAAATGTTTAAAAAGATATTTGTGTTTATATTTTCCTATAAACACAATATTATAATTATGTTATATGTACAAAATTTAATAGGCTGATGTCGTTTGAGTATCTATGTTATATAAAGAAATTTTTGTTTTAATAAATTAGTAAGTTGTTTAACAATGCTTGACTGTTAAATTATTATATTATGTGGTTTACAGAATGAAAAAGATAAAGATCGTTATCTTTTTAATTTATATTTCGCTAATAATAGTACTGAAATAATAATTGCTATAATTTAGGATTATCTTTTTAGACATAGTTACATATACCGGGTAATTTTATCTGTCAAAAAACAGTGTTTTGTAATACCTAGGATTTACTATTTGTTTATTATATTGCTTTTAAAAAAATTAAAATATTAAATGTATGTACATGATTACTAACATATAAGTATACTTATCTTTCTTATGCAGGATAAAATATGAAACCAAAAATAACCTCTAGGTTGTTTAAGAAACATCCAATATGCATTATTTTTAAATGAAGGAGGACATCAATGCATAAATTTCAGACCTATATCAAGTCCTTACCGTGAAGAGCACAACCAATCAAGAGTGTTATCAATAACTCCGTTGGTAAAATTTTCCATCATTTTTAATATGTAGCTCTGTTTTATTAAAAAGATATATACTCTTATCTTTTTAAAAAATAATGAGAATAGTGTAAATATATATTTTAAAAAAATCATTATCTGTATATCAAACCTTATTTTTAAAAAAATTGCTAAAGATTTTGCATGAAAGTTTCAATTTTAACACACTTTTTAAAAAAGCTAAATATACTTATCTTTTTAAGTTTTTGCATAATAATTATACAAACTATGTTATTATTTATACTAATTTTTTTAAATACTGTTTGACAATTAGGAAAGTTCTGAACCAACAAACAATTTATCAACTATTGGAACAGAAGATAACAACAGAGGATATTCTGATGAAAAAACTATAGAGAAACAGGAATATGATGGAGAATCTACTGATACATATGAAGCCAATAACTTTGAAATTCAGCAAACTCCGAAGAAGACAATAAAAATTCAATACTCAGGGACTTACAGATGCAATTTAGATGCTGTTTTTAAAATAATGAAAAAAATTAAGAAAGAAAAAATCCTTTCTACTGACGCAAAAAGATACTTGAAAAAAATCACCTTTCAATCTCTTTTTCAATGTTTTTCTATAAGGTTCTATATCACGGCAAGATTTGAGAAAAAGTGCTGTAAATTTGGATGACATAATTACCTCCTATGATACTATAGAACAAGCTTTCCGATTTGGTAACAAGTTGATTAAATTGAAACCAGAAGAAATTAGTCTTATATTTGGAATGCCATTGCATGGAGAGGATTTATTTCCAATACCTGTATCAAATAAAGCTACAACAATGGAAAATTTTCAGAATTTTAGACAAACAACTTTGAAGAAGGAGACATCATAAGTCAAAAAACTTTCACAAAAAGACTGAATAAAATGATTGAAAACAAAGATGGTAGTGTTGATTTAGTAAAGCTATTATTTCTGCTATTGATCATAACATTCTTGTTTCCGAACAATCAAAGCTACTAGCAGTGGGGATTTCTTCCTAAAATCCTCAATTTCAAAAAAATCAATTCTATTTTTTGGCCAAGAGCAATATGTGAGAATGTTTGCAAAAATGTTCAACAACATCATACTGATCCAAGAAACACACTTGGTTGCACTAAGGTTTTACTTGTAAGATTTCTTACACTTTTCTAATATTTCATTATTACAAAAGTATAAATGTATATATCTTTATATTACAATATTGGTTTTGTGAGAAGACAAAAGTTATACGAGAAAAAGGAAATCTGAAGAAAATTTTCCCAAGGATGATAAAGTGGGACTTGTCTAACTTGAAGGACATGGATCTTACAGCAATTAACAACAATAAGGTATAAAAGTATTACTTTACTTTTTATATAATTTAAAAGATATATATTTTTAATTTTTCATGTTTACAAGGCATATTTATTATTGCTTACAAAATACATTTTTTTATGATTAAAATATGAAGTACCTTGATAATTTACTGCATTTAATAACAATAAGCTATGAATGAATAACTTTACTATTTAATTTATTGAAAAGATATATGAATGTATCTTTTGAATTTTAAATGTAAAATTAATGGTTAAATAAATAGTTACTTACACAATTCATAATATTAGTAATAAGACTTCTGAAATAAGTTACAATCATTATAGCATAATAAACATAAAAAGAATTAACTTCACTGTGTTAATATATAAATTAACTTAAAAAATATATACATCTATCTTTTTAAACTATACAGTCAAACAAGTATATAACATTGAAGTATTATTTAATGCTATGTAACAATATTTAATTACAAATATAATTCATGCATATTACGACAAAATTTTCAAATATAACATCAGAGGAAAAAAAGTTTCTTTCAAAAAAAATTAATACAACCACTCCTACAAGATGAAAGACCAAAGAAAAGAAAATTAACTAAAAATGCAGAATCAGAAAGACTGAAAGAGATAGAGATCAAAGTCAGATTTTTTAGTGATGAAATGATCAGTGTTGTAAAACAACTGGAAGAAGAGAAGATTTTAAGACAAAAGTTTGACCAAAGACTCAAAGAAATTGAAATGATACTTCAACAAGTGTATACTTTTGAACAACAAATTGTTGCCAATACAACTGAACCTGAAAAACATATCAAGCAAGGAAAAATAGTCGGTATGGTACATATAAATTGTTCTGCTAAGTTTCCTTGTTTTGATTTGTTTGAAACTCAAGATTTAATTATAGATAATCAAGAAAGTTCAAAATCTGAAGATATCGAAGAATTTACAAAAGAACATGCTGTTCAAAGTCCTATTTGTGTTGAAGATGTCATTGTTAAATCACCAAAAAAAGGAAGAGTAACAAGAATATTGACAAATGCCCACTTCTGAAGCATCTAACAAAGAAACAGCAAGAAGATGTCAAACTTTTTTTCAAGGTTGTTGGAGATAACAAGTAAGTAATGAAACATTACTTTTTTCCACAATAACCTATATAGTTCAGCTGTCTTTTATACTTATTACTTTGTAATGATATATTGTTTGGTATTATACTACCCAAATCAAGTTGTTGATTAAAGTATTGTTTGAAATATCAATATCAACTCTTCGTTTACTAAACAACAATTAGTAATTAATTAATTACACAACATCTGTCTTAGTTGGCTTTATTGTAGTGATTAATGTTCAAAAATGATTGAAATTAGGGAAGTTATAGTTTTATATTTGTTATGGTTTATAAGATTAAAAAGATATTCAACTTTATCTTTTTATTTAAAATTATGCAACTGAATCTTTTTTTCAATGATTATTTCGTTATATGGATTTCTGAAATATATGATATATTATTTTCAAAAGTAATATTTCATAATATTTTTTTTTACCATTAAAATTTATAAAATATAAATGCATTTATCTTTTTATATATCACTTAGTTATTTGAAGATAACAGAATAAGTTTTCATAAATAATTTCTATTTTAGTAATAATATTTGCATACAAAAAGCATATTTACATATTATATCTGTATTAACAAAAGATTTAATAAATAAAAATATCTTATTTTTCACCAACGAAGCATTTAATTGTGATGATGAAAACAACATCACCATAACAAAAGACATGATAGAAGATCTCAAGTATAAAAAATCAAAACTTATCTTTAATCTTAATTGATTATTTTACTCATATTCTTTTAAAAATGCAGATCATTGATTGGTTTTGGTTTCGAAAAGCAAAACAACTAGATCAAATCAATAGTATTGTGTATATTAACACAACAATGACAGTAAGTGAATTATATTCTCAAATTAACTTATTTTAATACAATATACAATTTCTAATCCATTTTTTTAACAGATAAGTGCAGCAATTGGAAACTGGGAAAATATATTAAAAAAAGTTCAACCCTTTTATCAAAAAAATACTTTTAGATCCATTATGTATCAACGTCTTATTCCCAATACATGGAAATGATCATTGGGGCCTCCTTGAACTAGATGTCATAGGGTGCACTTGGAAACACTACGACTCACTATACTTAACCACAAGATCTAAATCCCGCAGAAGTGGACATACCAAATTTGTTATTAATGTGGTAAACAAATATTCTCAAAAATTGTATTTAATATGTTTGTTCATATTTATTCTAACAAACACTGTTTTTTTGTTGCAGAAAACAACAGTGAATAACCTAAATGATGAGCTAAAACAAGAAGGTCACAAAACAATTATAAAAAAGAAGACACATCTTGTAAATGTTGATTGTGCTCAACAAATCAATGGGTAATTATACAGGTAGAAAATAATCTAATATATATTTTCATCATACACATTAAAATGTAGAAGAAACATATTACAATTCATTATTATAATAAGAAAAGATAATATGATATAATTTTAGATGCAAAGTACTAAATTTCATAATTGTAAGTATGATTGCGGCATTTATGTGATGATGTTCATGCAAAAAATTGCACATGGAATGGAGAGTACATCAATTATTACTGCTGAAGAAACTACTTCATTCAGAGCAAAGATAGCTGCAGATATTCTCAGTGATGAACTATATTGTTGGACAATCGAAATTTTTTGCAGCTTTGGTCCAACTCTTAAAAATGTTTGAATTAACACAAAATTTCAGAATTTGTAATAAGTGATTCTTACAATTAGATATAACAATTGGTGATTAATTTGTAAGGAATTATACCAATATTTCAAAATTTTGTACTGCTTAACTTTTTAGACAGTAAATCTTACAATGCTTATGAATATAATGATTTTTACTTTCACTTAATTTGTCATTCAATGCATTTTTTAACTACTCTGTTTAAAAAGATAAATCCTTTTATCTTTTGTTTATCATTTACACTTCATTTGTAATATGTTTTCTAATTCCATTTTTTTACTGCAAACAAACGCAATATGGGCAACTTTTCCTAGACAAGAAGAAGCTTTAATATTTGTCTAAACACATGAAAACACTAACATTTTTTGTTACCAAGATTATTTAACTGGACAAAGAAGATTCCTAGTTTCTACATATGATCAGTTTTGGAAAAGGTACAAGAGCATGAATCCTAATCTAGCCAACATTACGAGATTATTCAAGTTGGACTGCCTTGCCACTTGTATTATGATCTGGAGTTCAACAAAAAAATTAACAGTATACAAAATGGAGATGAAATGGTAAATCTTTTGATTTCCATCACATTCAAAATTCTGGATGGCATATACAAAATAAAGGGAAATGAAGATTGGGTTATAGAACTTGATCCATCTAATGAAGACAAGTTCTCTCGGCATTTGATAATTCGTATCCCAAATATTGCATTCAAAGACAATTTGCATGTTGGAGGATTTATCTTTAAGATGTGCTCATTTATTAAAAATTCAAGATTAACTAATTCACCCTTTGAAAAACTTTACATCAACAAAGAGTTAAGCTCGTCAGAAATTACAGAGAGTATATTCATTGATACTGGAATTTATACCTGTAGTCATTATTTTCGTCTTCCATTCTCAACAAAAGCAGGGAAAAAAATCTATACTACTGCCAAGCGAACGCTTTGGATGTAAAAATCTTACCGACGAACAAGTGTTTACAAAATCACTTATTTGCAACATAGAAAATAATTTAAATAAACCATTACAATGTGAAATGGATTTGACATCTTACAAAAATATTCAGTGTAAAAATGAGGAGAATGAAAACAACAGGTACATCCAAATTGAAAAGACAGTAAAGGATTACTCCTACAGTATACCTAAGTCCTTTAATTCAGGAAAATCTCCCTTCCCAGATTTGGATGAAAAAAATTCATCATTAGCATCTCATGGAAATGTTTTGGGTACAATCAGAAAGTGGTACTGGTTTTCTAAACATGGCTATATAATTTATAGCATGTCCAAAAGTCGATATTGTGAACAAATTGGAAGAGAACATAAAAGTAATCATGTTATGTACATTGTTGATTTCTAAACAGGTGGCTACTATCAGAAATGCTACGATCCTGATTGTAGAGGTTATCGATCTCTTGTGCGACAATTACCATGGAATGTATTGTCCACTTGTTATGATATAGTGAAACAAGAAGGGAAAACAGTGTAGAAGCAATGCTTGTATAAAAATATATATCAAGTACATAGTGAAAGTAATGATTGTGGTAAATTTGTTTGTATTCTTGATAATAAGAACATGTACATAGTCAACAACATGTACAATTTTTTTTTTGTTACATAATTTATTCTTCTCACTAAAATGACGAAAAAATAGTATGTAACAACAAAAATAATGATTAAACTGTGTTTTGCTAAAAATGTAAAACCATATATATATTTCAAATATATTGTATAATATTTATATATCGGTTATTATTATGTTGATGAATATGATTAATTGATGGATTTTGTTAGTTTGTATGATTTATTCATATCAGATTTGTAATCATATCCATAATTATTTCACTACTGTTATTAGCAAAACATAAACTAAAAAGATAAAATATTTTATCTTTTTCAAATATACCATATACTATTTGTATATCTGTTAATCTGTTATGATTATGTTGATGAATATGATTAATTGCTGAATTTTGTTATTGTGTATGATTAATTCATATCAGATTTGTAATCATATCAATAATTATTTCACTAATGTATCAGATAAAAATTATTAATAAAGATAAAATGTTTTATCTTTTTGATCATGATACCACATAATATAATAATTTAACAACAAAATAATTATGCAGTTAATTTCTACTGTAATGAAACAATTTTACCTTACAGAACATACGTACTCAGACAACGTCTACCTATTACATTTAATACATACAACAAACTTAAAAAAATGCCTTTATGTGAAAATATAAATACAAATATCTTTTCAAACCTCTGTTGTCGAAAAAACAAAATAATCCAATAATCATATTACATAAAACAACATAAATGATTATTTAGCTTCAATTTAAACCATACAACCATTACAGATATATTAGACCTTCAATTTATAACTTCAATAAGTAAATAACTATACAATTTTAACCTTTTTAAAAGACAACACATAAAGATATTGTAACGACCCGCATTCTACGCATCATAGGATCGTAGAATATTTATTTCTGTCACATACGAAGTCGTATGGTCATGTAACTTTGGGAGACGACTATTGGGGTCATTTCCCATGTTCATGATTTTTCTCGATTTTTAAATGACCATTTTACCCTTGGTTGATACTGTTTTGGCCATAACTTTTGACTGAAAAGGAATTTTGACCTGAAACCACTTCCATTAGCTCCGGATGATGGTTTCTCTTTCCGTAGAGTGGTCACATTAGTCAAACGGACTCACCGTTTGGGAGATATGGCTGAAACAAGTTTCAGATGGTGAAAAATAGCTTAATTGGGCTTAACCGGGTGATTAGCAGCTAGGCCCAGAGAGGAATTTCGGGTTTAGAGGTATAGGAGGACTGATTAGGGTTAGGTTATCACTTTCATTTCAGTTTTGAGCCGCCACAAACCTCCTTGAGACCTTAGTAATGGCTTCCATCCTCTAAAATCACCCCAAAACACATTTTTAGCGAAGATTAAGCCTAAACTACATCAAAGCAAGGCCAAATAGCAACAAAGCAAGGTTGGAGCTGCTGCTATACATAGGAATTCGACCCAAACAGAGAGTATTTCAGATTTGGTGTTTCATTTGTGGCCAAGGTGAGTGATTTGCATAGTTTTTGCACTAATTACGGTGATTAAGGGAAATTAGTGAAGATTAGCGAATTTATACGTAAATAAATTCTGGAAAAATACTTAAAATTCTAAAATAATGTTTTAAGGCTCTGTTAGAAATTTGGGTTAATTTCGATGTGTTTTGCTAATCGTATGCCTAAACATGATTAAGAGGGATTATAGGAAAATGTGAGGTTTTGGCCACTTTTGATCCATCTTGATTCATTTAAATTGTTGTTTGTTGCTTGTGGTTGCTGTTATACATTGCTATGACTCTTTGGTATGTTTCATGATTGATTAGAATAGTTAGATTGGTCGAAAACGCCGTCGTATGGCGTAAAACACTCGCGAGGAAAGCTGCAGGAAATGCTACAGAGATCCGGATCGGATCGGGTAGGGGATCGGATCGGGTAGGGATCGGATCGGACATGTCTGAACCGGATCGGGGCGTGGTACTTTCTGGAGTATGACGTGAAGAGGCAACAAGGAAGGCCTGGTCGGATCGGAGGGGCGTAGCGTGGGATCGGAAGGAACAAGGAGGACTGAAGTGGAAGAAAGAGGAGCATGGATACCATATACCCGAACCGAACTGATGCTGACGAGACGGAGACGGAGACATTCAAGCTATGGGGTATCCGAACCGAACCGCTTCAGAATCACCGAACCGAACCGCATGAAGGAGAGCACCAAACCGAACCGCATGAGGGAGAAGGACCCGGACCCAGAGGATGGTGGCACTCCGAACCGAACCGGGGAACGTATCCGAACCGAACCGAGCATGGGGAACTGGACGTGTACTTTTACTACTTCGTGATGACTCTTCTGAAGGCCAACTCCAATTCGACCAAACCCGAGATGCAAAGGAAGTCCAAATGAGAAGTTAGAGCTCAAGATTCAGATGGGAATCAACGAGTTCGCTTCATGGTTGGGCTTTGCTGCGGGACGCATGCCAAGGGGTTATCGACGTCTATAGCTTTGGACCACTATGGTAGGAGGTACGAAGGCGGATTCAGGGCCATTATGGCATCGGTAGAACCAAGGGCTACGACCAATGAAGTGGGTCATTGAAATGTTTGGTCATGACTCCAAGTGTTTGGCTTGGTCACAGCAGGGTTTCTACAAGTCGGGATTCGTCGTTACCTCAGTTTGTCTAGTGTTCCAAAGTGGTAGATGTCGTATGCTTTACGCACTGAATGAGAGATGTGAGGATGGTTGCTATGGATGATTTGCTTGCTATCATTGTGACATGCACACCCCACCCCCGTATTCTTACACTATTTATTATGGCACCTTAGAGCATTGTACGGTATGTGGTACTAACTCTTTGGTTGCAGGTCCAGGTTCAGGTATGGTTTAGTATACCTGTTATTACTCTGTTTAGATGCTTATCGCTCATACCAGGCTTTATGTCTGACCCAGAGTTTTATGTCTCCTCTTATTACTCTGGGTGCTCACACGAGCAGACTAGAGACAGGTTAGCTGGTGATGCACGGGTAGATGATCCGGAGACGAGCAGGAGGCTTCCACGTAATATATATAGTATTCTCCCTGTGTTGTTGAAGATCACTGCTTGGGCATTGGTAGTGCATCTTCTACTTTAGTTTTCTTTTGTTAGAGACAGTAAATTTGGAAAGTTGTAATAAGCTGTATTTGGATTTCCGCTGCTCTGATGTTGACATTGATTATTAGTTATCAGCTTATGCACTGTCTCGCCTGTTTTATGTCAAGTATGTTATTATTACATTTTATCCCATGCGCTGTGAGACACCCTACAGGTTCCTCGTTTAGTTCATTCCCTTCTTCCTTTTCCTTCTAACGACCCGTTCCGTGCTAATTGGACATGTGTACAGCGCACTTTTGGAGTAAATGTCGGTTGGTGCGGGGCGGGCCGTCACACTTGGTATCAGAGCTCTAGGTTGCGTAGTTAACCTAGGGAAGTTATCAGGGAGAGATAATATACGTATACGAGAGAGCGTATTTGTGATTACTTTGGTTTTTAAAAGCTATATATATATACTATTACTAGTATAAGGATGAAGTCGTACTGCACGAGCACCACTATGGAGTCGTTAATCATTTCCTTTTTCAGATTGACGATGAGCCGATATGTTAGAGGTACCGGTAGGGGAGCCAATAATGGGAATGCTGCTGACATGAGAACGATGTTTACTGACCTCATGAGAGAGATGCTTAGAGATGTACAGAGGGCAGCTCCCAATGGTGGAAATGGTGGTGGTCCAATAGTGCAGGCGCCGAGGGTCGACTTCGCCAAGTTGAATAAGGATTATACTAGCCTTGGTGGGAAGTCGTTTCACGGAACGGAGTCGGCCATGGATGTTCAAGATTGGTTGGATAGTTGCGAACGTATCTTCGAGGATTTGGGTATCGAAGATGCGATGAAGAGAAAGCGAGCGTCCCGTCAGTTGCAAGGGCGAGCAATGAATTGGTGGAATGCTATAAAAGCAGCTACTCCTGAAGATCAGATTACTTGGGAGCAGTTTAAAGCTCGCTTTAGTGAGAAGTTCATTCCAGCTGCTCAGAAGTCAATGCTGTTTAAGAAATTCTTGGAGCTCAAGCAGAATGGCAGAGCTGTCTCGGAGTACATTGCTGAATTCGACACTTTGTCGAAGTATGGATTATCTCTTATTGATACTGCCGAGAAGAAGAATGAGAAATTCATAACTGGTTTGGATCAGTACTTAGGGGAAAAACTTATTAACCACATCGATGAGACGTTTGAATCGATTGTGGGGAAAGCATTAAGATCAGAAAGTCTCTACCCTAAGTCGAAGACTGAGGTTGCATCTGCAGAAGAGCCAAAACCACAGGCAAGTGGTGGAGGCAAGGGTGGTTCCCAGAATAAGAGAAAGCATAACCAAGCTAAGGATGGCCAGAAGAAAAAGAATAAGCAAGATGTTGAGTGCTTCAGCTGTGGTAAGAAGGGCCATTACGCTAGTAATTGTCGGGCCAAGCCAGCGGATAGGAAGTGCTTCAACTGTGGCCAAATGGGACATCACAAGGACAAGTGTCCACAGCCCCCTAAGGAAAAGCAAATGGTGAAAGCCTACGCTCTTAATGTTATTCCTTCTTCGTCGAATGCCCCAACAGCGGCGGAGAAGGGAAAGAATGTCGTCATTCAAGGTATGCTTTCTATTTACGATGTTCCTGTTAGAGTTTTGTTTGATACCGGAGCTTCCAGTTCTTTCATATCTAGTGACCTGGTAGATAGGTTGGGATTGGAGCCCGAGATTGTCGATAGACCTTTAGTAGTGACGAACCCGATTGGTGGTTCGACTAGCCTTAGCATGATCTGTCGTAATGTGGTCTTATCGAGTCATGGATGCATGTTTGTTTGTGATTGCTTTGTTTTGGGCTTTACTGGGTTTGGCATTATTTTGGGAGTAGATTGGCTCCAAAGATACGGGGTGGTGGTAGACTGTGAGGGCTTGTTGGTGACGGCTAGAGCGGATGATGGGCGGAGGATAGTGTTTGGTGGTCTACCCAGTAAGGGGGTATTGGCTAGTTTTCTAAACTCCCTCGACATTCCGCATAGTGAGTTGTCAGGTTTGCCCGTGGTTGGCCAGTATCCGGAGGTTTTCGAAGAAGTGACCGGACTTCCACCACACCGAGAGATTGAGTTCCGTATTGATTTGGTAAAAGATGCCAGGCCTATAGTGATGCCACTTCGTCGTATGGCACCAAGAGAGCAGCGTGAGCTCGAGGTGCAAGTCAGCGATCTTTTGAAGAAGGGATTTATCAGAAGGAGTGTTTCTGAATGGGGAGCACCAGTTGTGTTTGCTACCAAGGCGGATGGTTCCCTTCGTTTGTGTGTAGACTACCGCGAGTTGAATAAAGTGACGAGGAAGAACAAGTATCCTCTACCGCGGATAGATGATTTGTTTGATCAGTTGAGTGGCGCGAGAGTATTTTCTCAGTTGGATCTCACGACAGGTTTTCATCAGCTTAGAGTGGAAGCTGAGAGTATAGCTAAAACGGCATTTCGGACGCCGTCTGGGTTTTATGAGTGGTTGGTCATGCCATTCGGGCTGACCAATGCCCCAGCATATTTTGTGGATCTTATGAATAGGGTATTCAGAGATCAGTTGAATAAGTTTGTCCTTGTGTTCGTTGATGATATTTTGGTCTACTCCAGGACAGAGGAAGAACACGAGGGACATTTAAGAATAGTGATGGAGGTGTTGAGAAAACACCAATTGAAAGCAAAGTTTTCGAAGTGTCACTTCTGGAAGAGGGAAGTGAGGTTCTCGGGCCATGTTGTATCAGAGAATGGTATTGCCGTGGACCCGGCAAAGGTGGCTACGGTACAGGATTGGCCTACGCCCAAGAATGCAACAGATGTAAGAAGTTTCTTGGGGTTAGCGGGATATTATCGTAAGTTTATCCAAGGTTTCTCCAAGATAGCAGCACCATTGACCCAGTTGACCAAGAAGAATCAAGCTTTTGTCTGGGATGAAAGGTGCGAGAATGCATTCAAAAGTCTCAAGGACAAGTTGACAAGCGCACCAGTGTTAGTCATTCCTAAGGGGGATGAAGAGATGACGGTATACACGGATGCCTGTGGTACCGGACTGGGTGCTGTATTGATGCAAGGCGGTAGGGTTGTAGCTTACGCAAGTCGGCAATTGAAACCGCACGAGAGAAGATACCCTACCCATGATTTAGAATTGGCAGCAATCGTGTTCGCGTTAAAGATGTGGAGACACTATCTCTTGGGAGAAAGATTTGAGCTGTTTACAGATCATAAGTCGTTAAAGTATCTCTTCTCTCAGAAAGATCTGAATCTCCGTCAGCAGAGATGGTTAGAGTTCTTAGCTTCCTATGATTTTGACATAGCATACACACCAGGAAAGGGCAATGCGGTGGCTGATGCATTGAGTAGAAGACATGCCAGCTTAGGGGCTATGTTCCTTGAATGGAAGCAACTGGAGTTTATCGCGGGGTTTGATTTCAGACCAAAGTGCGAATTGGATCCAGAAATGTTAGCAAGTTTGACGATCAGACCCACTTTGATTGAGCGGATCGGCTCTAGTCAGAGGGACGATCCTAATCTATTGGAAATCATCTCCAAGTTAGAGATGGGTATCGATGAGGAGATGAACAAGTATGGGCTTGATCGAGATAGATGGCTTAGAAAGAATGGAAAGCTTGTTGTACCCAATGTCAATGGATTGAGAGATGAAGTGCTTAAAGAATGTCATCACTCAAAGTTGACTATACATCCCGGTGGTAATAAAATGTATAGAGACATGAAACAGACTTACTACTGGGAAGGAATGAAAAGAGACGTTGGGAAGTTTATATCCAAGTGCATGAATTGCCAGCTAGTTAAAGCCGAGAAAAAGAAGCCTAGTGGGTTGTTACAGCCCTTAGAAATTCCCGAATGGAAATGGGAGCAAGTCTCGATGGATTTCATCGATGGTTTACCAAGGACTAGATCGGGACATGATAGCATTTGGGTGATTGTGGATCGATTGACTAAAAGCGCAAGGTTTATACCAGTCAAATCGACCAGAACGGCAGCTAAGTTAGCAGAATTGTATATGAAGTGGGTAGTGAGATTTCATGGAGTACCTAAAAGCATTGTGAGTGACCGAGACCCGTTGTTCACTAGTGGGTTTTGGAAGAGCTTACAAGAGGCTCTAGGGTCAGAGTTACATCTCAGTACCGCATATCATCCTCAGACCGACGGTCAGACGGAGAGGGTGGACCGTATTTTGGAAGATCTCTTGAGAGCATGTATATTGGATTTTGGTGGATCGTGGGATGACCATTTGCATCTAGTAGAGTTTGCATATAATAATAGCTACCAATCCAGTATTGGTATGGCTCCGTTTGAAGCTTTGTACGGAAGACCGTGTAACTCACCATCATGTTGGATAGAGACTGGCGAGAAGTTTATGCTTGGACCAGATGTGGTGAGGGAAACTTCAGATAAAATCAAGACCATTCAACAACGAATGAAGGCTTCCCAAGATAGGCAGAAGAGTTATGCTGATAAGAGGAGAAGAGACTTAAAATTCTCCGTTGGCGACTTGGTGTTTGTCAAGATTTCTCCGTTGAAGAGCGTAATACGATTTGGCAGGAGAGGCAAGTTGGCACCAAGATTTGTTGGCCCATTCCCTGTTCTTGAGCTAGTCGGGAATTTGGCATATAGAATTGACTTACCGGAGAAGATGGCGGGAGTTCACAATGTATTTCATGTTTCCCAACTAAGGAAGTTCGTTCACGACTCAGATATGACTATTTCACCTGATCAGTTAGAGGACTTCGAAGTAGAACCCGAGGCGGTTGGGAACCGCAAGCCGGCCCGTATTGTCGTGCACGACATGAAGCAACTTCGAAGGAAGGCGGTGAAGTTAGTCAAGGTACAGTGGAGCGAGGACGAGAATGATTGTACTTGGGAGACAGAGGAGAACATTAGGAAGGCACACCCAGAACTCTTTGCCTGGTAAGATTTTGATTTCGATTTAGTTTTCCGCATGCTAGGATAGGCTTGCTTACTTGTTTTGCATGTTTGATTGTTGTATGTGGTTGGTAGGCATGCGGGATCCTTTGTATGTTTTGGGTTAAGGAATTTCGGAGGCGAAATTTCTTAAGGGGGGGAGAGTGTAACGACCCGCATTCTACGCATCATAGGATCGTAGAATATTTATTTCTGTCACATACGAAGTCGTATGGTCATATAACTTTGGGAGACGACTATTGGGGTCATTTCCCATGTTCATGATTTTTCTCGATTTTTAAATGACCATTTTACCCCTGGTTGATACTGTTTTGGCCATAACTTTTGACTGGAAAGGAATTTTGACCTGAAACCACTTCCATTAGCTCCGGATGATGGTTTCTCTTTCCGTAGAGTGGTCACATTAGTCAAACAGACTCACCGTTTGGGAGATATGGCTGAAACAAGTTTCAGATGGTGAAAAATAGCTTAATTGGGCTTAACCGGGTGATTAGCAGCTAGGCCCAGAGGGGAATTTCGGGTTTAGAGGTATAGGAGGACTGATTAGGGTTAGGTTATCACTTTCATTTCAGTTTTGAGCCGCCACAAACCTCCTTGAGACCTTAGTAATGGCTTCCATCCTCTAAAATCACCCCAAAACACATTTTTAGCGAAGATTAAGCCTAAACTACATCAAAGCAAGGCCAAATAGCAACAAAGCAAGGTTGGAGCTGCTGCTATACATAGGAATTCGACCCAAACAGAGAGTATTTCAGATTTGGTGTTTCATTTGTGGCCAAGGTGAGTGATTTGCATAGTTTTTGCACTAATTACGGTGATTAAGGGAAATTAGTGAAGATTAGCGAATTTATACGTAAATAAATTCTGGAAAAATTCTTAAAATTCTAAAATAATGTTTTAAGGCTCTGTTAGAAATTTGGGTTAATTTCGATGTGTTTTGCTAATCGTATGCCTAAACATGATTAAGAGGGATTATAGGAAAATGTGAGGTTTTGGCCACTTTTGATCCATCTTGATTCATTTAAATTGTTGTTTGTTGCTTGTGGTTGCTGTTATACATTGCTATGACTCTTTGGTATGTTTTATGATTGATTAGAATAGTTAGATTGGTCGAAAACGCCGTCGTATGGCGTAAAACACTCGCGAGGAAAGCTGCAGGAAATGCTATAGAGATCCGGATCGGATCGGGTAGGGGATCGGATCGGGTAGGGATCGGATCGGACATGTCTGAACCGGATCGGGGCGTGGTACTTTCTGGAGTATGACGTGAAGAGGCAACAAGGAAGGCCTGGTCGGATCGGAGGGGCGTAGCGTGGGATCGGAAGGAACAAGGAGGACTGAAGTGGAAGAAAGAGGAGCATGGATACCATATACCCGAACCGAACTGATGCTGACGAGACGGAGACGGAGACATTCAAGCTATGGGGTATCCGAACCGAACCGCTTCAGAATCACCGAACCGAACCGCATGAGGGAGAGCACCGAACCGAACCGCATGAGGGAGAAGGACCCGGACCCAGAGGATGGTGGCACTCCGAACCGAACCAGGGAACGTATCCGAACCGAACCGAGCATGGGGAACTGGACGTGTACTTTTACTACTTCGTGATGACTCTTCTGAAGGCCAACTCCAATTCGACCAAACCCGAGATGCAAAGGAAGTCCAAATGAGAAGTTAGAGCTCAAGATTCAGATGGGAATCAACGAGTTCGCTTCATGGTTGGGCTTTGCTGCGGGACGCGTGCCAAGGGGTTATCGACGTCTATAGCTTTGGACCACTATGGTAGGAGGTACAAAGGCGGATTCAGGGCCATTATGGCATCGGTAGAACCAAGGGCTATGACCAATGAAGTGGGTCATTGAAATGTTTGGTCATGACTCCAAGTGTTTGGCTTGGTCACAGCAGGGTTTCTACAAGTCGGGATTCGTCGTTACCTCAGTTTGTCTAGTGTTCCAAAGTGGTAGATGTCGTATGCTTTACGCACTGAATGAGAGATGTGAGGATGGTTGCTATGGATGATTTGCTTGCTATCATTGTGACATGCACACCCCACCCTCCGTATTCTTACACTATTTATTATGGCACCTTAGAGCATTGTACGGTATGTGGTACTAACTCTTTGGTTGCAGGTCCAGGTTCAGGTATGGTTTAGTATACCTGTTATTACTCTGTTTAGATGCTTATCGCTCATACCAGGCTTTATGTCTGACCCAGAGTTTTATGTCTCCTCTTATTACTCTGGGTGCTCACACGAGCAGACTAGAGACAGGTTAGCTGGTGATGCACGGGTAGATGATCCGGAGACGAGCAGGAGGCTTCCACGTAATATATATAGTATTCTCCCTGTGTTGTTGAAGATCACTGCTTGGGCATTGGTGGTGCATCTTCTACTTTAGTTTTCTTTTGTTAGAGACAGTAAATTTGGAAAGTTGTAATAAGCTGTATTTGGATTTCCGCTGCTCTGATGTTGACATTGATTATTAGTTATCAGCTTATGCACTGTCTCGCCTGTTTTATGTCAAGTATGTTATTATTACATTTTATCCCATGCGCTGTGAGACACCCTACAGGTTCCTCGTTTAGTTCATTCCCTTCTTCCTTTTCCTTCTAACGACCCGTTCCGTGCTAATTGGACATGTGTACAGCGCACTTTTGGAGTAAATGTCGGTTGGTGCGGGGCGGGCCGTCACAGATATAACCAGTTATTTTTTTCAGTCCTAATATGATATCGAATAAAATACAAAATTGTACAACAATTTTTTTAATGCTTACCAGTTATCTTTTTCACTCCTGTTATTTGCCATTGAAGACCACATAACCATTTATCTTTTGTTTTTTTAAATACAATTTGTATAAAAGAATAAATCAGTTAAAGCAAGACAATCATCAAATAAATTTCATAGTTAATTTTTAATATTTCAGATTACATCTTATGCTTAAGTATTGTGATTCGTAATGTTTCCAAGTGCACTGTACGACATCTAGTTCAATGATATTCGAACTTTCATTTCCATGTATTTGGAATAAGATGTTGATACATAGTCGATCTAAAAATAGTTTCATGCTAAAACAGTATAACTATTTTGTGAATATATTAACCTTTTCCATCTGCTACAATTGTCTTTTTAAAAAATGATTTAGAAATTGTATTTTGTAATAAAATAAGTAAATTAACATCAGTTATAGAACTCCAACAGAGAAAATCGATTAGCTTATCCAAATAAATAAAATCGCTTCATGATTTCCACAATTAAAATCAAATTTGATTTCTGAATATAATAACGCCTAAATTTTTGGCAAAAATTAAACGATCGCTTTCATTGCACAAAAAACTATGACTTAATTTTCATGTAATTGCCGCAAGAACCCGATTTCAGAAATTGATTGTTTTAGAAGATGAAGCAAAGCGCTTAAATTTTTTGTCCTGGAAAATTATTATGTCAAACCCATGTCCTACAAAATAATAGCGACGACCAAGTAAGCCCTTGCCACTAATTTCCACTTTTGATAACTGCTACATCTTAATGTACGTATCTCAAATTCCTAATTTCCGTTATGAAAAACCATAGAATATTTTCAAAATAAAAAATTTTGATTCAAAAGAAAATTTAAAATTGTTAAAAATAGCGGGTTGTTATACTCTCCCTCACTCAAAACTTTTTGTCTCCGAAAAGGAATGAGGCAGAGAAATAGTAAGTAAATAACTAGCATATATTGAAACCAATGGTTCATATCTATTCTCATATATATATATATATATATATATATATATATACTGAAATATACATATATAAATCAAAAGTTAAAATATTTTCAAACATTTCAAAGTAGTTTTAAGTATTCACTCGACATCTCGATTGGAAATATATATCTGTCCCACTTCCGAAACCTGAAAATAGATATCGATGATGCTGTAGTCATCACCAGAATCATTTCCAAGTGACTAGAGTGTGACTCTACATCTATCTAGTACACACAAGATTTTCATATACTTGATCAGACGTATACCCAAATCACTAGGTATTCGATAGGCTAATTTTAACGTCACGTAATTACTCAAAACATCTTTCTATATTTAACATAATGTATACCAAATTTCCAAATCATATATTATAAATAATATATTTCAAATCATTAAATTTTAAGTAGGGAAAATATATCTTGTAACAACCCGCAAATTCTGAACCAATTTAAAATTTTTATTTTAGGGAATTTTAATGAATTTTGAGGTTATAATATAATTTATTATTAATAATAATGGCTATAATTTATTTTTATCGAAGTTAAAACGAATAAATTTAATTTAAATATAAATGGAATTAGAAATAACGCAGTAGTTTGAAAAGTCAAACTTGGACTTTGACTGACCGTACAAGATGCATAATTTAACGGATTTTAGTGAAATCAAAAATATTAGAATCTATTTAAAAATATCTTTCTAACAAATCTGAAAAATTGAAATTTCATAGCGGAAATCAAAAGTTATGGCCAATTCAATTTTTAGAAAGGTCGCTGTAGAATTTATATAATATATAGGGCCCGAAAGGCTACTTTTCACATATGTAGGAATTTCGACTCGAAACCAATTCCATTGAGTTCAGAATGACGTTTCTGCATTGAAAAATAGTAAACACTTATATATTTTGAGTTTCGAAAATTATTTGTTTAAAAATGTATTTTTAATATTAAATATATTGGCCTTGAAAATAGTCATTTTTCAAACGACCTCCGTTTTCGACGAAACCACTTTTGTTGGAACCAGAATGTCAAATTATTGCTAGGTTTCAATTTTCAGAATTTTTCGAATTAATATGTGAGCGTGGCAAAGGAAAATGTGTTTTGACTATTTATAGTTAAATTTAAATGCCTTAAAAATAGCCATTTTTCGAACAGTCTCAGAATTCGACGAAAATAATTTTGTTGGATTCGTATCGTCATAAGAAAGCTAAAAATATTTTTTTTAGAATTTTCTGAGGTCGTATGTGGCCCCGGCATATTTAAATGTACGGTAGAAATTAAATTATTTATTTAATATTGTATTTTTAAATTAAAACAAAAAAAAACGCTACAGACATCGGAATTAGAGCCCGGGACATAGCCCATCGCGTTCATAAGGCCTCAAAACGTTAAGATCGACAGTAAGCAGGTCCAAATCGAAGATTGTCCGAAAATCCACCTTTTTAGCACAAATTTCGAAATTAAATATTAAAATAATATTAAAAAAAGCGGTTGAAACCCTAATTCTCAATGGAGCAGCCGCCGCCCAGATTTTAATGGCTGAAATCATTCGATTTTCAAATGCTTAGATCTCTCAATCCGTTCAACGAAAATCGGCGTATGATATACCAAATCGAAGAGAATTCAGAGAGCTATAAATCTGTACGGTCAAGATCGGGTTTTGATTCACAGATTTTGCGAATTTTGGCCAAGAAGGGGCTGCGGTTTTTGGTGGTTGGCGGGTCCTAGGAGGGTGCGAGTTGGCCAAGGTCGGAGGCGCAAGGAGGTGGTCTGAAGCTCAACGATGTGGTGCAATCCGATCGGATCCAGGTGGAGTGGAGTGAGGTGCGTGCAGAAGGAGGACGGCGGCTTCATGGGTTCATGCGTGTAATGACGGTGAGGAAGAAAGGACCCAATTATTTTATTATTTTAATTATTTAAATATTTAATTTATCCAATTTTTAAAAATCGATATCTCTCTCATACGAGGTCCGATTGACGAACCGTTTGTTGGATTGGACTCGTCTTTCCGAGAGCTTCGCGATGGCGCAGACCAGAACTGATTCTGAGACAGTCAAATTTTCAGCAAAAATCAATGTGAGAATTCTGAATTTTATTATTTAATTAATTATAAATTATTTTCTTGCGTTAAAAATAATTGTATTGTGATGTAATTCAGATCTGTAATGTTCTGTGATTGATGAATGGATGATTTGTGGTTGGTGGTTGTTTTGTTGTGCATGATATGCTAGATCAACGTTGAATTTAATATATGGGTGAATTTTATTTGTAATTAGAAAATAAATCTAAATTTATATTTAAATCATATTTAAATCATATTTTATTTAGATCTGTTTATTCTAGTTTATAGAAAAAAATATTATTTTTATTATTCTGAGATGAACCATAGTATTTGATCGACAAAATAAAAACTTTACTTTTGTTTATTTGTTTACTTTGCAGCAGAAAATGAACAACAAATAAAACCTTACTTTTATTTGTTTACTTTGCAATAGAAATTGAACGACAAATAAAAACTCCTTTTTATTTGTTGATATTACAATGGAAATTGGACGACAAATAAAATCTTATTTTTATTTGTTTATATAACAACAGAATTTGGTCAACGTATAAAATATTTTTATTTGTTTACTTTACAATAGAATTTAGCCAACGAATAAAACCTTATTTTATTTGTTTATTTTACAACAGGATTTGAATGACCAATAAAACATTATTTTTATTTGTTACCTACGATAGAATTTGAACAACAATGGATTTTCAATATTTGTTGAATTTAATTATATTGTCAATTTAATCCAATTTAAATAAAATATTATTTTGATCATTTTTAGTGAAAATTGTATATTAAGAATAAAATGTCATTCTTAGTGTAAAATGTACATTAGATCAAAAATAACATTTTTGATTAGAAATATAAAAATAACATTTTTATTTGAAATATGTTATGCAAATCAAAAGGACATTTTTGATTAGAAGTTTATTATGTAAATAAAAAGAAAACATTTTGTCAAAATTATAATTATTGTAATAAAAATAACATCTTTGTCAAAACATGATTATGGAGATAAAATGAACATTTTTATGCCTTGAATAGAATTAAATAAAAATTCACATTTTGTTTACGTTAAAAAAATACAAATAAATATAGAGATTAAAAGTTCACCTTTCATTTGCATCTCACAATGCAAATATTCTTTGAAAATAGAAATTGTTCTTTATTTGCATTTTTAATGCAAATATACTTTGAAATAAAAACCGTTCTTTTATTTGCATTCACAAATGCAAACACATATTGGAAATAAAGTTCTGTTCTTTTATTTGCATTCACAAATACGAATATACATATTGAAAGTAAAGTTGTTCTTTTATTTGCACTACTCGGTGCAAATATTCTTTGATAATAAAATTTGTCCTTTTATTTGCATTTACTAATGCAAACATACATTTAAAATAAAATTTTATTCTTTTATTTGTATTTACCAATGCAAATATACATTGGAAAAAGAATTTATTCTTTTATTCGTATTCACCAATGCGAATATATTTTGAAATCAAAATTTATTCTTTTATATGCATTTCCAAATGCAAATATATTTTGAAATTGAAGTTTATTCTTTTATTTACATTTACATATGTAAATATACATTGAAATTAAAGTTTATTCTTTTATTTACATTCACATATGTAAATATGCTATGAAAATAAGATTTGTTCTTTTATTAGCATTTTCCAATGCAAATATATATTGGAAAATAAAATTGTTCTTTTATTTGCATCCTCTAATGCAAATATACATCGGAATATGCCAACGTCCTTTTAATTGTCATTAGAGTATATAAGAAAATGTACGTAGATTAAATTTGCCGTCTAGTTGTGTCAAAATTTGATTACAATAAAAAAAATTCATTTTTATTGTTTTACATTAAAACATGATTTTTGGCAAAATATAGTTATTCAAATAATAACATTCATTTTGTTACTTTAAACGAATGGATTGAAAATGTTCATTATTTTGTCATTGTAAAAGAATGAATAACTAGACATTCGCATTTTTATCATTAAAGTAGAATAGACAAAAACACTCATTTTGTCTAAATTAAAAGAATAAAACAAAATATAGCATTGTCATGTTTATTAGATTTGAAACTCAAATTATTCATTTTTGTAAATTCATATTAGTTAAAAACCAATTATTCATTTTTGTTAATTCACATTAGTTAAAAATAATTATTCATTTTAGCCAATTTATACTAGTTAAACAAAATTTTACATTTTGTTAGGAATGTTCATTTTTGCCAAATGAATTAGTTGTAGCAATTTATTTAAATATATATATATATATATATATATATATATATATATGTTGACAAGATATACACATGTCAAGATAGGATAGTTACAACAAATATTTATCATTTTGTCTCATTAGAATTGCCAAAACAAAATAACCATTTTCGTTTAGAGTTTAAATTAGCAAAATAGAAATTTTCGATAGGGACAAAGTTATTATGCTTATTCATTCATTGCAATAGAGATATTTTCTTGTTATCATTATATATATTGTGTATTACACTGCCATTCACAAGTTA
Organism: Allium sativum; assembly: GCA_030737875.1. Taxonomy (NCBI): domain Eukaryota; kingdom Viridiplantae; phylum Streptophyta; class Magnoliopsida; order Asparagales; family Amaryllidaceae; genus Allium; species Allium sativum. The sequence goes on along the minus strand of CM060913.1, from coordinate 484,491,340 downwards.
CCCGACTTGTGTATGTGATTGGGACGATAATTTTCACACATCGCCCAAGTGCACAAATTAGTTTATCATTTGCTTGATTGGTTGAAAACCCCACACGGGTGTTGGGATGAAAATTCACATACACTAATCCCAATATTTAGTTGTATGTTGATCGTTAGATCGACAGGCTGTGATGAGCGTTATTATTTAATTTTAACGCTACACAGTGGAAATTACACTTTGGATGTAATGGATGACTTGATGATTATACTGTTATTGTCATATATATGATGTGTGTGAAATCCATATAATCCAAATTATATGGTAAATGTTTGAGTCGCATTTCGATTCAAGTGTTCTTTTAAATAAGACTATTTTTACATTAGAAATCCTTTTTATATAAAGTGCATATATTTTTCGTAATATATTTTTAATCAACTATATGTTAAACAAAGAATATTTGTAAAAGATAAAGATTTGTAAAATAAAGAATACTTCTCATTTAGAATCTTTTATATAAAGAATATTTTTATGATTATTTTAAAATATGTTTTTAAAAGATTACTAGCATTTGCAATTATATTTTGTGATATGTAATAAATTAAGATGTGAAGTGGATTTACAGTGGACGATGTTTTAAACGACATTTGACCTTTAATCTAATTTGCATTGAAATTATTATTTGGAATTTATAAATCTATTTTATAGATTTAAAAAGGCATTTTCTAAAAATCAAGTTTTTCAAATTAATATATTAAATAGGAATTAAGTGGAAATTCGATTGGTAATAACCGAAATGGGCTTCTGTAAAAGAAGACTGATATTATATATGGAATTTAAGAGGCTTTGCCGTTATTCCATTTATACTATTAGTCCGATTCAGAAATCTATATCGATTATGTATTGATTTGAAATCTGTGGAATTCCATATTTTGGAAATTGATTTATAGATTTTATTTTAAATATTTAACTTTGATAAAATTAATGAGAATATTTTAAATTGAATATCTTATTAAAAGAATATTCTGAGTTGGGATGTGACGAAATGTGTGATTTTCCAATATTTGTTTTTAATCCCAAATTACGCAAGTTATTCAGAAAGACCGGGTTTAACCCATTCTGAATAATCATCACGACGATCAAGAGTCGAAGACGAAGACAGTGATTGAAGACCGAAGGTTTTCACATCGTTGGGATGTTGATGACTGGTATCTTGAATTGGGACTGGCCTTCCAAGGCAAGGTATTTGGTAATGATCGTCCAAACGCATTTGGAGATCGACGGACACGATGTTTCGCTCAGACCCAGAGCGGACTTGTAAATGGATTGCGTGTCTGACATTGTATTCCTTTCAACTGTATTTGTTGAACGCTACTGATTATACATTTCTATTTGGTGGTGAAGAATTTATTCTTTAATTATCACCCTTCTCTAAGACGTATGAGCTTAGAGGTTATATATATATATTGGTAGATGATCAATAATATGGTAGGGTCTGATAATGTGGCACGCCAAGATACAAATTAATCAAGGCTTTTGTTGAAAAGCAGGTCCTTGTGGAATGATCAAAGCATAGCCTATTACGGCATAGCTTTGTGTATATCATGACTTCGCGCTCACACCCCGGTATGAGTCAAAAACGGGATATGGACCGTAGGGAGTGCACACGTTTCTTTCTAGCTAGAGTGGTGTCAGTGACCTACCAGCCCTGACATTTTACTTATGTGGATGATGGATTTTGAGGTGCCTCGGATTTTTATAGGCCGATAGTGGTCATATTATAGGTTCAAAGGAACCGGGAAGCGTGTGTTCAGGCATAACCAATCCACTGCCGATAGGCGGGGACCGGCCCTACCGCATCCAAGGGTTCACTGCGGGGGATCCTGAGGCATTTGCTAGAGTGTCTCGAATCGGAGAGGAGCTTGCCCCTAGCCTCGACTCATGATGGAAATCCAATTTCCAATACGACCTTGCGGTTTTGATTGTAGAACTAGTATGGCGACATAGTAGGATGGGGTACTATGTCGTCTATGATTGATACATTATGATTGAAATGTTTATCATACATATACACACTAATAATAATATCGTTTTCACGTATCAAGCATCTTTTGACCATTATAAGGTAAAACCCTATCCTCTGGTTTGCGTTGCATTGTGTGATGGGACTTGGGTCTTATAATGGTTTCATTTTTTTCTAAAAAGCATTGCGATATTCGACGATTTACTTTAATTATGCACTGGCAATCCAATGGAGTAAACCCGTTCCGCGTTAGCGGTGTGGTCCTGTGATTAGCCTACTTATTAGATAAGTTAAGTTAAGAATTCTCACACCAGTCCCACGACTGACCTGTAGTTTGTTTCACTTTGCAAACTCGGGTGCCCTCTTTCCACACGGGCAGTTGAGTAGCTTTTTCCAGATATAGTTAAGCAGGATCCTGGATTGAAGTCTGAAGCCGTGTCTAGAATATTGATGGCCTTCCGCTGAGATTAGTTCCGCTGCAATGTATTTAATTTAATTTAAATGTATCTTCCGCTGTATTATTTATCGATGTACTCTGATATATTCTGTACTCTGATGTAACGTTTATTATTGATGTTATAAAAGTCTGTGTTGTTGTTCTGATTTGTTGTATGCCCAAAGTTAACGTACGCGGGTTTTGAACGGTCTTGATCAATCTTGTGATCGATTGGGGTCGGGCGAAATTCGGGTCGTTACAGCTGGTATCAGAGCATTGGTCAGCTCAAATCTTTGGGGTACAACTCATTAGAACTAAACAGAAGACTCGTCAGAGGTTGGATTAGTAATATCCAATATGAATACTCATTAGAGATAGGATCAACAGTATCCTAGAATGAGAATACTCATTGGAGATGGGGTTAGCAATGCCCTAGAATGAGTCAAAGTGAAAAATTCATAATCAACGTACTTGTTATTATATTTATAATTCGATTTTAGAAAATATGATTTTGAATATATAAAAGTTATATTTTTGAAAATTTAATCAACTAATTGATTGATGATTGTGTTGTGTGAATATGAATTCAACTAATAAATTATTAAACAATTAATGAATGAAAATTAATTAAATTAGTTAAATAAACAACTTTAGCTTCATTTCCTTTTCGAGGACGAAAAGATCTTAAGTGGGGGAGATTGTAACAACCCGCAAATTCTGGACCAATTTAAAATTTTTATTTTAGGAAATTTTAATGAATTTTGAGGTTATAATATAATTTATTATTAATAATAATGGCTAGAATTTATTTTTATCGAAGTTAAAACGAATAAATTTAATTTAAATATAAATGGAATTAGAAATAACGCAGTAGTTTGAAAAGTCAAACTTGAACTTTGACTGACCGTACAGGATGCAGAATTCAACGGATTTTAGTGAAACCAAAAATATTAGAATCTATTTAAAAATATCTTTCTAACGAATCTGAAAAATTGAAATTTCATAGCGGAAATCAAAAGTTATGGCCAATTCAATTTTTAGAAAGGTAGGTGTAGAATTTATATAATATATAGGGCCCGAAAGGCTACTTTTCACATATGTAGGAATTTCGACTCGAAACCACTTCCATTGAGTTCGGAATGACGTTTCTGCATTGAAAAATAGTAAACACTTATATATTTTGAGTTTCGAAAATTATTTGTTTAAAAATGTATTTTTAATATTAAATATATTGGCCTTGAAAATAGTCATTTTTCAAATGACCTCCGTTTTCGACGAAACCACTTTTGTTGGAACCGGAATGTCAAATTATTGCTAGGTTTCATTTTTCAGAATTTTTCGAATTAATATGTCAAATTAGTGTCACGTCCCTATTATGTTTCAAAATTAGGCTCAGGTCCAGTCTTAAACTTATTATAATTTTGGTCCCTGTTTTCATTTTTACGTGTTATTCATAATATTTGCATACATGTATACAAATATTTTGAATTTTTGCACACATGTATGCAACTATTCTAATGAATATTGGCATACATGTATGCAAATATTCATTAGAATATTGCATACATGTATGCAAAAATTCAAAATATTTGCATACATGTATGCAACTAATCTAATGAATATTTACATACATGTATGCAAATATTCAAAATATTTGCATACATGTATACAACTATTCCAATGAATATTAGCATACATGTATGCAAATAATCTTAATTTTTACATACATGTATGCAACTATTCTGAACGAATATTGGCATACATTTATGCAGATATTCTGAATTATTGCATATAAGTATACAAATAAAGTTGAACTAATGCTGATGAATTGTTGCAGAAATGTATGCAATTTTTCTAAATAGAAAAATAGGGACCTAATTTATAATAAGTTTAAGACCGGATGTGAGCCTAATTTTGAAACTTAATAGGGACCTGTGCCAAAAGTATCCTTACATTAAATTTAAACGCCTTAAAAATAGCCATTTTTCGAACAGTCTCAGAATTCGACGAAAATAATTTTGTTGGATTCGTATCGTCATAAGAAAGCTAAAAATATTTTTTTTAGAATTTTCTGAGGTCGTATGTGGCCCCGGCATATTTAAATGTACGGTAGAAATTAAATTATTTATTTAATATTGTATTTTTAAATTAAAACCGAAAAAAAACGTTACAGACATCGGAATTAGAGCCCGGGACATAGCCCATCGCGTTCAGAAGGCCTCAAAACGTTAAGATCGACAGTAAGCAGGCCCAAATCGAAGAAAGTCCAAAAATCCACCTTTTTAGCACAAATTTCGAAATTAAATATTAAAATAATATTAAAAAAATCGGCTGAAACCCTAATTCTCAATGGAGCAGCCGCCGCCCAGATTTTAATGGCTGAAATCATCCGATTTTCAAATGCTTAGATCTCTCAATCCGTTCAACGAAAATCGACGTATGATATACCAAATCGAAGAGAATTCAGAGAGCTATAAATTTATACGGTCAAGATCGGGTTTTGATTCACGGATTTTGCGAATTTTGGCCAAGAAGGGGCTGCGGTTTTTTGTGGTTGGCGGGTCCTAGGAGGGTGCGAGTTGGCCAAGGTCGGAGGCGCAAGGAGGTGGTCTGAAGCTCAACGATGTGGTGCAATCCGATTGGATCCAGGTGGAGCGGAGTGAGGTGCGTGCAGAAGGAGGACGGCAGCTTCATGGGTTCATGCGTGTAACGACGGTGAGGAAGAAAGGACCCAATTATTTTATTATTTTAATTATTTAAATATTTAATTTATCCGATCTTTAAAAATCGATATCTCTCTCATACGAGGTCCAATTGACGAACCATTTGTTGCATTGGACTCGTCTTTCCGAGAGCTTCGCGATGGCGCAGACCAGAACTGATTCTGAGACAGTCAAATTTTCAGCAAAAATCAATGTGAGAATTCTGAATTTTATTATTTAATTAATTATAAATTATTTTCTTGCGCTAAAAATAATTGTATTGTGATGTAATTCAGATCTGTAATGTTCTGTGATTGATGAATGGATGATTTGTGGTTGGTGGTTGTTTTGTTGTGCATGATATGCTAGATCGACGTTGAATTTAATATATGGGTGAATTTTATTTGTAATTAGAAAATAAATCTAAATTTATATTTAAACCATATTTTATTTAGATCTGTTTATTCTAGTTTATAGAAAAAAAATATTATTTTTATTATTCTGAGATGAACCATAGTATTTGATCGACAAAATAAAAACTTTACTTTTGTTTATTTGTTTACTTTGCAGCAGAAAATGAACAACAAATAAAACCTTACTTTTATTTGTTTACTTTGCAATAGAAATCGAACGACAAATAAAAACTCCTTTTTATTTGTTGATATTACAATGGAAATTGGACGACAAATAAAATCTTATTTTTATTTGTTTATATAACAACAGAATTTGGTCAACGTATAAAATATTTTTATTTGTTTACTTTACAATAGAATTTAGCCAACGAATAAAACCTTATTTTATTTGTTTATTTTACAACAGGATTTGAATGACCAATAAAACATTATTTTTATTTGTTACCTACGATAGAATTTGAACAACAATGGATTTTCAATATTTGTTGAATTTAATTATATTGTCAATTCAATCCAATTTAAATAAAATATTATTTTGATCATTTTTAGTGAAAATTGTATATTAAGAATAAAATGTCATTCTTAGTGTAAAATGTACATTAGATCAAAAATAACATTTTTGATTAGAAATATAAAAATAACATTTTTATTTGAAATATGTTATGCAAATCAAAAGGACATATTTGATTAGAAGTTTATTATGTAAATAAAAATAAAACATTTTGTCAAAATTATAATTATTGTAATAAAAATAACATCTTTGTCAAAACATGATTATGGAGATAAAATGAACATTTTTATGCCTTGAATAGAATTAAATAAAAATTCACATTTTGTTTACGTTAAAAAAATACAAATAAATATAGAGATTAAAAGTTCACCTTTCATTTGCATCTCACAATGCAAATATTCTTTGAAAATAGAAATTGTTCTTTATTTGCATTTTTAATGCAAATATACTTTGAAATAAAAACTGTTCTTTTATTTGCATTCACAAATGCAAACACATATTGGAAATAAAGTTCTGTTCTTTTATTTGCATTCACAAATGCGAATATACATATTGAAAGTAAAGTTGTTCTTTTATTTGCACTACTCGGTGTAAATATTCTTTGATAATAAAATTTGTCCTTTAATTTGCATTTACTAATGCATACATACGTTTAAAATAAAATTTTATTCTTTTATTTGCACTTACCAATGCAAATATACATTGGAAATAGAATTTATTCTTTTATTCGTATTCACCAATGTGAATATATTTTGAAATCAAAATTTATTCTTTTATTTGCATTTCCAAATGCAAATATATTTTGAAATTGAAGTTTATTCTTTTATTTACATTTACATATGTAAATATACATTGAAATTAAAGTTTATTCTTTTATTTACATTCACATATGTAAATATGCTATGAAAATAAGATTTGTTCTTTTATTAGCATTTTCTAATGCAAATATATATTGGAAAATAAAATTGTTCTTTTATTTGCATCCTCTAATGCAAATATACATTGGAATATACCAACGTCCTTTTAATTGTCATTAGAGTATATAAGAAAATGTACGTAGATTAAATTTGCCGTCTAGTTGTGTCAAAATTTGATTACAATAAAAAAATTCATTTTTATTGTTTTACATTAAAACATGATTTTTGGCAAAATATAGTTATTCAAATAATAACATTCATTTTGTTACTTTAAACGAATGGATTGAAAATGTTCATTATTTTGTCATTGTAAAAGAATGAATAACTAGACACTCGCATTTTTATCATTAAAGTAGAATAGACAAAAACACTCATTTTGTCTAAATTAAAAGAATAAAACAAAATATAGCATTGTCATGTTTATTAGATTTGAAACTCAAATTATTCATTTTTGTAAATTCATATTAGTTAAAAACCAATTATTCATTTTTGTTAATTCACATTAGTTAAAAATAATTATTCATTTTAGCCAATTTATACTAGTTAAACAAAATTTTACATTTTGTTAGGAATATTCATTTTTGCCAAATGAATTAGTCGTAGCAATTATATATATATATATATATATATATATATATATATATATGTGTGTGTGTGTGTGTGTGTGTTGACAAGAAATACACATGTCAAGATAGGATAGTTACAACAAATATTTATCATTTTGTCTCATTAGAATTGCCAAAACAAAATAACCATTTTCGTTTAGAGTTTAAATTAGCAAAATAGAAATTTTCGATAGGGACAAAGTTATTATGCTTATTCATTCATTGCAATAGAGATATTTTCTTGTTATCATTATATATATTGTGTATTACACTGCCATTCACAAGTTACCCGACTTGTGTATGTGATTGGGACGATAATTTTCACACATCGCCCAAGTGCACAAATTAGTTTATCATTTGCTTGATTGGTTGAAAACCCCACACGGGTGTTGGGATGAAAATTCACATATACTAATCCCAATATTTAGTTGTATGTTGATCGTTAGATCGACAGGCTATGATGAGCGTTATTATTAAATTTTAACGCTACACAGTGGAAATTACACTTTGGATGTAATGGATGACTTGATGATTATACTGTTATTGTCATATATATGATGTGTGTGAAATCCATATAATCCAAATTATATGGTAAATGTTTGAGTCGCATTTCGATTCAAGTGTTCTTTTAAATAAGACTATTTTTACATTAGAAATCCTTTTTATATAAAGTGCATATATTTTTCGTAATATATTTTTAATCAACTATATGTTAAACAAAGAATATTTGTAAAAGATAAAGATTTGTAAAATAAAGAATACTTCTCATTTAGAATCTTTTATATAAAGAATATTTTTATGATTATATTAAAATATGTTTTTAAAAGATTACTAGCATTTGCAATTATATTTTGTGATATGTAATAAATTAAGATGTGAAGTGGATTTACCGTGGACGATGTTTTAAACGACATTTGTCCTTTAATCCAATTTGCATTGAAATTATTATTTGGAATTTATAAATCTATTTTATAGATTTAAAAAGGCATTTTCTAAAAATCAAGTTTTTCAAATTAATATATTAAATAGGAATTAAGTGGAAATTCGATTGGTAATACCGAAATGGGCTTCTGTAAAAGAAGACCGATATTATATATGGAATTTAAGAGGCTTTGCCGTTATTCCATTTATACTATTAGTTCGATTCAGAAATCTATATCGATTATGTATTGATTTGAAATCTGTGGAATTCCATATTTTGGAAATTGATATATAGATTTTATTTTAAATATTTAACTTTGATAAAATTAATGAGAATCTTTTAAATTGAATATCTTATTAAAAGAATATTCTGAGTTGGGATGTGACGAAATGTGTGATTTTCCAATATTTGTTTTTAATCCCAAATTACGCAAGTTATTCAGAAAGACCGGGTTTAACCCATTCTGAATAATCATCACGACGATCAAGAGTCGAAGACGAAGACGGTGATTGAAGACCGAAGGTTTTCACATCGTTGGGTATTTGGTAATGATCGTCCAAACGCATTTGGAGATCGACGGACACGATGTTTCGCTCAGACCCAGAGCGGACTTGTAAATGGATTGCGTGTCTGACATTGTATTCCTTTCTACTGTATTTGTTGAACACTACTGATTATATATTTCTGTTTGGTAGTGAAGAATTTATTCTTTAATTATCACCCTTCTCTAAGACGTATGAGCTTAGAGGTTATATATATATTGGTAGATGATCAATAATATGGTAGGGTCTGATAATGTGGCACGCCAAGATGCAAATTAATCAAGGCTTTTGTTGAAAAGCAGGTCCTTGTGGAATGATCAAAGCATAGCCTATTACGGCATAGCTTTGTGTATATCATGACTTCGCGAGCCTCACACCCCGGTATGAGTCAAAAACGGGATATGGACCGTAGGGAGTGCACACGTTTCTTTCTAGCTAGAGTGGTGTCAGTGACCTAACAGCCCTGACATTTTACTTATGTGGATGATGGATTTTGAGGTGCCTCGGATTTTTATAGGCCGATAGTGGTCATATTATAGGTTCAAAGGAACCGAGAAGCGTGTGTTCAGGCATAACCAATCCACTGCCGATAGGCGGGGACCGGCCCTACCGCATCCAAGGGTTCACTGCGGGGGATCCTGAGGCATTTGCTAGAGTGTCTCGAATCGGAGAGGAGCTTGCCCCTAGCCTCGACTCATGATGGAAATCCAATTTCCAATACGACCTTGCGGTTTTGATTGTAGAACTAGTATGGCGACATAGTAGGATGGGGTACTATGCCGCCTATGATTGATACATTATGATTGAAATGTTTATCATACATATACACACTAATAATTATATCGTTTTCACGTATCAAGCATCTTTTGACCATTATAAGGTAAAACCCTATCCTCTGGTTTACGTTGCATTGTGTGATGGGACTTGGGTCTTATAATGGTTTCATTTTTTCTAAAAAGCATTGCGATATTTGACGATTTACTTTAATTATGCACTGGCAATCCAATAGAGTAAACCCGTTCCGCGTTAGCGGCGTGGTCCTGTGATTAGCCTACTTATTAGATAAGTTAAGTTAAGAATTCTCACACCAGTCCCACGACTGACCTGTAGTTTGTTTCACTTTGCAAACTCGGGTGCCCTCTTTCCACACGGGCAGTCGAGTAGCTTTTTGCAGATATAGTTAAGCAGGATCCTGGATTGAAGTCTGAAGCCGTGTCTAGAATATTGATGGCCTTCCGCTGAGATTAGTTCCGCTGCAATGTATTTAATTTAATTTAAATGTATCTTCCGCTGTATTATTTATCGATGTACTCTAATATATTCTGTACTCTGATGTAACATTTATTATTGATGTTATAAAAGTCTGTGTTGTTGTTCTGATTTGTTGTATGCCCAAAGTTAACGTACGCGGGTTTTGAACGGTCTTGATCGATCTTGTGATCGATTGGGGTCGGGCGAAATCCGGGTCGTTACATATCTCTCTCCCCCACTCATTTATTTATTAAAATTCAATCTCAATCCTTAATAAATATACAAACAATATTATTCAATTAAGATAAAATCAATTTCAACAACTTTAAATCTTATTTAAGATATAAATAGTTCATAAAATATAAAATCTCATCAAATCCTTCAAAAACATTGTTATTACCAAACAACGTGTGTCTATATATATATATATATATATATATCACAATTTCAATATTGCATCAAGAAAATTTGATATTATAATACCTTTCAAAATACCAATTTTAAATCAATATTTAATAAGAATAAACTCGCTAGAAGACTTATACTCTCCTTCTACTTCTTACCTTGTTATGGAAAAGGATAAATTATAGAATTCGAGTCAAAGCTGAACGAAAGAACCTAATCAAAGAGGATCTACGAAGGAAGATGAATTCAAATGGAAGGAAATTTCAAAAAAAAAAATATAAATATTAAACCAGGTCTTATATCCGTAAATATTTGTTTTAGAAACATTCTAAAACCATTTTGAAAACCATCTATACTTTCAAAATACGCTCTCTCTTAAGAAGAATTCTGTGACTGATTACATTCATTCTAGGGTATTACTACCCTATCTCTATGAGCTTTTACCTCATAGGATAAAGCTATGATAAACCAAAGCTCTGATACCAAATGTAACGAGCCACCATCTTGACCGTGCCGAATCGACAAAATGTGTCAAACTCAAACCGTCCAAAACAGCAGATTGTTATTAGCTTCTGAGGCAAATAGAACAAATCACAGAATCACGGATCGTAGACACAGATACAGAGCAATATAATATCTCACAGCGAAAAATAAATAATACAATAGTAGTTCATGAAGCTACTAGATAAAATTTTACATCAGAGTTTATATAAATAATATAGCGGAAGTCTAATACAATGATTTATAATACATAAATGAAAGATAACATTTATGAACATAAACAATGAGAATAGCTGAAAAATGGAACAACCGATTGATAAATAGATACAGGTGAGAAAATCCCAATATACTCCAAACTCCAAGAGTAAATCTCGAACGCTGTGATAATCGATCTGACCCAAGCAATAATGCAAAACAAAACAACTCAGATTAGGACTAACATTCTCACGGAAGTAAATCAACTCAAGTGAAATGTTCGATGAAATGCAATCAGTAACTTAAAGGATGTTTAGGATCACCATCCTCTAAGGATCCGTCGAACTAATATTATATAGTATAATACGCATATACAATAGTGTCTATCAGTAAAGTAAATATCAAAATAGCATAAGCGGGATTACCATTATTACCCTTACACCGTTTATATATTCCCATAGTATGTACAATAACGTGATGTAACGACCCAGAAAATCTGAACCAATTTAAAAATTTTAAATTGGCTAAAATAATGGATTTTAAATATTTAAAATAAATATTTTAAATAATAGCAATGAAAAGTGAGTTTGAATTGACATTATAAAACGAAGATAATTAATTCTAATTATAAACAAGGCCTGAAATGGCGCGATAGTTTCAAAATTTGAATTCAAACTTTGTCGGACTGTACCGGGTGCAAAGCAAAACGGATTTGAGTGAAACCAAAAATATTTAAATCTGTTAGTGAATACCTTTCTAACGAATCTGAAAAATCGAATTTTCATAGCGGAAAGCAAAAGTTATGGCCAAATGAATTTTCAGAAAGGTCGCCATGGAATTTATATAGCCCGTGAAATTGGCCATTTTGCATACGACCTCGAAATTCGACGAAACCACTTTTGTTGGATCCGGGATGTGAAGTTATTGCTAGGTTTCAAATTTCATAATTTTTGAAGCTAGTATGTGAGCGTGGGAAAGGAAAATGTGTTTTGGTCAATTACAATTAAATTGGATCGACCAGAAATGGGCCTTTTTGCAAACGGTCTCAGAATTCGACGAAACTAGTTTTGTTGGGACCGTATCGTCAAAACATAGCCAGATTTATTTTTCTGGGATTTTTCGAATCAGTTTGTGGCCCTGGCAAATTGAAATGTACGTTCAAATTAAATATTGAATGTTATATACTTTAATTTGAAGGAAAACTGACTGAAACAGTCGAATGGGCCTACGAAACGTATCCCATTGTGTTCGGAATGGGGGTAAAACGCTAGGGACGACAGTCGTTGGGTTTAGATTGGTGGTCATGTCAGAAAACCCCTTTAAAACCCACCGGCCAATCATAATTTTTTTTTTTTTTTAATAATCCTTTTTTCTCTCTCCCCGATCGAAGGCGGAAACCGCTCCCCCTCATTTTCCGATCAATCCACGCCGAATTAGCTCGTGCCACAGTTGAACTTTTTGAAGATCTTCTCGAGATCTTCAAATCCATATAAAGTTTGGAATTTTTCGTGGCCTGTGGAGAGAGAACCACCTCCCTGAAGTCGACGACTTCAATTCGCCGCCGCCACCGCCTGGCACCACCGAGTAGGCGCCCACCACCACGCGCAGGCGCGCGCCTCCCTCCTCTTCGTCGCTGCACCGGCCGATCCTCCTATCGATTCACGATTTGATCGAAAATTGCAAACCTAGTTTTGAACGTTTTATTGAAGGTACGACTGATTTTATTTAATCTGATTTTAACACCTTTAAACCGTTGCAAACTTTGAAAAATCATATCTTTTTGCTGTGTTAACGAAATTCAGTGAAACAAGAGACAGTGGACTCGTGTGGATGTCTTCTACCTTCTAGAAGAGACCGCATATTTTTCTGAGCCTTCTGCTATTTTTGGTGGAGTGGAACCCAATGTGAGATTTCTAATTTATAAACGATATGGAAAACGACGATGTATAAATTATATAGTCGATGTATGAGTTATATAAGCGTTGTACACCTCATGTATAAGCGTTGTATAAGTTGAACGTTCGATGTATAAGTTATATATGCGTTGTAAAAAATTATATATGTGTTGAAATAGAAGTGAATTGCTATATAAATATATATATATATATATATATATATATACGCCCCTCGTCCACAAACCATGGAAGATATTTATTGGTTGTGATTGGTGTGAAAATTGATTGATAGCGAATGGTTGATGGGAATTGTTTTTGGTTGATATTGATTGATTGTGGTTGAAAAATACCCGTTTGTGGTTGAGAAATATTTGGTTGAAACCACATAGGATTAGTTTGTGGAAATGAAATAAATATACATGCCGCCTGCGTGCGAACTAGATGCATGATTCCCCATTGTCAAAAACCGCGAGGTTTTAAGGTAGAGCGAGGAGCCGTACTAGGGACGGTCCCGGTTTTAACTACCCTGCCGTTATGCTGCCGAAATTTTGAATAATATTCATATGTTTGAATTATTTTCATTTGCTGAAACTATATTTATTCGTTGAATAGAAAACCTTCATGTGTTGAATCGATGTTCATTCGTTGATTGAAATTCATGTGTTGAATGGTATTCGTGTTTTAAATATAAAAATCACATTTTTATCTATATATATAAACTATAGAAAACCTTCATGTGTTGAATCAATATTCATTCGTTGAATTGAAATTCATGTGTTGAATGGTATTCGTGTTTTAAATATAAAAATCACCCTTTTATCTATATATATAAACTATAGAAAACCTTCATGTGTTGAATCGATATTCATTCGTTGGATAGAAATTCATGTGTTGAATGGTATTCGTGTTTTGAATATAAAAATCACATTTTTTATCTATATATATAAACTATAGAAAACCTTCATGTGTTGAATCGATATTCATTCGTTGGATAGAAATTCATGTGTTGAATGGTATTTGTGTTTTGAATTAAAAAATCACATTTTTATCTATATATACAAACTATAGAAAACCTTCATATGTTGAATCGAAATTCATTCGTTGAATTGAAATTCATGTGTTGAATGGTATTCATATTTTGAAATAAATTGTTTTATAATAAAAATCACATTTTTATCATCTATATGAACTATATAAAATAATCTTGTTTTGAAAGAAATTGTTTTATAATAAAAATCACATTTTTATCATCTATATAAACTATATAAAATAATAGTGTTTTGAAATGAATTGTTTTACAATAAAAATCACATTTTTATTATATACATGAATTGCTAAATATAGTGAAGTGTTGAAATAGAAGACAATTAGATAAAAATATCATTTTTATCAAATGTATGAAAAGAATATAGCTTTGAAATTGAATAATCGATATATATATATATAAATAGAATTAAAATATATCGAATAACGACGCTGCAGTTCGTATTTTGAAACCGTGATTTCAAACGATTATACCAAGAGATCCGACCATCGAATTTTCCTGAAATCGCAACCGTTGGGTTCGCTTTGGAAATATCTTTCCAACGGCACCAACTTTGTAAAAATCCAACGGTTGGATTGTCTGAAATGTTTAATTCAAATCTGAAGAAAAACAGCGCCATAATCAATTATATTTATATATATATATAAATATAACTATATTTAAACGAATAACGACGCTGCAGTTCGTATTTTGAAATCGAAACTTCAAACAATTATACCGGGAGATCCGACCATCGGATTTTCTCGAAATTGGGACCGTTGGATTCGTTTTGAAAAGGTCTTTCTAATGATGTAAATTTTGTGAAGATCCAACGGTTAGATTTTCAGATATGTGCAAATCAAATCTGAAGAAAAACAGCGACACGGTCGCGTTATGGCCCGAAGCGTCATTTTGAATAAAATGGCTATTTTAAAATAAATAAAAATAGAGATAAATCGTTATAAAATATTATAAACGATTTGGATGTAAATTTAGAAATTAACTGAAGGTTGGCTAAGTCGAATGGTTTCTTGGGTATTGATCTGATGTTGGTTTCGGCCTTCGGGGTTAATATATGGGAAATCATTCTCCTACTAATTGACGGTTAGTGACTAATGAATTGAAATGATGCATGTGTATGTTAGTGTTGCACTTGTTTATTATATACGCGAGTTGTTCAGAAAGACCGGGTTTATCCCATTCTGAATAACTGAATCAACGATAAGAAATCGAAGATGAAGACGGTGGTCGAAGACCGGAGATCTTCACTTAATTTGGATGGTAACCGAGGTCCTGATTGGGAGGCATCCCGAAATATGGATAATGAGTGGTGATCGTCCAGACGTACGTGGTGATCGTCCAGACGTACGTGGTGATCGATGGGTTTGCGAGGTATTTAGTGCCTTCGGTTTCGTTCAGACCCAGAACGGACTTGCAAATGGACAGTGTGTCTGACATTCGAATTTATTCTGTGTGATTGATAGCCCTCAGTTACACGGTGTGAATTGCCTGTGTGGCATACTAAGATGCAGTGATCAGGGCTTCTGTTGAAAAGCAAAGTCTTGTGGTGATGATCAAAGCCCCGCATGTGTGGCGTAGCTTTGTGTATAACGTAAATTCGCGAGCCTCACACCCCGGTATGAACCAGAAACGGGAGAGGACATCAGGGAGGGCCTGCGTTTCTTCCTAGCTAGAAGTGGCGTCAGTGGTTTTACAAGCCCTGACGAGTTTGACTTATGTGGTTGTTGCTGTTGCGAGGCGCCTCGGTTAGATCGGACGATCCGGGTCCGATGGAGTCATTCGTTGGCTCGTTTACGCCCCAAAGGGCGGGGAAACGCATTGTCCAAGAATTTTAATCCACATCAGTGGACCGGCCCTGACGATCCAAGGGTCACTCGAGCTCTGATCCTGAGACTCGGGCTAGGCAGTCTCGAAGTTGGTAAGGACTATCTTTTGCCTTGGTTCATGACGGAAATCCAATTTCCAAATACATGACTGTGCGATTTTGATTGTATACCTATATATGGCGACATAGTGGTATGGGGCATTAATGTCGTCTATGATTGATAGTTATGATTTGAAATGGTTTTTCAAAACATATATCACTAGAAATACTATCAAATGCTTTTGTTTTATTCGTATCAAGCGTCTTTTGGCCGTTATAAGGTAAAAACTCTATCCTCTGGTTTGCGTTGCATTGTGTGATGGGAACTGAGTCTTATAATGGCTTCATTTTTATAAAAAGCATTGCGTTGTTTAAAAGAAAGATTTGTTTTAAAGCACTGGAAATCCAATGGAGTAAACCCGTTCCACGAAAGTGGCGTGGTCCTATGATTAGCCATATTTAAAATGTGTTGAGTAGATTTCTCATACCAGTCCCATGACTGACTCGTAGTTTGTTTCGCTTTCAAACTCGGGTGCCCCTTTTTCTACACGGGCAGCCTTGTATTCAGGTTTAGCTGGCTTCCTCTGGATAGATGGAGCTGAAGATGGATTCTATCATTTATCTCTTTTTATGCTGTTCAGCTCCTATTGTACATATTTTGTTTGTTTCCGCTGTAGACATTTATGTATAGCTGAACTGTATTTGTACTAAGTATGATCCTATATACTGTGTAACTCTGATGATTACTTTTATCCAGTATATTCTATTGTTCATTATCTGGTGTATTTATTTAATTATGTTCTGCTATTATCTATTTTTGTGTTATATTCCAAAGATAACCCTTGCCACCATCAGTACGGGAAATGGGGTCGTCACAACGTGGTATCAGAGCTTTGGTTAAGCTTAGTTCTGGAATATAACATATTAACGAACTCGTCAGAAATAGAACCAGTAGTGTTCTAGGACGGGTAACTCATTACAGATAGGATCAGTAATATCCTAGTATGAGTAAAGCAGAATGAAACTACACCTCGATAGACACATTTACATTTGAAGTATTTGTCTCTATATTTTGAAATATCTTTTCTGTTGACCTGACACTTGATCTGTTATTTGCAGAAGTACTAGAAAATGAGTGCCAGAAACATAAGAAGTAACACTGACCCGGATATTGAAGCCCTATATATGAAATATAGAAATCTGGGTGGAAAGCCCTTCTCGGGTGAGGAATCTATTATGAGAACACAAGCTTGGATTCGTTCGGCTGAGAAAATCTTCGAAGGATTAAAGCTGAGGGATGACCAGAAAAGATTACTGGCATCCTGGGCACTCAAAGACGAAGCTTTGTTCTGGTGAGATTCAGTTATCAAGGATGATCCAGAAGGTGATATCACGTGGGATAGATTCAAAGTGATTTTCCTGGAAAGATTTACTCCTCCTGAAGCGATTGAACGACTATGTGATGAATTTTCTTTTCTGATACAAGGAGATATGACCATTCTTGAATATCATAAGAAATTCAATGAACTTTCCCACTTTGCCCCTCATCTAATTGAGAATCCGAAGAGGAAGAATTTGAGATTTATCAACGGGCTTCAAAGAAAATATCAGAACAGTGTAATGAGGAACGTGAAGCTCCCCTTTTCTGAAATGATATACATGGCTTATCAGTACGAAGATCTAGACAAGAAAGGTATGCTACAGTACGAAGAAGAAGTCAGCTCTAGTAATAAAATTGAGTCTGAAACTGATTGTCCTGAGGCCAGTACAATGTCTGAGGTCAGTAAGGAGCCCAAAGTCAATCAAAAAAGGGCCAGATCCGAAAAATAACCAGCAACGACTGCCATATGCAGTAACTGCCATAAACATGGGCATTTGACCAGGAATTATAAACCCTCGAAGAAGCTAAAGAAAGATGAAACTAAATCCGGTAAGAAGTTTCAATAGAATAGAAAGTGCAGTCAATGCCATCAGACCGGTCATCTCTCAAAGGCCTGCCCGCTATTCAGAAAGCCTGAGGCAGTACATGTAAATGAAGTGGCAGAAGTGCCTGCATCTTCGTCTGCTCAGGAAAGGTCTGATGTTTTAGAAGGCACACTCAATGTCAAGAACATTCCAGTTAAAATGTTGTTTGATACAGGCGCGTCATGAAGCTTCATTGCCAAGAATGAAGTTAAGAAGTTGAATTTGAATGTGAAGAAGCTCAAAGAACCAATGACTGTCCAAAATCCGGTCGGGGGTTGCATCGGTCTCAGTTGGGTTTGTGCAGTACCTGTCTCTTTTTCCTGCTATAAATTCCCTACTATCTCTATCGTCATGAATTTTAATGAATTCGATCTTATTCTGGGATTGGATTGGCTAACCAAATATGAGGCAGGGGTTAAATGCACTGACAGGATCGTTAAGGCAAAGATAAAATCAGGTGGTTATATAACCATTCCCTGTGAAGGTCAGAAAGCTAATAGAAAAGACTTCTGGGCAGCTTTGGATGTCTCTCCAGCCCAAATAGAAAATATCCCTGAAGTCATAGAGAATATTCCTGACCTCATCAAAGACATTCCTGTCGTCAAAAATTATGCGGATGTGTTTGAAGAAGTTGTTCGCTTACCCCCGCAGAGAGAAATAGATTTCAAGATTGCTTTGATTCTGAATGCAAGGCCGGTAGTTCACGCTATCCGAAGAATGTCCTTGAAGGAGAAAGAAGAACTTGACAATCAAACACGACAGCTAGTATGGAAAGGTCTGATCAGACCTAGTTTCTCTGATTGGGGAGCAGCAGTGGCGTTTGTCCCAAAATCTGACGGTACTCTACGGCTATGTGTGGATTATCGTGATTTGAACAAGCAGACCATAAAGAATAAATATCCATTGCCGCGGATTGATGATTTGTTGGATCGTCTGAATGGCGCACAAGTATTTTCGTGAATGGACCTAGCTATAGGCTTCCATCAACTTCGAATTGCCGAAGAGTGTGTTCCAATGACAGCATTCAGAGGTCCCGACTTATTCTAAGAGTGGTTAGTAATGCCGTTCGGCTTATGTAACTCTCCTGCTTACTTCGTCGATCTGATGAATAGAGTGTTCAGGGGGGTTTTGAATAAATTTGTTCTGGTTTTCATTGACGATATTCTAATCTTCTCTAAATCAAAGGCCGAACATGAAAAGCATCTGGAACAGGTTCTGGAAATCCTCAGAAGGAATGTATTGAAAGCCAAACTGTCCAAATGTATATTCTGGCAAGAGGAAGTAAAATTTCTGGGCCATGTCGTATCAAAAGAAGGAATTGCTGTGGATCCAAGCAAAATCACAGCTATTCAGAATTGGAAACAGCCCAGTACCCCCACTGAAGTCCGCAGTTTTCTCGGATTGGCTAGCTATTACCGGAAGTTCGTTAAAAACTTTTTGAAGATATCTGGTCATTTAACAAAGCTTACAAAGAAGCACTCTAAATTCAAATGGACTCCAGAAAGTGAGGAGGCTTTTGAAGAGCTAAAGTTAAGACTAACGACTGCTCCAGTGTTAACCATCATCGATGGAAATCAGGATTTGAAAGTCTGGACTGATGCTTCTAGAGAAGGCCTTGGCGCAGTGTTAATGCAAAGGGGCCAAGTGATTGCTTATGCTAGCCGTCAGCTGAAGCCGCACGAGAAAAACTACGTCACTCATGATCTTGAGTTATTGGCGATAGTATTCGCTTTGAAAATCTGGAGGCACTATCTTCTAGGTGAGAGATTTGAACTGTTTACAGATCACCAGTCGTTAAAGTATCTGTTCACCCAGAAAGACCTGAATTTGAGGCAACAACGTTGGCTAGAGTTCCTTGCAGCATACGACTTTGAGATTATATACACTCCAGGGAAAGCCAATGTCGTGGCAGATGCGTTAAGCCGAAAGAATGAAATGATCGCCAGTTTTATTATCACGACTTCCTTGATTGACAAAATATCTATTCTTCAGAAGGAGGATAATTTTATTAAGGATATGATCAAAAGGATTCATAAAGGCGAACCCTCGTGTTTTCAAATAGATAACGACGAGACCCTGAGGTTGAAAGGAAGGATTTGTGTTCCTGACATCCCTGAGCTCAAAAGGGAAGTGTTAGACGAGTGTCACAAGTCCAAGCTGAGTATCCATCCTGGTGTAGCCAAAATGTATAACGATCTCAAGCGAACATTCTGGTGGAAGGCTATGAAAAGGGATGTTTCAATATACGTTAGCCGATGCCCTACTTGCCAACTAGTCAACAGCGACCAACATAAGCTGGCTGGATTGTTACAACCGCTAGACGTTCCAAGTTGGAAGTGGGAACATATTTCTATGGATTTCATTGATGGTTTGCCCAGAACCAGAAAAGGAAATGACAGTATTTGGGTGATCGTAGATCGCTTCACGAAGACCGCCCATTTCATACCTGTCAGATCAAACAGGACTGCTTAGAGTCTGGCACAGATATACTTCAAGGAAATAGTTAGACTACATGGAGTGCCGCTCAGTATAGTCAGTGATAGAGATACAATATTTACTAGTAAATTCTGGGAGGCATTTCAAGTAGAGCTGGGAACAAAGTTGAACTTGAGCACCGCCTATCATCTTCAGACAGATGGTCAGACTGAGAGGGTGAATCGTATTTTAGAAGATCTATTGCGGGCTTGTGTTCTAGATTTTGGTGGGTCATGGGAAGACCATCTACATTTGGCTGAATTCTCATACAATAACAGCTACCAGGCGAGCCTGACAATGTCGCCATTCGAAGCATTATATGGTAGACCATGCCGATCTCCTGCTTGTTGGGTCGAACCCGGTAATAGACTTGTGTTAGGGCCTGATATGATCCGAGAAGCTGCCGACAAAGTCGATTTTATTAAGAAACAATTACTGGCCGCTCAAAGCCGACAAAAGAGCTATGCCGACAGAAGAAGAAGAGATATATCATTTGCAGTTGGCGACTATGTATATTTGAAAGTATCGCCGATGAGAGGGGTTATCCGATTCGGAAAAACTGGGAAGTTGGCGCCCAAATTCATTGGTCCGTTTCCTATTCTGGAACGGATCGGAACTCTCGCTTATAGGGTTAAACTGCCTGATTGGTTGCCTGGAGTTCATGATGTACTTCACATATCTCAACTTCGAAAGCACGTTCATGACCCAGACTTGATCGTGGAAGAAGCAGCTCAGCAGGATATTGAAATTACTCCAGAACTAGCTGTGAGAAGAGAGTCGCTAAAGATCATCGGCAAAGAAATCAAAGAGCTGAGAAACAAGAAGGATCACTTAGTCAAAGTGCAATGGAGTGGAGATCCGCGAGATTGTACTTGGGAAACTGAGGAGGGCATTCAGAAAGCTTATCCTAGATGCCGAGTGGATATCTCTGATTGACTCCGGTGCAAGGTACATTTACCATACTTTGCATTACCAATTAGTTCTCTACTCTGTTGTTATTTTCCTTCCATGGATGTGCACTTTTAATTCTATAGTCTGAATGATTTTAAAAGAGTATAGAAATTGATTAGTATATTTTTGAAAAGTTAAAAAACAGTTTGATTGTTGTTTGTGTTGTGTGATAGTAGATTTGATTAATTAAATTATTAAAATGATAGTTAATTTAATCAATAATGGTAGAATTTATTCATTTAAATCACACATTGAACTGAGTTAAAAATAGATAGAAATATATATATTTGTGCATTATATATGTTTGAACAGGTAAATCGATTAGTTGTTGAGTAAAGATTTTATTTGCGTGCCCGACAAATAGGTAAACCTTAATGAGTTGGATGCGAAATATTATTATATCAACTCCTGTGAATGCCATTGGATGCGGAGTGCTGGTTGTTCTTTGTGAAATAATAAACATCGCCATAGGATAGTAATAATTAATTTTGAACTACATTACATGGCATACTTCTGGAAGATAGGCATACTTCATCATATACCACATAAGCATTTGGTGCTTGTGTGACGAGGTGGAAGATTTACCATACGAGCGAGAGGCTTGTATGGCGATGACTATATTTTACAGGTTGAACTGATGACTGATATGTACTATTTAAATTGTAACGATAAATTGCCAGATTAATAAAAACCCAACACGGGTCCGGAGTTGACAATAATCACGTCTCTCTAGTTATTTGATACGGCACATGGACTATTTATTTCCCACACGGGACGAGGTGACGAGGATTTATCCTCTGGAGCATTTAAAATACACACTCCCTCAGGCTTTGACAGGGTGACGGGAATTTATTCTCTGGAGTTATTATCAATACACGCTCCCCTGTAAACACCAGAATATATCACTATAAATATGTGTATGCTTATTAGGATTTATTGGGTACCTAATACGGCCCAATAAATTTCCAAACCTCTCTCCGTACAAAGGAGGTTATAGCGAAATTTTTCGAAAATTCCGGGTGTTAGCCAAATTTTTGAAGAATTTGAAAATTCTCAGCAACTAAAAAGTTGGAGAATGGAAGCCAGATCGAATGTAAAATTGATTAATCAAACCACTTTCGACTTTGTTCCTTTTCGGGGACGAAAAGTTTTTAAGTGGGGGAGATTGTAACGACCCAGAAAATCTGAACCAATTTAAAATTTTTAAATTGGCTAAAATAATGGATTTTAAATATTTAAAATAAATATTTTAAATAATAGCAATGAAAAGTGAGTTTGAATCAACGTTAGAAAACGAAAATAATTAATTCTAATTATAAATAAGGCCTGAAATGTCGCGGTAGTTTCAAAATTTGAATTCAAACTTTGTCGGACTGTACCGGGTGCAAAACAAAACGGATTTGAGTGAAACCAAAAATATTTAAATCTGTTAGTGAATACCTTTCTAACGAATCAGAAAAATCGAATTTTCATAGCAGAAAGCAAAAGTTATGGCCAAATGAATTTTCAGAAAGGTCACTATGGAATTTATATAGCCCGTGAAATTGGCCATTTTGCATACGACCTCGGAATTCGACGAAACTACTTTTTTTGGATCCGGGATGTGAAGTTATTGCTAGGTTTCAAATTTCATAATTTTTGAAGCTAGTATGTGAGCGTGGCAAAGGAAAACGTGTTTTGGTCAATTACAGTTAAATTGGATCGACCAGAAATGGGCCTTTTTGCAAACGGTCTCAGAATTCGACGAAACTAGTTTTGTTGGGACCGTATCGTCAAAACATAGCCAGATTTATTTTTTTGGAATTTTTCGAATTAGTTTGTGGCCTTGACAAATTGAAATGTACGTTCAAATTAAATATTGAATGTTATATATTTTAATTTGAAGGAAAACTGACTGAAACAGTCGAACGGGCCTACGAAACATATCCCATTGTGTTCAGAATGGGGATAAAATGCTAGGGACGACAGTCGTTGGGTTTAGATTGGTGGTCGTGTCAGAAAACCCCTTTAAAACCCACCGGCCAATCATAATTTTATTTTTATTTTAAAAAAAAAATCCTTTTTTCTCTCTCCCCGATCGAAGGCGGAAACCGCTCGAAACCTTCCCCCTCATTTCCCGATCAATCCACGCCGAATTAGCTCGTGCCATAGTTGAACTTTTTGAAGATCTTCTCGAGATCTTCAAATCCATATAAAGTTTGGAATTTTTCGTGGCCTGTGGAGAGAGAACCACCTCCCTGAAGTCGACGACTTCAATTCGCCGCCGCCACCGCCTGGCACCGCCGAGTGGGCCCCCACCACCACGCGCAGGCGTGCACCTCCCCCCTCTTCGTCGCTGCACCGGCCGATCCTCCTGTCGATTCACGGTTTGATCGAAAATTGCAAACCTAGTTTTGAACGTTTTATTGAAGGTACGACTGATTTTATTTAATCTGATTTTAACACCTTTAAACTGTTGCAAACTTTGAAAAATCATATCTTTTTGCTTTGTTAACGAAATTCAGTGAAACAAGAGACAGTGGACTCGTGTGGACGTCTTCTACCTTCTAGAAGAGACCGCATATTTTTCTGAGCCTTCTGCTATTTTTGGTGGAGTGGAACCCAATGTGAGATTTCTAATTTATAAACGATATGGAAAACGACGATGTATAAATTATATAGTCGATGTATGAGTTATTTAAGCGTTGTACACCTTATGTATAAGCGTTGTATAAGTTGTACGTTCGATGTATAAGTTATATATGCGTTGTAAAAAATTATATATGTGTTGAAATAGAAGTGAATTGCTATATATATATATATATATATATATATATATATATATATATATACGCCCCTCGTCCACAAACCATGGACGGTATTTATTGGTTGTGATTGGTGTGAAAATTGATTGATAGCGAATGGTTGATGGGAATTGTTTGTGGTTTGATAATGATTGATTGTGGTTGAAAAATACCCGTTTGAGGTTGAGAAATATTTGGTTGAAACCACATAGGATTAGTTTGTGGAAATGAAATAAATATACATGCTGCCTGCGTGCGAACTAGATGCATGATTCCCCATTGTCAAAAACCGCGAGGTTTTAAGGTAAAGCGAGGAGCCGTACTAGGGACGGTCCCGGTTTTAACTACCCTGCCGTTATGCTGCCGAAATTTTGAATAATATTCATGTGTTCGAATTATTTTCATTTGCTGAAACTATATTTATTCGTTGAATAGAAAACCTTCATGTGTTGAATCGATGTTCATTCGTTGATTGAAATTCATGTGTTGAATGGTATTCGTGTTTTAAATATTAAAATCACATTTTTATCTATATATATAAACTATAGAAAACCTTCATGTGTTGAATCGATATTCATTCGTTGAATTGAAATTCATGTGTTGAATGGTATTCGTGTTTTAAATATAAAAATCACCCTTTTATCTATATATATAAACTATAGAAAACCTTCATGTGTTGAATCGATATTCATTCGTTGGATAGAAATTCATGTGTTGAATGGTATTCGTGTTTTGAATATAAAAATCACATTTTTTATCTATATATATAAACTATAGAAAACCTTCGTGTGTTGAATCGATATTCATTCGTTGGATAGAAATTCATGTGTTGAATGGTATTCGTGTTTTGAATTTAAAAATCACATTTTTATCTATATATACAAACTATAGAAAACCTTCATGTGTTGAATCGAAATTCATTTGTCGAATTGAAATTCATGTGTTGAATGGTATTCATATTTTGAAATAAATTGTTTTATAATAAAAATCACATTTTTATCATCTATATGAACTATATAAAATAATCTTGTTTTGAAAGAAATTGTTTTATAATAAAAATCACATTTTTATCATCTATATAAACTATATAAAATAATAGTGTTTTGAAATGAATTGTTTTACAATAAAAATCACATTTTTATTATATACATGAATTGCTAAATATAGTGAAGTGTTGAAATAGAAGACAGTTAGATAAAAATATCATTTTTATCAAATATATGAAAAGAATATAGCTTTGAAATCGAAGAATCGATATATATATATATATATATATGTATATAAATAGAATTAAAATATATCGAATAACGACGCTGCAGTTCGTATTTTGAAACCGTGATTTCAAACGATTATACCGTGAGATCCGACCATCGGATTTTCCTGAAATCGCAACCGTTGGGTTCGCTTTGGAAATATCTTTCCGATGGCACCAACTTTGTAAAAATCCAACGGTTGGATTGTCTGGAATGTTTAATTCAAATCTAAAGAAAAACAACGCCAGAATCGATTATATTTATATATACATAAATATAATTATATTTAATCGAATAACGACGTTGTAGTTCATATTTTGAAATCGAAACTTCAAACGATTATAGCGGGAGATCCGACCGTCGGATTTTCCCGAAACTGGGACCGTTGGATTCGTTTTGAAAAGATCTTTCTAATGATGTAAATTTTGTGAAGATCCAACGATTAGATTTTCAGATATGTGCAAATCAAATCTGAAGAAAAACAGCGCCACGGTCGCGTTATGGCCCAAAGCATCGTTTTGAATAAAATGGCTATTTTAAAATAAATAAAATAGCGATAAATCATTATAAAACATTATAAATGATATGGATGTAAATTTAGAAATTAACTGAAGGTTGGATAAGTCGAATGGTTTCTTGGGTATTGATCTGATGTTGGTTTCGGCCTTCGGGGTTAATATTTGGGAAATCATTCTCCTACTAATTGACGGTTAGTGACTAATGAATTGAAATGATGCTTGTGTATGTTAGTGTTGCACTTGTTTATTATATACGCGAGTTGTTCAGAAAGACCGGGTTTATCCCATTCTGAATAACTGAATCGACGATAAGAAATCGAAGATTAAGACGGTGGTCGAAGACCGGAGATCTTCACCTCGTTTGGATGGTAACCGAGGTCCTGATTGGGAGGCATCCCGAAATATGGATAATGAGTGGTGATCGTCTAGACGTACGTGGTGATCGATGGGTTTGCGAGGTATTTAGTGCCTCCGGTTTCGTTCAGACCCAGAACGGACTTGCAAATGAACAGTGTGTCTGACATTGGAATTTATTCTGTGTGATTGATAGCCCTTAGTTGCACGGTGTGAATTGCCTGTGTCATACTAAGATGCAGTGATCAGGGCTTCTATTGAAAAGCAAAGTCTTGTGGTGATGATCAAAGCCCTGCCCGTGTGGCGTAGCTTTGTGTATAACGTAAATTCGCGAGCCTCACACCCCAGTATGAACCAGAAACGGGAGAGGACATCAGGGAGGGCCTGCGTTTCTTCCTAGCTAGAAGTGGCGTCAGTGGTTTTACACGCCCTGACGAGTTTAACTTATGTGGTTGTTGCTGTTGCAAGGCGCCTCGGTTAGATCGGACGATCCGGGTCCGATGGAGACATTCGTTGGCTCGTTTACGCCCCAAAGGGCGGGGAAACGCAGTGTCCAAGAATTTTAATCCACATCGGTGGACCGGCCCTGACCCTGAGACTCGGGCTAGGCAGTCTCGAAGTCAGTAAGGACTATCTTTTGCCTTGGTTCATGACGGAAATCCAATTTCCAAATACGTGACTGTGCGGTTTTGATTGTATACCTATATATGGCGACATAGTGGTATGGGGCATTAATGCCGTCTATGATTGATAGTTATGATTTGAAATGGTTTTTCAAAACATATAACACTAGCAATACTATCAAATGCTTTTGTTTTATTCGTATCAAGCATCTTTTAGCCGTTATAAGGTAAAAACTCTATCCTCCGGTTTGCGTTTCATTGTGTGATGGGAACTGAGTCTTATAATGGCTTCATTTTTATAAAAAGTATTGCGTTGTTTAAAAGAAAGATTTGTTTTAAAGCACTGGAAATCCAATGGAGTAAACCCGTTCCACGAAAGTGGCGTAGTCCTGTGATTAGCCATATTTAAAATGTGTTGAGTAGATTTCTCATACCAGTCCCATGACTGACTCGTAGTTTGTTTCGCTTTCAAACTCGGGTGCCCCTTTTTCTACACGGGCAGCCTTGTATTCAGGTTTAGCTGGCTTCCTCTGGATAGCTGGAGCTGAAGATGGATTCTACCATTTATCTCTTTTTATGCTGTTCAGCTCCTATTGTACATATTTTGTTTGTTTCCGCTGTAGACATTTATGTATAGCTGAACTGTATTTGTACTAAGTATGATCCTGTATACTGTGTAACTATGATGATTACTTTTATCCAGTATATTCTATTGTTCATTATCTGGTGTATTTATTTAATTCTGTTCTGCTATTATCTGTTTCTGTGTTATATTCCAAAGATAACCTTTGCCACCACCAGTACGGGAAATGGGGTCGTCACACGTGACTCCTTCGCAAACTAGAGGGCTATCAGAGGGCACTCCATATAAAACTGTACAAAACAAAATCGTAGTGGGCTCGTATATGGCATGTGACAAGGAATAGAAGGGTGGATTCACCGTTTGCAGATCCGGACTGGTGGTAACGCATAGTAGCCACTACCGCCCAACTCGAGACACACTCCCATATCAAGTCAAATGGTGGCAACCAAAACACATCACAATAGTAATAGTATGGTATCGAAGAAGTGCACTGGATAGGAGGAATGATCTCACTTGGTCTCGGCGTAGCTCCAGTTTTACTCACATCAAGCTAACTCAAGGTAGTTAGGGTCTTGTTATTATTATGAAATAGAAAATAGAGTCGTTTGCCAAACCATCCTACTACATTCTGGAACACCACCGCGTACACAGTTGATAAAGTGGTTTTCGCAATTGGCAGAGAGTATAACAATATCCGATCCCGGTCTCTTTAACAACCAATCATTTACATTTTTCACACTGTGGCCATTATTTTATAAATCACTTTATAAATTAGTTTATACGAAATCTCAAATTCGAATTTGAAATCAAAATTAAATATCTAACTTCGAATATATTCAATTCGGAAAACAACTTACTTAAATCGCTTAAATCAAATCGATTTAGAAATCATATAGAATAGTTCTCAAAATATAGTATAAACCAATACTATATTATTTAACTTTGATTTTATTTAGATTCTGAAAATGTTCACATAACGACATTCAATTCAAATACAAAATCGACTTGTATTCGAATCATAGCTTAAAGAACTCAATTACCATTTAAATCGTACCAAAACATTTAACATAAATAGTATTTTGGTTTGGTTTATATTCGCAAAAATTCAAGTTCAAAACAATTCAAATGATTCAATTTCACCTTTCCAAGAATTTGCTTTAAGTCGATTCATTTAAATCCAACCTTTTGGTTCAAATTCAAAATATACGATTCAAGTTAAAAACTTACATTTCAATTTAAACAATTATATTCAAGTCATACGATTTGAAATCGTTAATATAAACCAAGTTTTATCTTTAAGCATTCGTTTAAGTCGATTCAAAATCCAACACTTAAGTTCAATTTCAGTTTGTATAATTCATAACAAATCTTATATCTCGATTTCATCAAATCATATCATAATTACAATTTGAGTCGAAAAATCCAAATTCATAACTTATAAATTCGAATCAAACTTATATTTTCAAACAAAACATACCGTATCTTATAATTCAAGTCATACAGTTCAAAATCGATACCTATAAATTTGAATCAAAACCTTATATTTCAATTCAAACATTTCATACAAAAACGATTTATAAAATCAATTCCATATAAAATTATATATATTCTAATTCATATTCAATCACTTTGAAATCGAATTCATTTCATATCGATTACAAAATCAAATTCATTTCTTTAAATTTGGAAATTCACATTCTGGAATCAATTTCAAAATTCAAGTTCATCTCATGTAAGTTCAATTCGAATTCAAATTCATCTCGTATGTGAGTTTGCTCGTTAAGTCAAGTATCCTTATATGAATTTAAATCTTTACCTCGAATTTAAATTTTGAAAACCTTAAGTTATCCATGTTTGTGTTTATTATTAAAGTTTGTAAAATATATATAAAAGAAAAATATAATTTTGAAAAAATATATATGTAAGTTTATAAAATTCAAAAATAATTAGAAAATAGATTATAAACATATATAGGTTTAAAATAATAAAGAAATAGGTTTAAAAGAAATATTTATTATAATATAAAAGTTTAAAATACTTATATGATTAAATTATATGGTTTAAAATAAACAAAATTATAAGTAAAATCTTAAATAAGTATTTAAATCCAATTTACTCATAAAATCATTTTGAAACATATAATATAAATTTTACAATTTTAAGTTTAAAATCTTTGCAAAATATATAAATATAAAAATATAAAATCTTAAGTTATTATTTTGAAATCGAATTCCAAATCACTTTACTTCGAAAATATGACCAACGGTGTCCCGTATATAGTTTTCTGCCCTATCATCAAGTGATACAGATATTTATCATTTCAATCCGCAATTTATAAAATTTCTACGGGTCTATCAATTCAACCCGTAGTCTAAATTCAATAAAAATCATTATGGTCTATCATTTCAACCCATAACGAAATTTCCCTATTCTAATGTTTGTTAGGGTATGTATCATTTCAACCCTTAGTGATTTTTCCTAAACTAAGAAATCAAACAAACATATTTCAATCATAAAATAGCACCTATCATGTTAACGATATTTTTCGTCAACACCGGAAGTGGGTCAACCGGATAGGCCTAAAGGGAAATCATGAAGATTGGCTCACTTCTCCACTCAATTCTAGCGGGAACTTAAGGGGCTAGGGTTCAGGGGTGTAGGATCGCTGGGACCTATTAGGTCGGATCTAAACTCAGCGAATGAGGTGCGACTGCCATTCGAGGAAATTGAAGGGTGTAACTCGTGTTTCTCTGCAGAATTAATGATAAACTGCAACTACTATGACTAGAGAAATAGTAATACACACTTACAAAGCAGCTTTCACATAGGAAGATCCCTTTTTGTTAAGCTTTTATTGGAAGTACATGAATGTTATATGGAGGAGTTCTCCATTAATCTTCTTTCTCAAGTTGTTTCTAATGGTATAAAAAGTTATCAATATAAGATCCCCTCTAAAGTGACCTCTGGGGTATTGTTTATAGTGGTTCAGGGCCCCTCCCGTCGGAGGGCTGTCGGACCCGCGTGGGTCTCTTTTGGTTGTTTTATTCTTGGCTTTGGGTGCTTGACCTTCGGCCTCTTTTGACATATTCGATTATAATCCCTGGATGATGCTTGAATTCTCGAAAGTAGTTCCTGAATGTAGGCTTGCGGAGATGGGCTTTCGGATGTAGACCCTCGGCTTTATTGTGAGTGCTTAGAGGGGCTTGACATCGTGGTGTATGCTGGTAGCTACCGGATCGAAACCGCTACGGATTTCGGTACTAGGTTGTAACGACCCACATTTTTGACCGTTCAAACCGACAATAAACCACACATGTCGACCCAAACAAATCACAAATATAGGAAGCTATTGGGATAAGAAGAAAAAGAAGAAAGAAAAGAAAACAATAACAGAGTTCTCACAGCGGAAGGACAACATATAATAATAACTAACAGTTTAAAATAGTTGAACAATATACATTTGTCTATACCATACAACGATTATCAGAGTTACATCTATAGATATTTGCAGAGCACAGCGCAAATAAAATGCAGCAGAAATACTTATATATAGTAGATGTATACCAACTCTTCGTCTTCATCCTCCAAGCTATTTGAAATCTTCGCTAACTGCAACATCTGCTGACCCGAGCGTATTACATAGAAGAAAACGCAACAAACACTCGGATCAGCACTAAATCATTCTTATATTAGTCAAATTAAAATACGAAATAATCATCAGTGTCGCGGGTGCAGTAACTCAAGAGATGTTACGGGATTTCCATCTCTCAAGGATCCGTTAAACTAATACAAAGATAGTATAATACGCTATTATGATAGTGTCTACTCAGTAAAGTATAAATACTGAAAATAGCGTAAGCGGGATTAAATTTTTACCCTTACACCTTTTATAATACCGTAGTCTATACAGTACCGTAAACCCAACCTAACACGGATGGCATCAGAGGGCACTCCATAGGTACAATACAAATCAAAATTGTAGGGGCTCGATAAGGATACATATGACAAGGCACTCGAGGCAATGCCCAGGGTAGGATTCTACCAATTGCACTCCCGGATCGGTGGTAACGCATAGCAACCACTACCGCCCACTTCGAAACACACTCCCAAAGTCATAATTGGGCCCAATCATCATCATCATAGTCATAGAATTACTATCGAAGAAGTGTGTCCGATCAAAAGTGCTACCTCAATTAGTCACAGTATAGCTCTTGTTTTAGTCATTTCAATTCTGACCCGAAGGTCAGGGCAATTTCGTCATCGTTCATCTCCTTCGATTCAATAATTGCCTCCAAGTCATCATACTCATTCTGGATACGTCATAACGTTCACAGTTGTCAAAGTGGTATCGACACTGACAGAGAGCATGCCTTATGTCGACTCCGGTCTCTTTAACAACCAACGTTTACATTTTCTACATTGGTTGGTTCTTTTACATTTCTTAAAGGTTCGTTTTCTTATCAAATATCATATTTTGTTTCGAAACATATTTATATTCAAAAGAATATAATTTCATATCAACATATCGTAATCATTCCAAACCGATTTATATTCTAAACAAATATATTCATTTCATGATCTTATAATCATATAATATTTCACCGAATCGATTTATATTCAAGTAGAATATACTTCATATCAAGGATTATAATTATTCCAAATCGATTTGATTTCGAAAGCCTTCCATATTAAACAGAGTATAATTTCCATAACAACTCATTCATATCATTTATGGAACCCTTTATATTCGAATAAAATATCAATTACATTTCCATATAAAATTGGTTAAAGTCGATTCATATTTGAATACTTTATCTCGACTCCATCTCGAACTAGGGTTTAAATCCATCACTTTCTATTCGGAAGAAAATTACGATCATTTAATATAGCTTGGAAATAAATGCTTTCGAATAAAATCTTTATATAAACCTATATGTATAGATATAATGGTTAAAACAAAAAAATAAGATAATTTAAATCATTATGAATATATATATCTAAAATAAAATTTTACTAATTAGTTTAAATAATAAAGTATAAGAAAATTTTAAGCTAAAATAAATAGTCTATAGGTAAAGGTTAAATAATAAATTTTATGGAAGAATAACTTATTTGAAATCAAACATTGTAAATATATATAAATAATAAAATTTCTTAAACCAAAATTTCCCTTTCTTCCGAACTTCAAATACATGAACCCATACTCCAGTCACCATGGAGTTACATAGTTCAAATCTTGTTTCAACCGCCATTCAAACCATTCTTTCAATTTCAAGAATTCAAATCAATATTCAAAACTGAGTTAAACAACTCAGAATGCCTCGATTCCCTTGTTCAAAAATTAAATTCAATAAGAATTTATTTCATTCAAATCCACCCCATAAATTTGAAAAATTCCAAATCATATTTACATCCCAATTTAAAAATTTCCACTTTGTTTTTGGGAAAATTTCCTTAACCCTTTTTTTAATAAACATCCCAAGTTCAGAATCTTTGAAGAAATGGTTTTATCGAGTATCAGCACATCCTTCTAAATGAAAATTCTATCAAATAAAATTTCCAAATATTAAAAAAATCATTTAACTAACCGATGTCTGTATATAATTATCTATCCAATGATCGAGTGATTTAAATTTAATTTCTCGAAATTTCAGGGATGGATCTATCATTTCAATCCACATCAGGGTCACAGATATTTATCATTTCAATATGCGTTCTTAATTCATTTTAAATCGATCAATCCCGGATTGATTCGATGACCGCAACATCAAGGGTAAATGGGATTAATCGTCATGATGAACATACAACATACATATACTGAATAAAGGGACATTTCAGTGCTAATATCAATTCATCGATCGAATCAAACCAAGGCATTCATCGCAACCATTTAATTCAAATGGTAAGTATTAAATCATTTCACTGATTAACAAGCGTCAGGGTTTTAACTAGAGTTTAATTAACTAGAATAACTAGTTATCGACTTAAATTCCTCAGATTCACACACTTGCACGTAGTTTCAAACAAAACATCAACAATCAACACAACCATGCAACCAAACTTACTTCATAAATTAATTTAATAAACATGTGAATAATTTAGTCATTCGTGAGCGAAGAATCATTCACCTTTGCATTTTGGTTGATCTAACATCCAATTTAAAGGCCGAAATTTCATAGTCTCTAACTGCAGCTAGGTTAGTGCCAAAACGTCTGCAATTCCGTCACGATCTCAACGCAACAAACCGCGTCCAAATCTGAGTTAAAACGAGAAAGTTACCAGCATTTTACGGTTTGAATTTAGAATATATATAAATTAATATAATAAGCTCCTCACCCAACCATAAGATGACACGTCAGCTCCCAGCTTTGTTCTTCCCGCTCCTCCGTTCCAGCTGCAACAGGAACACGCGCATAACACCCAAACAAAATCCCTACTTTGACCATCGATTTTGACCACCCCCGACTGTAATAGGAGCTCCAACCACTGGCCCCGTGTTCTGCGTCTCAAGGCGCATCCTCCCATGCCGATCCCGTCGCTCTCTGCGCTCTTCTTCGCCGCCGATGGGTCAAAACCCGAAATGGGTTTTCTGGCTTCCCCGACCAAATTCGAACACCATGCTTGACAATAAACACTCCTACTACCCTCATTCAACTTGTATCGAAGTTCTCCACAATACCCAAAAGTCAGAATTTGCGATTTCTACTTAAATCAAAAATACCCAATTTAAACCCTAAGCCTTCGAAAAACAGCAGGTTTGACCACGATTTCCGGCCAAATGAAGCGCTGCATGTCGAAATGAATCACACCAGAAGCTTCACATCGTCGAGAGCTTCAGTTTGGTATATAATACGCTAGGGTTTGAAGAGAATTGATTTTTTCCAAGATTGGATTTTTATTTCTAGGGTTTTGAAATTTTTTCTCAGCCATGGAAATAAGGTTTTATTGGAGAAAAGTAATCGTAGTGTTGAAAATGGCTGATGTAGGGTAAAGATTTATATTTGTATATGTGTATAGGAGGTCCAATATTAGAACTAACCAAATTATCATGTTACATCGGTTCTCCTTCACACTTTCTCACATATGATCAAATTACTAGCCGGATTGTAACGTAAATTGGAACTCTTCAAAAATTCGACATTGCGGGTCCGATGAAACTGGTTTCGTCGGATTCCGAGACTGTTACCATAACCGTTAAATTTCACGGTTAATAAATAAATAAAATATCCAATTATTCGATTAACCGTTTTACATTCAAATTAAATATTTATAAATTTCATTTTAACCTAATTATAACTTTAAATAAATTTTATAAATTAATTTCACATATTTTAGTTTCCCAAATTAAATTATTTATCCATTTGAATTCATATTTCAATTGCTCCTTAAACAACTCAGCATTTAATTAAATTTATAAATATTATATTTCCAAAATTCCAATTCTTTATCATAGTAACAAAAATAAAGTTTCCCTTAGGTTAATAAAATTTACATCTTTACTATATTTATAAAAAAATCAACTTAAAACCCACTTTATACATAGATTCCACTATTTAAATTTCCAAATTTTATTGCTAACAAATGTGATGCCCAAAACTAAATAAATCACATCTCATTTGGTTATCTTACAAATAAATTCAAAATCCAACATTTACAAATATAAGCTACATTAAAAATCTTGTATATATGCTCAATCCAAATAATTATTACCATATAAATGATCAAACATTACTCTTTAACCATTATTATTCCATTTCTTTATATCAAATATAAATTTAAATATTTGGAAAATTTTGGGTTGTTACATAGGTAGCCTGTATCCTGCTCGGGTCTCAGCTAGCCCTTCAGTAGGGCCTTTAAGGTAGCCTGTATTCTTGGAGGGTGGTCTTTCAGCATTCATGCAGTAGATGCTCCGAAAGTAGATTCTGGGTGGCCTTCCCGTCCTTTTGGCTTGGGGCCTTCGAAGCTTCCGTCTTCGGGTGTATCAGCATTCGGGCAGGTCATTATTGAAGATCCCTTTGGGCTTTATCCATTAGGTTTATTGTTTCTGGCTTACTTGATTTCGGACTATGTTAGCTTCTTTGTTATGAAAATTTCTTCCAGGTTGGGGCTGTCGGAGAGATCTTGTCGGGTTGACCTTGCAGATTAATGTCTCTGGTCACATCTTGTAGCTTTCACGACCCTTTCTTTTAGGAGGTTTCTTGTTGATGTAGTTTCTCGGGTTATTCAATACGCTTTCACTGCCAGCTTACTTTGATGTTAACTTTGGTGGTAACATTTGCCTCCCTAGGGAAGGGATGCTTTCGATTTTACAATTCAAACTTTTGTCTTTTCTTCAGAACGTCATGTCAGAGTCTTTTTGTCTTTCATACGAATGGCCCAAATTGATCTTAGAATTTGAACATAAACCTTTCTTCTTCACCTCTCCCGTCTTTCGTCTGTAAATCAAAATTTTGGACAAAATTACTGTTCTCATAATAGAAAACGCACAAATCTTCCTTTTTCTTGAAGACTCGAGCTTGATTACTGGTGAGTATTTTCATATCTCATATAAATTGCGGTCCTAATTATGCATCAAAATTGATACGATGGTTAGCAAAGGTTATGCTTGTTTATAAAGATAGGTCTAGGTGCTAATCTTAATGTTATTCCTGAAAGGACTCTAATGTCATCAGGATTGTCTCCTTCTGTAATTATGTCAGTTTTGCTTAGGTCTTTAGGACATTCGAGTTAGGCACAGTTGTACATTAGTTAAGGTATAAAAGGCGTGATTTTCCCGTATCCCTTCATCTGGGTTTGATTTAGGTTTCCACCTGCTTGATCTCTAATAATCGAGGTGCAATGGTATTTGATAGTATTTGATAATGCCAGTGGTATATGCAATTGTGTAAGAGATATGCGTACTGATTGTATTATTATGAAACAATGTTACATGGCAGAATCATGTCTCATAAAAGCCCTGCTAAGGAGAAGGTCATGGATTTCTAGGTCCCTCGTCCTAAGAAGGCATTTGCGCCCAAGCCGTCCTTGACTATATCCCAACAGTCTGTGAACACCATATTGGATGATTTTTGGCATAGTGGGCGTGGATGCCATGATTGCTGCTTCTCCAAACTCCCTTAAGAATCTTCCAGAAGGATTCTTCGCATGTTTAGTCATTCATATCAGGCATGGGGGTTTTCTCCCTTTTTGAGTTGACGTGGCAAGAATAATCTGGACGTGCGTCTTTTAATCTTCTCCCTTGTTTTCTTGCTCCTCACTTTTAATTCGTTCTCCATCTTTCGGAGAAAACACATTAAGGGCAGCCGCTTTATTTTTCTGAGAAATCCTAATTCCAACCATCCTAACTTCGATTTCTTTTCGACTAGATTTTTCGGTCAAAAAGCTTCGTACCCTTTCATATCATCGATTTGCGGAGCATAGGTTTGCAAATCCTCGTTTTCCTTTGAATTTGTAGCGCATGGTTTAATAGGGATAAGCTCTTCTTTATGCTCCATTAAATCGTTTTCTAAAATTCATATGGTTATCGAGCATGATTTGTGTTGTTGTTGATCCCTTTATTATGATAATAGTCAGAATTTTGGAGTGGATCCGACTTGCTTTGTGCATGAACTTGTCTAAGAAAGTTCAACTTTAACATACCTTTTTCTCCTGTTTTAAACTTTGTACACATGAAATGCTTGCTTCGGTCGCACTGCTTGTTTTTATCTTGAACGATCCTTAAATCCCCGAATTATATGACTATTTATTAACTCATTTGTACAGGATGGATACATCTCAGAAGCGGTGTGAGCTGGAGAAGTTTTTTGAATTAGACTTTCAGACGACTGAAGTTCAAACGTCTGGCCAACCATCCATGAATTCCCCCTTCATCAGTCCGACTCATGCGAAGCTTCAAACAATTATTAGCAGGCCTCGTTATGCCCCAAGGCCCTGCAATCCTAAGCTTGACAAGCGATTTAGAGGCTGGAATTTGCAGGGAGTGTCTTCTGAAGTGGATATATCTCCATTTGACCAACAAACAATTTCTAGTGATATGATCATTGTGAAGACCCAGATGCTTGCTCGATTTGAGACCGCTATGTACTTTTTTGGTGAACAAATGGAAATGCTCAACGATCATAATGCGAAACAAATGAATGGTTGGCACACACTAGCTTGCGATCTACAAAGGCTACATAGGGATAATCTTGAGCGCATCTCCATCCTAGAGAATGACAAGGCGAAGTTAATCCAGGCTCTCAGATCTCAGGACAATGTTGTTGCCTCTTTTGCTAAGGAGACGTTGAGTTAGCCGGTCCAGAGCGAAAAAGGCCCTTGGTTGGCGAACCTCCATCCCGCTCTATTCAGGTTAAAAGGAAGGTTGGCAGGCCTAGGAAGAACAAGGATCTGTAGTCTTCTTATCTTGCCTCTGATCACTTCTCTCTTTTTTGTGAACTATGCTTTAGATCGGTTGTATAAGCGAGTGCGATCCTCGCATTTAACTTTATGCTAGTCTGTATTGCGACTTAGGCTTTTGTTGGTGTTTTGGTGACCCGGTGACTGATTTGTGACTTTGTCATGTTGTTGTGCTTTGTTTCGTTAGAATGGGATGATGCTTTTGTTTGTCATAACGCAGCCTTTCATCCCGTTTTGTCGCAATTTTATTCGTACCTTGCATGTTGCACTTGCATCACCATTCACTTTGTCGACCACATGATCGTGACGAGCGTACGGTATTGCCAATTTGCTTTTGATGCTATAGTAGCTTGTTATAGCTTTATTAGACTGGAAGTGATCACGCTTTCCGACGAAATAGTACTACGTGTCTGTAAGTAATCTTCTTTTTGAAATAACTATCCTTAAAATACTTCTAATGAAAAATCGCCTAGAACAAATAAAAAGGGGTAGTCACTCAATTGGATGTTATTGAAACCGTTTGTAACCTTACCCCCGATTGCTCTTTGAACCAATGTTACGATATGATGACGTTTTTCAGAGTTGCGTAATGAATTGATATGTTGAAAAAAAACACCTAACGAATGTATAAGTTAGAAGTACTTCCCTAAGAGGTTTGTGAGCCTACTTTTGGTGGCAAACCTTGAACCCTCACTTGGATTTCTGAGAAAGGCAGGCGATTCTTTCATATTTGAATCAGGAATTGGGTTCTTCATAAGTTTGTGTGGCCTTAGCGGCTTCACATCTGGTGGTGATGATTTTTTTTTTTGCAGGATTGCTCCAGGTTGTGGTATGTAAGACCACCAACTTTCTTTAGGACTTTGTCGAGAGATTGATTCAACTTAGATTTGGGCATTAATATGTAGGGGACCAGAACCCCTTTCAGTTTCTACAAAGAGTTGGACGGATCCATATTTGGGTATTAATATGTAGGTGGCCGAAACCTATTTCGACTTCTGTAATGAGGTGAATGGACCCAGATTCGGGTATTGATATGTAGGTGACCGGAACCCATTCTGGCTTCTATAAAGAGATGGATGGACCCGGATTTGGGTATTGCTATGTAGGTGACCGGAACCCCCCTCTGGTATTAATGAAATGTCGAATTGACCCAGACTCGAGAATTTAGCATAGAAGATCGGAACTCCCCGGTATTAATGAAGTGCCGAATCAACCCAGATTCAGAAATTTAGCATAGAAGACCGGACCTTCTTCCGGTATTAATGAAGCGTCGAATCGATCCAGATTCGGGAATTTAGCATAGAAGACCAGAACATCTTCCGGTATTAGTGAAGTGAGTATGATTTAGGAAGTAGAGGTTGTACGTACTTCTTGAGCCTCCCCTTGGGATTTTGATGTCAAAGCAGAGGACATACGTGCTTTGTTGGCCAATCTCTGGGCATGTGCATCCGGAGCGCTTGGCTAGCTTATCCACAAGAAGGGCCTAAGGACTTACCCAACCTCCCTCTAGGAGGCGCTTTATCTTGACCATTGTAGGCGATGATAAGGGCTTAGAAACTTAGATGGGGTCATCGTAGGCACAGAACTAAGGTTTACTCTTTTGACGTTATATATGGGCCATCATAGGCGCTGATAAAGGCTTATACGCCACCCACCTCCAAGGGGTGCCCTGTCCTAACCGTCGTAGGTGATGATAGGGGTTTGCGTTCCCTTCTACATGTAACGCGGAACATAAGTAGAGGTAAGAGGTGCTCTTTTGCGAGCAAAGGTAGGGCATGCTTAGTTCTAGCAAAGGCAGGGCGTGCTAATTTTAGACGCATCACCGCGACCATTTCTGGTGTGAAACGACGGCTTATGCTTTTGATGCTTTAACCCTACCCCCTCTGTTTTGGGCATGGAGAAAGACAAACACACCATCCCCCTCAGGGGGATGCCTCGCCCCGACCAATTTGGTGATGAAGAGGGATTTAATCCGTTGATAATTAGACCTCCTTTGGGTTTTCCTTTTAAAATTCCGAGGGACGGGCCTTCCGTACATTGGCACATGTGTATTAATCCTTTTCCTAAGGATTTTCTCAAACTTATCTCGATCTTTTGATAAACTCTTGTAATCGGCCTTGACTGATCAATCTGACGATGGCTTCCTCGAGACTTTTGCAGTGATTAGTCTCATGTCCATTCACTAAGTGGTAATGGTAGTAAGGTCCTCTTGTCTTTCTTTCGTATTTAGGCCTCTTCTTCATGGAGGCCCAATAGTTGAGTTCATATTTGGTTAGGAAGTAAACATTCTCCCTCGAAGTAGTGAGGTAGCGTTCCTGGGGTATCTCTGGCGTATACTTCCCTTTTCGCTGATGGGGTCTAATCCTACTGTGAATCATCCCAGTTGTGGCTCCTATACTTTCGTTCTCTCTTTCCGGAACATACCAGAATCGATTTGTCATCTCTTTAGTTCATTTGTCGGCGAAGTGATTGAAATCGTCCATTATTTCGCGTTCAAGCGTCAATTCCTTAACTTGCATGTAGAGAGCATCCTTTAAGTGGGGGAAAACGCTAATGTCCTCTGATGTAGATCCACTGGGTGGAAATGCCATGGTTTGTCCTATGTGGGAAGAGCTGTTATTCCCCATCTTGCAAGCATGTAGTTCCATTTTCCTCTTCCGCTTTATTACTCACAAAGCCTCTGCTCTTAACTCTTGCTCCTCCATTACCCTACGGTTGGTGGTTCTCAACTTATCCGCTCGAGATCCTTAAATCCTTTGTCTAGGTTTCTTGTTCATAACTTCGCTTCTTCAAAGCTAGTCCGATCCGGGATGGAACAACACAGATAGATGTGTGGCTGTTAACCACAAGGTCGGAGGTTCAATCCCTCCTTCTAGCACCAAAATGTTAACGATATTTTTCGTCAATATCGGAAGTGGGTCAACCGGGATAGACCTAAAGGGAAATCAAGGGGATTGGCTCACTTCTCCACTCAATTCTAGTGGGAACTTAAGAGGCTAGGGCTCAGGGGTGTAGGATCGCTGGGAACTATTAGGTCGGATCTAAACTCAACGAATGAGGTTCAACCACCATTCGAGGAAATTGAAGGGCGTAACTCGTGTTTCTCTGCAAAATTAATGATAAACTACGACTACTATGACTAGAGAAATAATAATACACACTTACATAGCAGTTTTCACATAAAAAGATCCCTTTTTATTAAGCTTTTATTGGAAGTACATGAATGTTATATGGAGGAATCCTCCATTAATCTTCTTTCTCAAGTTGTTTCTACTGGTACAAAAAGTTATCAAAAAAATATCCCCTCTAATGTGACCTCTAGGTCTTATTTATAGTTGTTCAGGGCCCCTCTCATCGAAGGGCTGTCGGACCGCGTGGGTCTCTTTTGGTTGTTTTATTCTTGGCTTTGGG
Source organism: Allium sativum (assembly GCA_030737875.1). Classification (NCBI taxonomy): domain Eukaryota; kingdom Viridiplantae; phylum Streptophyta; class Magnoliopsida; order Asparagales; family Amaryllidaceae; genus Allium; species Allium sativum. Next base: position 484,449,820 of record CM060913.1, on the reverse strand, counting down.
TGCTTGACCTTGGGTCGCTTTTGACATATTTGATTATAATCCTTGGATGATGCTTGAATTCTCGAAAGCAATTCCTGAATAGGCTTGCAGAGATGAGCTTTCAGATGTAGGCCTCGGCTTTATCGTGAGTGCTTAGAGGGGCTTGACCTCGTGGTGTATGCTAGTAACTGCCGGATCGAAACCGCTACGGGTTTTCGTACTAGGTAGCCTAGTACGGGTAGCTTGTATCCTACTTGGGTCTCGGCTAGCCCTTCATTAGGGCCTCAATGGTAGCTTGTATTCGTGGAGGGTGGCCTTTCGGCATTCATGCAGTAGATTGTCCGAAGGTAGATTCTGGGTGGCTTTCCCATCCTTTCGGTTTGGGGCCTTCGATGCTTGCGTCTTCGGGTGTATCGGCATTCAGGCAGGTCATTATTGAAGATTCCTTTGGGATTTATCCATCAGGTTTATTATTTTTGGCTTACTTGATTTCGGACTATGTTAGCTTCTTTGTTACAGAATTTCTTCCAGGTTGGGGCTGTCGGAGAGATCCTGTCGGGTTGACCCTGGCAGATTAATCCCTCCGGTCACATCTTGTAGCTTTGCAACCCTTTCTTTTAGGAGGTTTCCGGTTGATGTAGTTTCTTGGGTTATTCGATACCCTTCACTGCCAGCCTGCTGCGATTTTAATTTTAGTGGTAACAAATCATATCATAAGTCATATATCATCAGTGCAGCTACGTGTTATATAAATATCGCCGTGTTATATATGAAATGGTGTATACATATCAAATAACCAAAACAATTTCTACCAGCAATCCTACATATTTCGTAACAGTTCATTTATGCTAAATTTAACATCCATTAAACAATGTAGGTCAAGTGTGAGATAAACTCACATTTCGTGGCACAGATTGGAGACAGCAAATGGATTGACGTGGAATGAAACGACGACATCCAGGCACAACTGGTAATGGATTAAAACATGGTAACCACTCAATATATATATATATATATATACGCACACACATATACATACATATATATAAGAGAAGGTTAGGGAATTTCAATGGATCAGTATAGTTATTGGGTTTTGGACTGTTTCCGAACTCAACACTACACTCCACTTAAAAATAAACACATCAGATCCTCTTTTCAAAATATTATATATATATTTATATATAGATATAAATAGTTAAATTATAACATATATATTAAAATTCAACGCACACCAAACAACACATCAAAATAGTAAGCATATATATATATATATGTATATATATATATATAATTTATATTTAAAACAAACACAAACCGGTGACACACACACACAAAATAAATAACACACACTCACACAAAACATATATACACACACAACTCACATCACACAAACATAGTTACATACATTCACGCGGTACACAACACATGGACACACGCTGTGACGGCCTGGAATTTCGCTCGATCCGAATCAGTCGTTAAACCGATCTAGACCGTTCGAAACCCCTGATCGTTTTGAGAACAGGACAAATTGGAACGCAGACGGAAGAACATTTCATTGCTATTACAACAATTCCATCAGATACAAGAATATACAGAGTATAATTGAATAAATTACATTCGATAAATATCAGAGATTACTATATATTACATAGCAGCGGAAAAGTAATACAAAGCGCAACTGAAGGTGATATACGGATACAGAGCTTTCCGGATATCATTCTAGCTGTAAACCAGGATCCTGTGAATATAAATCTGCAAAACCAAAACTATTAGCTGCCCGTGCGGAAAATAGGGGCACCCAGAGTTTAGGTTAAAACAATAAACTCCAGGTCAGTCATGTGACTGGTGTGAGAACTAAAACAGTTATTTAAAACTTTACTTTAAAAGAGAGTAATTCAAGGGACCACGCCGTATAACACGGAACGGGTTTCCTCCCAAGAATACCAGTGCATAGAATAAACAGCGCAATGCTTTTTCGAAAAATGAAGCTATTATAAGACCCAGGTCCTATCACACAATGCAACGCAAGCCGGAGGATAGGGTTTTCCCTTATAATAGCCAAACATGCTTGGTACGTTTAAAACAAATCATTTGATACTATTATAAGTGTATAGTGTCAAAATAATTTCAATCATAAATATCAATCCTAGGCGGATGGGTACCATCTATCATGTCGCCATACTAGGCTCTACAAATAAAACCGAGATACACGTATTGGAAATTGGATTTCCGTCATGAGTCGGGGCAAGCTCCTCTCCGCTTTCGAGACACTCTAGCAAATGTCTCAGGACTACACACTCTGGGCAATCCTGGATCTTCAGGGCCGGTCCTCACTTACGTTAGAGGATTAGTATTCCTGAACACACGTTTCCCGGTCCTTACAGACCTAAAATCGAGGCGTCTCATCCAACAACCACAAAGGTGAAAAGTATATAAATGTCAGGGCTGGTAAGTCACTGACACCACCAAAGCTAGAAAGAAACGACGTGCTCTCCCTGCAGTCCGTATCCCGTTTTTGACTCATACCGAGGTGTGAGGCTCGCGAATTCACGTTATACACAAAGCTGCCACGTAGGCCGTGCTTTGATCATCAACCACAAGACTCTGCTTTTCAACAAAATCCTTGATCATTGCATCTTAGCGTGCCACACAGGCGATTCATGCCATGCGACTGATGTCCATCGATATACAACCTCTGAGCTCGTACGTCTCAGAGAAGGGCGTTAAGCAAAAGAATAAATTCTCCGCTGCCAAACAGATGTATATTTAATAGAAATCAATCAACACAGAATAAAATCCAATGTCAGACACACAATCCATTTACAGGTCCGTTCTGGGTCTGAACGAAACCGGAGGCACTTTCCTCGCATATCCATCGATCTCCAAGTACGTCTGGACGACCACCAACTATTTCCATCCTCTTGGGTGTACAGCCCAATCCGGATCGTCAGTAATTATCCAAACGATGTGAAGACTTCCGGCCTTCGACCACCGTCTTCATCTTCGACATATCGTCGAATCGGTTATTCAGAATGGGTGTAAACCCGGCCTTTCCGAACAACCCGCGTATATTAAAAACAAATATTACACAAACACAACATACGCCTCATTCCAATTCATTAGTCACTAACCGTAAATCAGTAAGAGAGCAATCCCCCAAATATTAACCCCGAAGGTCGAAACCAACATCAAATCAATATCCAGGAAACCATTCTTCTTAACTAACCTACAACTAGTTTCTAAATTTCATATTCTTAGGGAAAGGTTCCCATTAATTTTATCCAAGATAAATTCTTTAAAATTTATTCTTTAATCTTCCATTGGATGTCATATCAAACCAAATTATGGTTTTCCAAACTAGTCGAGATTAGCGAACCACACCGAAGTAATTATTTATTTTATTTCCCAATCCCAACCTATTCATCCCATGAACCAAAACTGGTAATACTCCACATCTAACACCACGGTGTTATCAGTAAATTTAATTACCTTTCCACGTTCAAATCTAATTAAAGATTTAACTATCACTTTGGAGCAAAACTGGTAATACTCCATTCTCGCTCAATTTCTAAATTTGATAATTTGGATTATCAATTCACATTTCAATCTAATTGCAGATTCATTAAAACTCCTTTTACTGGGTTAAAGAACTAATGTCTTTTAAAACATAGTTCCCGATAAACCCACAAATCAATTCTATTTAAAACCCGTTTCAAATCCAATTTATTTATTTAAAAATAAATGGGCTTTAATTTTAGTTCAAAACTTGTTCATTTCGATAAAAATCTATTTTTATCTTTTCAAATATGGAGGTTTTCATCCCAATTTTTCCCAAATCATTACTTATGATTTTACACAAATTATTACTATTTTTAATAATTTTATCAAGGCCCGTACAGTCGATTTCCATCAACGGCCATCGAACTGCACTTACAGCGACCTTTTCCAAATTTGATTTGGACGTACCTCCAAATCCAGCCGTTAGATTTCAAATTTCTTATATTCATTAGAAAGCTCTTTTCGATACGAACCCAACGGTTCCGGTTTTAGGAGAATCCGACGGTCGGATCTCCCGTAATGTCCATTTGAAATAAATAGTCGAAATTCACGAACTGCCACGGCGTGGCGCGTTCTATTCAGGCCATTATATTATGTATATAATATATATTTCGTCGATTACTATGTAAAACGAATTTTATAAATAGTTTTGAATTCGATTCAAAAACAATTTCAACCTTTATTTCAAATTCAAATCAAAATTGAATTTTCTATTATAAATCCTTTTAAAATTCATTTCGATTCAATTCAAATTTGTTTTCTATTCAATTCAATTCGAATTCGTTTTCTGTTCAATTCAATTCGAATTCGTTTTCTATTCAATTCAATTCGAATTCGTTTTCTATTCAATTCAATTCAAATTCGTTTTCTATTCAATTCAATTCAAATTCGTTTTCTATTCAATTCAAATTCGTTTCGTTTTCTAATCAAATCAAATTCATTTTGTTTTCTAATCGATTCAAATTCATTTTGTTTTCTATTCAAATATAAAAACGAATATAATCGATATAAATATCGTTAGCGTCAAAATAGCGCATCTCTAATCAACACGGCTTTATATTCAACAAATGGATCTATATTTCTTTCAATACACGACTCTATATCTTTGTCAACACACGACTAATCCCAATGAATGAGTACTGTCCATGTGTGACTATTTTTGTTATTTAATATATTTTATAAAAATTATGATATCTATCGTTTGATTTAAAGATGTAAATTTTATTGTTAAAATATTTCGTTCAACACATGACTAATCTCAACGGATGAGTATGGTCAACACATGAACCTTTATTTTCTAATGATAAAGATGTAAATTTTTGTTAAAATATTTCGTTCAACACATGACTAATCTCAACGGATGAGTACAGTCAACACATGAACCTTTATTTTATAATATTCTTTATTTTCCCGATTGGAATGAGGCCCAATCAATTACCATATAAAGTTAATTATATGGATTCCATACAACAAATGTATATAATAGCAACGATAAATAATCAACCATCATCCAAAGTGCACTACACTGTATAAGCATCAAATATAGATATCTAACGCTTATAACAGCATGTCGATCCATCGATCGACATACAATTAACTAATTGGGATTAGTGTACCCAAATATCATCCCAACACCCGTGTGGGGTTTCAAACAATCAAACACAAATTTTATTTGTGCAGTTGGGCGATGTGTAAAATTTATCGTCCCAATCAATGTCCTTCAAATAAGTGTACATAAACAAACCGTCCGGTTTGTAAATGAATATTTATTTATTCACATTCACGTTAAAAATTATATTTTTAATGACCAAATTATTTTATCCAACCTATGAATATTCTATACAGTTCATTTATCAAATAAAATGATATCTTTATTTTTCTAACTTATTTTAGAAAATTTCGGCGGCATAACAGCACGATACTAGAAATGGGACAAGGCCTAGCCTTATCCCCGGTCTAGTGAAGGCCCACGCCATTCACACATCAATCAAATCCATTCGTTTCACCAAACAACTCAATTCAAACCAAATAATCTAACCAACTACACAACCAAACAAACAAGTCCATGGTCTGTGGACGATTGTGTCGGGTGCTACTAAGCACCGTCTGCATCCTAGTATATATATTTATCTAGAAAAGAAATTGAAGAGTGAGAAATTCTCACCGATAACTATCCAATACCACGACTCTTCTTATGTAGGAAATCTTCGCCTTTGTCCAACGCCATCTGTTTTACACTGTTTCTATTAAAAATCATATTTTTTAATTCAACGCTACATGTATGAAAAACATATTTTCATGTCGGGGTTTATGGTATAAAAATCATATTTTTACATGGTGATTATATTTTTAAAACCCATGACATATATATTTTAAAACAATGGCATGTATATATTTTTAACTGATCATAATTTTTAAAACATATGCTTTCAATATTTTTTAAACATCGCTACTTATATTTTCCCAAATCTCATCTTAATATTTTTCAAACAATGGATATTTATATATTTTAAATCATGCTAATTTTTCTAAACAAAGTATGTTTATATTTTTCCAAACAAAGTATGTGTATATTTTTCTAAACAAAGTATGTTTTTATTTTTCCAAACAAAGTATGTGTATATTTTTTTCTACTTCAAAAACAAAGTTTATTTTTGTACTTCAAAAACAAAGTTTATTTTACTTATAAAAACAATGCTAACTTTATATTACTCAACACAATGCTAAATTTATTATTCAAAACAGTGCTAAATTTATTATTCAAAACAACGCTATTTTATTATGAAAACCACGCTAATTCAGTTTGTAAAACAATGCTACTTTAGTTTGATTAAAACAAATGTTATTTATTTTCAAAAAAAAAACTGATCTGAAAATTGCATTTACATTCAATAAACATATAAAATATAATTAAGTTAATCTCTTACCCTTAATTACCCTTTCTTCATCGTCATCCTCAGGAAAGCGCTCCAGAAAAGCATCGTCTTCACCAGGTCTTCGTCGAACTGCTGCAGGGGGGTGCTGTTGAAGTGCGCGTGGTGGAGGAGGGGTTTCATGGGGGAAAAGGGGGTCAGCGGCAGGCGTTTGGGGGGGGGGGGGTCTTCGATCGCGGTGGCGCATAGGGTAGGGGGGTGCTGCGGTCGAGGTAGAGGAGGAGGAAGATGAAGGAGCGGCGGTGGTTGGGGGCCCCCTTGGCGGCGTCGCGATGGTCGATGCGGGGGGGGGGGGGGGAGGGGGGGTCGATTTTTTTTTTAATTTGAGATCTGAATCGGAGAGAGAAAGGTAAGAGAGAGGGAGGGGTATAAAAAGGGTTTTTAATTTATAATTTATTATTATTTTTCTCTTCTTAAAAGTTGACTTCTCGTTCGACCACCAAACGAGACCCAACGATTGTCGTCCATAGCTAATTACCCCCATTCCGAACACAATGGGACATGCATCGTAAGCTGATTTGATCGTTTTGATCAGTTTTCGTCAAAATCAACATATAACTCTATATATTGAATTTAAACGTGCATTTCAATTTACTGGGGCCACATACTAACTCTAAAAATTCCCGAAAAATATTTTCTAGCTTCATATTGACAATATGGTCCTAACAAAACTAGTTTCGTCGAATTCTGAGACCGTTGGAAAAATGGTCATTTTCCAGTCGATTAAAATCAACTAAAACTGGTCAAATGCATTTAACTGCGCCACGCTCACATATTGATTCAGAAAATTATGAAATTTGGAACCTAGCAATAACTTTACATCCCGGATCCAACAAAAGTGGTTTCGTCGAATTCTGAGGTCGTTTGCAAAATTTCCATTTTTAAGGGCCTGAATTCCTTAGCGACTATTCAGAATTTTCAACTGGACATATCTTTTGATCCCCGCTATGGAATTTCGATTTTTTGGATTCGTTGGAAAGATATTCACGAATAGATCCTAAAGTTTTTGGTTTCACTAAAATCCGGATTGTTTTGCATCCGGTACATTCAATTGAAGTTTGAAATCGAATTATCGAACTACCACGCCATTTTCAATTCTATTTATAATTATATATAATTATTTATATTCTAACGACGACGTATATAATATATACGTTCGAATTCTATTCAAACTGAATTTCTCGTTGATATTATTTAAAATAATCTATTTTAAATATTCGAAATACGCTAAAATTGCCAAAATAAAAATTTTAAACTGGCTCAGATTTTCGGGTTATTACACACGCATGCCACCACACAAAATAACACACGCACACAACTCACATTAACACACAGTCACAAAATGAACATACCATACATGCATAAATATACATAATATTCACGCAAGGGAGGGAAACAAATGGCTACAGAGAAGGGAAGAGGACTAAGGCAGGACAACTGGTCTTCAGGTGGGTGAGGCGAGGGTGTCAGAGCTCGAGATTGGACTCGGCAGCCTTGGGGTGGTGGGATGAAACAATAGAAATGGTGATGGGAAGGTGGCTAATGCTGATGAGGCATCGTCCATATGGTCTTGACTTTGACACTGGAGTGAAGGGTCAGCAGCGGGGTCTAGTCGAGGATGGTGGAGCACTGGTAGGTGGAGCGGAGGGTGTGTTCGGATCTGGTCCAGACAACAACATCATGGTGGGCTTGGGGATGGGTTGGCTCGATGAAGGCTGAACCCGACAGAGCAGGGTACAGCTTCAAGAGGGTTCGAGTCAGTAAGGGACAATAGATGTGGCTTGGCAGATGGGCTTGGAGTGGAAAAGAAACGACAGGGAAAGGGAAACAGGCGATGGGAATGTGAAAAGAAATGGGATGGAAAAACATGTGGGATAAAATGAAATGGGTAGCAGCTTCATATAAAGGAAGAAAAATAGTTGCATTGGGAAGGAAGGCTATTACAACAAACCAACAGTGTAGAATACGAAAGAGTGCACGTTCATTTATAATTTCCAATGTGCTAGCTTTTCGAAAAATGGAGGTAATGTTAGGAATTGGAACATGCATGGCTTTCTGAATGTTTATGGGAAGAGAGTGAGGTTTAAACATTTTGGAAATGTAAAGGCAAGAAGAAGATAATGTGTACACGTGAAAAGAAAAATATAAATGTGAAAAAGTAGTGCCTAACTTGTCACTGCTTTGGAGAATAATTAAAAAATAAATGGGTAGCTTAGTAAAATAAAAGGACGGGTTTTACAGACCCAAAATGTCTAGAAAAAGATGGAGGACCCAAATAAGGACATGTCGAACTCAAATGGCTTTGTTTCAAAAATGAAACATGCAAGCCTTTTTGAAATTCCATGGCGAACCGAGCACCAAAACTGACAAACGATTATATTGCAGAAATCAGCATGACGAGACGGACACAATGGTATATAATTTGCAATGTCAAACCATTACAGACCCCTTTAAACGGAAAATACAAATGGAAAAACGAAGATTAAAACGTATGATTTTCGTGAAATGAACTTCGTCATTGGATTCATGACAACGAATATAGTATACTTCATATTTGTCCGAATTGGTTTCGAAGAGATTTTAAAATCGCTAAAATTTGAATTGTTATGCGCAACTTTACACTGAAAATTGCGCGATTGATAAACATTCAAATTTTCTGATGAAATTTTAACAACTGCTACATCTTACTGTATGTATCTCAAATTCTGAATTTACATTATGGAAAACCATAATATATTTTCAAAATAAAAAATTTGATTTAAAACAAAATTTAAAATCGTTAGAAATAGCGGGTTTAAGTGATGTGGTTTGTTTTTCATAGCGGGAAGGTTAGAAATGCTATGAAATGGTATATCGACCAAACGGTGTATAATTTGGGTCGACGATGGTTGTGGCTTCGAAATGAATTCAAGTATGAATGTCAAAGTGTTGTGATGTGTTTGTTGATCGGCGTATTGCAATGAATGTGAAGACGACTCAAAGTGGTGAGTCGATGGACAATCGTTGCTCGAGGAGGTTGCTTGAGCTACGAATAGTTGTCGGGGAGGACGATTAGAGATATTGAAGGCTGAAAGATTATGGTTGTCGTAGGTTCTAGCTGACTCAAAGAAAGCGTATAATAGGGGCGCCTAAAAGACTGGAAGGTTGTTGGTCGAGTATCCTGGGTATCGTTGAAAGGCCTAGATACGTATCGGTAATAGGCATATAGAGTTATTTTTGCTAGAACCGGGGTTACCAATAGCCCTTGACGTATGGCAAGGTTGGTCGTTATACGATTAACGATGGTTTCGAAGTAGGATAGGCGATGATAGCCAGAGTCATGAATTTTGGTTGTTTTACTTGTACCGTCTCACGTAGATTATCTGGCGTTCGAAGGAGATGTTTCTTGGGTGCTTGTCTGATGTTGGTTTAGGCCTTTAGGGCTTGCGCTTGAGGGATTTTGATCTTGATTAGGATAGTTTACATGAGATATAACTGGTTGCTATGATCGGTATTGTCTGGTTACTTCTAATTGCCATGAATGTGTTGTTGTTTTCAAATGCTTATTGTAAAGGCTATCACTGTCAGATGTGGGGAAGACGGGTATGGGTTCTTCTCTGGTGTTTTGGTAGAATGGTTGGTTGATCTACCTTTTCTCATATACTTTATTGTTGATGTTATATAGTTGTTTTATCGCTCACTAAGACTATTGTCTGACTCAAGGTTTTATGTCTCTCTCTCGTTAGCTTGGGTTGTTTACCCATGTGTTGGATGGGCAGACTGAGTAGCAGGTAACACGTAGAAGATCTTGGTGGGCGATGTTGCAGATCGATGACAAGCTGGAGGCTTACATACTAGTTTCTTACTATATATATTATGTTGTTTTTCGCTGTTTGATGTATTCTCTGAGTGTTGTAGTGAGGCCTTTTATACAGAGTTTGATGATGTAATCCAACAATGTTATGGATATTCCTTGATGATATGGAAGTTTAAAATCTATGCAATTATGCTTCTTTATTATTGCCTGTTGTATATATTCTATTATATTTTATCCTTGCATTGTGAATTATATGACAGGTTCCGCTTTTATTGTCTTACCTTGATGATTGTTCATGGATGCTTGGCACACTTTTCAGCACATTATTCCTCTTGTTAAGTGCAAGAGTTGTGGGCGGCCGTCCCATTTAGTATCAGAGCTCTAGTTATCGATTTTTGCCAAAGTTCAAAGGCGTAATTACATATGAGAGACGTATTTGTAGATTGCTGATGGATGTATACTATATATTAGTGTATAGTACAATACCATTGAACTCCATTAGCAGTTTTTCTCGTTCACGGGCTAATCATTCTATATTACAGACTTAGAATGAGTCGTCAATCATCGGGACATGCTACTAGGGAGGGGACTGTTTCTCGAGGGGGAAATGGCGGTATATCAGACTACACAGCTATGTTCGAGGCTATGATGGCATCGATCATGTGGACGACTCCTGCTCTAGATGCGGCCGTAGTAGATGTAGGAGTTCAAGTGCACATTCCTTGAGCCGCGGAATTCGCGAAGCTAAGCAAGGACTTCACACCTCTGGGAGGAAAACCATTTAATGGAATAGGGCCAATGGAAGAGGTTCAAAGATGGATGGATGCAATGAAGACTTGGGTATAGACTATGCAATAAAGAGGAAGCTTGCATCAACACAATTGCAGGACAGAGCCATGGATTGGTGGAACTCTGTCATTTTGGAAACTCCGAAAGATGAAATCCCAAGGAAGCAATTCCAAGTCAAGTTCGAGACGAAGTTTATCTCTACCACTCAGAAGTCTGTTTTGTTCAAGAAGTTCATGGAGCTGAAACATACTGGTCGACTAGTGCTAGGGTATGTTTCTGATTTTGAGGCCTTGTTCAAGTATGTCATTCATACATTGACACACCATATCAAAAGAATGAGAAGTTTGTGATGGGTTTGGATACTTATATTGGGACGCCATTGGTTGATCATCTAGATGACCCTTGTGAGAAAATAGTGGACAAAGTTGTGAGACATGAAAGTTTGTTTCCTAAAGGAGAAGAAGCTGTTGTTGTTGCAACCAAGGAAGCCCCAAAACCACAGTAAGGTGGTAATAACAATAATAAAAAGCAGAAAGGCAAGGATAGCAAGAAGAAACCTAAAAGTGAGGTGGTTTGCTACCACTGCCAACAGAAGGGCCATTTTGCTAAGGAATGTAAGAATCCTAAAACTGAAAAGAAGTGTTTCAAGTGTGGAAAACATGGACATGATAAGAGGATAGTCCGGAGCTAGTGAAAGGGAAGCATATAGTGAAGGCTTATGCTTTGGAAGCCATACCATCTTCTTCAAGGGATCCTACTCCAGAGGAGAAGGGAAAGGGTGTCATCGTCGAAGGTACTCTTACCGTTAGAGGTGTTTCAACTCGTGTGTTGTTTGACACTAGAGCATCGCATTCTTTCATTTTCAATGAGCTTGTGTTCCGTTTGGGTTTGGAACCCAAGATTTGTGGTAGACCTTTCGTTGTGACTAATCCAGTTGGGGGTTCGTCCAGCATTTGTATGCTTTGTCGTGGTTTTGTGTTATCAAGTTATGGTTTCTCCTTTGGGTGTGATTGTTTTGTTTTGAACTTCGCTGGGTGTAGGATCATCTTGGGCATGGATTGGCTCAAGAGGTGAATTGCGAGAAGCTTGAGGTGAGAGTCGGGGATGTGGAAGGGCGAAGGGTTTTGATTCAATATAAGCCCGAAGATTGTGTCTTCTTGAGCTTTTTATATTCTCTTGTGATTCCACATGAAGATTCGTCATCTGTGTTGATCACTAATGAGTCTGTGGATGTCTTTGACGAAGTCAAAGGGTTACCATCGCATCGTGAGATTGAGTTCATAATCGATTTGGTTGAAGGTGCTAGACCTATCCTCATGTCTCTTAGGAGGATGGCGCCTAAGGAACAATGAGAGTTAAAAGTGCAAGTATGTGACCTTTTGGGAAAATGATTCACTCGGAGAAGTGTATCCGAATGGGGTGCACCAGTTTTGTTTGCAACCAAGGCATATAGATCTTTGAGATTGTGTGTGGACCATCGTGAGCTGAATAAGGTGACAAGGAAAAACAAGTATCCGTTGTCGATGAACGATGACTTATTCGGTCATCTTTACGAGGCTAATGTTTTTCTCAGATGGATTTGGCAACGGGATTCCACCAATTGAGGGTGGCAAAGGATAGTGTGCCGAAGACTACTTTTAGGCCACCATCCAATTTTTTCAAAAGGTTGGTGATGCTATTTGGGTTGACTTTAGTGTGACACCCCATGTCCGTTAATGTCATTCATTAAGAGAATGCATTAAGTTTCGTGAAGCGTAATTGGTAAACAAAAACATAATATTACAAAAACATAAATATTACAAGATAGATATAAAATAGTTGCGGAATTTAAAACTTTTTATTAAATAGAAAACATAACATTGTGGTTCAAAACATCATAAGTCTGAAACTACATGAAAACCCAGTACATCATTGAAATTTTTGTCTTGTACATAAAACATCAGAGTACACGAGTAAAAGAAGCATAATCCCCATAACAGAGCCATAGTAAAGAGATAAAAGCTTGAGCCATACATCTAAGCAGCTCCAAGCAAGATGAAAGCAAAGTCCTGATCAAGCTTGAGTATTTCCACTCTGAGAACCTGAGGGGGGAGGGAACGGAAGAGAAAGAAGAGGAAACAAAAAGGGTCAGACATAAAGTCTGGTGAGTCTAGTTACTTTAAGCATATAAATAGATAAAAGTATCATGACAGGCATATAAAGTGGATAAGAGAGATAACATCATAAAAAGGCAGGTATGACGAGGTGAACATGATAAACATGATATAGTATATTGCGCTTCTCTAATGATTTCTCTGCACTAATACAAGTATAACCAGAATGAGATGATCCAACAACTATAAAATGGTAGACTTAGGTGTACTTCCATTGAGAGGTTTTCACCCCATACAATCAACAAGCAGCCCAACATTCCGGAATCATCTCTGAGGGTAATAACGGGATCCTAAATATACCAGAGTCTAAATGTACCCTAATTACTACCCAAATCGATCGGCTCCCTACTCCATAGATACACTGTGCTGGCCCCACAATAGGGTGTGTCACTCTCTAAAGTGGCAACCCTTCATTTCCCAGATGTGCACAACCATATCTATTGGTGTCACGGCGTCTTATTCCTCTCTGTCTGGACCCTGCACGCACATGACCTAGTTAGTACGCGCCACCCACAACGTCCCCCACGTTTGGATCTCTAATATTTATCCCAATAAGCGTGCCCTGACTCCGACCGCGTTCAGAGTACTCGTTTGATACCTATATATGGATTACTGACTGAAACGGGTCCCACACTCAAGATGATGCAAGCTCTACCCTTTGTCTTGCATCCCCACTACTAGGTTTTTCACAGATTATGCCTACTAGCTACTGGTGTCGTAAAATTGCATAATTCCAACAGGTTAAGTTTGTGGGCCTATATATAAATATTACCCATCAACCCAAGATTTACTTAACCCACCCACAGTTTCAAACAAGTTTACTTCACCCCTATTCAAGTTACATGTTCATACAATCCCTATGGATTTAACTAGTTAAGTATTCTAATTCATTATCATGTACATTTATGGTTATAATGTGCTGGACCTCCCACATTAAGCCTACCGCTTGTGGATGCTGGATATTCCGGTCAGTTCCGGGCAGACTTCTTCCACAAGTCGGACTTAAGCTCGTGTCTTTGTACGCTCATATTTATGTATCTAGACCTCTCACATTAGATTCACCACTTGTGGTCGCTGGATATGTCGGGCGGTTCAGGGCAGACTTCCACCATAAGTGTAATCTAACCTCGTGTATGGGCGTGGTTACAGTTTCCAATTACTGTATTCCTAGGCATATCCATTATTAATCAATTATACCTATGTCATTATAGGTTTTCATGCTCATTTCCCAAGTTATGTTCATAATGAAACATATGCCCCAAATTAATATTATTACATATTACATATATATATATATATATATATTTCATTTAAGTTATGCCCAAATTCCTAATTACAAGTTATACCCCAATATTAACGTTTTCCCCTCGTTCTCAATTTAACGCGTTCGCTTAATTTAGTGGCATGCCTAGGCTCGCAAGTAGCTTGGCCATAGAAATAATAATGGAGAGGATAAAGGGAAGATGGCGAAAATGATCATACTAACAAGGTTGACATATAAAGGCATAAACATATAGTGGCATAATGAAAAGATGGGCATATAGGAATAGATTTGATGAACATGTGACAATAGAACTGATTCAAACATAATAGGGATGTCATAACAAGCATGATAAGATCTAATAAATTAGATAACCAACTATAATAGATCTGATTTAGCCACAAACATAATGGTAACAAGCATGATGTGATCTAAACAATGGGTCTATAAGCAATGGCACGTCTGACATGATAAAGGTTAAGATCTATGTCATAGTCATGTCAGAATATCATAGATACACAGGTTATAGCAGATCTGATATGATTTAAGTAGTCACAGGCATAGATCCAAAATATATTCATGTCAAGATTAACTTTTTAATTATTTAGATCTAAAAGCAACTTAAACACATAGTGTTTGGATCTAGAAAAACAGAAGAATCGAATCATGATCTCTAAGCTTGAATAACTTGATTGCAGAAGAAGAAAAAGGCTTGATTTAATCTGGGCAAAGGCAGCATCTAGTTCTCTATTATTTTTGGTGTGCAAAAACATGAGAAATGAGGCCATATTTATAGCCGACCCAAAACCCTAATCTGCCAGATCTGCTGTAGGGAGGTCGACCCCCCCTTACGGGGTCGACACCCCTAAGCGGGGTTTTTGCCGCCTCCCCAAATTTTGAATTTCGGACTGGTTTTTGAATTCTGGATTTAATTATATTAATATATATATATATATATATATATTCTTGCATCTATACAAACTTCAAACCTTAATAATTTCCTCATACGATGTCCGTTTTACGCAAAACATGTGTTTATTTTGACCAGAATTCCAAGACGAATGCAATGGCGCAGTCCGTTTCACTTAATTCTGATTATTAAATTTAATTATCCTTTAATTTGTCCTCTTTAGTGTTGTTAAAATTGCGGGGTGTTACATTCTCCCCTACTCAAAGGATTTCATCCCTGAAATCTCCAAGTTAAGAAGAATGTATATCCTACCATCCACCACCCATCTACTCATCCACCAATCACGGGCATCCATTGTCCTTAAAGACTTCTAATGCTTATATGAACTTATGCAAAGGTGTGTGTATATGTCCTTATACTAATGCGAAGATCAGGCGGTCTATTGATTCAGTCGACCTCTTTAATGCAATTTGTGTCAGTGCCATGAATCCAACATGTATGCAAATAATCCTATTATAACATGTAAGTTCTATATGTGTGCACAATCATCCATCCAAATGCAACATCCATATGATGATACATTCAATTTCATCCATTAAAAGAATAAAATGCACACACATCCATATGCAGTATGAGAGTGATTGAGCCGATCTAGTACATAATGTGTGTGTATATGCATCCACGAGAAACCACTAGCAAACACTTTTATCCACTTGCATCCATCAAACATAACATGTCTCAACAACAACATCCATGAGGTTCCTACCTAAAGGTCGAAGATTCGATCGATATAATATAATTTAAATGATAGAAACAAGCATAAATAAAAGCTTTGGAAAGGAAATTAAGAACATACCCTTGAAAAGAAAAAGGAAGCATGAATCTTGTCTTCGGTCTCCCAAGTTGCATCCTCTGGGTTATCTCCTCACTCAACCTTCATCAACTTGACTTCTCTATTGCATAGCTTCTTAACTTTTGATCCAAGAATACGGGTAAGAACTCGCCTAACTATCGCCTCCCATTCCACCTCTACTTCCTCCAATATACTCGGCTCAACTACTTCTGCGGTATCATGCAAACACTTCCACAAATGAGAAACGTGGAAAACATCATAAATGCCGGATAGTCTCTTGGGTAGCTTTACTCTATAGGCCATTTGGCCAATCCTTTCTGTTATTGGAAATGGTCCTACGAATCTTGGTGCTAGAATCCTTACAGATCCAAAGAGAACCACATTCCTTAATGGTGATACCTTAACAAAAACCATGTCTCCTACTTCGAACTCAATGTCAGTCCTTCTCTTGTCTACGTAGGATTTCTGCCTATCTTGAGCGGTCTTCATTCGCCTTCTAATAAGATCAATCTTCTCGGACGTATCTTTAACCATATCTAGTCCAAGTAGTAGTCTTTCTGTAGATTCCTACCGACAAGTTGATGATCTATAGGGTCATCCATGCTTCGAAGGGTGCCAGGCCAATGCTAACTTGATAACTGTTGTTGTAGGCGAACTCTACTAAAGGAAGATGCTCTTCCCAAGTCCCTCCAAAGTATAGGATACATAACCTTAAAAGATACTCAATAACTCGGTTCTTCCTTTCCGTCTGTCCATCGGTCTGAGGGTAATAAGCGGTGCTCAAACACAACTGTTGTTGACACACTTTTTGGTAAAAGCTGTCACATTGAATATCTGGATAGCTTCGTACTCGGATATGGAGAACAACATCAGAAGACATGCAGAGATTTGGTTAAAGTCGCATCACGAACAAAAAAAGGCCCAAAACTCCTATCAGACGACCATTTTTGGGCCCGAAAACAGCAATTACGGAGCTAAGTTCTATAACTCTTGAAGATCTCATAATTAGCTTGTAACAACCCGGATTTTTATAACATGTTAAGACAAGAATCAAGGCGGAATTAAATTATAAAATCTGAATCAAGGGAAACAGGCTGTGCCATTGCGTTCGTCTCGGAAAAATACGCGAAATAGAGTCTGAGTTTTCGAAAATCGGAGTCCGTATGACCCAGTTATGGCCCATAGAAGTTTTCAGAAAAATCCAAGATTCAAAAACAGTTCGAAATTAAAATATGGAGCCAAACAGACTGGGCGGGAAAAATTCCCGCCCAAGCCCCAGGTCGACTGGGGTGTCGACTGGGGAGTCGACACGCCCAGGGGCAGGTCGACTGCCCAGTCGACACGGGTGTTGACCAGTCCCAAAAACCCATGTTGGGTCTGGACGACCTGGTGCACCTGGTTGCTCATTTGGGTCTGGTCTATTGGCCTGTGACGGGTTTTGAGGGTTCAGATCTATCCTAGGGTTAATCTAAGGGCCTAAACTACTCCTAATCTCTATAAAAACACCCTAGGACCTAACCTAAATCACTAAAAATCATTCTAGCAACTAAGTGCTGCCAAAATCTTTCTTGATCATGGCCTCCATCTCCAACTCCAAGGGCTTATGCATTCAAATCGGATTCAAATCAAAAGGTGCAAGCTTTCTACACCAAATCGAGGAGGGATCAACGTTGCTACGCAAGTTTCATGACGATTCTTCAACAAAGGAGCCACCTTTCTTCGTCAAGACGATGCATGATCCTTCCCTAAGCCTTGCTATGTAAGTTCTAGCTACTTGTAGATTCTAACGGTAGTTCTAATGTGACATGGAATAAAATGCGATGAAACATAAGTATGCTAGCCTATGTGAACCTAATTTTGCCCCTTTTCTATGATCTATGACCTTGGGATAAGTTTTAGCGACTTAATCATGCCACTCATGTTATGTTTAACCTAGTTTATCTTGCAAGTTTGAATCTTTATCTATGGAATGTTAGCATGAACCTTTGGGAACCATTTGACTTGTGAAACATTGGCAAAGACTTGACTTTGGGGCTTATGCATGTAAATGAACCCAAACCCCTTATGTTATCATGCATGTTTGTGGCCAAATTCCCTTATGATACTATGCATGTTTGTGCCCAAATTCCCTTATGTTATCATGCATGTTTATGGCCAAATTCCCTTATGATACTATGCATGTTTGTGGCCAAATTCCCTTATGATATCATGCATGTTTGTGGCCAATCCCTTTTTGATATCGTGCATGTTTTGAGGCCAATATGTAGCATAGTATCCTTACTATGTTGACTCGCTTTTACTTGGGTTGGAAACACGATTTGGGGTAGGTTAGACGAGCGTGATTACGACATGATAATTTGACATGGGATTTCATGAAAATATGACACTCATGATACACCTAAATGTGGACATGACATGTGGGATAAACATGGGACTTGAAACTAGACACGGATTGGTTGTAAGTGTAATATGACACTAGACCAAACATGAAAGTGGCCAACTCGAGGTTGGGTTGAGTTTGTAGCATAAATCTACCCGGACCCGCCCGGCTTAACTAGTGGCTACAAACAATAGGACCCAATGTGAGTAGTTGGTCATATAGCACTTAAAACCCGAGGTTAGACTAGGTTGTGGTGTAAAGCTACCCGGACCCGCCCGGCTTAACTAGTAACCACAACAAAGTCTAATGTGAGAGGTTGGGGTGCATTAATCTAATTAATGCCACATGAAAAGGTTAAGTAATTTTGACTAATGACACTTAACCGATATGACACGAATGGGTAGGTTAAGTGGAATCGGACTTGATTTCTTAATGACACTTAACCATATAAGACAGTTAGGGGATGGGGTTAAGTAATTTACACTTAACTAATCTAAACACGGTACTTAGATGGGGTTAAGTAACCTAGACTTAACTAATCTAACACGGTAAATTCGATGGGGTTAAGTAATCCATACTTAACTAATCTAACACGGTAAATTAGATGGGGTTAAGTAACCTAGACTTAACTAATCTAACACGGTAAGGTGATGAGGTTAAGTAACCAATACTTAACCAACTTAACATGATAATTTAATGGGGTTAAGTAACTTATACTTAACCAATTATACATGATGATTTGTTGAGGTTAAGTAACCTATACTTAACCAATCTAATATGCGGACCTGATAGGGTTAAGTCACAAGATCTTTTAAATATACTTAACCATTGTAATACGATTAGTGGATGGGGTTAAGCTAACCCATACTTATCCAATCCGACTCGATAATCTGATGGGATTAAGATAATCTATGCTTGATCAATCTAACACGATAATCTGATAGGGTTAAGACAAACAAATACTTAACCAATTTGACTTGATAGGGTCAAGTCATGAGTTTCTTAGTATAGTTGACCAACTTGTAGGGCTAAGCCTTGAACTTAAATACTTAGCCAATCTTGACATGATTCGTAGGCGGGTTAAGTCATGAACTTGAATGACAACACTTAACCCATTAGACAAAACCCTAGCTCAGGGGACTAGGTTGAAAATCGTAGTTAACAAGGATAGCGGGGAAAGAAGCTAAGTGGTAAACCTTAGTTTAGGATAACTAAGTGATAATTCTTAGCCAAGGGAATTAGACCAGTTCACGAGCGGATAAGTAAAATGATACGGTAGGTCATCGCTTAAACAAATACACGAGGCGGAGCAATATCTGATCTAGATAAAGGCTCCAACGAACTGGGTAACGAAGCGGAAGCTTCGGGGGACATGAGGATACTCTTGGTATCCCTCTATGAGGTTGCAAATGATCCGCCTGGGCTCACAAGAGGTTAAGGTCTGCGGTAGAAGAACCAAGAGTATGCCTTGGTTGCTATGCGAGCGACCTAAAGACTGGGATGGATTAGCGTGGAGTCGTCGATTCTTGTTTTTGCCCTGTATAGCGCATCGTCGACTACCTACCATCTTTAGTCAATCGTGTACGAACGAAAAGGCAGAGAACTCCCAACAGACCATGTTCTGTCTATCGAGTCATGGGTGAGGTTGGCCAATAGGAAAGTGGGGCATAGTGGGGCCGGGATGTAGTTCTCATACATGGATTTTCTTGGGTTGCCTTTCAGTAGTTGAGGGAGGGGTCACGTGGGAACATAGCCACGGATACAAAAACAGACCTTGATATCTGCATCAGTAGACGACTTAAAGCTCCTGACCGAGTTCCGTATTTCTCGATTTGCCCTGGCACGGAACTCGGATGGCACATTGAGATACATGTGCGTCTAGACATGGAAACGATTCACGATTTATACGTAGGACAAAGGGCGTGGTTGACGGGTGGCAAAATCCCTAGTGGTCCTAGGTGGCTAAAACCCAAACCAAGTTATGGAAATGTTCATTAGGTAGCATAATCCCTAGCGGTCCTAGGTGGCATAAATCCTAAGTGAGCACGCGATAGGTCATGGTAAGAAAACATAACCAAATCAAGGGTAGCAGTCCAAAACAACATCAAGGATAAAATGGTACTACGTTGAGGTAGTATAGATTTACATGGAAAAGCCCTTACGGCCTACGGCAAAGGACTGAACTTATACACGGAAAGAAACATACGAGTTGGGAAAACCTACATATGCTATATATTAGGTTGACATGGACCATTACATGACATTGGGCAAGGGACATTCATAGTTAATACATGACGCGGGTTGGGATACTAGTACGAGAGGTGCAGAGCAAATATACATGTTAGAACCATGAGAAAAATACTTGATAGTAACCTCGGGATGTTATACATGATAGATACCTTGGGATAGTATACTTGATAAAAACCTGACGATGTGATACCTTGACTTATCCTGACACTGTAGTTTATCATGATACCTTAGTTTATCTTGATACAGTAGTTCAGCCTGTTATCTTGGTTTAGCTTATCTATCTTGTAGTCATCCTTATGTTTACTTTCAGTTTATGCATGTCACATTACCTTTACTTGTTTTTACACTGGAAGTAGATAGGACTTACCAGTCTTTATGACTGACCCCGTTTTGTTTCGCCTCTTTGTCTTCCGTTCCCCCCCCCCCCAGGTTTTCAGGGAGGAAACACTGTTGTTTAGTTCGGACCTCTTCTGCTTGAAGGTCATCGTATATGGCTTGGACTTCTTTCGGCTATGGATGCTTTACCGGTTTGTTTTGGGGGGAATAATTTATAAAAAGGTCTTATGCTTTTTTACTATTTGCAAGACAGGTTTCTATGTACTCTGATGTAAAAGGCTTTAGACCTTGATGTTTTATAAAGTAATGAAATTTGTTTTACTTCCGCTGTTTTATATGTTCTGTCTTGTAATATTTCTGTGCATGTTTCCAATAATGCCCCTCCAAACCTAGTGCATTCCTTTGTGAGTGACCTTGGCGGAGGTGGGGTGTTACATTTGGTATCAGGGCAGAAGGTTACCAGACAGGGCAAAAGTTTTTAAAACCTTCTGAAAACTATTTAAGAAACTGTTTACAAAGAAGCATTTTTCAAGAAAAGTTTTTTTAAAGGCTGTTCCCCAAAAGCCATTAGCACTATCCTTTATTTCCTTGATTGAACCTCTTTTCCTTTCTTTCCACCATCTGTAGTCACAGTAGTTTTAACTGCGACTAATCCTTGTCTAGCTACGTAAGTGTTTTCCCGTGCGATGGAGGAAGTTCTTGAGAGACCTATTACCGAAGTTATAAGAAGGGATAATAAGAGCAAGGATAAATGACACGAGGTTAAGAATAAGCAACTTGTTGGTATGGCTTGATCCACAAAGGAAGATAAGGACAAGATCAGCGAGAGGGCAATTGTATGCTCTCATTTCTAGCGTACCTAAGGGGAATGGTACCGTTTCTGTTAAAGGCTTAGCCTTTCTTTTCTATCGTCCCGTCTAGACTTTGTTTTGATCATCGCATCATTTAAGTCTGCCTCGATAGTTAAGTCTCTGCACCTTAGTACTAGCATGGTAGAAGATCCCACTTCAGTCCCAAAATCTGGTTGGAGAGTCGGTCCATTTATTCATGACTTGTTTGGATTTGAGAACGTCTGTTAGCCTACTTTGTGAACTAGGCAACACAAAGTCAAGAAACCAACCGTTGAAGAGTATTTCAAGTTATAAGACTCCGGTTCGGATCGGAAGGAAACACCACAATTCAGATTGATAGCAGCATATCGGTTCGGATCAGATGGAATTCTCTGTTCGGATCGGATGTCTCTTACTGGATAAATTGGCAAAGCATATCTGATCGGATCGGAAGATCAATAAATCTCAAGTGGACCGGAAAGCCATCTGCTTGCCACGACGCTGGAGCGGAGCGGAGTATGATTAGAGAAGGAGAGACGTCCAAGCTACTCCGGTTCGGATCGGGTATTCCGATCCGAGCCCCCAACCTGCACGTCTCCGACCCGCACCCATGATCCAGGAAAATCTCCTATGAAGTCGCCTGGAGAACCGGACCGGATATGACCAATTCCTACCCCTAACGTCCGTCTCTTTGATGTGTTGTCAGCTTGATAGTCCATCCGAACCCGAAGAGAGTGCGATGGATGACACGTGTTCCGACCCGGATTGAATCTCAGGCAAATTCACACCTATAAATACCCCATCTGGAGACAAAGAGAAGGATCTTTTTCAGCACTTTTGAGAATCCAAGTACCTTCATCATCCGAATTCCTTTACTCCCGGAAAATCCAAACCATCTTTCATTTCTTGTTTTAATCATTTGAGTGAACAAAAGTGAGTTGTGAGTGAATCTTAAATTGCCTTTGTATCTGAATTACTGAATATAGTTAGAACTAAGTGGACGTAGGCATTTCTTCGCCGAACCACTATAAATCTTGTGTGTTCATTTTTATTTCTGCTTTATTTTATCTGGTTTCTAATCAATTTGGGTGTTAGAACCACATCTGGGTCTAACATTTTGGTGCTTCCACTGAGAAAAACCTCATCTAAATTCTTTATTTTCCGGGATCTCTTTCTACTTTTTGGACCGTTGAGTTCAAAGAAGTGAATCCTTAAGTTTCTCCACTTTTTTTACATTCGTTGAAGCAATTGTCAAAGACTAATGGCCAAAGGAAAAGGCAAGGAAGTTCAGTCTGTTCAAGGAAATGGAGCTGGCGAAGATCAGCAACATGCTGTTGTAACAAGGTCTCGGGGGCAGAGTTCAGCAGCAGGAAGAATCAATGCAGGAAATCCGAACCGACAGCAAGGGGAGAGCTCCGATCCGATCCGGGTATGGGACTCCGAAGCAGTGCACTCCCCCAGTCTGAACCGACCCGACTTGCTCGCTGCACACCGATCCGAACAGGCACCCCAGCTCCGATCCGACCCAACTTCCTACCTCCGATCCGACCCGATGCTTGGTGAAGCTGGAACATCTACTCGAGTCCCCGCGAATGCTCCAATTCCAGCTGCCAGGGTTGGAGATCAGGTCAATCCATCTGCTCCCATCACTCAAGGAGATTTCTCGCGCTTGCTTGATATGCTTGAGAGCACGAGGGAAGCTATGAGAGTTCATGAGCGCACCAATCTCATGATGCAGGAAAATATGAGGCTCATGAGTCGGGAAATCAATGAGCTCCGCCGGCAAAGAACTCCATCACCGGTTCGTCACACACCCGTAGATCAATCTTCATCTTCCGAGGAAGAGAGACCCCGTGAACGAAGGCCACTCGAACGACCTCAGAACGTGGAGCAGCTAACGTTTGGATCTTTGGG
The DNA here is from genome assembly GCA_030737875.1 of Allium sativum. Lineage (NCBI taxonomy): Eukaryota > Viridiplantae > Streptophyta > Magnoliopsida > Asparagales > Amaryllidaceae > Allium > Allium sativum. Next base: position 484,425,878 of record CM060913.1, on the reverse strand, counting down.
ATCTCGCGAGGATATCGCACGAGCATTAGGAAACGATAGCCCTACTCGGGGGCAAAGACTCCAGTCCCCTCTTCCCGAGATCGACCGGGAACACAGGGAAAGGAATCGAGTAGAGGCAGCTCGAAGAAGAAGGGCATCTTCAGAGCAAGAGCCCCGAAGGAACTCGGACACTAGGGCCAGGGAACCTGAGCAGCCCCTGACTAGTGCCGATGTGCAGGCAATGGTTCGCCGAATTATGTCCGAGAGCCGGAATTATACGAATGAAGACTATGGCATTGAGCGAAGCCATACACCGTTCACTGATGATATCCTAGATTTCCAGTTTCCCCGACGCTTTAACTTGCCGCAGATGGACAAATACAACGGTAGGACTGATCCGGGACAGCATTTGATGCGGTATTCGTGGCTCATGAACGCCGCTGCTGCCCCTGATGAAGTAAAGTGCAAAGCATTCCCAATCTACCTGGAAGATGTGGCATTGTTCTGGTTTACCCGGCTTCCTCCTCGTTCAATTTCTAATTACAAAGAACTAAGCGAGCGTTTCATGAACCAGTTTCGACTACATGCCCGCAAGTCCAAGAGTGTTATTGAATTGTCGAGGATCAAACAGGCACCAGGAGAATCTTTAAGGGCATATCTAGATCGTTTTAACAAAGCTGTAACTGAGGTCAGTGACCCGCATGAGCCCACTATTCTAATGGCATTGAAGGAAGGAGTCGATCCTGAATCTGAGTTTGGAGACTACCTTTCTGGGAAGACACCCCCCACAAGGGCGATATTCTACGAAAAAGCCGACATTTATCTAAGACGAGAAGAGGCCCGGGCAAACCGGAAGAGAAAGTCTGAGATAGCTTCAAAGGAGAATGTGCAGAGTAATATTGCCGTGAAGCAATCTGGGGAAAGTTCTGGCAAGGTCGAAGTAAATGTAGGAAACAAGGGTGGAAACAGCAATACTGGAAACGGGGGAAACAACAACAACCGTAATTCGAACGGCAACAGGAGAAACAGAAATAGGGGAAGCGACCCTAACAAAAGGCCCCGATTCCAAAACTACGAGAACTATACACCATTGAATGACACCCTGGAAAATATTTACCTGGATACATACAACGTGTTGCAGTATAAAAGACCGCCACCTCGTGATTCGACCGAAAAAGAAATGGCAACAGGGAAATTTTGCTTATTTCACGGAACACATGGACATTCGACCAATGAGTGTCGACATTTGAGGGATGTAATTGAAAAGCTGCTGCGTGAAGGAAAGTTGGATGAGTACAAGGTTGCCCCGAGGGACAGGGGGCAGGGAGAGCAGGCTCCAAAACAGATTTTACCTGCTCCTAAGCCTACCACGCAGCAGAAAGGTAAAGGGATCGTCATCAACTCCATAGTAGGCGGGCCTCACCCGGCAATCCGAAGTTTTAGGTCGATGGACCAATATGTGAATGCTGCTAAGCATCTAGATGTGAATGAAGGTGACGATTGGGAAGATGTCACTCCTATAAAACAACAAAAAACCATGTTCGATGATGTGGTATTCCGCAGCCGAGACAACACGGGAATACAATCTCCCACCAATGATCCGTTGGTTATTACTACCACTATTGGGCCGGCCTTGGTCCATAAGGTATTAGTAGACAACGGAAGTTCCGTTAATATTTTGTTCAAGAAGTCATTTGATCAGATGAAGCTTGAGCCCGAAGATCTGAAACCTTGTGAAGGATGGATTAGAGGCTTCAACGGAGCGACGACAGCTCCTATGGGATACATAGAGTTGCCCGTGACTTTAGGGCAAGGAGAACGTAGAAGAGTGCGAATGCTTCAATTCGTAGTATTGAATGTAGATTCGCCCTATAACGCATTTTTAGGGAGACCTGCCCTCGCTGAATTTAGAGTTTGTATTGCCCTTGGTGCTTGTTACTAAAGTTCCCAACCGAAGCCGGAACTGGAGTAATAAGAGGGGATCAGGTTTCTGGACGGGCCTGCTATGTGGCCGAACTGAAGATGTTGATGAAAGGAGTAAATGCTGAGAGTAAGGATGCCTCATCTCCCTCAAAGGGGGACTCGACATAGCAATTAGAGAGATCGAACCCAAGGGAGTTGCCCAAAGGAACGCCTGAAGACCTGGATCCTAGAAAAGACGAGGAACCAGATGCTAGAAATGCAACTCCTAATGAAGCGACAGTGGAAATTCCTGTTGATAAAGCTGATCCTACGAAAGTTTTGAAGATTGGTTCCCAATTGGATCCACGTCGTGCTGAAGAATTGACGGACTTCTTGAAGGCAAACTTAGATGTGTTCGCCTGGACCCATGCTGACATGTGTGGGATATCGCCTTCCATTATCAGTCACAAACTGAATGTAAATCCGAAGCATCCGCCTGTGAAACAAAAGAGACGCATGCTGGGCCCGGAGAGGTCGGCTGCTCTCAAAGAGGTAGTAGAGAAATTGAAGCAAAATGGATTTATTCGAGATTCGACTTATCCCGACTGGATATCGAATCCTGTCTTGGTAAAGAAGCCAAACGGAAAGTGGCGAACTTGTATTGACTTTTCAGATTTAAATAAGGCTTGCCCAAAAGATAGTTTCCCACTTCCCAGGATTGACCAGCTTGTAGACTCGACAGCAGGTAATGAACTTCTCTCTTTCATGGATGCATACTCTGGATACAATCAAATTCCTATGCATGTGCCAGACCAAGAGCATACAAGTTTCATTACGAATTTGGGATTATATTGTTATGTTGTAATGCCGTTCGGATTAAAAAACGCTGGAGCTACTTATCAGCGGTTGGTAAATAGAATGTTTTATGATCAGATAGGAAAAACTATGGAAGTTTATGTGGATGATATGCTTGTTAAATCAAAGCAGTCCTCCAGTCATACGCAAGACTTAGCAGAAATGTTTGGTATCTTGCGAAAATACCGTATGAAATTGAATCCTTTAAAATGTTCATTTGGAGTGGCGTCGGGAAAGTTCCTTGGCTTCATTGTGAGTTCCCGAGGAATTGAGATCAACCCTAGCCAGATAGCGGCGATTAGAAACATCAAAGAACCAAGGAGAATTAAAGACGTCCAAAGTCTGGCAAGGAAGGTAGCGGCGCTAAGTAGATTCATCTCCAAAGCCACCGATAAATGTGTTCCATTTTTTGATTTGATAAAAAGGGGAAAGAAGAACTTCCAGTGGACTCCCGATTGTGTCGAAGCTTTTCAAAATCTGTTAGAGCTGTTAGAGAAACCGCCAATCTTATCAAAGCCCGTAGATCACGAAGAACTATTTGTTTATCTAGCAGTCTCGGCTCACGCTGTCAGCACAGTTCTGGTTCGAGAAGAAGGCAAAGTACAAAGGCCAGTATACTATGTGAGTAAGAAATTAGCAGCGGCAGAGCGCAATTACCCAAAGATCGAGAAGCTCGCTTACAGCCTCCTGATTGCATCCCGAAAACTTCGTCACTACTTCCAAGCCCATCCAATAACCATATACACCGATCAGCCGTTAAGACAGGTGTTGCAGAGACCCGAAGCGTCGGGAAGGTTGATTAAATGGAACATAGAACTAAGCCAGTTTGATTTGAATTTTCAACCACGAAAGTCAATCAGGGGGCAAGCTCTAGCAGACTTTATTGCAGAGTTCACTATTCCAGAGGAAGAAATAATCAATGACCGAGTGGTTAAATCCGAGGATAAGCTAGAGATGAATCCGTGGAAATTATATACAGATGGAGCTAAAAATGACCGAAGATCCAGAGCTGGAATTGTCTTAGTCACTCCGGAGGGACGGTCGTTATATTACGCCCTGCGATTAGAATTTTCGGCAACAAACAATGACTCTGAGTATGAAGCCCTGATTGCCGGGCTGAAACTCGCTAAAGACCTCGGGGTAAAAGTGATGGACATATTTTGTGACTCTAAGATTGTTGTTTGTCAAGTGCGAGAGGAGTTCGCGGCTCGAGGACCTCGACTTGTCGCTTACCTCAAGAAAGTGAAAGAGCTATTAAGTAGCTTAGAACGGTACAACATAACACATATTCCCAGAGTAGAAAACCAGAAAGCGGATAGATTAGCAAAGTTGGCTAGTTCCGACAATCCAGAAGAGACGGAGGTAATTCCAATTGAAACGTTGGAATCGCCAAGCTTTGAGTCAATAGAAATTGAATTCGTTTATGAAGCAGAATCAGAGAAGGAGTCATGGATGACTCCAATCAAGAGTTTTCTTAAGAATGGGACTCTCCCATCGAAGAAAAGTGAGAAAAGAGCTGTAGTTCGCAAAGCTGCCAGATATGTTATGCAAGACGATACCCTCTATAGACAGGGATTTTCTATGCCCCTGTTACGATGTATCGCACACGACGACATCAAGCGTGTCCTGAGAGAAGTGCACGAAGGTGAGTGTGGAGATCATACAGGAGGTCAAACTTTAGCAAAGAAAATATTGCGGTATGGATACTTCTGGCCCACGATTAACAAAGATGCAGCTGATTATTCACGACGCTGCGATAAGTGCCAGAGATTCGCCAAAATCCCCAGGGCACCGTCAACTCAGCTTAAATCGATGGTGAGTCCTTGGCCATTTGCCACATGGGGAATCGATATCATTGGAGTTTTACCGATTGCTAAAGGGGGAGCTAAGTATGCCATAGTAGCCGTGGATTATTTCACAAAGTGGGTGGAAGCTGAACCCTTGACAAAGATCACCACAAGAAAGGTGATAAGTTTTGTGGTCCGAAATATTATATGCCGATTCGGAATCCCAAGGACAATTATTACCGACAACGGGACCCAATTTGATAGCACTGAATTCAGAAACTTTTGCCAGAAATATAAGATAGACAAACGATATACTGCAGTTGCCTATCCACAATCTAATGGGCAAGTAGAGGCAATAAACAAGGTAATAAAATCCATCCTCAAGAAGCGATTAGAGCGTGCAAAGGCAAAATGGGTTGATGAATTGCCCCTAGCTTTGTGGGCATATCGAACAACGTTTAAAACGGCTACCGGTCATACCCCTTTCTCTCTCTCCTTTGGCTCAGAAGCAGTAATTCCAGTTGAACTGGAAGTTCCTTCCCACAGGGTCACGTATTATGACCCGATGACGAATCAGGCACTTTTACTTGAGTCTCTTGATGAAGTCGAAGAGAAGAGGGACGAAGCAGATTTGCGTGCAGCAAGACATCGGCGTCAGATGGCGCGCTATTATGACAAAAAAGTTCGCCTCAGAACTTTTGAACCCGGAGATTTGGTGCTCAAGAGAGTTTTTCCATCCCTTCCTCACCTCGGCCCGAAATGGGAGGGACCCTTTGTCATCCAACGGAAACTTGATAAAGGAACATTCAAGTTAACGACCGTAGATGGCGAAGAAGTCCCTCGAGCATGGAATGCCCAACACTTAATGCGATATTTGGATTAGAAATGCTATACTTTTTGCTGTTCTTCCTGTAAACTCTGTAATAGGGCACGACTTGCCTTTGGAAAATATGACGATATGAATAAAGGACTATAAAGTGGATGTAGGCTATGACTTAGCTGAACCACTATAAAATATTGTGTGTTATTTACTTTTATGCATTTACATTCGTTAGTTGTTCTGTTGTGATTATAAAGTACAGGATAACTTAGAGCCTAAAAAGGTTGAAACAGTTTGGGCATAAAAAGAAGCACAATGATTATTTGTGCAATAAGACATAAAAGAATGAGAAAACGACATTCTGAACTCTAACTCTCCAGAGAAAGAGAGAGAGTATAAAAGCGTCTCCGACTAAGCGCTGAGAAAGGAGGATCAACTCCGAACTCTAACTCTCCAGAGAAAGAGAGAGAGTATAAAAGCGTCTCAAACTGAGCGCTGAAAAAGAAATTCTATTCTGAACTCTAACTTTCCAGAGAGAAAGAGAGTATAAAGGCGTCTCCGATCGAGCGCCGAGAAAGAAATCTTTTCCCGTTGAACGACCGGGGGATAAACAAATAGCTGAACTCGAACTCTAACTCTCGAGAGAATGAGAGGGAGTATAAAAGAAATGCCAGGAAAAACAACAGGTGTTGATGGCACAGGAAATGCTATCCCGTTAGAGAATCGGGAGCATTCAGATTGCATGGTTAAGTACTGAATAACTTGTGGAGACTGACTGGGGACACATACACATACACATAACTCCCCTCTCCACAACTTTGTTTCATAACTATAGATGTGCATTTTTACATAAGCGCAGAACTGCTAACAAATAAACGTTGCAGAAAGTGAATTATTTTTATTTACAAATGAATGAATTTGTACAGGGAAATAACTGAAAAGGAAAGTGCGGAAGCTGCTGGTGTAGCAGCACTTATTGATTTACAAAGATGCTGAAAAGATACAGGAGAACCCACTATTTGGGTTTGGGATGAGCCTTTGATTTCTTGGCAGCTTTTTCCGCATCTTTTGCTTCCCTCTCGGCTTCAGTCAAGATTCGCTTTGATTTCTTTTTCCCTGAAGGTGTAGTACTGGAGCCGGCAGACTTCTTCCCGGAGGGCTGGGCACTGGAATCAAGAGAAGATTTTTTTAGCAAGTTCTTCGGTAATAGATCTAGTTGAGAGCTTAACAACTAACCTTGAACCTGCATCCACAACTGCGAGGGGCTTGAGGACCTCAAGATCTAACTCTTCAGCTTTTAATTGCAAGCGCTTGTCTTGATCAGCCTTCATGGCCGCCAAGGTAATGTCATCGGCGCTTTTTGACTCCCCGGTTATTGTAACCTCTGGTTCCTCATCATGCCCCTCGTCTCCTCCGTCGTCTTTTAGAGCTGCAATCATTTCTTCGTTATGGGGAGTAGTCACCTTAGTTGGCTCACTTCTTTCCCCCAGGTCTATTGAAGCAGCCTTGTCTTCCCCTTCTTTGACCCTATCAGCGGGCTTTGTCCCAGTGGTAGTTCCTTGAACTACATCTGTCTTCGCGGAGGATTCAACGCCTGCAAAATGAGAAACATCAGTTATCAACTCGGGCAAGAGCAAAGGATTTCTCATCGAACGTTCAGTCATGTAGCCAAAGGTAGTAGTAGCCTTGACAAATTGAGGAGAAAAGATAGGGATACCTTCTGAAGACTTTTCAGCGGGGGTGACTACTACCTCTGGAGTTATTTCAGGAATGGGAGATAGTAAAGTTGATCGGGGAATTCCCGGGTTTTCGGGATCATACCCTTCTACTTCAGGAGTTACAGGAGCAGAAGAAAAGGAACCAGCTTCAGGAATGGTTTTCTGTTTGGACTTCCACCTCTCTTCTTCCATGGCCTCAGCAATTAGGCGGCGCCCTTCAGCTAGGCGCTCCGGTTCGTCGTCTCTCAAATATTTCTCCATCAGCTTATCTTCATCGAGGGAATCAACCTTAAGCTCTTCTTTTTCCCACTCGACGATTTGATTCCACACACGAACCAAAGTGGATGGATAGTCCTCGATCCAGGAAATGTTTCGACGACGAATAATGTGCGCGAAGAATTCGATCATTAGCTCGCCGAAACCCTGAATATCGGCCTCCGCCTCTGATAGTTGTTTGCGGGTTTCCTCCGCAGATTTAATAGCGCATTCCACATTGCCTTCAGCCAGAGCAGCCCTGTTTTCCGCCTCTAACAATTTTGAAGCCAAGTCAGCGTTTTTCTTTTCTAACTCAGCACTCCTTTTCGCTAACTCGGCATTTTTCTGCTCAAGCTCAGCATAAGCGAGACGTATCTTAGCAGCCTCTGATTTGGCTTCGTCAGCTTGCTTCTTCAACTCGGAACGTTCCTGAGTGTGGGATTCTAGCAAATCATGATAGCGCTTTTGCATGTCCTCAAACTGTTGTTTGAAGTTAGAAGCGTTCTTCTGAGCGATAGCTAGTTGAGCTTGAGTATCTTCTAAATTTTTTCCTAAGGTTTTTAGGGCCTTAGCATCTTCCTCTGCAGTTTTGTGCATTGAGTCAGCATTTGTCATTAGCGTGCGAATGATTCTAGAAAGAGTGCGGGAATACTTGAACATTTCGGTATATTGTTTTTCCACCAAATCAATCTTTGCTCTGGCCTCCTCTGCCCAATTAGAAGAAATAGGTTCAAGGGAAGGTAGAATGGTCAGAGTCTCGAAGTAGTGCTCGGGAAATTGCTCCTTTAAGTATGCCAGCCTTACGGCGGTTCCCGCATCTGGTGGAGGAGGGGCGAGGATTGTTAGTTCAGTGTCCCTTCCTGAAGAAGATTCTGTAGAACCCTTGTCTGTCCGAGGTCGCTTAGTAGCAGGGACTTTTTGCTTACTTCTAGACCCAGTTTCCTTTGGAGGTGTCTTCTCTCTACTCCGCTTTTCATGGGAGGAAGTGGAATCCCTAGATTGTGGTCTATCCTCCTCCCTACGACCTTGATAGCTTTTGTATTTTTCTTGTTCCGGTCGAACTGGTGAGCGGGAGCGTGAGGATCGAGATCGATAAGGATCATAGGGTCTTCTTTCCTCCCTGCCGCGGTCATCCCGGCGGTTATATTCGGCATCCTGGGGAGGATTGGACATGCTGCGGCGAAGCTTTCTTATATCATAAGAGGATCGAGACATTGTACCTACACGATAAGTTAAACGAAGTTTAGAATCGACGGATCCATGGAAAAAGAAGTGCAATGAATGCTAGTGCTACGGTGCAAAGTGCATCCTATGTGGTGTGTGTGTTCCCCCAACCAACCCGAGTCTGAAGCTAGACTGGTGCGGGCAGGCTCTTTGGCCTTAGCAGGAGTAGTCTCTTCAGAAGAAGTGAAGACTAAAGGGTCCTTTCTGAAATCTTCCGAAGTATATATAGTCTCGGGTAAGGGGAGATCCCCCAAACCCTGAAATATGTGCTCGTCGGTGCTAGGAACATCCCCTTCAGAAGCGTGAAGTGGCGACCCTTGGGGAGACTTTGATTTGTCTACCGAGGTAGTTTCCTCGGGGGCAATATACCCTTCACGATGTTTTTTGGCCAGATTAGCCAGTTCATCATCTTGAGTGGAAGAGGGAGAGGGTGAAGTTTGAAGAGAAGCTGCAGGAATTCCCGAGCCTTCTCTTATTTCTGGAACTGTTTCCACTGGAGGAATATATGCATAAGGGACCGTCCCATGACCGATGCTACGGAAGACGGATAGCAGCCCGTGAAAATGAAGGTACTCATCTTTAAGAACCTCGTCAATAGTAAGGAATTTTTGGTCGCCATTGAGGAGACGGTGCATTCGATCAAAGAACGCTTGGTCTGATACCTGTTTGGGATTATCGACTGCAAATAAAAAGGAAAACAGGTCAGGGTGATGATTCAAGTGTATAGAGTCCAGGGTCAGAAAATGTGCTTTACTTGATTTTGTCCATCTTCTGGCGCATCCAGACTGTTGCTTTATATAGAACCACTCCAGTCTGGAATCTCCAGCTTTGCTGCTAAACGGCGTAGAGATTATCTTCCTCTTTGGGACCGACTCAAAGTAACAGAAAGAAGGGGTTTCTCTAGTCCGATGTTTGAAATTATAGAAGAAATGAACATCGTCAAACGTAAGCTCCACGCCTAGAATTTCACGATATGCTATGAATAAGGTATGCAAATAGGCATATGAATTGGGATGCAGCTGCATGGGGGCAATCCGCATTTGTCTTAAGAAGTCGACGATGAAAGGCGAGAATGGAGGAATGGCGCCAACCATGCACATCAGACGAGTGACCGTCATATATCCTTCTGGAGGGTTATGTGGACGGTCAGAACGTGAGGGCACTAAAGTGTCTCTCTTCATTATTCCATACTTCAAGCAAATTCTCACGAGTCGGTCATTGTCAATTGTTGATTCTACGGAATCTGGAGGTGATTCCAATATAATGGCTGAGTCAAATTCATCGGGTGCTCGGTTATCACCAATCCCTCCTTCCTCCTCAAAGCCTAGGGAAACTTCATTTTCTGAAGACATTTCATCGCTTTCCCGATGACCAACTCCGTAATCCGGACCCTCGCTGTCCCATTCTGGGTCAGATGAAGAAGATATATCCTCGAGAGTGGTTTTGTTGGAAGTTTCTGGAGCTTCTTTCCTCTCAGCTAAACGAGAAGAGCGTCTGGGCCTCATTGTCATGGAACTATTGAAGAAGCAATAGCACGGATTAGAGTGAATTATCCCGTGTCCCCTTTTTGTGTATGTGTGTGAACTAAAGTGTATGCAGCAAATGTGGGAAATACAAAATAGAAGTACAGCAATGCAAGACGAAGCTTTAAAGAGAAAGTAATAGTCAGAGTTGTCCTTGATTCTCGTTTATGTTCGCAAGGCACTATCCTAACTGTTCGCGAAGCATATTCGTCTAGAGTAAGCGTTAGTTGAATTAATTGGATAGTCTTTATGTGCCAAGTTTGATATGTTCGGATCGGTTTGGATATACTTATGATGGCTGGCTCAATACAAACACAGATAGTAATCGGTTCGGATGCGTCATTAGAGCAGGGCCAGTTCAAGACAAGGGAAGCAATGGGTTCGGAGGCAGGACTGATCTGATCGGATCGGATGGCCCGATCCGAACCGGACTAGCACCACTCAACCGATCCATTTACTTCAACCTTCACTTCTCCGACCCGAACCGACGTTTTCTGTCCTCCCTGTCTTTCTAAAGTTTGTAACCCGGACCGACCCCTTATCCTACTTCTTCCTTTCTGTTCCTCCGTCTTCTACCCGAACCGACTTCAGTTAGTCACCACGCTCCTCGTCTTCTTCCTCTTTCCCCCCTTTCTCACAAACAGGTCCATATTATCACCTAAGTTATCGTCGAGGGCAGAAATTTGCCCTCTCCAGCTTCGCAACGCCTCGAAGCGACGGCGCGTCCACCAGTAACGATGTGGAGTTCAAGCGAAGCTTGTGGCTAAACCATCCCAATCCAACACAAATTGAAATCAAGAGCAATTACTATGAAGCTATTCGAGATTAAAGAGCTACCTACGTGTTCGAGTTAAGAAATCTACGAGGGATAGTTTCGGAATATTTGAGTTTCTGAAGTTTTCAATGCTTAGGTCCGAGCGGCAATAGAAACGAAGAAGGAAGAAATGAAGACGGTGATGGGTTTATATAAAGAATGGAGTTGACTCCTCGTCTCCCTATTTTGTCTCGCCCGATCGGACCGGAGTGGAAGCCCAGTAGCACAACTCTCTCTGAAGGCCCAATGTTTAAAAAATAAATCCACGAATACGCTTCGGATCGGAATCCGAACCGAGTGGAAACTTCACACGATTTAGCATCCGACTCGAATTGAAGAGAAGGAGAGTAAAGGAGGAGCATACCTGCAAGAAGCATTCATGGCGAGATAAGTTCCCAAATCTGCTCAGAAATGAAGAAAATGTGTCCGGGTCGGACGCCGAACCGAACAGAAATCCGTGCATTACTCTTGACAATTCTGGTTAAACGACATCAAAGCACGCTTTGTACAACGAAAGCATCCTTTGAGGGGGAAAAATGTTAGCCTACTTTGTGAACTAGGCAACACAAAGTCAAGAAACCAACCGTTGAAGAGTATTTCAAGTTATAAGACTCCGGTTCGGATCGGAAGGAAACACCACAATTCAGATTGATAGCAGCATATCGGTTCGGATCGGATGGAATTCTCTGTTCGGATCGGATGTCTCTTACTGGATAAATTGGCAAAGCATATCTGATCGGATCGGAAGATCAATAAATCTCAAGTGGACCGGAAAGCCATCTGCTTGCCACGACGCTGGAGCGGAGCGGAGTATGATTAGAGAAGGAGAGACGTCCAAGCTACTCCGGTTCGGATCGGGTATTCCGATCCGAGCCCCCAACCTGCACGTTTCCGACCCGCACCCATGATCCAGGAAAATCTCCTATGAAGTCGCCTGGAGAACCGGACCGGATATGACCAATTCCTACCCCTAACGTCCGTCTCTTTGATGTGTTGTCAGCTTGATAGTCCATCCGAACCCGAAGAGAGTGCGATGGATGACACGTGTTCCGACCCGGATTGAATCTCAGGCAAATTCACACCTATAAATACCCCATCTGGAGACAAAGAGAAGGATCTTTTTCAGCACTTTTGAGAATCCAAGTACCTTCATCATCCGAATTCCTTTACTCCCGGAAAATCCAAACCATCTTTCATTTCTTGTTTTAATCATTTGAGTGAACAAAAGTGAGTTGTGAGTGAATCTTAAATTGCCTTTGTATCTGAATTACTGAATATAGTTAGAACTAAGTGGACGTAGGCATTTCTTCGCCGAACCACTATAAATCTTGTGTGTTCATTTTTATTTCTGCTTTATTTTATCTGGTTTCTAATCAATTTGGGTGTTAGAACCACATCTGGGTCTAACAACGTCTATGCCAAGTGTTGAGATTTGAAGCAATGCTTCTATTGTTGAGCTATGGATGGATTCTAGGGATGAAGTGGTGATCCAGTAATGGATGCCATTCTCGATTTTGAAAGGAGGATAGTTAAACTCTTAACTTGCCTTGGTAATACCCTCGAAGTCTCATGTAACCTTTTGGGTTCTGTCATGGTTAGTTACCTAGAATCTCTTGATGCATTTATCGGAAATCTCTGATCCAATCGAGTAACGTCCGCCAATAAGACGGATGGTTCATTCCGCTTGAGCATGGGTTATAGGAATCACCCTAGTAAGTGCACGTGGTAACATGGATTGGCATCGCTAAACGAGATCCAGAATTCACTAGAGAATTTTGGAGAGCTTGCATGAGTACGCAGATATGGTTGAGCCAAGTATACTAGGGAAAGAATAAGAGAAAGTGGAACGAGAGGCGATAGTGAAATGAGTTCCAACTCATATCTTGGAAATAGGAATCAAGGAGCTACGAAATCATGAAGTCAAAGGCGGTCAAGGCACAATGGAATTAAGCTCATGGAAATGCGGCTTAGACACGCGCATCATGTCTCTTTTTAAGAGTATATCTTTAATCCTTGGTTCACCTGTAGAGCTTACTTGCATGCTATCACTTGGTGGATATCCTCTCGGTCCTGTTTCTGTTACAAACCCCGTAAGGAGTTTGTCTTGTTTATCTCCTCGATCTTATCTTCGGAACCTTAGATAGAACTCTATGGATGTAAACATGTATTTGAAACATGTTATGATTGATATGGTTGCAAATGGTTGCAAGTGGTTGCTCGTGGATGCGCGAATACACATTAGATACTAGATTGACGCAGTCACGTTTCATGTTGCATATGCACGAGTATTTGTACTTGTTTATGGATGAAATTGAATATGTTACCATGTGGATGTTGCATGTGGATGAATGGTTGTGCACACACATAGTGTTTATATGACTAGGACTACTTGCATACATGTTGGACTCATGGCACTAAACATATTTTGCATTAGAAAGATCATTCAGGCCTGATCATTAGCATTAGCTAAGGAACATATACACACACTTTCTGCATGTGTTCATAAAGCATTAAGAGTCTTTTAAGGACCATGGTTGCCTGTGAATGATGTTTTGAGTAGATGGATGATGGATGGTAGGATACGATCTTCTTAACTTAGAGATTTCGGGGACGAAATCCTTTAAGTTGGGGAGAATGTAACAACCCGGATTTTTATAACATGTTAAGACAAGAATCAAGGCGGAATTAAATTATAAAATCTGAATCAAGGGAAACAGGCTGTGCCGTTGCGTTCGTCTCGGAAAAATACGCGAAATAGAGTCCGAGTTTTCGAAAATCGGAGTCCGTATGACCCAGTTATGGCCCATAGAAGTTTTTAGAAAAATCCAAGATTCAAAACAGTTCGAAATTCAAATATGGAGCCAAACAGACTGGGCGGGAAAAATTCCCGCCCAAGCCCCAGGTCGACTGGGGTGTCGACTGGGGAGTCGACACGCCCAGGGGCAGGTCGACTGCCCAGTCGACACGGGTGTCGACCTGGCCCAAAAACCCATGTTGGGTCTGGATGACCTGGTGCACCTGGTTGCTCATTTGGGTCTAGTCTATTGGCCTGTGACGGGTTTTGAGGGTTCAGATCTATCCTAGGGTTAATCTAAGGGCCTAAACTACTCCTAATCTCTATAAAAACACCCTAGGACCTAACCTAAATCACTAAAAATCATTCTAGCAACTAAGTGCTGCCAAAATCTATCTTGATCATGGCCTCCATCTCCAACTCCAAGGGCTTATGCATTCAAATCGGATTCAAATCAAAAGGTGAAAGCTTTCTACACCAAATAGAGGTGGGATCAACGTTGCTACGCAAGTTTCATGACGATTCTTCAACAAAGGAGCCACCTTTCTTCGTCAAGACGATGCATGATCCTTCCCTAAGCCTCGCTATGTAGGTTCTAGCTACTTGTAGATTCTAACGGTGGTTCTAATGTGACATGGAATAAAATGTGATGAAACATAAGTATGCTAGCCTATGTGAACCTAATTTTGCCCCTTTTCTATGATCTATGACCTTGGGCTAAGTTTTAGCGACTTAATCATGCCACTCATGTTATGTTTAACATAGTTTATCTTGCAAGTTTGAATCTTTATCTATGGAATGTTAGCATGAACCTTTGGGAACCATTTGACTTGTAAAACATTGGCAAAGACTTGACTTTGGGGCTTATGCATGTAAATGAACCCAAACCCCTTATGTTATCATGCATGTTTGTGGCCAAATTCCCTTATGATACTATGCATGTTTGTGGCCAAATTCCCTTATGTTATCATGCATGTTTGTGGCCAAATTCCCTTATGATACTATGCATGTTTGTGGCCAAATTCCCTTATGATATCATGCATGTTTGTGGCCAATCCCTTTTTGATATCGTGCATGTTTTGAGGCCAATATGTAGCATAGTATCCTTACTATGTTGACTCACTTTTACTTGGGTTGGAAACACGATTTGGGGTAGGTTAAACGAGCGTGATTACGACATGATAATTTGACATGGGATTTCATGAAAATATGACACTCATGATACACCTAAATGTGGACATGACATGTGGGATAAACATGGGACTTGAAACTAGACACGTATGGGTTGTAAGTGTAATATGACACTAGACCAAACATGAAAGTGGCCAACTCGAGGTTGGGTTGAGTTTGTAGCATAAATCTACCCGGACCCGCCCGGCTTAACTAGTGGCTACAAACAATAGGACCCAATGTGAGTAGTTGGTCATATAGCACTTAAAACCCGAGGTTAGATTAGGTTGTGGTGTAAAGCTACCCGGACCCGCCCGGCTTAACTAGTAACCACAACAAAGTCTAATGTGAGAGGTTGGGGTGCATTAATCTAATTAATGCCACATGAAAAGGTTAAGTAATTTTGACTAATGACACTTAACCGATATGACACGAATGGGTAGGTTAAGTGGAACCGGACTTGATTTCTTAATGACACTTAACCATATAAGACAGTTAGGGGATGGGGTTAAGTAATTTACACTTAACTAATCTAAACACGGTACTTAGATGGGGTTAAGTAACCTAGACTTAACTAATCTAACACGGTAAATTCGATGGGGTTAAGTAATCCGTACTTAACTAATCTAACACGGTAAATTAGATGGGGTTAAGTAACCTAGACTTAACTAATCTAACACGGTAAGGTGATGAGGTTAAGTAACCAATACTTAACCAACTTAACATGATAATTTAATGGGGTTAAGTAACTTATACTTAACCAATTATACATGATGATTTGATGAGGTTAAGTAACCTATACTTAACCAATCTAATATGCGGACCTGATAGGGTTAAGTCACAAGATCTTTTAAATATACTTAACCATTGTAATACGATTAGTGGATGGGGTTAAGCTAACCCATACTTAACCAATCCGACTCAATAATCTGATGGGATTAAGATAATCTATGCTTGATCAATCTAACACGATAATCTGATAGGGTTAAGACAAACAAATACTTAACCAATTTGACTTGATAGGGTCAAGTCATGAGTTTCTTAGTATAGTTGACCAACTTGTAGGGCTAAGCCTTGAACTTAAATACTTAGCCAATCTTGACATGATTCGTAGGCGGGTTAAGTCATGAACTTGAATAACAACACTTAACCCATTAGACAAAACCCTAGCTCAGGGGACTAGGTTGAAAATCGTAGTTAACAAGGATAGCGGGGAAAGAAGCTAAGTGGTAAACCTTAGTTTAGGATAACTAAGTGATAATTCTTAGCCAAGGGAATTAGACCAGTTCACGAACGGATAAGTAACCTGATACGGTAGGTCATCGCTTAAACAAATACACGAGGCGGAGCAATATCTGATCTAGATAAAGGCTCCAACGAACTGGGTAACGAAGCGGAAGCTTCGGGGGACGTGAGGATACTCTTGGTATCCCTCTATGAGGTTGCAGATGATCCGCCTGGGCTCACAAGAGGTTAAGGTCTGCGGTAGAAGAACCAAGAGTATGCCTTGGTTGCTATGCGAGCGACCTAAAGACTGGGATGGATTAGCGTGGAGTCGTCGATTCTTGTTTTTGCCCTGGATAGCGCGTCGTCGACTACCTACCATCTTTAGTCAATTGTGTACGAACGGAAAGGCAGAGAACTCCCAACAGACCATGTTCTTGCTATCGAGTCATGGGTGAGGTTGGCCAATAGGAAAGTGGGGGCATAGTGGGGCCGGGATGTAGTTCTCATACATGGATTTTCTTGGGTTGCCTTTCAGTAGTTGAGGGAGGGGTCACGTGGGACCATAGCCACGGATACAAAAACAGACCTTGATATCTGCATCAGCAGACGAATTAAAGCTCCCGACCGAGTTCCGTATTTCTCGATTTGCCCTGGCACGGAACTCGGATGGCACATTGAGATACATGTGCGTCTAGACATGGAAACGATTCACGATTTATACGTGGGACAAAGGGCGTGGTTGACGGGATGCATAATCCCTAGTGGTCCTAGGTGGCTAAAACCCAAACCAAGTTATGGAAATGTTCATTAGGTAGCATAATCCCTAGCGGTGTTAGGTGGCATAAATCCTAAGTGAGCACGCGATAGGTCATGGTAAGAAAACATAACCAGATCAAGGGTAGCAGTCCAAAACAACATCAAGGATAAAATGGTACTACGTTGAGGTAGTACAGATTTACATGGGAAAGCCCGTACGGCCTACGGCAAAGGACTGAACTTATACACGGAAAGAAACATACGAGTTGGGAAAACCTACATATGCTATATATTAGGTTGACATGCACCATTACATGACATTGGGCAAGGGACATTCATAGTTAATACATGACGCGGGTTGGGATACTAGTACGAGAGGTGCAGAGCAAATATACATGTTAGAACCATGAGAAATATACTTGATAGTAACCTCGGGATGTTATACATGATAGATACCTTGGGATAGTATACTTGATAAAAACCTGACGATGTGATACCTTGACTTATCCTGACACCGTAGTTTATCATGATACCTTAGTTTATCTTGATACAGTAGTTCAGCCTGTTATCTTGGTTTAGCTTATCTATCTTGTAGTCATCCTTATGTTTACTTTCAGTTTATGCATGTCACATTACCTTTACCTGTTTTTATACTGGAAGTAGATAGGACTTACCAGTATTTATGACTGACCCCATTTTGTTTCGCCTCTTTGTCTTCCGTTCCCCCCCCAGGTTTTCAGGGAGGAAACACTGTTGTTTAGTTCGGACCTCTTCTGCTTGAAGGTCATCGTATATGGCTTGGACTTCTTTCGGCTATGGCTGCTTTACCGGTTTGTTTTGGGGGGAATAATTTATAAAAAGGTCTTATGCTTCTTTACTATTTGCAAGACAGGTTTCTATGTACTCTGATGTAAAAGGCTTTAGACCTTGATGTTTTATAAAGTAATGAAATTTGTTTTACTTCCGCTGTTTTATATGTTCTGTCTTGTAATATTTATGTGCATGTTTCCAATAATGCCCCTCCAAACCTAGTGCATTCCTTTGTGAGTGACCCTGGCGGAGGTGGGGTGTTACATAGCTTCAGTTTGAGCCTTGGTTCGGCTCAATCGGACTTACGGTTTGAAAGTTACACCCGTTTCCGTGAATGGGTGTAATCTGGCAATTTCCTGGATAAAGCGACGAAGCGTCACATGATCGGAGTACAACTCGTGCATCCTCTTTGGCTCGTGGTGCATCCTTGGTTCGCCCTTCATCGGATCACCCCCTCGGATCGTGGCGCACCCTCAAACCACGACCCGTTCGTGGTACACCTCCTGATCACGACCCGCTCGTGACACACCAGCTTCACCATACAGCTCACGATCAGACCTCGGTTAGTGGAGCCCATATCACGATCTGATCCCATGACCACGAACTGACCCCTACACTTTCTGATACACGCACTGTTTTGACATGTTCTCATGCCACATCTTGCTCCTACTTTTCTGGATCGGGTGCCACGTATCCCATCACGAACCGGTCTTCCCAGAAGCTCTCCTACAGCTATAAATATACCATTTGAAGGCATTTTCAAGGACTTTTTGGCTGAGACTTTCTCCTACATCTAGACAACCTCTGCCATTACCGATTGCAAGGACTTTGCACCTTTCTACACATAAATTCTCCTCTTGTAATCTCAATTAACACACGGATTGTGTGTTTGCATATAACTGATTCTTATAATCTGTCAGTATAACAATAAGATATAAAGTGGACGTAGGCTACATCTACAGCCGAACCACTATAAAAACCTCGTGTGTCTCCTCTTTATTTACTTTTTTCTGCATTCTGTGATTTGTGATCTGCATTTGGGTATTGGCCCAATTTTTGGTCTAACATTTTGGCACGCCAGGAAGGGGGCACACGACAACTTCAACTTCTGCTTGGATAATTTCGCTATTGGATCAATGGCAATCAAAAGGAAGAAGACTGGAACTTCCACTCATGTTGATGATGCTGACGCTGAAGACACAAGGAACGAGGCAAGCCAGGAAGCTTCCTCTCATGGAGATCCTTTTGCATACTTGACCAGAGATGAGATGGACGGAGTTCTCACTGAACTAAGAGATCAGATGGCACAGCAAGATGATCTCCTCCAGAAACAACAGGAAATGATCAACCAATTCTTCGCTCGGATGGATGGAAGGCAGAGTAACGCTCAAGTCATTGGAAACGAGGCCACAGAAGCGGCTCACGCATCATTAGGACTCGGGGCAACCCACTTGCTCTTGGAAACACACTGCGATCTACTTCAGCTCTAGATCAGATGAACACCGGATTGCAAGCCCCCGTTCAACAACATCAATCATCTCGTGATACACCTCTAGATCACGCGATCTGAATCGTGGTGCACCACCATGCTCACGAGCTGATTCCAGCAACTCGCTCCCGTTTGCTCAACAACAACCGGTTCGTGACCTACCTCCAGGACCCAATCGGATCGCCCCCCTGCTTCACGAACCTGTCTCACGAACCGACCCCTCGAACCGGGTCGGGTCGCCACCCTCGATCCGCGAGCCACGATCCCCAGGCAATAACTCACCAACAGCTTCCTCCTCTCCTGCATTTAACCCTGGGGGCACGAGCTCTGATCTTGGCAACTGGCAACAACTTTTTTAGGGCAATCGGCTCGCCAATCTCATTCAACCCCTCACAAGAGGCCGCACTTATCAGAACAACGTGGACGACGTCAACCACACTCCTTTCATTCAGGAAATTAGGAATTCCCGCAATCCCTCGGATTTCAAACTTCCACAACTGGAGCCCTACAACGGCAGGACAGATCCTACTGTGCACCTGATGCGCTACAAACGACATATGGAAGTTCAATTGGCATCAGAAAACGTCATGGCAAAGTACTTTCCTCTCTTTCGAACTGATATAGCTGGTATGTGGATTCGGCAACTAGAAACTGAATCGATCAACAGTTGGAACATGTTGGTTGCGCGCTTCATTGAACAATTTCGGGTTCACATTACACGACCCAAGAACGTCTTGTCACTTACTACAATCAAGCAGAGGCCCAGAGAAACTCTGCGTTCATTCCTGGAAAGATTCAATGTTGCAGCAGCATCAGTTGATCGCCCTGAACCATCCATGGTACCGATGGCAGCAGTATCTGACGTCCTAGATAACTCGGAGTTCAAAAAATCTTTGTACCGAGATTCACCACGAAATCTCGGTGAATTCTACCTTGAGGCAGATAGATTTCTGCGGGAAGAAGATGCAACTTCCGAGAAACGCATTCTCGATATCAATATGCTTAAAGATGGAGAACCATCTGATTCTGGAAAGGGCAAAGGAAAAACCGATGCCAAGAATGATCGCAACAATCAGCCCCAAAGAGGGCCCAAATATGAAAGATACACTGAACTGAATGACAGTCTGAGCAACATATATATAGATACAGGAGGCGCTACCTTATATCCAAGGCCTCCCAAGAGGGAGCCAACGCTAGCACAACGCAACTCCGGAAGGCATTGCATATTTCATGACATGGACGGTCACAACACTGATGACTGCATACATTTGCGTGACCTTATTGAGGCTCGGGTCAGGCGAGGAGAACTACCAGAGTACGTCACTCAACCCACAACGCCCACACCTGCGCTGCCATCGCCGAATCCCCGAAGAGAGAACGACCCTGGATCGAGCAATCGTGGGCTTAGCATTAACTGATTCCACTTAGCGGATCTCTTCAATTTGGCGAACTCCGGTTCGTACTTCATGTTCCTAGGATTTTAGGCGACTTCTCGCCCTTCTTTGTTTTCCGTGCATGTAATAAGAGCGGTCACATCGGCCCACACGCATGGAATGGGCTTGTGGTCTCCAGTCGTGTCCAACAAACGACTGTTGCATTTTCATGAATTAGTAATAAGCATTGAGCTCTGGCTCCCAACAGGATCCGTCCAGTACAAACATGAGCTCTGGCTCCCAACTGGATCCGTCCAGTATAAACAAATTCTCATGTGCTTTTCCTTGGTCGTCTTACTCTGGTAAGACCGTCTTGGAATCTCATGTGCTTTTCCTTCGTCGTCTTACTCCGGTAAGGCCGTCTTGGAATTTTCATGGCATTTCCTTGGTCGTCTTACTCCGGTAAGGCCATCTTGGAACCCCTCTAACATCTCCTCGGATGGTTTACTCCGGTAAGGCCAACTAGGAAATATTCTTGCATTATTTGTTTTATCTTCTTGTAGGTACAAACTCCTGGTCTTCTTGGATTTCTTTGGCCTTAATACAATCCCGTGTGATCGTCGGTTTTCTGGCCTTAATACGGTCTGGCGTGATCATCGCATTCTGGGTTTGGATTTCTCATATTATCCAGAACACATCTTCCTTCAACCAGCAAGATATGTTCTAAGGGGCAAACATGTTGACACACTTTTTGGTAAAAGCTGTCAGATATCTGGATAGCATCGTGCTCGGATATGGAGAACAACATCAGAAGACGGGCAGTGATTTTGTCAAAGTCGCATCATGAACAAAGAAAGGCCCGAAACTCCTATCAGACGACCTTTTTTGGGCTCGAAAACAACAATTACGGAGCTAAGCTCTTTGTATATCTCTGACTTAGCTTTAGTTTGAGCTTTGGTTTGGCTCAATTAGACTTACGGTTTGAAAGTTGCGCCCGTTTCCATGAATGAGTGTAATATGGCAATTTCCTGGATAAAGCGACGAAGCATCACACGATCGGAGTATGGCTCGTGCATCCTCTTTGGCTCGTGGTGCACCCTCGGTTCGCCCTTCATCGGATCGCCCCCCTCGGATCATGGCGCACCCTTAGACAACGACCCGTTCGTGGTACACCTCCTGATCACGACTCGCTCGTGACACACCAGCTTCGCCATACAACTCATGATCAGACCTAGGTTCGTGGAGCTCATATCACGATCCGATCCCATGACCACGAACCGACCCCTGCACCTGCTGATACATGCACTGTTTTGACCTGTTCTCATGCCACATCTTGCTCCTACTTTTCCGGATCGGGTGCCACGTACCCCATCACGAACTGGTCTTCCCAGAAGCTCTCCTACAACTATAAATACACCATTTGAAGGCATTTTCAAGGACTTTTTGGCTGAGACTTTCTCCTACATCTAGATAGCCTCTGCCATTATCGATTGCAAGGACTTTGCACCTTTCTACACATAAATTCTCCTCTTGTAATCTCAATTAACACCCGGATTGTGTGTCTGCATATAACTGATTCTTGTAATCTATTAGTATAACAATAAAATTATAAAGTGGACGTAGGCTACATCTACAGCCGAACCACTATAAAAACCTCGTGTGTCTCCTCTTTATTTACTTTTTTCTGCATTCTACGATTTGTGATCTGCATTTGGTTGTTCGGCCCAATTTTTGGTCTAACAACTGTGTACCTAATGCTTCTTGCAAGCTCCTCCAAAATTCACTGGTGAAAATGGGGTCACTATCACTTACGATATTGGAAGATATTCCATGAAGATGGACTATCTCACGAGCATAAACTGCTGCCAACCATGCTGTCGTCCTCTTGCTCTTAACCGGAATGAAATGAGCGCTCTTTGTAAGTCTGTCTACTACAACCCATATACTGGTGTTTCCTTTCTTCGATCTTGGTAAACCATCTATGAAATCCATAGAGATGCTTTCCCACTTCCACTGTGGAACCTCCAAAGGATAAAGTAAACCACCGGGCTTCTTTTGCTCAGCTTTAACTTGCTAGCAAATCAAACATCGAGAAACAAACTCCGCTACATCTTTCTTCATCCCAGCCTAAAAGAAAACCCTCTTCATATCCCTATACATCTTATCGCCATCTGGATGACTAGTCATCTTAGAATGATGGGCTTCCTCTAGGACTTTCTTCAACAAACTCCCAGTTTAAGGAACACAAAGCCTCTCATCTCGTCGTAACCACCCTTTATCATCTATGGAGTATCTATTGAGGTGAGTAGAAGTATCCCCTTTACCGAGCCTATCCAAGATGCCTAAAATCTGTGGATCCTCTCGCTACAAAGCTCCTATCTAATCCATAAGAGTAGGTTGCACCTCTAGTGATGCAAATAAGCCAGATAAAAACTCGATGGAGGGTCTAAAGTCAAAAGTCAATATAAACTCCACGCTTTTCCTTTCCACAAACAGAGGACTTAAGGTCATCCTCTGCCTACTCAGTGCATCTGCCACCACATTACCCTTGCCAGGGGTATAAGCAATCTCAAAGTCATATGCTGCTAGAAACTCCATCCACCTTTGCTGCTTCAAATTAAGATCCTTTTGCAAGAACAAGTACTTGAGAGATTTACGATCAGTGTACACGAACTTCTCTCCAAGCCAATAATGGCGCCACGTCTTAAGCGCGAATACTATAGCAGCTAGCTCTAAGTCGTGGGTAAGGTAGTTCTTTTCATGAACTCTTAGCTGTCTTCCTCCATAACATACCACCCTTCCCTCTTGCATCAGAACTGCACCAAGCTTTGTACCACATGCGTCAGTGTATACTATAAGTACTTTATTCCCATCGGGCAAGGTCAAGACTGGGGCTGTTGTCAGAGCCCTCTTCAATCACTGGAAAGCAACATCACAATCTATATCCCACGAAAAGGTCAAATTCTTCTTCGTCAGCCTGATGAGTGTATGAATCCTTAATGAACTTCCGATAATAGCGTACTAACCCCAGAAACTTCTCACCTCCATTGCATTCTTTGGGATCTGCCAATCCTGAACTGCAACCATCTTTGCGGGATCTACTGCTATCCCTTCTTTAGAAACCACGTGCCCTAGAAATCTCACCTCTCTTCTCCAAAAATGGCATTTGGAGAACTTTGCATTAAGCTGATGCGCACATAGAGTTTTCAAAAACTCCCTTATATGAAGGCATGCTCTTCCTCGCTCTTCGCGAAAATCAAGATGTCATCAACAAAGTTCACGACAAATTTATTTAGAAACTCCCGAAACACCATACTCATTAGATCAACAAAATAGGCGGGTGCATTTGTCAAACCCAAAGGCATAACGAGCCATTCAAAGAAATCATCAGGAGTCCTAAAAGCGGTCTTATCTATACTGTCCTTGGCCACTCTCATCTGATGAAACCCCTTGGCCAAGTCTAACTAAGAGAATACTGATGCACAAACAAGCTGGTCAAATAGATCATCTATCCTCGGGATTGGATGCCTATTCTTCTTAGTGAGTTTATTCAACTCCATATAGTCTACACATAAGCAAAGTGAACTAGGGATGGCAAAAAAACCGTACCCGCGGTTATCCGCGGGTAAAATCCGTCATGGGTATAAAACGGATAGTTAAATGGGTATCCATGGGTAAAATAAACGGGTATTTTTAATATCCGTTAATTAATGGGGCGGGTATGGATAGTAAGATATCCATGTCCGCGGGTACCCGTACCCGTATTGAATGTGATTTATTATCAATAGTCAATACAAAAAATATTGTTGTTGGCTGTTCAGTATTTGTGTGCATGCTTTTACTCAATAGTTTGTAACTGGTTGTTGATATTTTGATGGATACTTCTGTTGTTGTCTCTTCTTTTTTGGATATTGGTTTAAATATGTATTGGTATTTTGAGGTTAGCATTTAAGAATTGGTCTAATATTTTTTTTACCAAATGTACTTTTAAATAATTTCAATAAATGGCTAAAAAATAATTTGAATAAATATAATGGATACCCACGAATACCCGCCATTACCCGCAACCCGTTTAATGGATACCCATGCGGGTATGGGGCGGGCACGGGTGAAAAAATCACCCAACGGGACGGGTGATGGGGTGGTACTACCCGCACCCGCCCCGCCCCATTGCCATACCTAAAGTGAACCATCCACCTTAGTTGTGAATACCACTGGAGCACCCCATTTAGATATGCTTTGCCTAATAAACCCTTTCTCAATTAGCTCCCCTACTTGCTTACTAAGTTCCCTCCTTTCCCTTGGAGCCATATGGCGCACAGGTAATGCAAATGGCTTTGCATTGTCCACTAAATATATGCGAAAATCGATCTCACACCTCCGAGGTAAGCCCTGTAACTCATCAAAAACATCAGGATAGTCTCGGACTACTGGCACAGATTGCATATCATCGCTAGGTGCATCAAGAGACTCTAGGAAACTATGCATGACAGACCCTTGCGGGTGACAAGAAATCTCAAGGATACTTCCATGCAAGTCAAAAGTCTAACGACCCTCCTTTCACAATCCAGAATGGCACCATACATGGCTAGCAGATCTATCCCTAGAATCAAATCACAGCCCATAAAACCGAGCACATATGCATCGCACTCAAATTCGACGCGTAACACAGATATTCTCAAACCCTTACAAATCATGGAAAAATGAGCCGTACCACCAATGGGGTTTGAGACAACTATGGATTCCACTACCATACTAGTATTTAGGTGCAGAGACTCAACCACAAAATTAGATATAAATGAATGTGAAGCGCCAGAATAAAAAAGAGTTCTAATAGGATGATTGGAAAGAAAAAAATCAAACTTTCCATGAAAACTTTCCTACCATTATCTGAAGCACTGGTCACGAGAGCTTGCACCTGCCCTCCAGAAGTTCCTGTCGTTTGACCTTATCTCTGTTTCTTTGGGAACTCCTTAGCAAAGTGTCCGACCTCTCCATAATTGAAGCAAGTATTCTTCCTTCTTTTGCAGTCCTTTACCATGTGACCCTCGCATCCACAATTATGACACTTCCTCTTATCCTTAGACTTGTCATTCTTTCTGCTCTTCTTCTGTTGCTACTGTTGTTGTTGTTGTCCTCTCTTGGGCCATACTTTATTGTTTTGCGTTGCCTCAACCTTATTCTTGTCGCTTTTGTCTTCCTCATGCATCAACGCCATATCAACAAGCCTTTCAAAAGTTGCTCCCATTGGAATATGGGATATAGCTAAACCATGAAGGGGCTCATTCAGTCCTTTAACAAACCGCAAAGCTTTCTTATGCGGGGTATCTACCAGTTCCAATCCAAACCTTGCTAGCTGGTTGAATTTATTAACATAGTCTTTAACAGTCATGTCTCCTTGCTTGAGCTCCAGAACCTTTCCATTTGCATGCTTTTCTCAGCTTGAGAAAGAAACTTTATTTCAAACCTCTATCTAAAATCATCCCACGTCTCCACCGGACGCCCTGCTTGCGTTACTTCCCACCAGAACGAAGCTTCATCTTTCAGTAGCCAGGCGGCTAAATGAATCTTCCTACGATCGTCCACTTCGAAAATTCCAAACAGATCCTCCGTTTCATTGAGCCAATTCCATGCCTCTACGAATGTCTCGGTCCAACGGAATGGCTTCCTTTTCATGGCGCAGAAATCTTTGCAGATCTAAGAGAAGTTATCGACACGCGGAGGAGGAGGAATGACGGGTGAAGCTAGGGGAGGAACGTCAGCTTGACCACCGGCAGGCGCCATGGCCTCTAGATAGCTACAGAACCAACCTGGTATCGTAACACCCTCTGGAATATTAGGTTCCCCAGACATGCTGAAAATAAAAGGAAAGGGATTCAGACAAAGGATCGAAAGATATTACATATGGCTTAGGGAATATGTTTTCCAAAACAAACTTTTCTTTTTGAAAATACTTTCTTTTAAAACCTTTTTACCAAAACTTTTATCTAATCTGGTAATCTTCAGCTCCGATACCAAGTATGGCACCCCACGTCTATTATTGTCACTCATTAAGAGAATGCATTAACTTTTGTGAAGCATAATAGGTAAACAGAAACATAAACATTACAAGATAGATATAAAATAGCAGCGGAATTTAAATTTTTTTATTAAACAGAAAGCACAACTACGTGGTTCAAAACATCATAAGTCTGAAGCTACATAAAAAACCAGTACATCATTGAAATTTCTGTCTTGTACTTAAAACATTAGAGTACACGAGTAAAAGAAGCATAATCCCCATAACATAACCATAGTAGAGAGATAAAAGCTCGAGCCATACATCTAAGCAGCTCCAAGCAAGATGAAAGCAAAGTCCTGATCAAGCTTGAGTATTCCCACCCTGAGAACCTTGGAGGGGGAAGGGAAATGGAAGAGAAAGAAGAGGAAACAAAAAGGGTCAGACATAAAGTCTGGCGAGTCCAGTTACTTTAAGAATATAAATAAGTAAAAGTATTATGACAGACATATAATGTAACACTCCACCTCCGTTAAGGTCACTCACTAAGGAATGCCTTAACTTTGGTGGAGCATTTTAGTAAACAGAACAGAAACTTACAAGACAGATAAAACAGTACTTGAAATTTTTTAACTTTATTACAGCGGAAACAGAAATTAGTATGGTTACATCCTTTCAATTTCAGAATTCAAGTACAAAATATCAGTCTTGTACAAATGCCTTCAAAATGCATAGTTTAAAATCATAATCCCCATGGAACGGAAGCTATACAGAGCCAAGCCATACTTTAAGCACTTCAAGCAAAGAGAAATCCGGATCAAGCTAAAGTATTTCCCTCCTTGGATAACCTGGGGGGGGGGGGAACGGAAGAAAGAAGGCGAAACAACAAGGGTCAGACAAAAAGTCTGGCAAGTCCAGTGACTTTCAGCATATGAACAGATAATAATAATATGATATGAACGTAAAACTGGATGTGAGATAACTATAACAGGTGTAGCAGATATAACAGAAAAACAGAATGATATAAACTATTGTTTTACACTTCTCTGCACTAATACTAGTATAACAGAATTAGGGGTCTCCCTAATGTCTAAATTGAAGCAGGAACGGGTACAGAATACTTTAACAGAAACAGAATGCTAATAATGGGCCTTTACTACCCGATCAGAAACAGACAGAAGAAGAAACAGATTTATCCCTACGGAAACAGAATGTAGAATTAGGTGTACACTAGTAATGGGCCTTTACCACCCGAACAGACGGTACCACACAGAAACAGACAGGTGTTACCACCCAACTGAAACAGACGGTACCAACAGAAACAGACAGAACTAAGTGTACCCTAAAACCCTACCCCAAGCGATCGGCTCCCTAATACATAAATATCCTGTGTCGGCCCCACAGTAGGGTGTATCACTCCCTAAAGTGACAACCAATTGGCACAGACCTATTTACAGATGTCACGGCGTCTTACATCCTCAGAGGCAGACCGGGATCCATGCACGCACATGGCCCGGTTGGAACGCACCATCAACACCCCTCGCCATTATCAGAATGAACCACTTATAATTAGTTCAGTGAGCGTGCCCGGACCCTACTTACTGTTGGGTCAAAGTTTTGATACCAGAAAGGGTTACTGACTAATATGGGTCCCAAACAACAGATGACACAAGTAATTCCCCTCCTAACCTTGTGTCCCCAGACTAACAGATTTCAGATTAACTTGTTTACAAGTTCAGACATACAGAATACAGATTTACTAATTCACAAATTAAGTTAACAAGTTTTCAGACTAAGGGGTCAGATGTACAGATTTTTCAGATTTGTCTAACTTTGTATTGGGCCTACAGATTCATGGACGGGTTTTACTACATCTATTAATCCCCTTTGGTTTAACCCTATTTTCCCCAATACGTTTTAGACGTCATTCTTATCTTAGATTTGCATTAATTAATTATTAATGCACAGACCTCTTACATTAGGTCGGTAGCTTGTGGCCGCTGGATATGCCGGGCGGTTCCGGGCAGACTTCTGCCACAAGCCAGACCTAACCTCGTGTCTTACGCATGTTATGACTAACTTCTCACATTAGAACCTATTGTTTGCGGCCATTGGATATGCCGGGCGGTTCCAGGCAGATTTACGTCGCAAACTCATTCTAACCTCGAGTTAGCCATATTCATCTTTGCGGCCAATTAATTAATTATTTACCGTTTATGCGCACACCCAACAGAATGATCACATCAACTCAACTGATATAGCAGATAACAGATTTTAGCAGATTGGGTGACTTAACAGATTTAACAGATTTAGCACTTAGCAGATTTTGGCATATAACAGATTAGGCATCTCAACAGACAAATTTAACAGATTTGGCATTTCAATCTAATTATCAGTCTAGGCAATATAACAAAACTAGCAGTTTAGGCAACTTAGCAAATTAGCAGATTTAGCAAACCTAATAATTCTAAAGGTTCTATTTACATGCCTTGCCTAGTCATAAATTAGGCCTAAATTCATATGCCTACATAATTTTTCATGATTCACAACATATATTCCATGTTTGCTTAAGCGCAGAATATGGACATAATTTGCCATATAACATATGTTCCAATATAGATTATACCAAATATAACCATTAATTTCAATGCATGTCATATATCCAGAAATCCCTAATTAGGTGTAATTACAATAATAGATATCCTAATTAATGTAAATCTTAAGTTTCCATATCTTCCTTCTTTTCATGTCATGAATTATTATGCAAACTATCCCCAATAATATAAATCTTTAAACCATATCTTCTAAAAATCAGATCTTGCCTTTTTATGTGCATTTTGTCCAAAGTCTCAAATCATATGTAATCTTTACAGTGGGTCCTCTTCTTCTTTTATCACAAAATATGCATAGGTCTAAAAGTAGTTTATAACATATACTATTTTTTCTAATTAATTACAGGTCTAAATTACAACATAACTATGCATACAACATGCATAAATTATATGTTCATAGTCAAATTTATGCATCCAATCCCAAGTCATATGTCCAATATATTTTATGCCTCAGACCTAAAGTCATACATTCAATTTGGTTTTGTCAAATTTCTCATCATTCATCCCAAAACTTGCGCTCATACGTTCATCTCTTATGAGATTAGGCACAGGCTCGTGGTAGCCTGGCTATAGAAACAGAAAAGAAGAAAGGAATATAGAACAGTCACAGAAAACAGATCTAACAGAAGAGAATACAACCTCAAACTCAGATTTAAATGCATATCAAAATTATAATTAACGTTTATAGCGGAGAATAACTGTACTTGCCTTGATTGGATTAAAGAAAGAACTTTAACTTGTTGTAGAATCTTTGCAGAACTTTAACCTCTAGTTTGAATTGAGTTGCTTAGGCTGATGTTGATTATCTTCTAGTTTTAATTCCAGCAGAGCAGCGACGCCATTTTTATTTTTATTTTTATTAGAAGAAGAGAGCAATGGAGGCTAGAGAATTGTGTAAGAAACCTAGGTAGAGTCTAGGGTCATTTTTATAGAGTTGCAAGTTAATTTGAGCCGTCCGATGATGCTAGGGTAAATCAAGGCCATCAATTTCAAAAGAGGCCAATTATGTTCACAATTAAGGACTGTAAATTACTCCCATTTTAAATTATGTCATAATTACTATGCATGCAAATTACCCCCATTTTGAATTATGGCATAATTACTATTCCAATTACATGCAATTCCATGTTTTAGCATATATATATATTTCCTACAATGTACACATTTCTCATTTAGGACAAATTCTATATATAAATAATTCCTAACACACTTATGCCATAATTACTCCCTTAATGTACATTATCAACATTTATTATTTATTGCCAATCCATCAAACATAAATACGTATTTAATAGATACATCTTTCCTTTTACCGTATACATTAATTATTCATATATACATGTCAATTAACAAGAATGACAATATTAATGTATCCTTTTCATTGTAAATTAGCATATTTATATATTTCTCAACATATTTATATATTTCTCAAATTAACATGTACAGATAAATGTTAATAGCATGTTTTCAAATCAATGCCCTATTGACATATCTTTAAATTAAATGCCAGATAAATATTCGTCATATTAATATGTTTGCATGCTATGTTCACAAAATAATATCACATACCATATTTTTCTTATTCAGTGCCACATTGATGTCAATTGCAGGTTTATAAATGACATTCCTATTAATAGAAAATTAAGTCTAACCTATTCATATTCTTCCTCTTTGAAAATCCCCATTTACTGCATACAAATATTATGCATAAACCTTTCTTTTCACTGCTTGCATCCACACATTTTTATTTAATTTGTATGTTTATGACATAAATGCACATATGTACGAATATGTTAAATATTTCTTTTTATCTATCTTCCCAATTACCCATTTTCACACTAAACCACTTTTTGAACTGCATTCACACTAGGCTATTTTAAGCCATTCCCCTAAAACAAAAATAAGGCGCTGGCGGGGATCGAACTCTGTACCTCTTGTATGCAAGTCATGTGTTCCAACCAAATGAGCTACTAAGTCTTTTGCTTACAAAAGTTAGAACAATGCTAAACATTATTCTTTTCTCATTCCTCTTTTTTCATGTTTTGCTGCAATTTTTAATTTAAGGATATCTTTTTCATACGGAGTCCAATTTACGCAAACTCAGACTCTATCTCAAGCAGAATTTCAAGAAGAACGCAATGGCGTAACCTGTTTCCCTTAGTTCTTTGATTTCGAATTAATCATACTTTAATTTGTTAATTTCACAGCTATAGAATACACGGGGTGTTACATATAAAGTGGATAAGAGAGATAGCATCATAAAAAGGCAGGTATGACGAGGCGAACATGATAAACATGATATAGTATATTGCGCTTCTCTAGTGATTTCTCTGCACTAATACTAGTTTATCCAGAATGAGATGATCCCAACAACTATAAAATGGTAGACTTAGGTGTACTTCCAGTGAGAGGTTTTTACCCCATACAATCAACAGGCAGCCCAACGTTCCGGAATCACCTCTTAGGGTAATAACGGGCTCCTAAACATACAAGAGTCTAAACGAACCCTAATTACTGCCCGAATCAATCGGCTCCCTACTCCGTAGATACCTTGTGCTGACCCTACAGTAGGGTGTATCACTCCCTAAAGTGGCAACCCTTTGTTTTCCGGATGTGCACAACCATATCTACTGGTGTCACGACCTCTTATTCCCCTCTGTCCGGACCCTGCATGCACATGACCCGGTCGGTATGCGCCGCCCACACCGTCCCCCACGTTTGGATCTCTTATATTCAACCCAGTAAGCGTGCCCCGACTCCGACCAAGTTTGGAGTACTCGTTTGATACCTATATAGGGGTTACTGACTGAAACGGGTCCCACACTCAAGATGATGCATGCTCTCCCCTTTGTCATGTATCCCCACCACAAGGTTTTCCACAGATTATGCCGACCTACTGGTGTCATAAAATTGCATAATCCCATCAGGTTAAGTTTGTGGGCCTATATATAAATATTATCCACCAACCCAAGATTTACTTAACCCACCCACAGTTTCAAACAAGTTTACTTAATCCCTATTCAAGTTACATGTTCATACAATCCCTATGGATTCAACTAGGTTAAGTATTCCAATTCATTACCATGTCCATTTATGGTTATAATGTGCTAGACCACCCACACTAAGCCTACCACTTGTGGATGCTGGATACGCCGATCGGTTCCGGGTAGACTTCTTCCATAAGTTGGACTTAACCTCGTGTCTTAACACGCTCGTGTTTATGCATCTAGACCTCTCACATTAAATTCACCACTTGTGGTCGCTGGATATGCTAGGCGGTTCCGGGCAGACTTCCACCACAAGTGTAATCTAACCTCGTGTCTAGGCGCGGTTATAGTTTCTAATTATTGTATTCCTAGACATTTCCATTATTAATCAATTATACCTATGTGTTATATGTTTTCACGCCCATTTCCCAAGTTATGTTCATAATGAACCATATGCCCCAATTTAATATTATTACATATATTTCATTCAAGTTATGCCCAAATTCCCAATTACAAGTTATGCCCCAATATTAACGTTTTCCCCTCATTCCCAATTTAACGCGTTCTCTTAATTTGGCGGCATGCCTAGGCTCGCAAGTAGCCTAGCTATAGAAATAAAAGGGAAAGGGTGAAGGGAAGATGACAAAAATGATCATACTAACAAGGTTGACATATAAAGGCACAAACATATAGTGGCATAATGACAAGATAGACATATATGAAAAGATCTGATGAACATGTGACAATAGAACTGATTCTAACATAATAGGGATGTCATAATAGGAATGATAAGATCTGACAAATTTGATAACCAACTATAATAGATCCGATTTAGCAACAAACATAATGGTAACAAGCATGATGTGGTCTAAGACTGGATCTACAAACAATGACAGGTCTGACATGATAAAGGTTAAGATCTAAGTCATAGTCATGTCAGAATATTATAGATACGTAGGTTATAGCAGATTCTGATATGATTCAAGTAGTCACAAGTGTAGATCCAAGTTTGGTCATGTCAAGATTAACTTTTTAATTATTTAGATCTAAAAGTAACTTAAATTCATAGTGTTTGGATCTAGAAAAACAAAAGAATCGAATCACGGATCTCTAAGCTTAAATAACTTGATTGCAGAAGAAGGAAAACCTTGATTTAATCTGGGCAGAGTCAGCATCTAGTTCTCCATTATTTTTGGTGTGCAAAAACATGAGAAATGAGGCCATATTTATAGCCTACCACATCTGCTAGATTTGCCGCAAGGGGGGTCCTGTGTAGCTTATGCCATGCTATTATCCTGCCATATCCCCGATATATTGTGTAGCGGGTTTCTAACGCTACACTATTTCCAAATAGCCTTTCCTCTTTAAGCCCCGTTATATTCCGATATATCCCATTATTTCAACTATATTCTGATATTTCTGCAATATCTTATGTAAGAGAAATAAATTAAAAATGACATTTATACATTATAAAATTACTTTTAAATATAATTTTTTAACGTATATTTTTAAGAGTCTAAAATAATATAATATCTATTAAATTTAGTCAAACTAAATAAAAGTTTGCACTTATTTATGTATATTTGCTTATGCTTTTATTTAAAATTAAGAATGTACTAATTATAATCAAGTTGAATGTTAATTTTCCATTTATTTATCATTTATATATATGTAAAAGCATTAAATAAGTTTTATATGTTATTTTAGACTTATCCGCTATATCCTGCTATTTCTCGCTTTATCCCCGCTACAACTTTTTATGCCTCCACGGCATTGGATCCGTTGAGCGCTTTATCTACACGGGGGGGGGGGGGGGGGGTCGATCCATGGGTCGACACCCCCTTGAGGGATCGACCCAAGGTCGACATCCCTGAGCGGGATTTTTGCCGCCTCCCTAAATTTTGAATTTCGAACTGATTTTTGAATTCTGGATTTAATTATATATATATATATTCTTCTTGCATGTATACAAACTTCAAACCTTAATAACTTCTTCATACGGTTTCCGTTTTACGCAAACCAGTTGTTTGTTTTGACCAGAATTTCGAGACAAATGCAATGGCGTAGTCCATTTCACTTAATTCTGATTATTAAATTTAATTATTCTTTAATTTGTCCTCTTTAGTGTTGCTAAAATTATAGGGTATTACAACTAACGTGCCAGCATATTTCGTGGATCTTATGAATAGGGTTTTTAGAGATCAGCTGAACAAGTTCGTGCTTGTGTTCGTCGATTCTGTGTTTCTCTCGAAATGAGGAAGAGCAAAATACACACTTCCGAGTCGTTTAGGAAATCTTGCGAAAGCATCAACTGAGTGCTAAAATTTTAAAGTGTCACTTCTGGAAGAGAGAAGTGAGGCTCTTAGGCCATGTTGTTTCTGGAAATGGGATAGCCGTTGACCCCGCTAAAGTGGCAGCAATCCAGGACCAAGGTAGACCTAAAAATGAGATGGATTTTGGGAGTTTTTTTGGGTTGGCAGGATATTATCATCGTTTTATTAAGGATATCTATAAGATAGCTGCACCATTAATAGGATTGAAGAAGAAGAACTAAGAGTTTACCAGGGATTTTGTAACAACCCGTATTTCCAATAACCTGTTATAACATAAATCGAGGCAGAATTTAATTCTAAAATCTGAATCAAGGGAAACGGGCTATGCCATTGCGTTCGTCTCAGGAAAATACGCGAAATAGAGTCTGAGTTTTCGAAAATCGGAGTCCGTATGACCCAGTTAAGGCCCATTGAAGTTTTCAGAAATTTCCATGATAAAAACAGATTTAAATTTTAAATTAAAAACAAGGATTAGGGCTAACTGGCGTCAGGTGGGAAAACTCCCGCCAAGACCCCCATGTCGACAAGCATGTCGACAGGGGTCTAAGGGTGTCGACTGCCCTGTCGACAGCCCTGTCGACACGGGGTGGCCGGGCAGTTTTGCCTGGCGCACCATTTTTGATTTGGGCTTGGTTGTGTGGCTTGGTTCTGGAGAATTCCGAAATCTGATGGACCTAATTCAACCTAGGGTTAATCCTATGGTCTAAATCACTAGCCTAATCTATAAATAAGACCCTAACCTACCCTAAATCACTCATTATTCATTCTAGCAACCAAACTATGTCAAATTGAATTCTCAAATGGCCTCCACCTAAAAACCCTAGCCTCCACCCTCTTCAAAAATCATTCCTATGAGGATTTTGATGTTCATACAAGCATTTCTAAGTTGTATGAATGATCATTAGCTTGCATACATCATCAAGTTGCAAGCTTTATTTGCTAAGCTAGAGTTTTTGGGATTTTTGTTAATTGGAGCTTTGTTTTGGGTTTTTATATGCTTGCATAAAGGGCTTCTCAATCTTTATTAGTAGATTTGTGTCTTCATAATATTTGTAAGCCCTCTTACCTTCATTTTAGAAACTCTAAAGTTAATATGTGATGAAAGTTGGGATTTATGCATGTTTAATAAGTTATGCATGCTTATGCGAGTTCACTATGCTATGTTATGCATGTTTAATAAGTTATGCATGCTTATGTGAGTTCACTATGCTATGTTACACATGTTTGATAAGTTATGCATGTTTATGCAAGTTCACTATGCCATGATTTGCAAGTTTAACAAGTTATGCATGTTTATGCAAGTTCACTATGCCATGATTTGCAAGTTTAACAAGTTATGCATGTTTATGCAAGTTCACTATGCCATGATTTGCAAGTTTAACAAGTTATGCATGTTTATGCAAGTTCACTATGCTAAGTTATGCAAGTCCAACACGTTATGCATGTTTATTATGATATGTAAGATTTATCATGTATGTTGTGCCAAGTTCCCTCTTTCTATCCTTTATGCGTTATGACGAATATGTAAGCGATAGAATGACGTTGGGGGGGTTTGGGGTAAAACTTAAAATACATGAAAATATGAGATTGGGAATTTACCTATTAAGTTAGGTCTACCCCTTGGGAATTTACCTATTAAGTTAGGTCTACCCAAGTATTTGTTAAACTTGTGATTATGTTTTGAAAATAAAGTGGACATGACACTTAGAAAACATAAGTGTGGCCAACTCGAGGTTGGGTTGAGTTTGTAGCGTAAACCTACCCGGAACCGACCGGCTTAACTAGTTGCTACAAACAATAGGACCCAATGTGAGAAGTTGGTCATGTGTACCTTGGACCCGAGGTTAGACCAAGTTGTGGTGTAAAGCTACCCGGACCCGCCCGGCTTAACTAGTAACCACAACAAAGTCTAATGTGAGAGGTTAAGGCACAATTAAATTAATTAATGCCTCATGATTAGGGTTAAGTCATGGCCCACTAATAGTTAACCAATTTTGGGGATACGAGGGATTAAATGGGGTTAAGTGGTGAACTGTTGGTTACACTTAACTAATTTAATCCATGATTAGTGAGGGGTTAAACCACACTTAACCCTCTTAGAAAACCCTAGCAACGTGGTCTGTTCCAGCAGTAATCCCAGTTTGGTATCATTCACAACCCTAGAGGCTAGGCTAGGGCGGGGCACGATTACTGGACTGATGTAAGCGACCAAAGCGACGGCTGAGTGGTACAGTGGTGCGGGTCCAGGCGGGCTACGGACGTGCACGTAGTCCGGTGTTGGACAAACTCGAGTCACGGGTACCAGTAGGTTTAGACTGTGCATTATTGCTTAGGTGTCTGGGGTTGACACCCGAGGGCTTGATACACCCGAAGGTGGACCCAGCACAGTCTGACTACAACCATATGTGGGCCATATGGACACCAACACTTGACGTGTTAGGTTTATAGGGAGCCGATCGACTAGACCGTTGGGCTGGACCTTGTATTAAGGTCACCTCATGTTATTGGGCCAAAGGTTGGGCTGAGGGATCAATACCGGTTATGTTAGTTTGCTAGTACACTGTGGTGCAAAGCTTAATCTTCTTTATGTGATGACACCTTTATCTATTGCCAGTATGTTCATCTCAGTTTCCATCATGATGTTAACTTTATTAGTTTATAGACTGATCGTAGTAGGGCTTACCAGTCTTTTTGACTGACCTGTTTTCTTTCGCTTCTTTTCTTCCGTTTCCCCCCCCCCCCAGGTTCTCAGGGAGGGAATAGTGGTGCTTAGCTTGGATTGCTTGCTTGTTTGCTGGATAGCTCATGTATGTCTGGACATTGAGCTCGCTATGGTTTATCATCTTTATTTTGGGGATAGCACTATGTATTTCGGTATTTCTGTTTATGATGTACTACACATGTTTATTTTGGCAGATGACTTTATGATGTACTAGACTTGTTTTGAGATGGTTTGAGATATTCCGCTGTTTTATTCTCACTTACTCTGTTTTACATATATACATTTATGTTCTTGTTCTGCCTTGATATATCGTTATGCATGCTTACCCAGTTCTAACGCCCCCTAGAAGCTGGTGCCCCCGAAAGAGTGACCCTAGCGGAGGTGGGGTGTTACAAATTTGGTATCAGAGCCAGGTTTACAAGAAAGAACAAAAAGTTTTTAAAAAGCCTTTTGAAAAACTATTTTCAAAACAAGTATAAAGTATTTTCCAAAGAAAAGTCTAGTATTTTAAAAGGCTATTCCCCAAAAAGCCATTAGCGTTATCCTTCGTTCCCTTGACCTAATCTTATCTTATCTTTCGTTTTAGTATGGCTGAGAATCTTGCCATCCCGGATGGAGTAAATGCACCACTCTGGTATAGGAGACTTCTAGAAGCTAGGGCGGTAGCCGACCCCGCAAACCCTACTCCCACTCCTCCTCTTGTGGTTGAGAATCCTCACCCTAATGTCCCTCCTCCGGTGGTTCCTGTTCCTCCTCCTCCAGTAGTTAATATTCCTCCTCCCGTTGCTAATGTTCCTCCTCCTCCTGTTGCTGAGGCTCCTCTTCCCCCTCCCCCCCCTCAGCATCCTCAGGTTGAGTTCACGAAGGTTTGTAAAGACTTCAAGGCGATGGGAGGCAAGAATTTCCTAGGCACGGAATCTTTTGTTGAAGCTAGGAATTGGCTGAAAGACACTGAGGACTTGTTTGCTATCTTTAGGATTGATGACGAGAGGAAGATCTTATTGACAGTGTGGCTTTTGAAGGACGAAGCAGCCTATTGGTGGGAGGTCACCAATGGGACGAGGCCCGTCGAGACTTAGGCCGATTTGAGGGCTAGATTTGTGGCCAAGTTTCTATCTTCTGCTGAGGCGAATTTACAGATGGAGAAGTTCATTGCATTAAAGCAAGGTGATATGTCTGTCAAGGAGTATGTGAACAAGTTTAATCAGCTGGGCCGTTTTGGTTTGGATATGGTGAACACTCCTGAGAAGAAGGCTCTTCGATTTGCTAGAGGATTGAATGAGCCGCTGCAGGGTTTGGCGATGTCACATATTCCGCATGGGGCTACTTTTGAGAGTTTGGTCGATATGGCTCTACTTCAGGGAGATGGAAAGAAAGAGGTCAAGTCGAGTGATACTCAAGCAAAGAAGACTGATTCTCAAGGTAAAGGCAATCAAGGTGGTCAAAGCAGTCAGGGGAATCAGAACAAGAACAAGAATGGGAACAACAACAAAGGCAAGGGAAAGTGCAATTACTGTGGTGTGCCTGGACACTTTGCTAAGGATTGTAGGAAGAAGAAAAGGAAGCTTAGTGGTGGATGTTTTTCCTGTGGTGAGACTGGACACTTCAGCAAGGAATGCCCGAAGAAGAAAGGGCAGGCTGGACCTTCAGGAGGGCAAGTTCATGCTCTCAATACCGCTCCAGTTCCCGATTGAGGTAGTGTTTCTGTTGAGAACCTTGTTTATGTTTCCGATCTTCCAGTTCGTACCTTGTTTGATTCTGGTGCATCACATAGCTTTATTTCATCTGATCTTGTTGATAGTTTGCACCTTAGTACTAGCTTAGTGGATGATCCCGTTTGTGTTTCGAATCCCATTGGGGGTTCTGCTCATCTATCTATGATATGTGAGGATCTAAGGATCTCTATACTCAGTGTAGAGTTCTTGTGTAGTGCGTATGTTCTTGGTTTCAGGGGATACGGATTGATATTGGGCATGGATTGGCTGTCCAGATATGGAGCCATTCTTGATTGTGAGCATAGGGTTGTGAGGCTTGTGACTCGCCTTGGCAACACCTTAGAGATTTCATGCAATCCGAAGGATCCCGTCATGTTGTGCTATCTTGAATCTCTCGACTCGTCAGAGGAAACCCTTCAGTCTGTAAGGGTGGTCCGAGATTATCCAGATGTTTTTGAAGAAGTTAAGGGGTTGCCCCCTAAACGAGAGATTGATTTTCGCATTTATCTAGTGGATAATGCTAAGCCTGTTTCTTTGCCCGTTCGGCACATGGCTCCGCGTGAGAGACGGGAGCTCAGCAAGCAAGTAAAGGAGTTGCTTGAGAAGAACTTCATCAGACGAAGTATATCCGAATGGGAAGCGCCTGTGGTGTTTGCTACTAAGGCAGATGGTTCTCTTCGACTTTGTGTGGACTATAGAGAGTTGAATAAGCTGACTAAGAAGAACAGACACCCATTACCGAGGATTGATGATCTTTTTGACCAGCTTGTTGGTGCTTCTGTTTTCTCTCAGCTTGATCTTGCTACTGGATTTCATCAGCTCAGAGTGGCTGAAGATAGTATAGACAAGACTGCATTCAGAACTCCAGATGGATTCTTTGAATGGCTTGTTATGCCGTTCGGTTTGACGAATGCACCCGCGTATTTCGTGGACTTGATGAGTAGGGTGTTTCGAGAGTTCTTGAACAAGTTTGTCGTGGTCTTTGTGGATGATATTTTGATCTTCTCCAAGGATGAAAAAGAGCACGCGAGGCATCTTGTAGAGGTGATGGATACGCTTAGAGCGCATCAGTTAAAGGCCAAGTTCTCCAAGTGTCACTTTTGGAGAAGGGAAGTTAGATTCCTTGGGCATATCGTATCCAAGCAAGGCTTAGCGGTGGATCCCGCTAAGGTGGTTGCAGTTCAGGATTGGAAGACTCCAAGGAATGCAACCGAGGTGAGAAGTTTTCTAGGTCTTGCGGGTTTTTACCGGAAGTTCATCAAGGACTTCGCGAAGATTTCTGCTCCTCTCACTAAATTGACGAAGAAGAATTCAGTTTTTGCTTGGAGCTTAGAGTGCGAGCTTGCTTTTCAGAAGCTCAAGAGAGCTCTCACATCAGCACCCGTTCTAGCTTTGCCTGATGGAGGGAAATTATTTACAGTATACACCGATGTGTGTGGCACGGGGTTGGGAGCTATTCTGATGCAAGAGGGCAGAGTGATATGGTTTGGCGGTAGACAACTCAAAGTGCATGAGAAGAATTATCCCACTCATGACTTAGAGTTGGCAGCAATAGTATATGCACTCAAGGCATGGCGCCATTATCTTCTGGGAGAAAGATTTGAGCTTTATACCGATCACAAGTCTTTGAAGTATCTCTTTTCTCAGAAGGATCTGAATCTGAGGCAGCAAAGATGGATGGAATTCTTGGCGTCCTATGATTTTGAAATAGCTTATACCCCTGGCAAGGGGAATGTGGTGGCTGATGCATTGAGTAGAAGAAGGTTGACCCTAAGTCCTCTATTCGTTGAGATGAAGAATTTAGAGTATGTGGCAACCTTTGATTTCTCTTTGGCGATGGAGTCGATGACCGGTTCTTTAGCATCTTTGGAACTCAGGCCTACCCTTCTTGATCAAGTTGGGGCTTCACAGAGAAAAGACCCTCACATAGTGGAGATTATGGATAAGTTGACTCGAGGAGAGACGTCTAGCCACCTCGCTCGATATTCTATTGATGACAAGGGTTGGCTAAGGAGAGATGGAAGGTTCTGTGTTCCCATGGTAGAAGATTTAGTAAGAAAAGTTCTGGAGGAAGCGCATCGCTCTAAATTGACTATACATCCAGGCGGTGATAAGATGTATAAAGATATGAAGCGTATTTTCTTTTGGCCTGGGATGAAGAAGGATGTGGCAGAGTTTGTCTCTAGATGTATCATTTGCCAGCAAGTTAAGGCCGAGTCAAGGAAGCCCGGTGGGCTATTGCATCCTCTAGATGTTCCACTTTGGAAGTGGGAGAGTATCTCCATGGACTTTATTGATGGGCTTCCAAGGTCAAGGAAAGGGAATACGAGCATTTGGGTTATTGTAGATAGACTTACGAAGAGTGCTCATTTTATTCCAGTAAAGAGCAAGAGGACCGCATCTTGGCTAGCGTCCGTATATCTTCGTGAGATTGTGAGACTTCATGGAGTCCCTTCTAGTATTGTCAGTGACCGTGACCCAGTCTTTACAAGTCAATTCTGGAATAACTTGCAAGAGGCTATGGGCACGAGGTTGAATCTGAATACTGCTTATCACCCACAGACGGACGGCCAAACCGAAAGGGTGAATAGGGTACTCGAGGATCTATTGAGGCTTTGTATTCTGGACTTTGGTGGAACTTGGGAAGACCATCTTCCTCTTGTTGAGTTTGCATATAATAACAGTTATCAGGCAAGCATAGGGATGGCACCATTTGAAGCTTTATATGGGAGG
This sequence comes from Allium sativum, assembly GCA_030737875.1. NCBI lineage: Eukaryota > Viridiplantae > Streptophyta > Magnoliopsida > Asparagales > Amaryllidaceae > Allium > Allium sativum. Next base: position 484,384,282 of record CM060913.1, on the reverse strand, counting down.
CCGTGCAAGTCGCCTACATGTTGGTGGGAGACTACAGAGAAGCTCATACTTGGGCCTGATATGATCATAGATACGTCCGAGAAGATCAAGTTGACTCGGAGACGAATGAAAGCGGCCCAAGACCGACAGAAATCCTATGCTGATAAGCGAAGATCCGATTTGGAGTTTGATGTTGGGGATATGGTTTTCGTAAAGGTTTCTCCTTTGCGGAATGTGGTCCGATTTGGAGCTGTTGGGAAGTTAGCACCGAGATTTGTTGGACCCTTCCCTATCATAGAGAGAATTGGGAAGATGGCTTATAAAGTGCAATTGCCCGAGAAGCTGTCCGGAGTGCATAATGTCTTTCATGTCTCGCATCTCCGAAAGTGCCTACATGAGTCCGCTGAGGTGGTTGAACCTAGCATTCTTGAAGACGTGGAAGTAGAGAAAGAGGCAACTTTGAGGAGAGCTCCGATTCGTATCTTGGGGACGGAGACCAAGAAGCTAAGGAATCGAGAGGTCAAGTTGGTGAAGGTTCAATGGGGTGAAGCCGAAGAAGACGCAACTTGGGAAACCGAGGAGAAGATGCGTGGGCTTTATCCATTCCTTTTTGAGGGTACACTCTCAATCTCTTTCCTTTGTTAGCATTTCTTTCTCTTTGCTATCCATGTTTATCTAGTTATCGTGCTAATCTTGTCATGAGAACCTTAGGTAGAAACCCTTTGGATGAAACATGTGTTTGAGACATGTTATGTTTGATGGTTGCAAGTGGTTGCAAGTGTTTGCAAGTGGTTACTCGTGGATGCATGATACACATTAGGCACTAGATCGGCTCACACACTCCTCATATTGCATGTGCATGAGTGTTTATGCTTATTCTTGGATGAAATTTGTATGCAATCACATGGATATTGCATATGGATGTATGATTGAGCACGCATGTAGATATTATACATTATGTTAGGGATTTGCATACATATGGATACATTTCACTAACATATTTTGCATTGATCTTTGCATTAGATAAGTACATATACACACACTTTTGCATATGTTCATACAACATTTTGAATCTTTTAAGGACAATGATTGCTCGTGGATGATGCTTTGAGTAGATGGATGATTGGATGGTAGGATACGTTCTTCCTAACTTGAAGATTTCGGGGACGAAATCCTTTAAGGAGGGGAGAATGTAACAACCCGTATTTTCAATAACCTGTTATAACATAAATCGAGGCAGAATTTAATTCTAAAATCTGAATCAAGGGAAACGGGCTATGCCATTGCGTTCGTCTCGGGAAAATACGCGAAATAGAGTCCGAGTTTTCGAAAATCGGAGTCCGTATGACCCAGTTAAGGCCCATTGAAGTTTTCAGAATTTTCCATGATAAAAACAGATTTAAATTTTAAATTAAAAACAAGGATTAGGGCTAACTGGCGTCAGGCGGAAAAACTCCCACCAAGACCCCCATGTCGACAGGCATGTCGACAGGGGTCTAAGGGTGTCGACTGCCCTGTCGACAGCCCTGTCGACACGGGGTGGCCGGGCAGTTTTGCCTGGCGCACCATTTTTGATTTGGGCTTGGTTGTGTGGCTTGGTTCTGGAGAATTCCGAAATCTGATGGACCTAATTCAACCTAGGGTTAATCCTATGGTCTAAATCATTAGCCTAATCTATAAATAAGACCCTAACCTACCCTAAATCACTCATTATTCATTCTAGCAACCAAACTATGTCAAATTGAATTCTCAAATGGCCTCCACCTAAAAACCCTAGCCTCCACCCTCTTCAAAAATCATTCCTATGAGGATTTTGATGTTCATACAAGCATTTCTAAGTTGTATGAATGATCATTAGCTTGCATACATCATCAAGTTGCAAGCTTTATTTGCTAAGCTAGAGTTTTTGGGATTTTTGTTAATTGGAGCTTTGTTTTGGGTTTTTATATGCTTGCATAAAGGGCTTCTCAATCTTTATTAGTAGATTTGTGTCTTCATAATATTTGTAAGCCCTCTTACCTTCATTTTAGAAACTCTAAAGTTAATATGTGATGAAAGTTGGGATTTATGCATGTTTAATAAGTTATGCATGCTTATGCGAGTTCACTATGCTATGTTATGCATGTTTAATAAGTTATGCATGCTTATGTGAGTTCACTATGCTATGTTACACATGTTTGATAAGTTATGCATGTTTATGCAAGTTCACTATGCCATGATTTGCAAGTTTAACAAGTTATGCATGTTTATGCAAGTTCACTATGCCATGATTTGCAAGTTTAACAAGTTATGCATGTTTATGCAAGTTCACTATGCCATGATTTGCAAGTTTAACAAGTTATGCATGTTTATGCAAGTTCACTATGCTAAGTTATGCAAGTCCAACACGTTATGCATGTTTATTATGATATGTAAGATTTATCATGTATGTTGTGCCAAGTTCCCTCTTTCTATCCTTTATGCGTTATGACGAATATGTAAGCGATAGAATGACGTTGGGGGGGTTTGGGGTAAAACTTAAAATACATGAAAATATGAGATCGGGAATTTACCTATTAAGTTAGGTCTACCCCTTGGGAATTTACCTATTAAGTTAGGTCTACCCAAGTATTTGTTAAACTTGTGATTATGTTTTGAAAATAAAGTGGACATGACACTTAGAAAACATAAGTGTGGCCAACTCGAGGTTGGGTTGAGTTTGTAGCGTAAACCTACCCGGAACCGACCGGCTAAACTAGTTGCTACAAACAATAGGACCCAATGTGAGAAGTTGGTCATGTGTACCTTGGACCAGAGGTTAGACCAAGTTGTGGTGTAAAGCTACCCGGACCCGCCCGGCTTAACTAGTAACCGCAACAAAGTCTAATGTGAGAGGTTAAGGCACAATTAAATTAATTAATGCCTCATGATTAGGGTTAAGTCATGGCCCACTAATACTTAACCAATTTTGGGGATACGAGGGATTAAATGGGGTTAAGTGGTGAACTGTTGGTTACACTTAACTAATTTAATCCATGATTAGTGAGGGGTTAAACCACACTTAACCCTCTTAGAAAACCCTAGCAACGTGGTCTGTTCCAGTAGTAATCCCAGTTTGGTATCATTCACAACCCTAGAGGCTAGGCTAGGGCGGGGCACGATTACTGGACTGATGTAAGCGACCAAAGCGACGGCTGAGTGGTACAGCGGTGCGGGTCCAGGGGGCTACGGACGTGCACGTAGTCCGGTGTTGGACAAACTCGAGGCACGGGTACCAGTAGGTTTAGACTGTGCATTATTGCTTAGGTGTCTGGGGTTGACACCCGAGGGCTTGATACACCCGAAGGTGGACCCAGCACAGTCTGACTACAACCATATGTGGGCCGTATGGACACCAACACTTGACGTGTTAGGTTTATAGGGAGCCGATCGACTAGACTGTTGGGCTGGACCTTGTATTAAGGTCACCTCATGTTATTGGGCCAAAGGTTGGGCTGAGGGATCAATACCGGTTATGTTAGTTTGCTAGTACACTGTGGTGCAAAGCTTAATCTTCTTTATGTGATGACACCTTTATCTATTGCCAGTATGTTCATCTCAGTTTCCATCATGATGTTAACTTTATTAGTTTATAGACTGATCGTAGTAGGGCTTACCAGTCTTTTTGACTGACCTGTTTTCTTTCGCTTCTTTTCTTCCGTTTCCCCCCCCAGGTTCTCAGGGAGGGAATAGTGGTGCTTAGCTTGGATCGCTTGCTTGTTTGCTGGATAGCTCATGTATGTCTGGACATTGAGCTCGCTATGGTTTATCATCTTTATTTTGGGGATATCACTATGTATTTCAGTAATTCTGTTTATGATGTACTAGACATGTTTATTTTGGCAGATGACTTTATGATGTACTAGACTTGTTTTGAGATGGTTTGAGATATTCCGCTGTTTTATTCTCACTTACTCTGTTTTACATATATACATTTATGTTTTTGTTCTGCCTTGATATATCATTATGCATGCTTACCCAGTTCTAACGCCCCCTAGAAGCTAGTGCCCCCGAAAGAGTGACCCTAGCGGAGGTAGGGTGTTACAGATTTAAAGTGTGAGTAAGCTTTCAGAATCCTGAAGGAGAGAATGACAAGTGCTCATGTTTTGACGATTCCAAGTGGGAATGAAGAGATAGTGGTATATAGCGATGCATATGGTACTGGACTTGGAGCAATGCTTATGTAGAAGGATAAGGTCGTAGCCTATGCGAGTCGACAATTTAAACCGCATGACAGGAATTATCTAACTCCTGATTTGGAGTTGGCAGTGATTGTGTTTGCTTTGAAAATGTGGAGACATTACCTGTTGGGAGTTCGATTCGAGTTGTTAATGGATCACAAGTCATTTAAGTGTCTTTTCTCCTGAAAGGATTTGAATCTTCCTCAGCAACGGTGGTTAGAGTTTCTGGCATCGTATGATTTTGGTATAGCCTATATCCTGGGTAAAGGTAACACAGTGGTAGATGCATTGATTCGAAGAAACACAAGTTTGGGAGCGATGTTTTCGGAATGGAAGAGCCTCGAGTACTTGGCAGGATTTGATTTCAGACTACGGTGTGAGTTAGGACTTAAAATGTTGCAAGCTTATCGATAATACCTACTCTCATCGAAAGGATTGGCGAGGGCCAAAAGCATGATGCAAAGCTGGTCGAGATTATAAAGAAGTTGGAACCAGTGGATAAAGAGTTTGAGGTCTATCGAGAAGGTTTGCTTCGAAAGAAAGGACGACTGGTTGTTCCTAATATCGACGGATTGAGAGATAAGGTTCTGAGGAAATGTCATCACTCGAAGTTGATGATTCATCCTGGTGGTAATAAGATGTATCAGGATATGAAGCTAGCTTAATACTGGGAGGATATGAAAAGGGTTGTTGGAAAGTTCATTTCCAAGTGTATGAACAGTCAGTTGGTGAAAGCTGAACAAAAGAAGCCAAGTGGATCGCTTCAGCCATTGGAAGTTCCTACACGGAAGTAGGAGCAGATATCGATGGATTTTATCGATGGACTACCTAGAACTAGGGCAGGAAACGAAGGAAATTAGGGTCATCGTGGATTGCTTGACCAAAAGTGCAAGGTTTATTCTTGTCAAATCGACTAGGAAACATCAAAGTTGGCTGAACTCTATATAAAATGGATAGTTCGATTCCATGGTATCCCGAAGAGTATAGTCAGTGATCGAGATCCATTGTTTATGAGTGAATTTTGGAAGAGTCTACAAGAGACTTTGGGAACCAAGTTGTGTTTGAGTATGTCTTATCATCCCCAAACTGATGGTCAAACCGAGAGGGTTAACCGGGTTTTGGAAGATCTCCTAAGAGCTTGTGTATTGGACTTCAAGGGATCATGGAAAGACCATTCACATGTAGTTGAGTTTGCATAGAACAACAACTACCAGTTAAGCATTGGGATGACCCCATACAAGGCATTGTGTGGTAGACTGTGTAATTTTCCAGCTTGTTGGTTAGAAACGGGAGATAAGTTGATACGTGGGCCAGAGATGATAAGAGAAACATCAGATTGTATCGAGATCATTCGGCAACGAATGAAGGAAGCCCAAGACCGTCTGAAGGGTTATGCTAATAAAAGTTGAAAAGATTTGTAATTCAACGTTGGTGGCATGTTTTACGTGAAGATTTCTCCATTGATGCATGTTGTTCGGTTTGGAAGCAAAAGAAAGTGTGCCCAAGATTCGTTTGACCATTCCCGATAGTCAAGTGGATTGGAAAGCTCGCATATAGATTGGAGTTACTTACGATAATATCGAGTGTGCATAATGTTGTTCATGTATCGTTTCTATGGAAATGTGTGCATGATTCGAATGTGGAGGTATCTCTAGAACAGTACGAAGACCTAGAAGTCAAGAACGTAGTAACAAGACCTCATAAGCCGCTTTGTGTTATAGGGAATGACACGAAATAACTTAGGAGGAAGACAGTTAAGCTAGTCAAGGTGCAATGGAGTGAGGATAATGACGATTGTAGACAGAAGAGAGTATGAAGACGATCCATCCAGAATTCTTAGTAAGTATGGTCCATTGATATCGTGTCACCTTACATTATTGTAACTTATATTATTGTTGTTAGAATTCCACGTGCTAGGTTAAGGCTATGGACGCATGGCTTGATGGATGTTAGTTTGGATGGTGAATTGGTTGCACATGGATGATAGGCATGCAGAATTGTTGTGATTGCTTATGTTTACTTGGGATTTTGGGGGAGAAATTCCTAAGGAGGAAGAACGTAACAGCCCGCATTTTATGTGTCGGAGGATCGTAAAATATTTTTATTTAATTCCCTAAGGATTGGATCATTCACATATTTCGATATGTTGTTTATGGAGATGTGAGACATGTCTATAATTTTTACCAATTTTATTTGTGACCATTTTCCCTCTGTTAGTTTTGTATATGGGATAAATTTAGACTGGGATCAAATCAAGTGTTGAGATGGATTTCATTAGAAAAGAAATGGCGTTGCCAATTCCATGGAGTGGCCATATTAGAGATTTGGTTCAGCAGTTTGGAAGAAATTGTTGTTTTAGTGCTTCTCAATTTCTGTTCGGGTTTTATATGCCATTGATGAGCTGATTTGGAGTGGCTCATTAGTGGGCTAGTGTGAGACTATAAATAGGGGGTTAGAGGCATGGAGAATAGTTTACTTTCTTCATTCTCTCATTTGGTTGAGATCGTGAACCTCCTTGCTCAATCAAATACACCTTTCCACCATTTAAATTCTAAATCTACATGTGAAAGTTAAAGATCAACATTAATCAAAGCTATATCTACATTAAATGAAGGAAGATCGCATCAAATAAGGAGGTTTAGAGTTCATTCTTCGTTGTTCGGATTGAGCATCTAGTGAATTCAAGTTAATTCGAAGGATTGGTGAGTGATAAGCATCTCTCACATGGATTCAATCAAGTATATGGGTCGTTTGATCTTATTTCCATCCTTTTAAGTTGTTTTCACCTAGATCTACATCATGGTAAGTATATTTTTATTTGTATCGCCATTGGATCGAATCTAGCAACTTAAAATCAGTAATTTCTTATGTTAATTAATATGTTTATGCAAGTTAGATCTATTGTTTTAGTTTATCCATTGATTTATCATGATTTGATGAATTTTATATGATTATTGATGAATAATTGTCATTTTGATGTTGTTGATGATTTCATAATGTGTTGATTATTGAACTAGATGATTTGGATGAGTTGTTTGCAACGATGTTGTCGTTCGGTGATGATTTGTTCAAGTTTGGAGCTAGATTGGTCAAATCTGGAGTCAGGTCGTTTTCTAGCTTGGGTCATGTGTCTTTTTGTCCAAGACATAGCGGGTCGTTGGAGGTGTTGGGGATGTGCTTCAGGTCGTCGAAGCTCAGGTCGTTCAAACGATAGGTCGGGTCGGCTATGGTTAGGTCGTAGAGATTAGGTCAGGTTAGTGGTGACATGGAGAAGGTGGATCCGAGCGAGGTAAAGTTAGGACGTTTGCATATTGAAGCAGGTTGGGTCGTTCAAGCTAGGAGCCAGGTCGCTAAAAGTCAGGTCGTAGGCTTCAAGCATGGTGATGGGTCGATGAACCTCTGGGATAGGTCAGGTCGTTCGAGCATGGTCAAGTCAGTTCGTGGAGCATCTGAATTGGGTCGGGTCGTGGAACGACCTGGTGAAGATAGGTCATGGACAACCTTAAGTGAGGTCATAGCATTAAGAAAACGCTGTGAAAGGAGGTTTAAGTGATGTGGTTTGTTTTTCACAGAGGGAAGGTTATAAATGCTATGAAATGGTATATCGACTAAACAGTGTATATGTTAGGTCGACGATGGTTGTGGCTTCGAAGTGAATTCAAGTATAAATGTCGAAGTGCTGCGATGTGTTCAATGATCATCATAATGAAACGAATGTGAAGACGACTCAAAGTGGTGAGTCGATGGATAATAGTTGCTCGAGAAGTTTGCTTGAGCTACGAATAGCCGTCGGGGAGGACAAATAGAGATATTGAAGGCTGAGAGATTATTATTGTCGTAGGTTCTAGCTGGCTCAAAGCAAGGGTATAATAGAGGAGCCTAAAAGACTGGATGGTTGTTGGACGAGTACCCTGGGCATCGTTGAAACGCCTAGATACGTATCGGTGAAAGACGTATGGAGTCTTTTTCTAGAACCGAGGTTACTATTAGCCCTTGACATATGGAAAGGTTGGCCATCATAAGATTAACAATGGTTTCGAAGCAGGATAGGCGGTGATAGCCAGAGTCCTGAATGTTGGTTGTTTTGCTTGTACCGTCTCACATAGATTGTATTTCACCGAAGGAGATGTTTCTTGGGTGCTTGTTTGATGTTGATTTAAACCTTTGGGGCTTGTGCTTAAGGGATATTGATCTCGATTAGGATGATTTACATGAGATATAACTAGTTGCTATGATTGCTATTGTCTGGTTACTTCTGATTTCCATGAATGTATTGTTGTTTTCAAATGCTTGTTGTATAAGCTATCACTGTCAGATTTGGGGAAGACAGTTTTGGGCTCTTCTCTGGTGTTTTTGTAAATTGGTTGGTTGATCTACCTTTTCTCATATACTTTATTGTTAATGTTAGATAGCTGTTATATCGCTCACTAAGACTATTGTCTGACTCAAGGTTTTATGTCTCCCTCTCATTACCTTGGATTGTTCATCCATGTGTTGAATGGGAAGACTGAGTAGCAGGTAGCAGATATTAGTGGACGATGCTGCAGATCGATGACGAGCTGGAGGCTTACGTACCAGTTTCTTACTATACATATTATGTAGTTTTCCGCTGTTTGATGTATTCTCTTAGTGTTGTAATGATGCCTCTTGTGCAGAGTTTGATGATGTAATCCAACGATGTTATGGTTACTCCTTTATGATATGGAAGGTTAAAATTCTATGCAATTATGCTTCTCTATTATTACCTATTGTATATGTTATATTATATTTTATCCTTGCGCTGTGAGTTATACGACAGGTTCCGCCTGTATTATCTTACCTTGATGATCGTCCATGGCTGCCTGGCACACCTTTCAGTGCATTATTCCTCTTGGTAAGTGCAGGACTTATGAGCGGTCGTCTCACAAAAACACATCGACACTAACATATATTGTTGTTCGAGGAAACATGTGCGACGACCTATTCTTCATGTTAGAAGTTTGGGTGTGGAAGACATGTCTCGTTCAACTAAAAATGACAAAACTCATGCTGACTTTCATCTACAAATAACATTCTAATTTCAACTAGAAAAAGGATCGATCTTCTTCATCTTTCACTTCATAAGACTTTGGAAAAACAAAATATTTGATACCTAAGTCATATTTATTTGTAAATTGCGTATTCTGAAGAGAATTCATGATAAAATATTAAAACCAATTGAGTAAATGTAGGTTAAATATTTTTCCTAGTCACTGTAAAATTTTATGTTGCTTTTTCATTCTCTTTTTGATCTTTTTGTTTGAATATTTATTTCCTTCATTTTTAGTGATATTAGGACATTGTACCAATTTTTTAGTATTTTCTTAGTGTTTCCACGAAAATGAGCTTAAATCAAACATGGGAGAAGATAAAGAGACATTGAGTGCACTATTTAAGGATTGAAGTATACCTTATTTGGTCATTTTACACTTCAAATTGGGATATTTTTTGGATTTGTAACATTCTTTGATATAATGAAGTATCTTAGCGTGCTCCTTCTAGGCTTAGAAATACGTTCACTTAAATCATACTCTTCAATCTTCCTTATACAAAAATTTATAATTTTAAACATACTTGGGTAGATAAGAACAAGGTGATGCTTTTCTTTGACTACTATAGGAAGTTCAACATAGATTATATCCTTCCAATTTGATCGCTGATTGAAAATGTTACTAAATTTTCATGTTACACTTTATCTCTACTGCAACCATTCTATGCTTTCTGATTCCTTAGTAAATTTTATCTAAATAGGCTATTTAATTCTAGTCCAACCTATTTCTTTTCCTTTTTAAGTGATATTCGTAGTATTTTCATTTTACATTTTTTATTTTTATTTTCATTTTTGCAAAATTAGTAAGTTTTCTAAATTTTAAAACCCTTCATTTATTTTAGCAAATATTTTCTTTCTACTATAATCATGACATTTTCTTTAGTTAAATTATCGAAAACGTTAAACTTAACTGAGTAAAAACTTACATAAAAACACATCTTTTCTACAAAAAAATCTTTTAGAAATAAGAGAATTTTACAAAAGCATATTTTTGAAAACAATATGGTATTTTAACTTATTATTGTTACTATTATTAGAATATAATGGAAATATTTGTTAAAAAAATTTGAATACCATTTCTGGTTTACAAAAGGAGTTCAAAAGTTGGGTCATACTTTTTTTAATGTTCTATTGTCAAGTGCACATTGAATAAGAGTAGCAACATGCCCAACACAAAATAAAAGGTTTAAAATAGTTACTAAAATAATCTTTCCACTAAGTGTTTTAAATTTAATTTTTAAACAAATTGTAAAAAGTATAACCGATTTTTTTACCCAAAAAACATATCAAATATCTATTATTATGGAAAAGAGTTACAAGACAAACTTTGAAAAAAAATAGCCTGAAATACACCAAGTTTCATTTTTAGGCTATAAGACAAACTTTTGAAAATATTAGGTTGAAGTACGGTGCTAAATATAACTAGCATTTTGTACAGTATAAAACTAAATATAATGTTAATTATAACTGGCATTTTGATATAACGTAAAAACATAATATAATGTTAGTTGTATTTAGTATTTTCTTTTAGTCTAATTTTTTTCAAAGTTTGTCCTTCAGCCTAAAAATGAAACTTGGTGTCCTTCAGTCTTTTTTTTTGAAAGTTTGTCATTCTCTATAATTACCTCTTTATCTTTTATAACTTTTAGAAAATACTTACTTCTTTTACAACTTAAATTGCAGTAAACAAAACCAAATTTCTTAAGCCCATTGCTACCTAACAATTCCTCAAGTGCATAAAATTTTCATTCTTCTTTCAAAGATGGTCAAATCAAGTTTATTTCTCAATACGGAGTCCAACTCAATATGAAGATACTTCAGTATACCTTTAAATAAATGTAAGTCCTTATAACTACAAGCTAAAGGGTTTCTACTTCGACTTGGGAGATTGTCTTAAATTCATAGACTTTTTTTCCATATTCTTGTGTTTTATCTTCATCTTCTTCTTACTATGTAAAGGTCTCATGATGGTAATTTCTTCATGCACCCTTAAATTCATAATTTGTTTGCTATATCTAATTGGTGTAAGAAACCTCAACTAGCATTTCTTTAGGAGGTAAACCAAAATAAATATGAAAAACTCATTTTTCCATCTTAATCGTTGTAACCTTAACACTAATTCTAATCCTCAATTGTTTCTTTATATAATGGATAAGCTAGCAACTACATTGTGGGTACAAATGTACAGTGCTGACGTGGGAAATTAGTTATTTGTACACGTCAACCCCCAAGTGTATGTTTAGTTGTAAACTTATAATCTGAATATCCAAAGTACGAGAAATGTAAAGGGAACACATAACTTTTATAGTGGTTCGGCACTAACGCCTACATCCGCTTTATAGTAATCATTGATCATAATATTGTCGATTACAAAGTTTGTACAAGTCTGGACAATATGTGTATAAAAGTTGTACAATTGAATAACAAATAACTTGTTAATTCGTAACTTTGACCAAAATGTCCTTCTGTTTCATTGAGTCAAAGTGTCTAACAATGTCCAAGAAATAGCTTTAGTGTCGAAGAATATCCAAAGATGTCCAAATATGTCCAAAAATCCAATTGGATGTCCAAAAGTTGTAGGCAAACGTTTGTGTAGCGTTTAAAAGTCCATGAAGATGTCCAAAATCATGAAGACGATGAAGGCAACCATTAATGGTTCTTGAGAGCTCTAATCTTGTATGCTAAAGTGTAGATAATGTCCAAAAATACCAACCAAGATCCAACTCTTTTGAATGCCAAGAGAAGGAGTTTTGGAGGCTTCAGTCCAAATTTCGTATCCCAAAGGATTGCGAAAATCACATCACAAAAAGGTAGCCAAAAAAATAAGTTTCATCCGATTTTTTTTTATCATAGAGCCTTGAATTTTCGTATCCTGAAAATGTGTGTGCGAGCTGTGTCGATCAAGCAGAATCAGCTGATCTATTCGTGAAAAGTGGGTGTGCCACTTTGCCTTGGCATTACCAAATTTCGAATCCCAAGCCAAGCCCTAGAATTCACATCCCATTATCACCGCTTCGCATACGAGGGATTTCATATCTAAGCCGATAATATCCTCATATTTTTGAGATGCCACATCTCGTATCCGCTCTTTGCCCAATCTTGTGATGCGATTCCATGATGCGAACTCGTGGCTTTTTGCATCTGCCCCGGTGCGATCACGAGATTTCGCCTCCTAGCCCAAGCCAATATTTCGACTCGCGAAACTCGAACCCTGACTTTGCCATTTTTTTACTTGCATCCCCATGTCGTGCTCGAGATTTCGAGTGATTTGCCCGAGATTTCGCATCCGATCAGGGATGCAAAATCTAGGGTTGCGAAAATCCAAGCTGCCAAGCCAAAATCCTAGGCTTGATTGACCTGATGCGCGCCTATGGTTTTTGTTGATTTTCCCATGCCGATCACCAATATTTGATGTGCCAGATCAACCAATTTGTCAAATGTCAAATTTTGAAGTCATGAGTTACGCAAGCCATTTTAAGTGATCGTGCCATGCCGATCAGCTGTTTTTGAGTGCATGAAATCAGAGTATACTAGAATCCATGTATTTTCCATGACAAGTCTTGCCACATGATCAGACCAAAACACTCAAGGATTTTGAGCTGATCGAACAGAGTCAATCATATATTTTTACCAAGCCGGATTTTCGAAGCTTATTATCGATGAGGTATTAATGATATTTCCAACCTTTTCCGAACATGTCACGACTTCGACTAATTCGCTTAGTGTTTTCCAGCGATGTTCTCAAGTCTTGAGTGTGTCGCTAACCATAATTTTGACGTGTGGCTGCTTTAACCAAAAAGCGTGTCAACACTTTACCCCCCCAAAACATGTCTTTCTAGATTGGAGGATGATGTGTTTTGCAAGTATCCTGGAAATCTGTAAATTTGTGAATTGAGATTTGGGAGAAGTCCGAAGATCTTTTAGATTGTAATAGAATAGAAGTCTGGCAATCACTAAGATCATATCTTGATAGATTATTAAGTTCGGAATGCATGAGATCATAGAATCTGAAGTTGCGGGCTTGTTGGGTCCTGCTGAAGCAAGTAAGTACCTCTAAAGTAGGGTTTTACACTTGGTGGACCAAGTTATGTGATATCATGTACTCGATGAGCTAGGTTGTTAAGATTCTCATGCGAATAGGGTTAAGGTGAGGAACTTTCGTACTGTGCGGACTAAGTCGGGAAGTTCTTATGCTTGGTGATCCTATTTGGAGAACCTTATCACCCGGTAGCCCAAGTTTTTCGAAAGTCAAGGACTGGAGTCCAAAGTTGTGATTGGCTTCCCGAATGCTAGACCAGAGTCCATACTTCATTATTGATTGATCAAGTGGGGTTTGGAGTCCTAATTTTATATTTGGCAGACCAAGTGTGGAGCCGGAGCCTGAATTTTATACACAACTGGTCGAGTATGGAGCTGGAGCCCAAATTTTATACTAGACTAATCCAGTGTGGAGCCAAAGCCCGAATTTTATACTGTACTGATTCAATGTAGAGATGAAACCTGAATTTTATACAGGATTAATACAGTGTGGAGCCGAAGCCACAATTTATACTGGACTGGTCCAGTGTGGAGTCGGAGCCTGAATTTTATACTGGACTGATCCAATGTGGAGCAAGAGCCTGAATTTTATACTGGACTGATCTAGTATGGAGTTGGAACACAAATTCTACACTGGACTTGTCCAGTGTAGAGCCGGATCCATAATCTTTATTGATACCACAGAATTACAGCTGTCGGTAGTCTTACCCAAAGCATGACTGGAGTCCAAAGTCGGTTCCATGCATGTGTAGGGTGACATTGCCGCTTTGATTATATGTAGAGAAAGTTAAAAAGGCGAGAAGTCACCAATAACAAGAGCAAACACAAGTGACGGACCAGAGTCCGGAAAAGCCAAAGGGAACCATGGGGTCGGATCAGTTAATTATAATGCCTTGGGGGTGTCTAGGCCTACAACTATCTTGAGACGTTGTAGGAGGTTGAGCATGTAGTGCTACAGTTGTAGGATTCCTGACATACTATGGTAATTCACCGCGCCTGATGCATGCCTCGATAAGATCACGAAACTGTCTACAATGGTCAGTGTCATGACCTGGCAGTTCATGGAATAAACAGTACTTGTCACTTGTCAGAACTTGCTTTTTTGGGAGTCGATTCCCTCTTGGGAGGCTTCTAAAAAGACAATTTTGTGGAATCCTTTCCATGCCATGAGTGAGTTCTATGTATGCCAGGAACTTTGGCTCGAAGAAAGGTCGTGTGTTCTGATCATTCTAAGATTTACCCTTTCCTTTCTCGAGTGCAGATGGCCATACGCGTGCCGTAGAGTTGACTTGATGCACAGACATTTAGTCACGGGGGTCCTACTCCCTAAGAAATCTTTCAGTCTTGAAGAAGAATTCGGCAAGGTCCCTTGGCAGGTCCCATCACAATGAGATTTTGAAGTCAGTTTTGTCAAGAACACCAGAGACGGCGGTCATTAGAACCATCAGTGGATCTGGCCTATGGGCAGATGTCTTCGCCGCGTTGAATCTTTCAAGAAATTTACATTGTTTTTCCTGTAGTCTGCTTAACCGATGTCAAAGTCATGACTTTCCTTGGTTAGGTTATATGAAACCTTAATTGCTTAACGAACTTTAAAACTAAGACGTTCTAACTGTTAATGGACTCTAGTTCAACCTGTCTGAACCACAAAGCAGCAATGTCTGTAAGATAGAGCGGGAAGCACTTTGCCATAACGCTGTTTGAAGCAGAGTGTACTTCCATATGGTGCATGTAGCGCATGAGATGAATCGAGGATCCTTCCTACCATCAAAAGCCTCTAACATGGATAATTTGAAGTCCGATGGGTTTTGAGAATTCTTGATATCATGAGAAAATGGGTTGCCAGTAACACAGTCCAGGCTTGCATGGGGAGCCTGTAACGACCTGGATTTTTCGAGCATTTTAATTCGAATATTTAAATGGATTTTAAATATTTTATTTGGAATATTAATGGATTATTAATACTGAACTCGTTATTAAACGATGGTCGAACGTTTAAATTTATATTTAATATAAAACGAACTCGAAACGACGCGGTAGTTCGTATAATTGTGTTTTGAACTTCAACTGGATATAGAGAATCCATTTTAAATCGAATCTCTATAAAACAAGAAGCGTTCGAATCATATTGATTATTGTTTTCTATTGAAAAAGAAAAATTGAGATTTCATTGTATAGATTGTGAGATATGGCCAAATCAAAATTTAGAATAGTCGATATAGAATCGTTAATCGACTGTAACGGTTTATTTGATATAATTAGATATCGGTTTCGAATTTAGACAATATTCTTTTGAGATGTAGTTATAATTTAATTTTTAGGATTTTACTGAAATTTTTAATTCGTAAAATAAGCAACTTTTTATTTGGAGTATTTTGCACCCTGTGTCAGCATTTTGGGGTTTCACAATATAAGTTAATCTACCGATATTATTATATTTTTTGGATCGTGACACATCGCTGGACACAATCATATTTTTATTCCTGTCCGTGGCCGTTTGTACGTTAACGGAATTCTATGTAAACAGCGGTACCACATATTAAACTAAAATAAGATTTTTGGTTAAACTTCATGTTTAAGGAAAACTGACGCACACCTACCAGTGAACAACCTATGCATGTGTTTTCAAAATTTTAGTACACCCTATGTATTGTGTTTTCAAATTACATCTGCTATGCCAACCTTTCTTTTCATTGTGTCCCTGTCCTATGCTGTATTGTTTCCTTGCTACCAATATTTTGAAACCTTCACCTACGGCCCTGACAACTTAAATAAATACATCACTGTTAAGTCCAAATCAAACACCTTTGGAAATGAAAACTGCAGGCCTATGCTTTACCCAAGCACATGCGCCTTGCCTAACTGACTAAATGCCATCCAGACCCTAAGAAGCGAAAGCACCTCTGCCGTATAATTTAGACCACATAGCTACCCTATTTCCAAGCCATGCACAGACATGAATATCGATGGAAATGACATGGCCATTACAGACAGAAGATGCATCCTACAAAATCAAAAGCAACAGAAGCCAATCTCACTGCTAATACACATGCTACGTACCCTAAGAAATCACTCACACATATGAAAGGCCAAGGACACTTTACAGTATGTCTTGTGTTTTCAAACTGACCATCCACTGTGCTTTCACTAACCAGCTACCCTAAGCCTGCCTAAGGAAAGACATCGTTTCTATCCTCAAAATCCGTCCACTATTTATACCCACTGCATTACTTCGTTTTCTTCAATTCTTCAAAGCCAGTATCCTCTCTTCTTTTACCATTCTCAGCACACTTCATTTCCTGAATAATATGCATAAAACCGTACCCTCCTTTTGAAAAAAAAACGAAAGGCACCTGGAATCATGAAAACAGCATCACGTAGAATGGGAGAAACAGTGGGGAAGCCGTGATGTACTGGGTAGGGTATGCGTGGGTTTCTGGTAGCGGAGGACGACAGACGGTGGTCGGAATCTGGAGCGAAGTGGGAAGAAGGTGATGGCTTATTACAGGGAGAGAAGGGTACTGTGCACCTAGTAGTTTTGCGGTTTGGCTTTGGGTACTTGACGTGGAGTTGAATCAAGGGGAGTAGGGGAGGCTTTTATTATTAAAAAAAAAGAACAAAAACGTTACAAGAGAGCGGGTATAAAAAGACATGGGGAGGCTGACCTGCTGTTGCATGTAGGAACGAAAGGAGGTGGAAGGAAAAAGCTTTGGAGAAGACAATGATGTTGGTAGCGGTGCACTTTGGGTTTTGACGTGGGCATGCTGGGTTTTATTTGGGCGTTGGGCCGAGTAAAAAAAAAAAAGAATTAGCAGGAGAAACGTAAAGGAAGAAGAACGTGGAAATGGAACCATGTTTCCAGATGAGGGATGGAAGAAAACTGCTGCGTGGGGGAACAAGTGGCTACATGGGCTGATGTTGAGTTCTGACGGGCTCTTGGGCCTTGTGTTTAAAGAACTAAAAAAAAAATACAAAGAGAGAAAAAGGAAAAAGGTGGTCTGCATGTTCCAAACAAAACACAGCAGGATGGGCGAACATTCTTGATTCCGGGAGCAGATGTAAAGCTGGTACGGGTTGGTTAGTTCACAGTTCCTAAACCAGGTCGATTTATTTTACAGGTAAGGCCGGAAATTTAAAGATTTAGTTATTTAACTTAACTAATATTTAAGTTTCAAGAAGGAAACATACATAGACTTTAAAAAAAGTATATTTAATATATGTTGTGTTAACGTATATACTAAGTAACATGGTTAGTATATCTGCAAGAGGGGTTATATTAACGATGTAGTTGGATAAATTAAAATATAATTAGGGTTAATTATATTAATTTAAATTCGCGTTAACATTAATGATAATAACTTCATTTTTTGTTAACAGAATTGAACGAACTAGGAGGCGGTGGACCTGTGTCGGCAAAACACGACGTTATGGAACTGCGTTGGTCAACACTAGAAGTTACCGGAATCCTTAATAAAATTAAACGCATGTTTAATTTTATTAAAACAACTCGTTCAATCGACAATCAAAGTGAGTTAAACTCACTCAGTTCCCCTACTTATAATTTTTATAAGTCGGGTTTATTTATTTATATGCCATGTTTGCTAATTGTTGGTTGATTTGATTGTTGAGATGCTGTTAAACATGGTTATACCGATTATTTAAATTAAGCCGTTGTTTAATTTAAGTAAAAAGACATCGTTATTTTTAACGGTGGTCTCCAAACAAGGTAACTTACCTTGTTGATTACGTTTATAATATACACGTATTTGATTGAATTGTATGCTTGAACTGATGTTAGTAGTTGACCGTTATCAGTTAAATTTATTATCATCATCATGTGAACTGTTGAACCCATATGATTGGATTATTGAATTGGTTATTGATTGTTGAACCCAAAATTCATCATTTGTTTGGTTATTAACCAATAAGTGATATTGGTTGAGGAATGTATAACAGATGGCCAAATATACAAACTGTTCGTAAAGACAGATTTACCGTTAGGTAAATCGATAGAAATGAAGTTATGAAATTTATTTTATTACTGAATATAGTTTTTTTTAAAATATTATTTTAAACGAAGTTTGTAAAAAGCAAATAAACCAACCACAGATATATATTTGTTTGTTTTACCAACAGTCACTATTTTTGTACCGAAATCTGCCGTGTGCGAAGCACGTGCTTCTTCTAAATTTTTAAATGATTTATAACGTAAATTCTTATAAAGATTGATAAGCAAATAAGTAGGGATCGACGCGACGACTAGTAACCGAGATAAATTGTTTTATGAGACAGTTAAAGTAGATTATATTTAATTGATTATTATTTTAATAATCAAATGGGTTTATTTAAATTAATTGAATTTAAAGAGGAAGGTGAATCGAGATTAGATTAATGAGTTAATCACCTTTTGACCGAATCACCTTTTGTTAACAAAAGTGGATTCATTAAATTTATTATTTATTTAATGGAAATATTTAATGGTTAGGTAAACATTTTTATAAAGGTCAATATTTGATTACCATTTATTTGAGATATTAGAGATTAAAAGGAAAAATGGAAGTTTATGAAACAATAAGGCCTATTTATTTAAAAATGATATTTTAAAGAAAATAATAATAATAATATAAGTGAAGTTATATTGAAGTTTTAAAGTAAATTATTATTTGAAATTATATTGAATTTGATTAAAATTGGACGGAGTTATAAAACTCGAGTTTATTGAATATCATGGAACGAAGTTTTGGAAGGAAAATCAAACTAAAAACCCTAGTTGGAATTTTAGTGGCCAGGCGAGTTAAGTTATGTGCGATATAGATTCGTCGTACTAATTAAGAGATGAGGTTTCATCATGTTATAACTAAACTGGGATTTTTTTTGATATTGGGAATGAATATCAGGTTTGATATTACAACTGACTACATCTTAAGATAAGAACGTTGTTGATCAAGGTCTGAGAGGTAATTAAATACCCCAACTTGAACGACTTTGGGATCATCGAAGGATTGTATTAGTTGTGATGGTAAAGATGTTAGTGAGATTTATTTTGGAGAGAAATACTGTAACGTTATTTGAAGAGTTTGGAAACATATAAATGGTATTTCGAAATAAAAGAATTTAAAAGAAATTTGAGAATAAGAAATGACATTCCCATAACAAAAGAAATGAAAAGGATTTGTGAAAATATAATGATATTTTCAAAGGAGGCGATTTTTGGAATGAGTTTATTCTAAAAAGCAAAGTGACGATTATAGTGTTCGAATAATGGAAACAAAAGGAGATTTCATAATAATGTTTTTATGATCGTAAGTTGAATCGAGTCTGCAATTGTAGATAATAATTAATGCTATAGCGAATGTTTTGAAATGGAAGTTAACGGGAAAATTTGATATGGTTTTAAGATATTTTTCCAAGTATATTAATAAAATGATTTGAGGATATTATATATTAAAACTGATATATTATTTTTAAAGGCCAAGTGATGCTATATAAACCTATGGGTTTGTTTTATTTATATGTTTGTTTATTTTGATAGTTAAATAACCGACTATCAAAATCATGCCCAATACACTGTTGGTATGGAAAGACTGGGATCGAATTTATATTCGAAAACCATTCCGACCAACGGAAACGTAAATGAAGAAGATATCCGATGCTGATCGAGATGGAGCAATGAAGACCGTAAATCTTCATGAGCGGGGGAACTATTGTTGAATTTCTTTGGCTTATCCCCATAGATATTTCGATAATGATTCTGTTGTGATTGAGATCTACGGATTGTAAGGACTACTCGCTATTGATCTATAGGGTGATTCCTGGGATGCGGTAGGAGGGTGCCTTCGGTTCATCCTGTTTCGGGATGACTTGTATGGACGATATGAATGGTGGCCAAATATTCTAAAAGTCGATTATAACCTCAAGCCTCATCAACCGGGAAATGACAAAAATCGGGCAGGCAGCATGGCTATGTAGGTTGCTCCCATTAGGGTGTATAATCACCTATCTAGAGAAAATTCTTTTGCTTCTTTTATCTATCGATGCTGTCCCTTTTCGGGAGACGGTGGGTCACACCCAACCGTTGGTGATATACATTCGATACACTCAAGCGAAATGAGTGGTCGGTCATGTGTGGGCCAGGTTACAAGATGTTCTTGTTGAACCCAGTGTATTCGTCTCTAGAGATACACTATCGGCAGGTGGTTCCATACCTTGTCATGGTCGGAATCCAATCCCCAATAAGCGCCCGCGGTTTTGTCTGTATACCATATATGGGGAGCGTGAAATGCAAGCGTTCTGCTAGATTCTATTTAGTTGTATTAAGACATTATTATAATATCAGACAAGTATTGATTTTCAAATGTTTTGGGTTATCGTACGATAAAAACCATCCGTATTTATGTGTGGATTTGGTCTTACGATTATCCTTTTCTTTCCAAAGGATTTTGAACTTTAAAAATAAAGTTGGATGATCACCCTTAAAAATTTTGCGAGTTTTTCTCACTCTGGTTCACCAGACTGACCCGGTGTTTTGTAATGCTCGGGTTAGACCGGGTTGTACAGGTTTAGGTTACCCGATGCTGTGAAGTCCAAAGACGAGCTGAAGGTGTTCAGACATATGATATAATCTAGTGTTATTCCGTTGTATGATGTATATGAGGACAGATTATTATAGCTGTCCTGGTGTATTGATGTACTCTGATAATTGTAAGTTTTTATTCAAAGCTCTCTATAAAGTTTATTTACATATTATATTTTGTTCCGTTGCGATGTGAGACTCTGTAATATATTGGCATCTTCTTCTTATATTCTAACTTTCTTTCTTTCTTTCTTATCTCACCCTCTAAACTCTTTCTTATAGCCTTCTGGGGTTTTTGATACTTGGGTTTTGGATACAGGTTGGGTTAGTGTCAAGATTCAAGTCCCGGGTCGCTACAGTTGGTATCAAAGCCAAGTTTAGGAATAACCTTGGCTCTGTGGCGTTACTCGATAGAGATAGGGTTAGTAATACCCTAGATCGAGACTGAGTGTATATAAATACGAGAGCGTATTTGTAAATTTTATATAAAAAGAGTTTTGCATTGTGTTGATTGATCGGTTCAAGTTGAATTAATCAATTGATACAATATTGTTTTGTAAAGAGGGTAAATGAAATAATTTTTCTCAAACTATATTTTTGTATGGAAAGAAAATAATTTTATTAAATTATTGATATTAGTTTATTGATGGATTTGATTGAGAATTCAAATGAGATAGAAAATTTGAATGAGTTGATATAACCAGAAGAATTGGTAAATTCGAATATTAAAAATAAAATTAAGTGAATTGGGATTCAGCTTAAGATAAGTTAAATAAAATGAAATGGTTTGGTTAACATGGTTGTCCATTGTTTCCTGGTTTAATACTAAATTGATTGAATAATAATAAGAACTCATCAGCGATTAAATGAACTAAAAACTAGAAAATAAAACTTCAGTATAATGAATTAGTAGAAAATCAAATATGAAATGAAACAAAAAAGATTTGACCCTATATCTGGTATTGGCATTGGATATTGAGTTAAATGAAGGTTGAAAGAGAAGGAAAAGCTGATAGTTGATTTACTTTGGAATTAGAGTATCGGTTGCCCGGCAAATAGGTAAACCTTAATATTATTGATTTGGTGTTTGGTTTTATACCCCTGAGTTGGGTAGCCGCTTGGCTTTGTTTTCTTTTGATCGATATGTGAGGCCCAGAGTGGCGATGTTGTAGTTGATTGGATCAAACAGTACAGAGGAGGTGCTGGCGAATTTTTCGCAGAATTTTAAAACTTCGTATTTTATATAATTATCTTGAAACTAATTGGGTTTGGTGCATTCCTCTTACTTAGAAATTTCGAGGACGAAATTTATTTAAGGGGGGAAGAATGTAACGACCTAGATTTTTCGAGCATTTTAATTCGAATATTTAAATGGATTTTAAATATTTTATTTCGAATATTAATGGATTATTAATACTGAACTCGTTATTAAACGACGGTCGAACGTTTAAATTTATATTTAATATAAAACGAACTCGAAACGACGCGGTAGTTCGTATAATTGTGTTTTGAACTTCAACTGGATATAGAGAATCCATTTTAAATCGGATCTCTATAAAACAAGAAGCGTTCGAATCATATTGATTACATTTTTCTATTGAAAAAGAAAAATCGAGATTTCATCGTATAGATTGTGAGATATGGCCAAATCAAAATTTAGAATAGTCGCTATAGAATCGTTAATCGACCGCAACGGTTTATTTGATATAATTAGATATCGGTTTCGAATTTAGATAATATTCTTTTGAGATGTAGCTATAATTTAATTTTTAGGATTTTACTGAAATTTTTAATTCGTAAAATAAGCAACTTTTTATTGGAGTATTTTGCACCCTGTGTCAGCATTTTGGGGTTTCACAATATAAGTTAATCTACAGATATCGTGACACCTCGCTGGACACAATCATATTTTTATTTCTGTTCGTGGCCGTCTGTACGTTAACGGAATTCTTTGTAAACAGCGGTACCACATATTAAACTAAATTAAGATTTTTGTTTAAACTTCACGTTTAAGGAAAACTGACGCACACCTACAGTGAACAACCTATGCATATGTTTTCAAAATTTTAGTACATCCTATGTATTGTGTTTTCAAATTACATCTGCTATGCCAACCTTTCTTTTCGTTGTGTCCCTGTCCCATGCTGTATTGTTTCCTCGCTACCAAGATTTTGAAACCTTCACCTACGACCCTGACAACTTAAATAAATACATCACTGTTAAGTCCAAATCAAACACCTTTGGAAATGAAAACTGCAGGCCTATGCTTTACCCAAGCACATGCGCCTTGCCTAACTGACTAAATGCCATCCAGACCCTAAGAAGCGAAAGCACCTCTGCCGTATATTTTAGACCACATAGCTACCCTATTTTTAAGCCACGCATAGACATGAATATCGATGGAAATGACATGGCCATTACAGACAGAACATGCAGCCTACAAAATCAAAAGCAACAGAAGCCTATCTCACAGCTAATGCACATGCTACGTACCCTAAGAAATCACTCACGCATATGAAAGGCCAAGGACACCTTACAGTATGTCTTGTGTTTTCAAACTAACCATCCACCGTGCTTTCACTAACCAGCTACCCTAAGCCTGTCTAATGAAATACATCGTTTCCATCCTCAAAAATCCGTCCACTATTTATACCCACTGCATTACTTCGTTTTCTTCAATTCTTCAAAGCCAATATCCTCTCTTCTTTTACCATTCTCAGCACACTTCATTTCCTGACTAATATGCATAAAACCGAACCCTCCTTTTGAAAAAAAAACGGAAGGCACTTGGAATCATGAAAACAGCATCATGTAGAATGGGAGAAACAATGGGGTAGCCGTGATGTACTGGGTAGGGTAGGCGTGGGTTTCTGGTAGCGGAGGACGGCAGATGGTGGTCGGCGTCTGGTGCGAAGTGGGAAGAAGGTGATGGGTTATTACAGGGAGAGAAGGGTACTGTGCAGCAAGTAATTTTGCGGTTTGGTTTTGTGTACTTGATGTGGAGTTGAATCAAAGGGAGTAAGGGAGGCTTTTATTATAAAAAAGAAGAAGAGCAAAAACGTTAGAAGAGAGCGGGTATAAAAAGACATGGGGAGGCTGACCTGTTGTTGCATGTAGGAACGAAAGGAGGTGGAAGGAAAAAGCTTTAGAGAAGACAGTGTTGTTGGTAGCGGTGCACTTTGGGTTTTGACGTGGGCATGCTGGGTTTTATTTGGGCCTTGGGCCGAATAAAAAAAAATTAGAAGGAGAAACGTAAAGGAAGAAGAACGTGGAAATGGAACCATGTTTCCAGATGAGGGATGGAAGAAAACTGTTGCGTGGGGGAACAAGTGGCTACATGGAATGATGTTGAGTTCTGACGGGCTTTTGGGCCTTGTTTTTAAAGAACTAAAAAAAAAATACAAAGAGAGAAAAAGGAAAAAGTTGGTCTGCATGTTCCAAACAAAACACAGCAGGATAGGCGAACATTCATGATTCCGGGAGAAGATGTAAAGCTGGTACGGGTTGGTTAGTTCACGGTTCCTGAACCAGGTCGATTTATTTTATAGGTAAGGCAGGAAATTTAATGATTTAGTTATTTAACATAACTAATATTTAAGTTGCAAGAAGGAAACATACATAGACTTTAAAAAAATTATATATATACCGTGTTAACATATGTTGTGTTAACGTATATACTAAGTTACACGGTTAGTACATCTGCAAGAGGGGTTACATTAACGATGTAGTTGGATAAATTAAAATATAATTAGGGTTAATTATATTAATTTAAATTCGCGTTAACGTTAATGATAATAACTTCTTTTTGCGTTAATAGAATTGAACGAACTAGGAGGCGGTGGACCTGTATCGGCAAAACACGACGTTATGGAACTGCTTTGTTCAACACTAGAAGTTACCGGAAGCCTTAATAAAATTAAACGCATGTTTAATTTTATTAAAACAACTCGTTCAATCGACAATCAAAGTGAGTTAAACTCACTCAGTTCCCCTACTTATAATTTTTATAAGTCGGGTTTATTTATTTATATGCCATGTTTGCTAATTGTTGGTTGATTTGATTATTGAGATGCTGTTAAACATGGTTATACCAATTATTTAAATTAAACCGTTGTTTAATATAAGTAAAATGACATCATTATTTTTAACGATGGTCTCCAAACAAGGTAACTTACCTTGTTGATTACGTTTATAATATAAACGTATTTGATTGAATTGTATGCTTGAACTGATGTTAGTAGTTGACCGTTATCAGTTAAATTTATTATCATCATCATGTGAACTGTTGAACCCATATGATTGGATTATTGAATTGGTTATTGATTGTTGAACCCAAAATTCATCATTTGTTTGGTTATTAACCGATAAGTTATATTGGTTGAGGAATGTATAGCAGATGGCCAAATATACAAACTGTTTATAAAGACAGATTTACCATTAGGTAAATCGATAGAAATGAAGTTATGAAATTTATTTTATAACTGAATATAGTTTTTTTAAAATATTATTTTAAACGAAGTTTGTAAAAAGCAAATAAACCAACCACAGATATATATTTGTTAGTTTTACCTATAGTCACTATTTTTGTACCGAAATCTGCCATGTGCAAAGCACGTGCTTCTTCTAAATTTTTAAATGATTTATAACGTTAATTCTTGTAAAGATTGATAAGCAAATAAATAGGGATCGATGCGACGACTAGTAACCGAGATAAATTGTTTTATGAGACAGTTAAAGTAGATTATATTGAATTGATTATTATTTTAATAATCAAATGGGTTTATTTAAATTAATTGAATTTAAAGAGGAAGGTGAATCGAGATTAGATTAATGAGTTAATCACCTTTTGACTGAATCAACTTTTGTTAACAAAAGTGGATTCATTAAATTTATTATTTATTTAATGGAAATATTTAATGGTTAGGTAAACATTTTTATAAAGGTCGATATTTGATTACCATTTATTTGAGATATTAGAGATTAAAAGGAAAAATGGAAGTTTATGAAACAATAAGGCCTGTTTATTTAAAAATGATATTTTAAAGAAAATAATAATAATAATATAAGTGAAGTTATATTGAAGTTTTAAAGTAAATTCTTATTTGAAATTATATTGAATTTGATTAAAGTTGGATAGAGTTATAAAACTCGAGTTTATTGAATATCATGGAACGAAGTTTTGGAAGGAAAATCAAACTAAAAACCTAAGTTGGAATTTTAGTAGTCAGGCGAGTTAAGTTATGTGCGATATAGATTCCTCGTACTAATTAAGAGATGAGGTTTCATCAAGTTATAACTAAAATGGGATTTGTTTTGATATTGGGAATGGATATCAGGTTTGATATCACAACTGATAACATCTTAAGATAAGAACATTGTTGATCAAGGTCTGAGAGGTAATTAAATACCCCAACTTGAACGACTTCGGGATTATCGAAGGATTGTATTAGTTGTGATAGTAAAGATGTTAGTGAAATTTATTTTGGAGAGAAATACTGTAACGTTATTTGAAGAGTTTGGAAACATATAAATGGTATTTCGAAATAAAAGAATTTAAAAGAAATTTGAGAATAAGAAATGACATTCCCATAACAAAAGAAATGAAAAGGATTTGTGAAAATATAATGATATTTTCAAAGGAGGCGATTTTTGGAATGAGTTTATTCTAAAAAGCAAAGTGACGATTATAGTGTTCGAATAATGGAAACAAAAGGAGATTTCATAATAATGGTTTTATGATCGTAAGTTGAATCGAGTTTGCAATTGTAGATAATAAGTAATGCTATAGCGAATGTTTTGAAATGGAAGTTAACGGGAAAATTTGATATGGTTTTAAGATATTTTACCAAGTATATTAATAAAATGATTTGAGGATATTATATATTAAAACTGATATATTATTTTTTAAAGGCCAAGTGATGCTTTATAAGCCATTGGGTTTGTTTTATTTATATGTTTGTTTATTTTGATAGTTAAATAACCGAATATCAAAATCATGCCCAATACGCTGTTGGTATGGAAAGACCGGGATCGAATTTATATTCGAAAACCATTCCAACCAACGGAAATGTAAATGAAGAAGATATCCGATGCTGATCGAGATGGAGCAATAAAGACCGTAAATCTTCATGAGCAGGGTAACTATTGTTGAATTTCTTTGGCTGATCCCCAGAGATATTTCGACAATGATTCTGTCGTGATTGGGATCTACAGATTGCAAGGACTACTCGCTACTGATCTATAGGGTGATTCCTGGGATGCGGTAGGAGGGTGCCTTCGGTTCATCCTGTTCCGGGATGACTTATATGGACGATGTGAATGGTGGCCAGATATTCTAAAAGTCGATTATAACCTCAAGCCTAATCAACCGGGAAATGACAAAAATCGGGCAGGCAACATGGCTATGTGGGTCGCTCCCATTAGGCTGTATAATCACCTATCTAGAGAAAATTCTTTTGCTTCTTTTATCTATCAATGATGTCCCTTTTCGGGAGACGGTGGGTCACACCCAACCGTTGGGGATATACATTTGATACACTCAAGCGAAATGAGTGGTCGGTCATGTGTGGGCTGAGTTGCAAGACGTTCTTGTTGAACCCAGTGTATTCATCTCTAGAGATACACTATCGGCAGGTGATTCCATACCTTGTCATAGTCGGAATCCAATCCCCAATAAGCGCCCGTGGTTTTTTCTGTATATCATATATGGGGAGCGTGAGATGCAAGCGTTCTGCTAGATTCTATTTAGTTGTATTTAGACATTATTATAATATCAGACAAGTATTGATTTCCAAATGTTTGGGTTATCGTAAGGTAAAAACCGTCCGTATTTATGTGTGGATTTGGTCTTACGATTATCCTTTTCTTTCAAAAGGATTTTGAACTTTAAAAATAAAGTTGGATGATCACCCTTAAATTTTGCGAGTTTTTCTCACTTTGGTTCACCAGACTGACCCAGTGTTTTGTAATGCTTGGGTTAGACCGGGTTGTACAGGTTTAGGTTACCCGATGCTGTGAAGTCCAAAGACGAGCTGAAGGTGTTCAGACATATGATATAATCTAGTGTTATTCCGCTGTATGATGTATATGAGGACAGATTATTATAACTGTCCCGGTGTATTGATGTACTCTGATGATTGTAAGTTTTTATTCAAAGCTCTCTATAAAGTTTATTTATATATTATATTTTGTTCCGCTGCTATGTGAGACTCTGTGTTATATTGACTTCTTCTTCTTCTTCTATTCTAACTTTTTTTCTTTCTTATCTCACCCTCTAAACTCTTTCTTATAGCCTTCTGGGGTTTTTGATACTTGGGTTTTGGACACAGGT
Organism: Allium sativum; assembly: GCA_030737875.1. Lineage (NCBI taxonomy): Eukaryota > Viridiplantae > Streptophyta > Magnoliopsida > Asparagales > Amaryllidaceae > Allium > Allium sativum. The sequence continues at coordinate 484,356,095 of CM060913.1, read as the reverse complement.
TGGGTTAGTGTCAAGATTCAAGTGTCGAAATTCCCGGGTCGCTACAGTTGGTATCAAAGCCAAGTTTAGGAATAACCTTGGCTCTGTGGCGTTACTCGATAGAGATAGGGTTAGTAATACCCTAGATCGAGACTGAGTGTATATAAATACGAGAGCGTATTTGTAAATTTTATATAAAAAGAGTTTTGCATTGTGTTGATTGATCGGTTCAAGTTGAATTAATCAATTGATACAATATTGTTTTGTAAAGAGGGTAAATGAAATAATTTTTCCCAAACTATATTTTCGTATGGAAAGAAAATAATTTTATTAAATTATTGATATTAGTTTATTGATGGATTTGATTGAGAATTAAAATGAGATAGCAAATTTGAATGAGTTGATATAACCAGAAGAATTGGTAAATTCGAATATTAAAAATAAAATTAAGTGAATCGGGATTCAAATTAAGATAAGTTAAATAAAATGAAATGGTTTGGTTAACATGGTTGTCCATTGTTTGCTGGTTGAATACTAAATTGATTGAATAATAATAAGAATTCATCAGCGATTAAATGAACTAAAAACTAGAAAATAAAACTTCGGTATAATGAATTAGAAGAAAATCAAATATGAAATGAAACCGAAAAGATTTGACCCTATATATGGTATTGGCATTGGATATTGAGTTAAATGAAGGTTGAACGAGAAGGAAAAGTTGATAGTTGATTTGCTTTGGAATTAGAGTATCGGTTGCCCGACAAATAGGTAAACCTTAATATTATTGATTTGGTGTTTGGTTTTATACCCCTGAGTTGGGTAGCCGCTTGGCTTTGTTTTCTTTTGATCGATATGTGAGGCCCAGAGTGGCGATGTTGTAGTTGATTGGATCAAACAGTACAGAGAAGTTGCTGGCGAATTTTTCACAGAATTTTAAAACTTTGTATTTTATATAATTATCTTGAAACTAATTGGGTTTGGTGCATTCCTCTTACTTAGCAATTTCGAGGACGAAATTTATTTAAGGGGGAAGAATGTAACGACCTAGATTTTTCGAGCATTTTAATTCGAATATCTAAATGGATTTTAAATATTTTATTTGGAATATTAATGGATTATTAATACTGAACTCTTTATTAAATGACGGTCGAACGTTTAAATTTATATTTAATATAAAACGAACTCGTAACGACGCGGTAGTTCGTATAATTGTGTTTTGAACTTCAACTGGATATACAAAATCCATTTTAAATTGGATCTCTATAAAACAAGAAGCGTTCGAATCATATTGATTATCGTTTTCTATTGAAAAAGAAAAATCGAGATTTCATCGTATAGATTGTGAGATATGGCCAAATCAAAATTTAGAATAGTCGCTATAGAATCGTTAATCGACCGTAACAGTTTATTTGACATAATTAGATATCGGTTTCGAATTTAGACAATATTATTTTGAGATGTAGTTATAATTTAATTTTTAGGATTTTACTGAAATTTTTAATTCGTAAAATAAGCAACTTTTTATTTGGAGTATTTTGCACCCTGTGTCAGCAATTTGAGGTTTCACAATATAAGTTAATCTACCGATATTATTATATTTTTGGGATCGTGACACAACGCTGGACACAATCATATTTTTATTTCTGTTCATGGTCGTCTGTACGTTAACGGAATTCTATGTAAACAGCGGTACCACATATTAAACTGAAATAAGATTTTTGTTTAAACTTCATGTTTAAGGAAAACTGACGCACACCTACTAGCGAACAACCTATGCATGTGTTTTTAAAATTTTAGTACACCCTATGTATTGTGTTTTCAAATTACATCTCCTATGACAACCTTTCTTTTCGTTGTGTCGCTGTCCCATGCTGTATTGTTTCCTCGCTACCAAGATTTTGAAACCTTCACCTACGGCCCTGACAACTTAAATAAATACATCACTGTTAAGTCCAAATCAAATACCTTTGGAAATGAAAACTGCAGGCCTATGCTTTACCCAAGCACATGCGCCTTGCCTAACTGACTAAATGCCATTCAGACCCTAAGAAGCGAAAGCACCTCTGCCGTATATTTTAGACCACACAGCTACCCTATTTCCAAGCCACGCACAGACATGAATATCGAGGGAAATGACATGGCCATTATAGACAGAACATGCAGCCTACAAAATCAAAAGCAATAGAAGCCTATCTCACAGCTAATACACATGCTACGTACCCTAAGAAATCACTCACGCATATGAAAGGCCAAGGACACTTACAGTATGTCTTGTGTTTTCAAACTAACCATCCACCGTGCTTTCACTAACCAGCTACCCTAAGCCTGCCTAAGGTAAGACATCGTTTCTTTCCTCAAAAATACGTCCACTATTTATACCCACTACATTAATTCATTTTCTTCAATTCTTCAAAGCCAGTATCCTCTCTTATTTTACCATTCTCAGCACACTTCATTTCCTGACTAATATGCATAAAACCGAACCCTCCTTCTGAAAGAAAAAAAAACAAAAGGCACCTGGAATCATGTAAACAGCATCACGTAGATTGGGAGAAACAGTGGGGAAGCCTGATGTACTGGGTAGGGTAGGCGTGGGTTTCTAGTAGCGGAGGACGGCGGACGGTGGTCGGAGTCTGGTGCGAAGTGGGAAGAAGGTGATGGGTTATTACAGGGAGAGAAGGGTACTGTGCAGCAAGTAGTTTTGCGGTTTGGATTTGGGTACTTGACGTGGAGTTGAATCAAGGGGAGTAGGGGAGGCTTTTATTATATAAAAAAAGAACAAAAACGTTAGAAGAGAGCGGGTATAAAAAGACATGGGGAGGCTGACCTGCTGTTGCATGTAGGAACGAAAGGAGGTGGAAGGAAAAAAGCTTTAGAGAAGACAGTGCTGTTGGTAGTGGTGCACTTTGGGTTTTGATGTGGGCATGCTGGTTTTTATTTGGGCCTTGGGCCGAGTAAAAAAAAGAAGAATGAGCAGGAGAAATGTAAAGGAAGAAGAACGTGGAAATGGAACCATGTTTCCAGATGAGGGATGGAAGAAAACTATTGCGTGGGGGAACAAGTTGCTACATGGGCTGACGTTGAGTTCTGACGGGCTTTTGGGCCTTGTGTTTAAAGAACTAAAAAAAATATACAAAGAGAGAAAAAGGAAAAAGGTGGTCTGCATGTTCCAAACAAAACACAGCAGGATAGGTGAACATTCTTGATTCCGGGAGCAGATGTAAAGCTGGTACGGGTTGATTAGTTCACGGTTCCTGAACCAGGTCAATTTATTTTATAGGTAAGGCCGAAAATTTAATGATTTAGTTATTTAACTTAACTAATATTTAAGTTGCAAGAAGGAAACATACATAGACTTTAAAAAAATTATATATATACCGTGTTAATATATGTTGTGTTAACGTATATACTAAGTTACACGGTTAGTACATCTGCAAGAGGGGTTACATTAACGATGTAGTTGGATAAATTAAAATATAATTAGGGTTAATTATATTAATTTAAATTCACGTTAACATTAATGATAATAACTTCGTTTTGTGTTAACAGAATTGAACGAACTAGGAGGCGGTGGACCTGTATCGGCAAAACACGACGTTATGGAACTGCGTTGGTCAACACTAGAAGTTACCGGAATCCTTAATAAAATTAAACGCATGTTTAATTTTATTAAAACAACTCGTTCAATCGACAATCAAAGTGAGTTAAACTCACTCAGTTCCCCTACTTATAATTTTTATAAGTCGGGTTTATTTATTTATATGCCATGTTTGCTAATTGTTGGTTTATTTGATTGTTGAGATGCTGTTAAACATGGTTATACCGATTATTTAAATTAAACCATTGTTTAATTTAAGTAAAACGACATCGTTATTTTTAACGATGGTCTCCAAACAAGGTAACTTACCTCGTTGATTACGTTTATAATATAAACGTATTTGATTGAATTGTATGCTTGAACTGATGTTAGTAGTTGACCGTTATCAGTTAAATTTATTATCATCATCATGTGAATTGTTGAACCCATATGATTGGATTATTGAATTGGTTATTGATTGTTGAACCCAAAATTCATCATGTGTTTGGTTATTAACCAATAATTGATATTGGTTGAGGAATGTATAGCAGATGGCCAAATATACAAACTGTTTATAAAGACAGATTTACCGTTAGGTAAATCGATAGAAATGAAGTTATGAAATTTATTTTATAACTGAATATAGTTTTTTTAATATATTATTTTAAACGAAGTTTGTAAAAAGCAAATAAACCAACTACAGATATATATTTGTTTGTTTTACCAACATTCACTATTTTTGTACCGAAATCTGCCGTGTGCGAAGCACGTACTTCTTCTAAATTTTTAAATGATTTATAAAGTAAATTCTTATAAAGATTGATAAGCAAATAAGTAGGGATCGACGCGATGACTAGTAACCGAGATAAATTGTTTTATGAGACAGTTAAAGTAGATTATATCGAATTGATTATTATTTTAATAATCAAATGGGTTTATTTAAATTAATTGAATTTAAAGAGGAAGGTGAATCGAGATTAGATTAATGAGTTAATCACCTTTTGACCGAATCAACTTTTGTTAACAAAAATGGATTCATTAAATTTATTATTTATTTAGTGGAAATATTTAATGGTTAGGTAAACATTTTATAAAGGTCAATATTTGATTACCATTTATTTGAGATATTAGAGACTAAAAGGAAAAATGGAAGTTTATGAAACAATAAGGCCTGTTTATTTAAAAATGATATTTTAAAGCAAATAATAATAATATAAGTGAAGTTATATTGAATTTTTAAAGTAAATTGTTATTTGAAATTATATTGAATTTGATTAAAGTTGGACGGAGTTATAAAACTCGAGTTTATTGAATATCATGGAACGAAGTTTTGGAAGGAAAATCAAACTAAAAACCCAAGTTGGAATTTTAGTGGCCAGGCGAGTTAAGTTATTTGCGATATAGATTCGTCGTACTAATTAAGAGATAAGGTTTCATCAAGTTATAACTAAAATGGGATTTGTTTTGATATTGGGAATGGATATCAGGTTTGATATCACAACCGATAACATCTTAAGATAAGAGCGTTGTTGATCAAGGTCTGAGAGGTAATTAAATACCCCAACTTGAACGACTTCGGGATCATCGAAGGACTGTATTAGTTGTGATGGTAAAGATGTTAGTGAAATTTATTTTGGAGAGAAATACTGTAACGTTATTTGAAGAGTTTGGAAACATATAAATGGTATTTCGAAATAAAAGAATTTAAAAGAAATTTGAGAATAAGAAATGACATCCCTATAACAAAAGAAATGAAAAGGATTTGTGAAAATAAATGATATTTTCAAAGGAGGCAATTTTTGGAATGAGTTTATTCTAAAAAGCAAAGTGACGATTATAGTGTTCGAATAATGGAAACAAAAGGAGATTTCGTAATAATGGTTTTATGATCGTAAGTTGAATCGAGTCTGCAATTGTAGATAATAAGTAATGCTATAGCGAATGTTTTGAAATGGAAGTTAACGGGAAAATTTGATATGGTTTTAAGATATTTTTCCAAATATATTAATAAAATGATTTGAGGATATTATATATTAAAACTGATATATTATTTTTAAAGGCCAAGTGATGATGTATAAACTAATGGGTTTGATTTATTTATATGTTTGTTTATTTTGATAGTTAAATAACCGACTATCAAAATCATGCCCAATACGCTGTTGGTATGGAAAGACCGGGATCGAATTTATATTCGAAAACCATTCCGACCAACGGAAATGTAAACGAAGAAGATATCCGATGCTGATCGAGATGGAGCAATGAAGACCGTAAGTCTTCATGAGCGGGGGAACTATTGTTGAATTTCTTTGGCTAATCCCCAGAGATATTTCGACAATGATTCTGTCGTGATTGGGATCTACGGATTGCAAGGACTACTCGCTACTGATCTATAGGGTGATTCCTGGGATGCGGTAGGAGGGTGCCTTCGGTTCATCCTGTTCTGGGATGACTTGTATGGACGATGTGAATGGTGGCCAGATATTCTAAAAGTCGATTATAACCTCAAGCCTCATCAACCGGGAAATGACAAAAATCGAGCAGGCAGCTTGGCTATGTGGGTCGCTCCCATTAGTGTGTATAATCACCTATCTAGAGAAAATTCTTTTGCTTCTTTTATCTATCGATGCTGTCCCATTTCAGGAGACGGTGGGTCGCACCTGTAACAACCCGAAAATCTGGGCCTGTTTAAAATTTTTATTTTGACAATTTTAGCGAATTTTGATTATTTAAAAAAGATTATTTTAAATAATACCGACGAGAAATTTATTTTGAACAGAATTCGAACGTATATATTATATACGTCGTCGTTAGAACATAAATAATTATTTATATTTATAAAAGGAATTGAAAATGGCGCGGTAGTTCGATAATTCGATTTCAAACTTCAAATGAATGTACCGAGTGCAAAATAAATCGGATTTTAGTGAAACCAAAAATAATAGAATCTAATAGAGAATATCTTTCCAACGAATCTGAAAAATCGAAATTTCATAGCGGGGATCAAAAGATATGTCCAGTTGAAAATTCTGAATAGTCGCTATGGAATTCTGGCCCTTAAAAAATGGAAATTTTGCAAACAACCTCGGATTTCGACGAAACCACTTTTGTTGGATCCGTGATGTAAAGTTATTGCTAGATTCCAAATTTCATAATTTTTCAAATCAATATGAGAGCGTGGCAAATGAAAACGCGTTTGACCAGTTTCAGTTGATTTTAATCGACTGGAAAATGGCCATTTTTCAAACGGTCTCAGAATTCGACGAAACTAGTTTTGTTAGGACCGTATCATCAATACAAAGCTAGAAAATATTTTTCTGGAATTTTTCGAGTTAGTATGTGACCCCAGTAAATTGAAATATGCGTTCAAATTCAATATATAGGGTTATATGTTGATTTTGACGGGAATTGATCGAAACAGTCGAATCAGCTTACGATACATATCACATTGTGTTCGGAATGGGGGTAATTAGCTATGGACAACAGTCGGTGGGTCTCGTTTTGAGTCCGAAATAAAAAGTTGCTTTTAGGGAATTATAAATAATAAATTAATTAAATAAACCCTCACCCACCTCTACTTGGTCAACGCCCCCCCTCCTAAATTCTCCAAACCCGTCGTTCATTTCAAATGAAAAAAAAACCTAGACAATCGAAGACCACCGCCCGTCGCCTGCCACCCCTCCGCCTGGCCGCGCAACCTCCTCCGCCCCTGACCTCCACTGACCCCGATGGCGCCCTGTCCTCCTCCCTCAAGTCGCGGAACCCAAGCCAAATCGAACGGAGGCCGACGAGATCCATTGTGGGTCACCTGAGCACCACCGCCTCTGCCTGGAAGACCGGTGCCGCCGCCTCCTTGGTTCCAGCGCGAGCCTCCGCCCCTCTACCTCAGTTTGACAGTCCAAAATTGGGTTTTGGTGAGTTTTTTTTTTCCTTTTTTATTTTCTAATTAGTTTATTTATATATAATGTTGTTTTAAAAATTAAAAAAGTTATATTTTTTTATATAAAAAGATTTGTATTTTAGTTAAAAAGAAAGGAAAGGATAAAAATCAGTTTTATTATATAATTAGCGAGTATAAAAATCTGGTTTTTATGATGAATAGCCCTGTTTAAAAATGTGATATTCGTTTATATATTAACAATGTAAAGAGGCGATATTGGTCAATGTAAAACCAAAAGATTTGTTTTTCTTTTAGAGTAAAAATATGATTTTTATACTTATAGCATAATAAAAATATAATTTTTATATAGCAGAGAATATAAAAATTCGATTTTTATATATTGAATAACGAAGTAAAAATTCGATTTCTATATATTGAATAACGAAGTAAAAATGTGATTTTTATATATTGAATAGTGAAGAAAAAATGTGATTTTTATATATTGAATAACGAAGTAAAAATTCGATTTTTATATATTGAATAACGAAGTAAAAATGTGATTTTTATATATTGAATAGCGAAGAAAAAATGTGATTTTTATATATTGAATAACGAAGTAAAAATGTGATTTTTATATCTGTAGAGGATACAGGCAGAGAAAGTGATGAAAGATGAAACGACGAAGATTTCTGCATAAGAAGAGTCGTGGCGTTGGATTAGCTATTCTGTGAGAACTTCTCACCTTTCAACTTAATTTTTCTAGTTATAAATATATACTAGGATGCAGACGTTGTTTAGTAGCACCAGACACCCGTCGTCCACAGACCATGGACGACTTGTATGCTTGTTTGGTTGATTTTGATGTGTAGTTGATTGTGTGATGTGATGTGAAATGAAATAAAATATTTTATAGTGGAAAATATTTTATAGTTAAAAATAGAATTTTTAATGTGTATATTTGACGTACACTAATCTCGATTGTTTAGTTGTATGTCGATCGATTGATTGACAGACTGTTATAAGCGTTGAATATTTATATTTGATGCTTATACAGTGTAGAATGCACTTTGGATGATGGTTGATTATTCATCGTTGTTGATATGTACATGTGTTGTAGAAAATCCATATAATTAACATTATATGGTAATTGTTTGGGCCTCATTCCAGTTTTGAAATAGAAATATTTGAAATGAAATATTTGAATAGAAATATTTGAAAAAGAAATATTTGAAGTAGAATATTTGAAAATTGAAATATATGAAGCCGCGTTGATAGATTGAAGCCATTTTGACGTGAACGATATTTATATCGATTTTATTCAAATTGAAGTGAATTGAATTCGAATAGAATTGAAATCGTTTTGAAATGAATTCGAATAGAATTGAAATAGAATTGAAATCGTTTTAAAATGAATTCGAATTGAAATTGAATATAAATGAATTCGAATTGAAATTGAATATAAATGAATTCGAATTGAAATTGAATAGAAATGAATTCGAATTGAAATTGAATTAAATTGAAAACGAACTGAAATTGAATTAAAAATCGATTTGAATTGAAATCATTTTGAAATGAATTTAAAACGAATTAGTTAGGGAAAATTCAATTTTGATTTGAATTTGAAGAAGAAGTTGAAATCATTTTGAAAACGAATTTAAAACGATTTATTAAATACGTTTTAAAGGAAATCGACGAAGTATGAATTATATATATAATATAATGGCCTGAATAGAACGAGCCGCGCCACGACAGTTCGCGAATTTCGATCATTGACTTCAAACGGATATTGCGGGAGATCCGACCGTCGGATTCTCCTGAAACTGGAACCGTTGGGTTCGTATCGAAAAGAGCTTTCTAACGAATATTAGAAATTAGAAATCTAACAGTTGGATTTGGAATTATGTCCAAATCAAATTTGGAAAAGGTCGCTGTAAGTGCAGTTCGATGGCCATTGATGGAAATCGACTGTACGGGCCTTGATAAAATTATTAAAAATAGTAATAATTTGTGTAAAATCATAAGAAATGATTTGTGAAGATTTGGGATGAAAAACTCCATATTTGAAAAGATAAAGATAGATTTTTATCGAATTGAACTAGTTTTGAACTAGAATTATAATTCTATTTATTTTTAAATAAATAAAGTGAATTTGAAATGGTTTTGAAAATAACCAGAATTTCCAATGATTGCATTGGAATGGATTTGAATCGAAATTGTCTTCGGAATATTTCGATGTTGAATTTCGTGATTATACAAATGTTGTTATGGAAATTTGAAAGATATAGATATATATATCGTTATTTCCAATACGATATTTGTTAGTCGTAGAGTTTGATATTGAATATAAGCCGGTATATTTTCTATTCAGAGCCTTGTGTTTAATATCAAATGTGATTTGGGTTTGTTGTGAATGGTGTCTTCATTAACACTGTTCTTGAACCCAGTTGAGAAAAGATTAAATCTTTTTATTTAGATTTAATGAAGTGTACCAATTAAATAATATTTAATTAGAATTGATATTGATTTTTGGATTTATCGTGGGCAGTGTTTTAAATAACACTCGTTCTTTAACCCGATAATTAATGGAATGTGATTTCGGGTTTATCGTGAACCGTGTTTTAAATGACACTGATTGTTTAACCCAGTTAAAGATTAAAACTAAGTGGAGTTTTAATAAATCTTTAATTAGATTAAAATGATCGAGAATGGAGTATCACCAGTTTTTCTCTAGGCGATAGTTAAATCTTTAATTAGATTTGAACGTGAAAAGGTAATTGAATTTACCGATAACACCGTGGTGTTAGATATGAAGTATAACCAGTTTTACTTCATGGGATGAATAGGTTGGGATTGGTAAATTAAAACAAATGATTACTTCGGTAAGGTTCGTTAATCCCGACTAGTTGGATCGAAATTCAAAAGATGATTAAAGAATAAATTCAAGGAATTTATCTTGGATAAAATTAATGGGAACCTTTCCCTATGAATGTGAAATTTAGAAACTAACTGTCGGTTAGCCAAGCAGAATGGTTTTCTGGATATTGATCTGATGTTGGTTTCGGCCTTCGAGGTTAATATTTGGGGAATTATTCTCTTGATTAATTTACGGTTAGTGACTGATGAACAGGAATGAGGCATATGTTGTGTTTGTGTAACACTTATTTAAAATATACGCGAGTTATTCGGAAAGACCGGGTTTATCCCATTCTGAATAACCGATACGACGATAAGTCGAAGATGAAGACGATGGTCGAAGACCGGAGGTCTTCACGTTGTTTGGGTGATTACTGATGATCTTGATTGGGCTGTACACCCAAGAAGATGGAAACAGTTGGTGATCGTCCAGACAAGCTTGGAGATCGATGGATATGCGGGGTACTAGGTGCCTCCGGTTTCGTTCAGACCCAGAACGGACTTGTAAATGGACTGTGTGTCTGACATTGGATTTTAGTCCGTGCGATTGATCTCTATTAAATATATATCTATTTGGCGGCGGAGAATTTATTCTCTTTCTTAACGCCCTTCTCTGAGACGTACGAGCTCAGGGGTTATATATTGATGGATATCAAACGCATGGAGTGAATTGCCTGTGTGGCATGCCTAAGTGGCAATTGATCGAGGCTTCTGTTGAAAAGCAAAGTCTTGTGGTGACGATCAAAGCACAGCCTGTGTGGCATAGCTTTGTGTAGCGTTGAATTCGCGAGCCTCACACCCCGGTTGTGAACCAAAAACGGGAGAAGGACCTCGGGGAGGGCATGCGTTTCTTTCTAGCTAGGGTGGTGTCAGTGACCTACCAGCCCTAACATTTATGTACTTTTCACCTGTGTGGTTGTTGCTGTTGCGAGGCGCTTCGGTTTGATCGGACGATCTGGGTCCGATGGAGTCATTCGTTGGCTCATTTGCGCCCCAAAGGGCGGGGAAACGTATTGTTCAGGCATAATAATCCACATCGGTGGACCGGCCCTGACGATCCAGGGGGCAGTTGCGGCTGTTCCTGAGACATGGTAGGCTAGATTACCTCGAATCGGTAGAGGACGATCCCTGGCCTCGGTTCACAGATGGAAATCCAACTTCCAAATACGTGATTTTGCGGTTTTAATTGTAGATGTAGTATGGCGACATGATATATGGTACCCATGCCGTCTATGATTGATACTTATGATTTGAAGTTATTTTATACACTATGCACTTATAGTAGTATCAAATGATTTGTTTTAAACGTATCAAGCATTCTTTGGCTGTTATAAGGGAAAACCCTATCCCCCGGCTTGCGTTGCATTGTGTGATAGGACCTGGGTCTTATAACAGCTTCATTTTTTCTCTATTTAGCATTGCGCTGTTTGTTTTATGCACTGGTATTCTTGGGAGGAAACCCGTTCCGCGTTAGCGGCGTGGTCCCTTGATTTACCTAACTTTAAAAATAAAGATTACTGTTTTAGTTCTCACACCAGTCGCATGACTGACCTGGAGTTTATTGTTTTAACCTAAACTCTGGGTGCCCTTATTTTGACATGGGTAGCTAGTAGTTTTGGTTTTGCAGATTTTTATTCAAAGGATCCTGGTTTACAGCTGGAATGATATCCGGAAAGCTTTGTATCCGTATATCTCCTCTAGTTGTGTATTGTATTATTTTCCGCTGCTACGTAATTTATTGTAATCTCTGATATTTCTGTGTAATATTTATTTGTTTATACTCTGTATATTCTTGTAATCTGATGCATTGTTGTAATATACAATGAAATGTTCTTCCGTCTGCGTTCTATTTTGTGGCTTGTTCTCGAATTATCCGCGCTTTCCTTTACGGGGAAGTTACGGGTTCTCACAGTTGGTATCAGAGCTTTGGTTTACAAAGCTCAGAGAACAAGACACATTAGAACCATATGAAAGAATTCATCAGAAACTGGATTAGTAATATCCAACGGGAATGACTCGTTAGAGATGGGATCAGTAGTATCCTAGAATGAGTGTGAAGAGTATATTTTTAAAAGTAAAAACAAATTTTGTTTTGAAAATCTAAATCAATTATTTGTATTTGATTATTTATTTGTATTGATTAGGACAGTCCACTATATATAAAGATTTTGCATATACGCCTTGCAAACGTGTATTTGAAGTTTTAATATACTTGATAGATATAGAATTACACTCTAATCGCCCGGAGATGATTTTGATGATGGAGCTCTATCATTAGAATTTATGTTCGAGTGACGAAAGTGGGCTTTCTATACATTTCCTATTGACTGGTGTGAGAACCAAAATTAGATAGGGCCTATTATTGTGATTTGGCATCAAAAATCTGATTTTTGACTATGTATCAAAGTTATGAATTTGAAAACTTTAATCCGCTAACTGATTGATGATTGTGTTGTTTGTTTATTTGTTTGACAATTTAGAACCATTATGCCTAATAGAATCAAATATTGAATTGTATTGAAAATTGGTCGCATTTGCTTGCATATACATGTACTTACATTGAACAGGTCATAGCAAGGAGGCTAGAGAAGAGAATAAAATTTGTTTGCCCGACAAATAGGTACATGTTTATCATAATTTACTGTTTTGTTTGGGTGATGATGATTTTATGAGCCTATTGGCTAGCCGCTTGGCTTTTTCTTTTTCTTTTTGAGATCAGAAGGCCTATATGGCAATTTCGGGATTTTCCCGTGGCTCCCGATGCAGGGGAGGTTATGGCGAAATTTTTCGAAAATTTAGGGTGTTAGCCAAATTTTTGAAGAAATTGAAAATTCTCAGAAACTGAAAAGTTGGAGAATGGAAGCCAGATCGAACGTAGAGTTGATTGATCAAACCACTTTCAACTTTATTCCTTTTCGGGGACGAAAAGTTTTAAGTGGGGGAGATTGTAACAACCCGAAAATCTGGGCCAGTTTAAAATTTTTATTTTGAAGATTTTAGCGAATTTTGATTATTTAAAATAGATTATTTTAAATAATATCGACGAGAAATTTATTTTGAACAGAATTCGAACGTATATATTATATACGTCGTCGTTAGAACATAAATAATTATTTATATTTATAAAAGGAATTGAAAATGGCGCGGTAGTTCGATAATTCGATTTCAAACTTCAAATGAATGTACCGAGTGCAAAATAAACCGGATTTTAGTGAAACCAAAAATAATAGAATCTAATAGAGAATATCTTTCCAACGAATCCGAAAAATCGAAATTTCATAGCGGGGATCAAAAGATATGTCCAGTTGAAAATTCTGAATAGTCGCTATGGAATTCAGGCCCTTAAAAAATGGAAATTTTGCAAACAACCTCGGATTTCGACAAAACCACTTTTGTTGGATCCGTGATGTAAAGTTATTGCTAGATTCCAAATTTCATAATTTTTCGAATCAATATGAGAGCGTGGAAAAGGAAAACGCGTTTGACCAGTTTCAGTTGATTTTAATCGACTGGAAAATGGCCATTTTTCAAACGGTCTCAGAATTCGACGAAACTAGTTTTGTTAGGACCGTATCGTCAATACGAAGCTAGAAAATATTTTTCTGGAATTTTTCGAATTAGTATGTGACCCCAGTAAATTGAAATGTGCGTTCAAATTCAATATATAGAGTTATATGTTGATTTTGACGGGAACTGATCGAAACAGTCGAATCAGCTTACGATACATATCACATTGTGTTCGGAATGGGGGTAATTAGCTATGGACGACAGTCGGTGGGTCTCGTTTTGAGTCCGAAATAAAAAGTTGCTTTTAGGGAATTATAAATAATAAATTAATTAAATAAACCCTCACCCACCTCTACTTGGTCAACGCCCCCCTCCTAAATTCTCCAAACTCGTCGTTCATTTCAAACGAAAAAAAACCCTATACAATCGAAGACCACCGCTCGTCGACTGCCACCCCTCCGCCTGGCCGCACAACCTCCTGCGCCCATGACCTCCACCGACCCCGATGGCGCCCTGTCCTCCTCCCTCAAGTCGCGGAACCCAAGCCAAATCGAACGGAGGCCGACGAGATCCATTGTGGGTCACCTGAGCACCACCGCCTCTGCCTGGAAGACCGGTGCCACCGCCTCCTTGGTTCCAGCGCGAGCCTCCGCCCCTCTACCTCAGTTTGACAGTCCAAAATTGGGTTTTGGTGAGTTTTTTTTTCTTTTTTTATTTTCTAATTAGTTTATTTATATATAATGTTATTTTAAAAATTAAAAGGTTATATTTTTTTATATAAAAAGATTTGTATTTTAGTTAAAAAGAAAGGAAAGGATATAAATCAGTTTTATTATATAATTAGCGAGTATAAAAATCTGGTTTTTATGATGAATAGCCCTGTTTAAAAATGTGATATTCGTTTATATATTAACAATGTAAAGAGGCGATATTGGTCAATGTAAAACCAAAAGATTTGTTTTTCTTTTAGAGTAAAAATATGATTTTTATACTTATAGCATAATAAAAATATAATTTTTATATAGCAGAGAATATAAAAATTCGATTTTTATATATTGAATAACGAAGTAAAAATTCGATTTTTATATATTAAATAACGAAGTTAAAATTTGATTTTTATATATTGAATAGCGAAGAAAAAATGTGATTTTTATATATTGAACAACGAAGTAAAAATTCAATTTTTATATATTGAATAACGAAGTAAAAATGTGATTTTATATATTGAATAGCGAAGAAAAAATGTGATTTTTATATATTGAATAACGAAGTAAAAATGTGATTTTTATATCTGTAGAGGATACAGGCAGAGAAAGTGATGAAAGATGAAACGACGAAGATTTCTGCATAAGAAGAGTCGTGGCGTTGGATTAGCTATTCTGTGAGAACTTCTCACCTTTCAACTTAATTTTTCTAGTTGTAAATATATACTAGGATGCAGACGGTGTTTAGTAGCACCCGACACCCGTTGTCCACAGACCATGGACGGCTTGTATGCTTGTTTGGTTGATTTTGATGTGTAGTTGATTGTGTGATGTGATGTGAAATGAAATATTTTATAGCGGAAAATATTTTATAGTTAAAAATAGAATTTTTAACATGTATATAAAATGAAATAAAAATAAACAAATCGGATGATTTGTTTATATACACACATTTGACTGATATTGATTGGGACGATTAATTTTACACATCGCCCAACTGCACAAATAAAATCTGTGTTTGATTGTTTGAAACCCCACACGGGTATTGGGATGATATTTGACGTACACTAATCTCGATTGTTTAGTTGTATGTTGATCGATTGATTGACAGACTGTTATAAGCGTTGAATATTTATATTTGATGCTTATACAGTGTAGAATGAACTTTGGATGATGGTTGATTATTCATCGTTGTTGATATGTACATGTGTTGTAGAAAATCCATATAATTAACATTATATGGTAATTGTTTGGGCCTCATTCCAGTTTTGAAATAGAAATATTTGAAATGAAATATTTGAATAGAAATATTTGAAAAAGAAATATTTGAAGTAGAATATTTGAAAATTGAAATATATGAAGCCGCGTTGATAGATTGACGCCATTTTGACGTGAACGATATTTATATCGATTTTATTCAAATTGAAGTGAATATTAAAGTGAATTGAATTCGAATAGAATTGAAATAGAATTGAAATCATTTTGAAATGAATTCGAATAGAATTGAAATCATTTTAAAATGAATTTGAATAGAAATTGAATATAAATGAATTCGAATTGAAATTGAATATAAATGAATTGAATTGAAATTGAATAGAAATGAATTCGAATTGAATTGAAAACGAACTGAAATTGAATTAAAAATCGATTTGAATTGAAATCAATTTGAAATGAATTTAAAATGAATTAGTTAGGGAAAATTCAATTTTGATTTGAATTTGAAGAAGAAGTTGAAATCATTTTGAAAACGAACTTAAAACGATTTATTAAATACGTTTTAAAGGAAATCGACGAAGTATAAATTATATATATTATATATATAATATAATGGCCTGAATAGAACGCGCCGCGCCGCGGTAGTTCGCGAATTTCGACCATTGACTTCGAACGGATATTGCGGGAGATCCGACCGTCGGATTCTCCTAAAACTGGAACCATTGGGTTCGTATCGAAAAGAGCTTTCTAAAGAATATTAGAAATTAGAAATCTAACGGTTGGATTTGGAATTATGTCCAAATCAAATTTGGAAAAGGTCGCTGTAAGTGCAGTTCGATGGCCATTGATGGAAATCGACTGTACGGGCCTTGATAAAATTATTAAAAATAGTATTAATTTGTGTAAAATCATAAGAAATGATTTGTGAAGATTTGGGATGAAAAACTCCATATTTGAAAAGATAAAGATAGATTTTTATCGAATTGAACTAGTTTTGAACTAGAATTATAATTCTATTTATTTTTAAATAAATAAAGTGAATCTGAAATGTCTTTGAAAATAACCAGAATTTCCAATGATTGCATTGGAATGGATTTGAATCGAAATTGTCTTCGGAATATTTCGATGTTGGATTTCGTGATTATACAGATATTGTTATGGAAATTTGAAAGATATAGATATATATATCGTTATTTCCAATACAATATTTGTTAGTCGTAGAATTTGATATTGAATATAAGCCGGTATATTTTCTATTCAGAGCCTTGTGTTTAATATCAAATGTGATTTGGGTTTGTTGTGAATGGTGTCTTCATTAACACTATTCTTGAACCCAGTTGAGAAAAGATTAAATCTTTTTATTTAGATTTAATGAAATGTACCAATTAAATAATATTTAATTGGAATTGAATTGATATTGATTTTTGGGTTTATCGTGAACAGTGTTTTAAATGACACTGATTCTTTAACCCAGTTAAAGATTAAAACTAAGTGGAGTTTAATAAATCTTTAATTAGATTAAAATGATCGAGAATGGAGTATCACCAGTTTTGCTCCAGGCGATAGTTAAATCTTTAATTAGATTTGAACGTGAAAAGGTAATTGAATTTACCGATAACACCGTGGTGTTAGACATGAAGTATAACCAGTTTTACTTCATGGGATGAATAGGTTGGGATTGGGAAATTAAAACAAATGATTACTTCGGTAAGGTTCGTTAATCCCGACTAGTTGAATCGAAATTCAAAAGATGATTAAAGAATAAATTCAAGGAATTTATCTTGGATAAAATTAATGGGAACCTTTCCCTATGAATGTGAAATTTAGAAACTAACTGTCGGTTAGCCAAGCAGAATGGTTTTCTGGATATTGATCTGATGTTGGTTTCGGCCTTCGGGGTTAATATTTGGGGAATTATTCTCTTGATTTATTTACGGTTAGTGACTGATGAACTGGAATGAGGCGTATGTTGTGTTTGTGTAACACTTATTTAAAATATACGCGATTTATTCGGAAAGACCGGGTTTATCCCATTCTGAATAACCGATACGACGATAAGTCGAAGATGAAGACGATGGTCGAAGACCGGAGGTCTTCACGTCGTTTGGGTGATTACTGATGATCTTGATTGGGCTGTACACCCAAGAAGATGGAAACAGTTGGTGATCGTCTAGGCGTGCTTGGAGATCGATGGATATGCGGGGTACTAGGTGCCTCCGGTTTCGTTCAGACCCAAAACGGACTTGTAAATGGACTGTGTGTCTGACATTGGATTTTAGTCCGTGCGATTGATCTCTATTAAATATATATCTGTTTGGCGGCGGAGAATTTATTCTCTTGCTTAACGCCCTTCTCTGAGACGTACGAGCTCAGGGGTTATATATTGATGGATATCAAACGCATGGAGTGAATTGCCTGTGTGGCATGCCTAAGTGGCAATTGATCGAGGCTTCTGTTGAAAAGCAAAGTCTTGTGGTGACGATCAAAGCACAACCTGTGTGGCATAGCTTTGTGTAGCGTTGAATTCGCGAGCCTCACACCCCGGTTGTGAACCAAAAACGGGAGAAGGACCTCGGGGAGGGCATGCGTTTCTTTCTAGCTAGGGTGGTGTCAGTGACCTACCAGCCCTGACATTTATATACTTTTCACCTGTGTGGTTGTTGCTGTTGCGAGGCGCCTCGGTTTGATCGGACGATCCGGGTCCGATGGAGTCATTCGTTGGCTCATTTGCACCCCAAAGGGCGGGGAAACATATTGTTCAGGCATAATAATCCACATCGGTGGACCGGCCCTGACGATCCAGGGGCAGTTGCGGCTGTTCCTGAGACATGGTAGGCTAGATTGTCTCGAATCGGTAGAGGACGATCCCTGGCCTCGGTTCACAGATGGAAATCCAACTTCCAAATACGTGATTTTGCGGTTTTAATTGTAGAACTATTATGGCGACATGATATATGGTACCCATGCCGTCTATGATTGATACTTATGATTTGAAGTTATTTTATACACTATTCACTTATAGTAGTATCAAATGATTTGTCTTAAAACGTATCAAGCATTCTTTGGCTGTTATAAGGGAAAACCCTATCCCCCAGCTTGCGTTGCATTGTGTGATAGGACCTGGGTCTTATAACAACTTCATTTTTCTCTATTTAGCATTGCGCTGTTCGTTTTATGCATTGGTATTCTTGGGAGGAAACCCGTTCCGCGTTAGCGGCGTGATCCCTTGATTTACCTAACTTTAAAAATAAAGATTACTGTTTTAGTTCTCACACCAGTCACATGACTGACCTGGAGTTTATTGTTTTAACCTATACTCTGGGTGCCCTTATTTTGACACGGGCAGCTAGTTGTTTTGGTTTTGCAGATTTATATTCACAGGATCCTGGTTTACAGCTGGAATGATATCCGGAAAGCTTTGTATCCGTATATCTCCTCTAGTTGTGTATTGTATTATTTTCCGCTGCTATGTAATTTATTGTAATCTCTGATATTTCCGTGTAATATTTATTTGTTTATACTCTGTATATTCTTGTAATATGATGCATTGTTGTGATATACAATGAAATGTTCTTCCGTCTGCGTTCTATTTTGTGGCTTGTTCTCGAACTATCCGCGCTTTCCTTTACGGGGAAGTTACGGGTTCTCACAGCACCCAACCATTGGTGATATACATTCGATACACTCAAGCGAAATGAGTGGTCGATCATGTGTGGGCCGGGTTGCAAGACGTTCTTGTTGAACCCAGTGTATTCGTCTCTAGAGATACACTATCGGCAAGTGGTTCCGTACCTTGTCATAGTCGGAATCCAATCCCCAATAAGCGCCCGTGGTTTTGTCTGTATACCATATATGGGGAGCGTGAGATGCAAGCATTCTGCTAGATTCTATTTAGTTGTATTTAGACATTATTATAATATCAGACAAGTATTGATTTTCAAATGTTTTGGGTTATCGTAAGGTAAAACCCGTCCGTATTTATGTGTGGATTTGGTTTTACGATTATCCTTTTCTTTCAAAAGGATTTTGAACTTTAAAAATCAAGTTGGATGATCACCCTTAAATTTTGCGAGTTTTTCTCACTCTGGTTCACCAGACTGACCCGGTGTTTTGTAATGCTCGGGTTAGACCGGGTTGTACAGGTTTACGTTACCCGATGCTGTGAAGTCCAAAGACGAGCTGAAGTTGTTCAGACATATGATATAATCTAGTGTTATTCTGCTGTATGATGTATATGAGGACAGATTATTGTAACTGTCTCGGTGTATTGATGTACTCTGATGATTGTAAGTTTTTATTCAATGCTCTTTATAAAGTTTATTTATATATTATATTTTGTTCCGCTGCGATGTGAGACTCTGTGTTATATTGGCTTCTTCTTCTTCTATTCTAACTTTCTTTCTTTCTTATCTCACCCTCTAAACTCTTTCTTATAGCCTTCTGGGGTTTTTGATACTTGGGTTTTGGACACTGGTTGGGTTAGTGTCAAGATTCAAGTGTCGAAATTCCTAGATCGCTACAGAGCCCCGCTTCTAGCGTAGCGTTGAATAATGTCGACGACTTGGATTCCACTACCCATATCAACAAATTGAGTCAAGTTATGAACATTGATGTCGGTACCCCCAGCGTCAATTCCAACATTAGCGAAGCGAAAATTAAGGAGGCATCCCTATTATACTTTCATATTGTAAAGCCGGTCCTTGTCAAAGTTTCATTGTAAATCCGGTCCCTATTTTTAGAAACAATGAAAATTATTGTTGATATGTCAACAACTTTTATAAATAATTGCTGATATGTCAGCAACTTTCACTGGTAAAGTTTCATTGTAAATCTGCCCTATTTTCTAGAGACAAAAGAAAAATATTGTTGAAATGTCAGCAACTTTTATAAATAATTACTGATATGTTAGCAACTTTTATACTATGTATAGAAAAATGAAAAATTATTGCTGAAATGTCAGCAACTTTTGTAAATAATTGCTGATTTGTCAATAACTTTTATATTGTGTTTAGAAAAATTGCTGATATGTTAGTAACTTTTATGAAATGTTGCTGATATGTCTGCAATAATCAAGGATAAAAAATAACGATCTAATTTACACTAAAATTTAGTGAAGGGCTTTTCTTGTATTTTAAACCTTAATATGGACCTATTCCAAAAGTACCCATTAGCGGATTGCCGAGCGCCAAGAAAAATATCTGGCTCGATCCTGCTTTGAGGTGCCTTGGATGGCACGAATCCAACATTCAAAAATGCAGGAGTTCTTGCATCCAAAACTGCACACACTGGCTCTTGACTACAACTGTCAATAGATCGTGTTGAGTCGCGTTCGTGTCTGGTCAAGTCGGGTTTGGTTGATTATAAATGGGTCGGGTCAACATATTTCTTAAACGTGTCATTTTTTTCCCAACCTGAACCCGACCTGTTTATAAACAAGTTGATCCGATCCAACCCGTTTAACTAATTGTATCAGGTCGTTTCAGGTCAGATTTACCCACTTGACCCATTGGAAAATATTGGTTGTAATATAAACAACAAAAGAACCAAATCTCTAATAGGCAACACTATTATATAATCACCAACATGCAGCAAGTTATAAAATCACCAACAGGCAACAAGTTACAAAATCACCAACAGGCAACACACATATAAAGCATGAAATCACCATATCCAAAAATTATTCTCCATACATAAGAATATATGAGCATACTACATAAAAAAAAGACTAACAGTATGGAAGAGATAAAATTGTTATAAGTAAAATATAACTAACAACATACAAGAATAAAGTAGTAAAATATAACAGCTTACATAGGAATATATGAGAATATTGATTACTACATACATAAAATACTAAAAATATGGAAGAGGTACAATAAATAGTCGGGTTTGGCGGATCAAAATTGGGTTAGTGGGTCAACCCTAAACCACCTCTTTATAAACGGGTCAAATTCGGGTTGATTCGAAAATAACCTTAAACCTAAACGAGTCGGGTTGACCTGCTAATTTCCATGCGGGTTTCTGGTCGGGTAGGAAATTGAATGCCGCATGCCGATATTTCTAACACTTGATCCTGAGACCTGATTAATGAGGCCCTGAGCTGAACCTTGAAGGGGATTGGGGGTGGTTCCCCCGAGCATGGACGATCCGGTAGCTATCTGCGAATTGGTGTCGACACGGGGTTGTTCTTTGGGAATTACCCCCAGTCCCAAGCTAATTCTTGTGGAACACTATTCCAATCACATTACCCTGTCCCGACTACCTCATAATCCCTTTGAATCGAATGAGAAGAGTGTTCGTAGTGGCTTCCTACCGATGGAAATGTTCTTCATGTTACTCCAAGCGAGAAGTGAGATCCTTAATCAAATCCCTGATGACTCTGTCTATGTCATCACAAGTAAGGTAGTTTGATGGATATCTAGTCGAGGAAATTTCTTGGCTTTCCTCCATACGTTCTCCTTTCGAGCGATCTAACTGCTTCCTTTTAACTACGGTGGAACCCGAGAGAATTCTGAGTAAATCTGAGAATGAATTCGATAACCGATGTCGATGTTGATAACGAAGTTGAAACTAAAGCTGAAATCTGAAGCCAAATCTGAGATTCAAAACCAACAGCACAAGTCAAAGTTGTGTGCCTCCCTTCCTGGCGTGCCAAATTGTTGACGTGGGAAATTGGTTATTTGCGCACATCAACCCTCAAGTGTAAGCTTAGTTGTAAAATTGTAATCCGAATATCCAAAGTACGAGAAATATAAAGGGAGCACACAACTTTTATACGGGTTCAACACTAAAGCCTACATCCACTTTATAGTAATCATTCATCATAATATTATCGATTACGTAGTTTATACAAGTCCGAACAATTTGTGTATACAAAGTTGTGCAATTGAATAATAAACAACTTGTTAATTTGTAACTTTGATCAAAATGTCCTTCTTCTTCTTTGTTGAGTCAAAGGGTCTAACAATGTCCAAGAAATAGCTTCAATGTCCAAGAATATCCAAAGCAGTTCAAATATGTACAAAAGCAAGCCAAAAGTCCAATTAAATGTTCAAAAGTTATAGGCAAACATTTGTGTAACGTTTACAAGTGCTTGGAGATGTCTGAAGCCATAAAGATGATGAAGGCATCCATTAATGGTGCTTGAGAACTTCAATCCCGTATGTCAAAGTATCGGTAAAGTACAAAAATGCCAACCAATAACCAACCTCTTTGAATGCCAAGAGAGTGGATATTTATAGGTGAATTTTGGAGGCTACGGCCCTAATTTCTTATACCAAGGGGATGTGAAATTCACATCCTGATAAGATAGCCAAAAAACCAAGTTTCATCCAAAAACTCATATCCCGAAGCCTTGAATTTTCGTATCCCGAAAATGTGTGTGCAAGCCGTGTTGATCAACCAGAATTAACTGATCCACACGTGTAAAGTGGGTTTGCCACTTCGCCTTAGCATTTACAAAATTTCAAATCCCAAGTCAAGCCCTAGAACTTGCATCTCATTTTCACCGCTTCGCGTACGAGAGATTTCACATCCGGGCCGATATGATCCTCCTATGTTCGAGATGCTAGATCTCGTATCCACTCTTTACCCAAATCCCATGATGCGATTCCATGATACGAACTCGTGGCTTTTCGCATCTACCCCGATGCGACGACGGGATTTCGCCTCCCAGCCCAAGCCTAAATTTTGAATCCCGAAACTCAAACCCTGACTCTGCCAATTTTCCAACTTGACATCTCCCGTGTTGCGCTTGAATTTTCGAGTGATCTGCCCATGATTTCACATCCGATCAGAGATGCAAAATCTAGGGATACGAAAATCCAACTTGCTAAGCCATAATCCTGGGCTTGATCAACCCGATGCGCGCCTATAGTTTTTGTTGATTTTTCCATGTTGATCACCACTATTTGACGTGCCAGATCAGCCTATTTTTGCCAAGCGGTAGATTTTGATGCCATGAGTTGCGCAGGCCAATTTAAGTGATCATGCCACGCCGATCAGCTGTTTTTGAGTGCGCGAAACTAGAATTTAATAGAATATATTTTTCCACGGCGAGTCTTTCCACGTGATCAGACCAACACGCTTAAGGATTTTGAGCTGATCGGACCGAGTCGATCACGTATTTTTACGATGCCGGATTTTCCAAGCTTATTATCGATGATTTTGGGAATTGACAATATTTCCAACCTTTTCTGAACATGTTGCGACTTCAACCAAATCGCTTTGTGTTTTCCGGCGATGTTCTCGATACTTGAGCGCGTCGCTAACCATAATCTTGACACGTGATTGCTTTGACCAAAATGCATGTCAACATACAGGTTGTTCACTCTCAAAGTCTTAGTTGTCTTCTTTAAGCCATTCTCTTGGGGTTGTACTTATTCTTACTATTTGTATCTAGGAATTATTTTCTACTTCCCTGCAAATATTACATGGAAAATAAAAGGATTTTTAGTATATAAATAAAATATTTGGTAATATATTTTATTTTTTTTGAAAATTGGTTCAATTTGTTTACTACTAAAAACCATACAAGAGAGAGGTTAACATACTAACCATTACAAGCAAAAGCGAAAAGAAAAACGTGAAAATACAAGTATCTATAAACCTAAACGAACATATAACAGCCTATAATAAGCCCGCAATCCCGCTGACGTGCAACATTGCACTACACACAACACCCAACATCTCCCATAATAGATTCAATTCAATCAAGTATTTTATTTCAGAATAAGGAGCAGAAGCACCCCCTTATAACCTTTAACAAATCTCTCAGTAGTTCACCCCATTCATCCAGACTCAACTATCATAAATCAACTACATTTGATCAATTTCCAGCTTCTTGTGAAAAACGTAAGTGGGTACACATGGCTTCATAGAAATCGTAAAGTAAACCAATAATTAAACAGCCTATAAACATGTAGTCAGCACCTAATCCTAAAATTTCAACTCCAATCACTAAATCTTAGTGTCAAAATCGACAAAATGAACCGAGAATCCAAGTGCTAATTTCTAATGTATAGATCTGGAACATAAAGTGAAAATCTGGATGAACATCACAGATATCTTCCTGTTGATGCTTCAAAAATTGATGAGCTGTTACTACTAAAAAATTGGTAAGAGTATGTGAAAACCAAACTCATAGCCCCATATTTAGACCATAATTATCACCAAATAACAATATCTTGTTTTATAACCAAGTCTGGTTTCCATGATCAGTAAACCAACAGATCATGGATCAGCTATAAAAACATTAGAAAATGAAGAACTTAATCATGTCATTTGGTAAAAATCATGATACTGTATCCATGAGAATAGCACAGAACTACACCACCAACTTTAAACAACCACAAAAAAGATAGGGTCCGTTTTTCATAGGTCCTTATTAAGTTTCAAAATTAGGCTCACATTCGGTCCAACTTTTCATGTAAATTTAGTCCCTATTTTTTGAAAGTACACTAAAAAAATATATAAAAAAATCATGAAAATTCATATTTAAATCAAACATGTACTCACCCAAAATATCAGCTCGTAAAAAAAATAAAAAAATGCATCAAAATCAAAAAATACAATAAAACAGCGAAAAATGCAGTAATTTGCATCAAATCATGCACATATTTGCAATACTTGCATTCATCTGTGCAAGTATTTTCAAATGTTGAATGTGCATTTGTTTTTTTTTTTGCATACATGTATGCAAGGTAAACAGATTCTTGCATACAAGTGTGCAACAATCATCAGGCAAAATTTTCACTTTATATTTTTACATGCAATATTTGCATACATGTGTGCAAGTATGTCAAATAGTTGCATACATGTATGCAAGTTTTTTTTTTAATTTCCGTGAACTACTGCTAATATTTCCAGATTTTAGATTTTTTTTTTACATTGTAGCGCATTTTTTTTTTCAAACAAAATCAAAAAAGGCGAAATAAAAAAAAGGGACAAAGTTTCCCATTCGTTTCCGCCCCCTCTTTTTGAGCTGCCGCCCAATTTTTTTGTCCCTTCCAACTTCCAGCCCCTTCCACTTCGCCTTTTCCGTTTTTGCACAAAAAAATGCGCTCTTGCATTAAAAAATAATAATCTAAAATCTGGAAATATTCTCCTCAATCCACGCAAATAAAAAAAAAGTTGCATACATGTATGCAACTATTACTAATAGTTGCATATATGTATGCACTTATTTAAATACACATGCAAAAAAAATCCGCATGTTTGCTGAATAGTTGCATATAAGTATGCAGTATGCAGTTATTCAGAATAGCTGCGTACTTGTATGCAGTAATGCGTCGAAAGACCAAGGGCATGGCAATATGTGCATACATATATGCAAACATTTGAAATATGTGCATGTTTTCATGCATTTTACTGCATTCTCCACTGTTTTGTATATTTTTTGATTTTGACATGTTTATCGATTGTTTTTCCACCTGATTTTTTTGGAGTGAACGTTTTTTATTTAATAATGAATTTTCGTGATTTTTTAGATTATTTTATATGTTTTTAAAAATAGGGACCTAATTTACATGAAAAGTTAGACCGAATGTGAGCCTAATTATGTTTCGTTTTAGGGATGTGTGCCTAATTTTCACAAAAAGATAAATGTGAATACCACTATGAACTACCCAAAAGACCTACTGCTTTATAAACTCCATAACCAATTTCTGGATGACATTAACCCATTCCAGAATAAAACCAACCCAGAATTTTTCCTATAAACTACAAAACCTTCTAAATAACAATCCATGAATAGATTTGGGTTACAAATCATAGAAAGGATTCACGATATCAAACATTAATCATTCAATCCAAACTTTAATGCTAGGTGGGCTTAAAACCAACTTGTATGGGTACCAAGTAAATCTGGATCATACTCACCAAGTAACCACAAAAAAAAAAAAAAATCTGTCATCAGACATGAAAACTCTAACCAAAAACAACATCCTAACACTACAACAATCTGGTTTGAACACCACCCAAATCTCATGCAATACCACTTGATATGAACCCATATTTCATACCTCGCCACGAAGTTGATGAAAAACCAACATATAGGTTATGAGGAATCAGAAGTGAATCCACTTACGCCGGCAATGCCAAATACCAATTCACCCAATGGCTTGATCTCTTATTTTCAAAAAAATATTGCATCTGAGATAGAAAGGATCTGCAGTTATATTCGGCGATGCATAAATCTGAGGCGTCTTCTGGGAATAGTGAGGCGAAGATCTGGTTTTGGAGCCACTTTTGATTATGAAAAGTCAAATCGGTAGACGATTGCTTCAGATAGCAAATGAAGATCTAGAAGTGTTGTTCTAAGATCCTGATTTTAGGTTGTAGAAATAAAATGAAAATCTAAAGTCTTATCAACGAATAACAAAATGTTAAAACGTTTAAGGTTATCAAGCAGAAGACAGATAGAAAAGAAGAAGAAATTTTAGGATAGGAGATAACTCACTCACAACGAAATCAGGCAAGATAAAATCCTCCTATCGCCATTAACAAGCTCAATCCATCATATTATATTATTTGAAAATTATATACATATATATATATATATATATTAAAATCCATTTTCGAATATTTAAAAAAAACATTATAAACAATTTTTCTCAATAAAATTTCACGTAAATTCTCCTAATATATGCTTAAATCCTAAAGAATTATAAACCTAAGCTCTAGTATCAACTGTAACAATGTGCACTTCCTAACATACCGATCTGAATTGTTGAGTTTGTAAAACATTACATATCATAATAATATGATATCGTTTTGAGGCATTCTACACTTGCAGATGTTGTAGTGGAAATATAAGTATAGAAAATGGATATTCCATAATAAACAATATCTGCTATGTTTGGTTTACATAAACACGGATTTCAAGTTACAATATAAGCTTTATATGCTTTTATTATGATAAGTAACTTGAAAAGAAACAACATATAATATGAGAACTTCATCGTTGAGCTCTTTTGTAACAACCCGGAAAATCAGAACCAATTTAAAATTTTTATTTTGGCTATTTCAATAAATTTTGAATAGTTAAAATAATTTATTTTAAATAATAACGATTAAAAATTTATTTTAATAGAAGTTAGAACGAATATATTTATTTTAATTTCAAAGGAATTAGAAATAGTACGGTAGTTTGAAAAGTCAAAGCTGAACATTGACTGAATGTACAGGATTCAAAATTTAACGGATTTTAGTGAAACCAAAAATATCTAAATCTATTTAAAATTATCTTTCCTACGAATTCGAAAAATCGAAATTTCATAGCAGGAATCAAAAGTTACGGCCAGTTGAATATTCAGAATAGTCGTTATGGATTATAGTATAATTTATAGTCCGTATAAAAGGCCATTTTACAAACGACCTCCGTTTTCGACGAAACCATTTTAGTCGGATCCGGAATATCAATTTCTTGCTAAATTTAATTTTCCAAAATTTTTGGAATTAAATTGTGAGCATAGTAAATTAAACTCTGATTTGATAATTTCTGTTGAATTTGATCGATCGTTAAAAAGACCATTTTTCAAACGGTCTCCAAATTCGACGAAAATAATTTTGTTTGGACCGTATTGTCAAAACATAGCTGGATTTATTTTTCGGGAATTTTCGGAGTCCGTATGTGGCCCCAGTGAATTTAAATATACGATCAAATTAATTAAATAAATGATTTAAATTTTAAATTAAAGAAAACAGGTTGAAAACAATCGTTTGGGCAGATGAAACATATTCCATTATGACCATAATAGGGGTATTTAGCTAGCGACGACACTCGTTGGGTTTGAATTGGAGTTCGTATGAGCTAAAGGGTATTTTTGGATTTAAAATGAATTAAATAAATAAAATAAAAAGAGAAATACGGTATATATACACCATCCGTATAACCCTAATACGCATCGTATTACAGCCGCCACCATCATTTTGAATGGTCGATTTTCTCCTATCTTCTTCCCTTAAGATCTCTGAATCCCCTCAATAAAATCTCCTCCTCCTTTGGACATTATCATAGTGCTTCTTCTTCTCTACAACTCCGTACGGCTGGATCATCCCCAAGTGTCACAAGCTCCGAGAACCATGACCACAAAGCGCCGCCGCTTGCGCCGGGTCTCCTCCCTCTGGCCAAACTCGAGCTCGACGTAAAGGGGACTAGTGGGTGTGGTTTTCCAAGGCCGAGAGCGTGGTGTCTTCGGATCGTCATCTCGATCCCTGTAGTGCCCGCAAAACCCAACCCTAAGTTCGAACTAAACTAAAGACCCGACGGCCTGAAAATCAGAGGTAGAAGAAGGTGAATCTTTTCTTTAAATTATTCATAAATTAATTTTAAAATTGATGTTAAACTTTAGAAAATCATAACTCGTTCATATTGAATCAGAACTGAACGATTTTCGAAGCGTCGTGATCATGAGCTCGAGATCTACGCTGCTAGACTATTTGGAACTGGTTTAAAGCAGATCGGAATTTGGACAAAAATCCAATTTTGAATAAATCAGAATCAAACCCGATTGTAAGAATTCTATTTTATTTTTTTATTTTTAAATAATTAGAATAAATCATGATTGTATTATCATTGATCCACTATAAATTTCTACATGTTTTGCTACGTGATTTGATCTGTATGTGATATGTTATATAGATCTGGTGGTTTGGGTGATATTGTGTTATAATTGAATTTGTAATAAAAGTGAATCAAACATTTTTGTTGTTATTTTGTTGAATCAAAATATTCAACAAAAATGGAGTATCACCTTTATTATATTTGGTTGGAATTATATTTTCCATAAAAATGAAATTTCACCTTTGTTTTTGGTTGAATTAGAAATTTCAATCAAATGAAATATCACCTTTGATTTTGATTGAATTAAAAATTTCAATCAAATGAAATATCACCTTTGTTTTTGATTGAACTAGAATTTTCAATCAAAATAAAATATCACTTTTTTTGATTTTTTTTGATTGAATTAGAATTTTCAATCAAAATAAAATAACACTTTTGTTGTTGTTTGATTGAATTAGAATTTTCAAGCAAAATAAAATATCACTTTTGTTGTCGATTGATTGAATTAGAATTTTCAATCAAAATAAACTATCACTTTTGTTGAATTAGAATATTCAACAAAAATGAAATATAAATTTCTATCATTTTATGGAATTATTATAAATTAGGAATGTTCATGTTTTTAAACAAATAAAGCATTACATTAAATGTTCACATTTTAATGTAATGTTAGAAAATAGAAATTGTTCATGTTTTGAATCAAAACATGATTTCATTAAAAAAAAATTACATTTTTAATGACAATAGGAAATGTTCATGTTTTGACTCAAGACATGATTTCATAAACAAATTAACATTATTAATGTGAAGAAAAAAAATGTACAGTTTTTAAAATCAAAACATGATTTCATTAAAAATGTATATTTTTAATGTAATGTTAAAAATAAGAAAAGATTCATGTTTTAAAATCAAACATGTTTTTTCATTAAAAAATTCATTTTAATGTAAAGTTAGAAATTTGTGAAAGATTCATGTTTTAAAATCAAACATGTTTTTTCATTAAAATATTCATTTTAATGTAAAGTTAGAAATTTGTGAAAGATTCATGTTTTAAAATCAAACATGTTTTTTCATTAAAATATTCATTTTAATGTAAAGTTAGGAGTTTGTGAAAGATTCATGTTTTAAAATCAAACATGTTTTTTCATTAAAATATTCATTTTAATGTAAAGTTAGGAATTTGTGAAAGAGTCATGTTTTAAAATCAAACATGCTTTTCATTAAAATATTCATTTTAATGTAAAGTTAGAAATTTGTGAAAGATTCATGTTTTAAAATCAATCATGTATTTTCATTAAAATATTCATTTTAATGTAAAGTTAGAAATTTGTGAAAGATTCATCTTTTAAAATCAAACATGTTTTTTTCATTAAAATATTCATTTTAATGCAAAGTTAGAAATTTGTGAAAGATTCATGTTTTAAAATCAAACATGCTTTTCATTAAAATATTCATTTTAAAATTAAGATAGATATTTTTGAAAGATTCATGTTTTAAAATCAAAACATGTTTTTCATTAAAATATTCATTTTAATGTAATGTTAGAAATTAGTGAAAAGATACATGTTTTAAAATGAAAACATGTTTTACATTAAAAACTCATTTTTAATGTAACATTCGAAATATAGAAAAGATTCATGTTTTAAAATCAAAACATGATTACATAAAAATTGCACTTTTATTGTAATAACAGAAATTTAGACAAAGATTCATGTTTTAAAAAGAAAAACATGTTTTACATTAAAAATTTACTTTTTAATGTCATAATAGTAGCTGGACAAACATGTATGTTTCCAGAAAAATATGTTTTCATAAAAAAACTTTGTTTTTAATGAAATAGATAAAATTACATATATATTTACATTGCATATATATTAGAATTTACATGCATTGTCAAAATTACATTTATATTTACACTTGCATATATTAGATTTTATATGCAAAGTTGATTCGTCATTGGATCAATTTTGCATGTAAATGAAATATATTATGTTCAGTACATAGATATGATATACCAATGAAAACATTCTTTTATTTGGCATATTAAAAACGTTAGTGAAATCGTCGAATGGTTTATATATATATATATATATATATTAAAATTAAACGAATCGCGCGCGGTAGTTCGCGTTTCATAATTGTAACTTTAAACGATTATACTGAAAGATCCAACCGTCGGATTTTCCCAAAACTGGACGCGTTAGGACCGCTTTGGGAAGGTCTTTCCATCGATATAAACTTTGTTAAAATCCAACGGTTAGATTTCGAAATAATTGTAAATCAAATTTTGATAAAAACAGCGTCAAGGCCGCCTGTTGACCCAAAGCGTCTTCGTTAAATTAATTTAGCTATATATATATATATATATATATATATATATATATATAGCAATAAACCGTTATTAAATACTATGAACGATATGAAATCATTTTAAACAATATATATGCGAGAATCATTTGAAAAGACCGAGTTCAATCTCATTTCAAATGATTATATGACGATCTAAATCGAAGATCTCAAAGACGACAATTGAAGATCGGCGATCTTCACATCGAAAGGATAACTACTAATGCCCGACATTGGTTAGCTCCCAGTAAAGGGTCAAAGTGGTAGTTATCCGTATGTACTTGTTGATTGTCCGGATATGCGATCACCTCTCTTCCATATTGGACATACGGGACGAGGAATAAGGTGACTCCGGTTTCGTTCAGACCCAAAACGGACTTATAAATGGATGTGTGTCCGACATTGGATTTTATTCCATGTAAATTGATTTCTATTTAATATATATCTTTTGGTGGTGGAAAATTCTATTCTCTTGCTTAACACTCTTCTCTGAGACGCATGAGCTCAGAGGTTATATATTGGTAGTTATCGATCGAATGACATGAATTGTTAATGTGACATACCAAGATGCAATTGATCGAGTCTTTTGTTGAAAAGCAGAGCCTTGTGGATGATGATCAAAGCATAGCATATTTCGACATAGCTTTGTGTATTACGTCACGTCGTGAGCCTCACACCCTGGTAAAGTCAGAAACAGGACAAGGGAACGCATGGAGCGTGCACGTTTCTTTCTAGCTAGAAGTGGTATCAGGGTTTTGCAAACCCTGACATTTTACTTATGTGGTTGATGGAATGAGGCACCTCAGATTTATTGGTCGATTGTGACCATTTTTAGGTCCAATAGGATCGGGAAGCGTGTGTTCAGGCATAACTAATCCACTAAAGTATGTGTGGACCGGCCCTGCAGGATCCAAGGGTTGCCCGTTGGTGTGATCCTGAGACATTGCTAGAGTGTCTCGAATCGATTAGGAGATCGTCCCTAGCCTTGACTCATGATGGAAACCCAATCTCCAATATGACATTTTGATTTTGATTGTAAACCTATATATGGCGACATAGTATACGGTAGCTATGCCGTCTAGGATTGATACATTTACTGTGAAGTATTTTTGAAACATATTAGACAATAATAATAATATTAAAAATATTATTTTCTGTGTATCAAGCATTTTTTATCATTATAAGGTGAAACTCTATCCTCTGGTTTGCGTTGCATTGTGTGATGGGACTTGAGTCTTATCATGATTTCATTTTCTAAAAAGCATTGCGTTGTTTTTGAAATAAAATTTATTAAAACATATGCACTGGCAATCCAATGGAGTAAACCCGTTCCGCGTTAGCGGCGTGGCCCTGTGATCAGCCATATTGTTAGTTAAGAAAGATTTCTCATACCAGTCCCATGACTGACTCGTAGTTTGTTTCACTCTGCTAACTCGGGTGCCCTCTTTCCACACGGGCAACCAAATGACAGTTTTAGGTATTGATGCATTATGGACTGGAGCTTGCTTATAAAGAGGATGAAGAACATTTTTCCTTTTTCTCTTTTTATTGCTTCTTGAGACATTTAGACATTATCGATCTTTGATGTATTTAGTGGAGATTGAGACTTATTTCTTTCTTTGTTGAGAATTCTATTTTGCTAAGTGTATCCTGTAACTGCATACTCTAATGTCTTTGATGTTATGTTGCGACGACATTCTTATTTCCGCTGCAATGATTTATGTGATATGCTATTATATGAGATCTGTTATTGTTGTAATTATGTTATGCTCCTATGATTATCCTTACTTTCGTACAATGGAAGTTTTGGGTCGTCACGGTTGGTATCAGAGCTAAAGATTGACCTTAGCTTCGGAATATAACATTTTTAGAACAATTTGTCTAAATAGAATCAACAGTATTCTAAGACAAGTAACTCATTAGAGATAGGATTAGTAATGTCCTGGAGTGAGCACAACAGAATAGCACATATAAATCAGTCATTACAACATTGTCATCTTATCATATGTCTCTACTTTATCATTTCTGTTAGTCTGACTCTTTCCTTGATGTACAGAGCTAACTAAGAAATGAGCACAAGAGCACGAGCTAGAGCTCGAGGTAGAGGTGGGGCTAGAGGCACAGTTAGAGATGAGACTCCTATGGCCCAGGGACAACCTACTCCAGAGGCTGTAACACCACCTCCATCCACGTAGCCGTTTGACTTGGATAAAATGTCCAAGAAGTTCAGAAATCTAGGGGGCATATCCTTTACCGGGCCAGAGACTGTGATTGAGGCTCAGGCATGGCTTAAGAACTGCGAGAAAATCTTTGAAGGCTTGGAATTGGAAGATCAACGAAACCGCTTGACACAGTCAAAATTGGAAATGATGTGGCCAACATGTCTTGGGCCAGATTAAGAGAGCTCTTCAACGATAAGTATATCCCTCCACAGGAAGTAGAAAGGCTCCATGATCAATTTGCTAATTTACAGCAGGGTGATATATCTATTTTAGAATATGTGTGGAAGTTCGAGGAACTCTCACGCTACGCTCCAGATCTAGTTCAGGAATTAGTGCAGAAGAACACGAGATTTATCAATGGTCTCTCCAAGAAATACTTGAACAGGGTCACTGCTCACATCAAGCTCCCCTTTAATAAAGTAATCGAGATGGCTTGCCGTTATGAGGATAATGACAGGAATGCACAGTAGGAGCGGGAAAAGAATCAGAATAACAACAAAAGAAAGAAAGCTGACAGAAAAATAGAGGCGAGCAACTCTTCAGCCGCCAAGCCCTAGGGGAAAAAGAAAAGAGACAAATCAAAGGTGAAGTGCTTCAATTGCCAGAAGATGGGCACTTCGACTACGAATGCCGAGCTCCCAAGAGGCCAAGGAGAAACGAGTCTAGGCCTAGTCAAAGTTCTCAAGATAAGAGGGAGTGTTATAATTGTCACCAGAAGGGGCACATCAAGCCAAACTGCCTGTTGCTGAAGAATTCTCGGGTGGAACATGTCTATGATGGAGCGGCTGCAGCGGCTTCTTCTGAAGGAGCTGGTAAACCTGATGTTTTAGGAGGTGCTCTTAATATTAAGAACATTCCTATTACAGTTTTGTTTGACACTGGTGCATCAAGAAGTTTCATATCTTATGACACGATTAAAAAGCTAAAACTGAAACCAAGAAAACTTAAAGAATCAATTAGAGCCCATAGTCCGATAGGAGGTTCACTTATCCTCGATCAGAACTGTAGAGTGTCTGTTTCTTATTCTTACTTCCAGATCCCTTTTGACTTGATTGTTATGAGCTTTTCCAGATATGATATCATACTTGGGCTAGATTGGCTAACAAAGTATGAGGCTGAGTTACTATGCGCTGAAAGAGTAGTCAGAATTAAAACCAAATTCGAAAATGCGATGATTATACCATGCCACAGCTCAGCCACAAATAGGAAAGAATTCTGGTCTTCTCTAGAAGTCACTCCTGCTTCTATTGAGGATATTCCTATCGTCCGAGATTATGTGGATGTGTTTGAAGAAGTTGACAGCTTACCTCCGCACAAAGAAATCAACTTCAGGATTGACTTGGTTCCTAATGCAAGGCCCGTTGTGCACCCTATTCGGAGAATGACACTGAAAGAAAAAGAGGAGCTGAGCAATAAAACTAAGAAACTTTTATGGAAGGGTCTGATCAGGCCTAGCTTCTCAAACTGGGGTGCAGCCTTGGTGTTTGTCCCAAAGTCATACGGTACCCTCAGACTATGTGTGGACTACCGTGACCTAAATAAGCAGACGATAAAAAATAAATACCCACTGCGATGCATCGATGATCTATTGGACCGCTTGAATGGAGCACGAGTATTCTCTAGGATTTACCTAGCTACAGGTTTCCATCAACCGCGCATTGCCGAGGAATGTGCTCCTTTGACCGCTTTCAGAGGGCAAGACTTATTTTATGAATGGCTAGTGATGCCCTTCAGCTTATGCAACACTCCAGCATACTTTGTTGATCTGATGAATAGAGTGTTCTGAGATGTTTTGAATAAATTCATGCTAGTGTTCATCGATGACATCCTAATCTTTTCTAAATCCACTACTGAACATGAAAAGCATCTGAAGGAAGTCTTAGAGATTTTGCGAAGAAATGCGTTAAAAGCCAAATTCTCCAAATGCATATTCTGGCAAGAAGAGGTGAAATTCCTCGGCCATGTTGTCTCAAAGGAAGGCATTTCAGTAGATCCAGGAAAGATCTCATACATTCAAGATTGGAAGCAGCCTAACACTCCCATAGAAGTCAGAAGTTTCTTAGGACTGGCTGGCTATTTTTGGAAATTCTTTAAGGATTTCTCAAAATTATCTTATCCAATGACGAAGCTGACTAAGAAGCATACAAAGTTCATTTAGACACCCGAATGTGAGGCAGCTTTCCAAGAGCTGAAACGGAGGTTAACCACTTCTCCTGCGTTGACCATTATTGATGGCAATCAGGATTTGCAAGTCTGGACTGATGCTTCTAGAGAAGGTTATTCTTTTTATCTAAACAAACATGTCAGAGATGACATTTTTTTTAATGTCAAATCTTATTTTAATGTGTTATCCTTCTATCTATTTAAGGTATTGGTGCGATGCTAATGCAAATGGACAAAGTAGTCGCATATGCAAGTCGCCAGTTGAAACCACACGAGAAGAAATACCCCACCCATGATCTTGAGTTGATGGCAATCGTATTTGCTCTAAAGATATGGAGGCACTATCTCTTGGGTGAGAAATTCGAACTGTATACCGATCACAAATCCTTGAAGTATCTATTCACCCAAAGGGATTTGAACTTGAGGCAGCAACGTTGGGTTTAATTTTTTGCGGCCTATGACCTGGACATCTTATATACTTCAAGAAAAGCCAATGTTGTAGCCGTTGCGCTCAGCAGGAAGAATACGACCAGCACCAATCTTATCATCGCCAGTCTTATCATTATGCCTACATTGATGGATAAGATCTCTGCTCTTCAGAAGAATAATAAATTTATTCAGATGATTAGTGAGCGAGTTCGAAAGGGCGAAGCGTCAAGCTTCAAAATAGACAGCAAGGACACATTTAGACTGCAAGGGCGAATATGTGTGCCAGATATTCCTGATCTAAAAAGAGAAGTTATGGATGAGTGTCACAAATCTAAGCTCAGCATCCATCCAGGAGTAAGGAAGATGTATCATGATCTTAAGCGTACATTTTGGTGGAAGGCGATGAAGAGAGACATTTCTATATATGTCGCGAAATGTCCCACCTGCCAGCAAGTCAAAAGCGATCAGCAGAAGCTAGCAGGATTGTTGCAACCGCTAGAGGTTCCAAGTTGGAAGTGGGACCAAATTTCTATGGACTTTATTGATGGCTTGCCCCGAATTAGAAAAGGAAATGACAATATATGGGTGATTGTAGATCGCTTCACAAAGACTGCCGATTTTATCCCTGTCAAATCTAATAGAACAACTCGAAGTTTGGCACAACTTTATTTCAGAGAGATTGTCAAACTACATGGAGTTCCCAGTAGCATCGTTAGTGATCGCGATCCGATATTTGCTAGAAAATTTTGGGAAGCTTTCCAAGAAGAGCTTAGGACCAAGTTGAATATGAGAACCGCTTATCATTCTCCAACAGATGGCCAGACTGAGATGGTGATGCGAGCATGCATTCTTGATTTTGGCGGGTCATGGGAAGATCATTTGCACTTGGTTGAATTCTCTTATAATAACAGTTTCCAAGCGAGCTTGCAGATGTCGCCATTTGAAGCATTATATGGTAGGCCATGCAGATCTCCCGCATGTTGGGTAGAACCCGCTAATCGACTAGTATTGGGTCCCGACATGATTCGTGAAGCATCCGATAAAGTTGATTTTGTTAAGAAGCGACTACTGGCTGCTCAAAGTCGACAGAAGAGCTACGCAGACTCACAAAGAAGAGATTTAGAATTCTCTGTTGGTGATCTTGTATACTTTAGGTTTTCCCCACTGAGAGGTGTAATTCGATTTGGGAAGACTGGGAAATTGGCGCCAAGATTCATTGGTCCATTTCCTATTCTTGAAAGGATTGGAACTCTCGCTTATAGAGTGCAGTTGCCTGACTGGTTGTCAGGGGTTCACGATGTATTCCATGTGTCTCAACTCCGAAAGCATATTCATGATCCAGATTTGGTTGTGGAGGAAGCAACACAACAAGATTTGGAGATTACCCCGAGCTTAGCGGTGAGGAGGGAGCCAGTGAAAATAGTTGGCAAAGAAACCCGAGTTCTGAGGAACAAGAGGATCCACTTTGTCAAAGTACAGTGGAGCGAGGATCCTAGAGACTGTACATGGGAGACTGAGGATAGCATCAAAAAGGCTTATCCCAAGTGCAGAGTGGACATCTCCGAGTAACTCTTGTGTTGAGGTACACTTAAAATACCTTGCATTTTCCGTTTTATTTCCTACTTTACTATTGTTTCCATTTCGGGGACGAAAAACTTTTAAGTGGGGGAGATTGTAACAAGCCGGAAAATCAGAACCAATTTAAAATTTTATTTTGGCTATTTCAATAAATTTTGAATAGTTAAAATAATTTATTTTAAATAATAATGATTAAAAATTTATTTTAATTGAAGTTAGAACGAATATATTTATTTTAATTTCAAAAGGAATTAGAAATAGTACGGTAGTTTGAAAAGTCAAAGTTGAACTTTGACTGAATATACAGGATTAAAAATTTAATGGATTTAAGTGAAACCAAAAATATCTAAATTTGTTTAGAATTATCTTTCCAACGAATCTGAAAAATCGAAATTTCATAGTGGAAATCAAAAGTTATGGCCAGTTGAATATTTAGAATAGTCGTTATGGATTATAGTATAATTTATAGCCCGTATAAAAGCCATTTTACAAACGATCGATGAAACAACTTTTATCGGATCTGGAATGTCAATTTATTGCTAAGTTTAATTTTCTAGAATTTTTGGAATTAAATTGTGAGCGTAGTAAATTAAACTCTGATTTGATGATTTCTGTTGAATTTGATCGACCGTTAAAAAGGCCATTCGACGAAATTAATTTTGTTGGACCGTATCGTCATAACATACCTAGATTTATTTTTCGGGAATTTTCGGAGTCCGTATGTAGCCTCGGTGAATTTAAATATATGATCGAATTAATTAAATAAAGGATTAAAATTTTAAATTAAAGAAAATAGGTTGAAAACAATCGTTTGGGCAGACGAAACATATTCCACTGTGACCGAAATAGGGGTATTTAGCTAGGGGTGACACTCACTGGGTTTGAACTGGAGTTCGTATGAGGGTATTTTTTGGATTTAAAATGAATTAAATAAATAAAATAAAAAGAGAAATACGGTACATATACACCATCCGTATAACCCTAATACGCATCGTATTACGACCGCCACCATCATTTTAAATGGCAGATTTGCTCCTATCTTCTTCCCTTAAGATCTCAGAACCCCCTCAATAAAATCTCCTCCTCCTTTGGACTTTATCATAGTGCTTCTTCTTCTCTACAACTCCATACGGTTGGATCATCCCCAAGTGGCACGAGCTCCGAGAACCGTGACCACAAACCGTCGCGGCTCGCGCCGGGTCTCCTCCCTCTGGACAAACTCGAGCTCGGCATGAAGGGGGCTAGTGGGTGAGGTTTTCCAAGGTCGAGAGCATGGTGTCTTCAGATCATCATCTCGATCCCTGTAGTGCCCGCCAAACCCAACCCTAAGTTCGAACTAAACTAAAGACCCGACGGCCTGAAAATCAGAGGTTGAAGAAGGTGAAACTTTTCTTTAATTAATTCCTAAATTAATTCTAAAATTGATGTTAACCTTTAGAAAATCGTAACTCGCTAATACTGAATCAGAGCTGAACGATTTTCGAAGCGTCGTGATCGTAAGCTCGAGATCTACACTACTAGAGTGATTGGAACTGGTTTAAAGCAGATCGGAATTTGGACAAAAATCCAATTTTGAATAAATCAGAATCGAACCTGTAACATCCCATAATTTTAAATATTAAAAATTAACAAATTTAAGAACACTTGATTTTTAGAAGAAGAATTAAGGGAAATGGGTTACGCCATTGCGTTCATCTTGGAATTCTGCTTGAGATAGAGTCTGAGTTTGCGTAAATCGGACTTCATATGAAGAAGTTATGGAGGTTAGAAGATTTAAGTTTAAATCATAATTAAATGAATAATTAATAAATTAAAATTCGAATTCAAACCAGCGAAAAGAAGTAGGCGGGAAATTTCCCACCAGAGGGTGTCGACCCCCCTTAAGGGGTGTTGACATTGGTGTAGACCCCCTTATAGGGGTGTCGACATAGGTGTCGACCCCCCTGTAGGGGTCGACCCCTACTGACTATTCTAGACAATTACAATTTTTTGAGTCCTAGGGCTACGTGGCGACTTCTGATTGGCCTGATGACGCATTTTCTTGGACTAGATGGTTTGGATGGATCCTAGGTTGATCTAAAGGCTCAAATTATTTCTATACTTCTATATAATCACATCAAACCTTAACCCTAAACCTCATAACCCTATTTTATGAAGCCGTCATACTGTCCATCCCTAAGCTAACCTAGCCTCCACCATAACTAATCAAATTCAAGGTTAAAGATAAAGATCAAAGCCTACATCAACGAATTAGCTTATCAACTTCAGAAATCAGATTCCAGATCTTCTCTTCTTTCTTAATCTCTGTGAGTTCATGTAGCTTTCATATGATAAATAA
Source organism: Allium sativum (assembly GCA_030737875.1). NCBI lineage: Eukaryota > Viridiplantae > Streptophyta > Magnoliopsida > Asparagales > Amaryllidaceae > Allium > Allium sativum. The sequence continues at coordinate 484,315,683 of CM060913.1, read as the reverse complement.
ACTAAAGTAATTATGATAAGTTCTAAATTAGGATCATATGATTATGCCTGTAATGGATCTTATCAAATTTGCAAGTTGTCATCTTTTTTTTTTTGATTCATAGCCTATGCTTTTCTGATCAATTCTATCAGTTCATGCTTGTTCATGCTCGTATATTTATGCCTATTTTGATACCATGATTCTCTTCCCTCTTCCTAATTCCTTTTTCTTTTTATGAGTTAGGCTAACTTCGAGCCTAACATATTATGCGAAATTCGCGCACATATAACGCTTGAATGATGGGGAAAAGTTTGGGGAAATGTTGAATAACATGTGATCTGTAAAAAGGCATAAATTGATGATGGCTATGGTTTGGGAAAAAATGTATATAATAAGCAAACATGAAACTTGACGTAAATGGGTTTAGGGGTAAACTTGTGATAATTTGGTAAGTCCAGTTATTTCTCAGATTTGGAACATGTAATAGGAATCATGACTTGTAATGAATCGAATCTAGAACTATTCCTAATTGTAAGATAATCAATTCTGATTCATGCTTATCCTTTTGTCAAATCTAAATTACCTATGCCTGTGAGACAGTTGTGGTTAATACAATGGAACCTATCATGTTGTACACCAATTTGTTGATTCTTTTATGTTTAATTCTACCGAATCTTTATGCCTATGATATAACTTGCTCAGTTTAGCCATACTTATTGTTAATGTACAACATGCCTATTAGAAACATGATTCTAGAGTTGGGTGCACCTTTACATGCCTATTTTGTTCCTTATGTCAATTCTTGTGTTTCTCCTCTATCCCTCTCCGTTTTATTTTTGGACCTTGTTGTACGTGCGATTGAAACACGGGGAATTGGCTATAACTTAATTAAGTAATTTTGGGCATAACAAGTAAATGTGGCATAACTTGAATTGACCACACTTATGGATAATTTTACATATAAATCTAAACTTGGACAGTAAATATGTAAATTGGCTAAAAGATGAACGCCTAAGACACGAGGTTAGACTTGGTTTGCAGCATAAGACTGCCCGGAACCGCCCAGCATATCCAGCAACCGCAAATGGCAGTCTAATATGAGAGGTCAAAGGCGTAAATTAGATGCTTAGACACGAGGTTAAGTCTAGCTTGTGGTGGAAGTCTGGCCGAAACCGCCCGGCATATCCAACGGCCACAAGTGATCGACTTAATGTGAGAGGTCTGTGCATTAATAACTAATTAATGTTGAATATGATACCTAAACGAGTTAGGTGGGTGCGGTTAAGTTAACATGGGTAAGAAGACAACTTAACCAATATTACATGAACAAAGTGGATAGGGTTAAGGCAAGCTTAACCAATAATACATTTGGACTTGATAAGTGGAAGGGTTAAGTAAACCTTGGGTAGGTGGGTAATATTAGTATATATAGGCCCACAAACTTAACCATTAAATAAATATGCGTGAATCAATGGAAAGGTTAAGTAACATCTGAATAGGCGACATTTAAACAATACAACATGTTAATTAAAACAGATGGATGGGGTTAGGTTAAATTGAGAACACTTAACCGTTATAACATGTTGATTAGGAAACCCTAGTAACGGGGACCCATTTCAGCAGTAACCCACATAGATGTATCACGGTACCCTGAACTAGGCAAGGTGGGACACGATTACTAGGCTGATTATAAGTGGTCAAAATAGCGGCGGGTGGTGCGTCAATGTAGGTACCGACGGAGTGCAGGCGTGCACATGCTCCGGAGTGGAAAAAGAAGGCACTGGGCATTAGTAGTTATACACTGTGCATCTTGAATTGTGTCCGGTTACCATCATAGGGATTGATACACCCCATGGTGGGACCAACACAGATATCTACAAACGGGCGGGGCCGAATGACACAAGTAATGAATACATACGAATTAAGGAGCCGATTGATTAAGCGATAAAGGGGTAATCTGGGGACATCTAGTGTTTAGTATGGGCAAGTAAGCTATCAAGGATTGTATGGGGTGGATACCTCTTACTAGATGTTATGCCTGAGGACTACCAATTACAAGATAGGGATCAACTTTCAGTATGGAACTAGTAACGGTGCGATATATTTAGCATTCGTGCAGTGTAGTAATTATCCTATAGTGATTAGAAGCGCAATCAACGTTTATCTTATTCATCTTGCCTATCTTGTCATGTATGCTTATGTACAGTCATTTCTTACTTTCCAGTTTATGTCCTTATCCTGCTACTTTAATGATTATATTGTTAAAGTTACCGGACTCACCAGACTAATGTCTGACCTAGTTTGTTTCGCCTCTTTTCTTCCGTTCCCCCCAGGTTCTCAGGAAGGAAATACTCAAGCTTAGTTCGGATGTCTCTTTCTTCCAGCTTGAAGTTGAAAGATGTATTGCTCGGCTTTGATTCTGCTTATGGAATTTTCTGTTGTGGGTTATGGCTTTAAAATTGTGTACTCTGAAGACTTTTGTACAAGACTAATATTATGTACTTGGTTTTGTTTCTTTGAAGGTGTAACAAAACCTATTTCTATTTTCACTGCAATAAAGTTATAAAATTTTCAAGTACTACTTTATCCGTCTTGTAATATTCCATTCTGTTTACTTATAACGCTCCACAAAACTTAATGCATTCCCTTTGTGAGTGACATTAACGGACGTGGGGTGTTACACTTGGTATCAGAGCTGAAGATTACAAGAATAGATAAAAGATTTTGAAAAACCGTTTTCAAAAGCATTTTTATAAAGAAATGTTTTCAAAAACATGTTTTAAAGAAGGAGTTTTCAAGAGAAAGGTTTATTATGAAAAACATAATCCCCAAAAGCCATATATCTTTCTTTCGATTCTTTGTTTCGAATCTCTTCCTTTTTCCTTCTTGAGTCTCTTTCCCCGCGTGGAGATGCTTTTTCTAAGATATGTAAGGACTTTCGTGTGATGGGCGGAAAACCATTTCATTGGTCTGAGATGTTTGTCAAAGCTAGAATTGGCTCAGGAAAGGGGAGGACTCGTTTGGTATCTTTGAGATAGACGATGGAAGGAAGGTTCAACTAGCTGCTTGGTCGATGAAGGAGTTTAGACTAAGGAGCGCAACCCATGGATGAGGAATTTTTTGATATGGCTTTAATCCACGAATAAGGTAAAGGAGAAAGTGGAAAGAATAATTAACCCCGTGACAAAAGAAGGCGTCTTTATTGTTGTATAACGGGTCATGTAATTAAGGACTGTAGGAAGAAGAAGAAGCCTGGTTGTTTTCATTGCGATGAGACAGGACATCTGATTAAAGACTGCCCGAGGAGGCAAGGACAAGGGCAGAGGACATGACTTACTTACGGAGGATAGGTTCATGTTCTCATGGCATCAGGACAGGAGAGAGATAGAAACGTTTTTGTTGAAAGTTTGATTTTTCCTTTTTGACCATCCTGTTCGAATTTGTTTGATTCTGGCGCTTCACACTCGTTTATATCTGCTTTGTTAGTTGAAACACTGCACCTAAATACTAGTCTACTTGTGGATCCCAACTTAGTTTCAAATCCTATTGGTGGTTCGGCTCATTTACCTATGCTTTGTTGGGATTTGAGAGTGTCTATCTTGGGCGTTAGGTTTGAATGCAATGCCTACATTCTTAGTTTCATGGGCTACGACTTGATTCTAGGAAAGGATTGGCTAGCCAGGTATGGTGCCCTCCTAGACTGCGAAAGGAGGGTAGTTAGACTGTTGACTTGTTGTGGAAAGACCCTTGATATTTCTTGTGACCCTAGAGGTCCGGTGTTGCTTAGCTACCTAGAATCACTTGACACATCCATAAATGATTTGGAATCTGTTCGAGTAGTCCGTGGGTATGGTGACGTCTTTGATGAGGTTCGAGGTATAACCCCGAGGCACGAGATATACCTCCGTATATACTTAGTAGATAATGCCAAGTCAGTTTGCGTTACCAGTGCACCACATGGCTCCGAGAGAGTGGAGGGAACTCGGTAAGCAAGTAGGGGAGCTATTGAGGAAGGGTTCATAAGAAGAAGCATTTCAAAATGGAGTGCTCCAGTTGTTTTTGCTACAAAGGCTGATAGTTCGCTTAAATTGTGCGTGGACTATAGGGAGCTGAACAAGCTCACGAAGAAGAACAGACACCCATTGACGAGGATAGATGACTTGTTCGATCCGTTGGTTGGTGCTTCGGTTTTCTCATAGTTGGATTTAGCTACAGGATTTCATCAGCTAAGGGCGGCTGAGGACAACATAGATAAGACTGCTTTTAGGGCTCCCGACGGTTTCTTCGAGTGGCTCGTCATGCCTTTTGGTTTGACGAATGCACCCACATATTTCATAGACTTGATGAGTAGGGTGTTTAGGGAGTTTCTAAACAAGTTTGCGGTAGTCTTTGTGGATGGTATTTTGATTTTCTCTAGAAGCGAGGAAGAGCATGCCCTACATCTAGGGAAGTCTTAGAGACCCTACGAGCGCATCAACTCAAAGCTAAGTTCTCCAAATGTCATTTTTGGAGGAAAGAAGTGAGGTCCTTAGGACACGTGGTCTCTAAGGAAGGGATAGCAATGGACCCTGCGAAGGTGGTGGCAATCCAAGATTGGAAGGTTCCTAGAAAAGCAACGGAAGTAAGAAGTTTTCTAGGGTTGGCAGGCAACTATAGGAAGATCGTTCAGGACTTTGCGAAGATATTAGCCCCAGTTTTGACTTTGTTAGATGGGAGCAAACTGTTCACAGTATATATCGGTGTTTACAGGACAAGGCTTGGAGCAGTTTTCGATGCAAGAGGAAAAGGTGACATGCAAAAGGCGGTAGGTACGTAGTTATGTTTGAGCATCGTGTATCGTCCAAAGATGGATGGACAGACAGAAAGGGTGAATAGAATCCTTAAAGATATTTTGAGGATATGTACCCTAGATTTTGGAGGGACATGAGAAGAGCACCTTCCATTTGTGGAGTTCGCTTATAGCAACAGTTATTAAGCTAGTATTAGGGTTTATATGGATGACCGTGTCGATCACCAACTTGTTGGTGGGAATCTACGGATAAGATTTTGCTTGGGCCTGACATGGTTACGGAGACTTCGGAGAAGATATACTTGATTCGAATGTGAATGAAGACGGCACAGGACCGACAAAAGTCATACGTTGAAAAGAGACGGACCGGTCTTGAGTTTGATGTTGGGGACATGGTTTTTATTAAAGTGACACCGTTGAGGAATGTAGTTCACTTTGGAGAGTGTGCACCAAGGTTCAAAGGACCCTTTCCCATTACAGAGAGGATTGGACAAATGGCATACAGAGTGAAGTTTCTGGAGAAGCTTAGTGGTGTTCATGATGTGTTTCACGTGTCGCATTTGCGGAAGTGTTTACATGATACCGCGGAAGTAGTGAAAACAAGCATGCTTAGAGAAGTGGAGGTGGAGCGAGATGCTACGATTAGACGAGCTCCTACATGCATCCTTGGATCGGAGATCAAGAAGTTATGCAATCGAAAGGGCAAGTTGGTCAAAGTGCAATGGGAAGATGATCAAGGAGACGCGACTTGGGAGATGGAAGACGATATGCGCACGCTGTACCCTTTCCTTTTTGAGGGTATATTCTTAAATTCTCCTTATTCTATTGCTTTGTTTATACTTGTTTTATCGTTTAGTATGTCCTCTCGTTTACATCCTCGACCTTTAGTTAGGAAAATTCTATGATTGTAAACATGTGTTTGAGACATGTTATGTTTGGTGGATGCGAGTCGATGCAAGTGTTTGCTAGTGGTTGCTCGTGGATGCATTTACACACGCATTAGGCACTAGATAGTCTCAATCACTTTCATATTGCATATGAATATGTGTGCATATTTAATTAAACGGATGTACACTGAATGTGTTATCATATGGATGTTGCATTTGAATGAATAGCTGTGCACTCATGTAGAAATAATACGTATGATTAGGATTCTTTTGCATACATAATGGATGCATGCCACTATCATGATTTTCATTAAGGGGGTCAAGTGAATCAGTAGACCGTCTGATTTTGCATTTGGGTAAGGACATATACACACACTATGCATTTGATCATGAAAGCATCAGAAATCTTCTTAAGGACAATGGATGCCTGTGATTGAATGGTTAAGTAGATGGATGTTGGATGGTAGGATACACATTCTTCTTGACTTGGAGATTTCGGGGACGAAATCCTTTAAGGACGGGAGAATGGAACACCCCGTAATTTTAAATATTAAAATTAACATATTCAAGAATACTTAATTTTTAAAGAAGAATTAAGGGAAACGGGTTACGCCCTTGCGTACATCTCAGAATTCTGTTTGAGAAAGAGTCCAAGTTTGCGTAAATTTGACTCCGTATGAAGAAGTTACGGAGGTTAGAAGATTTAAGTTTAAATCAGAATTAAATAAATAATTAATAAATCAACATTCGAATTCAAATCAGCGAAAGGAAGTGGGCTTGAGAATTCCCGCCAGAGGGTGTCGACCCCCATATAGGGGTATCGACATAGGTGTCGACCCTTGCTGACTGTTCTGGACAGTGAAGATTTTCTGAGTTGTAGGTCTACGTGGCGACTTCTGATTGGCCTGATGACGCATTTTCTTGGACTGGATGGTTTGGATGGATCCTAGGTTGATCTAAAGGCTCAAATTAATTCTATACTTCTATATAATCACATCAAACCTTAACCCTAAGCCTCGTAACCCTATTTTATGAAGCCGTCATGCTGTCCATCCCTAAGATAACCTAGCCTCCATCATAACTAATCAAATTCAAGGTTAAAGATAAAGATCAAAACCTACATCAACGAATTAGCTTATCAACTTCAGAAATCGGATTCCAGATCTTCTCTTCTTTCTTAATCTCTGTGAGTTCATGTAGCTTTCACAAGATAATTAAACTAAAGTAATTATGATAAGTTGTAAATTGGGAACATATGATTATGCCTGTAATGGATCTTATCAAATTTGCAAGCTGTCATCTTTTTTTTTTTTTTTTTTTGATTCATATCCTTCGATTTTCTGATAATTTTATCAGTTTATGCTTGTTCAATCTCGTATATTTATGCCTATTTTAATACCATGATTCTCTTCCCTCTTCCTTTTTCCTTTTTCTTTTTATGAGTTAGGCTAATTTCGAGCCTAACATATTATGCGAAATTCACGCACGTATAACGCTTGAATGATGGGGAAAAGTTTGGGGAAATGTTGAATAACATGTGATTTGTAAAAAGGCATAAATTGATGATGGCTATGGTTTGGGAAAAGTTGTATATAATAAGCAAACATGAAACTTGACTAAATAGGTTTGGGTGTAAACTTGTGATAATTTGGTAAGTTCAGTTATTTATCAGATTTGGAACATGTAATAGGAATCATGACTTGTAATGAATTGAATCTAGAACTATGCCTAATTGTAAGATAATCAATTCTGATTCATGCTTATCCTTTTGTCAAATCTGAATTACCTATGCCTATGAGACAATTGTGATTGATTCAGCAGAACCTATCATGTTGTACACCAAATTGGTGATTCTTTTATGTTCAATTTTATCAATCTTTATGCCTATGATATAATTTGCTCAGTTTAGCCATACTTATTGTTAATGTACAACATGCCTATTGGGAACATGATTCTTGAGTTGGGTACACCTTTGCATGCCTATTTTGTTCCTTATGTCACTTCTTGTGTTTCTCCTCTATCCCTCTCCGTTTTATTTTTGGACCTTGTTGTACGTGTGTTGAAACGCGGGGAATTGGGTATAACTTAATTAAGTAATTTTGGGCATAACAAGTAAATGTGGCATAACTTGAATTGACCACACTTATGGATAATTTTACATATAAATCTAGACTTGGATAGTAAATATGTAAATTGGCTAAAAGATGAACGCCTAAGACACGAGGCTAGACTTGGTTTGCAATATAAGACTGCCTGGAACCGTCCGACATCTCTAGCACCCGCAAACGGCAGTCTAATGTGAGAGGTCAAAGGTGTAAATTAGATGCTTAGGCACGAGGTTAAGTCTGGCTTGTGGTGAAAGTCTACCCGGAACTGCCCGGCATATCCAGCGGCCACAAGTAATCGACTTAATGTGAGAGGTTTGTGCATTAATAACTAATTAATGCTGAATATGATACCTAAACGAGTTAGGTGGGTGGGTTTAAGTTAACATGGGTAAGAAGACAACTTAACCAATATTACATGAGCAAAGTGCATAGGGTTAAGGCAAGCTTAACCAATAATACGTATGGACTTGACAAGTGGAAGGGTTAAGTGAATCTTGGGTAGGTGGGTAATATTAGTATATATAGGCCCACAAACTTAACCGTTAAATAAACACATGTGAATCAATGGAAAGGTTAAGTAACATATGAATAGGTGACACTTAACCAATACAACATGTTAATTAAAACAGATGATGGATGGGGTTAGGTTAAATTGAGAACACTTAACCGTTGTAACATGTTGATTAGGAAACCCTAGTAGCGGGGACCTATTTCAGCAGTAACCCACATAGATGTATCACTGTACCCTAAATTAGGAAGGGTGGGGCACGATTACTAGGCTGATTATAAGCGGTCAAAATAGCGGCGGGTGGTGCGTCAGTGTAGGTTCCGACGGAGTACGAGCGTGCACGTGCTCCGAAGTGGAAAAAGCAGGCACTGGGCATTAGTAGTTATACAGTGTGCATCTTGAATTGCGTCGGATTGCCATCACAGGGATTGATACACCACATGGTGGGACCAGTACAGGTATCTAAACAAGCGGGGCCGAATGACACAAGTAATGAATACATACGAATTAAGGAGCCGATCGATTAAGAGATAAGGGGTAGTGGGGGGATATCTAGTATTTAGTATGGGCAAGTAGGCTGTCAAGGATTGTATGGGGTGGATACCTCTTACTAGATGTTAGGCCTGAGGACTACCAATTACAAGATGGGGATCGACTTTCAGTATGGAACTAGTAACGGTGCGATATATTTAGCACTAGCTGTGAACCCGTGCTTCGCACACGGGGAGGTAAGGAATAGTAGGTGTAAAGGAGAAACAAAGTGGAGTTGGACTTTGGCGTTTGTTGTTGTGTTTGGGTTGACATGAAAAGAGGTGATAGTTGAATTAGTCATGTAAGCATAGGTTAGAGTAGGTGGTATGCGGAAGGAAACGGTATATGGTTATAACAAAATTAGTTTGTTGCAACAAAAAATAAAAAGTATTTGATCTTGGTTATCAAATTGGTAATTGCTGGAAATAAGTAAATATATGTCATATGTAGAAGGGAAGGTCGGTAACATGATGGGCCATAAAAGTAGTGTGTGGTGCTTGTGCACCCAACATTTATGGTACAGTTAAGCATGCGATTTAAGTGTGTCATGTAAACATGGACAAAACAGTAGATGGAATGTGTATGTGGGATAATTTGGGTTTGTTAAGGGTCATGAGAAGAAGTAATTAAAGTTGTGATATGAAAATTGGTAGGGTAAATTCTATAAAGCTTTTTAAGTTGTCTGATTGATTTAATGTAATTTTCTGATTTAAAAAAATTAGAAATCATTTAGTATTTTTAGCAAATCAATTAACAATGAATTTATAGTGCAAGCACAAAAGTATCGATATGTAGAGCATAAAAAAACAGTTGGAAAAAAGCACATGCACGAACATAGATATAAAAGTCCAATATTTCTGAAGAACGACATGAATTGCACAAAATGATTAGTTTGGCATATGGATGTCTTAACAATTAATTTGAATATTCTAAAGACTAAAATAATAAATGGATGAAGTGCATCTCATGTTATAACATTTAATGTTAATAACAGTCTTCTTAACTTATATTTTTATATTATCTGTACAAGTATGTTAGGCACGTTCGTTGGATGTACGCAAATAATACTAAGACCAAATTTATTAATAGTGAAATAGTGGTTAAATAAGTAAATATCTTCTTGTAAAAATTTGTAGCTAAAATTTCGGAGTTTAAAGCATTATTTATTTCCCTTATGAAAAAACTGAATATTATCATGATTAGCAACAAAACCGTGAAGAGATAAATAAAAACTCATTAATAACACACACACACATAAATATATATATAAAGCTTGTTTTATAGCACTTTAAAAATGGACCATATCTTTAGCCTTCCTCTTTTTACCTTTCGTTAGTAATAAAATAAAGCTGTGGAGGGAAAGAGAAACCAGATGTGTGGTGTAAATCAGAAAGGCCTAACAGGTGATAGCACTATTTGTGATGCTATAGAACGCTCTCGCGAGCGTGCGTGTTTATATATATAATTTGAATTAACTGTCCACTACATTATTGCGCACAGAGAAGTCTAATCGATGTGTAGAACACACAAATAAAAAGAAAATTCACATAAAATTGTATCCATGCTAGAATACAACAAAATAATGAAGTCGACAACATGTTTGTACAACAAACAATAATATATCATTGTATCATATCTAAGATTTTGCCTCCCGGATCCCCTGTTTAGATGTCATGCTGACTTTATTTGATTATTTTGCTTGTTTTATATTATTATTTATCTTTATTTGCATGATTCGGCTGTCTTAGGAGCCAGCACAAAATTCAAGTCTTCATGTATTTTTTTATTGCTTTAGTGCATTTATACGTGCATCTGTGGAGTAATTTTGTGCAGCTTTGAGCTTGTCTCTCTACCTAGAATATAGTTTTCACAACCTGCATTTTCAGTTTGATTCCGTAATCAATATATTTTAACTCTTGCTTTGGTATCCCCATGCAATCACAACCGCGCTTTACCTTAACACACATACATAAAACAGTTTTCCACATGCTAAGTAACATGAAGTAACAATATGACCATGATCACAATGAAATAACCATCTGACACAATATAAGTACATGTAAATAAATTCAACATACAAAGAGGTAAATTTCTGTCACTGGTAGTTTGAAGCAAAACAACATAAAGATGTCAAAATAAGTAGGCAATATCTTCACTTGCATGTTCTGCTAATTCAAAATGTGCAACTCAGGCCAACAACAGCCTGCTTTTTCCAACAATCTGCTTCAACGCTGCAGCTTTTCTACATCGTCTACCATTCTATTTAGACAGCTATTCACACTTCTACAAAATGACGCCACTAAAAGTTTCATTATGGGCACACTGCATCAAATCTAAATCTCTGTCTGCTTCACATACGTTAGAATTGCACCACTTGTCCAGCCTCACATCCCAATTCACTGCTCACTGTGATCAAAGTTTTTTGGACGTTGACACTGAATCAATTGTAAAATGTGCACACGTTCCTCAACCCAACACATCTTACCAAATTTCTCACTATCTGAATCAATTTGTACCCCAGCTTGTAACATTCAAAATATAATAGGTGATGCAGAGATAATGTACTTAACCTTAGCATTATACATGGAAATGGCATGTTTAGCTGGCTACGTGCCAACTACATTTGAAATGAATATAATGTTAATTTGCTTTGAAAACTGCACATTTTACCTGTCCTGCACCCTTATGAACTCCAATACATCCTGAGGATAGATGTAGTTGAAATCATCAATGAAGAGATCCTAGTATTCTGGAGATGAAAAGCTTATGCCTTTTTTCATTATTCACGTTGAAATATGCAGTCTCTTTAAGGATAAGTGGTTGTTACCACATTTTTTATTATATAAAATGGGAGGTTAACACCTGAAACATGAAGCAACTACTTTAGCAATCTTAAAAGACACATTTTAGTATTATACACACACATGTTGTATAAGTGTAGTGCTTTGTATGAAGAAATGCAAGTTTTAGGTGCTCAGCTTCCTAGTCATCTTATATAGGGAATTATTTTAGGTAACACAAACGTAGTATAAAATAAATAAACAAAAGTTGCTTTGTAAAGAACGTCCAATATTAAAAACAGATGTAAAATTCAACTGTCATTACAATTTGAGTATCACAATATAATTTGTAAAAAAGAAATTTTCTAGTGAAATACTACTACATATCATGAGATAATTAGCTTTCAACAAATAGTAAATGTAGATACCTTGAACTTACCTATCAGTATTCAGGCATCATCATTCGTTCTACCCCCGTTCTCACAGAATTATCCTCTACGTTTTTGAGTAGTTGCCCGCAGATAGGAAACTCTGTGGTATTAACACGTGCAAGGGCATACATTAGTATTTAAAGCTACATAATTTGCAACCTTCAAGCAATTTAAAGTTCCACCATATGATTAATTCAAGATCTTTGTGGCCAAAAGCGCAAGTATAGATCTTTCTTACATGATCATTCCAACTGAAATTTTGGTGCTTTAAATCTAAAAATTTATTAATTATATGCACAAACGGGAATAATGGAAATAAGGAAGCATTTACATGGTAAATAAAGTAGAATGATACTAAGAATTATCTAAAATGACTAATCATAGAGGATAAAAAATGAAGTTACTTATCATAAATTGCACCTATATCCAAGATATTTGTTGCAGATCAAAGCAATATTGACTATCATGCATTTTCAGACCCTCATTTCATCTTAGAAATGATCGGATTTTTTTTTTTGGAATCGACACTGGGTAATTTTAGTCGATTGTAAATTTTAGAAAACAAGGTTTGATGGTTACTGTAAAACATAAATGCAATTTAATAGAGAACAAGATCCATAGTTCATAAAAAAAAAGATGTAATGCAAACCTAAATACGACCTTCAATTTTTCAAAGGAATACTGAGAAATTACAAATTAAATTAAGTAATAATATAAAAATACAGTGGATGAAATAAACTAAATTAAGTGACCAAAAAAAGCCAAGGTTGGAACATTGAAAAACAATATTTTCAAAAGTCATTCATGTTATTAAATATAATTTCAAATATTAGAGTTTATACGATTTAAGATGAGAAGTAAATGTGGCTATATATGAATAATATAAAATGCAAGGCAATATATGTGATTAATACAGAATAATCCATTTTGATTCACAAAAATTTTCAACATGTATTAGTAGTGTGAATGCAACATAATTGCCGTCATGCTTCTATAGATCTAGTATAATAGGTCAGGTTAACTCATCATTATCTCATGGCATACAACAGTGCAAAAACTTTATAGAGTCTTGGTACATGGACATGGCATACATCATAAACATATCTTTTTGAAATACTGCATATTTATTCAAAACCAAATTATACACTGTTATACATCATAAATTATAAATTAATGAAACAAAATTAACAACTTTTAATAGAAGATAGAAAAACAAACATTTGAGACAAATTATGTTTAACATACCTAAAGGAATTATGAGACTACAACAAACAATCGAGAAAATTAGTAAGTAAAGGAAAAAAAATTCATAAATATAAGACAATCATCTTGGAGTAAAGAGAAATGGGTTTGAGCATAGCGAATGGAGGTACAAAAAAATGTGAGTGTAACACTTCAGTCAAATTGTAGGAGCGCGACAGTATACAGTGTATACTGGTGTAAATAAAGAAGACTGTGAAAGGGTAAAACAAATTAGATAAGATGATTTGTTAAGGGAAGAACATTAAAAATAGAATTATCGTCAAGGGAAATAAAGTAAATCTGGCTATACTATCTAATATTATTTCTTACCAACATTAGCCTTGATATTTGCTTCATTTAATCTAAGAAGGAAATGTGAACCTATCATACCAACATTCAAAACGGACATTTTAAAACTTCGAAAATTCCTAAGTTTCAACCCATAATATTTCAAAAATAAAAAAAATCTAAATAACTTGCAATTTCATGAACCCAGATTTCTGAAATTTTAAAGTTCTAAAAGTATTTATAAGGTAGTAAAGGTTGAATTTATTCATATCTATAACCAAACCTAATAATAACAATAATTTTTCCAAATGGATACAAATATTTATTTTTTTAACTGTTCGTGCTCGAGAGGTTGACCTTATCAATTTATTTTTTTCCCTCTAAGACACTAATTAGTTGATGGCCTATATCTAAAAGGTTTTCCCTCTCAGACTCATCCGAATAAAATAATAATTCATGCAAAAACTTTTGGCTAAGTGTAAATCATAATTTAAACATACAAATGTTGAATATGTACCTTCTCAGCTTTCACCAATGCATCAATAAACATAGTATACACAAAAATATCCAAACCATGGCCTTTCCTACGCATCTCATTATAAATCCTGCATGCCTTCTCAACATCTCTTAATCTTTCCAGACAAAATGTGACAATTGGGAATTTCGCTCGATCTGAATCGATCGCTAAACCGACCAAGACCGTTCGAAACCCCTGATTGTTTTGAGAACACGACAAATCCGAACGCAAACAAAAGAACATTTCATTGCTTATTACAACAATTACATCAGAGTACATGAATATTACAGAGTAAGAATAAATATTATACAACAAAGAATATCAGAGATTTAAATACATTAATGCAGCGGAAAAATAATACAAAACATAACTGAAAGAAATACACGGATACAGAGCTTTCCGAATATCACTTCAGCAATAAACCAGGATCCTGTAAATATAAATCTGCAAAACCAAAACTACTAGCTGCCCGTGTGGAAAATAAGGGCACCCAGAGTTTAGGTTAAAACAATAAACCCCAGGTCAGTCATGTGACTGGTGTGAGAACTAAAACAGTTATTAATTGGATTTTAAAGTTCGGTAAATCAAGGGACCACGCCGTATAACACAAAACAGACTTTTACCCCAAGAATACCAGTGCATATAACAACAGCGCAATGCTAAATAAAGAAAATGAAGCTATTATAAGACCCAGGTCCCATCACACAATGCAACGCAAGCTGGAGGACAAGGTTTTTACCTTATAATAGCCAAAAATGCTTGGTATGTGAAATCTCATATTTTATTATTACTATAAGTGAAGAAAACAACTTTAATCATAATGTATAAATCATAGACGGCATAAGTGCCCCATACCACTATGTCGCCATACTAGGCTCTACAAATAAAACCGAAAGTCATGTATTGGAAATTGGATTTTCGTCATGAGTCGATGCAAGGGGCAAGCTCCTCTCCGTTCGAGACACTCTAGCAAATGTCTCAGGACCACACATAGCAATCCTTGGAACCTCCAAGGCCAGTCCTCTCTTACTTTTGAGGATTAGTATTCATGAACACACGTTTCCCGGTCCTATCTGACCTATATCTGAGGTGCCTCGCATCCAACAACCACACAGGTAAAAATAATATAAATGTCAGGACCGGTAGGTGACTGACATCACCCATAGCTAGAAAGAAACGTCATGCACTCCTTGGGTCCCTATCCAGTTTTTGACTCATACCGAGGTGTGAGGCTCGCGAATTAACGCTATACACAAAGCTGTGCCACATAGGCCTATGATCATCAACCACAAGACTTTGCTTTTCAACAGAAGCCTTGATCATCTGCCACTTTGGCATGCCACACAGGCAATTCACTCCATGCGACTGATTTCTATCGATATATAACCTCTAAGCTCGTACGTCTCAGAGAAGGGCGTTAAGCAAGAGAATAAATTCTCCGCCACCAAACAGATATATATTTAATAGAGATCAATCAGCACAGAACAAAATCCAATGTCAGACACACAGTCCATTTACAAGTTCGTTCTGGGTCTGAACGAAACCAGAGGAACCTTATTCCTCGCATATCCATCGATCTCCAACTACGTCTGGATGATCACCAACTGATTCCCTCCTCTTGGTTGTACAGCCCAATCAAGATCATCAATAATCATCCAAACGATGTGAAGACCTATGGTGTTCAATCACCGTCTTCATCTTCGACTTATCATCGAATTGGTTATTCAGAATGGGTATAAACCCGGCCTTTTCGAATAACCCGCGTATATAATAAAAAATTGTTACACAAACACAACATACGCCTCATTCCTATTCAGAGTATTCTTTTATTCAAAAATTCACATTCTTAGGGAAAGGTTCCCATTAATTTTATCAAGGATAAATTCTTCTAAATTTATTCTTTAATCTTCCTTTGGATATCATTTCAAACCATGTTAAGGTTAACCAAACTAGTCGGGATTGGCGAACCACACCGAAGTAATTATTTATTTTATTTCACAATCCCAACCTATTCATCCCATGGAGAAAAACTGGTAATACTCCATATCTAACACCACGGTGTTATCGGTAAATATTAATTACCATTTCACGTTCAAATCTAATTAAAGATTTAACTATCGCTTTGGAACAAAACTGGTGATACTCCATTCTCGATCATTTCAATCTAATTAAAGATTCATTAAAACTCCACTTAGTTTTAATCTTCCCACAAATCAATATTAATGGTTATTCAAAGCTAAGAAGTTAATCTTATCTTTAACTGGGTTAAAGGACCAATGTCATTTAAAAAACACAGTTCATGACAAACCCAAAATCCCATTCCATTGTTAATCGGGTTAAAGAACAGGTGTTATTCAAAACACCGCTGACAATAAACCCAAAAACCAATTTAAATTCAATTCCAATTAAATACTAATTAACTGGACAATTTCACTAAATCTTAATTAAAAGATTTATTCTTTTCTAAACTGGGTCCAAGAACAGTGTTATTCAAGACACCATTCACGACGAACCAAAAATCCCATTTGATATTAAATACAAGGCTCTGAATAGAATATATATCGGCTTATATTCAATATCAACTTCTGAAACCAACAAATATCGTATTGGAAATAATGATATAAATATGTCTTTCAAATTTCCATAACCATATCTGTATAATCACGAAATCCAACATCAAAATATTCCGAAGATAATTTCGATTCAAATCCATTCCAATTCGTATATTGGAAATTCTAATTATTTTTAAAACCACTTCAAATCAAATTTATTTATTCAAAAACATTGGACTATAATTCTAGTTCATAACTAGTTCATTTCGATAAAAATATATTTTTATCCTTTTTAAATATGGGATTTTTCACCCCAATTCTTTCTAAATCATTTATTATGATTTTACACAAATTATTGATATTTTTAATAATTCTATCAAGGCTCATACAGTTGATTTCCAATAACGGTCGTCGAACTGCACTCACAGCGACCTTTTCCAAATTTGATTTACACATAATTCCAAATCCAATCATTAGATTTTAAATTTCAAATATTCATTGGAAAGCTCTTTTCGATACGAACCCAACGGTTCCGGTTTCAGGAGAATCCGACGGTCGGATCTCCCGTAACGTCAATTCGAAGTCAATGGTCGAAATTCGCGAACTGCCGCGGTGCGGCGCGTTCTATTCAGGCCATTTAATATATATATAATATATATATTTCGTCGATTTCAATTCTAAATGTATTTTATAAATCGTTTAAATTCGTTTTAAAAACGATTTCAACTTCGTATTCAATTTTAAATCAAAATTGACTATTCCATATCATTAATATATAAATGATAATATTTTCAAAACGTTATATTTTGAAACCACTTTCTTTTCTATTTTCATTATAAAAACGAATATAATCGATATAAATATTGTTCATGTCAAAATGGCGCATATCTAATCAACACGGCTTTATATATTTTAATAACTTCGTTATTCTATTCAACAAATGAATATTTTCTTCAATACATGAATATATATTTTATTCAACACATGAATATTTATTAATTCTTAATTACAATAAAAATGTGAATTTTATTGTATAAATATTTTATTCAACACATGAATATTTTCAACACATGAATATTCTCAACACATGAGTATTGTCAACACATGACTATTTTTGTTATTTTATATATTTAATAAAATTGCTGTCAAAAAAATATATTTGATAAAATTGTGTTTTATATCGTTTAATTCTTAATCAGACTCTAACCGTAAATTAGTAAGAGAACGATTCCCTAAATACTAACCCCGAAGGCCAAAATCAACATCAGATCAATACCCAGGAAACCACTCATCTTAGCTCGTTTCCAGTTAGTTTCTAATTTTATATATGATAAAGATGTAAATTTTATTGTTTAAAGATTTTACTCAACACATGATTATTTTCAACGCATGAATGGTTTTAACACATGAATGGTTTCAACACATGAATATTCTCAACACATGAGTATTGTCAACACATGACTATTTTGTTTATTCAACACATGAATATAATTTATTTTCTTAATTGGAATGAGACCCACTCAATTACCATATAATGTTATTTATATGGATTATATACAACGTATGTATATAATAGCAATGACAAATAATCAACCATCATCCAAAGTGCACCACACAACTTTCTGTCAACCTAACGATTGACATACAACTAAACAATTGGGATTAGTGTACGTCAAATATCATCCCAACACCCGTGCGAGGTTTCAATCAACTAACACTGAATATTATTTGTGCAGTTAGGCGATGTGTAAAATTTATCGTCCCAATCAATATCAGTCAAATGAGTGTACATAAACAAATCATCTAATTTGTAAATGAATATTTATTTATTCACATTCACGTTAAACTTATATTTTTAATGATAAATAATTTATTTCAACACATGAATATATTTCTATTCATTCCACATCACAAACAATTTTCACCACACAACAAAACCAAACAAGTCGTCCATGGTCTGTGGACAACGGGTGTCGGGTGCTGCTAAGCACCGTTTGCATCCTAGTATATATTTTTAACTAGAAAACAAGAGTTAAAGTGAGAAGTTCTCACCGAGAAGCTAAACCAAACGCCATGACTCTTCATACGCAGGAAATCTTCGTCGTGCTCGCCTTTTGTCAATTTTGTTGTCCGTATCCACTACATATATAAAAATCGCATCTTTATATTGTTGCTATGTATATAAAAATCACATTTTTATAACTACGCTATATGGATAAAAATCACATTTTTATACTGCTACTATATAGATAAGAATTCTATTTTTATACCGCTACTATATAGATAAAAATTCTATTTTTATATCGCTACTATATAGATAAAAATTCTATTTTTATACCGGCGTTCATATAATAAAGATCATATTTTTGATTCACTACATATATAAAGAATCATATTTTTATAGTGTTAAAAATCATACCTTTTCTCATTTAAAAATCTTAACTTTCCTCATTTAAAAATTATGACTTCATATGTACATCAAACCTTTCAAATATAAAAATCAAATCTTCTTAATTTATAAAAATCAAATCTTCATTAAAAATATGTATAATCGTCATGGCTCCAGTCCAATGTCATTTATCTAAACCAAACAGGAATATTAAAACAATTTTTAAATTAAACAAACCAAAATAAAACATACCGCTGGTCGGAGAGGGGTCTGAGGGAAGGAGGGGGTGCTGCTGTCAAGGGGGAAGGAGGAACCGGTGGCGCCGGCGGTCTAATAGGTGGTTGGTGCAGTTTTTGGCGGTGGCGGCTTCTAATGGAGGGGAGGAGCGAGTAGAGAAGGTGGGAAGGAGAGGGGGAGGTCGCAGCGAAAGGGGGAGCGGGAAGAAGGGCACAAGTCGGCGCCGGTGGTGGCTCGGCTCGAGCGGTACGACGAACGAAAGGGGGGACGACGGTTTTGGTGGAGATCAATTTTTTTAAATTTAAACTGATGTCGGGTCTGAAGGAGGTAAAAAGGGGGCTAGGGTTTAAACCTTATAATACATACATACATACATACATACATACATATATATATATATATATATTATTTCTAATTTCAAAAAGGTAACTTTATAATACGAACTCGAAATCAAGCCCACCGACTGTCGTCCCTAGCTAATTACCCCCATTCTGAACACAATGTGACATGTTTCGTAACTCAATTCGACCATTATGATCAGTTTTCATTATATTCAAAATATAAATCAAAATATATTTAATTTGAACACGCATTTCAATTTACCGAGGTAACAAACGGACTCTAAAAATTTCTGAAAAATATTTTCTAGCTTCGTATTGACGATACGGTCCTAACAAAACTAATTTCGTCAAATTCCGAAACCGTTTGAAAAATGACCATTTTCTGGTCGATCGAAAATGACTAAAACTGACAAAACAAGTTTTCCTTTGCCATGCTCACATATTGATTCAAAAATTACGAATTTTGGAATCTAGCAGTAACTTGACATACCAAATCCAACAAATGTGGTTTCTTCGAAAATGAAGGTCGTTTGCAAAATTTCCATTTTTAAGGGCCAGAATTCCACAGTGACCATTCTGAATTTTCAATTGGACATAACTTTTTATTCCCGCTATGAAATTTCAATTTTTCGGATTCGTTGGAAAGATATTTTCAGTTCTAATATTTTGGTTGTGCTAAAATCCGGTTTATTTCGAATCCTGTACTTTCATTTGAACTTTGAAATCGAATTTTTGAACTATCGCGCCATTTTCAATTCCTTTTATATTTAAAATAAAATATTTATATTCTAACGACGATCTATATATATATATACGTTCTATTTCTATTCAAACTAAATTTCTCGTCGTTATTATTTAAAATAGATCATTTTAAATATTCAAAATTTACAAAAATTGCCAAACTAAAAATTTTAAATTGGCTCAGATTTTCGGGTTATTACATTCTCCCCCATTTAAAATCTTTTCGTCCTCGAAAAGGAACGAAGCTGAAAGTTGTTTAACTAATCAACTCTACTTCCATTATTTTCTTTACGGCTTAAGTTCTTCAACTTTTCAGTTTATAAGAACTTTTCAAAATTTTCAAAAGTTTGGCTAACACCCTAAATTTTCGAATTTTTTTGCCATAACCTCCCCTGCACGGGGAGCTTCGGGATATTCCAAATAGCCTCCCATGGCCCTTACCAATCAAAAAGAAAAAGAAAAAGCCAAGCAGCTAGCCAATCAGCTCATAAAATCATCAAATCCCCAAAAATACAATAAACATGTACCTATTTGTCGGGCAAACAATTTTATTCCTCTTCTCTAACCTCCTTGCTATGACCTGTTCAATGTATATACATGTATATGTATGCAATTGTAATCATTTTTCAATACAGTTCAATATTCGGTTCAATTTGGCTTAATGGTTCAAAATTACAAACCAATAATCAAACAACACAACCATCAATCAATTAGTGGATTATCGTTTCAAATTCATAATTTTGATATATATATATATATATATATATATATACATAAAATCATGTTTTTGATGCCAAATCACAACAATAAACCTATCTAGTTTTGGTTCTCACACCAGTCTCATGGAAATATATAGAAATCCCACTTTCAAAACCCGAACATAAATATTGGTGATGGAGCTCCATCATCAAAATCATCTCCGAGCGACTAGAGTGTGATTCTATATCTATCCAGCATATTTGAGGCTTCGTATATATGTTCATGACGCGTATATGCAAAATTTTTATATATTGGATTGTCGAATTCAATATAAATAAAATATTCAAATACGTACCATTAGATATAAATTTTCAAAACAAAGTTTGTTTTCAATTTTATTTTAAAAATATACTCTTCACACTCGTTCTAGGATACTACTCATCCTATCTCTAATGAATTATTCTTATTGGATATTTCTAATCCAATTTCCGATGAATTCTTTCGTTTGGTCTAATGTGTCTTGTTCTTGATCTCTGTAAACCAAAGCTCTGATACCAAATGTGACAATTGGGAATTTCGCTCGATCCGAATCAATCGCTAAACCGACCAAGACCGTTCGAAACCCCTGATTGTTTTGAGAACATGACAAATAGGAATGTAAATAGAAGAACATTTCATTGCTTATTACAACAATTACACCAGAGTACATGCATATTACAAAGTAAGAATAAATATCATACAACAAAGAATATCATAGATTTAAATACATTACTGCAGCGGAAAAATAATACAAAAAATAACTGAAAGAAATACGTCGATACAAAGCATTCCGAATATCACTTCAGTTATAAACCAGGATCCTGTAAATATAAATCTGCAAAACCAAAACTACTAGCTGCCCATGTGGAAAATAAGGGCACCCAGAGTTTAGGTTAAAACAATAAACTCCAGGTCAGTCATGTGACTGGTGTGAGAACTAAAACAATTATTAATTTGATTTTAAAGTTCGGTAAACCAAGAGACCATGCTGTATTACATGGAACAGGTTTTTACCCCAAGAATACCAGTGCATATAATAACAGCGCAATGCTAAATAAAGAAAATGAAGCTATTGTAAGACCCAGGTCCCATCACACAATGCAACGCAAGCAGGAAGATAAGGTTTTTACCTTATAATAGCCAAAAATGCTTGGTACGTGAAATCACATATTTTATTATTACTATAAGTGAAGAAAACAACTTTAATCATAATGTATAAATCATAGACGGCATAAGTACCCCATACCACTATGTCGCCATACTTGGCTCTACAAATAAAACCGAAAGTCACGTTTTGGAAATTGGATTTCCGTCATGAGTTAAGGAAAAGGGCAAGCTCCTCTCCGTTCGAGACACTCTAGCAAATGTCTCAGGACCACACACAGCGATCCTTGGAACCTCCAAGGCCGGTACTCTCTTACTTTTGAGGATTAGTATTCCTGAACACACGTTTCCCGGTCCTATCAGACCTATATCTGAGGCGCCTCGCATCAAACAACCACACAGGTAAAAATAATATAAATGTCAGAGTTGGTAGGTCACTGACATCACCCATAGCTAGAAACAAACGTCATGCACTCCTTTGGTCCTTATCCCATTTTTGACTCATACCGAGGTGTGAGGCTCACAAATTAACGCTATACACAAAGCTGTGCCACATAAGCCGTGCTTTGATCATCAACCACAAGACTTTGCTTTTCAATAGAAGCCTTGATCATCTGCCACTTAGGCATGCCACACAGACAATTCACTCCATGCGACTAATTTCTATCGATATATAACCTCTAAGCTCGTACGTCTCAGAGAAGGGCGTTAAGCAAGAGAATAAATTCTCCGCCGCCAAACAGATATATATTTAATAGAGATCAATCATCACAGAACAAAATCCAATGTCAGGCACACAGTCCATTTACAAGTTCGTTTTGGGTCTGAACGAAACCAGAGGAACCTTATTCCTCGCATATCCATCGATCTCCAAGTACGTCTGGACGATCACCAACTGATTCCCTCCTCTTGGGTGTACAGCCCAATCAAGATCATCAATAATCATCCAAACGATGTGAAGACCTCCAATCTTCAACCATCGTCTTCATCTTCGAATTATCGTCGAATCGGTTATTCAGAATGGGTATAAACCCGGCCTTTTCGAATAACCCATGTATATAATAAACAAGTGTTACACAAACACAACATACGCCTCATTCCAATTTAGAGTATTCTTTTATTCAAAAATTCATATTCTTAGGGAAAGGTTCCCATCAATTTTATCAAAGATAAATTCTTCTAAATTTATTCTTTAATCTTCCTTTGTATATCATTTCAAACCATGTTAAGGTTAACCAAACTAGTCGGGATTAGCGAACCACACTGAAGTAATTATTTATTTTATTTCCCAATCCCAACCTATTCATCCCATGGAGAAAAACTGGTAATATTCCATATCTAACACCATAGTGTTTTCGATAAATATTAATTACCATTTCACGTTCAAATCTAATTAAAGATTTAACAATCACTTTGGAGCAAAACTGGCGATACTCCATTCTCGATCATTTCAATCTAATTAAAGATTCATTAAAACTCCACTTAGTTTTAATCTTCCCACAAATCAATATTAATGGTTATTAAAAGCTAAGAAGTTAATCTTATCTTTAACTGGGTTAAAGAACCAATGTCATTTAAAAAACACGGTTCACGACAAACCCAAAATGCCATTCCATTGTTAATCAGGTTAAAGAATAGGTGTTATTCAAAACACCACTCATAACAAACCCAAAAACCAATTTAAATTCAATTCCAATTAAATACTAATTAACTGGACAATTTCACTAAATCTTAATTAAAAGATTTATTCTTTTCTAAACTGGGTCCAAGAACAGTGTTATTTAAGACACCATTCACGACGAACCCAAAACCCCATTTGATATTAAATACAAGGCTCTGAATAGAAAATATATCGGCTTATATTCAATATCAAATTCTGAAACCAACAAATATCGTATTGGAAATAATGATATAAATATATCTTTCAAATTTCCACAACCATATCGGTATAATCACGAAATCCAACATCGAAATATTCCGAAGATAATTTCGATTCAAATCCATTCCAATTCGTATATTGGGATTTCTGATTATTTTTAAAACCACTTCAAATCCAATTTATTTATTCAAAAACATTGGATTATAATTCTAGTTCATAACTAGTTCATTTCGATAAAAATATATTTTTATCCTTTTTAAATATGAGATTTTTCGCCCCAATTCTTTCTAAATCATTTATTATGATTTTACACAAATTATTGATATTTTTAATAATTTTATCAAGGCTCGTACAGTTGATTTCCAATAACGGTAGTCAAACTACACTTACAGCGACCTTTTCCAAATTTGATTTGGTCATAATTCTAAATCCATCCGTTACATTTAAATTTCTAATCTTCATTTGAAAGATCTTTTCGATACGAACACAACGGTTCCAGTTTCAGGAGAATCCGACGGTCGAATCTCCCATAACGTCAATTCGAAGTCAATGGTCGAAATTCGCGAACTGCCGCGGCGCAACGCGTTCTATTCAGGCATTTAATATATATAATATATATTATATATATTTCGTCGATTTCAATTCTAAACATATTTTATAAATCGTTTAAATTCGTTTTAAAAACGATTTTAACTTCATATTCAATTTTAAATCAAAATTGAATATTCCATATCATTAATATATAAATGATAATATTTTTAAAACGTTATATTTTGAAACCACTTTCTTTTCTACATTCATTATAAAAATGAATATAATCGACATAAATATCATTCGCGTCAAAATGGCGCATATCTAATCAACGCGGCTTTATATATTTCAATAACTTCGTTATTCTATTCAACAAATGAATATTTTCTTCAACACATGAATATATATTTTATTCAACACATGAATATTTATTAATTCTTACTTACAATAAAAATGTGAATTTTATTGTATAAATATTTTATTCAACACATGAATATTCTCAACACATGAGTATTGTCAACACATGACTATTTTTGTTATTTTATATACTTGATAAAATTGTGTTTTATATCGTTTAATTCTTAATCAGACTCTAACCGTAAATTAATAAGAGAATGATTCCCTAAATATTAACCCCGAAGGCCAAAACCAACATCAGATCAATACCTAGGAAACCACTCATCTTAGCTCGTTTCCAGTTAGTTTCTAATTTTATATATGATAATAATGTAAATTTTATTGTTTAAAGATTTTACTCAACACATGAATATTTTCAACACATGAATGGTTTTAACACATGAATGGTTTCAACACATGAATATTTTCAACACATGAATGGTTTTAACACATGAATGGTTTCAACACATGAATATTCTCAACACATGAGTATTGTCAACACATGACTATTTTGTTTATTCAATACATGAACATAATTTATTTTCTAAATTGGAATGAGACCCACTCAATTACCATATAATGTTATTTATATGGATTCTATACAACACATGTATATAATAGCAATGACAAATAATCAACCATCATCCAAAGTGCACCACACAACTGTCTATCAACCTAACGATTGACATACAACTAAACAATTGGGATTAGTGTACGTCAAATATCATCCCAACACCCGTGCGGGGTTTCAATCAACAAACACTGAATATTATTTATGCAGTTGGGCGATGTGTAAAATTTATCGTCCCAATCAATATCAGTCAAATGGGTGTACATAAACAAATCGTCTGATTTGTAAATGAATATTTATTTATTCACATTCACGTTAAATTTATATTTTTAACGATAAAAAATTTATTTCAACACATGAATATATTTCTATTCATTCCACATCACAATCAATTTTCATCACACAACAAAATCAAACAAGTCGTCCATGGTCTGTGGACAACGGGTGTCGGGTGCTGCTAAGCACCGTCTGCATCCTAGTATATATTTTTAACTAGAAAACAAGAGTTAAAGTGAGAAGTTCTCACCGAGAAGCTAAACCAAACGCCATGACTCTTCGTACGTAGGAAATCTTCGTCGTGCTCGCCTTTTGTCAATTTCGTTTTCCGTATCCACTACATATATAAAAATCGCATCTTTATATTATTGCTATGTATATAAAAATCACATTTTTAAAACTACGCTATATGGATAAAAATCACATTTTTATACTGCAACTATATAGATAAGAATTCTATTTTTATACCGCTCCTATATAGATAAAAATTCTATTTTTATGCCGGTGTTCATATAATAAAGATCATATTTTTGATTCACTACATATATAAAAATCATATTTTTATAGTGTTAAAAATCATACCTTTTCTCATTTAAAAATCTTAACTTTCCTCATTTAAAAATTATGACTTCATATATACATCAAACCTTTCAAATATAAAAATCAAATCTTTTTAATTTATTGAAATCAAATCTTTTTAATTTATAAAAATCAAATCTTTGTTAAAAATATGTATAATCATCATGGCTCCAGTCCAATGTCATTTATCTAAACAAAATAGGAATATTAAAACAATTTTTAAATTAAACAAACCAAAACAAAAAATACCGCTGGTCGGAGAGGGGTCTGAGGGGATGAGGGGGTGCTGCTGTCGAAGAGGGAAGGAGGAACCGGTGGCGCCGGCAGTCTGATCGGTGGTGGGTGCGGTTTTTGGCGGTTGCAGCTTCTAACGGAGGGGAGGAGCGAGTAGAGAAGGCGGGGAGGAGAGGGGGAGGTTGCAGCGAAGGGGGGGAGAAGGGCGCTGGTCGGCGCCGGTGGTGGCTCGCCTCGAGCGGCGCAGCGAACGAAAGGGGGGCGACGGTTTTGGTGGAGATTTATTTTTTTATTTAGACTGATGTCGGGTCTGAAGGAGGTAAATAGGGGGCTAGGGTTTAAACCCTATAATATATATATATATATATATATATATATATTTATTATTTCTAATTTCAAAAAGGTAACTTTATAATATGAACTCGAAATCAAGCCCACCGATTGTCATCTCTAGCTAAATACCCCCATTCTGAACACAATGGGACATGTTTTGTAACCTAATTCGATCATTATGATCAGTTTTCGTTATATTCAAAATATAAATCAATATATATTTAATTTGAACAAGCATTTCAATTTACCGGGGTCACATGCGGACTCTAAAAATTTCCAAAAAATATTTTCTAGCTTCGTATTGACAATACGGTCCTAACAAAACTAATTTCGTCAAATTCCGAAACCGTTTGAAAAAGGGCCATTTTCTGGTCGATCAAAATTGACTGAAACTGACAAAACACGTTTTCCTTTGCCATGCTCACATATTGATTCAGAAAATTACGAATTTTGGAATCTAGCAATAACTTGACATCCCGGATCCAACAAAAGTGGTTTCATCGAAAAACGAAGGTCGTTTGCAAAATTTTCATTTTTATGGGCTAGAATTCCATAGCGACCATTCTGAATTTTCAATTGGACATAACTTTTTATTCCCGCTATGAAATTTCAATTTTTCGGATTCGTTGGAAAGATATTTTCAATTAGATTCTAATAATTTTGGTTTCGCTAAAATCCGGTTTAATTTGAATCATGTACATTCATTTGAACTTTGAAATTGAATTTTCGAACTACCGCACCATTTTTAACTCCTTTTATATTTAAATAAAATATTTATATTCTAACGACGATCCATTTAAATATATACGTACTATTTCTATTCAAAATAAATTTCTCATCGTTATTATTTAAAATAAATCATTTAAAATATTTAAAATTTACTAAAATTGCCAAAATAAAAAATTTAAATTGGCTCAGATTTCCGGGTTATTACACAAAAAATGACAATCATCAAATTAACAACACTAATAACATAAACTGCGTTGTTTCAATGACATTCAGATTAAACAAAATGAAAAAAAAAACTCAAAATCTAATTCATCAACTGGGCCTACAGGGGAAATTTATAAGTATACCCAGTAAACCTAGCCTCCCACTGTCATTTGAAACTTGTCAATTAACTGCTGATATCTGAAATTTTGTGGGTTGAGATCAGAAATTATGTATTGGTTTTCATGAAGAAAATCAAACTTTGTAAGAAAATAAGACAGTAAATCGCATTAAAATCTTACCTGACTATTTTCCATTACAGAACATGGCTAGTAACTTAGATCCCTGAAATTTTAAGGCTCGAGAGTATGAATTATATAAACTTTGTAAAAAGATTGAAGTCGTACCTGACCTTCATTTTCAAGCCTTATATCTAATTGCACTTCGGCAATTTTGACATCACAATATGAGACGGAAAAGAATATTCCTGCTTTCAATGAAGTAAAATAGGGTCAAACTCGAAGATCTAAAAATCTAATTAGCAAAAAAAGTACAAATGAAAACTATAAAAACTTAATTGGAAGAATAGCACAAATTCGACAGTCGTTCCGTGATGTTCGAAATGAGAAATTAATCCTGTCATCGTCGAAGTGAGAAATTAACCCTGGGATCAGACAGACTTTGAGATAAGAAACAGAAGTAAAATTTCGACCGATGAAAATGGTGAGAAGAAGTGGACTTCGTGGAGAAAATGGCTATATGATATAGCCAGTGAATTGAAAATGGACAAAACTGCCCACTAACCCAATATAACTTTAAAATGGTGTTTTGGACATTTCAAAAGCTTCACTCAAAGGTATTCCTGTTATATATATTAACAACATACTACATTACTTTCATTCTTATGAAGCTGATGGAATATAGAGTTCTCTTATTCAGTGCCCATTCATGTCTTAAAAATTCTCAATAATTTATAACAAATTTAGTGAATTTGTAGGACCAGTCTATTTGATGAATGACCCAAAAAAATAAATGGTTCAAATCGTTGTGGGCCACTGGAACTTGTAGGAAGATGATACTGCTAAGAGCATCTCCAACAATGGATGCAATTCATGTTACGGTATGTAATATTGGTTGTTTTTGCACCCAACAGATGTTACGTGGTGAAATATTAAGCCAAATGTTACGGTCTGAATTCAGAGTCCTGAATGGGACGCACGAGCCGATAAAATCGGCTCGTGGCCAATATTTTTTTTCCAACTATTAAACCCTATTTTGTCATATACAAAAACAAAACCATTAATTTTTTTATAAAATAAACTTTGAAACGCAATAATAGATGATTAATAACCCTTACAAATATAAAAGAACAAGTTGGTACAATAGAAAAGGACAACATCTTTACTGCATACATGATCGATAAGTTCGGACAAGCATAAAATAAAACATGAAAATAGATAATGGTTCTTCATAACT
This sequence comes from Allium sativum, assembly GCA_030737875.1. NCBI lineage: Eukaryota > Viridiplantae > Streptophyta > Magnoliopsida > Asparagales > Amaryllidaceae > Allium > Allium sativum. Next base: position 484,286,316 of record CM060913.1, on the reverse strand, counting down.
AGGTATCGCCGTAATGGTTCCATAAATGATTCATAAGATCCTTCTGTAGCCGGTTATGGAGTTCTGCATCTCTATACAAAACCTAACGGGTTGGATGAATGTTGAAGTCCTCTTCTGTTAGTGGTAGGTTTTGTCTGAATACTTGCGGTGGTGGTGAAGCACCCTCGTAATCGCAGTAACGTTGTTCTTCATCCATATCTCTTTCATCTTCTATAATCATGTTGTGAAGAACGGAGATTGTAAAACATGATTGTAGACATCTTACTCCTGGACCACAGCTGACATGGATTACTTATCATTGCAAATCTAGATTGTAAAACACCGAAAGCACGTTCCACATCTTTCCTTTGTCCCTCCTGCATCTCCGCGAACATGACTTGTTTAGGAGTTAAAGGATTTGTACATGTTTTAACAATGGAGCTCCATTTCGGGTAAATGCCATCACCTAGGTAATAGCCATGATTGTAAGTATTTTGGCCTAGGGTAAATGTTAAAGGAGGTACCTGGCCTTGAGCAAGATCATTGAACATATGTGATCTTTCTATAACATTTAAGTCGTTATTCGAACCGGGTATTCCGAAGAAAGCATGCCATATCCACATATCGTACGATGCCACAGCTTCCAAAATGATGGTTGGTCGTCTTTCCTTGCCGTTGTATGCACCTTGTAATACCTTAGGACAGTTCTTCCATTACCAGTGCATACAGTCTAGACTTCCTATAATTCCCGGCCAACCCCTGCTTTCGTGCATCTCTCTGATCCGCACTACATCTGCTTCATTCGGAGACCGTAAGTATTCTTCTCCGTAGACGTCCACAACTGCTTGACAGAATGTTTCAAGTGTTTCTAGTGCTGTGCTCTCTGCTATGCGGTATGCATCGTCCAAAGCATCGGCATGAGTGGCATAAGCTAACATTCTCATAGCGGCCGTTATTTTCTGTTCACCGAACAACGCCTGTGTCTCCGATGCATTTTGTTTGTACTTAAATTAATCATTGTTACCTTGAATACCGGCCAATATACGAAGAAATAGCTTTCTCCGCATCCTGTACCTTCTGCGAAACATATCAGGCCTGTAAGTGCAATCGTCATCGAAGTAATCTTGCATCAAAGACTTGTGGTATTTAGCATGATTTCGGTGTATAAACCTCCTTCCAGGAACCGATCCCCCTCTGGTTGTCGACGATGAACCATACGCTTCACGGTATAGGTCCCGTATTTCTTGTATTTCTTCCGCTTCCTCTTGAAGGATTTCATCTTCATCCTAATCGCTAGCAAAAGCCAGCAAGCATTTTGTGAAGCTGTAATCCATTTATATTTGTGAATAAGTTTTGATTTTAGATATGAAGTGGAATGTTGCTGTTATATATAAGGTATGTGGTATTGGTAAGTGGGTAGCTGTATTGGGTGGAGTGTTCTCCTTTAGTGGATGATGTGCTCCTTTATTGGAAAGAGGGTTCCTTTATCGTTATGGTGCTCCTTTATTGGTTTGAGTTCCTCTTTATTGGACAGAGTGTTCTTTATTGGACAAAGTCCTCCTTTATTAGGTAGAGTATTCCTTTCTTTATTGGACAAATTTCTCCTTTACTGGTAAGAGTGCCTCTTTATTGGACCAAGTGCTACTTTATATTGGATAGAGTGTTCTTCTCTTTATTGGAAAGTGTGCTCCTTTAGTGGTACGAGTGCGTCTTTATTGGACAGAGTGTCCTTTATTGGACAGAGTGTCCTTTGTTGGTAAGAGGTTTATTGCTCTTTGCATCACATACGTTTAGACCGTTGGACGTTGCAGTACATAAATATTTTGCATTACATAACTTAGAAGCTTACAACAACGACAATTACAACATGAATACGTGCCAAAGCACAATTGAAAGAAGTATGACAACCAAACACATAAACATCAAATTTAAACTACAGTAATAAACAGTACGATAGTTTTCGCCCACACCTACCACGAACGGGGGAAAAATCCAGCCTTAGCTGCGTCAGACACATTCTTGCTCAAACGTCGTATTTCGGCTTGCGTTTCCAATGCATATTGAACTCCATGTTCGCACATCGGAGGGTCAATCCACTGCTTAAAGTAACAACAGTCAATTTCGTCTAGAAAACGGTGTGCGCATAGAAAAACGGTAGGCCGCACAACCAGAAAAAACGGTGTCCCCATTTAAACATAATGAAGATCGGAACGTTATAAAACTAGGGTCGAGTCAATTTAAAAAGGAGGGTCATCCATTTACCCTCCTTATTTACACATTTAAGCACCCGAAGGAGTTAAAAATGAGCTAAAAATGGAGGGTCGTCCACTAACCCTCCTTATTTACACATTTAGCACCCGAAGGAGTTAAAAAGGAGCTAAAAAGGAGGGTCGTCCACTTACCCTCCTTATTTACACATTTAAGCACCCGAAGGAGTTAAAAATGAGCTAAAAATGGAGGGTCGTCCACTAACCCTCCTTATTTATGCATTTAGCACCCGAAGGAGTTAAAAAGGAGCTAAAAAGGAGGGTCATCCACTTACCCTCCTTATTTACACATTTTGCACCCGAAGGAGTTAAAAATGAGCTAAAAAGAAGGGTCGTCCACTTACCCCCCTTATTTACACATTTAGCACCCGAAGGAGTTAAAAAGGAGCTAAAAAGGAGGGTCGTCCAATTACCCTCCTTATTTACACATTTAAGCACCCGAAGGAGTTAAAAATGAGCTAAAAATGGAGGGCCGTCCACTAACCCTCCTTATTTACACATTTAGCACCCGAAGGAGTTAAAAAGGAGCTAAAAAGGAGGGTCGTCCACTTACCCTCCTTATTTATATATTTAGCCCCCGAAGGAGTTGAAAATGAGCTAAAAAGGAGGGTCGTCCACTTACCCTCTTTATTTACACATTTAGCACCCGAAGGAGTTAAAAAGGAGGGTCGTCCACTTACCCTCTTTATTTACACATTTAGCACCCGAAGGAGTTAAAAATGTGCTAAAAAGGAGGGTCGTCCACTTACCCTCCTTATTTACACATTTAAGCACCCGAAGGAGTTAAAAATGAGCTAAAAATGGAGGGTCGTCCACTAACCCTCCTTATTTACACATTTAGCTCCCGAAGGAGTTAAAATTGAGCTAAAAAGGAGGTTCGTCCACTTACACTCCTTATTTACACATTTAGCCCCCGAAGGAGTTAAAAATGAGCTAAAAAGGAGGGTCGCCCACTTACCCTTCTTATTTACACATTTAGCACCCGAAGGAGTTAGAAATAGCTAAAAAGGAGGGTCGTCCACTTACCCTCCTTATTTACACATTTAGCACCCAAAGGAGTTAAAAATGAGCTAAAAAGGAGGGTCTTCCACTTACCCTCCTTATTTAAACATTTAAGCACCTAAAGGAGTTAAAAAGGAGCTAAAAAGGAGGGTTGTCCACTTATCCTCCTTATTTACACATTTAGCACCCGAAGGAGTTAAAAATGATACACATTTAAGCACCTGAAGGAGTTAAAAAGGAGCTAAAAAGGAGGGTCGTCCACTTACCCTCCTTATTTACACATTTAGCTTTCATTATAACTTATGAAACGACACTAAACATATGAAACGAGGAAACATTACATAGAACATAATAAACGAGCAAACATTACACAAAACATGTGAAACGAGCAAACATTACATAGAACATAATAAACGAGCAAACATTACACAGAACATATGAAACAACACTAAATATGTCACAGAACACAAATATACATCATGATAAATCCGCGGCATCATCATCAGAACCATCATCATCAGCACCATCCAAAGACATTGAATCCCCACTATTAGAAGGGTCATAATACGGAATATCGTCATCACTACGCCCTAGCCCGTCACTCCCTCCTACTCCATCACCCCTTCCTACTCCGTCACCCCCTCCAACTCCGTCACCCCACCCCCTACTCCGTCACCCCCTCCAAGTCCATCACCCCCTCCTACTCCGTCACCCCCTCCAAGTCCGCCACCCCCTCCTACTCCGTCACCCCCTTCTATTGCATCACCCCCTCCAAGTCCGTCACCCCCTCCAAGTCCGTCACCGCCTCCAAGTCCGCCTCCTGAACCTCCTACTCTGCCTCCTGAACCTCCACCAGTACATGACCCTATAATGGTACCTGATGCTGCTATATCACCACCCCCCGCTACCTCTAATCTGGCCTGTAAGTCATAGATCTGTTCCTGCAATCCCTGAACAATCGCCTGGTGCTCCTCATACATGGACCGAGAATGTAGCAGCGCCATCTCGTGAATAGCCGCAATATGTATCCTATGCCGGTCCAACCGGAGTGCATACTGCATATATAGAACATATAAAATCAGTTTGTACATCATATAACATACAACGTAAATTCAGAAGCGACAAATTTTACCTCATGTGGCGGATATAATCCAGCAGTAGGGACACCGTGCACCATGTATGCAGGTGGGTAAACAATAGGCAGGAATATCTGTGCACCGCTAAGATCATATGTCTGAAATGTATCGGCTAGAGCGAAATCCGTAGGAGGGTCGGAGATTCTTGAAGGGGTCGGATCAAAAGTAAACGGTGGAGGGTGAACTCTACCAGTAACCAATTGGGGACCATCGTGATCAGAGTTCACACCCCGCGTATAATCCTGCAACAAGTACCATCTAGGAGCTACCCGAACCCAGTAAGGACCAAACTCTGCGTCGGTAAGTGAAAATCGGTCGTATCAACCCATCCTGTCTGTCTCAGACCATGCACATACTGTCTCCCTATAGAACGCTGCCGCCCGAACATATCAAGTGGAAAAGGGGGATCTCCAGGTACGGGAAACTGACCGGTAGCCTGGTAATAACATCGATCTCCCAAAAACCAAATTGGAAGGTGAGCCGGTGGGAAGAAGAGGACACGTCGAGTAGATAAGCGACATGCAATGGCTAATGGATGGGCATCAGGTAGTGGGCCATCCGGTGCAAGTAACAACCAATAAGAAGCACAAGGTGCTCGTAATATGTTCCGCCTCTCCCTCATATCTAACTGGGTACGAGCCTCCATCAAGTCATGTCTCACACTAGAAGGAGCACGCCGAACACCGTGAGTACTCTCCCATCTACGCATGCGTGGGAAAAAGGTCTCAGCAGCATGACTGGCGGTGGGCTGCATGCGTGGGTGCATGTTGGTCGTGTACTCGTAGTACTAGCACGGCAACATGTACCAAAAAGCGAACAACTGGCAAACCTCTCCAAGGCATAGGAATCAAGAGCGGCGTATAGATAACCCAATATGGAAGAGCCACAATCAATTGTATGCAGCTGCTCTAAGTCGACTAGTGCTGCTAGGTATCCCAGCCTAATCGTACTCTGTTGGTTCGAAAAGAATGTCGAACTAAGGAGGTATAAAATGGTAGCCCTGTATACTATGTCATGGAAATCTACCACATCGAGATGCCCTGTAATATACTCAAGTAAATATGTGACGGAAACGGCACCATTAGCTATACAAGCCACTGACAAATCTGGCAAATACTGTAGGTAGGAATCGGGTGACTCAAAAGAGGAATCAAATGGACAAGTGACTCTATCTGGACGTCCTATCTCAATCCCCGTAAGCATGTAAAAATCGGCTGGGGTGATACCTAGCTCAAAATCCGGAAAGTGAAAGGTATGTGTCGTAGGCCACCATCTCTCTGCTAAGGCCTGTACCAAAGGTCGATCGAAGGACTGGGGAGGTATAATACGTAAAAAGAGTCTGAACGGACTAGCAAGTAGCCTCTCCCGAATATGCAATGGTAATATGTCAAGACCATGTGTAACAAAATTCGCCCAACTCCCGCGAAGGTAGACGTACTGAGTCTATTAAAATTATAACAGTTAAATGACTATAAAACCAACAGTTAGTAAATATTGTTAAAACGTATAACATAAGTGCACTAAAATATAACGTATAAGCAACAGGGAATACTATTTAACACTTCAGTAACTCTAAATAGTAAATAAATAAAAATTAATACCTGAAAGGCGGCCAGCGCGGTAGAAGATCGATGAGTGAATCCCTCTGGCAGCTCATGGAGGATCCGTAAGTCGTCAATCGTCGTCCCCGCTGATGGAGGAAGGTGATCTGGACCAGATCCGTCGTCTGGCATAACTGGAACTGTCCATCTCCCCATCTTTGTTACGCGTGGCGGTATCCCGGCGTCGTAACCAATAAAAATAAATTAAAAAGGAGGAATTAGGAGGAAAAACAAATGTTATACACCCCCCCCCCCCTCCCGAGCCCTTTTTAGGCTCGGGAACATCACGAGCCGATAAAATCGGCTCGCGCCTGTTGGGTGATATCAAAGATATCTCCCAACATGTTACAGGCCGTAACGTTACGGCCCGTAACGCTGTTGGAGATGCTCTAATAGTTATGAAGGTAACTTTTTTAATGCTGAATATAGTTTAATGTCATTAATGGTTCACGTAATAAATATTTTTGTGTACTAATTTTGCTCACTGAATGGTACATGGTCCTCAAAGCACACGTCATTTCACTAAACATATAACATTGACCGACACAACCCATTACGTGTGGCAACTTCCAATATTAAACATTCAATAGCATTGAATTCATTCATGATAAAAGCAAAGACTTCATACATGCAGTATTCAAAAAGATTTCAATAATAAAAAAGAATTCATTACTTTAGAAATAGTTTTTAAAAAAAATCCCAAAATTTCTCATTCTTTGTATATCCAGTCTAAAACATTTGTCATGAGCTTTGAACATTAATTCTTGACTCATATCTCAACTACGAGTCATGTAAAAAAAAAGTTTAATATGAGCACAAAATCAACTTCGTTTATTTGTATGCCTTTGGGTTCGTATCAAGATGCCTTGATTGATGGATGGCAATGTAGTCTAGTTTTTATGATGATGGTAATGTAGCTGCTAAGACAGCTAAAATCTAATTAATTTATTATCTATAAACTTTGTTTTCAGACATCTGATAGAGTTAATACTATTCATAGATTTAAATTTATGTTACAATTGAATCCTTTCTTATTTTCTTTGTGGAGTATGATGAAATAGAGTTAGAACTTAGAATTCGTATCCAATAAATCCATGAATATCAAAAAATAAATATTTTTACCTTCATGCACACCGAAAAACGAAAACACGTCCATTACTAAGCAACTGATTTTGTTTATTCAAACAAAACATTACAAACTTTGCACTTCCTTTTACAGAACAACCGCAGTACACAAAGAATTATGGCATTTAAAGCAGCACATTCAACCATAACATTTAAAATAGTGAATGCTTGAAAATGATTTTATGGCATTTAAAGCAGCGGACTCCTTTTGTGCTTAGCATCTAAAGCAGTGGATTCAACTTTAGTACACAATTATTTTAACAATTTCAACGTAGAAATTTTGCATTTATCCCGTGTTCAAGATAATCATAAGAAAAATTACCAAAAGTTCATGTCCAAATGGTTCTCAAGCAGGCTTCTTACTTTTTCCATCACCAAATCATTGTCCCTGCCAAGGATGGAATTCTAAATGTGATTAAACTATAGTGCTTTTGCATAAGTGGTTAGAGGCCTCACCCTTAGAGAATCCAACAAATTTGCAATCATTAGATGGTTAATTTTGAAATAATTTTCACTAAAATACTTTAAAACAGAAGATGATCCTAAGAATATCATAATTAATAAATAATTCAGTTAATAGCAATTAGGTACAGCTTAATGTCAATTTCAAATAATAATTGATGTCATACGATATTGTATGTATAACGATAATTAAAAGTAAAACTAATATGTACAACAATTCAATAAACTTCAATACGTTGACACCATTACTCTAAATTGCTTAAGAAGACACATGAAAAATCTAGTGAATCGTATAATGTTCAACATTCTTGGTGCATTAATCAGCGTCAGTACCATGTCATCATAGATTTATTTTACCAACAACAAAATAGCTAGGAAGATTCTAAGTTGGTTTTTGTAGTTGATTTTGTAAAACTTTTGGATTTGGTTTAGGAATATTTTTGTCAACAACACAAAACACAATAACACTATTTGAACTTTAGAAATGGAAGTGAATCTGCAAAATTTGTTCAATTATTCATATCAAACCTAAAAGAACTTTTTATGATGGCAGGTCGCAATATTTAATGATATCTTTATGCTTGCTCGAACAACTAAAATACATGGATCCACAATACTCATAGCTATGACCTTGGAATATTAAAACATAAAAGATTAATATTTTCTGGATAACCCAAATTACACCTCTCTAATTCTATTATGTAAAATGAGTGAATTGAAAATTCACCTTTTAATTATAAAAGCGAGTTCACCTTTTAGTATAGATCAACCTAAAATCACTTCACTCGATTAGGGTTGAAGATTGTGGATAGTCGGCTTGTAGAGTGACATACATAAGTTTGCCATACTCAGACGTTGCTAATGTCATTGTATGTTACGACCAATCAGAATAAGCATAATGCAAAACGTTGGTCCATACACTAATTCTTTAAAAAGCATGTCATGTAAAGTTCATTGTATATTATACGCAAGATATTATATATAAACATTCAAGTAAGATATCATTATAGATTAAGTAGATATTTAATATGTAGGAGAATAACTGTAGAAAGGATTAAAATAAACATTATCTATTGAAGATATGCATTACCACTTCACTTACCATGAACTTTTTTCCAGGGAGTCACAAACTTTTTCCACTCTTATTTCCGTTAGGTATAAAAAGTATGGCTAAGGAAAGACATGAAATTCAGGACTATACAACCTTATCAACTAACAATATGACATAATGGATTACGAGTGAAAATGGATTGACAAATGTCAACATAGATGTTTGTTAGCATGTTACTGTCTTTCGGCAAACGTATAACCTCAATCTGTTATAACAGTTGTATACAGTGAAGAAAAACATGCAAGTTAATATGCTAATTGGATGTAGCCTAATGAAAGGAAATTGGAGGAATAACCAAAAGCATGATAGCGTAGAGTTTCAACACTAACTCCATATTATTATATTCAAATTAGTTGAGTAAAAAAAGTAAATCCTCACTGCATAAACTTTTGAATCAAAATGAGATTGACTTAGTGGTAGTCCATCAAGTATGCTGACATGATATGCGTGCAGTTTAGCTGCTTATTATAATTATCTTGACAGAAAAGATGTAACATTCATTCATCGTTTGCCTAACAAAGCTGGGTTAAAAAAAAATCTTATTTTTTCATAACATAAAAAAAACTATCAAATTTTCACCAAGTACTTACATATATATGTAGTTATGAGGGACAACACAGAACGAACCATAACAAATATAAAAACCTGTATTTCAAAAATACAATGACCAGTTACGTGAATTTGTAGCTCAATAGACTTATCTGTAACCATATTACACAATATGAGTTTTTTAGTAATTCATTAAGGATGGCCAAAGTAAAAAAGCTATGGCATAAGCACAAATAAAAAATTGTTACATATGAATAGAAAAGAAATGACAACTTTCACTATTTAAGCAGACATGCAAAGAAAGCGATGTTACAAATCCAAGTTGATAACATGTATGATTGGGCGTAGCATGCTTTGTTCTGACGATTATGTAAAATTAAATAGAGAAACCATGGAGTCAACAATTTCAAATTCATTATCGCGAGATTTTCTGTCAAGTTGAGCAATACGCTATCTAATCCAATGCAATCATTCTTATAAAAGAAATTTCGTATTATTCTACATTTAGTTCTATCATTATGATCAAATGGAAGAAAAACCAAGAAAAGTGAGCGTGGTTGGACTTGAATATTCTCCAATCCTTATTCAGACAGCTAAGAATACTACACATACTAATAATTCAGACACAACTTGGTAAAAATATTTGCATAGTAGGAGAGTTAAATAGACTTATATGAAGAATACAATTCAAAATGAATGATAAACGGTAGACAGATATGAAAACCCTGCAGCAATAAAATCATGAATGCCAAAATATTTGCAGAGATATTGTTTAATAACACATAAACAGCTGGGAAAGCAATTTGTTTCATGTATGTGTTCATGCAGTTATACATACAGAAACAAACATAATAAAATAAATTAACCTATCACCAGCACGTACACAAACATTATAATATTCACACATATCTGCCAAGCCATATGGCGTAAATTCATCAAATTTTACTTGTGTGCAGGTACAAAAGTAATGCATATTATTTTGCTACAAAAATCAGTACTCAATACAAATTATATCACCATATGTTATCGAATTATTCCATATTGCGTGAATAATATTGAAAAAAAATTAGCTAGCCACCAGAATCTAAAAGTTGGATTGAATTCTCATAAATTATTTCTATTTTATTTAAACTTTGATTTGAAACAAAACCAACAAAATGCCAATTCAGCACCGCTATCGTAGTTCAACGATCAAAATAGGGAAAAGGAGGAAGAGCAAAAGGAAGCAGTAGAATTCGGTTGTAGCGTCTTTTTTCTCTGTTTTATGATTTATGTTCCCTCTTCTGATCTCCGATCTATGTGCTATTATTCCCAAGTTAAGGTATGACGATGGGGGTGATAGGTGCGACAACTTGCTGTCGATATTAATCAACTGAAATTTGTATAACATTGAATATGAATTAGAACTTGAAGACAATTGGGTTGAACAATTATAGAAGAATTCGAGTTAGGTTAGAGAAATCAAAAAGGGGATAGGGCGGAGGAATATTAGCAGTTACTCGTGCGAATTAGGGTTTGGTGACTAAATGGAGTCGGTGTGGGAACTAATCGTATGGAACCAGCCTTTCGTTCGGGAAAACAATAGAGAGTCGCAAAGATTAGAAATCAAACGTAGGAGTGTGAAATTGGGCAGGAAGTTAATAGCGTAGGAAAAGGGAGAAAATATGAAGAAAAAAAATAGAAGAGCCGAGGTTATTGCGGTAGGCAAGGAAGGAAGAAGAACGTGGGGGCAGGAAGCGGTTTTTTTTTGGAAGAAGCGAAAGAAAGAAAACGAAGAGTGCGTAAATGAGAAAAGACGAAAGGAAGAGGCATTGTTAGGCTATCCACGTCAGCATCTTTGGTTTCTTGTTTTCTATTATACGTAATAGATAGATTGGTGCAGTGTAGTAATTACCCTATAGTTAGGGGTGCTAATCGGGTGGACCGGACCGGACAGAGGGGTGTTCTTGTCCTGTCCTATAAGACTTTCGAACGTACACGGACCGGATGAGGAGTTGGCTCGAACATTGTTCGTACGAGCCGGACATGCTTCGGACAATAGAAAAACATCAAACATTTTTGGATGGACATAATTTCGTACACAAATTCTTGTCCTAAATCATGTCCTAAATGAGAATCGTACGGACACATTACCCTTTCGGACCGAGTGGTACATCGGGCTGTCCTGTCCGTTTAACACCCCTACCTATAGTGATTAGAAGCGCAATCAATGTTTATCTTATTCATCTTGTCTACCTTGTCATGGATGCTTATGTACAGTCATTTCTTACTTTCCAGTTTATGTTCTTATCTTGTTACTTTAATGATTGTATTGTTAAAGTTACTGGACTCACCAGACAAATGTCTGACCTAGTTTGTTTCATCTCTTTTCTTCCGTTTCGCTCTCCCACCAGGTTCTCAAGGAGGAAATACTCAAGCTTAGTTCAGATGTCTCTTTCTTTCAGCTTGAAGTTGAAAGATGTATTGCTTTGCTTTGATTCTGCTTATGGCATTTTCTGTTGGGGGTTATGGCTTTAAAATTATGTACTCTAAAGACTTTTGTACAAGACTGATATTATGTACTTGGTTTTGTTGTTTTGAAGGTGTAACCAAACCTATTTCTGTTTCCGCTGCAATAAAGTTATAAAATTTTCAAGTACTACTTTATCCGCCTTGTAATATTCCGTTCTGTTTACTTATAACGCTCCATGAAACTTAATGCATTCCTTTTTTGAGTGACATTAACGGACGTGGGGTGTTACAAAACCGGACTGTGAGAATTCTTTTTTTTTTAAATATTTAGAATAAATCATGATTGTATTATCATTGATCTGCTGTAAATTTCTACATGTTATACTACGTGATTTTATCAGTTTGTGATATGTTATATAGATCTGTTGGTTTGGGTGATATTGTGTTATAATTGAATTTGCTATATAAAAGTGAACCAAACATTTTTGTTGTTATTTTGTTGAACCAAAGTATTCAACAAAAATGGAGTATCACATTTATTATATTTGGTTGGAATTATATTTGCCATAAAAATGAAATATCACCTTTGTTTTTGATTGAATTAGAAATTTCAATCAAATGAAATATCACCTTTTTTTTATTGAATTAGATATTTCAATCAAATGAAATATCACCTTTGTTTTTGATTGAATTAGAATTTTTCAATCAAAATAAAATATCACTTTTGTTGTTTTTTATTGAATAAGAATTTTCAATCAAAATAAAATATCACTTTCGTTGTTTTTTTTGAATTGATTAGAATTTTCAATCAAAATAAAATATCACTTTTGTTGTTGTTTGATTGAATTAGAATTTTCAATCAAAATAAAATATCACTTTTGTTGTTGATTGATTGAATTAGAATTTTCAATCAAAATAAAATATCACTTTTGTTGAATTAGAATATTCAACAAAAATGAAATATAAATTTCTATCATTTTATGGAATTATTATAAAATAGGAATGTTCATGTTTTTAAACAAATAAAACATTACATTAAAAGTTCACATTTTAATGTAACGTTAGAAAATAGAAAATTTTCATGTTTTGAATCAAAACATGATTTCACTAAAAAAATTACATTTTTAATGACAATAGAAAATGTTCAAGTTTTGAATCAAGACATGATTTCATAAAAAAAATTACATTTTTAATGTTAAGAAAAAAAATAGAAAATGTACAGGTTTTGAAATCAAAACTTGATTTCATTAAAAATGTACATTTTTAATGTAATGCTAAAAATAAGAAAAGATTCATGTTTTAAAATCAAATATGTTTTTTCATTAAAATATTCATTTTAATGTAAAGTTAGAAATGAAGCGACCCGAACTTCCCCGTTCTACGAAGAGAAGAGAAAGAACGAATTACTTTGACGACAAGACGAAGCAGAACGCAAATATAAGAACATTTCATTGCTTATTACAACAATTCATCTGAATATAAGAATATACAGAGTATTAACAAATAATATACATTATAAAATATCAGAGATTACAATACATTACATAGCAGCGGAAAATATCACAATACACAACTAGAAGTAATACACGGATAGAGAGCTTTCCGAGTATCGTTCTAGCTGTAAATCAGGATCCTGTGAATATAAATCTGTAAAACCAAAACTACTAGCTGCCCGTGTCAAAATAAAGACACCCAGAGTTTAGGTTAAAACCATAAACTCCAGGTCATTCATGTGACTGGTGTGAGAACTAAAACAGTTATTAATCTTTATTTTAAAGTTCGGTAAATCAAGGGACCACGCCGTATAACACGGAATGGGTTTCCTCCCAAGAATACCAGTGCATAAAACAACAACGCAATGCTAAATAAAGAACAATGAAGCTATTATAAGACCCAGGTCCCATCACACAATGCAACGCAAGCCGGAGGATAGGGTTTTTACCTTATAATAGCCAAGAATGCTTGATACGTTTAAAATAAATCATTTGATACTATTATAAGTGCATAGTGTATAAAACAACTTCAAATCATAAGTATCAATCATAGACGGCATAAGCGCCCCGTCCCACCATGTCTCCATACTAGGCTCTACAAATAAAACCGCAAAGTCACGTATTGGAAGTTGGATTTCCATCTGTGAACCGAGGCAAAAGATAGTCCTCTACCGATTCGAGACGCTCTAGCCCGTGTCTCAGGATCAGAGCTCGAGTGACCCTTGGAGCGACAAGGCCGGTCCACCGATGTAGATTAAAATGCCTGAACACTGCATTTCCCCACCCTTTGGGGCGTCAATGAGCCAACAAATGACTCCATCGGTTTCACATAGTCACTGATATATCTGAGGCGCCTCGCAACAGCAACAACAACATAAGTTAAACTCGTCAGGGCATGTAAAACCACTGACGCCACTTCTAGCTAGAAAGAAATGCATGTCCTCCCTGAGGTCCTTCTCCCGTTTCTAGTTCACAACCGGGGTGTGAGGCTCGCGAATCAACGCTACACAAAGCTATGCCACACAGGCCGTGCTTTGATCATCAACAACAAGACTTTGCTTTTTAACAAAAGCCTTGATCAATTGCCACATAGGCAATTCACTCCATGCAATTGATATCCATCAATATATAACCCCTGAGCTCGTACGTCTCAGAGAAGGACGTTAAGCGAGAGAATAAATTCTCCGCCGCCAAACAGATATATATTTAATAGAAATCAATCACACAGAATAAAATTCAATGTCAGACACACAGTCCATTTACAAGTCCGTTCTAGGTCTGAACGAAACCGGAGGCACCCTGTACGTCGCATATCCATCAATCTCCAAGTACGTCTGGACGACCACTAACTGATTCCCTCCTCTTGGGTGTACGGTTCAATTAAGATCATCAGCAGTCACCTAAACGATGTGAAGACCTCCGGTCTTCGACCACCATCTTCATCCTCGACACCACGTCGAATCAGTTATTCAAAATGGGATAAACCCGGTCTTTCTGAATAACTCGCGTATATTATAAACAAGTGTTACACAAACACAACATACGCCTCATTCCAATTCATCATTCACTAACCGTAAATTAGTAAGGGAACAATTCCCCAAATATTAACCCCGAAAGCCGAAACCAACATCAAATCAACACCCAGGAAACCATTCATCTTAACTAATCTTCAGTTACTTGCTAAATTACACATTCTTAGGGATAGGTTCCCATTAATTTTATCAAAGATAAATTCCTCAAATTTATTCTTTAATCTTCTTTTGAATATCAATTCAACTAGTCGGGATTAGCGAAACACACCGAAGTGATCATTTATTTTATTTCCCAATCCCAACCTATTCATCCCATGAAGTAAAACTGGCCATACTTCGTATCTAACACCACAGTGTTATCGGTAAATTCAATTACCATTTCACGTTCAAATCTAATTAAAGATTTAACTATCGCCTGGAGAAAAACTGGTGATACTCCATTCTCGATCTTTTTAGTCTAATTAAAGATTCATTAAAACTCCACTAAGTTTTAATCTTTAACTGGGTTAAAGAATCAATGTCATTTAAAACATGATTCACGATAAACCCAAAATCACATTCCATTCTATCAGCCTTTAACCGTAAAATAGCAAGTGAGCAATTCCCTAAGTATTAACCCCGAAGGCCGAAATCAACATCAGATCAATACCGAAGAAACCATTCAACTTAAATAATCTCCAGTTAGTTTCTGATTTTCTTAACTCCATTGGGTCTAAGAACAGTATTATTGAAGATACCATTCACGACAACCCAAAATCACATTCCATTAATTATCGGGTTAAAGAACAAGTGTTATTTAAAACACCGTTCACGATAAACCCAAAAATCAATTCAAATTCAATTCCAATTAAATACCATTTAATTGGTACACTTCATTAAATCTAAATAAAAGATTTAATCTTTTTCTCAATTGGGTTTAAGGACAGTGTTAATGAAGACACCATTCACGACAAACCCAAATCACATTTGATATTAAATACAAGGCTCTGAATAGAAATATATCGGCTTATATTCAATATCAAATTCTACGACCAACAAATATCGTATTGGAAATAACAATATAAATATATCTTTCAAATTCCCATAACAATATCTGTTTCATCGCGAAATCCAATATCGACATATTCCAAAGACAATTTCGATTCAAATCCATTCCAATTCAATTATTGGAAATTCTGGTTATTTTCAAAACCATTTCAAATCCAATTTATTTATTTTAAATAAATAAATAAATTATTATTCTAGTTCGAAACTAGTTCATTTCGATAAAAATCTACTTTTATCTTTTCAAATACGGAGTTTTTCATCCCAGTTCTTCCCAAATCATTTCTTATGATTTTACACAAATTAATACTATTTTTAATAATTTTATCAAGGCCCGTACAGTCGATTTCCATCAACGGCCATCGAACTGCACTTACAGCGACTTTTTCCAATTTGATTTGGACATAATTCCAAATCCGACCATTAGATTTCAAATCTCTAATATTCGTTAGAAAGCTCTTTTCGATACAAACCCAATGGTTCCGGTTTTAGAGAATCCGACAGTCAGATATCCCGTAATATCCATTCGAAGTCAATGGTCAAAATTCGCGAACTACCGCGGCGTGGCGCGTTCTATTAAGGTCGTTATATGTGTGTGTATATATATATATAATGATATATATATTTCGCCGATTTCCTTTTAAAACGTATTATATAAATCGTTTTAAATTCGTTTTCAAAATGATTTCAACTTCCTTTTCAAATTCAAATCAAAATTGAATTTTTCAATATAAATTCGTTTTAATTTCATTTCAAATCGATTTCAATTCAATTTCAATTTAATTTGAATTTCAATTCATTTCAATTTAATTCGAATTTCAAAATCCCTTTCAACATTCATTGAAAAATGAATAAAATCAATATAAATATCGTTCACATTAAAATGGCGTCAATCTAATCAACAAGGCTTTTATTCAACACATGAATATTTTTCAATTCAACACATGAATTTATTTTTCTATTCAACACATGAATTTATTTTCTATTCAACACATGAATTTATTTTATATTCAACACATGAATTTATTTTCTATATTGGAATGAGGTCCAATCAATTACCATATAATATTAATTATATGAATTTTCTACAACACATGTATATAATAGCAACGATAAATAATCAACCATCATCCAGAGTGCACCACACAACTGCATAAGCATTAAATATAAATAATTAACGCTTACAAAGTCTATCAACCCATCGATTGACATACAACTAAACAATCGGGATTAGTGTACGTCAAATATCATCCCAACACCCGTGTGGGGTTTCAAATCAACAAACACAGATTTTTATTTATGCAGTTGGGCGATGTGTAAAATTTATCGTCCCAATAAATATCAGTCAAATCAGTGTATATAAACAAATCATCCGATTTGTTTATTAATATTTATTTTATATACACGTTAAAAATCATATTTTTAACTATAAATATTTTCCACTATAAATTATTTTATTTCATTCCACATTACACAATCAAATTTCACAACCCAAAAATCAAACAAACAAGTCATCCATGGTCTGTGGACGACGGGTGTCGGGTGCTGCTAAGCACCGTCTGCATCCTAGTACATATTTTCAAACTAGAAATTAAAATATAGGTGAGGAGTTCTCACCCAAGCTAAACCAAACGCCACGACTCTTCTTATGTAGAAATCTTCATCGTGCTCGCCTTTTGTCAATTTCGTTGTCCGTAGCCACTACTTATATAAAAATCACATTTTTATATTGTTGCTATGTACATAAAAATCACATTTTTATAACTACGCTATATGGATAAAAATCACACTTTTACACCGCTACTATATAGATAAAAAATTCTATTTTTACACCGCTACTATATAGATAAAAATTCTAATTTTACATCGCTACTATATAGACAAAAATTCTATTTTTACTATCACGGTATTCATATAATAAAGATCATATTTTTATCTGGCTAACTTCATAATAAAAATTATATTTTTGTATCGCTCTTCTAAAAAAGATTATATTTTTACATTTGTTACTTCTTTATAAAAATCCTATTTTTATTCTTTCTATAATATAAAATTTATATTTTCCCACCGCCTTCATGACAATAAAAATCAAAACTTTATTATTTAAAAATCTAAACTTTATATAGATAAAAATCTCGTCTTTCATGTATATAAATATCACACTTCCACATAATCACTTCATGTGTAAAAACCACGTCTTTATATTAAAGCCATACATCAAAATCATATTTTTAATTGCATACATGAATAAAATTGAAATTAAAAGCTCACCGGTGTCGTCGGGTGGTAGAAAAGGACCGGCGAAGGGTTGAAACGGGTCGGGGATGAGGATGCATACGCCGGAGACGACAAAAATTGTGGTTTTCTTCAATGGAGGGATCCATGGGGTGGCTGGTGGTCGGAGAGGGGTGTTAGGCCGAGGGGAGGTGGCGGCGGCGGGACCCCAGCAGTGGAAACGGCACGATTTAGGGTGTGGTTTGGGGGATACAGCGAGCTGGAGAGAGAGAAAGGGAAGCCGGGGGGGTGTGTCGACGAAGATGGTGGTAGGGGTGGCAGGCGGACTACGGCGGGACACGAGGGGGGGTCGACGTGATCTGGGTTGCGATTTTTTTTCTCTTTTTTTTTTTCTGATTTATGTTTTAGAGAGGGGGGGCAAGATAGGGTATAGGAGACGTAAGGGGGATTTTATTTTATTTTTTAATTATTTATTTTCAAGAAGCAACTTTTTATTTCGACTTCGAAATCGAACTCACCCACTGTCGTCCATAGCTAATTACCCCCATTCCGAATACAATGAGATATGTATTGTAAGCCGATTCGATCGTTTCGATCAGTTTTCGTCAAAATCAAAATATAACTCTATATATTGAATTTGAATGCGCATTTCAATTTACTGGGGCCACGTATGGACTCTAAAAATTCCCGAAAAATATTTTCTAGCTTCGTATTGACGATTCGGTCCTAACAAAACTAATTTCGTCGAATTCTGAGACCATTTGAAAAATGGTCATTTTCAGGTCGATCGAAATTAACTGAAACTGTCAAAACACGTTTTCCTTTGCCACGCTCACATATTGATTCAAAAAATTACGAATTTTGAAACCTAGCAATAACTTGACATCACAGACCCAACAAAAGTGGTTTCGTCGAAAACCGAGGTCGTTTGCAAAATTTCCATTTTTAAAGGCCTATATATATATATATTAAAATATATATAAATTCCACAGCGACTTTTCTGAATTTTAAACTGGACATATCTTTCAACTTCTAAAGTGAAATCTCAGTTTCTTACATCCGTTAGAAAGATATCGTCAAACAGATTTAGATATTTCTGGTTTCGTCCAATTCCGACTTAAAATGAATTCTTTATATTCATTTGAAATTCGAAATCGAAATTTCAAACTACCTCGCCATTTCAGGCTCGTTATATAATTAAAATATATTTAATAAATTTTTCGTCGTTATTATTTAAAATAATTCATTTTAAATAATCAAAATTCATTAAAATAGCCAAAATAAAAAAATTTAAATTGGCTCGGATTTCCGGGTTATTACAATCTCCCCCACTTAAAACTTTTCGTCCCCGAAAAGGAACGAAGCCGAAAGTTGTTTAACAAATCAACTCAACTTTCATTATTTTCTTTATGGCTTAAGTTCTTCAACTTTTCAGTTTCTAAGGACTTTTCAAATTTTTCAAAAATTTGGCTAACACCCTAAATTTTCGAAAAATTTCGCCATAACCTCCCTTGCACCGGGGACTTCGGGATATTTCATATAGCCTCCCATGGCCTTCTTCAAGCGAAAAGAAAAAGAAAAGCCAAGCGGCTAGCTAATCGACTCATAAAATCATCAAAAACCCAATAAATTCGTAAACATGTACCTATTTGTTGGGCAAACAATTTTATTCTTCTGCTCTAGCCTCCTTGCTATGACCTGTTCAACGTAAGTACATGTATATGCATGCAAATGCGACTAATTTTCAATACAATTTACTATTTGGTTCAAATTGGCTATATGGTTATTATTTTAATTACTCAACCAATAATCAAACAACACAACCAGCAATCAATTAGTTGTTTAACGTTTCCAATTCATAATTTTGATATATAGTCAAAAAATCAAATTTTTGATGCTAAATCGCAACAATAAGCCCTATCTAATTTCGGTTCTCACGCCAGTCAATACGAAATATATAGAATTCCCACTTTCGAAACACGAACATAAATACTGATGATGATCGATCAATCATCAGAATCATCTCCGGGCGACTACAGTGTGATTCTATATCTATCCAGTATATTAAAACTTCGAATATATGTTTGCAAGGCGTATATGCAAAATATTTATATATTGGATTGTCCAAATTAATTTAAAATAAATATTCAAATACATATAAAACGATTTAAATTTCAAAACAAAATCTGTTTTTATTTTAAAAATATAGTCTTCACACTCGTTCTAGGATACTACTGATCCCATCTCTAACGAGTCATTCCCATTGGATATTACTAATCCAATCTCTAATGAATTCTTTCATTTGGTTCTAATGTGTCTTGTTCTCTGAGCTTTGTAAACCAAAGCTCTAATAACAAATGAAGCGACCCGACTTCCCCGGTCTCCGAAGAGAAGAGAAAGAACGAATTACTTTGAGGACAAGACGAATCAGAACGCAAACAGAAGAACATTTCATTGCTTATTACAACAATTCATCAGAATACAAGAATATACAGAGTATTAACAAATAATATACATTATAAAATATCAGAGATTACAATACATTACATAGCAGCGGAAAATAATACAATACACATGAATATTTTTCAATTCAACACAAGAATTTATTTTCTATTCAACACATGAATTTATTTTATATATTGGAATGAGGCCCAATCAATTACCATATAATATTAATTATATGGATTTTATACAACATGTGTATATAATAGCAGCGATAAATAATCAACCATCATCCAGAGTGCACCACACAACTGCATAAGCATTAAATATAAATAATTAATGCTTACATAGTCTATCAACCCATCGATTGACATACAACTAAACAATCGGGATTAGTGTACGTCAAATATCATCCCAACACCCGTGTGGGGTTTCAAATCAACAAACACAGATTTTTATTTGTGCAGTTGGGCGATGTGTAAAATTTATCGTCCCAATCAATATCAGTCAAATCAGTGTATATAAACAAATCATCCGATTTGTTTATTAATATTTATTTTATATACACGTTAAACATCATATTTTCAACTATAATTATTTTCCACTATAAAATATTTTATTTCATTCCACATCACACAATCAAATTTCATAACACAGAAATCAAACAAACAAGTCATCCATGGTCTGTGGACGATGGATGTCGGGTGCTGCTAAGCACCGTCTGCATCCTAGTATATATTTCAAACTAGAAATTAAAATAAAGGTGAGGAGTTCTCACCCAAGCTAAACCAAATGCCACGACTCTTCTTATGCAGAAATCTTCGTTGTGCTCGCCTTTAGTCAATTTCATTGTCCGTAGCCACTACATATATAAAAATCACATTTTTATATTGTTGCTATGTATATAAAAATCACATTTTTATAACTACGCTATATGGATAAAAATCGCACTTTTACACCGCTACTATATAGATAAAAATTCTATTTTTACACCGCTACTATATAGTAAAAATTCTATTTATACACCGCTACTATATAGATAAAAATTCTATTTTTACTATCACGGTGTTCATATAATAAAGATCATATTTTTATCTAACTAACTTCATAATTAAAATTATATTTTTATATTGCTCTTCTAATAAAGATTATATTTTTATATTTGTTACTTCTTTATAAAAATCCTATTTTTATTCTTTCTATAATATAAAATTTATATTATATTTTCCCACCGCCTTCATGACAATAAAAATCAAAACTTTATTATTTAAAAATCTAAACTTTATATAGATAAAAATCTCATCTTTCATGTATATAAAAATCACACTTCCACATAATCACTTCATGTGTAAAAACCATGTCTTTATATTAAAGCCATACGTCAAAATCATATTTTTAATTGCATACATGAATAAAATTGAAATTAAAAGCTCACCGGCGTCGTCGGGTGGTAGAAGAGGACCGGGGAAGGGCTGAAACGGGTCAAGGATGAGGATGCATACGCCGGAGACGGCAAAAATTGGGGTTTTCTTCAATGGAGGGATCCATGGTGTGGCTGGTGGTCAGAGAGGGGCGCTAGGCCGAGGGGAGGTGGCGGCTAGGGTTCAGGTGGCGACGGCGGGACCCCAGCAGTGGCAGCGACACGATTTGGGGTAGGGTTTGGGGGATACAATGAGCTGGAGAGAGAAAGGGAAGCCGGGGGGGTGCGTCGACGAAGATGGGGGTAGGGGCGGTAGGCGGACGGCAGCGAGACGCGAGGGGGGGTCGACGACATCTGGGTTGCGATTTTTTTTCTTTTTTTTTTCTGATTTATGTTTTAGAGAGGGGGGGCCAAGAGAGGGTATAGGATATGAAAAGGGGATTTTTTTTAATTATTTATTTTCAAAAAGCAACTTTTTATTTTGACTTCGAAATCGAACTCACCGACTGTCATCCATAGCTAATTTCCCTCATTTTGAACACAATGGGATATGTTTTGTAAGTCAATTCGATCGTTTCAAAATCAAAATATAACTCTATATATTGAATTTGAATGCACATTTCAATTTACCGGAGCCACGTATTGACTCTAAAAATTCTCGAATAATATTTTCTAGCTTCGTATTGACGATACGGTCCTAACAAAACTAATTTCGTCAAATTCTGAGACCGTTTGAAAAATGGTCATTTTCAGGTCGATCGAAATTAACTAAAACTGTCAAAACATGTTTTCCTTTGCCACGCTCACATATTGATTCGAAAAAATACGAATTTTGAAACCTAGCAATAACTTGACATTACGGATCCAACAAAAGTGGTTTCGTCGAAAACCGAGGTCGTTTGCAAAATTTCCATTTTAAAGGCCTTTATATATATTAAAATATATATAAATTCCACAGTGACTTTTCTGAATTTTAAACTGGATATATCTTTCAACTTCTAAAGTGAAATCTCAGTTTCTTACATCCGTTAGAAAGATATCGTCAAACAGATTTAGATATTTCTGGTTTCGTCCAATTCCGACTTAAAACGAATTCTGTATATTCATTTGAAATTCGAAATCAAAATTTCAAACTACCGCGCCATTTCAGGCTCGTTATATAATTAAAATAAATTTATTCGTTTTTACTTCGTCGAAAATAAATTTTTCGTCGTTATTATTTAAAATAATTCATTTTAAATAATCAAAATTTATTAAAATAGCCAAAATAAAAAAAATTAAATTGGCTCGGATTTCCGGGTTATTACAAGAAATTTGTGAAGGATTCATGTTTTAAAATCAAACATGTTTTTTCATTAAAATATTCATTTTAATGTGAAGTTAGAGATTTGTGAAAGATTCATGTTTTAAAACCAAACTTGTTTTTTCATTAAAATATTCATTTTAATGTAAATTTAGAAATTTGTGAAAGATTCATGTTTTAAAATCAAACATGTTTTTTTCATTAAAATATTCATTTTAATGTAAAGTTAGAAATTTGTGAAAGATTCCTGTTTTAAAATCAAACATGTTTTTTCATTAAAATATTCATTTTAATGTAAAGTTAGAAATTTGTGAAAGATTCATGTTTTAAAACCAAACATGTTTTTCGTTAAGATATTCATTTTAACGTAAAGTTAGAAATTTGTGAAAGATACATGTTTTAAAATCAAAACATGTTTTTCATTAAAATATTCATTTTAATGTAATGTTAGAAATTAGTGAAAAGATACATGTTTTAAAATGAAAACATGTTTTACATTAAAAAATCATTTTTAATGTAACAATAGAAATATAGAAAAAATTCATGTTTTAAAATCAAAACATGATTACATAAAAATTGCACTTTTATTGTAATAATAGAAATTTAGACAAAGATTCATGTTTCAAAAAGAAAACATGTTTTACATTAAAAATTTACTTTTTAATGTCATAATGGTAGTTGGACAAACATGCATGTTTTCAGAAAAATATGTTTTCATTAAAAAACTTTGTTTTTAATGAAATGGATAAAATTACATTTATTTTTACATCGCACATATTAGAATTTATATGCACTGTTAAAATTATATTTATATTTACATCGCATATATTAGAATTTACATGCGCTGTTAAAATTACATTTATATTTAATCGTATAGATTAGAATTTATATGCACTGTTAAAATTACAATCATATTTACATCGCATATATTGGAATTTATATGCGCTGTTAAAATTACATTTATATTTACATAACATATAATAGAATTTATATGTGTTGTTAAAATCACATTTATATTTACATTGCATATATATTAGAATTTACATGCATTGTCAAAATTACATTTATATTTACACTTGCATATATTAGAATTTATATGCAAAGTTGATTCATCATTGGATCAATTTTCATGTAAATGAAATATATTCCGTTTGACGATACATAAATATGATATGCCAATGAAAACATTCTTTTATTTGGCATATTAAAAACGTTAGTGAAATCGTCGAATGGTTTATATATATATATATAATTATATATATAAATATAAATTAAAATTAAATGAATCACGCACGGTAGCTCGCGTTTCGGAATCGTAACTTTAAACGATTATATCGAAAGATCCAACTGTCGGATTTTCCCAAAACTGGAACTGTTAGGACCGCTTTGGGATTCCATCAATATAAACTTTGTTAAAATCCAACAGTCTGATTTCGAAATAAGTGTAAATCAAATTTTGATAAAAACAGCGCCAGGGCCGCCTATTGACCAGAAGCGTCGTTAAATTAATTTAGCTATTTTTATATATATAAAAATAGCGATAAATCGTTATTAAATACTATGAACGATATGAAATCATTTTAAACTATATATATGCGAGAATCATTTGAAAATATCGATTTCAATCTCATTTCAAATGACTATACGATGATCTAAATCGAAGATCTTAAAGACGGCGATTGAAGACCGGCGATCTTCACATCGAAAGGATAACTACTGATGCCCGGCATTGGTTAGCTCCCAGTAAAGGGTCAAAGTGGTAGTTACGCAGACGTACTTGTTGATTGTCCGGATATGCGAGCACCTCTCTTCCGTATTGGACATACAGGACGAGGAATAAGATGACTCCAGTTTCATTCTGACCCAAAACGGACTTGTAAATGGATGTGTGTCCAACATTGGATTTCATTCCATGTAAATTGATTTCTATTTAATATATATCTTTTGGTGGCGGAGAATTCTATTCTCTTGCTTAACACCCTTCTCTGAGACGCATGAGCTCAAAGGTTATATATTGGTAGTTATCGATTACATGACGTGAATTGTCAATGTGACATACCAAGATGCAATTAATCGAGGCTTTTGTTGAAAAGCATAGCCTTGTGGATGATGATCAAAGCATAGCCTATTTCGGCATAGCTTTGTGTATTACGTCACCTCGCGAGCCTCACACCTCGGTAGATCAGAAACAGGACAAGGGAACTCAGGGAGTGCACACGATTCTTTCTAGCTAGAAGTGGTATCAGGGTTTTGCAAGCCCTGACATTTTACTTATGTGGTTGATGGAATGAAGCGCCTTGGATTTATTGGTCAATTGTGACCATTTTATAGGTCCAATAGGATCAGGAAGCGTGTGTTCAGACATAACTAATCCACTAAAGTATTTGTGGACCGGCCCTGCAGGATCCAAGGGTTGTCCGTAAGTGTGATCCTGAGACATTGCTAAAGTGTCTCGAATCGGTTAGGAGATCGTCCCTAGCCTTGACTCATGATGGAAAAAAAATCTCCAATACAACATTACGGTTTTGATTGTTAACCTATATATGGCGACATAGTATATGATAGTTATGCCGTCTAGGATTGATACATTTACTTTGAAATATTTTTGAAACATATTAGACAGTAATAATATTATTAAAATTATTATTTTCTGCGTATCAAATTTTTTTTATCATTATAAGGTAAAACTCTATCCTCTGGTTTGCGTTGCATTGTGTGATGGGACTTGAGTCTTATAATGATTTCATTTTTCTAAAAAGCATTGCATTGTTTTTGAAATAAAATTTATTAAAACGTATGCACTGGCAATCCAATGGAGTAAACCCGTTCAGCGTTAGCGGCGTGGTCCTGTGATTAGTCGTATTGTTAGTTAAGAAATATTTCCCATACCAGTTCCATGACTGACTCGTAGTTTGTTTCACTTTGCAAACTCGGGTGCCCTCTTTCCACACGGGCAGCCAAATGACAAGTTTATGTATTGATGCATTCTGGACTGGAGCTTGCTTATGAAGAGGATGAAGAACATTTTTCCTTTTTATCCTTTTATTGCTTCTTGTGACATTTAGACATTATTGAACTTTGATGTATTTGGTGGAGATTGAGACTTATTTCTTTGTTGAGACATCTATTTTGCAAAGTATATCCTGTAACCGCATACTCTGATGTCTTTGATGTTATGTTGTGATGACATTCTTATTTCCGCTGTAATGTTTTGTGTGTTATGCTATTATCTGAGATCTGTTATTGTTGTAATTATGTTATGCTCCTATGATTATCCTTACTTTCGTACTACGGAAGTTTGGGGTCGTCACATCTTTCTCCTTCGTACTATGTTCAGTCATTACTAACATGTTATCATGTGGTGGAGGAAAATGAAAAGGATGTGGTTTTGACAACCCATAACAAAGTGGGCCTGAATTTTCGCAACAATCGAAAAATCAAGTCCACTAGAACACAAATCATCTGTTTGATATCCTGCAATTACACAAAAATGTTCATCAAAGATCAGGTAAATAACTCCTAGTGGAATAATCTAAAGTATAATAATAAGTATTGACCATAAATTTATACTTAAGTGTCCCTATCAGTAACAGTCCTACCCAAAATACTTGTACTTGCCTTCCATTTATCTAATGGGTTGTTTTTAAGAGGGATCACGACAATCCTTTGGTGACTGGTAAACTATACATTTTATACATAATACTACATATGATGATGACCAACTATTTATATTAAGTTTTGTTTTAAGTTGTTTAGACTCTGCCATTGCAAATGAACCACACTCTTCTACTTTTCAGAAAATTTAGTTTAACATATATAAGTATGTATATATATCCCTTGGTCTACCTCGGATCTTACTATTATCCCTTAGCATCTTTTGCAAATGCCTCGCTTGGGCCAACCGTCTCGCTATATCATTCGGGAAATTTCTATTTGGTTTGCTTCTATTCTCCATAGACAGGCTCTGCTAAACCAACCCTTTTATTTCAAAGATATCTCTTGGTACAAGTTACTAGCATTGCCATGATCAGCCATTCTAATAAAAAAAATGTGGCATTGCATGTCCCTTTTGAATGTTTCGATAGTGAAAATTCGTTCGACCCTAAGGGCATTATCCATATCCTTCCTGCTTAACCGCTTTGACCGATAATGGCCTAATAACTATGCAGTAATATCCTTGTGACTGATACCTTCTCCTTGCCTCTTAGTTGCATAATCACCTAGTCTTCATCAAGCATTTAAATAGCCTAGAGCAATCAAGACAATACCCCTTGAAAACCTAAAATTAATCTAAACCGTTGATGGACCACGCTCATGCTAAACTACATCGCAGAACATATCCTAGGATGTCCCTCTCGACAAGACTGCATTTCTCATGAGTCCTACTTCGACAACCGCCTCATACCACTTGTAATAAATGAATGGGAAAATGCATTGAAAACCATGTCATGCCGATATGGGATGATCATCGGGAAAGATACCAAAGAAGCCTATCATATATCCCATGGTGCATGGATAAAATATAATAGGAACTTATAAAATAGAATAATAGTGAAGCATAATAAAGTGGAAATCTCATCTATTTAGGATAGCCGAATTAGATATAAGATGCCAACATATTTGAATACATTGATGTCTTAGTACAAAAGTCTAGAGTACAACAAAATAGCAAAAAAAAAAAAAAAACCTAAAAGATAGATAATACACCATAAATTCTTCAAGCCCTTCTTCAGGTCAGCTACAACGTCACTAAACCTACTACTTAGTCTACTCACCAACAATGTTGATGAGGACCTAAAGGTAATAAGAGGAAACATAAAACCTTAGGTCAGATAACAGTTTGATGTAATCGATAATGATCAAAAGCAGTATAGAAAAATATGCTACTAGACATTTCCAAGTCTTATACCTGATATATCCCTACAATCAAAGAGTTAGCACATAATAACTGAGTAATATATGACTTAAACAACAACAACAATAGATATTGAAACATAATAGGATAAATGAATTTATAACCACTTTCAGCTCTCAAATTCTCATCCCTACTTTAGTATCCTATAGGTGATAGCCTACCCAGAGAAAATAGAAAAAGAATACCCATAGCAGTCATAGCACTTATCAGACAAAACCTAGTTGTCACCCTGTTTAGCCTTGAATGTATTGTTAACCCATATGATCATCCTCACTCATGCCAAGAGCTAACGGAAAACCCTAGTTTGAGTCAGGCTACCATGTTTACGGAACCCGTATGTTTAGCATGTTTTCCTTAAAGACGTAAGTGTCCAATAGCAGGGTGATACAGGGTATATAATCATCGCTACTTGTCACAATGGGTATCCCTATGATATCCCTGCTTTGAGTCAACAAACAGAACACTCCTAACTATCAATGATTCCTTGGCACTCCTAATCGCAAGAGATATCTATAACTACATGTTAGGTTCGAGTACCACCAAAGCCAATCCATTATCTAGCAGCCTCTACCATCCCAAGCTACTTATCACACTCCTTCGACTACTCTGATCTGAGTTAACAATCGAAGAGTCTCAACTTCAACATGCTATAACCTCCTAACCGTATAAGTTATCGATGAACCACAACTTGTCACTTGCTCTTGAAGAAGTCCTCTACCTCCCATATGGATCACACAATCTTTGATCACAACTTGATGTATCAGTATAGATTCATTCCCAACGGACCAGTGTCGATCCATATACTTAACCAAATTTTGGTCAAATTTCCTTGAAGTCTTCAACATGCTCTTCCCTAATGCTTTGGACCATACCACATCTTGTCTAGCTTAGATCTCGCCCTTCATCAATGTCATAGCCAAATCCATAACCTCCTTCAGGTCGGTTCATCACCCTACTGAAATATGCCTTATCCAATCATCAACATCTCTACACAGTACCTTCAACAAGGCCCTATAATCCTCCTTTATAGATCATCCAATCATCAAAGTAATACTTATGGATCGTTGTCAATCCATGCCCTGTGGATCACTTCTAATCCATGTACTTAGCTTCGATTTTTGGTACAATTTCTTAGGCATCTTCCTGCCATGCTCCAGAGCTTGTCCTCCAGATTTCATGCAACTCCAGTGAACTTTGATCCTGATATGCTTGAATCATCCATATAAATCCCAATATATGCACAAATCGAACACATAAATCAAGCATAACAAACAAGTCAATCATTCAAACAACAAATTCAACCAGTTTCAAACATACATAGTCATCTTATTGCATACAAAAATAATTCAATCAATTAAATGTAATTATAGATCTGGCATCAAACATGGTTAATTACTCACTAACTACATTAAATCTAACATATTAATCGTCATATTTCACAATTAGGTTATCCTAGGGATTTCTAGATCTGAAATTAATAGGTTTGATCGTATTCTAAGGTTAATTTAACATATAAGTGAATAAATCTCCTAATTACAACATAGAATCTAATATAGATAGGTAAAAGATCATAATTACCCACCAATTCTCATTATTCGATGAAATCCAATAGACATCTATCCAGAGCAACAAGGGAAAGTAATGAATCTGTAACCAAATAAAGAGATCTAATCCCTCGATGTAGATATAATATCTAATTAGGAGATGCATGAATTAGATTTTCAATTTTAGAAATTAGGGATGAATTAGAATAGATCTTAGTTCTAGAGCTGATAGGAAATGAGAGGGAAAGCTTTAATTAACTCCCATTAGTCCTTATTTATAGATAAGAGAAATTAGACTAATAAGCATGCTAATACCAGCCCTTTAGCATTCTCTAATTTTATTCCACAATTTTAAAACTTAAAATTACATTTTCTCTCAAACCACTCATTTGGTCATTATATGACTACTCAACGGAATGTGAAACCACCATCTGAAGCAGTAAGATGACTAGAGCATCCAACTTGGCTACTATCAAAAGTTATGGCCAAACTAAGGACCTTTAAGGAAGAAATGATCACATAAAAATTCAAAAAAAAAAAATCATGGACATGTGAAACATCCCAAAAAACCATGACCCAAAATATTAGAATGATATGACCATATATGAATTACATAAAATTATTTTATGATACTCTAATACGTAAAATATTGACCATTACACCTATGATTAAATTTACATACAAAAATATACATATATAACCATCCTCACCACGAGCACTAAGCCTTATATTGCCTACTATGGTATTCACTTCAAAACATAGCCAGAACCAGCCACCTGTTATGGTCTTTTTTTTAGCTAATCCGAATTAACCCATGAACCCGCCAAGATCAGACTCCTCCATCACTCGTATTAGTCACTTATTTCCTGCGCCAGCAATATTTACATATCACCGCTAGGACGATCATTCTCAATTCTCTTCTTAGCTATTTTTTTTCTTACACAGACGATATTTATCATACCTTCGTAAGGACAAACCATTCCCAATGTTCCCAAATAATGAACAACACCCTTTGCCTATGTTATAGATTAAATCAAATCCATTTTTAAATGCATATCTAATCAATCCACCTTAACCACCATAACATTAAAATTTCTAGGAATTTGCGCAGAATTTTCCAGATCCCTGCTTGATTGTTACGAGTGTCATCGCATTTTTGGATCGAGAGATATGGTCCAAAAACTGTTTGATAAACCTTTCCACAAGAACATTCTAACTACCAATGGATCCTAATTCCAACTACTGAAACCACACAACAATAACACATAAGAGAAATAATGGGAAGCACTTAGCCATGACATTATCTGATGCCCCTAGTACTTCCATGTGACACATGTAGTGCATAAGATGAATGGTACGATCATTTCTGCCATTATAAGCTTCAAGAGCTAGTAACTTGAAATTTGATGAATTCCTAGAATATTTAGAGTAATGAACTCCAATTAACAAAATCCATGTCCTGACGAGACGACTCACCCCTCGAAGCCCTCAGAGTCATGTCCATTATTCGATTATCACAATTTAAGAGCTATTACCGATCATCAAATCCAACACAGGCTACCTGAGTGTTTTGCGCTGGGCTATTCCCCATTTGACCTAATCCAATATTCAATCCAGTACACGTCTAATTTTTAAGTCTAAGTTCCAAATCCTGATACCTTGAATTATCAAATGCCAAAGGAGCACCTCCGAGAGGGGGGACTGCCCCCGATCTGAATCAAATTGATTGCTAACTTGAGGTTCGAAATCGGTACCAATCCCGTAAGATGCAAGGGAAATTGCCTCCGGTTCCAGCCTAAACATCATCGTGTTGTTGGGTCCAGCTCCAGTAGTTATATTCTGATCTTAATGGAGCCTAACACCCTAGAAGTATACAATTCATAAGACAAGTAACGAAAGCAATAAAGGAGAGATAGTTTTATTATGGTTCATTAATGTTGGCCTAAATCCACTTGAAGTAATCTTTTTTTATACTATTGATTACAAGTACAATTAGTTATTGTATGAATGAAGATAATAGAGTATGAAGTTGTCTCTGAGGTTTGGTACAGCTTCCGCATGGAGAAGAGAAGATCCTTTTGTTAGATTCCATGATGTTTTATTTACAGAGGCAGATCAAAGATGGATTGGTTAAAAATCACACAACGCCCCCTCCCCCATATGTGAGACAACCTGACCCAAAATATACAACACAGATCGCCCTTAATATGAGGGATAGACACTAATCTCCCATGAGGGATCAGTACCTATCCATTGGAGGTTGCCCCCGAGAGGTGTGACCCTTAGGGTGGGATCGTCGTTATTTTATTGCCTGTCCCTCTTTTGGTTTGTTGATTTGATTCATTGATTTTGAGTTATTAACAAAGTCCTATTGAAGATTTTGAATCCTTAATTTCCATGTCTTAGATAGGTATCGGTCTGAGACTTAGCTAATTTTCCAGTCTCGTTCCTTTGCTTCGAATTCATACCGATCTGATACATTGCCAAATTTGAACCTCAAGCTAGTTTGTCTGAAGTGATATTCCAATGAATCAAGTTGTTCACAGCTTCATATGTTCATCCGTACTCAAATTTTGAGTTATTGAGTGTCCATATCCAAAGTGTTACTGCCTTTTAAGGCAGATTAACATTATCCTTAATTTTTACATCTCTTTCATTCACAGAGAATCATTTATTTATTCTTTATGATTCCCCACATCACAACTTTTGAGGTTTTAAACTAAATAAATTATGGAAATCCACTTGCCCAAACACTCATTCCAATGAGTTATAATATTAATCAAATTCCAAAAAAGGAAATAATTTTATTTTATTTCTTAAAATTGAAGTATAGTACTTTACCATTTATTTTTTATTCAAGGATGAGTAACATGGGTGTAAACAAATAATGTGAATAACTTTACATTTATTTTTATAGACAACTTCCAACAACAGCAATTTCAATTCATATCATATTTAAAGAATTCACCAAATAACTTATAATTCTAGAATTATTCAGAGTGGAATAAACTTTACAATAATATACTATACCATCGTATAAAAATATATAATTTAGCCACTCATCCGAATGCTTTCAAAATCCCTTGAATTAAATGCAGATGCTACCCTATTATCTATGTTTTCCCCTTTGAAATCCCTTATTTTTGATTTATAAACGTTATTTACACTGATCTAGTATATTCAATTTGAAAAAGAGAGATTTGGATTCAGATTGACGAATTAAACTATATCTAGAGAATTACCCTTTTTAATATAGCTTTTCGATTTGAATTAGTTTCTAATCTTCTATTCTGTTTTCCTCCAATTTGAATATGAGAACCCTAGATCTAAAATCTTGTATTCAATAGTTTTGGAGGAGAAACAAAGTTGGTAGAGCTTCTTCCCTCATCATAAAACAAATGAGTTTAAAGCGAATCCCTATATATTTATTTATGGAAGTACAAATTAGCGTTAGCCGTCGGATGAAACTCCATCAGATCCAGCCCATGCAAGACTGAAGTTCTTTACACATTTTTAAATGCAAGATGGTCGACCCTATGCTAGGGCGGTCAATCACCTTAGTCAACTCATGGATGGGTGGTCGACCCCCACCTTTTATTTTGCGCATCTAATTATCGTTATATATACATGTGTGTGTGTATATATAATATTTCAAACATAATTCCTTACCCATTTTAATCATTCTCTTGATAATCTCTCTGTTACACAATCACATAAATTTATAATCATTTATTCACACTTTCAAATTTGATATTTGAACGTTTTAACTGATTAAAATTTTCCATATATATGCATATAATTATTTTCTATTTTAAAACTTTAAATGATCACAATTTCTCTATTGGACTCCAATTGGAAAACATTACGTATGAAAGTTCATCATAAAATCGCGACGAATACAATGGTATAAGTTTTATAGCCCAATTAAAATATTTACATGATGTCCATTTTTATCATTTTCAAATTTTGTTAATCGAATCCATATTAAATGATTATTATAAAACACAAGATATTATATTTTTCTTCCTTTTAGGAATTTTATTCTCAAAATTCTTTAAGGGTTCAGTCATGTAAACCTTCGCATATTTATTCTACACCGATAGTCATTTTGCGTACATCCAATTTTGCAATAATCCATGCAGCAACGCACAGTGAACCACAACACCTATGGTACGCATGGCTGGTATCATTTTGCGTAAATCCAATTTTGCAATAATCCATGCAGCAGCACATATTGAACCACAACACCTATGGTACACATGACTGTTAATTTCTTATTGATACCTCCTATATGAATGATTCTTTTCAAAAATATGATGCCAACACCCTTAATATACTAGTAATTCTACATTAATGCAATTTTTGAAAACTCCAATAAGTTTTCACCTAAGTTTTCCCATGCTTCTACCAAATGCATGTATAGTTAAACCAACTTATGTCAATATTTATCACCTAAACCTTAGCACACCATAGCTAACAATTAAATTTAGAAAATTCAATTTTTTTAAAAATAACTTCTTATGCTGAAAATGGGTCTAATGATAAATTCCTTACACTACACCATATATGCTGATTAAGCTGTGTTTTTAGCCATATCTAAGGCTCTTAAACACGGCCAATAGCCGTATCAAAAAACGGCGTGTTAAATTTTTAGATACGACTACAAACCGTATCTCATAAGTAATAACATACGGCTTATAGCCGTATCTAAGTAGTATTCAGACACGGCCTTTGACCGTATCGAATTATATCTATGTGTGCACATATTTATATATATGCATATATATATGTACAGAAACTGTAGAACATATTTTTCATTTAAGACAACATATATACCACAATTTATACACAAGAATAACATAATTTATATTATATATATATACTCAAAGCATTCACAAGATTTTTCATAACACGAACACAATGTATAACATACTAACATATACAAAAGAAACTGTCAAAGATTTTCATAACAGTACGAACTAACAAAAAAGGTAAAAACATATGATCAGGCTGATATATATAACCCCAATCGAGGCCAGGAAGATTGAGCGTACGTGCTGATCAATATGCCGATGAAATCCATGTGTTTGCTGTAAATCAAAGCAGTACTACTATGAGAATAAGCTAGCTCATGATGTTGATCATAAAGTTTTATATATAACAGCATAAATACTTATATATGTTACTATGTACACTGTTTAAAACAAAAACTTAAAATTCCAACCTGATGGTTGGCAGTAAAACTGAATCGTGATAGCCAGCGCTTGAGTTCCAGCAACACAAAAGCGCCCAAGATCTACAGGAAAAAAGAGGTAATTTTATGCCTGATTGCACACAAAATATTGTGTCTTTGTGTTCGTACTGATAACAGTGAAGGGCATATCGTGTCTTTGTATTCGTGTGTGCATATTTGTCAATTATATGTATAACATGTTTATGCAATGCTACATGACATGATTTCATTCTTCAAAACAATTCCTTTGCTTTGAACCAGTTTATTTTTCATTCTCCAAAATCTCCGCAAACATGATTTTCACGTAATGACTCACTAATTCTCTCTAAAAGTATTAAACCACAAACTCATTATAATTCTCCTTGTCACTTGGCTGCAATATTGTAGATATAACATTGCGATAGCCTTGCCCTTTCTATTCTATCACCCTAATCTAGCTAATGTAGTGTATCCGAGATGAGGGGAAAAAAGCGAGATATTACCTGAAGTTTATATCAAAAATGCTCTGATTTTTCGTGCTAAGTACCATGACAGAAATCCCAATCCAGCAAACCCTGCACAATTAAGGATTTACTGCAAGGTTATAACCTATTATATGGTTCAAAACACTAACAACTTCTCGTATTACATGAAGGGTTGTACACCTTGAAATCCATCTATGTATTATTACACATAGAATAGAAACAATGCAACTTGGCTGCCTGCATGGTTTTCTTACATTTCAAGATAGGAGATCCTGTTTCAACCTTCTATGTTTTTAACAAAGCGCATAAAACTGCCAACCCAACTACATCCCCAAATCTACTTTGTGAACAACCAAGTAAATGTTGTTATCTAAATTTCATTTGCCTATAAGTACAAATGTTTATTCTTATCCCCAAATCTACTCTGTGAATGACGTTATTATAATCAAGATCACTCCTTTTTTAATTAATCTTTTACTTAGCCAGGCGGAAATTAAAATTCTGGCTCCATCCTTGAGAGTGACAATAAAATAATACAAACAAGTAAAAAAGAATTAGGTGAATGTAACGATACAAATTAAGAATAAGTTGATTAGCACATCGGAATTACCCAAAGTCCACAATCTTCAAATTACCAAATTTGGGGTCTCTAGCTTTGCGCTGGTCGATCATTGGTGCCAGTGATACCAGTGATCTGACCAATGCAAAGCTGGAGACACACAAATCGAATCATCTCTGCCGGAGGAGGAGATTCCAGAGAAACGTGAAGGCACGATTTGGTCACCGATCGAAAACCTTAATTTGGGTTTTCGGTCACCATTAAACTAAAACAAAAGGAAAAGGGAGCGGCCAAAATTTGTGTTGGGAGTGCCTGAAGGGGTGCACAATATGATACGAATTAGATTTGGCCAAAGGCCATGTCAAATGAACCGATCCGGAGCATCCCGGATGGACGGTCAGATTTATGATGTTTAGGGTGGTGTGGATCGCAAAATGTAGTTTGCTACGGCTCTAAGACCTATCAAATATGATACGGCTATAAACCATATTTTATTCCTGCAACGTTGTGTGCCAAATTGGCTGATATGGTGTAGTGTTATTCCCATCATTGTCTTACGTACCTTTTTCCTTGTACTTTGGAAGCTTCTTAGATGCCCCTAATCTATTTACAACTTTTCCAAGTATAGTTTTGCATAATTTAAATTAACATTTTAATAGTTTAAATTTTTTCTTTTTTGATTTTTAAGTATTTTTCACTCATTAACAAGTCTTCTTATAAAACCTTCCATTTCATAAACCTGCCTCGTTGTCAATCTCACCGTATTTTTCTATAGTATATCCAATTATGCAGCGAAATTTACACTAATCTTTTTACCGTCTATTTACCAATGTTACTATACAATGTTTAAAACTTAAAAAAAAACCTCAAAACCTTTAGTTTTTAAAATCTTTTTTGAGTGCATGCGTACGCATTTTATTTTCAAAACAATGTCATTTGTGAAAAACCTTTCACAAATAATTTTCATACAAAGCTTCATTTTCAGAATATATGTACACCTATATTTCTGCAATAAACATTCGCATTTCTAACATTGGGTTTAGAATAAGCTTCCCAAAAACTTATCTTTTCATTTGTCAACCATTTACCATGTTGAATTTAATTTTCAATCCTCGAGGAATAAAAAACTTGGACTCGTTGCCTTTACCTAGTACCTTTCTATCGTCCGCTTACTAAATTTACCTTTTCAAAAATCCTAATATTCTTATAATTTACCAATTTAATTTTCTTTTTTTGGTAGTTGTTAATAAATTATCATATAATTTGCTAGTCTTCTAGTTTAAAATTTTATTTTTCTATACCGATCAAGTGACCTTTATATAAATTTTCTTATTTTATTGATGTCGGTTACAATTAATAAACATAACCCACATTAATAATTAAAACATTGGAAGGAAACAAAAACACTACTAAATAACTACAACTATATAACTATAATTAGATCCAAGGACTTAGGTGGCAAGAACTAGAATTCCCCTACAGAGGAATGCTATAAGCATATAGCCCATGCATCCAAGATGAGTCATTACTCTACCTCATCTTCTCTCGCACTATCCTAAGACTCAAGTTGTCACTGCTCCAATCCGCTCCTGCCTTTTGTTAAGAGCCTGAACATCCTTCTCTGTCCTCTTCTAGGGCTCCAAAATATCCATGCACCTCATGTTTTGTAGATGGATCTCAATAGAGCTTCCTATTTATATTCTCGGCTTGTTGCTCGAGTTAAGGGTCTCACTCGTCCTATGCTGGCCCAATGCCATGCAATGGCTGTTGGTACCCATATTGGGGATCAAAATGCTATTAATACTTAAGTTGATGGTAATGCATAGACATTGCTCTTTTTTATAACCTAACCTTCCCCGAGCTACTTATCCAAGTCACTATCTATCTTCTTAAGGAGGATGCATCCAAAATATCTAGGCTACTAATACTAGGCATCCTCACATAAAACTGGCATGAACCTAACTGAAAACTCTAGTCCAAAGGTGGCAGTAAGATAGTGAAGTCCTTCTAGTGTTAATTTTTCCATATTTTGAAAAGTGGATCATAATCACTCGAGTCAAATTCGCCTAGATGCCTTTAATAATGGCTTAGGTATCCCTATGTATAGTAGGGTAGATATTATTATAACTTTTTGTCTTGGGATCGGTTTACACTGCACAATGCGTATAAGCGGTCCTGGGAAAAAGTGCTTCATGTGACACACATGGTGCCGAGGAAGAAAAAACTGCACTAAGACGATGCGATCCTCATCTTTACCTCATATAAATCCATTCCCATCCTGCAGATGTTCAACATCCCTCCTAACCGAGCTTCGATAAATCTTATCGGTGCCCTATAACCTCTAATGTAAATGTTACTTGTAGGGACTTGAAATGTGTACCTAAATTAGCGTCAAATAGATGAACAAAACACGGATAATAAGTTCATTAGAAGATGTCGTGTCCCAAAATCTGGATAGCCCTTTAAATGTATATAGTTACTCTAATCCTATCATAACATCTGCTTATAAATTTACCTCCTTTCCTTGAAGAATCATTAACCAAGCGATCTCCACATATGTCGTAACAATACTCCTCCTATTTTGGCACCACACCAACTCTTGTGGTGTCAGCTGGGGAAAAGCAATGACTAGGCTAAGGGTCCTTTAGGAGGCATGATGAAAACTGATCAGATTTGGACGAAATAAAGGTGGACATAGGTAGATCTAAGGCGATTTATTCTTTTTGTGAAGTTTAATGGTGATTGGTGGATGTTTGATGGCGATTTGATGTAGCGGAAGTTGATTCTAGGCATTGGAAAATCGATTCAGCATTTCTCGAAGGAAGAAAAATAAGGAGGAAGGGATACGAATGAAATGTTCATTGGTTATACACACACACACACACACATATATATATATATATATATATAATTAATAAAATCACGAAGGGTCAACCGACCGCTCTATTTTTTTTTTATTATTCTTCTATTCGTTTGTTCCCCCTCAACCTGATCCACTTCCAACTTAACCTTATTAAGTATTATTGCCATTACGCTTCACCGCTGGTTTCCACAATTTATTCTACCCTCTAAATATAACCTTTGCTCCTTAAAAACTATCGCTATATTTCGGCTTTCTAATGGTTCCTTTTTAACTACCTAAAATCTGTAAGGAAACTCTAATATTTTTATGGACTCCAGAAACGTGAAATTTCCTTTCAAAGTATATTGTTTTAAAATTATTCGTTTACAAAATCATATATGTATCTAGGCTCAAAGTGGACTTTTTACCTCTTTAACATGAATATTTCCCTTTTAAATTTTCTTAAGTTCAGAATGTTTATAAACTAGTTTAAACTATTTATAAAGTACACAAAAGATTTTCAAATTACAAAGGGATATATCGATATATTCAATAAATGTCTATTAGTATACATGCTGTAATTTCAAAATTCAAACATAAATTGAAGTGTCTCTTCATCATAGTTCTTCTCTAATGGATATATGTATTTATGTTGGGGGTTCTAAATTGATTTTTGATTAACTTATTTATTAAATTCTCTGCTCTTACTCTTCCAGAATTTCCATTAGATTTGTTTTTAAATTTATTTGAATTTAAGTAAGAATCAATTGAATATCCATTAATTTGGTTCTCTAATATTTACTATTTACTGTTAATCACCTCTCACTCAAATTAAGACCAAATTACAACTCAACAGCCTGTATGATCGTTTGAATTAAAGATCAATAATTTGATTGTGTAAAATTACCAAATCACACTTAGATACTATTGAGGTGCGCTTGAAAGCCTAGAAATCCAAGTTGGTGTGCAATTTTCCCTTGAAATTAGGTATGTGTACTTGTTACTCTCGAAATCAAATGAGTATAACCAAAGCAAGGTTTTAAATCTTGGAATTTAGTTATGTTTCATCTCGGAGAAATTTTAAATACTCTATCTCATATCAGGGAGATCTCGACGAGATGAGTCCAACTTGGGTGTTTGTCCATGAGTTCTAACCCAGGTCTTAAAGATTGTATCGGCATCTTCTTGGGGTATATGATATGTTAAAATTTAATATTCTTGCACAATAATTTTTATGAAAGCTACTATAAAAATTATAATTTGAACTTAATTTTTAGTATCACTCCGTTGTTGTTTTTCTAAGAAAGAACATTCATAGTCATAAATCATAATATGCTTTTAAAACACGATATAAAAACATTATAGCTTACAACTTATGGTCCATGAACATGAATTGGTAGACATATAACATAAAAGAGATCCATAACATTAAACAATTACTTAGGTGTGGAACATAAAATACATTCTTTCATAAGTAATAGGCATGTAAAAAATGAGAACATGAAAATCCTAAAGATTGCAGAACATATGGATAAAGTATAATCATATAACATGTAAAATGTATATAAAATATTAAATATTAAACTTGATTCTTTTTAAGTCATCTACTTACATACATAAAAGTACATCATGGTAAATAAATACAAATTAGAATTTTATCATTGCCAGTTGACTAGCAAAAAGAGTCATGCATTAATATATCTTAAAAGGCTATTTTTCAAGTGAATGAGGTTATTTGATTTATGGAATGTTTTAGGGTTAATTTAAAAATTAGAAGATGAGGAGTTAATTATTAAAATATCAAAATATTATAGAAGCTAGATTTTAGTTTTTTAATTATTGTTTTAAGTCGAGCATGGGCTTAAATTTTAGGTAAAAAATAAAATTTTGGCCAATATTCCAATATATAATCTCGATGTTATATCAATCAATATTTTCATATGTCCGCCTATATATTTGAAAAAAGATTTATAATGAAATTTTCTATTTTGTTTTGTTATGAGGCCAAAATGAGATAACGAATGAGTATCAATGATCTAAGATCTGAAATAGTGACCTAGAGCATGGAAAATCTGAAGAGTGCATCTCGTAACCTTGAAATAGAGATTGTATTGGGTTTTCCATCTCCCATTGAAAGATTGCCATTTTGAAAAGAAATATGTATAAGCGATTCTATAAGACTGGATGTAAGGTCACTTTGAACTAGTATAAAAATCCTTTGTATGATCTATCAAACTCTTTACTTTCTACTATACCGCATTTATTCTTATTTGTGTTCGAATTCATGATTATTGATTTTGCATTGTGTAACCCTCGTAAAATCAACCCTAAATAGACGTAGACAAATATTATAATGATAATAAAAAACTAGATATGGAAATTTTATAAAAATCAAAATTTGATCATGAAAGTTATTCTTTTGCATTCATGGTGGAATTCAGATCTGTTTCCGTATATAATATGTCGAACACGGAGCCAATATAAGATGATGAAGTTTTCAAATTTAAATTTAATTTTGTTTAAAAATAAATTCAAAATAAATAAATAGATTATAGGGTTTGAATTTTAAAATTTGAATTTAATTATATGTTTAGATGAGGGTTAATTAATGTTAGTAAATTAATTAAAGTCATGAATGTAATCAGGGAAATAAATCAAAGAACGTAATGAAAAAATAATTTCTCACCCATAATAGGTAGACCGACAGACCATCAAGTAGTCAAGCGCTAGGTCGGCTGGTAGCCATAGCGTGTTCAACTAGCCAAGCCTGTGAATTGTGGCAGCGACTAAGGTTTTGAAGGATGCAATATATATTTCAACGGAAGAAATTTATAAGATTAGTACATTCTTTTCTTTAGCATGCCAGATTAATTCAGTTGGTTCATTCTTTTGATTCGATAGTCCTTAAAAATTTATAACATCTATCAATAAGACCCTAAACGCCTCACTTTCATTCATAACTTATGAGCAGAAGCACTATTATGGTAATTTTCTTCCATTCTAAATCCATAAATTTATCCTTATGGATTAAGGTTAGGGTTCTGCTTTCTCTTTTTCCTCCTCCAAATTCTTTCTTTTGTTTTAGTTTTTGGATCTAATATGTGTAAATATATAATTCATTTTTATATGTATCATAGAAAAAAGATTGAAGGAGATCGAAGGCAAAGAAATATAGTAGGTAAATAGAGACATGATTCACCTTCGATTTGTGAGTGGAATCTTAAATATTTCTTTTCTAGTAGTTTTGTAATTTAGTTTCCGGGATTTGATTATTCTTTTGAGTTTTAGGATCTATGAAAACATTATAGATAAAACACCTCAAAACTTTTTTATTGCGAATGTTAATTATTTGTATGTATCTTTTGTGTATATGAACAAAATGATGAGATTTCAAGATTTATATGGTTTTTATTTGTTTTCTTGTTTGTTTTACTCCTTCCTTTCTATTCTCCTTTTATTTGAATTTTCTTACAGTTTCTTCATTAAATTAATAGTTTGAAATATGGACCTATCTTGTATTATAGATCTCTTATTTCTATATAATTTTCTATTAGAATTTTCTTTTAAAAAGGAAGTAAAACAGAATAATTGAAACATGGAATTTGAATTTCATTTGAGTTGTGAAATAAGTTTACAAGTCTGCTATTATTGTTATTTGATTCCTCATCTTGTATGTGAGAAGACCTAGTTTTTATTTGTTGGCTTATTATTGAATGTCTATGAAAATCTATGGAAGAGGGACTTTTAATGTTTTAGAGAAGGAATTTACATTAGAATATGACAACTTATTTGTATAAATTAATGTGAAAATATATTGTTTATTTACTTAGTGTATTTAACGTATCATTTATGCGTATTATGCAATATTTTATTTTATTACTTATTTACCCCCATTAGGTTAATTGTATGATGAGTGATAAAGATGCTAAGTCATTAGAATACCTTCTAATGATAAGTGATGCAAGAACGCTAGGTTAGTCCCATTTATATGGTAAATTTATCCAGCTAATCAGGTTGCCAATTCCTATGAAAGAATGAACTAATGTAAGACACTGTAGTGTTATAGGTATGTCGATGCAAAGGGCCTGCTTTAGGATTAAATGATAAGTAGTTGGATATGCCAATGGGAGTATCAACTGATCAAGACTCACCCTTTTCCTTACAGATTTATCCTAAGGAGTACGACTACTAGTCAGAGGATCCACTCTCATTAGGTATTAAGTGATTAGAGGACCTGCCTTTTTTCCTTTTAAAGTATTAAATGACCGAAATGGGTTAGGAAAATTGTTTCCCTAGAATGCTCTGCTTATTATTAGTTATTAAGCGACTAGGTTAGAATCTGCCTAAGAGTAGGTATTAAATGGCCATGAGGTCATCCATCATTAGGGAAGTATTAAGTGGCTAAGGATTTCCATATAGTGCCAGCTAGATAGCAATGAAGAGTATGACTCTAGAAGGTCTTAAATAGCAAAGGTCTACCTATACGATAGGTATTAAGTAGTCGTCACTATCTCTTGCATTATCAGGTATGCAAACATATGCACATACACTGACACAGCAACAACCCAAAATTTGGTGATAATTAATTTAGTTATTTATTTAGACTTCCAAATCTAGAATTTTTGTAACACCCCATGTCCATTAATGTCACTCACTAAGGGAATGCATTAACTTTCATGGAGCGTTATAAGAGCATGGAACAGGCATCAGAAGACAGATATATAAAATGGTACTTAAAAATTCAAAATTTATTCATTGCAGCGGAAAAGCAAAACATGTTTGGTTACAACATCAAAACCATATACTAAAGCCAAGTACACAAATATCCATCTTGAGCAAAATTATTATCAGAGTACATAAAAGCAAATCCATAATCCCACTCCAAATAGCCATAATGAAAAAGAGATAAAGCTAAGCATTACTTTCAACACTTCCAAGCACTTCAAGAAGAAAGAAATCCGAGTCAAGCTTCACTAATCCCACCCTAAGGACCTGGGGGGGAGAAAGAAAAGAGGTGAAACAAACAAGGTCAAACATAAAGTATAGCAAGTCCAGTGACTTTAACAATATAATCAATAAAGTAACAAGATAAGAACATAAACTGGATATAAGAGATGACTGTAACATAAGCAGATATGACAAGGTAAACAAGGTAAGTAAGATAGAACATCGACTGCGCTCCTAACCACTATAAGATATGCTCTGCACCATACCAACATACTAGTTACCATACTAAAAGATGATCCCTCCCTACTAATCATAATAATGGTAGCTTCGTGTACTCCAAGATGCTCTTGTAGGTGCCCACTTGCTCCTGCCACCACTAACCATACCCACTACCCTCCCCATTCGATCGGCTCCCTAACCTCGTAGATACCTGTGTTGGTCGCACAATAGGGCGTATCACTCCCTAAGGTGGCAACCCTGATACTACTAAAATGCACAGCTTATACTTTCACGATGCAACGACGTCTTACCTACCAGCCTAGACCCACGCACGCACATGACTCCGTTAGACTTGCAGTGCCATCGCTAACTCTTTATTGACCTCTTACAATCAACCCCAGTAAGTGTGTCCCTGTCCTCGACCTAGTTCGACCTCATATAGATACTAAAATGGGTTACTAGTTGAAAAGGGTTCACACACTTGACACAAGCTTCCCTCCTAAGCTTGGTCCCCACTTGGAATTCCCACTTAACCCCTTTTTATCCTCATGTCTTATCACATGTCTCATCTTGTTTAAGTGCATTTATTATGTTTCACATGCTACCTATGTTACCCACTTAACCCTTTATTATTCCCATGTCTTACCACATGTCTTATCTTGGTTAAGTGTTTATTAATTCATTATAACTGTAATCTTGCACGACCCCCCACATTAGATTACCGTTTTGCGGTTGCTGGATATGCAGGGTGGTTCCGGGCAGGCTTATACCGCAATCTGAATCTAACCTCGTGTCTTCGCATTATTACACATCTAATTTCTTCCTTTGACCTCTCACATTAGATTACCGTTTTGCGCTTGCTGGATATGTTGGGCGGTTCTAGGCAGGCTTATACCGCAATTCGAATCTTACCTCATGTGTTAGGCATTCATTTTTTACTTTCTTGATTAAAGTCCCGATTTCAAATCTTGGACTATAATATATTC
This sequence comes from Allium sativum, assembly GCA_030737875.1. NCBI lineage: Eukaryota > Viridiplantae > Streptophyta > Magnoliopsida > Asparagales > Amaryllidaceae > Allium > Allium sativum. The sequence goes on along the minus strand of CM060913.1, from coordinate 484,241,455 downwards.
CAATTACCCATAATTTCCAATCTAAATTATGTTTATAATTTAAATCAAATTAAGCCCATATTCTTATGTGTACAAGTTGTACCATCAACAATTTATGCCAAATCTCATTTTATTACATATTTCCTAAACTTTTTCCCAATCATCCCAACGTTATTTGTACGTAAATCTCAACGTAATATGCTTAGGCTCGAAGTTAGCCTAATCTCAAAAGGAAAAAGGAAAAGAAGAAGGGGAGAAAATCAAAACATCTGTGATGACCCCAAACCCCGTTCCATGGTGGCAAAGGTAATCTTTGGAATATAACACATCAACAGATAACAGCAGAACATAAATAAATAAATACACCGGATAATGTACAACATAATACACTGGATAAACATAATCATCAGAGTTACACAGTATACAGGATCATACTTAGTACAAAAATACAGTACAGCTTTACATAAAATGTCTACAGCGGAATCACAACATAATATGTACAACAGGTGCTGAACAACATAAAAAGAAAGAAGTGATAGAATCCAGCTTCAGCTCCATTGCTATCCAGAAAGAGTCTGCTAAAACCTGAATACAAGGCTGCCCGTGTAGAAATAGGGGCACCCGAGTTTGCAAGTGAAACAAACTACGAGTCAGTCATGGGACTGGTATGAGAAAACTACTTAAACATATTTTACATTATGGCTAATTACAGAACCACGCCGCTAATGCGGAACGGGTTTACTCCATTGGATTGCCAGTGCTTTAAAACAAGTAAATCATTTAAACACCGCAATGTTTTTTATCAAAATGAAGCCATTATAAGACTCAGTTCCCATCACACAATGCAACGCAAACCGAAGGATAGAGTTTTACCTTATAATGGCCAAAATATGCTTGATACGAATAAAACAAAAGCATTTTATATTATTACTAGTGTTTATATGTTTCAAAAACAATTTCCAATCATAAGTATCAATCATAGGCGGCATAAATGCCCCATACCACTATGTCGCCATATATAGGTATACGATCAAAACCGCATGATGTCTTATTTGGAAATTGCATTTCCTTCGTGAACCAAGGCAAGGGATCGTCCTTACCGCTTTGAGACGCTCTAGCCCGCCCCTCAGGATCAGAATGCATCGACCCTTGGATCTTCAGGGCCGGTCCACACGCAGTGGATTAAAATGCCTGAACAATGCGTTTCCCCGCCCTATGGGGCGTCAATGAGCCAAATGACTCCATCGGTCCCGGATCGACTGATATAACCGAGGTGTCTCGCTATCCATCCTCCTTATAAGTGAAATGTCAGCCATGTAAAAACACTGACACCACTCCTAGCTAGGAGGAAACGCATGTTCTCCCTGCAGTCCTCTCCCATTTCTGGTCCCTACCGGGGTGTGAGGCTCGCGAATCAACGCTAAACACAAAGCTAGCTATTTAAAGCCCTGCTTTGATCATCAACCACGAAGCTCTGCTTTTCAACAAAAGCTTTGATCACAGCATCTCCACATGCCACGTTGTCAATATACAACGTCAGACATACTTCCATTCACAAGTCCGTTCTGGGTCTGAACGAAATCGGAGGATCTTTATTCCTTGCACATCCGAACGATCAACAAGTACGTCTGAACAACCACCACTGTAACCCCTTCAGGGCAGCAACTCCCATCCAAGGTATCAGTAACCACCCATCCGACCTGAATATCATCGGTCTTGCATCGTCTTCATATCTTATACTTCTAACCGTCGATCAATTATTTTAAATGAGAATTAACTCGGCCTTTTCAAATAATCCACGCATATTAGAATTCAAATCAATTCATTTCAATGGTTAAATTATTCGACATCCATAATTTAGGTCATTAATGTAATTTTCACGTCAAACACATTCAACCATCAAATATCCAATAAACCAAGTAAATTCATTTTATTTCCATTCCATATCGTTTATAATATTTTATAATGATGTATCGCTATTTTTATTCATTTAAAAATAGCCAATTTATATAAACGACGCTTCAGGCCATAACGCGACCATGGCGCTATTTTTCTTCAAATTTGATTTTCACATATATGAAAATCTAACCATTGAATCTTTACAAATTTTATATCATTAGAAAGATCTTTTCAAAGCGGATGTAACGGTTCCAATGTTGGGAAAATCTGACGGTCGGATCTCCCGGTACAATCGTTTGAAGTTACGATTTTAAAATACGAACTACAGCGTCGTTATTCGATTTATTTTAATTATATTTATATATATATATAATCCATTCTGGCGCTTTTTTCATTCAGATTTGAATTAAACATTCCAGACAATCCAACTGTTGGATTTTTGCAAAGTTGGTATCGTTGGAAAGATATTTCCAAAGCGAACCCAATGGTTTCGGTTTCGGGAAAATCCGATGGTCGGATCTTCCGGTACGATCATTTGAAATTACGGTTTCAAAATACGAACTGCAGCGTCGTTATTCGATTTATTTTAATTATATTTATATATATATATAATCCAATCTTCGATTTCAAAAACCATTTCAACTCATATAGGTGATAAAAATGATATTTTTATCCAACAGATATCTATTTCAGCACATGACTATTTTTAATAATTCATATATATAATAAAAATGTGATTTTTATTGTCAAAACAATTTACTTCAGACACGATTATTTTATATACTTCATATAGATGATAAAAATGTGATTTTTATTGTTAAAACAATTTATTTCAAAAACGAAGATTTTAGCGATTTATATATTATAAAAATGTGATTTTTATTTGCAAAACAATTTATTTCAAAAATGAATATTTTCTATACTTCATACATACAATAAAAATGTTATTTTTATCATTCAAACCATTCTATTTCATTCATTCGATAAAAATGTTATTTTTATCGTTTAAACCATTTTATTCCATCACATGAATATATTTCAATACATGAATATAAATCAAACACAGAAATATTTCAGAAAATTTCGGCAGCATAACGGCAGGGTAGTTAAAACCGGTACCATCCCTAGTGCGGCTCCTCGCTCTACCTTAAAGCCTCGCAGCTTTTGACAATTGGGATTTCAATATCTAGTTCGTACGCAGACGAATTTTCCCATATACTAATCCTATTGGAATTTCAATCACAATCAATCATTTCCAATCAACCATTCATGATATTCACCAAATTTCACATCAACCAAATCCAAACAATCACAACCAATATATATCGTCCATGGTCTGTGGACGAGGGGAGTGTATATATATATATTGATATACGTATATAAATATATTTCGATTTCATTTCAATTCATTTCAATTCCATTCAACGCATATATAATCTTTACAATGCATATATAACTTATACATTGCACATTCAACTTATACAACGCCTATACATGAGGTGCACAATGCTTATATAACTCATACATCAACCGTATAATTCATACATCGTCATTCCATATCGTTTATAATTCATAAATCCCACATTGGGTTCCACTGCTCCAAAAATTGTAGAAGGCTCAGAAAAATATTCGGTCTCTTCTAGAATGTAGAAGACGTCAACACGAGTCCAATGTCTCTTGTTTCACTGGATTTCGACAACATAGCAAAAAGATATGATTTTTATTGTAAAATCATAAACCGTAGCGCTTTAAAGTGCTATAATCAGTTTAAAATAGTTCAACCATTACCTTTCTATTTCGTACAAAACTAGGTCTCGAATTAACTTCCAATCCGAAGCACTTGACGAAGATCAGATGGTACCACATCGTAGGGCTTGGAGAGGGTTTCCCGTGCCTGGTAGAGTTGCTCAGATCGATGCAGGCATGAGGGCTCGGCGGCGTCAGAAAGTCGCGCACTTCGAGGTGATGGATCTCGGAAAATACTGCACGATGGAAGGAGCGGTTGGTATGGATTTGAAGAGGGGCTTCAGATCTACAAAATTCCTAATAGGGGCCTTCGATTTTGTTGCGTGGATCGAGAGGAAAAGAGGAGAGAAGGGATGGAGTTTTTCCGCCGTCAGGTTTTAGAAGAGGGAGCGGTTTCTGGTCAACGCGGGTTTAGGGAGAAAGAATTTGATTGGCCCAGGGGTTTTATAATTAATTTTTAATTTATTTTAAATCCGAAAATACCCTTCACTCCATACGAACTCCAATTCAAACCCAACAAATGTCGTTCCAATCTAAATACCCCCATTCCGAACACAATGGGATATGTTTCATATACCCATTCGACAGTTTCAGTCAGTTTTTCTCCAGATTAAAATATAAAACATTTAATATTTGATTTGAACGTACATTTCAATTTGTCGAGGCCACATACTAATCCCAAAAATTCCAGAAAAATAAATCTAACTATGTTTTGACGATACGGTCCCAACAAAACTGATTTCGTCGAATTCTGAGACCGTTTGAAAAATGGCCATTTTCTGGGAGATCCAATTTGACTGAAATCAACCAAACACATTTTCCTTTGTTAAGCTCACATATTAACTTCAAAATTGTGGATTTTGAAACCTAACAATAATTTGACATCCCAGATCCAACAAAAGTGGTTTCGTCGAAAACGGAGGTCGTTTGCAAAATGGCTATTTTCAAGGGCTATATAAACTCCATAGCGACCTTTCTGGAAATTCATTTGGCCATAACTTTTGATTCCCGCTACAAAATTTCGATTTTTCAGATTCGTTAGAAAGATAATCATAAACAGATTTAAATATTTTTGGTTTCACTAAAATCCATTTTATTTTGCACCCGGTACAGTCAGTCAAAGTTCGAATTCAAATTTTCAAACTGTCGTGCCATTTCAGGCCTTGTTTATAATTAAAATAAATATATTTATTTTCAAACATCGATTCAAATAGCCTTTTGGTCATTATTATTTAAAATAATTTATTTTAAATATTCAAAATCTACTAAAATAGCCAAATTAAAATTTTTAAATTGGTTCAGAATTTCCGGGTTGTTACAATCTTCCCCACTTAAAATCTTTTCGTCCCCGAAAAGGAACGAAGTCGAAAGTTATTTAATTTACCAACTCAACTTTCATTCTGGCTTTCATTTTCTTCAACTTTTAAGATTCTAAGAATTTTCTAATTCTTCAAAAATTTGGCTAACACCCTAGATTTTTGAAAAATTTCACAATAACCTCCTTTATATGGGGAGGGGTTTGGAAATTTATTGGGCCATATTAGGTACCCAATAAATCCTAATAAGCATGCACATATTTATAGTGATATATTCTGGTGTCCACAGGGGAGTGTGTATAGATTATAACTCCAGAGAATAGATTCTCGTCACCCTATAAATGGTTTTTTTTGTGCCTTAATGACTAGAGGGACGTGTTTATTGTCATCTCCAGACCTGTGTGGGTTTTTTTATTGATCTTGCAATTTACCGTTACATTTTATATAGTCCATATCAGTCATCAGTTCAACCTGTAATATATAGTCATCGCCATACAAGTTTCTCACTCGTATGGTAAATCTTCAACCTCATCACACAAGCTCCAAATGCTTATGTGGTATATGATGAAGTATGTTATCTTCAAGAAGTATGCCATGTAGTGTAGTTCAAAATTAATTGTTGCTATCCTATGGTGACATTTATTATTACACACAGAACAACCAACACTCCGCATCCAATGGCATTCACAGGAGTTGATATAATAATAAAATTGCGCATCCAACTCATTAAGGTTTACCTATTTGTCGGGCATGCAAATAAATTCTTTACTCAACAGAAAATCCATTTACTTGTTCAAACATATATAATGCACATGTATATATTTCTATCTATTTTCAAATCAGTTCAATATTTGATTTAATTGCATAAATTTAACTTCATTCTCTTATTGATTAGATTAACTATCATTCCCATAATTTGATTAATCAAATCATAATCACACACACACAAACAACAATCAATTTATTGATTAACTTTGCAAAAATATGGTAATTAATTCATATATCCCTTTAAAATCATTCAGACTACATAATTAGAAAGTTTACATCCATGAAAAGAAAACAGCAACAAAGTAGAGAACAAGTTGGAAATGCAAAATATGGTAAATGTACCTTGCACCAGAGTTAATTAGAGATATCCACCCTGCACTTGGGATAGGCCTTCTTAATGCTCTCTTCAGTTTCCCAAGTACAGTCTCGTGGATCTCCACTCTATTGCACTTTGACTAAGTGAACCTTCTTGTTCCTCGACTCTTTTGTTTCTTTGCCAATAATCTTAGCAGTTCTCTTCTCTCAGCCAATTCTGGAGTAATTTCCAGATCCCATTGCGCGACTTCTTCCATAATCAAATCTGGATCATAGACACACTTTGGAAGTTGAGATACGTGAAACACATTATGTAATCTAGGCAACCAATCTGGTAATTGAACCCTATAAGTGAGAGTTCCAATCTGTTCTAGAATCGGAAATGGACCAATAAATTTGGGTGCCAATTTCCCTGTTTTATCGAACCGGATTACTCCTCTCATCGGGGATACCTTCAAATACACATAGTCGCCAACAACGAATGATAAATCTCTTCTTCTCTTATCTTCATAGCTCTTCTCTCGGCTTTGAGTGACTAGTAATCGTTTCTTAATGAAATTGACTTTGTTTGCAGCTTCGCAAATCATATATGGCCCCAATACGAGTCTATTACCAGGTTCCACCCAACAAGTAGGAGATCAGCATGGACTACCATACAGTGCTTCGAATGGTGACATTGTCAGGCTCGCTTGGTAGCTGTTGTTGTATGAGAATTTAGCCAAATGGAAATGGTCTTCCCATGATCCGCCAAAATCAATAGCACAAGCCCACAATAAATCTTCAAAAATTTGATTCACCCTCTCAGTTTAGCCATCTGTTTGAGGATGATAAGCGGTGCTCAAGTTCAATTTTGTCCCCAATTCTACTTGGAATGCTTCCCAGAATTTACTAGCAAAAATCGGGTCATAGTCACTAACGATACTCATAGGAACTCCATGAAGTTTAATAATTTCTTTAAAATAAATCTGCGCCGGACTTTGAGCAGTTCTATTCTATCTGACAGGTATGAAATGGGCAGTCTTCGTGAAATGATCTACGATCACCCAAATACTGTCATTTCCTTTCCTAGTTCTGGGAAAACCATCTATGAAATCCATAGAAATCTATTCCCACTTCCCACCGGGAATTTCCAACGGTTGAAACAGTCCAGCCAGTTTCTGTTGATCGCTTTTGACTTGCTGACAGGTGGAACATCGGCTAACATATATAGAGATATCTCTTTCCATCGCCTTCCACCAAAATGTTCGCTTGATGTCATTATACATTTTACTAACCCCTGGGTGGATACTTAGTTTGGACTTGTGACTCTCGTCCACTACTTCTCTTTTGAGCTCAAGATTGTCGGGAACACAAATTCTTCCTTTCAATCTCAGAACTCCTGCGCTATCCACTTGGAAACTGGAGACTTCTCCCCTTTGAATTCTTTTGATCATCTCTTTAACAAAACTATCGTCTTTCTGAAGAATAGATATTTTATCAATAATCGATGGTGTAATGATAATACTTGCAATGATCACATTCTTCATGTTGAGCGCATCAGCCACAACATTGGATTTCCCCGGAGTGTATAAAATATCAAGATCATATGCCGTGAGAAAGTCTAACCAATGCTGCTACCTCATATTCAGATCCTTCTGGGTGAATTAATACTTCAAGGATTGATAATCGGTATATAGTTCGAACTTCTCACCCAATAGATAGTGCCTCCAGATTTTCATTGCAAGCACAATGGCTAACAATTCAAGACCGTGAGTTGCATATTTTTTCTCATGTGGCTTCAATTGACGGCTAGCATAAGCGACTACCTGACCTCTTTGCATTAATACTGCACTAAGACCTTCTTTAGAAGCATATGTCCAGACTTTCAAGTCTTGATTGCCATCAATAATTGTTAACACTGGAGCAGTTGTCAGTTTTAACTTCAGCTCCTGGAAAGCTGCCTCACATTCCGTGTAATAACCCGGAAATTCTGGGCCAGTTTAAAAATTTTATTGTGGCGATTTTAGCGAATTTTGAATATTTAAAATAGATTATTTTAAATAATACCGACGAGAAATTTATTTCGAATAGGAATAGAACGTATATATTATATACGTCGTCGTTAGAATATAAATATTTATATATAATTATAAATAGAATTGAAAATGGCGCGGTAGTTCGATAATTCGATTTCAAACTTCAATTGAACATACCGGGTGCAAAACAATCCGGATTTTAGTGAAACCAAAAACATTAGTATCTAATTGGGAATATCTTTCCAATGAATCCGACAAATCGAAATTTCATAGCGGGAATCAAAAGATATGTCCAATTGAAAATTCTGAATAGTCGCTATGGAAATCAGGCCCTTAAAAATGGGAATTTTGCAAACGACCTCGGATTTCGACGAAACCCCTTTTGTTGGGTCCGTAACGTCAAATTATTGCTAGGTTTTAAATTTCATAATTTTTTGAATCAATATGTGAGCATGGCAAAGGGAAACGCGTTTGACCAGTTTTAGTTGATTTTAATCGACTGGAAATTGGCCATTTTACCAACGGTCTCAGAATTCGACGAAATTAGTTTTGTTAGGACCGTATCATCAATACGAAGCTAGAAAATATTTTTCGAGAATTTTTAGAGTTAGTATGTGACCCCGGTAATTTGAAATGTACGTTTAAAATTCAATATAATGATTTAGATGTAAATTCAACGGTAACTGATCGAAACGACCAAATCATCCTACGATACATATCCCATTGTGTTCGGAATGGGGGTAAAACGCTATGGACGACAGGCGGTGGGCCTCGTTTAGAGGTCGTATGTAAAAGTCAACTTTTTGCAAAATAAAATAATTAAAAATTAAAATCCTTTCTCTTTCCTCTTCCCTTATATTCTGGCCCCCCCCATTCGATTTCCAAATTCAGAGAAAAAAAAAACAAAAACGAAAACCGCCGCCGCCACGCGAAGACCCCCCCCCCCGGCGGTGCAACAATCGCGACAATCCCCCCCCCCCCCCCCCGATGAACCGCGCCGACGCGAGAGAGCCCCCCCCCCCCCCCCCCTTCCCTCCACCGCCGCGCACCTCCCCCCAGCGCCGCCACCCTCCTCCTTTCTCTCCCTCCTCCCTTTGAAAAATACTGTAAGTATTATTTTTTTTATAAGTACATTGGTTTTTGCTGAAATAAAAAGTTGATCTTTGCTGAGATAAAGATATGATCTTTGCTGTTAGTTAGAGGTTAGATTTTTTAATCAGTTAAAGGATTGATTTTTATATTTTTAAAGTAATAAAAATGTGATTTTTATATTTTTAAAGTATTAAAAATATAGTCTTTACTATATAGAAGATGTAAAAATGTGATTTTGGTTTATGTAGAGAAGTAAAAATATAATTTTTACATAATAGGAATATTAAAAATAGCATCTATATATGTGTAGCAGAATATGGATATTTTTAGATATGAAAAGACGATATTTTTAAAAGTGAAAAGACGATATTTTTAAATATGAAAAGACGATATTTTTAAAATATGAAAAGACGATATTTTGAGATGAGTAGTGAAGTAAAAATACGATTTTTACTTCGAGAAAAATATAATTTTTATATTATAGAAAGGCAAACCTTTATTCGAAAAGACGAGATTTTTATAAATGAAAAGATTAGATTTTTAAATTGGAAAAGGCGAAATATTTATATAGAGAATAGCGTTGTAAAAATAGAATTTTTATCTATATATTAGCGGTATGGAAATGCGATTTTTATCCATATAGATTTGAAGTAAAAATTCGATTTTTATATGTGTGAATAGCGTAGTGAAAATTCGATTTTTAAATGGATGAAGCGATTATAAAAATATGATTTTTAAATTGAAAGTGAATAAATAGAAATGTGATTTTTATTTTAAAGACATCAAAATATAAAAATGGGTGATTTTTATATATGTAGTGGCTACGGGCAACGAAGATGCGATAACGATGAAGATTTCTATAAAAGAAGCGTCGTGAAGTTGGATAGCTATTGGTGAGAATTTCTCACCTTTCAATTTCTTTTCCTAGTTATATATATACTAGGATGCAGACGGTGTTTAGTAGCACCCGACACAATCGTCCACAGACCATGAACTTGTTTGTTTGATTGCAAAAATTAGTTAGATGATTTGATTTGAATTTGGTTGTTTGGTGAATTTGATTGATGTGTGAATGGCGTGGGCCTTCACCAGACCGGGGATAAGGCTAGGCCTTGTCCCGTTTCTAGTATCGTGCCGTTATGCCGCCGAAATTTTCAAAAATAAGTTAGAAAAATAAAATATCATTTTATTTAAAGAATGAACTGAATAGAAAGTCATGTGTTGAAATAAAATGTTTTATCGTTAAAAATATAATTTTTAACGTGAATATGAATATACATGAAAGTGAATAAATAAATATTTATAAACAAATCGGCCGATTTGTTTATATACACTGATTTGACTGATATTGATTGGGTCGATAAATTTTACACATCGCCCAACTACACAAATAAAAATCTGTGTTTGTTGTTTGAAACCCCACACGGGTGTTGGGATGAAATTTGAAGTTCACTCATCCTGATGGATTAAATATGTCGATCGATTGATTGACATGCTGTTATAAGCGTTAGATATTTATATTTGATGTTTATACAGTGTAGTGCACTTTGGTTGATGGTTGATTATTTTTCAATGCTATTATATACATGTGTTGTATGAAAATCCATATAATTAACTTTATATGGTGATTGATTGGGCCTCATTCCAATTTAGAAAATAAAGAATATTATAAAATAAAGGTTCATGTGTTGACTGTACTCATCCGTTGAGATTAGTCATGTGTTGAACGAATATTTTAATAATAAAATTTACATCTTTATCAATATAAAATAAAGGTTCATGTGTTGACTGTACTCATCCGTTGAGATTAGTCAGGTGTTGAACGCAATATTTGAAATAGAATATTTGAAAATAGGAATATATGAAGCCGTGTTGATTAGATTAACGCCATTTTGACATGAACGATATTTATATCGATTTTATTCATTTTAAAATGAATATTGAAAAGTGATTTCAAAATCAAATATTTTGAAAACGAATTTGATTTGAATTGAATATATAACGAATTTGATTTGAATTGAATATACAACGAATTTGATTTCAATTGAATGTATAACGAATTTGATTTGAATTGAATATATAACGAATTTGATTTGAATTGAATATACAACGAATTTGATTTCAATTGAATATATAACGAATTTGATTTGAATTGAATATAAAGGATTTCGAAATGAATTGAATATATAACGATTTCGAAATGAATTGAATATATAACGATTTCGAAATGAATTGAATATATAATGAATTCGAATTGAATGGAAAACGAATTTGATTTCAATTGAATAGCAAACGAAACGAATTCGAATTGAATCGAATAGAAAACCAATTTGAATTGAATCGAATAGAAAACGACTTTGGAATTGAATTGAATTGAAAACAAATTCAAATTGAATTGAAAGCGAATTGAATGAATTCAAATTGAATGGAAATTTGAATTGGATTGAAATGAAATTTTAAAACGAATTTATAAAGAAGAATTCAATTTTGCTTTGGATTGAAATGGAAGTTGAAATTGTTTTTGAAACGAATTTAAAACTATTTATAAAATTCGTTTTAAATAGAAATCAGCGAAATATTTATTATATATATTTTATATATAATATAATGGCCTGAATAGAACGCGCCGCGCCGCAGCAATTCGTGAATTTCGACCATTTATTTCAAATAGACATTACGGGAGATCCGATCGTCGGATTCTCCTAAAACCGGAACCGTTGGGTTCGTATCGAAAAGAGCTTTCTAACGAATATTAGAAATTCAAAATCTAACGGTTGGATTTGGAGATACGTCCAAATCAAATTTGGAAAAGGTCGCTGTAAGTGCAGTTCGATGGACGTTGATGGAAATCGACTGTACGGGCCTTGATAAAATTATTTAAAATATCAATAATTTGTGTAAAATCATAAGAAGTGATTTGGGAAAATTTGGGATGAAAAACTCCATATTTGAAAAGATAAAAATAGATTTTTTATCAAAATGAACTAGTTTGAACTAAATTTAAAACCCGATTTTTTGTTTTTAAATAAATAAATTAGATTTAAAAAGGGGTTTTAAATAATAGGAATTCCTAATATATTTGAATTAAATTGAACTAGAATTGATTTGTGGGTTTATCGTGAACTGTGTTTTAAACAACACTAGTTCTTTAACCCGACGATAAATAGAATGTGATTTGGGTTTGTCGTGAGCTGTGTTTTAAATGACATTAGTTCTTTAACCCAATAAAAGGAGTTTTAACGAATCTGCAATTAGATTGAAATGTAAATTTGTAATCTAAATTATCCAATTTAGAAAATGAGAGAGAATGGAGTATTACCAGTTTTGCTCCAAAGCGATAGTTAAATCTTTAATCAGATTTGAACGTGAAATGGTAATTAATTTTACCGATAACACCGTGGTGTTAGATATGGAGTATTACCAGTTTTGCTTCATGGGATGAATAGGTTGGGATTGGGAAATAAAATAAATAATTACTTCGGTGTGGTTCGCTAATCTCAACTAGTTTAGAAAAACCATAATCTGGTTTGAAATGACATCCAAAGGAAGATTAAAGGATAAATTTGAAAGAATTTACCTTTGATAAAATTAATGGGAACCTTTCCCTAAAAATGTGATTTTGTGAATAAAAGAATATTCTAAATTGGAATGAGGCGTATGTTGTGTTTATGTAACATTTGTTTTTAATATACACGAGTTGTTCGGAAAGTCCGGGTTTATACCCATTCTGAATAACCGATTCGACGATATGTCGAAGATGAAGACGGTGGTTGAAGACCGGAAGTCTTCACATCGTTTGGATAATTACTGACGATCCTGATTGGGCAGTACACCCAAGAGGATGGAAATAGTTGGTGGTCGTCCAGACGTACTTGGGGATAGATGGATATGCGAGGAAAGTGCCTCCGGTTTCGTTCAGACCCAGAACGAACTTGTAAATGGATTGTGTGTCTGACATTGGATTTTATTCTGTGTTGATTGATTTCTATTAAATATATATCTGTTTGGCGGCGGAGAATTTATTCTCTTGCTTAACGCCCTTCTCTGAGACGTACGAGCTTAGAGGTTATATATCGATAGATATCAATCGCATGGCATGAATTGCCTGTGTGGCACACTGAGTTGCATGGATCAAGGCTTCCGTTGAAAAGCAAAGTCTTGTGGTTGATGATCAAAGCACGGCCTACGTGGCGTAGCTTTGTGTATAACGTGAATTCGCGAGCCTCACACCTCGGTATGAGTTAAAAACGGGATACAGACTGTAGGGAGAGCACGACGTTTCTTTCTAGCTTTGGTGGTGTCAGTGACTTACCAGCCCTGACATTTATATACTTTTCACCTTTGTGGTTGTTGGATGAGGCGCCTCGATTATAGGTCTGTAAGGACCGGGAAACGTGTGTTCAGGAATTTCCAATCCTCTAATGTAAGTGAGGACCGGCCCTGAAGCATCCAAGGGTTGCCCAGAGTGCGTAGCCCTGCGACATTTGCTAGAGTGTCTCGAACGCGGAGAGGAGCTCGCCCCTTGCCTCGACTCATGACGGAAATCCAATTTCCAATACGTGTATTTCGGCTTTATTTGTAGAGCCTAGTATGGCGACATAGTGGGATGGGGCACTCATGTCGTCTATGATTTATATTTATGATTGAAATGTTTTGACACTATACACTTATTATAGTATCAAATGATTTGTTTTAAACGTATCAAGCATGTTTGGCTGTTATAAGGTAAAACCCTATCCTCCGGCTTGCGTTGCATTGTGTGATGGGACCTGGGTCTTATAATAGCTTCATTTTTCGAAAAAGCATTGCGTTGTTTATTCTATGCACTGGTATTCTTGGGAGAAAACCCGTTCCGTGTTATACGGCGTAGTCCCTTGAATTACTCTCTTTTAAAGTAAAGTTTTGAATAACTGTTTTAGTTCTCACACCAGTCACATGACTGACCTGGAGTTTATTGTTTTAACCTAAACTCTAGGTGCCCTTATTTTCCGCACGGGCAGCTAGTAGTTTTGGTTTTGCAGATTTATATTCACAGGATCCTGGTTTACAGCTGGAATGATATCCGGAAAGCTCTGTATCCGTATATCACCTTCAGTTGTGCTTTGTTTTATTTTCCGCTGCTATGTAATTTATTGTAATCTCTGATATTTGTCGAATGTAATTTATTCAATTATACTCTGTATATTCTTGTATCTGATGGAATTGTTGTAATAGCAATGAAATGTTCTTCCATCTGCGTTCATTTGTGTGTTGTTCTCAAAGTATCCGCTCTTTCCTTCACGGGGAAGTAACGGGACCTTACAGTGGTATCAGAGCTTTGGTTTACAGAGCTCGAGAACAAGACACATTAGAACCATACGAAAGAATTCATCAGATATTGGATTAGTAATATCCAATTAGAATGACTCGTTAGGGATGGGATCAGTAGTGTCCTAGAACGAGTGTGAAGAGTATACTTTTCAAATGAAAACAATTTTGTTTTGAAATTTAAAGCGTTTTATACGTATTTGAATATTTATTTATTTTGAATTTGGACAATCGAGTATATATAGATTTCGCGTATACGCGTCATGAACGTATATTCGAAGTTTTAATATACTGGATAGATATAGAATTACACTCTAGTCGCCCGGAGATAATGTTGATAATGACCATGGCATCATCAATATTTATGTTCGTGTTTCGAAGGTATGATATCTATATATTTCCATTAGACTGGTGTGAGAACCAAAACTAATATAGCTAGAACATATTGTTGTGAATTGGCATCAAAAACATGATTTTCAGTATGTATATCAAATTTATGAATTTGAAACTCTAATTCACTAATTGATTGATGTTTGTGTTGTTTGATTATTGTTGCCTAATTGAATTTTAGAACCATTATGCCTAATTGCATCGAATATTGAACTATATTGAAAATTGGTCGCATTTGCTTGCATACATGTATATCTTTTGAACAGGTCAAAGCAAGGAGGCTAGAGCCGAAGAATATAATTTGTTTGCCCGATAAATAGGTACATGTTTACTACATAATTTACTGTTTTGTTTGGGTGATGATGATTTTATGAGCCTATTGGCTAGCCGCTTGGCTTTTTCTTTTTGAGATCAGAAGGCCTATATGGCAATTTCGGGATTTTCCCGTGGCTCCCGGTGCAGGGGAGGTTATGGCGAAATTTTTCGAAAATTTAGGGTGTTAGCCAAATTTTTGAAAATTTGACAATTCTCAGAAACTGAAAAGTTGAAGAATGGAAGCCAGATCGAACGTAGAGTTGATTAATCAAACCACTTTCGACTTTGTTCCTTTTCGGGGACGAAAAGTTTTAAGTGGGGGAGATTGTAATAACCCGGAAATTCTGGGCTAGTTTAAAATTTTTATTGTGGCGATTTTAGCGAATTTTGAATATTTAAAATAGATTATTTTAAATAATATCGACGAGAAATTTATTTCGAATAGGAATAGAACGTATATATTATATACGTCGTCGTTAGAATATAAATATTTATATATAATTATAAATAGAATTGAAAATGGCGCGGTAGTTCGATAATTCGATTTCAAACTTCAATTGAACATACCGGGTGCAAAACAATCCGGATTTTAGTGAAACCAAAAACATTAGGATCTAATTGGGAATATCTTTCCAACGAATCCGACAAATCGAAATTTCATAGCGGGAATCAAAAGATATGTCCAATTGAAAATTCTAAATAGTCGCTATGGAATTCAGGCCCTTAAAAATGAGAATTTTGCAAACGACCTCGGATTTCGACGAAACCACTTTTGTTGGGTCTGTGACGTCAAATTATTGCTAGGTTTTAAATTTCATAATTTTTCGAATCAATATGTGAGCATGGCAAAGGGAAACGCGTTTGACCAGTTTCAGTTGATTTTAATCGACTGGAAATTGGCCATTTTACCAACGGTCTCAGAATTCGACGAAATTAGTTTTGTTAGGACCGTATCGTCAATACGAAGCTAGAAAATATTTTTCGAGAATTTTTAGAGTTAGTATGTGACCCCGGTAATTTGAAATGTACGTTTAAAATTCAATATAATGATTTAGATGTAAATTCAACGGTAACTGATCGAAACGACCAAATCAGCCTACGATACATATCCCATTGTGTTCGGAATGGGGGTAAAACGCTCTGGACGACAGGCGGTAGGCCTCGTTTAGAGGTCGTATGTAAAAGTCAACTTTTTGCAAAATAAAATAATTAAAATCCTTTCTCTTTCCACTTCCCTTATATTCTGCCCCCCCCCCCAATTCGATTTCCAAATTCAGAGAAAAAAAGAAAAAACAAACAAAAACGAAAACCGTCGCCCCTCCCCTTGAACCGCCACCGCCACGCGAAGACCCTCCCCCCCCCCCCCCAAGGCGCCAGAGGCGAAGACCCCCCTCCCCCCCCGGGCGGCGCGACAATCGCGACAATCCCCCCCCCCCCCGATGAACCGCGCCGACGCGCGAGAGCCCCCCCCCCTTCCCTCCACCGCCGCGCACCCCCCCCCCCCCCCCCCAGCGCCGCCACCCTCCTCCTTTCTCTCCCTCCTCCCTCTGAAAAATACTGTAAGTATTTATATTATTTTTTTATAAGTACATTGGTTTTTGCTGAAATAAAAAGATGATCTTTGCTGTTAGCTAGAGGTTAGATTTTTTAGTCAGTTAAAGGATTGATTTTTATATTTTTAAAGTAATAAAAATGCGATTTTTATATTTTTAAAGTATTAAAAATATAGTCTTTACTATATAGAAGATGTAAAAATGTGATTTTTGTTTATGTAGAGAAGTAAAAATATAATTTTTACATAATAGGAATATTAAAAATAGCATCTATATATGTGTAGCAGAATATGGATATTTTTAGATATGAAAAGACGATATTTTTAAAAGTGAAAAGATGATATTTTTAAAAGTGAAAAGACGATATTTTTAAATATGAAAAGTCGATATTTTTAAAATATGAAAAGACGATATTTTGAGATGAGTAGTGAAGTAAAAATACGATTTTTACTTCGAGAAAAATATAATTTTTATATTATAGAAAGGCAAACCTTTATTTGAAAAGACGAGATTTTTATAAATGAAAAGATTAGATTTTTAAATTGGAAAAGGCGAAATCTTTATATAGAGAATAGCGTTGTAAAAATAGAATTTTTATCTAAATATTAGCGGTATGGAAATGCGATTTTTATCCATATAGATTTGAAGTAAAAATTCGATTTTTATATGTGTGAATAGCGTAGTGAAAATTCGATTTTTAAATGTATGAAGCGATTATAAAAATATGATTTTTAAATTGAAAGTGAATAAATAGAAATGTGATTTTTATTTTAAAGACATCAATATATAAAAATGGGTGATTTTTATATATGTAGTGGCTACGGGCAACGAAGATGCGATAACGATGAAGATTTCTATAAAAGAAGCGTCGTGAAGTTGGATAGCTATTGGTGAGAATTTCTCACCTTTCAATTTCTTTTTCTAGTTATATATATATACAAGGATGCACACGGTGTTTAGTAGCACCCGACACAATCGTCCACAGACCATGGACTTGTTTGTTTGATTGCAAAAATTAGTTAGATGATTTGATTTGAATTTGGTTGTTTGGTGAATTTGATTGATGTGTGAATGGCGTGGGCCTTCACTAGACCGGGGATAAGGCTAGGCCTTGTCCCGTTTCTAGTATCGTGCCGTTATGCCGCCGAAATTTTCTAAAATAAGTTAGAAAAATAAAATATCATTTTATTTAAAGAATGAACCGAATAGAAAGTCATGTGTTGAAATAAAATGTTTTATCGTTAAAAATATAATTTTTAACGTAACGGGAATATGAATATACGTGAAAGTGAATAAATAAATATTTATAAACAAATCGGCCGATTTGTTTATATACACTGATTTGACTGATATTGATTGGGTCGATAAATTTTACACATCGCCCAACTGCACAAATAAAAATCTGTGTTTGTTGTTTGAAACCCCACACGGGTGTTGGGATGAAATTTGAAGTTCACTCATCCTGATGGATTAAATATGTCGATCGATTGATTGACAGGCTGTTATAAGCGTTAGATATTTATATTTGATGCTTATACAGTGTAGTGCACTTTGGTTGATGGTTGATTATTTTTCAATGCTATTATATACATGTGTTGTATGAAAATCCATATAATTAACTTTGTATGGTGATTGATTGGGCCTCATTCCAATTTAGAAAATAAAGAATATTATAAAATAAAGGTTCATGTGTTGACCGTACTCATCCGTTGAGATTAGTCATGTGTTGAACGAATATTTTAATAATAAAATTTACATCTTTATCAATATAAAATAAAAGTTCATGTGTTGACCGTACTCATCCGTTGAGATTAGTCAGGTGTTGAACGCAATATTTGAAATAGAATATTTGAAAATAGGAATATATGAAGCCGTGTTGATTAGATTAACGCCATTTTGACGTAAACGATATTTATATCGATTTTATTCATTTTAAAATGAATATTGAAAAGTGATTTCAAAATCAAATATTTTGAAAACGAATTTGATTTGAATTGAATATATAACGAATTTGATTTGAATTGAATATACAACGAATTTGATTTCAATTGAATATATAACGAATTTGATTTGAATTGAATATATAACGAATTTGATTTGAATGGAATATACAACGAATTTGATTTTAAATTGAATATATAACGAATTTGATTTGAATTGAATATAAAGGATTTCGAAATGAATTGAATATATAACGATTTCGAAATGAATTGAATATATAACGATTTCGAAATGAATTGAATATATAATGAATTCGAATTGAATGGAAAACGAATTTGATTTCAATTGAATAGCAAACGAAACGAATTCGAATTGAATCGAATAGAAAACCAATTTGAATTGAATCGAATAGAAAACGACTTTGGAATTGAATTGAATTGAAAACGAATTCAAATTGAATTGAAAGCGAATTGAATGAATTCAAATTGAATGGAAATTTGAATTGGATTGAAATGAAATTTTAAAACGAATTTATAAAGAAGAATTCAGTTTTGCTTTGGATTGAAATGGAAGTTGAAATTGTTTTTGAAACGAATTTAAAACTATTTATAAAATTCGTTTTAAATATAAATCGACGAAATATTTATTATATATATTTTATATATAATATAATGGCCTGAATAGAACGCGCCGCGCCGCGGCAGTTCGTGAATTTCAACCATTTATTTCAAACGGACATTACGGGAGATCCGACCGTCGGATTCTCCTAAAACCAGAATCGTTGGGTTCGTATCCAAAAGAGCTTTCTAACGAATATTAGAAATTCAAAATCTAACAGTTGGATTTGGAGATACGTCCAAATCAAATTTGGAAAAGGTCGATGTAAGTGCAGTTCGATGGCCGTTGATGGAAATCGACTGTACGGGCCTTGATAAAATTATTAAAAATATCAATAATTTATGTAAAATCATAAGAAGTGATTTGGGAAAATTTGGGAAGAAAAACTCCATATTTGAAAAGATAAAAATAGATTTTTATCAAAATGAACTAGTTTGAACTAAATTTAAAACCCGATTTTTTGTTTTTAAATAAATAAATTAGATTTAAAAAGGGGTTTTAAATAATCGGAATTCCTAATATATTTGAAATAAATTGAACTAGAATTGATTTGTGGGTTTATCGTGAACTGTGTTTTAAACAACACTAGTTCTTTAACCCGACGATAAATAGAATGTGATTTGGGTTTGTCGTGAGCTGTGTTTTAAATGACATTAGTTCTTTAACCCAATAAAAGGAGTTTTAACGAATCTGCAATTAGATTGAAATGTAAATTTGTAATCTAAATTATCCAATTTAAAAAATGAGCGAGAATGGAGTATTACCAGTTTTGCTCCAAAGCGATAGTTAAATCTTTAATCAGATTTGAACGTGAAATGGTAATTAATTTTACCGATAACACCGTGGTGTTAGATATGGAGTATTACCAGTTTTGCTTCATGGGATGAATAGGTTGGGATTGGGAAATAAAATAAATAATTACTTCGGTGTGGTTCGCTAATCTCGACTAGTTTAGAAAAACCATAATCTGGTTTGAAATGACATCCAAAGGAAGATTAAAGGATAAATTTGAAAGAATTTACCTTTGATAAAATTAATGGGAACCTTTCCCTAAAAATGTGATTTTGTGAATAAAAGAATATTTTGAATTGGAATGAGGCGTATGTTGTGTTTGTGTAACATTTGTTTTTAATATACACAAGTTGTTTGGAAAGTCCGGGTTTATACCCATTCTGAATAACCGATTCGACGATATGTCGAAGATGAAGACGGTGGTTGAAGACCGGAAGTCTTCACATCGTTTGGATAATTACTGACGATCCTGATTGGGCAGTACACCCAAGAGGATGGAAATAGTTGGTGGTCGTCCAGACGTACTTGGGGATGGATGGATATGCGAGGAAAGTGCCTCCGGTTTCGTTTAGACCCAGAACGAACTTGTAAATGGATTGTGTGTCTGACATTGGATTTTATTCTGTGTTGATTGATTTCTATTAAATATATATCTGTTTGGCGGCGGAGAATTTATTCTCTTGCTTAACGCCCTTCTCTGAGACGTATGAGCTTAGAGGTTATATATCGATAGATATCAATCGCATGGCATGAATTGCCTGTGTGGCACACTGAGTTGCATGGATCAAGGCTTCTGTTGAAAAGCAAAGTCTTGTGGTTGATGATCAAAGCACGGCCTACGTGGCGTAGCTTTGTGTATAACGTGAATTCGCAAGCCCTTATTTTCCGCACGGTCAGCTAGTAGTTTTGGTTTTGCAGATTTATATTCACAGGATCCTGGTTTACAGCTGGAATGATATCCGGAAAGCTCTGTATCCGTATATCACCTTCAGTTGTGCTTTGTTTTATTTTCCGCTGCTATGTAATTTATTGTAATCTCTGATATTTGTCGAATGTAATTTATTCAATTATATTCTGTATATTCTTGTATCTGATGGAATTGTGGTAATAGCAATGAAATGTTCTTCCGTCTGCGTTCATTTGTGTGTTGTTCTCAAAGTATCCGCTCTTTCCTTAACGGGGAAGTAACGGGACCTTACATTCCGGAGTCTAATTGAATATGGAATGTTTCTTAGTAAGCCTTGTTAAGGAACTGGATATCTTCAAAAAAATCTTAATGAACTTCCAATAATAGCTGGCCAATCCGAGAAAACTTTGGACTTTTGTGGGAGTAGTTGGCTGTTTCCAATTTTGAATAGCAGTGATTTTACTAGGATCCACAGAAATTCCTTCCTTTGATACGACGTGACCAAGAAATTTGACTTCTTCTTGCCAGAATATACATTTGGAAAATTTGGCTTTTAAAACATTCTTCCTGAGAATTTCTAACACTTGTTCCAAATGTTTTTCATGCTCGCTTTTTGGCTTAGAGAAGATCGGTAATTCATCAATGAAGACCAATACAAATTTATTCAATACTTCTCTGAATACCCTGTTCATCAGATCGACTAAATAAGCTGGAGCGTTACATAAGCCGAACGACATTACTAACCACTCATAGAATAAATCTGGACCTCTGAATGCTATCAAAGGAACACACTCTTCGGCAATACGAAGCTGATGGAAACCTGTAGCTAGGTCCATTCGGGAGAATACTTGAGCTCCATTCAATCGATCCAACAAATCATCAATCCGCGACAATGGGTATTTATTTTT
Organism: Allium sativum; assembly: GCA_030737875.1. Lineage (NCBI taxonomy): Eukaryota > Viridiplantae > Streptophyta > Magnoliopsida > Asparagales > Amaryllidaceae > Allium > Allium sativum. The sequence continues at coordinate 484,219,594 of CM060913.1, read as the reverse complement.
CAATGTCTGCTTATTCAAGTCCCGATAATCCACACATAGTCTGAGAGTACCGTCTGACTTTGGGACAAATACCACTACTGCTCCCCATTCACCCAATCAAAGAAACTAGGCCTGATCAGACCATTCCATACAAGCTTTCGAGCTTGACTGTCTAGCTCTTCTTTTTCCTTCAAAGTCATTCTTCGAATAGCGTAAACTACTCGCCTTGCATTCGGAATCAAAGAGATTTTGAAATCTATTTCTCTACGCGGAGGTAAGCTAACAACTTCTTCGAACGCATCCGCATAATTCTTGACAACTGGAATATTTTCTATGTCGACCAGAATATTCTCCGTAACGACAGGAACATGTTCTATTTGAGCATAAGAAACATCCAAAGCTGACCAAAAATCCTTCCTATCAGAATTCGGACCTTCATATGGAATGGTTTATATCCTAGCTTTGTTTTAACTTTAACAACTCTTTCTGCACAGTTAAGTTCAGCTTCATATTTGGTTAACCAATCCAATCCCAAAATAAGATCGAACTCTGTGAAATTCATGACGATCGAGATAGTAGGGAACCGGTAACAGGAAAAAGAAACAGGCACTCCACAAATCCAACTAAGATTGAGGGAACCCCTAACCGGATTATGGACAATCATGGGTGTTTTGAGCTTTTTCAAATTCAAATCCAGTTTCTTAACTGCATTCTTTGCAATAAAGCTTTGTGACGCGCCTGTATCAAACAGTACTTTAACTGGAATATCCTTGACAGTAAGCGTGCCTTCTAAAACATCGGGCCTCGCTTGACTAGCTGAGGATGCCGGAGTTTCTTCTACCTCATTTACCTGCACTACTTCAGATTTCTGTGATAGCTGGCAATTCTTCGCAATATGACCGGCCTTGTGGCACTTATAGCATCCCCTATTCTCTTGAAACCCCTTCTTGGATTTAAATCCACTCTTTAATCATTTCTTTAAGTGTCCATAGTTTATCGCCAAATGCCCCTTCTGATTACAGTTGGAGCAGGTGGCAGTTGTTACTGGTCCTTTCCCAGACTTAACCTTTTTCTGATTGGCCCTTTGCCTCTTTCTGACCCTAGACGTCGTACTCGCCTCAGGCTGCGTACTTGTCCCTGGGCTATCAGTTTCGAATTTCTTTTTACTACTGGTACTGACTTCCTCTTCATCAACCAAAAGACCCTGCTTATCAAGATATTCATACTGATAAGCCATGTATATCATTTCAGAAAAAGTTTTTCGCACATGGGCAGTTACCCTACTTTGATACTTTCTTTGAAGCCCATTAATAAACCTCAGATTCTTCATCTTTGGATTCTGAATTAAATGCGGGGCAAAGCGAGAAAGTTCGTTGAATTTCTTATGATATTCTGGAATGGTCATATCCCATTGTATCAAACAGTAGAATTCATCACTTAACCGCTCAGTTGCTTCTGGAGGAATAAACCTTACATTGAAAATTTCTTTGAATCTACCCTAAGTGATATCACCTTCTGGATTATCTTAAATAACGGTATCCCACCAGATTAGAGCTTCGTCTTTGAGGGCCCAAGATGCCAGTAATCTTTTCTGATCATCTCTCAGGTTTGAACCTTCAAATATTTTCTCATTAGAGCACATCCATGCTTGTGTTTGAATAATAGATTCATTGCTTGAGAACGGTACTCCACCCAGATTTCGATACTTAATTAATAGAGCTTCAATATCTAGTTCTGACCTACCTCTTCTACTTCTGCCACTCATTTTTCAATGTCTGCAAATAGTAGACAAAGTGTCAGGCCAACAGAAAAGGTATTTTTAAAACATAGAGACATATACCTTAATGTAAATGTGTTTACTGGGGTGTATTTCATTCTGCTACACTCATTCTAGGATATTAATGATCCTATCTGAAATGAGAGATCCGTCTTAGAACACTACTGGTTCTATTTCTGACGAGTTCGTTAATATGTTATATTCCAGAACTAAGCTTAACCAAAGCTTTGATACCACGTTGTGACGACCCCAAACCCCATTCCACGGTGGCAAGGGTAATCTTTGGAATATAACACATCAACAGATAACAACAGAATAGAAATAAATAAATATACCAGATAATGTACAACAGAATACACTGGATAAACATAATCATCAGAGTTACACAGTATACAGGATCATACTTAGTACAAAAATACAGTACAACTTTACATTAAATGTCTACATCAGAATCACAACATAATATGTACAATAGGAGCTAAACGGCATAAAAAGAAAGAAGTGATAGAATCCAACTTCAGCTCCATAGCTATCCAGAAAGAGCCTGCTAAAACCTGAATACAAGGCTGCCCATGTAGAAATAGGGGCACCCGAGTTTGCAAGTGAAACAAACTACGAGTTAGTCATGGGACTGGTATGAGAAATCTACTTAAACATATTTTACATTATGGACAATCACAGGACCACGCCGCTAACGCGGAACGGGTTTACTCCATTGGATTTCCAGTGCTTTAAAACAAGTAATTCATTTACACATCGCAATGCTTTTTATAAAAATGAAGCGATTATAAGACTCAGTTCCCATCACACAATGCAACGCAAATCGAAGGATAGAGTTTTACCTTGTAATGGCCAAAATATGCTTGATACGAATAAAACAAAAGCATTTGATATTATTACTAGTGTTTATATGTTTCAAAAACAATTTCCAATCATAAGTATCAATCATAGGCGGCATAAATGCCCATACCACTATGTCGCCATATATAGGTATACAATCAAAACCGCACGATGTCGTATTTGAAAATTGGATTTCCATCATGAACCAAGGCAAGGGATCATCCTTACCACTTCGTTACGCTCTAGCCTGCCCCTCAGGATCAGAACGCGTCGACCCTTGGATCTTCAGGGCCTGTCCACACGGAGTGGATTAAAATGCCTGAACAATGTGTCTCCCCGCCCTATGGGGCGTCAATGAGCGAAATGACTCCATCGGTCCTGAATCGATCGATATAACCGAGGCACCTCGCTATCCATCCTCTACATAAGTAAAATGTCAGGCCGTGTAAAAACACTGACACCACTCTTAGCTAGAAGAAAACGCATGTTCTCCCTGCAGTCCTCTCCCGTTTCTGGTCCATACCGGGGTATGAGGCTCGCGACAACGCTAAACACAAAGCTAGCTATTTAAAGCCCTGCTTTGATCATCAACCACGAAGCTTTGCTTTTCAACAAAAGCTTTGATCACAACATCTCCACATGCCACGTTGTCAATATACAACGTCAGACATACTTCCATTTACAAGTCCGTTCTGGGTTTGAACGAGACTGGAGGATCTTTATTCCTCGCACATCCGAACAATCAACAAGTACGTCCAGAGAACCACCACTGTAACCCCTTCAGGGCAGCAACTCCCATCCAAGGCATCAGTAGCCATCCATCCGACATGAAGATCATCGGTCTTGCACCGTCTTCATATCTTCTGCTTCTAACCGTCGATCAATTATTTGAAATGAGAATTAACTCGGCCTTTTCAAATAATCCACGTATATTAGAATTCAAATCAATTCATTTCAATGGTTAAATTATTCGACATCCATAATTTAGTTCATTAATGTAATTTTCACGTCAAACACATTCAACCATCAAATATCCAATAAGCCAAGTAAATTTAGTTTATTTCCATTCCATATCATTTATAATATTTTATAATGATTTGTCGCTATTTTATTAATTTAAAAATAGCCATTTATATAAACGACGCTTCAGGCCATAACGCGACCGTGGCGCTATTTTTCTTCAGATTTGATTTACACATATCTGAAAATCTATCCATTGAATCTTTACAAATTTTATTTCATTAGAAAGATCTTTTCAAATCGGACCCAATGGTTCCAGCGTTGGTAAAATCCGACGGTCGGATCTCCCGGTACAATTATTTGAAGTTACGATTTCAAAATACGAACTGCAGCATCGTTATTCGATTTATTTTAGTTATATATATATAATCCATTCTAGCGTTGTTTTCATTCATATTTGAATTAAACATTCCAGACAATCCAACCGTTGGATTTTTGCAAAGTTGGTATCGTTGGAAAGATGTCTCCAAAGCGAACCTAACGGTTTCAGTTTCGGGAAAATCCGATGGTCAGATCTTCTGGTACGATTATTTGAAATTACGGTTTCAAAATAAGAACTGCCGCTTCGTTATTCGATTTATTTTAATTATATATATATAATCCATTCTTCGATTTCAAAAACTATTTCAACTCATATAGGTGATAAAAATGATATTTTTATCCAACAGATATTTATTTCAGCACATGACTATTTTTAACAATTCATACATATAATAAAAATGTGATTTTTATTGTCAAAACAATTTACTTCAAACACGATTATTTTATATACTTCATATAGATGATAAAAATGTGATTTTTATTGTTAAAACAATTTATTTCAAAAACAAAGATTTTTAGCGATTTATATATATATATATTATAAAAATGTGATTTTTATTTGTAAAACAATTTATTTCAAAAATGAATATTTTTCTATACTCCGTACATACAATAAAAATGTTATTTTTATCGTTCTAACCATTCTATTTCATTCATTCTATAAAAATGTTATTTTTATCGTTCAAACCATTTTATTTCATTCGTTCGATAAAAATGTTATTTTTATCGTTTAGACCATTTTATTCCATCACATGAATATATTTCAATACATGAATATAAATCAAACACAGAAATATTTTAGAAAATTTTGGTAGCATAACGACAGGGTAGTTAAAACCGGCACCGTCCCTAGTATGTCTCCTCGCTCTACCTTAAAGCCATGCAGCTTTTGACAATGGGGATTTCAATATCTAGTTCGTATGCAGACGAATTTTGCCATATACTAATCCTATTGGATTTCAACAACAATCAATCATTTCCAATCAAACATTCATGATATTCACCAAATTTCACATCAACCAAATCCAAACAATCACAACCAATATATATCGTCCATGTTTTGTGGACGAGGGGAGTATATATATATATACGTATATATATATATATATATATACGTATATAAATATATAGATATACGTATATAAATATATTTCGATTTCATTTCAATTCCATTCAACGCATACATAATTTTTACAATGCATATATAACTTATACATCGCACATACAACTTATACAACGCTTATACATGAGGTGTGCAATGCTTATATAACTCATACAACGATCGTATAATTTATACATCGTCATTCCATATCGTTTATAATTCAGAAATCTCACATTGGGTTCCACTCCTCCAAAAATTGTAGAAGGCTCAAAAAAATATCTGGTCTCTTCTAGAATGTAGAAGACGTTCACATGAGTCCAATGTCTCTTTTTCACTGAATTTCGACAACATAGCAAAAAGACATGATTTTTATTGTAAAATCATAAACCGTAGCGCTTTAAAGTGCTATAATCAGTTTAAAATAGTTCAATCATTACCTTTCTATTTCGTTCAAAACTAGGTCTTGAATTAACTTCCAATCTGAAGCACTAGACGAATATCATATGTATCACATCGTGGGGCTTGGAGAGGGCTTCCCGCGCCTGGTGGATTGCTCAGATCGGTGCAGCCATGAGGGCTCGGCAGCGCCAGAAATTTGCGCACTTCGAGGTGATGGATCTCAGAAAATACTGCACGGTGGAGGGGCCTTCGATTTTGTTGCGTGGATCGAGAGGAAAAGAGGAGAGAAGGGATGGAGTTTTTCCGTCGTCGGGTTTTAGAAGAGGGAGCGGTTTCTGGTCAACGCGGGTTTGGGGAGAAAGAATTTGATTGGCCCAGGGGTTTTATAATTAATTTTTAATTTATTTTAAATCCGAAAATACCCTTCGCTCCATACGAACTCCAATTCAAACCCAACAACTGTCGTCTCCAACTAAATACCCCCATTTCGAACACAATGGGATATGTTTCGTAATCCCATTCGACTGTTTCAGTCAGTTTTTCTCCAGATTAAAATATAAAACATTCAATATTTGATTTGAACGTACATTTCAATTTGCCGGGGCCACATGCTGATCCCAAAAATTCCAGAAAAATAAATCTAGATATGTTTTGATGATACGGTCCCAACAAAACTGATTTCGTCGAATTCTAAGACCATTTGAAAAATGGCCATTTTCTGGACGATCCAATTTGACTGAAATCAACCAAACACATTTTCCTTTTTCATGCTCACATATTAACTTCAAAAATTATGGAATTTGAAATCTAGCAATAATTTGACATCCTGGATCTAACAAATGTGGTTTCGTCGAAAACGGAGGTCGTTTGCAAAATGGCTATTTTCAAGGGCTATATAAACTCCATAGCAACCTTTCTGAAAATTCATTTGGCCATAACTTTTGATTCCCGCTACGAAATTTCGATTTTTCAGATTCGTTAGAAAGATAATCATAAACAGATTTAAATATTTTTGGTTTCACTAAAATCCGTTTTATTTTGCATCCGGTACAGTAAGTCAAAGTTCGAATTTAATTTTCAAACTGCCGCTTAAATTCAGGCCTTGTTTATAATTAAAATAAATATATTTATTTTCAAACATCGATTCAAATAGCCTTTTGGTCGTTATTATTTAAAATAATTTATTTTATATATTCAAAATCTACTAAAATGGCCAAATTAAAAATTTTAAATTGGTACAGATTTTCCGGGTTGTTACAACATCAAAATTAGCATAAACATATAAATAGGCATGTGAAATGAACAACGACAAAATAGACCATATAAGCATATGATAATAGCAATTGGGTATGAATCTGAAGGATAACAAATTACAAAACTTTATATGATTCATCTTATTTACAAGCATATACATTAGATCAATTTACAAATTTATCACAATTACTTTTTAATTTAATTATATGTGAAAGTAACATAAACTCACCTTGGTTGGACCGAAAAGAAGAGAATTAGGTTTTTTTGTTGGTGGATCTGATCTTCTAATTTGACTTGATGGAGAAGAAAGGCTTGTTTTAATTTAGATTAGAGCAACATGGAGGCGCCATGGATGATAACAATGAGATTAGGGTTAGGTTTAGATGTTTATTTATTGATGTATTAGGTGAATTAGGACCTTTAAATTAGATTAGAGACCATCAGAACCACTCAGATTAAAAAGACACGTCATCAGGGAACTCTCTAGAATTCTGCAGATCTGGGCTCGGCCTGGGCGTACTTCCCAGGTGCGCCAGTGCAATTTTGTTTTGGCGCACAGTGCGCCAGTTGTTCTGGCCCATTTCCTGATTGTTCTGCCAAACTTCCATCGTCCATAACTCCTTCATACTGTATCCGTTTTACGCAAACTCGGACTCTATCTCAAGCAGAATTCCGAGACGAATGCAATGGCGTAACCCATTTCACTTAATTCTTCTTTTAAAAATTAAGTATTCTTTAATTATCCCTTATGTCATGTTTTAAAATTACGGGGTGTTACATTCCCCCTACTTAAAGGATTTCGCCCTCGAAATCTCGAAGCTGAAAGGAATGTATATCCTACCATTCATCATCCATCTACTCATCCATCAATCACGAGCGTCCTTTGTCCTTAAAAGATGTCTAATGCTTTCATGAACATATGCAAAGTGTGTGTATATGTCCTTATCTAAATGAAAAATCAGGCGGTCTACTGATTCAGTTGACCTCCTTAATGCAAATCGTGATAGTGCCATGCGTCCATTATGTATGCAAAAGAATCCTAATGATACATATCATTTCTATATGAGTGCACAACCATTCATCCAAATGCAACATCCATATGATAACACTTTCAATATACATCCATTAATTAAATATGCACACTTATTCATATGCAATATGAAAGTGATTGAGCCGATCTAGTGCCTAACGTGTGTGTAAATGCATCCACGAGCAATCACTAGCAAATACTTACATCCACTTGCATCTACCAAACATAACATGTCTCAAACACATGTTTACAACCATAGGATTTTCTACCTAAAGATTGAAGATATAATCGAGAGGATATACTAAATGATAGAACAAGTATAAACAAAGCGGTAGAAAAAGGTGAAGTTAAGAACATACCCTCAAAAAGGAAAGGGTACGATGCACGTATCTTGTCTTCTGTTTCCCAAGTCGCGTCTCCTTGATCATCTCCCCATTGGACTTTAACCAACTTGACCTCTTAGTAGCGTAATTTCTTAACCTCCGATCCAAGGATGCATGTAGGAACTCGTCTAACCATGGAATTTCGCTCTACTTCCACTTCTCTAAGCATGCTCGGCTCTACTATTTCTACAGTATCGTGTAAACACTTCCTCAAATGCGACACGTGAAATACATCATGAACACCACTAAGCTTCTCAGGCAACTTCACTCCGTAGGCCATCTGTCCAATTCTTTATGTAATGGGGAATGTCCCTACGAACCTTGGTGCCAATTTCCCTACAGATTCGAAACGAACTACATTCCTCAATGGTGATACTTTAATAAAAACAGTGTCTCCAACATCGAACTCAAGATCAGTTCATCTCTTACCAACGTATGACTTTTGCCGGTCTTGTGCTGTCTTCATGCGTCTTCGAATCAAGTCTATCTTCTCCGAGGTTTCCCTAACCATCTCGGGCCCAAGCAAAATATTATCTGTAGATTCCCACCAATAAGTCGTTGACCGGCAAGGTCATCCATATAGAGCTTCAAAAGGTGTCATGCCAATACTAGTCTAATAGTTGTTGTTATAGGTGAACTCTACTAATGGAAGGTGTTCCTCCCATATCCCTCCAAAGTCCAAGATGCATAACCTTAAAAGATCTTCTAGAATCCTATTCACTCTTTCTGTTTGGCCGTCCGTCTGAGGGTGATAAGCGGTGCTCAAACACAATAGCGTTCCTACCGCCTCTTGCAAGCTCTTCCAAAACTCACTAGTGAAAATGGGATCTCGATCGCTCACAATACTAGAAGGTATGCCATGTAAACGAACTATCTCTCGGAGATAAACAGATGCTAACCATGTCGCTGTTCTTTTACTCTTAACGGGAATGAAATGGGCGCTCTAGTAAGTCTATCTACTACTACCCAAATCCCTGTATTACCCTTCTTTGACCTTGGCAAACCGTCGACGAAATCCATGGAAACATTTTCCCATTTCCACTATGGAACCTCTAAAGGGTGAAGCAAACCAACAGGCTTCTTTTGCTCAGCCTTGACTTAGTGGCACACTATGCATCTAGAAACGAACTCAGTCACATCCTTTTTCATTCCGGTCCAAAAGAAAACTCGCTTCATGTCCCTATACATCTTGTCATCACTGGGATGAATGGTCATCTTAGAACGATATGCTTCTTCAAGTATTGTCCTTCTCAAACTCTCGTCTCGTGATACGCAAAGTCTCCCATCCCTACGCAACCAACCTTTTTCATCTATAGTATACCTACCAAGATGGCTCGAAGACCCCCCTCTTATGAGCTTGTCCACTATCTCTATCAGTTGTGGGTCATCTTGCTGTCCCGCACCTATATGTCCCAAAAGCGTAGGTGGCACCTCTAATGATGCCAACAAACTGGGTACATAATCGATAGAGGGACTAAAGTCAAAGGTAGATATATACTCCAAACTCTGTCGCTCGACAAACAAAGGACTCAAAGTCAGCCTCTTTCTACTCAAGGCATCAGCTACAACGTTACCCTTGCTAGGGGTATAAGTAATCTCAAAATCGTAGGATGCTAAAAACTTCATCCACCTCTGTTGCCTTAAGTTTAGATCTTTTTGAGAGAACAGATATTTTAGTGACTTATGGTCTGTATACAACTCAAACCTCTCACCAAGCAAGTAATGGCGCTAAGACTTAAGCGCAAAAACTATGACAGCCAATTCTAAGTCGTGGGTAGGGTAATTCTTCTCATGGACCTTCAACTTCCTTCTTCCATAACATATCATCCTTCCCTCTTACATCAAAACTGCGCCAAGCCCTGTCCCGCAAACATCGGTATACACTGTGAACGGTTTACTCCCATCTGGCAAAACTAAGACTGGAGTTGTCGTCAATGCCCTCTTCAATCGTTGAAAAGCATCATCACAGTCAACATCCCAAGAAAAGGTCAAATTCTTTTTCGTTAACCAAGTAAGTGGGGTTAATATCTTAGCAAAGTCCCTGATGAACTTTCTATAATAGCCCGCCAAACCAAGAAAACTTCTTACTTCAGTTGCGTTTCTAAGAATCTTCCAATCTTGGATTGCTACCACCTTCGCAGGATCCATTGCTATCCCTTCTTTAGAGACCATGTGCCCTAGGAATCTTACCTCCTTCATCCAAAAGTGACATCTGGAGAACTTAGCCTTAAGCTGATGTACTCGAAGGGTCTCTGAAACTTTCTTAAGATGTAAGGCATGCTCTTCCTCGTTTCTTGAGAAGATCAGGATATCATCTACAAAGACTACCACGAATTTGTTTAGAAACTCCCTAAACACCCTACTCGTCAAGTCCACGAAATATGCGGGTGCATTCATCAAACCAAAAGGCTTGACGAGCCATTCAAAGAAACCATCTGGAGTACTAAATGCAGTCTTATCAATGCTGTCCTCAGCCACCCTTAGCTGATGAAATCTTGTAGCTAAATCCATCTGCGAGAAAACCAAAGCACCAACCAACTGATCGAACAAGTCATCTATCCTCGGTAACGGGTGTTTGTTCTTCTTCGTGAGCTTATTCAGCTCCCTATAGTCCACGCACAATCTAAGCGAACCATCAGCCTTCGTAGCAAAAACAACTGGAGCACCCCACTCCGAGATACTTCTTCTTATGAACCCTTTCTCAAGCAACTCTTTCACTTGTTTACTAATCTCCCTCCTTTCTCTTGGAGCCATGTAGCGCATAGGCAATGCAACTGCCTTTGCATTGTCCACCAAGTATATACGGAAATCTATCTCGTGTTTTGGAGATAAGTCCCTAACCTCCTCAAAGACATCTACATACTCACGGACTACTCGAACAGATTGCAAATCATCAATAGATGTGTCAGGAGATTCTAGGTAGCTAAGCATAACAGAACCCTTAGGGTCGCATGAGATATCGAGAGTATTACCCAAACTAGTTAACAGTCTAACTACCCTCTTTTCACAGTTGAGAATGGCACCATACCTGGCTAGCCAATTCATTCCTAGAATCAACCCATAGCCCGTGAAACCAAGCAAATAAGTGTTGCATTCGAACTCAACGCCATACACAGATATTATTAAATCCCGACATAACGTAGACAGATGAGTCGTACCCCCAATAGGATTTGAGACAACAACGGGATCCACTACTATACTAGTATCTATGTGCAGAGACTCAACAACAGAAGCAGATATAAACGAATGTGAAGCGCCAGAATCAAACAAAGCACGTACAGGATGATCAATAAGGAAAATCAAACTTTCAACAGAAATGTTTCTACCTATCTCTTGCGTAGCTGGCATGAGAGCATGAACCTGCCCTCTAAAACTAGATCATGTCCTCTGTCCCTGTCGTTGTCCTTGCCTCCTTGGGTAGTCTTTAATCTTATGTCCTGCCTCACAACATTTGAAGCAACCAGTCTTCTTCTTCTTCCTACATTCCTTCTTCAAATGGCCAAGTATTCCACAATTGTGACACTTTCTTTTCTCTGAACCCTCGTTATCCTTACCGCCCTTCTTTTGTTGTTGTTGTGCCTTCTTTGGATCCCTTTTCTTATCATGTGCCTTATCTACGTTAGCACCTTTGTCCTCTTCATGTATCAACGTCGTATCAACAAGATTCTCGAAAGTAGCCCCCATAGGAATGTGGGACATAGCCAAGCCGTGTAATGGTTCATTCAGACCCTTGGCAAATCTCAAGGCCTTCTTATGTGGTGTATTAACTAATTCCATACCAAAGCTTGCTAACTGATTAAACTTGTTAACGTATTCCTTCATAGACAAACTCCCTTGTTTCAAAGCCAAGAACCTCTCCATGTATAAACTCTCCTCTGCTTGTGAAAGAAATTTCAACTTGAACCTTCATCTAAAATCCATCCACGTCTCCACTGTACGTCCTCCATTAGTCACTTCCCACCAAAATGAAGCTTCATCCTTCATCAACCAAGCAGTTAGCTGAACCTTCCTTCCATCATCTTTCTCAAAGATACCAAACAAGTCCTCCACTTCCTTGAGCCAATTCCGAGCCTCAACAAATGTCTCAGTTCCATAAAATGATTTTCCGCCCATCGCACAGAAGTCTTTGCATATCTTAGAAAAAGTGTCTACACGGGGAGGAGGAGGAGGAGCGGTTGCACCTGGGGGAGGAGGAACGTTTGTTGGGCCTGTGGTAGTAGCCCTAGCCACCAGATACCTTCCGAACCAACCAGGTATCTGTACGCCCTCGGGTATATCAGGTTCCCTAGACATGCTGAAAGGAAAAAGGAAGGGATTCAAACAGAGAATCGAAAGAAAGATATTTGGATTTTAGGGATTATGTTTTTCATAATAAACCTTTCTCTTGAAAATACCTCCTTTAAAAATGCTTTTGAAAACGTTTTTCAAAATCTTTTATCTGTTCCGGTAACCTTCAGCTCTAATACCACGTGTAACACCCTACGTCCATTAATGTCACTCGCTGAGGGAATGCATTAACTTTCATGGAGTGTTATAAGAGTATAGAACAGAACATCACAAGACAGATATATAAAATGGTACTTAAAAATTCAAAATTTATTCATTGCAGCGGAAAAGCAAAACATGCTACAAAAAGATTGAACATGTGGTGCATAGCGAGAGATAATGAATTCTACTGCTTTCATTTCCCCCGTCTGGATCCTCCTCTTTATCTCATTGGTTCTCAAGATCAAAGCTATTATTGGAATATCACCCGAAAGAGAGACTATTAATGGGGTGCGTAGAGAATAGTTTGGACTTGGTATACTAGGCTCCTCCCGATTGTCTTTTAGTCGCCCCTAGATAGTTGGCCTATGATTGATATCCGTTTGGGCGCCCTTCTTCAAGAAATTATCTGCTTCTTATCTTAAAGTAGCTATTACTCTTCCCTGAGTTCCAGAGAAGTTACATTGAGCTTCCCGGTAGTTTATCGAAGTCCATCTGTCAGTAATCCATTGCTGTTACAAACCACAAGTAAAGGAAGTCGCTACGCACCTGCTTCTTTCTCTGCTTCTCTTTCGCTGTGCATCTGAGTTCCCGTCCAGTTAATATACTAGGGTTCTTTCCTGTGTTTAGCTCTTGTAGAGCTCCTTCTCCTATGAGAAGTCTTGCTCCCAAGCTATCTTCTAAGAAGCCTCTGAGAAGTCGATGGCCTTTCTAAGGACAAACATTCTGATGAGCATTCAATACTTGCTAAGAGGTAGTCAGAATTTTGATTCGATAGCTTAGCCCAAGCCTTGTGGAATAGGCATCGGCTTCAGAATCGGAAGAGGAAGGGATTAGTTGAGCTCTTGTAGAGTGGTAAAGAAGAGCAACATCAAAACAATATACTAAAGCCAAGTAAACAAATATCCATCTTGGACAAAATTATTATCATAGTACATAAAAGCAAATCCATAATCCCACTCCATATAGCCATAATGAAAAAGAGATAAAGCTGAGCATTAATTTCAATACTTCCAAGCACTTTAAGAAGAAAGAAATCTGAGTCAAGCTTCACTAATCCTACCCTGAGGACCTTGGGGGGGGGGGGGGGAAGAAAGAAAAGAGGCGAAACAAACAGGGTCAGACATAAAGTCTGGCGAGTCCAGTGACTTTAACGATATAATCAGTAAAGTAACAGGATAAGAACATAAGCTGGATATAAGAGATGACTGTAACATAAGCAGATATGACAAGGTAACCAAGATAGAACATCGACTGCGCTCCTAACCGCTATAAGATATGCTCTACACCTTACCAACATACTAGTTACTGTACTAAAAGATGATCTCTCCCTATTAATCATAATAATGGTAGCTCCATGTACTCCTAGCTGCTCTCGTAGGTGCCTACTTGCTCCTACCACCACTAGTCGTACCCACTACACTCCCCATTCGGTCGGCTCCCTAACCTCGTAGATGCCTGTGCTGGTCCTACAATAGGGTGTATCACTCCCTAAGGTGGCCACCCAGATACTACCGAAATGCACATCTTATACCTACATGATGAAACAACCTCTTACCTACCAGCCCAGACCCACGCACGCACATGACTCCGTTGGACTTGCACTGCCATCGCTAACTCTTTATTGACCTCTTACAATCAACCCCAGTAAGTGTGTCCCTGTCCTCGACCTAGTTCGACCTCATATGGATACCAAAATGGCTTACTAGTTGAAAAGTGTCCACACACTTGACACAAGCTTCCCTCCTAAGCTTGGTCCCCATTAGGAATTCCCACTTAACCCCTTTTTATCCCCATGTCTTATCACATGTCTCATCTTGTTCAAGTGCTTGTATTATGTTTCACATGCTACCCATGTTACCCACTTAACCCTTTATTATTCCCATGTCTTACCACATGTCTTATCTTGGTTAATTGTTCATTAATTCATTATAATTGTAATCTTGCAAGACCTCCCACATTAGATTACCGTTTTGCGGTTGCTGGATACGCCGGGTGGTTCCAGGAAGGCTTATACCGCAATCTGAATCTAACCTCGTGTCTTTGCATTATTACGAATCTAATTTCTGCCTTTGACCTCTCACATTAGATTACCATTTTGCACTTGTTGGATATGTCGGGCAGTTCCGGGCAGGCTTATACCGCAATCCGAATCTACACTCGTGTCTTAGGCGTTCATTTTCACTTTCTTGATTCAAGTCCCAATTTCAAACCTTGGATTATAATATATTCCAATTACCCATAATTTCCAATCTAAATTACATTTATAATCTAAATCAAATTATGCCCATAATCTCATGTGTACAAGTTGTACCAAATTATTCCCAAATCCATTTTCCATAGCCATCAACAATTTGTGCCAAATCTCATTTTATTACATATTTCCCAAACTTTTTTCCAATCATCCCAACGTTATTTGTACGTAAATCTCAACGTAATATGATTAGGCTCGAAGTTAGCCTAATCTCAAAAGGAAAAAGGAAAAGAAGAAGGGGAGAGAATCAAAACATCAAAATTGGCATAAACATGTAAATAGGCATGTGAAATGAATAACGACAAAATAGATCAGATAGGCATATGATAATAGCAATTGGGTATGAATCTGAAGGATAACAAATTACAAAACTTGATATGATTCATCTTATTTACAGGCATTTTACAAACTTATCACAATTACTTTTTAATTTAATTATATGTGAAAGTTATATAAACTCACCTTAGTTGGATCTAAAAGAAGAGAATTAGGTTTTGTTGTTGGTAGATCTGATCTTCTAATTTGACTTGATGGAGAAGAAAGGCTTGTTTTAATTTAGATTAAGCAGCATGAAGGTGCCATGGATGATAACAATGAGATTCGAGTTAGGTTCACGTGTTTATTTATAGATGTATTAGGTGAATTAGGACCTTTAGATTAGATTAGAGATCATCAGAACCACTTAGATTAAAAAGACATGTTATCAAGGAACTCTCCAGAATTCAGCAGATCTGGGCTCGGCCTGGGCGCACTTCCCAGGTGCGCCAGTGCAATTTTGTTTTGGCGCACTTCACAAGTACGCCAGTTGTTCTGGCACATTTCCTGATTGTTCTGCCAAACTTCCATCGTCCATAACTCCTTCATACTTTATCCGTTTTACGCAAACTTGGACTCTATCTCAAGAAGAATTCCGAGACGAATGCAATGGCATAACCCGTTTCACTAAATTCTTCTTTTAAAAATTAAGTATTCTTTAATTATCCCTTATGTCATGTTTTAAAATTACGGGGTGTTACAGTTTTCGCAAATGATGTAATTTGACCATAAAACTTACACCGTTGCATTCGTGATGGAATTCTGGTCAACTTTCATGTTTGGAACTTCGTGAACGGAGTCCGTATGAAATAGTTATGGACGAAATATGAAAATGGACGGAAAATAAATAAAACATAATAAATATATAATGGGTAATAAATACCATGTCCCTCCACTATTCCAGGTCAGCCTAGGCGGATGACCGCTAATTGATCCCTGATCGATCCTAACAATGACGACTAGTGTTTATATGTATAATTTGTTATATATCGAATGTAACAACCCGTGTTTTTATAACGTGTAATAACCATAAATCAAGGCAAAATTAATTTTTAAAATAAGAGTCAAGGGAAACGGGTTGCGCCATTGCATTCGTCTCGAAATTCTGCTTGGAAACGAGTCCGAGTTTTCGAAATTTAGAGCCTGTATGACCAAGTTATGACCTTTCGAAGTTTTCAGAAGTTTTCAAGTTCAAAACAGCTCAATTCGAATTCAAAATTCGAAATTCAAACCTCAGAATGGACTGGGCGGGAAATTTCCCGCCCAAGACCAGGTCGACCTGGGGGTCGACTATGTAGTCGACCTACCCAGGACCTGGTCGACCATAGTGTCAACCTGGGGGTTGACCTGGTGGCCGAGTCCACTTTTGAAGCTTGATTCACTTTGATGTTTCTGGCCTCGTTTCTGTCTACATTCGTTGACCTGACCCTATATATACAGCCCCTAACACTAGTCTCTCTACACAAAATTCCTTCTGACCTTATGCTGCTCAAATTCTGGTTGAAAAGTTAGAGAAAGGGACTATTTCTTCTACGTCGAAACTACGTTGCTGATTTGGGGATTTCTGTTAGGACTTGACTAAGCATATAAAGATTCAACATCGACTCTCTTTTTCTAATTCCCGAACCACGATCTGTAAGCCCCAGTTATTTTTAGATTTAAACTGTAAATGTAATATGAATATAATGTAAATTGAAATTGTACCTATATATGATGACTGTTTTACATCCATTCTTGTTCGTCTTAGATCTTGACTTTTGGATATATTACAATGACACTGATTTGGGGCCTATTCATGTTGTAAATCAAAAAGAGAAACCCCTCATATTATCATGTTGAATCTGCTATTAGTCACAAGTTTATAACTATCACCTTATGTCAATCGTTACCATGACTATACTATCACCTTATATCAATCATTACCATGACTATACTATCACCTTATGACAACTGTTATCTTGACTAGTACCTTATTTGGCTAGATTTGGAATCTTTATGTTTAAGGCCAATATTCCATATGCCAGTAGTGTTATAATCATTTATCTCAAGTCATGCTATGATAGTAATCACTTTTACCACCTTATACCCATCCCTTTTTATGTTATTCCCTAATTAGATTTATTTGTATCGATTCGAGCTTACGTGCGATGGGAATACGATTTTGGTAGACTAGGTAAAAGATGAATTGACTTTGAACTTGAACATGAACGTTGTTATAACTTGAACCTGGATATGGACATGAACTTTACACGATTTGACATGAAACATGACATGAAAACTCGACATGAACTTTGACATGAAAACTTGAACGTGGGCATGACAATTAGATAAAATTGAAAATGGCCGACTCGAGGTTGGGTTGAGTTTGTAGTGTAAATCTTCCCGGAACCGCCCAACAAATCCAATGACTGCAAACAATAGGATCCAATGTGGGTAGTTGGTCATATCGCACGAAAAACCCGAGGTTAGACTATGTTGTGGTGTAAATCTGCCCGGAACCGCCCGGCAAATCCAGTGACCACAACAGTTAGTCTAATGTGAGAGGTTGGGGTGCATTAATGAATTAATGCCACATGATAGGGTTAAGTCATGAACCACTTGAATATACTTAACTAACTTGACACGATGATTTTATAGGGTTAAGTCATGAACCGCTTGAACATACTTAACCAACTTGGTACATGATTTGGATAGGGTTAAGTCACGAATTTGAATGACAACACTTAACCCATTAGAAACCCAAGTTACGCGGTCCTTTTCAGCAGTAACCCACTTAGATGTATCACGATACCCTGGGACTAGGCAGGGTGGGGCACGATTACTGGGCTGATTGTAAGCGACCAGAACGACGGCTGAGTAGGTGCGCCATTGTAGGTTCAGGCGGACTATGGTCGTGCACGTAGTCCGGAGTTGAAAAAGCAGGCATTGGGCACCTGTAGGTTTACACTGTGCGTGCTTGATTCGTGTTGGTGGTTGGTACCATAGGGCTTGATACACCCTATGGTGGACCTAGCACAGGTAACTACATTTCAGGGTAGGGCCGTATGACACAGACACATGATGAGCTAGAACTTGTAGGGAGTCGATCGATTAGTAGATCGTACCGTAGGACCCCTTAATGGGTCACTTCATGATATTGGGCCAAGAGATCATTTCATGGTTAATACTTGACATGGGTTAGAACACTAGTACAGTTGGTGCAGCGAATCTCGAATATGCGATGCTAAACTTGACTTATCATGTTACCTTAATTATCCTACCAGTTCTATTATCATCCTTATGTTATATTCTTGTTTTCACATTTCACGTTACCTTTACTAATTTTCATACTGAAAGTCACTAGGGCTTACCAGTCTTTATGACTGACCCTTTTTCTTTCGCTTCTTTTTCTTTCGTTCCCCCCTTGGTTCTCAGGGAGGAAACACTAACTCTTATCTTGGACTTAGCTTGCTTTCTGACAGCTCATGTATGGTTTGGTCTTGAGCTATGCTTTGGCTGCTTCTGCTATTTATGGGGAATAATTTACTTTTGTTATCTTAAGTTTATGCTTCTTTATTTGGAACTTGATGTAATGGAATAATTTGTACCTTGGATATATGGGGTTTTGACTCTTTTCTTGAAAGTAATAAAAGTTGTTTTTTTAATTTCTACCGCTGCTTTATTTATTTTCTGCCTTGTGATATCTCTGTGTATGTTTACCTAGATAATACTCCACCTAAACTAGTGCATTCCCTTTGTGAGTGACCCTAGCGGAGGTGGGGTGTTACACATGGTATCAGAGCAGAAGGTTACCAGGCTGGGCAAAAATTTTTAAAAACCTTCTGAAACTATTTTCAAAACCATTTACAAAAAAGCATTTTTCAAGAAAAGTTTTATGTTTAAAAAGGCTATTCCCCAAAAAGCCATTACTTTCCTTTGTTTCCTCATTTGAATCTTTTTCTTTTCGTTTTTCAGCATGGCTGATCTTATCCTTCCTGAGGGAATACCCGTGCCTGGATGGTTCTGAAGGTACTTAGAAGCCAGGGCCAACGACGCTGGCATGACAGTCATCCCTCCTCCTCCTCCCCCAGTGGCTGCGGTTCCTCCTCCTCCTGGTACCGCCTTTGCCAAAATATGCAAAGAATTTAAAGCAATGGGCGGCAAGAACTTCGTTGGAACTGAAACCTTTGTTGAGGCACGAAAATGGCTAAAGGAGACGGAAGACTTGTTCATTATCTTTGATATGGAAGACCATAGGAAAGTTTAGTTGGCCGCATGGTTGTTGAAAGAGGAAGCTGCATTTTGGTGGGAAGTCACCAACGCTACCAGGCCAGTTGAGACTTGGGCAGACTTTAGAGAGAGGTTTGGGCTTAAATTCTTATCGTCAACAGAAGAGAACCTTCAGATGGAGAGGTTCCTAGCACTCAAGCAAGGGGACATGTCTGTTAGGGAGTACATGAATAAGTTTAATCAGCTTTCTCGGTTCAGTTTGGATTTGGTCAACACAGCCCGGAAAAAGGCTGTACGCTTTGCTCGAGGATTGAACGAGCCACTATACAGTTTGGCCATAACTCATATACCCATGGGGGCGACCTTTGAAAGCTTGGTGGATATGGCTCTACTTCATGAGGAAGACAAGAATAGCAAGAAGGAGGTTAAGCCTAATGAGACTCAGAATAAGAAAACTGACTTCAAGAAGGGGGCAAAAAGAATAACAAGAATAACAAGAGCAACAGCAAACCACGTGAGACGAGGAAGTGCAACTTCTGTGGTATTACTGGACATCTAGCTAAAGACTGTAGAAAGAAGAAGAGGAAGTTGGGTGAATGCTTTCATTGTGGAGACACTGGACACATCAGCAAGGATTGCCCTAAGAAGCAAGGACAGGGGCAAGGGCAGACCCAGCGAGAAGGACCTTCTGGAGGGCAGTTGCATGCTCTCAACACCACTCCAGCTCTTGACCAAGGTAGTAATATTTCCATAGAAAGCCTAGTTTACATTTATGACTTTCCTGTTCGAACCTTATTTGACTCTGGCGCATCACATACTTTTATTTCTTCTGATATTGTTGAAAATCTGCACCTAAGTACTAGTCTGGTTGAGGATCCCGTTATAGTTTCAAATCCAATTGGGTGCTCCGCCCATTTATCTATGATGTGTGTGGATTTGAGGATCTCTATCTTAAGTATAGAATTCACGTGTAATGCTTATGTTCTCGGATTAATGGGATACAGTTTGATCCTAGGTATGGATTGGCTGGCCAATTATGGATCCATTCTTGATTGTGAACGAAGGGTAGTGAGGCTCATGACTCGCCTCGGTAATACCCTTGAAATTTCTTGTAACCCTAAGGGTCCGGTCATGTTGTGTTATCTTGAATCCCTGGACTCGCCCGACGATAATTTGCAATCTGTAAGAGTGGTTCGAGAATATCCAGATGTCTTTGATGAAGTGAGAGGGTTACCTCCTAAACGCGAGATAGACTTCCGAATTTATCTTGTTGATAATGCCAAGCCTGTTTCATTTCCCGTTAGGCACATGGCCCCGCGAGAAAGAAGAGAGCTCAGTAAACAAGTTCATGAGTTGCTTGAGAAAAATTTCATAAGGCGAATCATTTCTGAGTGGGGTGCTCCGGTGGTATTCGCTACTAAGGCGGATGGATCGCTTCGTCTGTGCGTAGATTATCGTGAATTAAACAAGCTGACAAAGAAGAATAGGCACCCGCTACCAAGAATCGACGATTTGTTTGACCAGCTTGTGGGAGCATCTATTTTCTCTCAACTTGATCTAGCCACAGGATTCCATCAGCTTAGTGTGGCTGAGGATAGCACTAACAAAACTACGTTTTGGACTCCAGATGGGTTCTTCGAATGGCTCGTCATGCCGTTTGGGTTAACGAATGCACCCGCATACTTTGTAGATTTGATGAGTAGGGTGTTTCGAGAGTTCCTTAACAAGTTTGTGGTAGTTTTCGTGGATGATATTTTGATCTTCTCAAAAGATGAAAAAGAGCATGCTAGACATTTCAAGGAAGTCATGGAAACACTTAGAGCACACCAGTTAAAGGCTAAGTTCTCCAAATGCCATTTTTGGAGGAAGGAAGTTCGGTTCCTTGGACACGTAGTTTCTAAGCAAGGCATAACCGTGGACCCCGCAAAGGTAGTTGCGGTACAGGACTGGAAAATTCCTAAGAATGCAACAGAGGTGAGGAGCTTTCTCGGTTTGGCGGGCTACTACAGGAAGTTCATTAAGGACTTCGCTAAGATTTCAGCCCCTCTTACTAAGTTAACAAAGAAGAACCTAGCTTTTGTATGGGATGTAGAGTGTGACGTTGCTTTTCAGGGACTCAAAAGAGCCCTCACCACAGCTCCAGTTTTGGCATTACCCGACGGAGGCAAGGTGTTTACAGTGTACACAGATGCGTGCGACACGGGATTAGGCGCTGTCCTAATGCAAGAAGGAAGAGTAATATGCTACAGGGGCAGACAACTCAAAGTTCATGAGAAAAACTATCCCATGCATGACTTGGAGTTGGCCGCGATTGTTTTTGCACTTAAAGCTTGGCGCCATTATCTTCTAGGGGAGAGGTTCGAGCTGTATACCGACCACAAATCGCTTAAGTACCTCTTGTCACAGAAAGATTTGAATCTGAGGCAACAGCGGTGGATGGAGTTCTTGGCATCATATGACTTTGATATAGCCTATACCCCTGGCAAGGGTAATGTTGTGGCAAACGCGCTAAGTAGAAAAAGGTTGAGTTTGATTCCCTTGTTTGTTGAAAGGAAAAGCCTTGAGTTTATAGCAACCTTTGATTTTACACCTGCTGTTGAGTCATTGACTGCTACGTTAGCATCTCTTGAGTTAAGACCTACATTTCTAGATCAAGTAAGGACTTCACAGAAGGAAGACCCACAGATAGTCGAAATCATGTACAAGCTGATTAGTGGTGAGACGTCAAGTCACCTTAGTAGGTATGCCATACATAACAAGGGATGGCTAAGGCGCGACGGAAGGCTATGTGTCCCACAAGTGGGAGACCTAGTAAGGAAAGTTCTCGAAGAGGCACACCACTCGAAGATGACTATACATCCCGGAGGGGATAAGATGTACAGGGATATGAAACGCATTTTCTTTTGGGCTGGAATGAAAAAGGACGTGGCAGAGTTCGTTTCGAAGTGCATGGTGTGCCAACAAGTAAAGGCTGAGTCGAAGAAGCCTGGTGGGCTATTACATCCTTTGGAGGTTCTGCAATGGAAATGGGAGAGTATCTCGATGGATTTCGTGGATGGACTGCCTAGGTCAAGGAAGGGAAATACTAGCATATGGGTCATAGTTGATAGACTCACGAAAAGTGCTCACTTCATTCCAGTGAAAAGTAAGAGGACCGCATCATGGCTAGCGTCTATTTACCTTCGAGAGATAGTATGGTTGCATGGAGTTCCTTCTAGTATAGTTAGTGATCGTGACCTGATTTTCACTAGCCAGTTTTGGAATAGTCTGCAAGAAGCAATGGGTACATGTCTGAGTTTAAGCACGGCCTATCACCCACAGACGGATGGACAAACCAAAAGGGTAAATAGGGTACTAGAAGATCTCCTAAGGCTATGCATTCTTGACTTTGGTGGTACTTGGGAAGACCATCTTCCTCTCATGGAGTTTGCATATAATAATATTTACCAAGCTAGCATCGAAATGGCACCATTCGAAGCCCTGTATGGAAGACCATGCAAATCGCCAACTTGTTGGTGGGAGACGACAGACAGACTTATACTTGGGCCCGACATGATAAGGGACACTTCTGAGAAGATTGAGTTGATACGAAGACGGATGAAAACGGCCTAAGATAGATAGAAATCTTATGCGAACTAGAGAAAGACAGACCTAGAGTTCGAAGTCGGAGATATGGTCTTTATAAAAGTTTCTCCGTTACGCAATGTAGTTCATTTTGGAGCAGTTGGAAAGCTAGCACCAAGGATTGTAGGACCATTCCCTATCACTGAGAGGATTGGACGGATGGCCTATAAGGTAGACTTACCCGAGAAGCTGGCTGGGGTGCACAATGTCTTTCACGTCTCGCATCTCCGGAAATGCTTGCATGAGTCAGCCGAAGTGGTTGAGCCAAGCATCCTTGAAGACGTAGAAGTGGAAAAAGAAGCAACATTGAGGTGAGTTCTGATTCGTATCTTAGGAACGGAGATTAAGAAGCTAAGGAATCGAGAATTCAAGCTAGTTAAAGTGCAGTGGAGTGAAGCCCAAGAAGACGCAACTTGGGAAACCGAACAGAAGATACGCGCGCTTTACCCATTTCTTTTTGAGGGTACATTCTCGATCTTTTTTTCCTATGAACTTGAAAACCTTTTCGTATCATGCTTCTACTATCTACGTTTATCTTGTTATCTTCCCGATCTTATCTTGAGAACCTTAGGTAGAACCATTTGGATGTAAACATGTGATTGAAACATGTTATGGTTGATGTTCGCAAATGGTTGCAAGTGGTTGCTAGTGGATGCATGACACACATTAGGCACTAGATCGGCTCAGTCACATTTTTATGTTGCATGTGCATGAGTGCTTATACTTGTACATGGATGGAACTTGTTATGCTATCACTTGGATGTTGCATATGAATGAATGTTTGTGCACTCATGTAAAGATTATAAACTATGTTAGGAATTTGCATACATATTGGATTCATGACACTAACATATTTTGCATTAAGAAGGTTTACTGAATCAGTAACCGCCTGATCTTTTGCATTAGATAAGTACATATACACACACTTTTTGCATATGTTCATACAACACTAGAAATCTTTTAAGGACAATGGTTGCCTGTGGATGATGCTTTGAGTAGATGGATGATGGATGGTAGGACACATCCTCCCTAACTTAGAGATTTCGGGGACGAAATCCTTTAAGGGGGGAGAATGTAACAACCCGTGTTTTTATAACGTGTAATAACCATAAATCAAGGCAGAATTAATTTTTAAAATAAGAATCAAGGGAAACGGGTTGCGCCATTGCGTTCATCTCGAAATTCTGCTTGGAAACGAGTCCGATTTTTCGAAAATCGAAGCCCGTATGACCAAGTTATGACCTTTCGAAGTTTTCAGAAGTTTTCAAGTTCAAAACAGCTCAATTCGAATTCAAAATTCGAAATTCAAACCTCAGAATGGACTGGGCGGGAAATTTCCTGCCCAGGACCAGGTCGACCTAGGGGTCGACTATGTAGTCGACCTACCCAGGACCAGGTCGACCATAGTGTCGACCTGGGGGTCGACCTAGTGGCCGAGTCCACTTTTGAAGCTTGATTCACTTTGATGTTTCTGGCCTCGTTTCTGTCTACATTCGTTGACCTGACCCTATATATACAGCCCCTAACACTAGTCTCTCTACACAAAATTCCTTCTGACCTTATGCTGCTCCAATTCTGGTTGAAAAGTTAGAGAAAGGGACTACTTCTTCTACATCGAAACTACGTTGCTGATTTGGGGATTTCTGTTAGGACTTGACTAAGCATATAAAGATTCAACATCGACTCTCTTTTTCTAATTCCCGAACCACGATCTGTAAGCCCCAGTTATTTTTAGATTTAAACAGTAAATGTAATATGAATATGATGTAAATTGAAATTGGACCTATGTATGATGACTGTTTTACATCCATTCTTGTTCATCTTAGATCTTGACTTTTGGATATATTACTATGACACTGATTTGGGGCCTATTCATGTTGTAAATCAAAAAGAGAAACCCTCATATTATCATGTTGAATCTGCTATTAGTCACAAGTTTATAACTATCACCTTATGTCAATCATTACCATGACTATACTATCACCTTATGACAACTGTTATCTTGACTAGTACCTTATTTGGCTAGATTTGGAATCTTTATGTTTGAGGCCAATATTCCATATGCCAGTAATGTTATAATCATTTATCTCAAGTCATGCTATGCTAGTAATCACTTTTGCCACCTTATACCCATCCCTTTTTATGTTATTCCCTAATTAGATTTATCGAGCTTACGTGCGATGGGAATACGATTTGGGTAGACTAGGTAAAACATGAATTGACTTTGAACTTGAACATGAACGTTGTTATAACTTGAACCTGGATATGGACATGAACTTTACACGATTTGACATGAAACATGACATGAAAACACGACATGAACTTTGACATGAAAACTTGAACATGGGCATGATAATTAGATAAACTGGAAAATGGCCAACTCGAGGTTGGGTTGAGTTTGCAGTGTAAATCTGCCCGGAACCGCCCGGCAAATCCAGTGACTGCAAACAATAGGATCCAATATGGGTAGTTGGTCATATCGCACGAAAAACCCGAGGTTAGACTATGTTGTGGTGTAAATCTGCCCAGAACCGCCCGGCAAATCCAGTGACCACAACAGTTAGTCTAATGTGAGAGGTTAGGGTGCATTAATGAATTAATGCCACATGATAGGGTTAAGTCATGAACCTCTTGAATATACTTAACCAACTTGACACGATGATTTGATAGGGTTAAGTCATGAACCGCTTGAACACATTTAACCAACTTGATACATGATTTGGATAGGGTTAAGTCACGAATTTGAATGACAACACTTAACCCATTAGAAACCCTAGTTACGCGGTCCTTTTCAGCAGTAACCCACTTAGATGTATCACGATACCCTGGGACTAGGCAGGGTGGGGCACGATTACTGGGCTGATTGTAAGCGACCAGAACGACGGCTGAGTAGATGCGCCATTGTAGGTTCAGGCGGACTATGGTCGTGCACGTAGTCCGGAGTTGAAAAAGCAGGCATTGGGCACCTGTAGGTTTACACTGTGCGTGCTTGATTCGTGTTGGTGGTTGGTACCATAGGGCTTGATACACCCTATGGTGGACCTAGCACAGGTAACTATATTTCAGGGTAGGGCCGTATGACACAGACTCATGACGAGCTAGAACTTGTAGGGAGTCGATCGATTAGTAGATCGTACCGTAGGACCCCTTAATGGGTCACTTCATGATATTGGGCCAAGAGATCATTTCATGGTTAATACTTGACATGGGTTAGAACACTAGTACAGTTGGTGCAGCGAATCTCGAATATGCGATGCTAAACTTGACTTATCATGTTACCTTAATTATCCTACCAGTTCTATTATCATCCTTATGTTATATTCTAGTTTTCACATTTCACGTTACCTTTACTAATTTTCATACTGAAAGTCACTAGGGCTTACCAGTCTTTATGACTGACCCTTTTTCTTTCGCTTCTTTTTCTTTCGTTCCCCCCTTGGTTCTCAGGGAGGAAACACTAACTCTTAGCTTGGACTTAGCTTGCTTTCTGACAGCTCATGTATGGTTTGGTCTTGAGCTATGCTTTGGCTGCTTCTGCTATTTATGGGGAATAATTTACTTTTGTTATCTTAAGTTTATGCTTCTTTATTTGGAACTTGATGTAATGGAATAATTTGTACCTTGGATATATGGGGTTTTGACTCTTTTCTTGAAAGTAATAAAAGTTGTTTTTTTAATTTCTACCGCTGCTTTATTTATTTTCTGCCTTGTGATATCTCTGTGTATGTTTACCTAGATAATACTCCACCTAAACTAGTGCATTCCCTTTGTGAGTGACCCTAGCAGAGGTGGGGTGTTACACATGGTATCAGAGCAGAAGGTTACCAGGCTGGGCAAAATTTTTTAAAAACCTTCTGAAACTATTTTCAAAACCATTTACAAAAAAGCATTTTTCAAGAAAAGTTTTATGTTTAAAAAGGCTATTCCCCAAAAAGCCATTACTTTCCTTTGTTTCCTCATTTGAATCTTTTTCTTTTCGTTTTTCAGCATGGCTGATCTTATCCTTCCTGAGGGAATACCCGTGCCTGGATGGTTCTGAAGGTACTTAGAAGCCAGGGCCAACGACGCGGGCATGACAGTCATCCCTCCTCCTCCTCCCCCAGTGGCCGCGGTTCCTCCTCCTCCTGGTACCGCCTTTGCCAAAATATGCAAAGAATTTAAAGCAATGGGCGGCAAGAACTTCGTTGGAACTTAAACCTTTGTTGAGGCACGAAAATGGCTAAAGGAGACGGAAGACTTGTTCATTATCTTTGATATGGAAGACCATAGGAAAGTTTAGTTGGCCGCATGGTTGTTGAAAGAGGAAGCTGCATTTTG
Source organism: Allium sativum (assembly GCA_030737875.1). Lineage (NCBI taxonomy): Eukaryota > Viridiplantae > Streptophyta > Magnoliopsida > Asparagales > Amaryllidaceae > Allium > Allium sativum. The sequence goes on along the minus strand of CM060913.1, from coordinate 484,192,285 downwards.
GTGGGAAGTCACCAACGCTACCAGGCCAGTTGAGACTTGGGCAGACTTTAGAGAGAGGTTTGGGCTTAAATTCTTATCGTCAGCAGAAGAGAACCTTCAGATGGAGAGGTTCCTAGCACTCAAGCAAAGGGACATGTCTGTTAGGGAGTACATGAATAAGTTTAATCAGCTTGCTCGGTTCAGTTTGGATTTGGTCAACACAGCCCGGAAAAAGGCTGTACGCTTTGCTCGAGGATTGAACGAGCCACTATACAGTTTGGCCATAACTCATATACCCATGGGGGCGACCTTTGAAAGCTTGGTGGATATGGCTCTACTTCATGAGGAAGACAAGAATAGCAAGAAGGAGGTTAAGCCTAATGAGACTCAGAATAAGAAAACTGACTTCAAGAAGGGGGCAAAAAGAATAACAAGAATAACAAGAGCAACAGCAAACCACGTGAGACGAGGAAGTGCAACTTCTGTGGTATTACTGGACATCTAGCTAAAGACTGTAGAAAGAAGAAGAGGAAGTTGGGTGAATGCTTTCATTGTGGAGACACTGGACACATCAGCAAGGATTGCCCTAAGAAGCAAGGACAGGGGCAAGGGCAGACCCAGCGAGAAGGACCTTCTGGAGGGCAGTTGCATGCTCTCAACACCACTCCAGCTCTTGACCAAGGTAGTAATATTTCCATAGAAAGCCTAGTTTACATTTATGACTTTCCTGTTCGAACCTTATTTGACTCTGGCGCATCACATACTTTTATTTCTTCTGATATTGTTGAAAATCTGCACCTAAGTACTAGTCTGGTTGAGGATCCCGTTATAGTTTCAAATCCAATTGGGTGCTCCGCCCATTTATCTATGATGTGTGTGGATTTGAGGATCTCTATCTTAAGTATAGAATTCACGTGTAATGCTTATGTTCTCGGATTAATGGGATACAGTTTGATCCTAGGTATGGATTGGCTGGCCAATTATGGATCCATTCTTGATTGTGAACGAAGGGTAGTGAGGCTCATGACTCGCCTCGGTAATACCCTTGAAATTTCTTGTAACCCTAAGGGTCCGGTCATGTTGTGTTATCTTGAATCCCTGGACTCGCCCGACGATAATTTGCAATCTGTAAGAGTGGTCCGAGAATATCCAGATGTCTTTGATGAAGTGAGAGGGTTACCTCCTAAACGCGAGATAGACTTCCGAATTTATCTTGTTGATAATGCCAAGCCAGTTTCATTTCCCGTTAGGCACATGGCCCCGCGAGAAAGAAGAGAGCTCAGTAAACAAGTTCATGAGTTGCTTGAGAAAAATTTCATAAGGCGAATCATTTCTGAGTGGGGTGCTCCGGTGGTATTCGCTACTAAGGCGGATGGATCGCTTCGTCTGTGCGTAGATTATCGTGAATTAAACAAGCTGACAAAGAAGAATAGGCACCCGCTACCAAGAATCGACGATTTGTTTGACCAGCTTGTGGGAGCATCTATTTTCTCTCAACTTGATCTAGCCACAGGATTCCATCAGCTTAGTGTGGCTGAGGATAGCATTGACAAAACTACGTTTTGGACTCAAGATGGGTTCTTCGAATGGCTCGTCATGCCGTTTTGGTTAACGAATGCACCCGCATACTTTGTAGATTTGATGAGTAGGGTGTTTCGAGAGTTCCTTAACAAGTTTGTGGTAGTTTTCGTGGATGATATTTTGATCTTCTCAAAAGATGAAAAAGAGCATGCTAGACATTTCAAGGAAGTCATGGAAACACTTAGAGCACACCAGTTAAAGGCTAAGTTCTCCAAATGCCATTTTTGGAGGAAGGAAGTTCGGTTCCTTGGACACGTAGTTTCTAAGCAAGGCATAACCGTGGACCCCACAAAGGTAGTTGCGGTACAGGACTGGAAAATTCCTAAGAATGCAACAGAGGTGAGGAGCTTTCTCGGTTTGGCGGGCTACTACAGGAAGTTCATTAAGGACTTCGCTAAGATTTCAGCCCCTCTTACTAAGTTAACAAAGAAGAACCTAGCTTTTGTATAGGATGTAGAGTGTGACGTTGCTTTTTAGGGACTCAAAAGAGCCCTCACCACAGCTCCAGTTTTGGCATTACCCGACGGAGGCAAGGTGTTTACAGTGTACACAGATGCGTGCGACACGGGATTAGGCGCTGTCCTAATGCAAGAAGGAAGAGTAATATGCTACGGGGGCAGACAACTCAAAGTTCATGAGAAAAACTATCCCATGCATGACTTGGAGTTGGCCGCGATTGTTTTTGCACTTAAAGCTTGGCGCCATTATCTTCTAGGGGAGAGGTTCGAGCTGTATACCGACCACAAATCGCTTAAGTACCTCTTGTCACAGAAAGATTTGAATCTGAGGCAACAGCGGTGGATGGAGTTCTTGGCATCATATGACTTTGATATAGCCTATACCCCTGGCAAGGGTAATGTTGTGGCAAACGCGCTAAGTAGAAAAAGGTTGAGTTTGATTCCCTTGTTTGTTGAAAGGAAAAGCCTTGAGTTTATAGCAACCTTTGATTTTACACCTGCTGTTGAGTCATTGACTGCTACATTAGCATCTCTTGAGTTAAGACCTACATTTCTAGATCAAGTAAGGACTTCACAGAAGGAAGACCCACAGATAGTCGAAATCATGTACAAGCTGATTAGTGGTGAGACGTCAAGTCACCTTAGTAGGTATGCCATACATAACAAGGGATGGCTAAGGCGCGACGGAAGGCTATGTGTCCCACAAGTGGGAGACCTAGTAAGGAAAGTTCTCGAAGAGGCACACCACTCGAAGATGACTATACATCCCGGAGGGGATAAGATGTACAGGGATATGAAACGCATTTTCTTTTGGGCTGGAATGAAAAAGGACGTGGCAGAGTTCGTTTCGAAGTGCATGGTGTGCCAACAAGTAAAGGCTGAGTCGAAGAAGCCTGGTGGGCTATTACATCCTTTGGAGGTTCTGCAATGGAAATGGGAGAGTATCTCGATGGATTTCGTGGATGGACTGCCTAGGTCAAGGAAGGGAAATACTAGCATATGGGTCATAGTTGATAGACTCACGAAAAGTGCTCACTTCATTCCAGTGAAAAGTAAGAGGACCGCATCATGGCTAGCGTCTATTTACCTTCGAGAGATAGTATGGTTGCATGGAGTTCCTTCTAGTATAGTTAGTGATCGTGACCTGATTTTCACTAGCCAGTTTTGGAATAGTCTGCAAGAAGCAATGGGTACATGTCTGAGTTTAAGCACGGCCTATCACCCACAGACGGATGGACAAACCAAAAGGGTAAATAGGGTACTAGAAGATCTCCTAAGGCTATGCATTCTTGACTTTGGTGGTACTTGGGAAGACCATCTTCCTCTCGTGGAGTTTGCATATAATAATATTTACCAAGCTAGCATCGAAATGGCACCATTCGAAGCCCTGTATGGAAGACCATGCAAATCGCCAACTTGTTGGTGGGAGACGACAGACAGACTTATACTTGGGCCCGACATGATATGGGACACTTCTGAGAAGATTGAGTTGATACGAAGACGGATGAAAACGGCCTAAGATAGATAGAAATCTTATGCGAACTAGAGAAAGACAGACCTAGAGTTCGAAGTCGGAGATATGGTCTTTATAAAAGTTTCTCCGTTACGCAATGTAGTTCATTTTGGAGCAGTTGGAAAGCTAGCACCAAGGATTGTAGGACCATTCCCTATCACTGAGAGGATTGGACGGATGGCCTATAAGGTAGACTTACCCGAGAAGCTGGCTGGGGTGCACAATGTCTTTCACGTCTCGCATCTCCGGAAATGCTTGCATGAGTCAGCCGAAGTGGTTGAGCCAAGCATCCTTGAAGACGTAGAAGTGGAAAAAGAAGCAACATTGAGGTGAGTTCTGATTCGTATCTTAGGAACGGAGATTAAGAAGCTAAGGAATCGAGAATTCAAGCTAGTTAAAGTGCAGTGGAGTGAAGCCCAAGAAGACGCAACTTGGGAAACCGAAGAGAAGATACGCGCGCTTTACCCATTTCTTTTTGAGGGTACATTCTCGATCTTTTTTTCCTATGAACTTGAAAACCTTTTCGTATCATGCTTCTACTATCTACGTTTATCTTGTTATCTTCCCGATCTTATCTTGAGAACCTTAGGTAGAACCATTTGGATGTAAACATGTGATTGAAACATGTTATGGTTGATGTTCGCAAATGGTTGCAAGTGGTTGCTAGTGGATGCATGACACACATTAGGCACTAGATCGGCTCAGTCACATTTTTATGTTGCATGTGCATGAGTGCTTATACTTGTACATGGATGGAACTTGTTATGCTATCACTTGGATGTTGCATATGAATGAATGTTTGTGCACTCATGTAAAGATTATAAACTATGTTAGGAATTTGCATACATATTGGATTCATGACACTAACATATTTTGCATTAAGAAGGTTTACTGAATCAGTAACCGCCTGATCTTTTGCATTAGATAAGTACATATACGCACACTTTCTGCATATGTTCATACAACACTAGAAATCTTTTAAGGACAATGGTTGCCTGTGGATGATGCTTTGAGTAGATGGATGATGGATGGTAGGACACATCCTCCCTAACTTAGAGATTTCGGGGACGAAATCCTTTAAGGGGGGAGAATGTAACAACCCGTGTTTTTATAACGTGTAATAACCATAAATCAAGGCAGAATTAATTTTTAAAATAAGAATCAAGGGAAACGAGTTGCGCCATTGCGTTCATCTCGAAATTCTGCTTGGAAACGAGTCCGATTTTTCGAAAATCGAAGCCCGTATGACCAAGTTATGACCTTTCGAAGTTTTCAGAAGTTTTCAAGTTCAAAACAGCTCAATTCGAATTCAAAATTCGAAATTCAAACCTCAGAATGGACTGGGCGGGAAATTTCCTGCCCAGGACCAGGTCGACCTAGGGGTCGACTATGTAGTCGACCTACCCAGGACCAGGTCGACCATAGTGTCGACCTGGGGGTCGACCTAGTGGCCGAGTCCACTTTTGAAGCTTGATTCACTTTGATGTTTCTGGCCTCGTTTCTGTCTACATTCGTTGACCTGACCCTATATATACAGCCCCTAACACTAGTCTCTCTACACAAAATTCCTTCTGACCTTATGCTGCTCCAATTCTGGTTGAAAAGTTAGAGAAAGGGACTACTTCTTCTACATCGAAACTACGTTGCTGATTTGGGGATTTCTGTTAGGACTTGACTAAGCATATAAAGATTCAACATCGACTCTCTTTTTCTAATTCCCGAACCACGATCTGTAAGCCCCAGTTATTTTTAGATTTAAACAGTAAATGTAATATGAATATGATGTAAATTGAAATTGGACCTATGTATGATGACTGTTTTACATCCATTCTTGTTCATCTTAGATCTTGACTTTTGGATATATTACTATGACACTGATTTGGGGCCTATTCATGTTGTAAATCAAAAAGAGAAACCCTCATATTATCATGTTGAATCTGCTATTAGTCACAAGTTTATAACTATCACCTTATGTCAATCATTACCATGACTATACTATCACCTTATGACAACTGTTATCTTGACTAGTACCTTATTTGGCTAGATTTGGAATCTTTATGTTTGAGGCCAATATTCCATATGCCAGTAATGTTATAATCATTTATCTCAAGTCATGCTATGCTAGTAATCACTTTTGCCACCTTATACCCATCCCTTTTTATGTTATTCCCTAATTAGATTTATCGAGCTTACGTGCGATGGGAATACGATTTGGGTAGACTAGGTAAAACATGAATTGACTTCGAACTTGAACATGAACGTTGTTATAACTTGAACCTGGATATGGACATGAACTTTACACGATTTGACATGAAACATGACATGAAAACACGACATGAACTTTGACATGAAAACTTGAACATGGGCATGATAATTAGATAAACTGGAAAATGGCCAACTCGAGGTTGGGTTGAGTTTGCAGTGTAAATCTGCCCGGAACCGCCCGGCAAATCCAGTGACTGCAAACAATAGGATCCAATATGGGTAGTTGGTCATATCGCACGAAAAACCCGAGGTTAGACTATGTTGTGGTGTAAATCTGCCCAGAACCGCCCGGCAAATCCAGTGACCACAACAGTTAGTCTAATGTGAGAGGTTGGGGTGCATTAATGAATTAATGCCACATGATAGGGTTAAGTCATGAACCTCTTGAATATACTTAACCAACTTGACACGATGATTTGATATGGTTAAGTCATGAACCGCTTGAACACACTTAACCAACTTGATACATGATTTGGATAGGGTTAAGTCACGAATTTGAATGACAACACTTAACCCATTAGAAACCCTAGTTAAGCGGTCCTTTTCAGCAGTAACCCACTTAGATGTATCACGATACCCTGGGACTAGGCAGGGTGGGGCACGATTACTGGGCTGATTGTAAGCGACCAGAACGACGGCTGAGTAGGTGTGCCATTGTAGGTTCAGGCGGACTATGGTCGTGCACGTAGTCCGGAGTTGAAAAAGCAGGCATTGGGCACCTGTAGGTTAACACTATGCGTGCTTGATTCGTGTCGGTGGTTGGCACCATAGGGCTTGATACACCCTATGGTGGACCTGGCACAGGTAACTACATTTCAGGATAGGGTCGTATGACACAGACACATGATGAGCTAGAACTTGTAGGGAGCCGATCGATTAGTAGATCGTACCGTAGGACCCCGTAATGGGTCACTTCATGATATTGGGCCAAGAGATCATTTCATGGCTAATACTTGACATGGGTTAGAACACTAGTACAGTTGGTGCAGCGAATCTCGAATATGCGATGCTAAACTTGACTTATCATATTACCTTAATTATCCTACCAGTTATGTTATCATCCTTATGTTTAATTCTAGTTTTCACATATCATGTTACCTTTACTAGTTTTCATACTGAAAGTCACTAGGGCTTACCAGTCTTTATGACCGACCCTTTTTCTTTCGCCTCTTTTTCTTTCGTTTTACCCCCCAAGTTCTCAGGGAGGAAACACTAGCTCTTAGCTTGGACTTAGCTTGCTTTCTGACAGCTCATGTACGGTTTAGTCTTGAGCTATGTTATGGCTGCTTCTGCTATTTATGGGAAATAATTTACTTTTTTATCTTAAGTTTATGCTTCTTTATTTGGAACTTGATGTATTGGAATAATTTGTACCTTAGATATATGGGGTTTTGACTTTTTTCTTGAAAGTAATAAAAGTTGGTTTTTAATTTCTACCGCTGCTTTATTTATGTTCTACCTTGTGATATCTCTGTGTATGTTTATCTAGATAATACTCCACCAAAACTAGTGCATTCCCTTTGTGAGTGACCCTAGCGGAGGTGGGGTGTTACATCGAAGGACAGATCTTTATAAAATCTATTAATTATACTGGATAGTAGGAACCAAAACATTTCTGTGGTGACACCTGTCCTTTTTTGTTTTACGTGTTATCTCTGTTTCTCGGTCCGTCTGTTTTTGGAACTGCTAAACAACTTTCCTCCCCCGATCATCCCTTTCTCCTCAATCCTCATTTTGACTTCATGCCCTAACTCTCTATTTACTATGGCTAATCTAATTTCGAAATCTGCCTACTATCTCGACTCTCTTCTATGTCATTTTTCAATTTCAATCCTGTTTCAAATTTACGTCCTTTTCAGAACTATTAACCCTAACGGTTATATCCGCGATGGCCCCTTTCGACAATCTATTTCATGCCCTTTCCCCTTCGTCAATTTCACGCCCTATTTACCATTACTAACCCAACCTCAGATAGTACACTATCACGACATATCTTTCGTCGGCAACAAAATCGTTGAATCACACCGCCTTTCAGGAGTGCTTTCAACTGAACAATGTTTTGAACTCAAATTCCTCCTATCCCTACTGTGACAGCGTTGATGCTTACACCGAAGGTACTGATTTATAGCCGGTCATCATAATCTGTAAGTTTGGGTTTTAAAGGTAACTGCTTTGTACTGATTTACGTCAGTTTGTGTATTCCCAATTTATACTTGGATAAGAAAATCTCGAATTTTCACGGGAAGTGTGTGACTGTTATAAGAATTAGCATGCTATTTTCTAACCTCATCTCTAAAACGAACCTTATAAGTTGCCTTAGAGTTTGAGGATGGAACTTTAGGATTTTGTTATGCTGGGAGTTGGCCTTTTAGTTTTATCAAGATTGCGTGATTTATGAATATGAAAATTAGTGATCTTTAGTTTACGGTATTAGTATTTCTTAGGCATTGAATACTGCTTTATTTCTCTTTGAGTCTATTTTTTTGAAAAGAACAGAGGTTGTTTGATTTTTACAAACATTAAAATTGGAATGTTAAATGCAACTGAGAGATACCAGGAAAATTTACGTGTTTATAATAGTCAAATCTATTACTTACATAAGAAAATGCAAACCAAACAATTGTCATCATGACATGTTCTAATTTTATGTACATAACATTTTCATCCCCATAAATTTTATTTTCCCTTTCCTTTCTTAGTTACTCCAACCGCTGCTTCATTTGTCCGCCCTTCCACCGTCTTTCTCAATCACCTTCCCTAAAGTCATTTTCATTCCTCATATTGATGTGTGAATTTGATTTCATGTCTATTATTTGAAGATATCTATTATATTTTGTAGAAAACTTCAGTTTTTATTTTCCCTTTTCTGAAACAAATCGATTTACACATTTGTCTGTTGATTACAGATTCTCGACTTGCAACAGGCAACGACAAAATAGGGGGTTTATCGCACCAACAGAAAATTCAAGCAGTGGATACATGGTATGAGAGAAAACATGGTAAGTATACTTTTTATTATTTTCATGATTTGTTTTTTCATAAGTAACACGCAATTTGGAATATTTTGTTCAATTTTCACCCATACGGATAATGTCCATTTAACTCAAGTCTGTAAAGGTTGAAATCTGATGTAGATAATTGACCATAAGTTCAGCCTATCTATTTTTTCAATCAAAATATGATTATAAATTCACGTTTTGTTTGCAATTATTAATCTATGATTATTTAAAAGGTCCTTTACTAGTTGAAGATTACATGCAGGCTTATTCTTTTACAACCGCATATTGTTTTCCATCAACATTTAATAGCAATATGCATCCCACTCAAATTATGATTTCGTTAATAATCTTATGTTCACATAATCTTATCATGTGATAAATTTTCGTTCATGGTTTATTTTTACACGGTTAATTTGAAAATTTATCTGCATCATTTATGTTGTTACTATAAAATGAAATGTTTCTCCAGATCTGAATGTCCCAATGCTTGCGATTTTGCATTATACATTAACGAAAAATATTTATAGCCATGCAATACTTTATCTCATCTTTTTATTCTTTTGTTTTATCCTACTCTCAACTGGGATGATCAGCTGATCAACATGTACCTACTTTGGTACCTATTCTGTTATGTATATAAGTAGAATAACCGACCGTTTGTATTCCTTCACCTTATCGCATCTCAAATCGTATACAAACTTCTTGTTTTGTATTTCATACAGTAGACCCTTGGATTATTTGACTTTTCACCTTGTCGCATCTCAAATCATAATTAAATTGTTTTACTAATGACCACTCGATAAACCTGACCTCATATTATTCCAGTTTCATTCCGTTTCTATCGTTCTTTGCTATATAGGGAAAAAGTTGTACATTGCAAACGCTAATTCGGTAGACATTGTGAAGTCGATCATTATTTCGTTAATCCCCGTGAAAGTTCAACATGCTCTTTCTCTTCTAACAGCCAAAACTGCACCTGTCTAAATAGTTTGTTTGTCGTACTTTCATATAATATGTTATATTTTTTTCTTGGCTTCCTGCTTAATTTAAGTTCATGCAGTTTTGATCTCAAGTCCATCCATATATTTTATTTTGTATGCATTTGATGTTAATCTAATTTATTCTAAACATTTACTGTTATTAGGCTGTGGTTATAGATGTGTTTTTGGCGTTGGGTTTTGCTTTTTACCATGTTCGTTTTCAATTTTCCATTTTAGTATTAATCCGAGATTCATTGTTGTTATCCACACATTGTAACGTGCCTTCATTTTATGAAACAAACCTCTTTTTTTAAGATAATGGGGTATAGAATGTTTGAGAGTGATAATTTTTTTCGTTTCATGGAATTCCAATAAAAAATTTGATTGGTAAAATTTTTTGTGTTTTAATTCAACATAGTTGCTCAACGTATATTAAAATAAGATGTAGACTTCAAAACCTTACTCAGTCGCTAACATAATGGAGTAGTTAATTCCCTTAATCGCTCCGGCATTTTAGCTTACTCTGTCTCTCTCCAAAAACCAAATCTGCACCATTTTATACAATTTTTTGCTCAATTACTATTATACTCTTTGCATAGCCGCTAAATTATTTAAAATTTATGCATATGTTATGTCAACTGTGTCCAAATATTATGTTTTTTGTATGCAATGTGTGTTGTTTCTATTTATTCGAAATATATGTTGTCACTAGGTTAGCTTATGACCACGTTTTTGCCTTTGGTTGGTGTTTATGTATTTTCTTCTTCCATTCTACAATTGTAACCCAAATAATTTATTGTTTTGTTTTTCAAGCACTGTAGTTGTAATAATTTAGAGAAAAAAAACTAAATTGTGTGATTATAGGGTTTAGTTCAAGGTTACCCAGTGCATATTTAAGTTAAAGTTTCAGGATTGTCACCATAATTTAATGTAAATAAGTTCAATGTTATGAACATAATTTTTAGTTCTACATATGCTGCTAATGAAGAATCACTTTCAAATCTGGAAATCTACTTATAATATTATTTTATAATTTATTTTCCATTGACGTTAAGTATGTTTACTATTTGTGGCTCCATTAATGAATTTTAGTTGATGTATATACAGCTACCATGGAACTTGCTAAGTTAAATATTCATATGCCATGATTTGGTGACTACTTTAATGTTGCACATTATAAATTTATGTGTATTCTACATTATGTTACATAACCAGTTTGTACCCAAGACTTTTTAAGTTTGCCTTGATTTCATAGCAAATGGTGCATTATAATACATATGTATGTAATTATTACCTATCTTAATGTAAGTAAGTTGTTTTATTAATATTTATATGTTATAGCCATATTAAAAAATAGTCAAAATGGTCATTTACAAAGATATCATAAGTATCCTTAATTACGATACGTCTGAGCCTAAGTTGAAATTAAGGTATAGAATGTATAGAACAAACACATTAAAAAATATCATTGATGCTGGTACTATCCTTGGTATGTTTTCAAAGGTGACATTGTTTCAAAATCCTTTACACACATTTACACAAAGGAATATTACTTCTATTGGTTGAATCCACATTTCATCTCATTTATTGGTGCAAAATTTTAGTAATATATTATACAAAGGCGACTCGATTTAGGTTTCTCCCTCAAAAAACATTTATTGTATATATATATATATATTATTTTACTCTATGTCAGATCACTGCATGTTAACGTGTTAAACTTTGAACACATGAGACATAATATTTTCACCCTTTTTGATTAAGTTTAGGTCTATTGTATTTATTTTTTTCAAATTACAGAGAGATGGATCGAGTTTTAATAATTGTTATATATCACATATATATATAATATTTGTATTTATATTTATACATTTATATTATAAGTAAATTTATTACTAGCAAGAAGTCATGGCTCTTATAAACAAAAAAAATTGCATCCTTTCTCAGCTGTAATTACATTTTAATCTCATTTAATCCACGTTCGGACATAACATATTCAATATTTGGTGAAGGTGGTCACTCTAAAATTGCACAAGCAGAAGTTAGTAAATGTCACATAATGGAATTTCAAAATGAAACTAATATCAAATCACGTTTTCTAAACTCGGTATTGCACCGTTGCACATTTTTACATCAGTTTTATTACTGCAGTTATAAGACATTATAGACAGAGTTAAAGAAATTCGTTTGTGCCCAATTTGATTGCAATATTGTTTTTTGCAATGAAGAAAGGTAATTGTTCTAAACTCATATGTAAGTAAGGAGCTACGGAAGTTAAAGAGAGTACAAGAGCATGCAAGTAATATGTTGTTAATTATTCTACAAGTACCAAATTACTCACCTTACATTTATATAGTGTGGTAATTTTTTCAAGAATATACCATATACCTACGTAGCTATTATTCCACTATAACCTGGACATGAATATTAATGATTTGATTTTAATTTTTTAATTTAAATGAAAATTTTACATTTCAAAAACTTGAATTGTTTATAGTTGGAACTATAAATTCTAACTAATGTGATAAAAAATTAGCTTGATAAGGAAAATTTATGTCCAGTTATCTTCTATGCACTTTAAAATTCATATTTGTTTATTCTTGAGAAATTAATTTATAGAAACCTAATTTTCTTTTATGCCCTCAGACGATTGGAGGCAATGATGACGAATTAATATTTAGTTGTGCTTAGCTAAATCCTAACAAGCAAGCAAACTGTTAATCCTTTGTTATTGTTGTCCAATTGATAATTAGATTGCAAAAAAAGCCAAGCTTTTAAGTTAGTTTTGTTAGGTTTTGGTCAAAATTGTTAACATAGCTTTGTTAATGCAGTTTATATCTTACCTGCAGCTATAAGTTCCGGATTCCTAACACTAAAAATTTGGTAGTTACATAATTTTTATTTTTATTTTTTACCCACAATTTAATTATCAACTTGATTATTTAAAGCTGTCATTGTCTCGACTGTTTTGGGCATTGATATGAAATATTTAATTTTTGACCAGGCATGCATTAGCTTTTTTGTGCACATGAAATATATCTGTTCCTGTGCATTAATGTATTTGTACATGATAATGACTGGTAGCTATTGTATGTGCATGAAATATATCTTTTCCTGTTCATTGATATGAAATATGTCTTTTTTGTGTACACGAAATATATCTTTTGTGTTCATGATCTACTGATTTGTGTTGTCGTTCTACATAGCTTTTAGTTCCAAGACAAACTCAGGAGACATCATAGAAAGTCTGGACAAAGATGAGCAAAAAATGGTCTCTACACTTCCCTGCTAAAAAAGAAGTCCACATGGGAAAGACCACTTAAGTACCACTGAGTAAAGTTTATCAAAAATATTAGATATCTTTATTCAATGATGTAACATTTGTTTCTAAGCTGACGCTGGTTATGTTTCTCTATATAGTTGATAAACTCCAGATATTCCAGCAAGGCAAAGTAAAAGAAATGCCGTTTATAGCCTTATAACTTCCAATTTTTTGTGCCTTTGTCTCTAGCTCTGGTGGCTGCTCAATAACGATTGGGATTGCAAGAAGGTATATTCCTATAAAACATAATATTAGCTTAACAGTTTCATTTTAAATACAGTAAATAAATAGTGTAAATTTACCTTACGGATAATGTAATCACATGTACCAATTTTAACAATTTCATTTTGGAAATATTTACTCATCCTGTAATTGAATACTCGCATTATGCAGCAAATATGAAGTTTAAAGGGCATAAAATCAACATCCTTTAAATTTCATATTTGCATCAAACATACTGATTGTATCAGAACTTTGTGCAAAAGGAATGACACTACTGGTAGATACAACTCTGTGTGAAGGCTTTTCACCGATTTTTCTGCAGTAATCGATCTGAAAAACCTAAACATTTCTAAAAATTATATTTTATGCCTACTTATCTTTTATGCCATTTAAACATGATATTTGTATATTATCATCATGTTTATTTATTTTTAACACTGTAGTAATCAATGGGACTGAAAACAGTTATGTTACATTAGTTTAATTAAGTTGGTTTAAGTGCTAAAAAATTCTCATCTGTAATTCTCAACAAATACACTTATTTAGTAAATGAGATGAATTACCATTTGAGAATTAGTTGTATATGTTGATTTGCTGCATTCAAGTACTATCAAAAACCGATATAATATACATATAAAAATAAACAAGACAGGACTATTACTACATCCTCTTCTGTCTTGGTGATAAATGTTACATTTATTATACTCAGATTTTAGATTGTATGCGATTTATTATTATTTGTATTTGAGAAAATTACGTTTTACACTTGCGAATGTGGACATATCTATTATGAGTAGAATCACCTCTTTAATTTTATTAGAATTGAAAGAGAATAGTCATCTGATTAATCGTGCATCTTAGCTGGGTTCGAATGCACTGTTGGTCAATAATATTTTATTTTAAAAATTAATCACCAATTTTTTTTTATTATTTACATTAAACCAAGTAAAGTAATCCAACTTTAATCTATTACAAGACCTTAATGGGCATCCAAATATATATAGGTTTTTGGCTTAATTGTCCTCAACCCTTTTTATTTTTTGAAAATTTGCGTCCAACCAAATTTTGTTAAACTCGCACAAAAAAAAGTGAAAGAAACTAATGAAATAAAAACTCTGAAAATTTTTATTTGTACTTAATGACATTTGATGTGAATAAAATTGAAGACATGGAGGGCAGTTTGGTTTCATTGCATATGATCTCATCTTTTTGTATAATATTATCTTAACTATATATACACATTAGTTATTTAAAATATGATAGATCTGATAGTACAAAGGTAATGAAAATTTATGGGTATAAAGTAGTTTAGGATAAATCATGTAAATATATGCATCTGAACCATCTTCCATAAAAGTGATATCTATTGGAAAATTATCACCGCGAAGAAAACTAGAATAAAATAGGAACGTGAAATTTAACAAATGGTGAAATTATTTAATAACTTAATAATGAAATTATCACAAAAATATATACTATTTATTTTCTCTACTTGAAAACAATTTGCCAAGCCTTATATTACAATCTTGGTCAGAAATAAATGTCACTATTAAATTGTCCATCTATAATAACAGACTTGCGGTGTTAAACATAATATAATATTAAAATGAAAAAAGATAAAAGAAAAGAAAAGAAAAACTAGATTTTGATTTTAACATCAGATAATAGATCCTACTTGAATATAAACCATTGCTTATTGTATCATAATTTTGGATTGCTATGAGTATTATCTAGATATAGCAATCCAGCCAAGGATAACGCAGTCCATTGTGCAAAGCCACCCTACCCTATTGCAGTTCCCCAACCACATTGTCAACTAGAGAAAATTAAACAGAAAACACTAACAAAATCAAAGGCAAGTACAAACTAAAAATATGGCCAAGTCAAAAAATTGTAAAAATAAAATAAAAAATAAATGGAGCTGCTGTAGTTTGCCACCCCATCTTATATAATGCATGGATATTTGTTAATCAATCATAACACATGCTTAGGCAAGAAAATGACCTTATTCAGTCATTTGAGTTCCAGTTATGTTTATTGCATCTCTTTTTTATGCTCTCTGATTTTTCTACAGAGTAACATGATGACTTATACGAAGAAGCATCATTAAATTGTAAAAGGTCTGTCTGTTTTTTTTTCTGGATGAATGATTGTTATATATCCGATACTTAGTTATTGATAGTGGTTTATCGTGTACCAACATGTATGCAATGACGTCCATATGCAATTTTTTCATATTAGTAAAATCTGTTAGCGGTATTTTACAAAATAACAGCGGTAAACGTTATAACAATAATTAATTGTATTAGTGAATGTCAGTGGGAGAGTATTAAAAATAGAAAGAAACCCAGGTAATGTTTATTGCTTATGGGATTGTGATAGCCTGGTAAGCCAAAGAGATTACTAGATGTTCCAAGCTTAATAATCAAAAATCAAATGTACATCTTAGGGTTGATTGATAATAGGCCAAAATCAATTGCCAACTGCGTTTTTTTTAAACATTTTGATGCACAATGAATTTAGTCAGTAGTATTAAGATGTTTTGAAAATGTAGGATCTGACAGATTTTAGAGGGTGAAATATGAATGAGTACCATATGCCACTGCAGTAATATATACGTGGCGCAAAGGTATAACAATTGATGCTCACAGTTTTAATTATTAAATCAATACTTTACAGACACCTTTAACTTATAGTGCTAAAGAAATTGGCATTCCTTGGCTAATAATGGGTGGTTTTAATTATATTCTTCTGACTTTTATAAGGTTAGATGTAACTTAGTTGGATAAAGCAAATTTGAGGTTGATATAGCAATGGTGATTTCTCATAAAAACTATACAATTATCAACCAATCGATATCCATATTTAATTGAAATATAAGTATCAGTTTACTCTGTATGGTACCGGTAAAATACCATTTTCAACTATAAACTATAGGTGATGTTTTTTCAATATCAACCGTAATATTGATCAGAACCGACCCAGACGGCAGCCTACCAAGCTCTTGGGGCGAGACATCCAACTGGGCCTAGGGCAATTTAGAGATATCCGATGTTAAAAATTAATTTTTGAAAAGTGGGCATCTGTATATTTAATGAAAGCAGTAATGGTCCAGTGGTACAAGGCTAGACTCATGAACAATGATGGGTGACGCCTTGCAGGGGCATAGTTTTGGTTCTGGAAAAATTCTGCTTTTGAAACAGATTCAGCAAACTCCTTCGGGCTGGGGCAGAGATATGTATCGGTCGTATCTGATGATGATATTATTGGGTAATTCCCTTCAAGCTGGGGCAGTTATATGATAGCAATGCAACACCGAGCCATGTATTATATAGAAATATGAGAAGCTCATCCGGTTGGGAGTTGCCAAAGAAAAAAGGATATGTAGAAGGAAAAAGAGCAACGAAGACAACGTGCTACAATGATGTACTAATTTGAACCCACTTTTCAAATCCTTGCACTGCCCTTTTTGTAGAGTATGTAACTTTACTTGAGCATAGTTCTTTACTGCTACTGTGTGTGCTATGCTACTAATAATTTGTAAATTTGTTTCAGCCTGATTATCATTGCTGCAAATTAATACGAGTTGTACCTTCCCATTTTAATTTTAATCTCGGTTTGGTCAGTCCACGTTTGCACCATGATCTGTTTGTGCTATTAACGCATTTCCTGTGTAATTAAACCTTCTGTATATCTTTACCCTGAACTGTTGTATATATTAAATTGCATTCTCTATTAACAAGCCTTATGAATAAGTTTTTATAATAATGAAGATTTCTCATTTTGAACATGTTCATAAAATTACTATCACATCAGTAACATACCATTTTTTTTGTATGCACCTAACTGGCATTACTGTTAAACTCGGTCAGGTTATTTCCCAATAAATATATATACCATCATGCGAGTGCTTACTAGCCATCATCTTTTCTTTCGGTGAAAGTTCCAATTGGCTGTGTGGTTCTTTGTGCGTAAATATTTCAACGGCCTATTCATTTCTCTTTGAAATCAAATTTTATCGACCCTGTGCTTTTTTACAATTTCTGTCATTCAGTATTATAAAACAATAATTACCATATTTTTTTCTCAAAGTAATTACTTCTCAGCAATTCCGAATGTACACCTGGTCTTGAATCTAAATGTCTTCATAATAATTACTTTAAATGTTAAAAGGTACAAAGTTAGTGATTACATGAAATGGAGAATCTTACGATAATTTAAATAAATATAACAAAATAATGTTAATAAATTTTACACATAAATCTCGCTAACAGATGAATGAGCAAAATTAAACAAACTATAAAATGAAGACTTCAAACTTTCGCATCTATCCGTATGCGTAGCACGGGTCACACACTTGTTAAATCTAATGGTTCATGGCCATTTCTATGCCTATAAATAAAGCGCCAGACCACTACTCATTTGCTCATATTTTTTGGAGGCAACAGTAAATCTCTACCATTCCCAATTCTCTTATCTCTTCTAAAATTCTAAATTATAAATATATTCAAAAAAAATAAACAAAGATTAGAGATATTGAATCAAGATCCGTGCCAAAGGGCTGGTTCTACGAATAGTTGATCTATATTATTAAATTTCCTTCTTCTTTCCCTATTCTTCATTTAGATCTATAAATCTAAATCCGTGTTTGTAAATCCCCTTTGAATAAATTGTAGATCTGTAAGGTTTGGGAATTTTAAGCTTAAAAGTTATGTTGAGATTCAGATTTGGAGTTCTTTCAAGTAATTGAAATATATTCATCATTTATAATAATTGTATAATTCATTTGTGTTGAATCTGAATTATATGCCTACCAATTTATCATATATTTATTGTTTTTGTCAAATCTGAAATATTATGAATGAAATTTAGATATGGATTTGTAGAATTCTTAGTTTACTATTCTTACATTACCAACAATTTATCTTGGGTTGTTGTAGACACTCTAAATCTGGAAATTATTCCTAAAATATCGTTGAATTTGTAGTGTTATTGTTCCATATTTATAGGATTTGGGTGTAAACTTAAGATTTGCGTAGTTTTGATTTTTTTTAATATAAACCTGCTTATGTTCAATATTGTTTGGGGTTTTATTGGATTATTGTAATTTTATCCTTTTTTCTTTTTTTGCATTAAAAGCATTATTTGAAATTTACAAGGAACATAAGTAAACAAAATAATAATAGATGTGCAAATTCATGTATTTTTGCATGTAGTTTGCAACTTC
This sequence comes from Allium sativum, assembly GCA_030737875.1. Classification (NCBI taxonomy): domain Eukaryota; kingdom Viridiplantae; phylum Streptophyta; class Magnoliopsida; order Asparagales; family Amaryllidaceae; genus Allium; species Allium sativum. The sequence continues at coordinate 484,173,739 of CM060913.1, read as the reverse complement.
TATTCTAAATAAAATATTAACTAATTTCCTTGTGATTTGAAATATGCCAATTTTCCTCTTTTAAGTAGTTTGGGAAAAATATACAATAATTATAGTAAATAACCTTTTTATAAGATTTTGAATCATAAATAAGATTAAAAACAAAAAGGTTGTTTTAGACGTTAGTTTAGACCAAAGCATAAATAGTAATTAATAATAAAATAAAATTAGTAACTACATTAACTCCACGCTTAAAATATAAAATAAACATATATTATAATATTATCCATCCAAATCTACGTAACGTTATGGTACTATATTAATAAATGTTTGTTGTTATGCATTTGGATTCAAATAGTTTCCATTTTATGGGAATGAATAGAGAAATATAACCTATCTTAAATGGAAATAAATATCATGTCTCTTATACCATTAAATGTGGAATTGATTTTCTACAAATAAAAGGGTTATGAATATAGTAATAAATATTATAACCATGTTTGTTTGGGGGAAGTGAATTGAATAGGAATTAAATGCCTAATTGGGTACAATTTTAATTGTGATTGGGAAGAGGGATTGTAACTCCAAGGGAATTAAAGAAGTAATAAACTTATGTATATGTATATATTCAAATAAGAATCAGACGAAATTAAATTAATATGAAATGTTTGGGAGTTGCCAATAATAGATTATACCTTTAATGGGAAATATGACTGCTAGGGTCATACATGGAAGGGAATCTTAAATAGAGTCAATAAATGGAATTAAAGAGGATTAATGGAAATTGATTATCATAGTAAATGAAAAATTCGACAAGGAAATAAGCAATTTAACATCCTAGGATATGAATTTATAGGTTTTCCTGATTTTATTTTAGTTAATCTAGAATTAATATAATTATAAATAAGGACTGGACTTAGTAGGTTAATGATGTGAGGTTAATTGACTTATTCAATAGACATCTGCACTTTCTAGCAGTTGGATGTATGTACAACTGATGTGAGGTATCATTAACCATATGAACCCGTGACGATAGTTAATTTGCGTAACGAGAATTATTTCCTAAAATAGGTTTACTTCAAGCATAGGGTATTAAGTGGTTGTAGGGCTTGCCTCCCTTTTAAAAGAAGAAACCATCAAGAAAATAATTCGTAAGCGTAGCCTGTTTCGGGATTTGAGGTATTAAGTATTTAGATTCATCCTTAAAAAGGTATTAATTGATCACATAGCTCGACTTCTCATAAGTAAGAAGTATCAAATGACTAATTGGGTACGAGTTTGGTAATCTCTATGTAGGTCTGCTCTTTCTAGGTAGTAAGTAACTGGGTGAGAGTCCGCCTTGGGATTAGGTATTTAATGATCGTTAAGGAGGTACCATGGGTCAGCCTATCATGCATGGAGTATTAAGTGGCTAGGGGATTATATAATAAGATCACTTAGATAGTAACATGGGGTCCACCAAGAGGGTATTAAATGGTGTCGAGCTTCTACCAAAACCTAGAATTAAATGGTTGGTTACTATCTCTCACCTTGTACAGGGTTTGGGAATATGAATGAATAACAAAAGCCATAGATTGTAGGACCTAGTAGCTTGTTTCTTTTAATTTATAGTTGTGTGTTGTAAACCACTAAGTAAAGTATTAAGTGATTCACAAATCCTCGTTTACGTTATATCTTCAATGAGGTCTTAAGTGACTATATATATAGATATGGTTTTACCCCTACCTCCTTATAGATTACTGAGTAGTTAGAGAACCCATGTCTTAGTTTTCTTGCTAGTATCATGGTTTTAAGGCTTCATAGTTATGCATAAAAGTTCTATCTCAGTATTGTGTTAATGTTATCTTGGGAAGTTAATCGTTGTGCGTAAATCTTTATAAGGTTAGGTTAGAATTGCTAGTCTTGTTAGACACATGTTTTGGTGGAGACCAAACGGGATACATTTGTGTATTGTGGAGAGTGTTGTACATTTTCTACTCACTGGGACTTTTTATTCTGACCCTCCTCCTCATAATAACTCTCAGGTTTATATTGGGGAAGACAGGTCTTAGCAGGTGTTCAGTTTGATTTTTGGTTCTTGTTATCACAAGCTTGGTATTGATATGGCGATTTTCTTTTAAGGAAGTTACTCAATTCAATACATGTTATTCTATCTTGTATTTGTAGTGAGTTAGTTTTATTGTATCTAATTGTGCTCATGCTCATTTATTTGCAGGTACCAAATTTATATTCTCTATGCTTGGATGGGTTTGAGTTTCGATTTTTGTTCGAAATTCGAGCTTAGAAAATTGTGGGGTGTTACATTCGGTATCGGAGCTTAGGTTTAGATAATCAGAGGAATTAATAAACTAGATTAGTGAGAAGACATATTCAAAATTCTTTTTATCTTCATTGGTCTTTCTTACTTAACTCTACATTATTTTTTCGATGAAGTTTTCATGATCCTATTTATTTAAGATGGGTTTAAAATGACTTAGAGTTAGAAGAATTTTTAGTTCAAGTATTCGGCCAACTCCTACTTACCACACAGTGCATTTGGCGATTTTTGGTGAAGAGCAAGAGAATGATATATGGTGGATCCCATCGATTTAAGCTTGGTGATTGGGCAGAAAGCTAGCTATAACTGCGATAGTTGGATTTGGTTTTGTTGGGAGTTCCAATCAATGACCTTTTGTTGGTCTTGAAACAGGAAATTTATGCTAATGTGTTGTTACAATCTGGAAATATAATTACGAAGTATATCCAGTTGATATTTTGTTGTGTAAATCTGAATAATCTTTCGATAGAACTATTCATTTGAATTCTCGGTCTTACATTCGGAGAAAATCAAAAAATTTAAAATTGCTTTGAAAAGGAAAAGGGGTTTCATAAATTCTAAGCTATATTTTTTGAGAAATTGTTTTATAAATAAAGATTGGTGAAAATAAATAAAATTTTACTGTTTTAAATATAACAATGTTTCAGATTGTTGGGTTTTGTGTAATTTTAACAAATAATCCATCTTGGTAAAAAGAACGAATTTGAAAATGAAAAGAAATAAGCCTCGAACTGAAGAAACTATAATTGCCCATCCCTTATGATTTTTTATATTCGTTTTTTGGACATTTTAGATGATTTTTAGAAATTATCACAATTAATCTTTTTGAGATTTAAAAATATCGATAATCCAAAACAAGGAAAAGTTGTTCAGTAATATAAAACCGGAATAAAAATTAACGGAATAGATTTATAATACGAGACCCTTAGTTTATAAATAAAATTTGATTTCGAAAAGATTTCTCTTGAAAAAGACTAAGGAAAATTTCTATTCAGCTTGGGGTATTTGATTTCGTAAATCGTTCGAGTCGTTTGCTAGCTAGGTAAAGGGAAAATCGGTTTTAAATTTATATCCAATTTCTAGCGGAATTTTCTATTTGAAAATTTGTTCGTTTGATAGTCCCAACTGTTCGAAGGCGGGTAAGTAGCATTAGGGAAATTACTCCTCGACTGGACGGATGGTGAACGTCATCATGAGATTGTCGGTGCAGCCGGGAAGACGAAACATTTTTATTATAATTTTATTTTTATTTTTCGAGGTCGAACCGTCCTGTTTGGGCTCAGGTTCAGACTGCGACCCAAAAGGGGCAAGTGATCGATCCTTAGTGGTTGACCGAATGGTCAACCTCCCTCCTTCCTAAGGGTCGACTGCCCTCCCCTATACTCGAACCTAGGAAGCGATATATAATATCGCTTCCAGGTTTCCCAATTCTCTGCAGGCGAAACCCATTCCACCACCTCCCTCAAGCCCAAACATCGAGCCTCCAAGCTCCGTTCCTCCTCCAATTACCATCAAAATTCTTATGTCACAGATCTAGCCCATTCTATACTCCATATCTACATTTTCCTTCTCCAATTTCACCGATTTCTAAATAGCCCTTCCTCGAGCTTCCAACATTCTTGCGTAGCACCCCAGTCTCACACCAAGACACCTTCGAGCATGTGTGCTATCCGCGCTATATTCGTCCTTTCGATGCTCAAATGACCATCAACTTTGATGAGGGTTCCAGTCTGATTCGGTCCGAGGTAAAAGGCATCCCCATTGAGCTTACCGACCAAGATTTGGAAGAGATCTTGGATATTTCCATAGTCGAAGCTGATTTGAAAGACATAGAGATGATTGACCCTCAGAATCTTTCTTGTAGGGTTGTCGGTGTTTGCTACATCAGTAATTTGCGACCTATCCCCCATCTTGTTGTGTGCATCATTTAGTATAACATTACTCCCAAGACGTGGAGCCTCAAGTAGATTTATGCTTTAGTATGCCAAGCCACTTACGCTATCATTGGTGGCCTAGCCTTCAATTGGGCGTGCACACTGATGATCCACTTCTCCAAGCTTTTAGCTAGTTCTCCGAGGACTCACTTTGCGTACAATCATCTTCTCACCCGTGTCTTTCGACACTTTCAAGTGAATCTTCGAGGGGAATCTATGGTCAAGAAGACCTCTGCTGCCATTGATTGTGCCTCTCTCAAGCAGATGAGCAATCAATTGCCTGCAGCTCCCATCCCAGCTCCTGCACTTCACGCTCTAGTCGAGCAGTAGCAGCAACCCACCGCAGCAGGCCAGGAAAGCCCTGAGCTTGCTGCCCTCCATCAGATCCACGTTGAGCTCCGTGAGATATGTAGGGAGCAGCGTCGACATGCACACGGGATTGGATGCATTTCTTCATTGCTACGTTCCTGGCGCAGACATAGCAATGGATTGAGTTCCAGTCACGATGCTCGACCTTCTCATAGCATATAGGCGATGTCTTTTGTATCTTATGTATCGTGCATATCTTTCCCTTCCCACCATTTATATCTTTGTTGTTTTCAGTAGTTGTATCTATAACTGTTAGTGTTGTTTTTTGTAAATCGCACGATGATGTAATGAGATTTCAGTTCTGTTATCCTTTAATGCTCCATTGTATTTGAATTTGGAATGAAATATCATTTTTCTTATTTAACTAATTGTTGTTTAGAGTTGGAAAGTACATAATTTTGTGATGGATAAATTTTAGCGAACAACAGGTTATTTGCGTTGTTTCGTCATAGGTATATTTATTATTTGTTGCATGTTCCTTTCTGAGCTCAAATTTATTTTGAGTTTTGTGTGCTGTTTCAGTTTTCGCATTTTCCCGCGTGATCGACTTCCTTCCATGCTAACATTTGACTTGAATCGTTTAAGCTTCCACAAAATATATTAAGAAACTTTTTTCAAATGTTGTTTAAATTATTTTAATTTTATATTTGTTCTGATTTACTTTCTTTTTATCCAATTTATGTAAAAACATGGATTTAGGTACAGTACTTTACGTATGTTTGAACATCCGTTTTAAATAAAAATAGATTGTTTAAATACAATAAAGCGCTTGTTACCAAAATTTGTTTTTGTTTGAATTCGATTGTAACAACCGTAAATTTCCAACGCTTGAATTTCGACGCTAATACATTATTTGTATTCACTTGTCAAAACTCAAGTATCAAAAACTAGATAGTTAAAAGAAAGAAATTAGCATGTGAGAAGAAGAAAGAAAGAAAATGTAGAATAGAAGAACATCAACACTACAGAATCAGAGCATAATAGTATCTCATGGCGGAATGAATAAAATATAATATATCAATACCCTTTATAAAAAGAGAAAACTGTATATACATGATTACAAAATCAGAGTACACAGCTAGATCAGCCTATACAATATGTCAGTACAATGCCGATAAATACAACACACACAGCAGAAATAAATTAATACGAGAAAATACGGAAATACATCCCGACTCTGACTCCTCTCCTGAAGCTCCAAGCAAAACCTAATGCAAACTGGAAAATGTACTCAATCTGACCGAGCCCATTTTGAGAAAAATAAAATCACCCGGATTGATTAGTCTGGAGTACTTTCAATGAGAAAACTCACATCACAAGCAATTTGCTTAACTTTTAGAAATCCGTTGAAAGAATGGAACTCTTGTAAGTCACGACCACATATAAACTTGCACGTGTTATCCCTTACGATAACCAGATTACTTTGATTATAAATCCAATGATATTATAATAATATGTAAAATCCACAAATAAAATAAGAATATCGCCGAAAAACTTGCATCTCACTTTTCAACATAGTTGGTATACATCTAAAACTGTACGACTCGTATTGGAGTTTGGATTTCCATACATGACTGGTAAGGAACTAACTCCCGAACAGTGTTCCTATAGAGATAAAAACACTGGGGGACCGACAAGAACATCTTGCAACCCGGTCACACAGAATAGGCCAATCAATCAACTTTAGTGTACCGAATATACGACCACCAAGGTTGTAGGCCAATCAGCCATACTCATTACAAAGCATACAAAATGGACAATCAATTTCTCTAGATCAAGTGATGATATACCCTAATGGGTATGATCCATATAGCCTTGCTATCTGCCCCATTTCAGTTATTTCTCAATTGATGAGGCTTGAGGCTACGATTACCTTTTAGAAATATCACATTCGCTTTGAATGCTACATTGTTAGATCAGTCAAATCACTAATTGATTTGCACAAAGATACTCTGGGTGTTAAGCTCAAAGAAGTTTCCTTCTCCGCCACCATTCTCGGTATATTTATAAAAATCAACTTATGTGGTCTAAGAAATACAATGTCATACATCCATCCATACAAGTTGTCCAAGATCAGGACAAACCAAAGATATTCTTTTACTACATCCTATTGGGATAACCCTAGGATTAGCAACAAGAAGTCCTTGCATTATACAGAACCCATAACATAGGGATTACTACTATCAGTATAATCATGGTAGTTAACCAAAGACATCTGCGAGCACCCGTTTTCGCTCCAAAGGTCTACGCCTTTACATCATCTTAATACGCACAAACATACTTGCAAATTCATTTTTTGAACGCAAAGTTGGTTCATTGTGGCTTTGGATCCAATTCCAATCCCTATTCCTCAAACCAACACGCTATAAGTTAAAAGGGATATTTATGTAATAGCTGATTTTTAAATATCAAATCAAATAATACAGTTAAGTACATCCGTAGCCCGGGCCCTTTTAGTTAAAACCATTTATTAAATCATTTCACTGATTCTCAAAAATTGATTCCATATACTTACGTCAACGCAATAAGTATATTCGCAAATCTATTGTTTTCATTACTTTGAAAATGATAACCATGCACTTATCTCTTCAGAATAAGCATATTCACAAAACCCCCTCTTTATTTTATTTACTTTGAAAATATCTCTAGATATACTTAACCAAATGGTATGAGTCTAATTACTAATCTTATATGGGTCAAAACAATCTCATGAGACACACTGTTTATTATATAAACCCCAAACTGCTTTATTTAAATTCGAAACTTTATAGATTAAAATTTACAATAACACTTGTGGAAATAATATTTAAATTTCCAACATCCACTTCCATTTTCAAACCAGTGAACCCTCTTGTTTCTCATTACTTCGAAAACCATAACCATGTGCTTATTTCTTGGAATAAGTGTATTCACAAAACCATACTATTTTCATTACTTAAAAAATAATGATATATACTTAATTGAATGGTATAAGTATAGTCACATTTCATACCCAGGCCAAACAATGTCAAGTGATACATTGTTTACTATAAAACCCAATAGTTTTTGTTAAATTTCTAAACCTTGAAAAATAAGGTTGTAATATTTCTTATGGAAATAATGAACTATTTTAAACATCACTACCATTTCAAACTAGCATCATCCCTTGGGTAATAATGAAGTCGTTCAAGTTGGCTTATTTTATTTTCCTCTCAGACCTTGACTCGACAACGTTCTTATCGTAAGATAGATAAAGTTTGTAACTCAAAGATGATATTAACTATAATATCACACTAATCCCATTTACGATTCCATTTAAATATGGTTTATTAAACCATTCCTTGCATTTGAAAAATCTACTTTAAATCACAATCACTTTTGCTTAATTCTTTTGTGAAGTAAACCTTATTAGAACACAAACCTTTAGATTTAAACCTCTTTAAGATTCATTTGCAAGTTGGATAGATTACAAAAACCCATTTACCAAATCCTTTACACAAATTAGTTGAGCATCTTTCCTTTGCATTTTTGAAAATCTTCTTTAAATTACAATCATTTTACTTAATTCCATTGTTAAGTAAACACTTATTTAAAATCATCACATTAGCTTTAAATCTCTTTTATGAACCTTATTTATAAAACTTGAATTTGTTACCAAATTCCTTTACAACCCTTTATGAAAATTCAATTAAACTCTTCTCTCAAACTTGATTTCCGTTTTCTTTAAAAACTTTATGTCTTATAAATCCTGGTTCGATTTTAAAATCAAACTATCTAAAAACTTAGTTTAAAATCAATTAAAAGCATGTATATTTTTTTATTATGAATAATTAACTTGTATAGATTTAATTACTGAATCCAATATCCTTTCCGCGTCATTTATAAGTTAAACAAAACTATTTATTTGAACTTGTTAAAAATAATTGAAATCACTTATAAACTCATTTAGTCATAAAATAGGGTTTTATAACTTCATAAAACTTAATTATAAAACATAGTTAAGTTTTATCACTTGAAATCTCCAATTATATAACTTATTTATAACACAGGTATCCACTACACATATCAATTCATAATTCCTTTAATGAATTCCATTCAAAAAGGGTAACCACTTCAATTAATATTAATTAAAATAATAAATAACTTCAACTTTAACTATAGTTAAAGTAGTTTACTTCATTATTAACTAAAAATAAAATAGTTAATCTCTTTTAAAAGTTATTAAAATAATAACTAACCTCATCAATACTACCAACTTAATAATTTTCTTTATGCATTTTAATCACCAATTTCAACTAAAACAGTTCAATGAGTCAACTTGGAATCCTAGTTAACTTATTAACTGATTTCAAATAATCTTAATTAATAACATAATTAATTTAACATAATTCCACTTAATTGTTCCTTTAAAAAAAATATTCTGGAACTTTAACCCTTAGGTTAATTTCTAGCTTACTTGCTTATAAAACTTGTTTAAAACACAGGAATTTGCTATATAAAATAATTTATAATTACTTTATAAAAACCTATTTATAAATATTGATTTATTTATAAAGCTTATATTTTATATATCTTATATAAAATAAATTTTGGAAACCTTGCTTCAGTTATAAGAATAAATTTTATAACTTCAGCTTAATCAATTCGCCCGACGACGGATCAATGTTGTAAAAAGACAGATTTTAGGCTATCTGCTGCTAATCACTTAATCAATACTGTTTATTAATTAATAACACATTAGTGTTCAATTTAATTCAGCAATCAACATCCAGATAGATTTTTAATGGTACTTAGGTTAAGCGGCTCATATTTGAAGAATATAAAGACAAGTAACATCCAAAACATTTTGAGGAACCCTGTTGGATCCCTCCAACCTGTACCCCTGCACCATAGCTCATAATATCATTTTGTATATGCATATAAATAGAAATTCAAATCTAATCCATTTAAGATGACAGAAATATAAATATCGACAATTATCAACCAAAAAATAATCATCCAAAGCATCCAAGCACATAATTTATACTAACATAATAAATATTATTATATGAATTTAACCATGTCACAGTATTCTAGAAAGTGTGAGAGTTAACTCACCATCTATTCTAATTCGATGATTTCATGTTGTTTTTATCTAATTTCAAACTGATTTTTGAAATTAGACAAAAAATTCAAATAGCTCCAAACGAACCTAATTCAAACCGCATATGTAGCCTTAATTTGTCAAAACGAACCTAACGCAACTTATTTCACCTAAATCTGATCATGTACAAAAAATTTATAGCTATTACAAGTTTCAATGGAATTAAAATAAATTTTCATAATTAACTAACGTAATTAGATTAACCTTAATGGCGCTATCAAGGTACTCAATCATGACCAAGCCTCAGGTTAGCACACGAAACTGTGTCTCCTTCTGGTTCACGAAACTGACCCCATTTGAAACCTTCATCCTCCTTCCCTGCCACCATCGCATGGTCGGAGCTCGATCAATTACCACCTCTCCAACGACCTCTCTACGCGCCATTGATCCATGTAGGTCCTTTCTCCTATCATCAACCACTTCGCCTCAAAAAGCCCAAAAATCTAAGTGCAGATCGAGCCAAAATCCGACCACCACGCGATGCTGAAACTTCAGCGCCTCAGCTTGAGTGAAGCCCTCCCTCTGACGAACAATCGACATTTATACCCCATTGCCACCTAAGGTCATATGGAGGAGATCAATGGCGATTCTGTGGGAAGGCATGGGCTATTCATTGCTTGGGAAGAGTGGAGGCTGGAATGACTAGGGTTAGGTTAGAAGATATCATATAGGGTTTATTTAACATATTTTATTCATTTATATTCCCAAGTTTTCCGTCGAACATTTCACTTTCCTATGACCACACAGATCATCTGATTATCACGAAACTTGACAATCTGCTATATTTCAATATTCCAGACTTAATGAAACCGATTTTGCCGAATTCCAAGACGATTTGCAAAAAAATCTTTTAATTTTAGACCGTAAATCAATAAGCATTTATATCGCACACGGTCACACAACTCCAATTGATCCAGAACTAGAAATCTTACAACAATTAACCATTACAGATTTTGAAATTGGTTTCATTGAAATATGAGCTTATTTGAAAATTGGGTATTTTCACGTGTTAAATTAAATCGATTTCAAAACAGTAAAATCCATTGATAATAAATTATTATTGTATATACTCAATAGAAGTTCATATAGCCTCAAACTAAACAATTTGGATTTTAAACTCAAGAATCTAAATGTCAAGTTAAATCAACATTCAAATTCTCATTTAAATTGATTCCAAGTTGTTAACTCTTAAAATTAATCATTTTAAACATTTTAATTAATTAAATATTCATTATTAAAAATCTAGGTCATTACATCGATATATAAAATAAAGCATTAGCAAAAAGGAATTCCAAAATTTACATAAGAATTTTTAATGCAAAAACTTATCTTTGTGGAAAATTTCAATTTTTATAGTCACATGTAAAGTGTAAGGAAGATTTTGGATAATTTGTTTACGTGTTTTAGAGGAGCGTTAGGGAAGACGATGCATTAAATACATTAACGATAACAAAGGAAGGATCGTTTTAGCCACGGAAACATTGTTTCCATGCCGTTTCGATGATGCATGCTAGTTGTTAATTAACTCTTTTTACGATTTAGAGCTTGTTTCAATCCTCCTTTGCAGTCAACAAACGGAAATTTTGGATTACTTTGGGGTAATTGAGGTTAAATCTCAATGCAGAATGGGAATTGGAACATTTATAAGTGGAAAAAACGTTGAATTTATCCGCTTTAGTTTTCTTTTTCCAGCTTATGAGTAATTAATAAAAAATGATTTAGATGCATTGACATGTTGGAAGAAAGGGTTTGGATGTAAAATTGATCGCTTTACACTTCTATTCGTAGTTGTGAGAGGGTTCTGGACGAAAATGTTTTCAAAAATTTGCATTCATATAGAACTACCAGTATATTTTAGGATATTTGTATCATGTTTTCAAAAGTGTTTTCAAAAATAAAATGCATACATATAGGAGAATCCAAATTATAATCATTATGAATGCATATTTTGTGGTTGCAGTTCATTATGTACACTGTGCACATACGCATGTTGGTTGCAAAATTGGACGTAGACTAATTGGTTGTGTAGTTTAGGATAATTAGGTGCCGGCACCATGACTTAGTCATTGGTAAAATTTCGGAATGATATTTCTTTGAAGGAGGGGAGAATGTAACAACTTGGAATTTTAGCGATAATTAATTTAATTATATTTCTGAAAAGGGATTTTTTGCAAATGATGGAATTATACCACAAATCTTACACTGTTGCATTTGTGACATAATTCGGGTCAACTTTCATGTTTGGAATTTTGCGAATGGAGTCCGTACGAAAAAGTTACGAATGAAATACAAAAACGGACGGAAAATAAATAAAACAGAACAAATATATAAAGGGTAATAAATACCCTGTCCCTGCAACACTTCACGATCGACATAAGCGGTCGATCAGGAGGTCGACCGTTAGATCGACTCTTGGTCGATCCTGATAGTGGCAGCTGGAGTTTATCTATATAATTTATTATATATTGATGGACAAATCTTTATAAAATCAAAAGTCAAAAGGCAGCTTTTTGGTTGGTGAGAATTTTTTAATGGCGACAAGGAGTCTCGCAATTTTTCTTCCATTTCTTTCATCTCTCTCTATCTCCTCTCTCTAGCATTACCTCTCTAATTCTCCTAACCCTCAACACTCCTCCTTGTTTTCTCCATGTGTAGGATCTCTCCAACCCTATTTTCTCTGCTAGATCTAATTGCCTGCTTTGGTTACGCCATACCACCTCCAATTTTATCGTTCTCAACCTTTTAGATCGATATTACTGCTGGTAACATCTCTGCTCTAGTGTGGTGGCCAAATTTGTTTAGATCTGGTTTCAACTTGCTTGGACGTGGAGTGTCTTTATCAGTGTGGTGTGTTTTCATTTGTAGCAAAGGATTTCCCCTTTTGATGCTATCGCGACTCACTATCACAACAGTTCTGGTATGTTGAGTTCTTCTATTTACTGTGTTCCTTTCTGTGCCTCAAACGTGACCGAGTTTTTCAACATATCAAGGGATGGAGATGTATGCTTCTCTAGCACAATGAGCTTTATTTTGATTATGCTTGGTATCATGAACAGTTGGGTTAGTTGTGTTGGTTCTTCTTTTGGTGATCGTTTTTTGCTGTATTTGGAGATTTCGACTTGTTGATAGGTTTGTTCGTTAGTGGTAGTGTTGATTTAATATGTTTGAGTGAATCTTTACGAGGTTATATGGTGCAACGGCTCTTCTCCTTGGCTTGTGGATTTGAACTTGACTACGGTTATCATCTACGTTGCAAAATGGAGAAGCATCTTTGCTCTCGCCTGCCTTGCACTAGTAGCCTTTGGTCCATGTTCTTCCCTCAATGCTTTGGCTTTAGGGTTTTCAACCAAGTAATTTTCAAATGAGTTCCTTTGGTTATGTCTGGCTGTGTCTGGGATTTGGCGCTCTGGTTTATTGTGTGGTCATCAGTTCATTCATGATACGGGTAAAGACTTGTTCCCTCAACATTGCTATTGAAGTGGTGGCCAATGAGACTTTTACCTTCCTTTCCTAATGGCAAGTCGGTATGTACATAATGATAGTTTATGCCCTTGAAATTTATGCAAGAAATTGCTTCACATCCCCAGTGTGGAGCTCAAATTTTTTTTGACTTGTTACTATTTGGTTCCTTTTCTGAAGCATGACACTTTTTAGAATTTTCTCTATGGTCAAGTCATGAAAGCCTTTTGATACTTTGCCTTTATCGTAACAGTGTAGAACTGTATTATTTGTATTCAAAATGCAACTCTTCTTTTGGAGCATGTACTGGTTACTTTACCTCCCTACATAGAGTTTATGTGGATGTAATATTGTAGTCTAGTGTATTAGCTAGCTCCAGTGCCTTAAGCCTGTCTAGGTAGAGTGGACGGAACACTATAATCTCCACAAGCAGTGGACGCTCCACCTTAAAAACTGAATTAGTTGACTGCTAACTACATTCACCTTTAGTGTATTGTAAATTTATTATTAGCCATAATAAAAGAGTGTTACGAAACACTATAAAAACCGGTCGGCTATGCCAAAAAGAAAATCTTTATAAAATTAAACCTAATAGTTTTGGGTTATTTCTACGCCTATAAATAAAGTACTGAGCCCCAAATTTTTTGTTCATAATTTTCGGAGGTAGCAGTGAAGCTTTGTTGTTCCCAATTCTCTAAACTCTTATAAATTTATAAATTATAAATATATTCAAATCAAATAAACAAGGATTGGAGATATTTAATCCTGATCTGTGCAAAAGGGTTGTTCTACGAATAGGTAATCCACATTATTAAATTTTCCTTTTCTTTTCCTATTCTTCTTTCATATCTACAAATCTAAATCTATGTTTGTAAATCCCCTTTGTACATAAATTGTAGATCTATAAGGTTTGAGAATTGCAAGCCTAAAAGCTGTGTTCGGATTCAGATTTGGATAGCTTTCTGGTAACTAGAAAATATATTCATTATTTATAATAACGTATATAATTTGTTTGTGCTGATCTGAATTATATGCCTACAAGTTTGTTAGATTTGTATATTTTTGTCAAATATGGAATATTATGAAATTTAGATATGAATTTGTAGGCTTCTTAGTTTACTATGCTTATAGTACCTACAATTTATCTTGAATTGTTGTGGTTATAGTAGATACCCTAAATTTGGAAATTTGTCCCAAAATATTGTCATATTTGTAGTGTTGTTATTTCAAATTTATAAGATATCGGTGTAAACTTAGGATTTGTGCAATTTTGATTTTTTAAATATAAACTTGCTTGTGTTCGATATTGTTTGGGGTTTTATTGGATTATTGTAGTTTTGTCAATTTTTCTCTTTTTACATTAAAAGACATTATTTGAAATCTACAAGAAACATAAATAAACCAAACAAGAATAGATATGCAAATTTTACGTATTTTTGTAGGTAGTTTGCAACATCTATTCTAAATAAAATAGTGACCTTTTTCTTTGTGATTTGAAATACGCCAATTTTCCTCTTTTAACTAGTTTGGACAAAATTTACAATAATTACATTAAATAATGGGTGCGTTTTTTATAGATCCCTATTAAGTTTCAAAATTAGGCTCACATCTGGTCATAAACTTATTATAAATTAGGTTCCTATTTTTCGAAAATTCATCAAAAAAAAATCATGTAAATTCATATTTAAATTAAACATGTACTCGCCCAAAAATTTAGCTTAAAAAAATCAAAAAATGGATCAAAATCAAAAGGATATAGAAAACAACAAAAAATGCAGTGATTTATGTCAAATCATGCACATATTTGAAGTTCTTGCATTCATCTGTGAAAGTTTTTCACAGTTGAATTTGCATTGGCTCTTTTCAATACATATAAGCAAGTTATACAGGTTCTTGCATACAAGTGTGCAACAGTCTGCAGGTAAAATTTCAGTTCAGTTTTCTCCATGCAATATTTGCATACATGTGTGCAAGTATTTCAAATAGTTGCACACATGTATGCAGTTTTCGGTACAAAATTTTCAAAGAAAACAGCTTCAGCAATAGTTGTAGACATGTATGCAACTTTTTTTTTTTTTTTTTTTTGCGCGGTCATCTGAGAATATTTCCAGAATTTAGATTATTTTTTTACTGACTGCCGCACTTTTTTTCCAGAAAATACGTAAAAGGCAGAATGGCAAAAATAGGGGGCGGGCTTAAAATAAAAAATTGGGAGGGATGTGAGCCTAATTAAGTTTGCTTTTAGGGATATGTGCCTAATTTTCACTTAAATAATCTTTTTATAAGATTTTGAATCTTAAATAAAGCTAAACACAAAAGCGGTTGTTTTGGTCATTAGTTTAGACCAGAGCATAAATAGTTAATAATAATAAAATAAAAATATGACAACTCCGCACTTGAAATATAAATATAAACATATATTATAATCTTATCAGTCTAAATCTTCGTAAATAATGCTATTATACTATATTAATAAATGTTTGTTGTTATTCATTTGAATTCAAATAGTTTCCATTTTATGGGAATGAATATGGAAATATAGCCCGTCTTAAATGGAAATAAATATCATGTCCATTATAATATTAAATGTGGAATTGTTTGATATAAAAAAAGGATCATGAATGAGGTAACAAATATTGTAACCATGTTTGTTTGGTGGAAATGAATTAAATAGGAATTAAATGTCTAATTGGTTACAGCTTAATTTGTGATTAGGAATAGGGATTGTAACTCCAACTAGGGAAATAAATAAATAATAAACTTATGTACATATATATATTCAAATAATAATCAAATGGAATTAAATTAATATAGAACTATTTATGAGTTACATATATTAGACTAGAACTTTAGTGGGACTGATACAAATGGCATTTAATAACATAACTAATGCCTTAGGAAATATGACCGTTAGGGTCATAAATGGCAGGGAATCTTAAATAGAAACAATAAATGAAATTAAAGAGGATTAATGGGAATCGACTATCATAGTAAATGCTAAGTCAGATAAGGAAAAATAATTAAACATCCTAGGATAGGAAGTAATAGGCTTTCCTTATTTTGTTCTGGTTAATCTAGAATTATTATAATTAGAAATAAGGATTGGACTTAGTAGGTTAATGATGCGAGGTTAGTTTCTTTATTTGATAGAAGGCTGCACTTTCCAATGGTCGGATATATATCCAACTAATGTGAGATATCGTTAATCATAGGAACCTGTGATGATATCTAATTTGCGTAGCGAGAGTTATTTCCTAAAATAGGTTTACTTCAAGCATTGAGGTATTAAGTAGTTGTAGAGCCCGCCTCCCTTCCAAAAGAAGAAACTATCAAGGGAATAATTCGTAAGCTTAGCATGTTTCGGTATTTGAGGTATTAAGTAGTTAGATCCACCCTTAAAGGGGTATTAAGTGATCGCCTAGCTTGCCTCCCTTTAAATAAGAAGTATTAGTTGGCTAATCGGGTACTAGTTTGGTAATCTCCGCTCATGTCCTCTTTCTCTAGGTAGTAAGTGACTGGGGTGATAGTCCTCCTTGGGATTAAGTATTAAATGACCGTTAAGGAGGTACCATAGGTCTTCCTATACTGCGAGAACTATTAAGTTGATAGGAGATTATCTAATAAGCTCAGCTAGGTAGTAACATAGGGGTCCTCCATGAGGGTCTTAAATGGTGTGGAGCTCCTAACTAATCCTGGTATTCAGAGGCTAGTTACTATCTCTCATCTTATGCTGAGTTTGAGAATATGAGTGAAAACGGAAGCCTTAGGTAAGTAGGACTTAGTAGCTAGTGTCCTCTAATTTATAGTTACGTGTTGTAAACCACCTAGTAAGGTATTAAGTGATCCATAGCACCTTTACATTATATATTCAATGAGGTCTTAAGTGGCCAGATATATAGATATGGATTATACCCCACCTCCTTATAGATTATTGAGTACTTAGAGAGCCCACCACTAAGTCTGTTTGCTGGTAGGGTGGTTTATAGGCTTCATAATTAAGCGTAAAAGTTCTATCTCAGTATTGTGTTAAAGTTATCTTGGGTAGTTGATCATTATGCATAAATCTTTATAAGGTTATGTTAGGATTTATACCCTTGTTAGACATATGTTTTAGTGAAGACCAAACATGATACATTTGTGTATTATGGACAGTGTTATTCATTTTCTATTCACCAATACTTGTTATTCTGACCCCCTCCTCATAAAAACTATCAAGATTATCTCAGGGAAGACAGTTCTTAACAGGTGTTCAGTTTGGTTTTTGGTTCTTTTTTCTCTTGTGCTCGGTATTGATATGGCGATTTGCTTTTAAGGTAGTTTCCTAAGTCGATATTTGTTATCTTATCTTGTTTCCGTTGTGAGTTAATTTTATTGTACTCTAATTATGCTCATGCTCATTTATACTTAGCTAGAATGTTTTCTCTGTTGTGCTTAGCCTTCAGAGTTTTGTATGCTTATGTGGCCTATCTAATTGGGACTCCTTTTCTTGTCTTCTTTTGTTTCTTTTTGTGAGCCACCAGTGGGACTACGAGAGGCATTTTTTCATCTTTATTATTTTATGTAGTGCAATCTCTTTAATGGTTTTTTAAGATTGGTTTATTATGTAAAATAAAATAAAGTACATTTTCAAAAAATTCGTTTTATATTAATTAATCGGACGGTAATTCCAATAAGAATATAAAAATTTGATGCTTGTATCCGATATATTGCAAAAGATCGGTGCAATTCCAGACAAAAATCAATAAATGAATGTTACTAGCTTTGTAATTTGAGAAGTACAAAATGTTTTTAATTCATGAGACTGTACGCTAAAAAAAGAAATCAAATTTTGAATATTCACCAAAATAGTCAGACTTCTATAGACTTTTAGATTTATACTTACAAATAATGATTCCATTATTCGATTGTTGGTTTTAATATGTGTAGTAGAAATAGAGTGATAAAAATAAGCTTGTTTTTAAATTGAAATTTGAAAACTTCAATTTTCAAAGCCACCTTCATGGACTTGCATTGTTCTATCATCATCGGGGCAGTTACAAACTCCTCTACATAGCTTTGAGTTTAAGTGGTCAGCTTCGGTATTTTCTCTAAAATAAGACTTTGTCGCTGAACTCTGCATTCTAGTTGAATTAAAACAAATATCAGTAGATGATTTCAATAACTATCCAGAAAATGATTCAAAATCAAGTAGTGAAGGTGAAAATAAAATTCTAAAAAAGTATGGATGATGGTGCATTAAGCATGATAAGGAATCAAATCTTAACTGATTACGATCTCTAAATTTAAGATGTATTTCCATTTTTAATTTTGGTATTTATACACTTATTTTGAACAATCTAACAAAACTTCGTATGTTATGAAGGTTATAGTTACATTAGATAAATATAATATATGTTTAGACGCATTGGCCTGGCCCACTATGTTTTATTGTTCTATTCTTCTGCCAATCGTATATATATAAAGGCTTGTGCATTGATTATGTAACATTTCTGTTTATTCGATTCATTTAGAAAAAATAAAAGAAAATTACAATTCCTTTTACGATATTAAGCGCTTAGTTGCCTAATAACATAATCCATGTCTCTGGCGATTCTCTGATCATCTACCTGACACTGAAAGTGTTGCATATTGCTAGAGCGATTGTATTCTCTCCTCAATTTGATTTTCATCATCAGAGAGGATCCCTTCCAGATCGTACATCACTGTTCATATCAGTTTCTTGGGTCCACTGCCTCTCCATAAGGCAGAATCAACAAGATTTCATCATCTTCCAACCTTTTGTTGTAGGTGGCCATCATAAATATCTATCATCCCCTGACCGATGACTCTGGTTGCAGAAATTGCCTCTCTTAGCAATTATGCCATCCAAGAATCATTTATCCTTCACCTCTTTCCATCTTGATATCCTTCCTTCAACTTTTCCTTATGGCAAGAAATAACGATACCATCAGCACTACCACTTCAAGAATTTATCCCACTGGCTCCTCTTTGCTAATTCACACACTGATCAAACCAAACAGCCATGTCATCTCAATCCCTCTTGACAAAGATAACTACATGCTCTTGAAATATCAGGTGGAAACAACATTCAGAGGCTACGACCTTCAAGAATTTGTCAATGGAATACTCATTGTACCACCTGTAATGATTTAAGACAAAGATGGTAATCTGATTAACAACCCATAATACACAAGATATTAGAAACAAGACAGCTTGTTTGCATCCTGGTTGATGTCATCTGTCAGTGCTAATTTTTTATCACAAATCATTGGGAAAAACACAGCTTACAAAATATGGAATGCCATAGAGTAGATTTTTAATTTTCAATCTGCAGTTAGAGTCATTCATTACAGGAAGCAGTTGCATGCTATAAAGAAAGAAAATATTCCCATGAGTGAATATATTATGAAGATCAAAACCTTATGTGAGAAGCTTAAAGCCACAAGGCACAAGATTTCAACTGAAAGCGAGCAAGTTTTATATCACTGGTGGATTAAACGATGAATATGAATATGTAGTGACCTTTATCGCTTCACGTAGAACTACGCCTGATATGCAATACGTTCGTACAACCCTTCTTGCTCATGAAGGAAGGGTGGAAGAAAGTGAATTGACACGGGATGATTATTCTATCAACTATGTTGCTGCTAGAAATAAAAATCAACAAAAAGGAAATTTCAACCAATCTAGTAAACAGGAAAATCAGTCATAAAGGGCAAATACTAACCAGAGAGGCAAAGGAAGAGGGGGTAGGTTCAATAGCAACATGGGCATTTTAGGCTCAATAACAATAGGGTCAAATGCTAAATTTGTGAGAAATTTGATCATATGGCGAGTAAATGTTATTTCAGGTTCAACACTGAGTATAATGTGAACTAAGCCAACCAATCTAATCATAGGGGACCTAACACCAATGTAGCACAATTGGGGCAATCAAGAAGTCCAAAAGTACAAGAATGAAGACTAATGAATTAAATAAATCTGAAGATATAAAATTAGATGAATGGTGTCCGGATTCTAGTGCAACTAACCATGTAACAAATAATCTTCAAAACTTAAACCTTGCAAATAGAGATTTTCAAGTATGGATTCTATCAGCATGGGGAATGGTGAAATAGTAAGTATATCACATGTTAGGAATGGGTATATTAGAGGAAAAAGAGAACTTAATCTCAATAACTTACTAAGAGTTCCGAGCATAAGAAAGAATTTGCTAAGTGTGTCACAATTTGCTAACGATAACAATGTGTACTTTGAGTTTCACCCAAAAATTTATT
Organism: Allium sativum; assembly: GCA_030737875.1. Lineage (NCBI taxonomy): Eukaryota > Viridiplantae > Streptophyta > Magnoliopsida > Asparagales > Amaryllidaceae > Allium > Allium sativum. The sequence goes on along the minus strand of CM060913.1, from coordinate 484,153,282 downwards.
TGGTTAGAGACCCATTAGACAAAGATATATTACTACAGGGTAAATTGGACAATGAGCTATACAATTTCTATAATTTGAAGTCAAGGAACAGTTCTAAACTAGAAAATTGTGCTATAACATCAAAAATGATGTTACTAGGAAAATGAATGCATTTGATCCTTGACATTATAAACTAGGCCACCCTAGCATTAAAACTGTAAATCGCATTTTAAATGAAAACAAATTTGGTTTCCAATATTTAACTGAATCTTATGTTTGCACACACTGCCAAATTGGCAAGGGTCAAAAAAATACCATTTCATTACTCTGACACTACACATAATAGACCCCTTGAATTGATTGCAGCAGACTTGTGGCGACCATCTCTAATAAAATATGATCAAGGCCATAAGTAAAACCTCGCTTTAGTTGATGCTTTTACTAAATATACCTGGATATATTTCCTCAAAGGCAAATCAGAGGCACATAGTATTACAATGCGGTTTGTAATGTATGCAGAAAAACAAACAAACTGCACTTTTAAAATTATACAAACTAATGGTGTTGCAGAGTTTAAGCCACATAAGAAACTTTTTGATGATAGTGGGATCATGCACAGAATGACATGTCCTGATACATCAAGAAAAAAATGGCCTAGTAGAAAGGAAGCACAAACATATAGTAGAGATTGGTTTAACACTAATGTCACAAGCATCTCTACCTTTAAAATTGTAGACAGAGGCATTTGCAACACTACTATATTTAATAAATAGACTATCTACTATGGTTTTAAAGAATAAGCGTCCATACGAAATGATGTTCGGTGCCAAACCAGGTTATCATGAACTTAAAACATTTGTATGTTTATGTTTCCCTTGTCTAAGGCCATAATAAACACAAATTAAGCCTAAGATCCACACCATGCACCTTTTTGGGTTACACAAGTAATCAAAAAGGGTACTATTACCACTAGAATTTGACACCGAAACCAAGCTAAGGTAATGGGTATCGCATAGGAGCTGATACCGAAAGCAGGGATGCTATTAGCATAAAAAAAAGACAAATGCTCGGTGTCAACACCAAATCAATGAAGAAAGCATGCTATTGACACCAACGTGTTGGGAACAGTTGGCTTGGTGTCGATACTAAAAAGAAAGACAGTTGACCCGGTTTCAGTTCCAGTGAAAGAGAAGCAAGGGCCCAAAGTAGATATCAAGAAGGCAAGTTTAAAAGCATCAATTCAGTACCGAAAGCAAATAAAGGGAGGAAGCCAGAAGCACATGATTCAACACCAGAGTGCAAAGCCACCAAAGGAGAAACAAGGCCAATAACTAACATGAGTGCAAGCAGGGTGCTTTTGGTATTGGTGAAGTCTGACTATCGATACTGGTGAAATAAATGAAGTCAAACATTAGAGCACGATACTAAGATCAGGCGAAGACAAAAGATTAGTAACAAGGCAGAAGCTTCCGCAAAAGTGCTATCACTACCAAAAGGCTTGGTAGCAATACCGAAAGCAACATTAAGATAATAAAGAAGAAAACTATGGAGCATCTCTTGGGGATAGGCCAATACCAGGTTGTTGCTTCCGAGGTAGAAGCATCGAGGTAAAAGGACTTCAGAGGAGAAGTGGTACCAAAACCAAGAACACCGATACCAAGAAGACCGATACCCAGAAGCCGACACCGAATGCCTTAAAGGCAGGTCGACACTGAAAGTATAGATTAGAAGCGAGATTGCAGCAAAGACATCACCAAAGGCCCAAATTGTCTATAAATAAGACCCCAGGGGTCACATTTTGGGGATCTTTTTGATTTAACAATCTTGTATTCTTTTCTTAGAGAGAAAACCTAATTTCTAAATTGAAATGGGGATTTCCACAACAACTGTAATACATTCATATTTAACGGCAAGGGAAAATCGAGACATTAATAAATCTTGATTCGATAATCACATTATGTTCCTATTGATTGCACGAGGAGTTATCATTAATCTCTTTCGTGAGGGATTCAAACATGAAAGCATTCAAAAGGGTAAATCATTGATTTCTCCCATATGATACTTATACATGTCTCAACCCTCTCCTACTAAGCCTAACGTAACACAATGTTCTAAAAAGGGTCTATTGTAGCCTTATGACTCAATAACTAACACAACCAAGGCCTTTCGTAGGCTGGATCGATGTGGAAGTATCATCTTAGTCATTAAGAGTTATAATATGTCATCAACTCTAGCTGTTATGGTATTTTAGCTTGTCTCTTCTCTACACAATGTATATTATTCTATCCTGAATCTGAGGATTACTGTCGTAACAAGGCTCTCAACCTTCTGTAAGTTTACAATGCCCTTATCCCAAGGTAACTGTTGGTCTTTAAGTTTCGTAAGTGTGATACTCACCTCTTAAAGGAAGAGTAACTAATCTTAAAATAAGGGTTTTGATATCTTGGAAATGGCAGAGTGAGTTGAGCTTGTTAGGGCTGAATTATCTTTCAGCATCCATTAGATTAATTACCCTCTAAATTTCACTATATATGCATTGTTAATCCTTAAATTGGGTGTTAACGATTTTTATCGTTAACATTTTGGCGTAGAGGGTGGGGACTAATCCTCCGCTTTCCCTTATTTAATTATAGATTAATTTGGTCAATCTATTGCTAAATGGCAAGAAATGATGAAATCAAAAATATTGGAGGCTCTAAATAAAAAACCAGCTCTTAATGTTACTATTGAGGATAACATAGCTCCAATACTCAACTTAAAACACCACTAAATTAGGCAGAACCTCTAATCCAATGCATCCTCCAAACCCAGATATTATAAAGGAAAATGCCATCAAATTAAAAGCTCTGGAGAAATAGGTCCTTGAAATGTAAACTCACTTGGAAGCTGCTCAAATGCACAAGTCTTCTAGGATCAGCAGTCCAAGTCAAAGGGAGGAAATTGAATCTCCAAGAAGGAATGCTCCCAACCAACAGTCTGAGGGAAAGGAAAAAGTGAAGGCAGCTTCCTCCAAAAAGAAGAGACCCCATCTGTTAGAAGTAGATCATTAAGGAAATCAATGTAGCAAGGAGCAGTCTATAAGCTCTACTACCACGTGGTACAGCCCAAAGAGGTCGGACTATGATAATATAGAAGCTTACCTTACAGACATTACAAAGAAAGTTGTCAAAATCTTCTTGGGAGTAAGGGAAAGAGAACCGTGGATGAAAGGATTAATGACAACGAAAGGGTGGCACCTTCTACCAATGAAATTATGATTAATATATTACTAGCTCGTGTGAAGATCCTAACCATGAAGTATCTTGGAACTATCCGACCCGGATGATTATCTAATGGCTTTTAACAGCCAAATGGACCTTTATAATGCTTCGAGAGCTCTCTTCCCAGTAACACTCCAAGGGGCAGCTGCTAAGTGGTATCATCAATATCGGGACAATACCATTTACTCATGGAGGCAATTCTTTTTTGAATTCTTTGCACATTTCTGCATATGCAAGGACCCAACAGTAGACTATACTATCATAGACAACATAAAGAAAAGATAAGAGGAGTCTCTGGGAGATTAATTGAAAAGGTTCAATGTGGAAGCTTTGAAGGCCAAAGACATGAATGACTATGACAAGCTTATCGCCGTTCACTCAGGACTAATTGAGAATACTCCTTCCTAGAAGGATTTATATATCCACCGGTGCGAAGACATGCAAGATTTCCACTTCGAGGTGAATAAGTTCATTCGCATGGATGAACTATACTACACAAAAAAGAAGTTTGGCCCGCGTGGAGAAGGAGGGAAACCAGGCTTTAATCGAAAACCTCAAGGTGGGAGATTTGGGTTTGATGGAAGCCAGAAAAAGCCAAGATGGGAAGATTTGAACACCAACTATGTTCCTTTAAATAATCCTATTTCATTTATCTATGTTGTCACTAAAGAAAGAGTCAACAACTTTCCAGTATTTTTTAAGGCTCAGAACTTCCTCGAACCATACAATGGAGGAAAATACCAAGAGAACACAAAATAAATGGGCATAAGACCAATGAATGCAAGGTGTTAGAAGACATAATCCAGAAGCTCAGTCATGAAGAGAACCTGAAATACTTTGTCCTTAATAAACAACAGGCAACCCAACATACCAATGGGCATCAAAAGGTCTCGGCTAATGCAGTAGAAGCTCAAATTGAGGAAGGTCGGCTAGATTTAGGCTCTTTAATAAACAGAATTAATGAGATCCATGGGGGGCCACACCATGCCGGGAATAGTTAGGCTGCCCGGAACCAATATCTGAGAGAGGCCCACCAAAGGGACATTTTGTGTCTAAGAAGAGCCATCACTTAAGAATTCTCGCTATAACATCAAGATGCACAATCTGAAAGTTTCCCCAAATGAGGTGCAGAAGGGTGTCCACCATCCACATATGACCCTCTCATGATAATACGCAAATTGGGCTTTCATTGGTCTCAAAGAATGTTGTTAATACTAGGAGTGTAGTGATTGAGTTTTTTTAAGCATGCTTTTAACCAAATGGAGTTTCTGAGCAAAGGCTGGAACCAAGCAACGAGCCTATCTTCGGTTTCAATAACAAAGGGTCTACTCCAGTAAGGCAAATTAAGTTTTGGTTCAAGTTAGGTTACCACCTCTCTGCAGAACCTTCGAGACTCTCTTTGTCGTCATTGCTCAACCTTCCTACTACAATGCTTTCTTTGGCCGTCTTGCTCTGGATGAAGTAGACGCTTTCGTCTCATCAAAGTATCTTATGATGAAATTCTTGACAAAATAGGCTGGGACACAATTAGGGGGGAATAGTTCAGTTATCATGAGTTATAATTTGCAACCGTTGACTAATACAAAAGGGAGTATCTTGCTTACTTTGTTTCTTCTACATTTTTTCAACCTTTGGATGACATATTCTTACATCCGACATTCGAAGCTAAAATAAGAATCAATAAGACTAACAAACATATGAATGATAGGTACACTCTTCTGAGAAGAAAAAGGAAGAGGGCTGATGAGACCAACTCAGTAGAGGAAGAAGAGCTTGTAACAAAATTATATTCCCGAGGGAAAAAAGAAAGAATTAAACCAATAGAAGACTGGGAGGAAATAAGCGTGGATCCAACTGATAAAGATAAAATTATCAAAATAGAGAAGAGGTTGGAAGAACTCCTGAAAATGGATTTGATCCAATTCCTGTAGCAAAATAAGGATGTATTAGCCTGGACCCACTCGAATATGGTAGGAATTAACCCTTCCATCATGAGTCACGCACCGAACATTAAACCATCAGTCACCTCTATCCAACAAAAGAAAAGACATTATAATAAATATAGATTAGAAGCCTTGAAAGAAGAGGTCAAGAAGTTACATACAAATGGATATATCTGAGAGGTCTTTTATCCCAAACAGTTAGCCAATCCGGTATTGGTGAAAATGTCCAATGGGAAATGAAGGAATTGTATCGATTACACAGGCCTGAACAAAGCTTGCCTAAAGGACTGTTATCCCATTCCCTGAATAGATCAGTTGGTTAATGCGACTAGTGGACGTAAGTTGCTATCCCTCATGAATGCATACTCAGGATACAAACAAATCCATATGTTCAAACTTGATGAAGAACATACAAGCTTCATTACTGATTGGGGAACGTTTTGCTATAAGGTAATGCCCTTTGGGTTAAAGAATGTCGAAGCCATATACCAAAGGTTTTGGTTAACATAATGTTTCAAGGTCAGATAGGACGAAACATGGAAGCATATGTAGATGATATGCTAATGAAATCTAACAAGGCAGAAAGTCATTTAGAGGACCTAAAAGAAATGTTTAATATCTTGAGAGAATATCAAATGAAGTTAAATCCTCAAAAGTGTTCTTTCAGGGTTCAATCTGGAAATTTCTTGGGATATATTATTGGTGAATACTGTATTGAAGCAAGTTCCAATAAATTAAAGCCATAAAGGATATGGAAGAACCAAAAACAAGCTAAGACGTCATGAGTTTAAACAGAAAGGTAGCGGCCTTGTGTCAGTTCATTTCTAAAGCCACTGATAAGTGTGTGCACTTATTTGATGTAATCAAGAAAAATTAAAACTTCGAATGGAATGAGGAATACAGGAAGGCTTTTCAGGAGTTGAAGGAATATATGGGAAAACCCCAATTTTGTCTACCCCGAAAGAGGGGAAGATTTATACCTTTGTATGGCTGTCACAGAATATGCGATCAGCTTAGTTCTTATTAGGGAAAGAGATGGAACACAATTCCCAATATACTATGTTAGTAGGAGGTTAAAAGATGTAGAAACCTGGTACACTGTGGTAGAGAACTTAGCCTACTGCCTAATACTTATAACACAAAAGCTTAAAGGTTACTTTCAAGCACATCCCATTAAGATTTTAACTAACTTTCCACTCAAACAAGTTTTCAGTAAGCCAGAAACCTCAGGGAGGTTAGTAAAATGAGGAATTAGACTTAGCTAGTACAAAATCAAGTTCCAACCTCGAGCAGCGATTAAAGGGAAGGATCTAAAGATTTTGTCAATGAGTGCACAAATTTCATTATAGAACAATCAATAAAGGAAAACGATTTGAAGGCCAAATGGCAATTATTTGTAGATGGAGCATCAAATGAACAAGGAGCAAGGACATGGTATATAATAATCACCCCTAATGGACATCTCTTGCATTACACAATGAAGCTGGGTTTCGCTGCAGCAAACAATGTAGAAGAATATGAGTCGATGGTGGCAGGATTGAATTTAGCACTACAGATAAACATACCACGGATTAAGATCTTTAGCGACTCACAGCTAATGGTAAACCAGATCAAGAAAACCTATCAAACCAAGGATGATAGGTTAGCGTTATATGTGAAGAGAATATTAAAGATGCTTACTCAATTTGAGGACTTTTCTATACATCAGATGCAAAAAGGGGAAAACTCACAAGTTGGCTCTCTGGCAAAGTTGGCCAGCTCAAGAGTAGCGCTTGAAACTCGAATAATTCCTATAGGATAAATGGAGAAACCTAGCACTTAGCAAGAAACACATGAATCGGGAAAAGAATTGTTAGTCTTAACTAGATCCCAAGCCTTAGCAAAGAAAACTAAAATGGATAAAGATGTCGCTCCTAGTAAGGAACCAGCACCAACTGAGATCGATTATCATTACGAGAATACCTGGATGGCACCCATCACAGATTATCTCTTGAATGGAACATTACCTACTAATTGGCAAGATGGTAGGAAAGTTAAACACCAAGCTCTACCTTCATAATTACGGACAAGGTACTTTACAGAAAAGGGCATTCACTCCCTACTTGAGATGCATAAGCCTTGAAGATAGGATCAATTTGTTAAGAGAAGCACATGAGGGCTTATGCAGAGATCATTCTAGCGGAATTCAGCTAGCTAAAAGGGTTATGCGACAAGGCTTCTATTGGACGCAAATGGTTAGTCAAGCAATTGAGTGTGTCAAGAAATGAGAGAAGTGCCAAAGGTATTCTAAGATACCTCGATTACCTCCAAGTGACTTGACTGCCATTTCAAGTCCATGGCCTTTAGATATATGGTGAATAGACTTAATTGGAATCTTACAAATCTCCAAAGGAGGAGCTAAGTATGCAGTGGTGGTCATCGACTACTTTACCAAATAGGTTGAAGCAGAACCACTCCCAACTATCACATCTAAGAAGGTACTAAGGTTTGTGATAAAAAAATATCGTCACATGCTTTGGAATCTCCTATAAGATCATATTGAACAACAGAGCACAATTCGAAAGTGAAGAATTCACACGGTTTTGTGATAATAATGGAATCATAAAGAGTTTCTCTTCTGTAGCACATCCTAGGGAAAATGGTGTCGTTAATGCTACAAACGAAACCATAAAGACAATCCTGAAGAAGCGACTAAGCCAAGTTAAAGGAAATTGGGCAAATGAATTGCCATTGGTGCTTTGGGCATATAGAACTTTTGCCAAAACGACAACAGGACACACTCCATATTCTCTAACATACGTATGCGAGGCTATGCTTCCAGTTGAAGTTGAGATCCCTTCACACAGAAGAATAGCTTATGCACTTGATCCCAATTAAGAATTGAAAAAGGAATCCTTAGACCTAATTCAAGGGTTAAGAGATGAAGCAACCATTAAAACGGATGAATATCAAAGAAGAATCATCAAGTACTACAATTCAAAGGTAAGAACGAGAACCTTCCGAAAAGGAAATTTGGTCTTACGAAGGGTAATGGGCAACACTAAGAATCCAGCAGACAGTCCCCTTGGCTCGAACTAGGAAGGACCTTTAATTATTCATCAAGAGCTCACACTCGCAGCATACCGACTCTACAAGCCAAATGGTGATCTTGTGTTTAGGACTGGAACGCAGCACACTTGATACCATACTTTTAACCTGTAAGTGAATAAAAGAAGGCCTCCTTAAGAATATCCACATAATTAAGGGTATGGAAACCCTCCCAAAATTTGGAACTACCTAAAATGGGTGAAACTACCTACAATGGTAATAAAACTCTTGTCACCGCCAAGATAGCTAGGGCAAGGCATCTCCCGGAGGGAGGTGGCATGTAAGCCTTTAGCCGCGTCCAAATCAGAAAGGACTGGGTTAAAGCATCAAGAGCATAAACCTCTAATCCACGTCAGAAATGGTCGGGATAGAGCATCTAAATAAGCACGCTCTGCCTCTGCTTGTAGAAGAGCATGCCCTGCCTCTGCTTTGACTAAGCACGTTCTGCCTCTGCTCGAAGAAGATAACATCCTACCTCTTCTTATGTCTTTGTATCCTACAAAAGGGAACGAATAACCATTTCCTTCTCTGCTCGCAGAAGAGTACGCCCTACCTCTGCTTTGACTAAGCACGTCCTGCCTCTGCTTGCAGAAGAGCACGCTATACCTCTGTTTATGTCTTTGTCCCGTAGAAGGGAATGAAAGCTCAAAAGGAACACTGTAAGCACGTATATTCTCTGCTTACATCTTACCCCCACAAGGGGGAACAAAGATCTGGAGGAGCAATCTAAGCACGCACTCGCCTCTACTTACACACTATCCCGCAGAAGGGAAGAAAAGCTAAGAGAGTGGCTCACAAAGCACGTACATCCTCTATTTTGACAATCGAAAGCCTAGAGGCTCACAAAGCACGTACATCCTTTTCTTTACAAATCAAACCCAAAAGGAGGTAACAAAACTATTAACACCAGAGCTGAATTTCTGGACTTCTATCATCAAATACCCGGATCTGGGTTGGTTCGGGACTTCCAGTATTACCAGAGATGGATTTCTGGTCTTCTATCATTTAATACTCGAATCCAAGTTATGGTTCGAGGCTTCTATTGTTACCAGAGGTGGATTTCCGGTCTTTTATCAGTAATATCCGAATCTGAGTTATGGTTCGGGACTTCCATTATTACCAAAGGTGGATTTCTGCTCTTTTATCATTGATACCCTAATCTGGGTTATGGTTCGAGATTTTTACTAATTACCAAAAGAAGGTGTTTGTTCTTCTATCATTAATGCCCGAATCTAGATTTGGTTCGAAACTTCTGCCAATCACTAGGAGAAGGTTCTAGCATTCTGCTAAATACCTGAATATGGGTTTCAGGCCCGTTGCTTATTAATTCAGAAACAGATTTCTAACCCTTTATTGTTAATGGCTTAATGTGGGCCATAAATTTCCAGAGGCTTACCATCTTATTTCCAGTGAAGAAATTTAAAATTAACCATTGGATTGACATCATGAGTTCTTCATTACAAAATTCGGTAATAAAAATAGGGGTTCTTACTATTGGAGAATGGAGTTTTGATGACAACAACCTTATTTCTATCATCATTGATTATAAAATATATACCAACATTTATGTCTAGAATATATGTATATATATTGTTAGCCTACTTTGTGAACTAGGCTACACAAAGAGAAAATAGTGAGAAGGACACCAATCGGATCGGATCGGAGAAAGATGGTGCAGGAGGTGAATAAAGATCAAGAGCGCAGACACTTCCTCGGATCGGATCGGAGAGATACAACAGTAGCCTCATTTCCTCGGATCGGATCGGTAATATGTCAGCAATACCAAAGGATAGCAGGTGGCTTCAGCGGATCGGATCGGAGGAACACTTCGGCGGCATAAGAAGAAAGCGAGCAATCCCACCGGGTCGGATCGGATGAGTACGTCAGCAGCATCAAGGGACAGCGATTCGCATCACCGGATCGGATATGAGGCCCTGATCCGAACCCCTTTTCCCTTTGAATCTGTAGTTGTTGCTGCGCATATCCCCTGAAGACGCGAATAAGATCTGACCATTTCTCCCACGATCTCCTACTCAATCAATGCGTTGTAGCTATCTTACAGCCTCCGAACCCGACTCTCAAGGGATGGATGCCACGCAATTCCGAACCGGAGCCACTTCGAGGAGATTTTTCACCTATAAATACACCACCTAGAAGCATTTGAAAGAAGCTTTTTGGGCAAATTCTCAGTCCATACTTCCTCCATAGCCGAATTCTACAATCATATTCAGATCAAAATCATCTCTTAAAGCCCATTTTTAAGAGATTTGAGTGAGTTTATGCATTGTAATTGTGAGGTTGAGTGAGAATCACTGTTGTATTCATATTCAAATCATCAAATAAAAGAAAACAAAGTGGACGTAGGCTCGTTAACGCCGAACCACTATAAATTGCGTGTTCTTATTTGCTTTTTGATTCTATTTCATCGAATTCATATCTAATTTGGGTGTTAGAGCCAATTTTTTGTCTAACATTTTGGTGCTTTCACTGAGATTCTAAGCCTTTTTGGGATTATCATTCTACTGTTTGGACCTTCAAGTTCAAAGAAGTTAATCCCATTTCTCTGACATCTTTTAGTACTTGTTGACTAATCGTTGAATAATCAAGCATTATGGCTAAGACCAAAGGAAAGGAAGTGCAAGGTGCTAGGGGAAATGATGCTAGAGAAAATCAGAAAGCTATCGTGTTAACAAGGTCACGCGCTCAAGGCTCTGGAGTAGAACACTCCAACAAGGAGAATCTGGATCGGATCGGAGGGGCTGATCCAAACCGAGAGAAAGCAAACTGAATCGTGTTGACACGGATCCGACCTGAAGACCCGATCTGAACCGATGGAGTTGGGGGCTCTCACTCTGTCCATCCGAACCGCCCCGACCAGGCTGCTATGGGCCGATCCGATCCGAATCAGAACGAAGCTGGAACTTTTACTCGAGCTCCCTCTGATACTCTAATTCCAGCCACGATGACCAATGTCCAGCCTGATCCATCTGCACCCATTACACAGGGAGACTTTTCACATTTTCTTGACATACTTCAGAGCACTAAAAAAGCATTGGAAGCCCAAAGGCGTGACAACCTTCGCATGTAGGAAAACATGATCACCATGGGTACAAAATTACAAGAGCTCCGGAGGTAGAGAACTCCTTCCCCACCATGCCGCATTCCTACAGATGATTCGTCTTCTTCGGAGGAGGAATGTCCTCGCGAGAGGAGGCCGCTTGAACGACCTCAGAACCTAGATCAATTGACTTTCGGATCTTTGGGATCCCGAGAAGATGTTGCCCGTGTATTGGGTCCTGATGACCCGAGTCTACAACAACCTATGTTGCTACCTATGCGTGGATCCCACGTCTTACCCAGGGATCCTAATATTACTAACCCCACACAGCAGCAACATCTCCAACCTTTACCTCCAGAGATTGACTGGGAGCACAGAGAGCAACGTAGAGCAGCTGCCGCTAGAAATAGAAGGTTATCCCTGATCAAGAACCTAGGGGTAATCCGAACATCAGATCTAGAGAGCCTGTGTAGACATTAACCAACGCCGATGTACAGGCAATGGTGCGACAGATCATGTCTGAAAGCCGGCAATATACCAATGAAGACTGGGGTATTGAGCGAAGTCATACCCCTTTCACAGATGACATCCTGAATTTCCAGTTTCCCCGACGATTCAACTTGCCTCAGATGGATTGATATTCATGGAGAACAGACCCAGGGCAGCACCTAATGAGATATGCATGGTTTATGAACGCGGCAGCAGCTCCCGATGCTGTAAAATGCAAAGCTTTTCCCATTTATCTTGAAGATGTGGCGTTAATGTGGTTTACTCGACTTCCTCCTTGGTCGGTGTCAAATTTCACATAATTAAGTGAGCGTTTCATGAATCAGTTCCGACTCCATGCCCAAAAGTCCAAGACCGTCATAGAATTGTCACGAGTTAAACAGGGCCCAGGAGAATCTTTGAAGTCATATTTGGATCGCTTCAACCTGGCTGTCACCGAAGTCACCGATCCCCATGAGCCCACTATCCTGATGACCTTGATAGAAGGGGTGGATCCCGACACAGAGTTCGTGGATTATTTGGCTGGAAAACGACCTCCCACAAGAAAGTTATTCTATGAAAAGGCTAATGTTCGCCTGAGGCGAGAAGAAGCTAAGGCAAACCAGAAGAGAAAGTCCGAAGGGGCCTCGAAAGAGGGTGTCCAAAGTAATGTCGCTGTGAAACAGTCTGGTGACAGTTCAGGAAAAGTGGAAGTAAATGTTGGCAACCAGAGTGGTGGTAATAGCAACAGAAATGGGAATGGCAATAGAAGGAATAGAAACCGTGGGAATAGCTCCAATAAAAGACCCAGATTCTAGAGTTTTGAAAATTACACGCCGTTAAATGATACGTTGGAGAACATCTATCTAGACACATACGGCATACTGTAGTACAAAAAGCCACCCCCCAGAGATTCTACTGAGAAGGAGATAGAAACAGGAAAGTTTTGCTTGTTTCATGGTACACACGGTCATTCCACCAATGAATGCCGTCATTTGAGGGATATCTCGAAAAATTGTTGCGAGAAGGGAAGTTGGATGAGTACAAAGCCGCCCCGAGGGACAGAGGGCAAGGGAGACAAGCCCCAAACCAAGAACAGCCTGCTTCAAAACCCACGGCTCAGCAAAAGGGTAAAAGGATCGTCATTAACTCCATTATAGGTGGGCCTCACTTGATTGGTCGAAATTTTAAAGCAATGGACCAGTACATCAACGCCGCCAAGCATTATGAAGTGGGAGAATGCAGCAGCCTTGAAGACGTCACTCCAATAAAGCAGAAAAAAACGATGTCCGATGATGTCGTATTCCGCAATAGAGACGAGTTGGAGTTCTATCCCCACCCGACGATCCGCTGGTTATAACCACGACAATTGGCCCCGCTCTGGTTCATAAGGTGTTAGTGGATAACGGAAGCTCGGTTAATATCCTCTTTAAGAAAGCCTTCGAACAAATGAGGCTCAAAGAAAAAGACTTAAAGCCATGTCAAGGATCGATACGCGGTTTTAACGGAGTATCCACAGCTCCAATGGGTTTTGCGGAATTACCAGTCACACTAGGGTAGGGGGATCGCCAGAGAGTAAGGATCCTGCCGTTTGTAGTTCTGGATTTGGAATTGCCTTATAATGCCTTCCTAGGCCGACCAGCCCTTGCCGAATTTAGGGCATGTATTGCCCCTTGGTGTTTGCTGCTAAAATTCACGACTGACTCGGGAGTTGGGACAATGAGAGGCGACCAGGCCACGGGATGGGCTTGTTACGTGGCAGAGTTAAAGATGCTAATGAAGGGGCTGAATATAGATGCTAAAGACGATTCCGCCTCTCCAAAGGGGGCCTCAGCATAGCAACTAAGGGGTCCTGCCCCCAGAGAGTCGCCCTCATACGTGCTCGAGGATATAGATCCCAAAGAAGATAGAGAACCTGGGGACATGAAAGCGACTCCCAATGAAATAACAATCGACATATCTATTGACGAAACTGACCCAACAAAAGTACTAAAGATCGGCTCGCAACTAGATCCAGTTAGGGCAAGGGAATTGGCTGATTTCTTGAAGGCAAATCTGGATGTGTTTGCCTGGACTCACGCTGATATGTGTGGAATTTCACCTACCATCATGAGCCACTCTTTGTGTATTAATTCAAAACACCCACCAGTTAAGCAGAAAAGACGGATGTTGGGCCCAGAGCGGTCAGCAGCTTTGAAAGAATAAGTGGAGAAGTTAAAAGGTAACGGATTCATTAAGGATTCGAAATATCCCGACTGGATATCGAATCCTATCCTGGTCAAATAGTCAAATGAGAAATGGAGAACGTGCATCGACTTTTCTGATTTGAACAAGGCTTGCCCGAAGGATAGTTTTCCTCTCCCCAGAATTGATCAACTAGTGGATTCAACTGTCGGACATGAACTTTTATCCTTTATGGACGCTTATTCCGGGTACAACCAAATTACCATGCACGTACCAGATCAAGAGCATACAAGCTTTATTACAGACTTGGGATTGTATTGTTACGTCGTAATGCCGTTTGGATTAAAAAATGCAGGAGCCACATATCAGCGCCTGGTCAACCGCATGTTTTACAATCAAATTGGGAAGACTATGGAAGTTTACGTAGATGATATGCTAGTGAAATCCAAGTAATCTTCCGATCATATGAAAGACTTAGCAGAAATGTTTGGCATACTACGAAGGTATGGGATGAAGTTGAACCCCTTGAAGTGTTCTTTTGGCGTGGCATCAGGCAAGTTCCTTGGCTTTACCATAAGTTCCAGAGGAATTGAAATCAATCCGGATCAGATAGCAGCAATCCGGAATATAAAGGAGCCGCGAAAGATTAGGGATGTTCAAAGCTTAGCTGGAAAAGTTGCAGTACTGGTCAGGTTCATCTCCAAAGCAACAGACAAGTGTGCTCCTTTCTTCGATCTCATAAAACGGGGAAAGCGAAATTTTGAGTGGACTGCCGACTATGTGGAGGCGTTCCAGAATCTGTTAGACTTCCTAGAAAAACCTCCAATATTATCAAAACCCGTGCAACATGAGGATTTGTTCGTCTACTTGGCGGTATCATCTCACGCCGTCAGTGCAGCACTAGTACGTGAAGAGGAAAAAGTCCATAAACCTGTGTATTACGTAAGCAAAAAACTAGCTGCGGCAGAATGCAACTACCCAAAGATAGAGAAGCTTGCTTATAGCCTCCTGATAGCTTCCCGAAAACTCCGCCATTATTTTCAGACACACCCAATAGTTGTGTATATCGACCAACCTTTGAGACAAGTGTTGCAGAAACCTGAAGCATCAGGGCGGCTACTCAAATGGAATATCGAGCTGAGCCAGTTTGATTTGAACTTTCAGGCGCGAAGATCAATAAGGGGGCAGGCCTTAGCTGACTTCATAGCTGAATTTACAATTCCTGAAGAAGAAACGGTGGGTGACAAGACAGTTACTTTGGATCAAGAATTAGAGCTTAGTCCATGGAAATTATATATGGACGGAGCCAAGAACGATAGAAAGTCCGACGCCGGAGTGGTTTTAATAACTCCTGAAGGACGATCTATCTACGATGCGTTGCGGTTAGAGTTTGCTTCCACTAACAATGACTCTGAGTATGAAGCCCTGATTGTCGGGCTGAAACTCGCCAAAGATTTAGGAGTGAGGACACTAGATATATATTGCGACTCCAAGATAGTTGTATATCAAGTTCGTGAAGAATTTGCTGCTAAAGGACCTCGACTCATCACTTATCTCAAGAAAGTAAAGGAGCTGTTGGAAGGTTTGGAGCATTATAGCATAACCCATATTCCAAGAGCAGAAAATCAGAAAGTAGATTGATTGGCGAAGCTAGCAAGTTCAGATAGTCTTAAAGAATCCGAAATGGTTCCGATAGAGGTGTTGGATTCGCCAAGTTTCGATCTAATGGAAACAGAGCTAGCCCTGGAAGTTGAACCAGAAAAAGAATCCTGGATGACATCAATTAAGAATTTTCTCAAAAATGGAACCCTTCCATTGAAAAAGAGTGAAAGACGAGCTGTAAGACGTAAGGCCACCAGATACGTCTTACAGGACGACGTCCTTTATCGTCAAGGGTTTTCGTTGCCCCTGCTACGGTGTATCGAACACGACAACATCAAACGTGTACTACAAGAGGTACATAAAGGTGAGTGTGGAGATCACACTGGGGGCCAAACCATAGCAAAGAAAGTGTTACGGTACAGATATTTCTGGCCTACTGTGAACAAAGACGCGGCTGCTTATTCACGACGCTGCGACAGATGTCAAAGATATGCCAAAGTTCCTAGAGCGGCTCCTACTCAGCTCAAGTCAATGGTAAGTCCATGGTCGTTTTCCATGTGAGGAATTGACATTATTGGAGTGCTACCCATTATCAGAGGAGGAGCCAAGTATGCGATCATTGCCGTGGATTACTTCACGAAATGGGTGGTAGCTGAACCTTTAACAACCATCACGGCAAGGAAAGTGATCAGTTTTGTGGTGAGAAACATTGTTTGTCGATTTGGGATACCGAAGACCATCATAACTGACAATGGGACGCAGTTTGACAGCATAGAGTTTAGAAACTTTTGCCAGAAATACAAGATTGATAAGCGATACACTACGGTAGCTCATCCGTAGTCAAATGGACAGGTCGAAGCCGTAAATAAAGTCATTAAATCAATCCTAAAGAAGCGGCTGGAACAGGCTAAAGCCAGATGGGTAGGTGAGTTGCCGTCAGCCTTATGGGCATACAGGACGACCTTTAAGACGGCTACCGGCCAAACTCCCTACTCACTTTCATTTGGGTCTGAAGTGGTGATCCCGGTAGAATTGGAAGTCCCTTCTCATCGAGTTGCGTACTTTGACCCGATGACGAATAAAGCGCTCCTCCTAGAGTCTCTTGATATGATTGAAGAAAAAGGAGATGAAGCCGACTTGCGTGCCTAAAGACATCGACATAAAGTAGCACGCTATTATGACCAAAAGGTTCGCCTCAATACCTTTGAACAAGGAGACCTAGTCCTGAAGCGAGTTTTCCCGCCTTCAACCCAGTTGGGTCCAAAATGGGAAGGACCGTAAGCCATCCAACGGAAGCTTGATAAAGGAACATTCAAGCTAACGACCGTGGACGGTGAAGAGATTCCCAAAGCCTGGAACGCTCAGCACTTGCGACGATATTTGAGCTAAATATGAAATGTCATTTCTTTTGTTTTCATAAGCTATGTAAAAAGGCACGAATTGCCTTAAAAAGTCTGTTTATGTAAACAAAAGATTATAAAGTGGATGTAGGCTACGACTTAGCCGAACCACTATAAAAATATCGTGTCTCATTTACTTTCCTGCATTATTTATATCTTCAACTATTATTCTATTATGACTGTGAAACACGAAATGTTAAACTAAAGTTGAAGATGACTTATATGCGGGGACAAACAAAACGACTGTTTGTACGATAAGACACAAAAGAATGGAAAGACGACATTCTTAACTCTAACTCTCAAGAATCCAGAGAGAGTATAAAGGACGGGAAGACGACGTCCTCTGAGGCGTGAAGGTGCACCCAGATGAGAGACCGCCTCAATGAAAACTCTAACCTGGATATGAGACAGGAGAGTATAAAGATGCCAGGAAGCATAGGCATCAATGATGAAAGGAAAATGACCCTGTCGGAGAATCGGGGACATCTGGACTTTTAATTTAGTTTAATCTTGAATAGTTCTTGCTCAGTTATTCAAGATTGACTGGGGGCAAGCATGTGCACACATACTCCCCTCCACCATGACTTCATTACATAACTTTAGTATGACATGCATTTGTATGTTTACATAAGTGATGAACTAACGACTAACAGGCATTGCAGGAAATGAATTATTTTTATTTACAAACGTGTGAGTTTGTAAATGAAAAACAAGAAAAAGAAGAAGATGCGAGGGCCGCACTCGCTACAACAATTGCGAACCAACTAAATGCCAAAATAGAACGAAGCACTTCATCATTTGGGCCTCGAATCAGACTTGGATTTTTTGGCAGCTTTCTCGGCAGCCTTAGCCTCCTTTTCGGCTTCGGTCATAAC
Organism: Allium sativum; assembly: GCA_030737875.1. Taxonomy (NCBI): domain Eukaryota; kingdom Viridiplantae; phylum Streptophyta; class Magnoliopsida; order Asparagales; family Amaryllidaceae; genus Allium; species Allium sativum. Next base: position 484,135,408 of record CM060913.1, on the reverse strand, counting down.
GCGTTTTAACTTTTTCTTCCCTGAAGCCGAAGTGCTAGAATCAGTTGGTTTTTTCCCAGGAGATGGAACGCTGGAATCAAGAGAAGACTTTATAGTAAGCTCCTCTGTGATAGATCTAGTTGAAAGCTTGACAACCAACCTTGATCCAGGGTCCACCACTGCAAGAGGCTTAAGGCTTTCGGGGTCCAGGTCTTCAACCTTTAGCTGCATACGTTTATCCTGTTCGGCTTTCATTTCAGCTAAAGTGAAGTCATCAGCGCTTTTTGGATCCCCGACTATAGCCACAACAGGGTCTTCCTCATGCCCCTCATTACCGCCATCATCTTTCAAGGCGTCAATAACCTCATCATCATGAGGAGCACCAGCCTTATCCTTTTCTCCTTTAGCCTTCTCCGCAGATTCTGTTCCGGTAGTGGTCCCCTGGGGCACGTCTATCTTCTCGGACGGTTCAGCACCTACAGAATGAGAAGCAACAGTTATCAACTCAGGAGAAAATAAAGGATCCTTCATTGATTGCCCGATTATGTGATGAAAAGTGGAGACAGCTTTGACGAATTGGGGTGAAAAGGTAGAAATACCTTTCGATGACTTCTCTGCTGGAGTAACTGCCATCTCTAACGCCGTCTCAGGAATGGGGGATAAAAGAGATGCCTGAGGGATCGTCGGGTTTTCGGGGTCGTATCCCTCGACTTCAGGAGTTTCAGTGGCAGTAGAAGAAGAACCAGCCTCGGAGATATGTTTCTGTTTGACCCTCCTCTTTTCCTCCTCCATGGCAGCAGCGATAAGGCGACGCCCCTTAGCCAGACGTGCCGGCTCATCATCTCTTAGATATTTTTCCATGAGCTTGTCTTCATCGATGGAATCTACCTTGAGTTCCTCCTTCTCCCATTCAATAATTTGGCTCCACATGTGAACTAAGGTAGTCGGGTAATCTTCGATCCAAGAGATGTTTCGACCGCAAATTATATGCGCAAAAAATTCGATCATTAATTCGCCAAAACCCTACACGTCCTCCTGGGCCTCTGACAGCTGCTTGCGGGTCTCTTCGGCCGACTTAATGACACTTTCAACATTACCCTCCGCTAGGGCAGCCCTGTTTTCGGCCTCCATCAACTTGGAATCCAAGTCAGCGTCTTTCGTCTCCAATTCAGCGTTCTTCCTCGCTAACTCGGCCTTTTCTCGCTCAAGAGCAGCTAAGCAAGTTGCATTTTGGCGTTATCCGACTTAGCGTCCTCTGCTTGCTTCTGCATCTCCGAGCGCCCTTGACTATGAGACTCGAGCAAGTCATGATAACGTTTTTGTAGCTCTTCAAATTGCTGCTTGAAGTTGGCAGCATCCCGTTGAGCGATGGCAAGCTGGGCCTGTGTATCCTCAAGATATTTCCCCAAATTTTTTAAGGCTTTTGTGTCGGCTTCTGCAGTCTTTTTCATTGAGTCAGTATCCGTGATTAGAGTTCGGATGATTCTGGAAAGGTTACGCGAATACTTGAACATCTCTGAATATTGTCTTTCAACTGCGTCAATTTTCGCTTTGGCCTCGTCTGCCCACCTCGAGGAAATGGGCTCGAGGGCAGGTAAGAAAGTTAGGTTCTCAAAATAGTGTTCGGGGAACTGCTCCTCCAGGTATGCTCGCTTAACTTTAGTTTCAGCATCCAATGGCGGAGGTGCGGGGAATGTTAGCTCGATGTCCTTGTGTGTAGCGGGCACAATGGCTTCCTCACCCTTCCTAGGCCGCTTAGCAGGAACCTTATGCTTTCCTTGCGAGTCTATACTTTTTGGCGGGCTCCTTTCCCTACTTCGTTTTTCTTGAGAAGAGATTTGATCTTTTGACTGCAACGTGTCATCTCCTCTACGACCTTGGGAGCTTTTGTATCGCTCTGGATCCGACCGAACGGGAGAGCGTGAACGCGAGGTCCGCGACTGATAAAAGTTATAAGGCCTTTTATCCTCTCTACCCTGGCTTTCGCGGTGATCGTGCTCAACATCAGAAGGGGGTCTGGTCATGCTGCGGCGTAGTTTCCTGATGTCATGGTGAGCACGATACATTGTACCTGCACAACAATACAAGTGGAATTCAGAATCAGGATTCTCATGAGGAGTAAGTGCTATGAAGTGTAGTGCTATTATGTTAAGTGCATCCTAAGTGATGTTCCCCCCAACAAACCCGAGTCCGAAGCCGAGCCAGCGTGAGTGGACTCTCTGGCCTTAACAGGAGTAGTCTCCTCTGAAGAAGTAAAAACTAAAGGATTTGTGCTAAAATCCTCGGAAGTATAGATAGTGTCAGGTAGGGGGAGATCTCCCAAGCCCTGAAATGTAGGATCATCAGTAGTAGGGGCATCTCCTTGGGAAGCGTCTGTTGGTAGTTCTTTGGGAGATAATGATTTTTCAGGAGAAATAGCATCCCCAGGGGCGATGTACCCTTCTCGGTGCTTTTCGGGTATGTTAGCCAGCTCATCGTCTTGAGTCGAAGTTGGAGAAGGTGAAGTTCGAAGTGGTATTGTGGGGCTTTTTGAGCTCTCGCCCATTCCTGGAATTACATCCACTGGAGGGATGTATACATATGGACCCGGCCCGTGACCTATGCTACGGGTAATGGATAGTAGCCCGTGATGATGAAGGAATTCATCTTAAGGGCTTCATCGATGGTTAGAAATTTTTGGTTGCCATTAAGGATCTGATGCATCCGATCAAAGTACCCTTGACCCGATATTTGTTTGGGATTATCAACTGCAAACAAAAAGAAAACGGGTTAATGTGTTGGCGTGGACACTCAGAGCTGAAATTTAGAAAACCAATGCTTTACTTGATTTTTTCCATCTCCTAGCACATCCCGGCTGTTGCCTTATATAAAACCATTCCAACTTGGAATCGCCGGCCTTGCTGCTGAACGGCGCTGAAATTATTTTCCTTTTTGGGACTGATTCGAAGTAAGAGAAAGAAGGAGTTTCTCGAGTCCGATGCTTGAAGTTATAAAATAAATGAACGTCATCGAAAGTGAGCTCTGTATCTAAGATCTCACGGTATGCTACATATAAGGTATATAGGTAAGCATAAGAGTTGGGATGCAGCTGCATGGGAGCAATCTGCATCTGTCTTAAAAAATCGACAACAAAAGGACAAAACGGTGGAATAGCTCCAACCATGCACATTAATCGAGTGATTTCCATAAATCCTTCTGGAGGACTGTGGGGACGGTCAGTTTCGACGTCACTAGAGTATCCCTTCTTAGTATACCGTGCTTTAGACATATGCGAGCAAATCTATCATCGTCGATCGTTGATTCAACAGAGTCCGTGGGTGATTCCAAGATAATGGCAGACTTGAATTCGTCAGGAGCTCGGTAATCTACAATCTCTCCTTCCTCCTCATAGCCCAGAGAAACTTCGCTGTCCAAAGATGTTTCATTGTTATGCGTTCCTATTTCATAATCTGAGCCCTCGTCATCCCATTCAGGGTTTGAAGGAGAAGATATGTCATCGAGAGTATATTTCTCAGAAGTTTCTGCCATTTCCATCTTCTTTTCTAATCTAGAAGTGCGTCTTTCGGCCATGATCGCTAGACTATTGAAGAAACAATGGCAAGGATTAGAGTAAAGTTGCACGTGTCCCCCGTGTGTGTATGTGAACTAAAGTGTATGCTACGTGTGACAGAGATGCAAAGTAAATACATGAAAGCATAATATAAAGGTCCAAGGAAGCAGTGATGTTCAAAATAGTTCTTGATATTCGTTTATGTTCGCAGGGCACTATCCTAACTGTCCATTAAGTTGAAGATTATATTAAGAATCGGTTTAACCAGCTAGACGAGGTCTTATGTACAATATTAGGTTGTGTTTCGGTTCAGTTCGGACGCACACACTAGGGTCGGATCGAGGAGAAGGCCTTATGCTAGCCTGGGATAAGAGTTGATGCCCAATGACCAAAATCGGATCGGTTCGGAGGTGAACACTTGGACGATCCGAATCGACTTGAACAACCATGCTTCTCCTCTTCCTTGTTTCACATTTCGATCCGGTCCAGTCAAGTAAATCCTATTCTTCTCTTGGCTTCCAAGTCTGACCCAATCGGTCAGTTGAGCCCCATTAACGTTTATGCCCTGTCACCCGAATCGATCCCCTACACTCCTTCTCTCCCTTTTTCCTCGTCTCTGCCCTGTCATCCGAACCGATCCCCTGCACTTCTCCTCTCCCTTTTTCCTCCCTTTTGGGGTCAAGCTCGATCCTACATTGATAGTCCTAACTAAAATCCAATACTGACGCATTCGAACGATCAACAAAGGATTTTAGCGCATTCGAATGATCAACAAAGGATTTTAGCGCATTCGAACGATCAACAAAGGATTTTAGCCCCCTCCACCGTCGCCTCGAGAGAAACTTAACACCATTAACGACGATGACAAAGTGGAGGCGGTCATGGTGGCGAAGTTCATCGAATACATCGCCGGAGTCGTTCGAAGAAAACCGCGAATATAAGCTAAAAGCAATTATAAAGAGGAGATTCAAGATTATAAAACTACCTATATGTTGGATTTGGGGATTAAAACGAGAGAGTTTCGGAGTTTTTAAAATTCCAGGGGTTTTGATGCAAATTTCGTTGGAAGAGAATAATAAAAAAGGAAGAGGAAGAAGGAGACGAGGAGGGTACTTATATGAAATCGTAGTGACCACTCGTATTTCCAGTCTCACCTAATCTGTTCGGGCCGGAAGTCAAGCCCACAAAGGCCCTATGGTCTGTTGATCCATGGGAAAGTGATACTGGTGTATTTGTTCGGATGTGCCACTGAAGGAAACTCGTTCGGATCAGAATCCGAACCGAAGGAAAACATTCGATGACTCTGGTTCAAAGAATGTCTTGTAAATTGCTTCGACGCACACTTTATCTTAAATAAGAGAGTACTTCGAGGGGGAAAATGTTAGCCTACTTTGTGAACTAGGCTACACAAAGAGCAAATAGTGAGAAGGACACCAATCGGATCGGAGAAAGATGGTGCAGGAGGTGAATAAAGATCAAGAGCGCAGACACTTCCTCGGATCGGATCGGAGAGATACAACAGTAGCCTCATTTCCTCGGATCGGATCGGTAATACGTCAGCAATACCAAAGGATAGCAGGTGGCTTCAGCGGATCGGATCGGAGGAACATTTCAGCGACATCAAAAGAAAGCGAGCAATCCCACCGGGTCGGATCGGATGAGTATGTCAGCAGCATCAAGGGACAGCGATTCGCATCACCAGATCGGATCGGAGGCCCCGATACGAACCCCTCTTCCCTTTGAATTTGTAGCCATTGCTGCGCATATCCCCTGAAGACGCGGACAAGATCTGACCATTTCTCCCACGATCTCCTACTCAATCAATGTGCTGTAGCCATCTTAGAGCCTCCGAACCCGACTCTCAAGAGATGGATGCCACGCAATTCCGGACCAGAGCCACTTCGAGGAGATTTTTCACCTATAAATACACCACCTAGAGGCATTTGAAAGGAGCTTTTTAGGCAAATTCTCAGTCCATACTTCCTCCATAGCCGAATTCTACAATCATATTCAGATCAAAATCATCTCTTAAAGCCCATTTTTTAGAGATTTGAGTGAGTTTATGCATTGTAATTGTGAGGTTGAGTGAGAATCACTGCTGTATTCATATACAAATCATCAAATAAAAGAAAACAAAGTGGACGTAGGCTCGTTAACGCCGAACCCCTATAAATTGCGTGTTCTTATTTGCTTTTTGATTCTATTTCATCGAATTCATATCTAATTTGGGTGTTAGAGCCAATTTTTGGTCTAACATATATACATGTATATGAAGTAATTGTACAGGAATTAATACAGAAGACTGTACAATTTTAGAGTTTCAAGATTTAAAGAAGATTCAAAACTCATGAGTAATCAAGTTATCTAGAGTTCAAGATAAATATAGTAATAGAGTCTAGTTTATATGTAAGACTTTAAATAACACTCTAGGTTCAAATTCTGTTTTTCAAATTCTATTTTTCAAAATTCTAATTCTAATCTCAAATTGTTTTTCTATCTTACTTTTGATTTCAAATATAAGTTTTAAAGTTTATATACATTTAAATAGTTATATACTTTTATAGTTTTATAGTTATATAGTTTAAAACCTTATAATTTTGTAAATATGTTTATATAATATATGTTTATGTTTTCATATGATTTTATACTTTATAATACTCATTTATATCACTAAGTATTAATTCAAGAATTTCTAGAATAATATATACAATAAAACACTTGAAAAATAGTTTAAAAAATATGTTATACATAGGTATGTCGACATACATATATGTCTATGTCGACATATAATTGTCACAAATTAATTTTTCAAAGGAAGTGTCTTTTCACTATTGGTAAAATTCCAAAAACATTGCAACCTTTCAAATTTTATAAATAGGGGTTGAATTCGAATTTTTTAACCAATCTTCTTCTCAATCTTCACCCCTTTTCATCCCTCCATTAATATTTCTTATTTTATTGATTTCTACACTTCTACTTTGCCGACTTCTATTCTAATCACAGAAAACTTATTCTTTTCTCACTCTCTACTCATTACTCTCTGAATTGAAGTGCTATTTAAGAGTTATAGGACAGTTGTAAACTTTTGGGTAGTGTTTGGGAAAGGGTGTGTTCCTTGTAGCCCTGAAATCAAGGAAAGAGAGCGGTGGAATCTTGTAGCCATGAAATCAAGATTGGTTGGAGTGGTGTTAACCTTGTAGTCGGGAAATCAAGGGGATTGTACATGAATATTGATATAGTCATAAAAATCTGCGCAATCCAGCGTTGCATGGGACTGGACGTAGGAGTAATCCGAACAGTATAAATCCGGTGTGTTCTTTCCTTTTTCACGTTTTATTTTTGTTTATTTCCGTGTTTGTGTTTGTTCTGTGTCTGTGATCATTTCTAGTGTGTGTGATTCATATAGTAGATTATATAAGTTTTAGATTTTCATAAATTCCTTATAAACACTATTTACCCCCCCTCCCCTTAGTGTTAGTCTTGCCTTAAGATCCGCATTACGCATTCCCTAACAACTGGTATCAGAGCAAGGTTTTTCAAAAAGTTCATAATCTGATTTTTGAAAATATTAAATGGCAACCGACATTGGAAATAATAGTTCTTTATAGAGGGTCAGTCCACTATTGGATCACCACGGTTTAATGGTAGTAATTATTCATATTGCATGTATAATGAAAAGATATTTACAGTCAGTAGGATTAGACACGTAGAATATTACATAGATTAAATAAGTAAAACCCACAACTAATTTTGCACAATTGTGACGGCTACCCCGAACCATCAGACATTTGCCCGAAATGCGCGGTGCCGATGCCCACTGGCATGGGACAATCGTCAAAAGAAAGTGTTTGAAACGATGAATCATCAAGAACCTATAGTATATCTCGCAGCGCATGGAATAAAATATAATAATAACATACTTGATATAAACTAGGCGAGACAGTGCATAAGCTGAAAACTAAACTATATCCATTAGAGTAGCAAAATCCCAAAATATAACTTATGATCCACACCATTATTACAACTTCAAAATACTATCTCTAAAAAGGAAATAAAAGAGGTACGCTACTAATTGCCAAGCAGTGACCGACAACAACATAGGAAGAATATATATATAGTACGTGGAAGCCTCTTGCTCGTCTCCGGACAGCTACTCGTGCATAACCGCGTAACCTGTCTCTAGTTTGCTCGTTTAGAAGCACCCAAAGTAATAAGAAGAGACATAAAACTCTGGGTCAGATGAAATTCTGGTATGAGCGATAGCAAATCTATACCACTAAATAGAGAAATAACAGGTATAAGAAATCATACCTGACCTGGACCTACAACCAAAGAGTTAGCACAACAAGATGTACATTACTTTAAGGTAACACTAACATATAGTGTAAAAATGGGAGTGTTCATGTCATGGTGATAACAAACATCAAACATAGCCATCATCCTCACATCTCTCACTCAGTGCGTAAAGCATACGATATCCACTGCTTTGATCACCAGATCCATTCGGGCCATGACGGAGTCCAACTCCGTACAACTATCGCTACGACGACTTTGCCCTTTGGGGCCCTGATGGAGTCCCACTCCATACAACCTCTGACCCCACTGCACTGGTCCATAGTCAATAGCCCTATCGGGTCAACCAGTCCACATATCCATGATCCTGGTTAGTCTACATACCCCCTCTCTCTCTCTATGGTGAACCAAAGTTATGGATATCGATAACCCCTTTGCACATGTCCCGTAGCGAATCCCAACTCTAGAAGTTAACTCGTTGGTTCCCATCTGGATCCTAAGTAATAACTTCTCACTTGGACCTCCTTTGCATCTCGGGTTTTAGTTAAATTGGAGTTGATCTTCAGAAGAGTTCACAATTGTCGTCGCATGGTAGTAATTCAAATCCAGTTCGGTTCGTGGTGCTCCACCTGGTCGGTTCGTGACCCTCTCCTGGTGGTGGTTCGTGACCCGCTCCTAGTGGCGGTTCGTGACCCTCTCCTGGTGGTGGTTCGTGACCCTCTCCTAAGGGCGGTTCGTGACCCCGGTTCCAGACCCTCTCTTAGGGCGGTTCGTGACCCTCTCCTGATGGCGGTTCGTGAACCCGGTTCGTGACGCTCTCCTGGGAGTGGTTCGTGACCTCGGTTCGTGACCCTCTCCTAGGGTGGTTCGTGACCCCAGTTCTTGACCCTCTCCTGTGGGCGGTTCGTGATCCCAGTTCGTGACCCTCTCTTGGGGAGGTTCGTGACCCCGATTCCACCATTAACAACGCAAGGACTTCGCGTGCTTAACAAGGCCAATTCAACTCAGTTTAACACGAGGATTTCGAGTGTAAAATCATTTTCTATTCTCCTCTTCTTCACTAAAATATAAGGATTTTATACACGAAATCCTCGTGTTAAACTGAGTTGAATTGGCCTTGTTAAGAACGCAAAGTCCTTGCATTGTTAATGGTGGAAGTCGTGAAGAAGAATGGACAAAAGTCCTTGGAAAATCCTCCAAATGACTGCAGACACTTTCGAGATCTGATTGAGGAACGGGTTAGACATGGAGAGCTACCTGAGTATGTGAAACAACCAATAACGCTTGCACCCGCGCTGTCAGCTCCCGCTCCAACGAGTGGAAGTGGTCCTGGATCGAGCTCTCGCGGGATCATCATCAACTGATTTGGATGAGATCAGCTTTCATTTTCTGCATTTCTTAGGCTTTAATATTTTTTTGCTTTCATTAGGTTTTTCGATTGGTTGAATCGGGGTACACACGTACAGGGTTAGGATGTCGCTCCAAAGCGTACTCTGGACTCGATGACAAACCAATCAGGATTTGCTTTGGTTTTGCATTTTGAAATTGAATAAGAATGGACTTTCCAAGCATGGATTATGTTTGGTGAATTCTAGTATCTTGTCAGGATGTGGTAAGATCCTCAATCTCAGTTAAAGTATGGCTTATACTTATTATGGAACTCTAGGTATGGATAATGCCTAGGGATGGACTATCTTGTCAGGTAGTGGCAAGCGTAGCTCTACTTCAGGTCTGAGTATGGTATGTACTCACTTTGGAATCTTAAGTATGGATTATACTTAAGGAACTACAAACGGTCTTGTCAGGATGTGACAAAAGAAATCGGGTATGGATTATACTCGGTTTGAACCTCTGGGTATGGTTGATGCCTAGAAGGTCATAACCCTCGCCAGGACTTGGCAGGATAACTCAAACGTCTCTTGAGTATGGTTTATGCTCATTAGGTGTCAAAGCATGGTTTATGCTTGGAAAGGTCGAACAATGCTGTCAGGATTTGACACATCTGTTTTACCTCGTTCTCTTTATAAGTATGGATTATACTTGCGGCAGGAAGGACCTGATGAGGTCCCGAAACTCTTGAATTTCTATGGATTGTGGATTTCTCGGATTATCCAGAACACATCTTCCTTCACCCAGCAAGATATGTTCTGGGGGGGAACTTGTTGAAACACTTTTTGGTAAAATCTATCACACATAGAATACCTGGATAGTATCGTGCTCGGGTACGGAGAACATCGTTAGAAGACAGGAAGCTATTTGGTTGAGTCGCATCACAAACAAAGACTGGCCTAAAACTCCTATCAGTTGACCTTTTTTTGGCTCGAAAACATCAGTTATGAAGCTTTGCTTGTAACTCTTGTAGCACTCTGAATAATCTCCAAGTAGAGCTTTCATTTGGCCAAAACGGACTTACGGTTTGGAAGTTACGCCCGTTTCCGTGAATGGGTGTAATCTGGCATCGACTAGTAATCACTTGGATGAAGCGACGAAGCATCATTAGCTTGGATCATGGAGCGACTCGTGGGACCAACTCGGCTCGCCGCCTAGGGATCGCCCTCATTTCCTGTTCGTGGACCAACCCGGCTCGTGGTGGCCCCCCGGACCACGAACCGCTCGTGATGCGTACCTGGACTACGACCCGCTCGTGATGGTCAGCTCCAGCATCTCCACTCTAGCTCGTCACCCCAGTTCATGGTGCACACCATGGTCATGAACCGCCTGGGCCTGCGCTTGCTGCACTCTGTTTTGACTTGTTCTAAAGGCTATTTTCACTCCAACTTGCATGGATCATATTACATGTGTCATATCATGACTTGGAGAGGATTTCTGGACGTTTTCCACAAAATTTCGAGATTTTTGGGATGCGTGCCATGTGTCCCGTGAACCACCTGCAGTAAATGGCTATAAATACACCATTTGGAGGAATTTCTAAGGAATTTTGGCCATTCTTCTTCACGGCTTCCACCATTAACAACGCAAGGACTTCGCATGCTTAACAAGGCCAATTCAACTCAGTTTAACATGAGGATTTCGTGTATAAAATCATTTTCTTTTCTCCTCTTCTTCACTAAAATACAAGGATGTGGTATGTAATTGGATCTCACGGATTGTGAGACAGGTTTGTAACTGTAATTTCTTAGGATTTAAGGAATTATAAAGTGGACGTAGGCTTGCTTTGAGCCGAACCACTATAAAAATATCGTGTGTCCTTTGTTTTTATTACTTTATCTATACTATGTGATCTAAGATTTGTGATTGTGAGGACTTCATACAACATTTGGGTGTTAAGCCCAGATTTTGGTATAACAGCATACCATCTTAAGGAATCGAAATCCTACAGTTTTTTCCAGCATGCTAAATTCGCCAAACGACGGTGTTTTCAACCATTCTAACTTCCCTATGATATCGAAAAACATACCAAACAATAGTTAGGCCTGTCAAATCTGACCCTAACCCTTTTACCCAGCCCATTTACCCTAATATTAATAGGATTGGGTTTGACCCAATTAATTTTCCCCATTTTCTAACCCAACCCGCATCAGCCCATGAAACATAGGGTCTAAAATCAACGCAACCCATTTAACCATTTACCCTAATTTCCCTTCAGATCTACGAGACACCATAACCCTAGTCTTCGAATCATCATAGAAAAAAAGCGCTTCATCAGATCTTCTCTTCTTTAGTTGTTTGAAAATTGCCGACTTCATCGACTTTGTTCGAAATCAGTTCTAGCTTGATACAAGTAAGTCCGGTTGTAGTTTGTTTTTTTTATTGTTTTTGTTTGCAATTTTTTTCGACTTTTAATTTTGGTTGTTATTGTTTTTGAATAGCAAGCGGTAAAGGCAGCTACTGGAGGAATGCTCCTTTCTAGTGAACTCTAGCCTTTCGTCGCTGTGGTTTTCTCGCTTGTGCCTCCTTCAACGTATTTCAGTGAATGCTCCTTCGTAAAGGTATTTATTTTTTTATTTTTTTATTTATCTATAATTGGTTGTTTGCGTTTCTTACAACTGGGCTAGTTCTATTTATTTATCATGATTTGTTTTAAATCTGATCCAAGTTCAATTATTATTATTCTTTTTTCCTTTGGGGGATACTGAAAATAATTTTGAAGTAGATTAGATTGTGAATTAAATATTTGAAGAGATTGTATGTATTATATGGTTACAATCTCAAGTAAACATTAATTTCCTTAAGCGTAGCTTTTAACTGCTTTTGTAGAAGAGCAACTACAAGATGAGTAAAGTAAGGCTCAGTATGAGAATTGTTTCTCAAAACTGGATCATATTCTGTAGCTCATCATAGAATATTTTCGCTTGGTTTTTTATAATGATTTCATATAAAAATGTTAATTACCTTTTTTGAGGATACACTCTTTGAACTTTTCAGTAAAATATCTTAATATCCCTAAAACAACTTTGATAATTCATAGGCGATAAGTCTTAATAATTCAAGGAATTTAAGTACATAGAGTGACTTATCTCCCTAATGTATACAGTGTGTTTTCATTAAATTCTATTGTTTCATTTTTGTTGATTCTTCCAGTTATATTAATTTAATCCAAACACTATTGGAATAAAAGTCATGTCCAGCTATATTAATTTTTTTCAAGTTTTAATTTTGGTTGTTATTTTTACTGGGCCTTTATTGCGGTTGGTGATATGAAATGCATGCATGCATCATTCCTAAATGTGTAATATGTTTTCCTCATGTACATTTTACACAATGAGAGATAGTTTGTAAGAGAGTATAATGTGCATGCTTAAATTAAAACTTTTGCTTCTTGTTTAAATTGGATCATCTGCTCTCATTTTAATACTGCTACCTTAGAATTTTAATACTATATTCATGCAGGTGAGTTTACTTCAAACTGATTGCTACATGCATGTGCCCAACTACTTCTGTACCATCCAGTTATGATCTAAACTTATTATTGATTGCCTTTTTAATGGTTCGTATTAGTTCATCAACCATAAGAATATCATCAGTATTAGTTAGACTTGTTTTCCCGAGGCTTGAACTTTATTTTGTTGTAATAATGTCAAGCTAAATGTGGCAACTGTGATTATCAGACTTGTTTACAGCTCATAGCATTATGTAATTAATATTTTCTTGTGATTTTAAGGTAATAAATTATGGATTTGATAGAGCATGATAATGTTGTTATGGAGGATATGGAGAATGAACCTAATTCGGTAAATAGTTCTGTAGGAAAAAATCGAGTTAGGAGTACTCATTCTGAAGTTTGTGAGTATTTTCAAAAAAATGAAGTTGCTAAAGGGGAAAACCAAACATGTTATTTTAAGGAATACAAGACGTGATACATTTGAGGGGGTAAATATGGTACTTCCAATCTAAGAAAACACATACCGGATTGTTCAATGATAAGTGCCATAGCATTGAAACAAAGTCAGACTATTTTTAATCAGAACAAATATAGAAAATTAATGGCCAAGGCAGTCATTAAGCATAATCTGCCATTTATGTTTGTTCATTATGAAGGCGTTCGTGATATACATTCATATCTTAACAATAGAGTTTTATCCTTTTCGAGAAATACATCCCGTGTAGATGTTTTAAAAATATATGAAAAGGAAAAATCCAAGCTTAAATGTTTTTTGAAAACTTGTATGGGAAGGGTTAGTTTGACAACCAATTTATGGACATCGGTTAATACAGATGGCTATATCACCCTAACTGCACACTTCATAGATAACGGATGGAAATTGCAGAAAAAATTGCTAAGTTTTTGTCTTATGCCACCCCTCATTCCGGAGCTGCTATTTTTGGAAAGATATCTAGTCTTTTACTTAGTTGGGACATTGAAGATAAAATATTTGCTTATATGTTGGATAATGCTTCTTCCAATGACAAATTTGTAGAGCTATTAGAGTCCCACCTAACATATCGTAATGCCTTGATGGCAGATGGACAGCATTTGCATGTGCGATGTACAACACATATTTTAAATTTAATGGTACAAGATGGTTTAAAGTGCATTGCTTCGTGTTTAAGTAATATAAGGGAAAGCATCAAGTATATTAAAGGTTCACAATCAAGATATTTCAACAACTCAAAAATCCTATTCTCTCACTCATGGCGAAAGATGTTCTAGCCGTGCCTATTACTACCGTTGCCTCCGAAAGTGCATTTAGCATTAGCGGAAGGGTTTTAGACGATTATCGTAGTTCTCTTAAGGATGAAATTGTGGAAGCATTACTTTGCACGTGTGATTGGTTGTATGGAAATGCTATTGCATTGGAAGTGGAACAAGAAAATGAAGATATTTCAAAATTTCATGTTGATGCCGAGCAGCTTATTGAAGTTTCTACTCCATCCGAGTGTCGTAGTATAAGCCTATAAGGTACTGACATATTTTTCCACCTGAAATATTAAATGTTTTATTCTTGCATGATCTTGGTTTTAATAACTTGAAAAAATAGATAGTTGCCTCTTTAACTGGTTTGACTAATTTGCCTGAAATATTTTACAGATACTGGAGCAAACATGACTTCTGCAGATGTTGTGAGAGGACAACCAAAACATGATGTAGCTCAAACTTTCTCTTCTTTATTGCGGTTGGTAAATTCTTCTTTAGAATTTTTGCTGGAAGCTCGTTAGTTGTGAACTGTTTTCTCATTTACAGCCCATTTAGTTAATTATATTTGTCGTAGCCTTTGATAAAATGAAATTGTGTTTTTGTCACTTTTCATTTTCACATATATTTACGTCGAATTTTAGGTAATAGTTACAATTTTAGTAGTGAACTTGTACAGATTTTTTTGTTGCTTATGATCATATGCTTTATATTAACCAAACAAACCTTTCTGGATATAACATACCAAAATAGTTTATGTTACATGTGCATCGTTCTTTCTTGTAATTTTGATCTGAAAATAGCTATGATTTGATAAGTGTATCTTAATTAAACCATGGGTCGAACCATGAACTGGTGCTTTTACCATCTTTGAAATTTCTTCTAATACCTTTTTAGCTAGATCTCTATGCATGAGCGTAAGATTGAAGTAGCCTGATTGATCAGTCTTTTGAACTATGTTCCAGAAATACCAAATCTTTTAATGACAGTGTATAACCGGTTTCTTTTACCCCATTTCTTTCATTGAGAAAATAGCAAACATCAATGCATGTGAACATTGCTTCAAATTTAAGGCTCCCCATGTCTTCACATTCAAGTTGATTACATGGTCCAAAGCTTGTTCTAGGTGAATACAAAGATAGGTGAACATTGATTATTATGTTGATATTCTAATTATATGAAATATAGGTTAAACAATAATGAACAAGATAAAGTCACTAGTTTCACTTGTTTAATTACCTGGGAATATTAAAACTTCGTACATTCTAGGTGAACAAAATGGTTTACCATTCAGTTAACATATATTTCCTTGCATACGTTTTGTTTAACATAGCATTAATGCCTTTATTTATTTATTTGAGTGGGTGGTATTTATGCAGTACAATTGGTTCTTTCGACATTAGCCCATCCTTTAAGCTATGCATTCCATCTGGTATGTTAATAATAGAATGTTTATGTGTATGGATGCTATATGTATGTACAAATACAGTTATGGTTTCTAAATCATTGTTATATGGCTTTAGATCCAATATATGTCAACAAACATTGATCTGGTTTATGGGTAAACCAATATAACTATGATTACTGTACTATACAAGGTTATGGATCTTAATAATCAATTTGTTTGAACACTTCTCTAGGTTATACTTCCTAACTGTATAAAAGATGAAAGCAGATGCATATATATATAAACGCATTGAAATAGACAGATAAATATCAACATAGAATGATATGGGCATGTATAATAGTTATTTTTATTTACTTTATGTAAGTTAAATTGTTGATACACTATCATTAAAAGATATGGTTGCGATGTCAGTTTATGATCATTTTAAGTGGTAAAAGAAATGGGTTATACACTAATATGCCATCTCTATGCATTAGTTGGCTCTTAAGTGTACATATATGATAATATAAGACTGAAGAAGTAATTAAACACTAATATTTATATATGCATGTACATTTTTTTCTCAGCTTAATGATCAATCAACCGTTATTTCCCATCAGTTGTGTATGTATGTAAATGTAGTGCCAATTTGATGAAATTTTTAGTTGGTATTAAGGATAATTGTAGCTAAAATCAATGTGTAACTAAAAATAAGCAATTACTCAATGCTCTCTTGTTAATTTAATGATAAAAATTACTATGATTTGTGTATACCATTTTTATTGCTATTTTCTTGCTGAGAATGTCTATTACAGTAAATAATGAATGTTAATCTAATTATTTTATGTTCCTTGAAGTTTAATATGTGTTTCATTTACCCACCGTTTTCATTTGTACCAATAGCTTGCATATCATATTTCAATAGCTTGCATATCATTCATATCTAACAGAAACATATACTTGCAGCAGACTTGTGAATTTATGGTTGTATCTTAGCATTATGGATTTCTTAGGAAACAACTACCTACTTACCATCATAGTACAATTTCAATCTCTCTGCCAAGTTTTCTGATTAGGGTCTCTAACTTTACTTTCATTTTTTTTTTTTAGGTGGCTTGGGTTCGGAAGCTGGACAAAAGCAGTGGAACTTTCTGTATTTTCATTTCTATGAGTTTGCACTGAAACGTTTTAGTTTCATTTGTATGTTCATGATAATTACGAATCTTTTAGTTTTAGTGTTGCAGTTTGTAATTATATGATGCAGAACTTTCAAATATTCTAGTTGTAATAGCTAGTTCAGTTTTCTGTTTGTTGGAGCAAAATTTGGATTTTGTGTTGAATTGGCAATATCATAGTGCAGTTTTCCATTTTTTAGTGCTATTTTTGATAATATGATGTGCATCAGTTCACTTTCTTATGCAGTTTTTTCTTTTTTAAATGCAGAATTGATAATAAATGGTGTATTTTTTCCAATTTTTAATGTTGATCTTAATGCTTAAGCTGCGGTTATTTTTAACGGGTCCGTTCGGGTCAACCCTTTTATTATTCGGGTCGGTCGAGTTGACCCGTTTATTAATTGGGTCAAATGGATCGGGTTTGTTTATCTCTTAAATAAGTCGGGTCAAATTCTACACAACCCTTTTATACCCGACCTGACCCATTTGACAGGCCTAACAATAGTAGCAACATATAGAATCAATCAAAACATTAAAACATCAATTACCTAGGCTATTGCAGATCAAACATACCCTAAATCTAGGATTTTCCCCTTAGCCATGTTTAACCATATCTAACTATAGGATTAGCAAACTTAGTCCAAATTAACTCAAATTTAGACTAGCGACATAAAATAATATTTTAGAATTTCTACATATTTTTCCAAAAAAATTAGATGTATAATTTCGCTGATTACCCCTAATCACCCCTAATTAGCCATAATTAGTGTATAAACATACAAATCACTCACCTTAGCCACAAATGAATGTTAGTTCTAAAACTTATATTGATTTGGCACGGGTTCCTATGCAGTGCGGCAGCTCCAACTCTGATTTGGTGTTAATCAGACTTGATTTGACGTAGATTTGATCAATTAGTGATTATAAAGCAATTAGAGTGAGATTTAGAAGATGGAGGCCATGATTACGTTTAGAGGAATGCTTGTGGCGGCTGGAAAAATGAAAGGTACCTAAACCCTTTCAGCCCTCCCATAACCCTAATCCCGAAATGGTTTATGGGCCTAGCTGTTAATCACCCTATTATGCCCGATTAAGCTGTTTTCCATATTCCAAACCTTATTTCAGCCATATCTCCCAAACGGTAAGTCTGTTTGATTAATGTGACCACTCTACGGAATGAGAAACCATCATTTGAATCCAATGGAAGTATTTTCAGGTCAAAACTCCTTGCTAATCAAAATTTATAGGCGAAACAAGATTCGCTAGGGGCAAAGCAGTCATTTAAAATTTGGCAAAAATCGCGAATGTGGGAAATGACTCCAATAGTCGTTTCCCAAAGTTACAGGACCATATGACTTCGTATGAGAATAAAATAAATATTCTACAATCCTCCGATATGTAGAATGCGGGTCATTACACTCTCCCTCCTTAAGAGCTCTGGATATGACTCCCTTATGCTCTCCTCGGTTTCCCAAGTACAGTCATTCTCATTATCACCCCACTGAATCTTAACCAGTTTCGCTGTCTTCCTCCGGAGTTGCTTCGTATCGCGTCCGATAATACGAACTGATATGCGGTTTCCAACTGCCTCGAGCTCTATCTCGATATCATCCAACTGATCTAGTGAAATAGTCATATCAGAATCGTGCACAAACTTCCTAAACTGAGAGACATGAAATACGCTGTGCACTCCCGCCATCTTGTCAGGTAATCCAACTTTATGCTAAATTCCCAACTTGTTCGAGAACTGGAAATGGATCAACTAAACTTGGTGCTAATTTACCCCTTCTACCAAACTGAGTCACACTCTTTAATGGAGAAATCTTGACGAATACCAAGTCACCAATGGAGAATTTCAATTCTCTTCGTCTTTTATCAGCATAACTCTTCTGTCTATATTAGGCAGCCTTCATTCGCTGTTAAATAACCTTGATCTTACCTAAAGTTTCTCTTATTACATCTGGCCCAAGAACAAATTTCTCATTGGTTTCTAACCAACATGATAGTGAGTTGCACGGTCTTCCTTACAAAGCTTCAAATGGAATCATACCAATACTGGACTAATAACTGTTATTATATGCGAACTCAACCAGATGCAAATGCTCATCCCATGACACTCCAAAATCCAATATACGAGCTCTTAAGAAATCCTCTAATAAACGATTCACCCTCTCTGTTTGACCATTGATTTGGGGATGGTACGCGGTATTGAGATGTAATTCTGACCCTAAATCCTCTTGTAAGCTCTTCCAAAACCCACTAGTAAATAATGGATCTCGGTCACTTACAATATCTTTAGGTACTCCATGAAATCTCACTACCAACTTCATATACAGTTCCGCTAACTTAGTTGTCGTTCTATTCGACTTGATCGGTATAAACCTTGCACTTTTGGTCAACCGATCCACAATCACCCAAATACTATCATGACCCAATCTAGTCCTTAGTAAACCATCAATGAAATCCATTGGGACTTGTTCCCATTTCCATTCGGGAATTTCCAACGGTTGTAACAAAGCACTAGGCTTCTTTTACTCGGCTTTAACTAGTTAGCAGTTCATGCACTTAGATATAAACTTCCCAACGTCTCTCTTCGTCCCTTCCCAGTAGTAGGTCTGCTTCATGTCTCGATACATTTTGTTACCACTGGGATGTATAGTCAGTTTCGAATGATGACACTCTCTAAGCACTTTATCCCTCAATCCATTAACATTGGGTACAACCAGTCTCCCATTCATTCGAAGCCATCCTTCTTGATCAAGTCCATACTCGTTCATTTCCTCACCGTCGATACCCACTTCTAACTTCGAGATGATTTCCAATAGATTAGGATCGTCCCTCTAACTGGAACTGATCTGCTCAATCAAAGTCGGTCTGATCGTTGAACTTGCTAACATCTCTGGATCTTATTCACATTTAGGTCTGAAATCATATCCCGCGATATACTCTAGTTGCTTCCATTCCAAAAACATGGCCCCCAAATTGGCATGTCTCCACATTGCCCTTCCCAAGTGTGTATGCGATATTAAAATCATATGAAGCCAAGAACTCTAACCATCTCTGTTGACAAAGATTTAAATCCCTCTGAGAGAAAATATACTTTAATGATTTAAGATCAGTAAACAACTCGAATCTTTTGTCCAAGAGATAATGTCTCCACATCTTTAATGTGAACACGATCGCTGTCAATTCCAAATCATGGATAGGATATATTTTCCCATGTGATTTCAATTGCCGACAAGCATAAGCCACAACCCTACCTCCTTGCATCAGTACAGCACCTAGTCCGGTACCACAGGCATCTGTGTATACCGTCATCTCTTCGTTCCCCTTAGGAATAACTAATACTGGCGCACACGTTAACTTCTCTTTTAGGGTTTTAAATGCATTCTCACACCTTTTGTCCTAAACAAAAGCTTGATTTTTTTTAGTTAACTGAGTTAACGGTGCCGCTATTTTAGAGAAGCCTTGGATAAACTTACGATAGTATCTCGCTAATCCCAAGAAACTTCTCATGTCCGTTTCATTCTTGGGTGTAGACCAATCTTGCACCGTAGCTACATTCGCACGATCCACGACAATACCATTTTCTGAAACAACATAGCCCAAGAATCTCACTTCTCTCCTCCAAAAGTGACACTTAGAAAATTTTGCTTTCAATTGGTGTTTCCTCAACACCTCCATCACTGTCCTCAAATGTTCCTTGTGTTCTTCCTCTGTCCTCGAGTAAACCAGGGTATCATCCACGAACATAAGAACAAACTTATTTAATTGATCCATGAAAACCCTATTCACAAGATCAACAAAATATGAAGGTGCATTGGTCAACCCAAATGGCATGACCAACCACTCATAGAATCCAGACGGAGTACAAAATGTCGTTTTAGGTATACTCTCAGCTGCTACTCGGAGCTGATGAAATCCTATCGTGAGATCCAACTGGGAAAACGCTCTTGCTCCATTTAATTGATCAAACAAATCATTTATCCGTGGAAGAGGATACTTATTCTTCCTAGTCACCTTGTTCAACTCGTGGTAGTCCACACATAAGCGAAGGGAACCATCGGCCTTAGTAGCAAATACAACTGGTGCTCCCCACTTGGAAACACTTCTTCGAATAAATCCCTTCTTCAAAAGATCGCCTACTTGCACTTTGAGCTCTTGCTGCTCCCTTGGCGCCATACGACGAAGTGCCATCACTATAGGTCTAGCATTTTTCATTAAATCAATCAGAAAATCGATCTCTTGGTGTGGTGGAAGTCCGGTCACTTCCTCGAAGATATCTGGATACTCGCCAGCAATAGGCACATATGATAACTCATCATGCGGGATGTCGAGGGAATTTAGAAAACTAGCCATCACCCCATCACTAGGTAGGCAACCCAATACCATCCTCTGCCCATCATCCACCCTAATGGTCACCGAATACCCCTTACAGTCTACCACCACCCCATACTATGGAGCCAATCAACTCCCAAAATAATGCCAAACCCAGTAAAGCCCAAACAAAGCAATCACAAGCAAACATACATCCATGACTCCATAAGGCCAAATTTCGACAAATCATACAAAGGCTAGTCGAACCACTGATCGGGTTCATCACAATTAAAGGTCTATCGACAATCTTGGGTTCCAATTCCAACCTATCTACCAGGTCACTAGACATGAAGGAATGGGAATCCCCGGTATCAAACAATACTCGAATAGGAACATCATAAATAGAAAGCATACCTTGAATAACGACAGCCTTTCCCATCTACGTCGCAGTTGGGGAATTCGACAAAGAAGGAACATCGTTGATAGCATAAGCTTTCACGATCTGCTTCTCCTTAGAAGGTTGAGGGCGTTTATCCTTGTGAAGTCCCACTTGTCCACAATTGAAGCACTTCCTGTCCGCTGGTTTTGCTCGACAATCTATGGCATAGTGGCCCTTCTTGCCACAACTAAAGCACTCGATATCTTTCTTATTCTTCTTTTTCTGACCATCCTTGGCTTGGTTTTGTTATCTCTTATTATGAGAATTCTTATTGCCGTCACCATTTGCCTGTGGTTTCGGCTCCTCTGCATATGTAACAACGACCTCAGTCTTTGGCTTAGGGTAAAGGCTCTCCGACCTCAATGCGTTTCCCACAATAAATTCGAAAGTCTCATCGATATGGTTTATACGTCTTTCCCCTAAGTATCCATCTAGGGCAGTTATGAACTTCTCGTTCTTCTTCTCGGTAGTATCGATAAGAGATAATCCATAATTTGATAAAGTATCGAATTCAGCAACATATTCCGAGACTGCCCTACCATTTTTCTTAAGCTCCAAAAACTTCCTAAACAATCATGATTTCTAAGCAGCTCAAATGTACTTGTCACTGAAGTGAGTCTTAAACTGATTCCAAGTAATTTGATCCTCGGGAATAGCCGCTTTAATGGCATTCCACCAATTCATAGCCCGTCCTTGAAGCTGACGCGATGCTAACTTTCTCTTCATTGCATCATCGATACCCAAATCCTCGAAGATGAACTTACAACTATCAAGCCAATCTTGAACCTCCGTAGCTGATTCTGTTCCATGGAACGGCTTCCCACCAAGACTAGTATAATACTTCTTAAGCTTGGCGAAAACGTCTCTAGGCGCTTGCACTACTACACCTCCACCGTTAGCAGCATTAGGAACTGCTCCCTGAGCATTCCTAAGTACCTCTCGCATGAAGGTTGTAAACATCGTCCTAATATCAGGGACATTCCCATTGTTGGCCCCTAAACCCGCTCCTTCTTTAACTCCTGATGCGGGATTCCTCACTGTGCCCCTCATATTTCGGCTCATCGTTCAATCTGTAAAGAGAAGGCGATTAACCATCTCCTTTGTGGTGCCAATGCAGTGCGACTTCATCCTTAGATATACTAATAGTATATATATATAGTTTTTGAAAACTAAAATATCACAAATACGCGCTCTCATATACGTATACTATCTGTCCCTGATGCCCTCCCCTAGGTTAAACTACGCAACCTAGGCTCTAATACCAAGTGTGACGGCTTCCTCGAACCATCAAACATTTCCCCGAAATGCGTTGTGTCGATGCCAACTGGCACGGGACGATCGTTAAAAGAAAGTGTTAAAACGATGAATCATCGAGAACCTGTAGTATATCTCATAGCGCATGGAATAAAATATAATAATAACATACTTGATATAAAACATGTGAGACAGTGCATAAGCTGAAAACAAAATCATATCCATTAGAGTAGCGAAATCCCAAAATATAGCTTATGACCCACACCATTATTACAACTTCAAAATACTGCCTCTAAAAAGGAAATAAAAGAGGTACGCTACTAATGCCCAAGCAGTGACCAGAAATAACACAGGGAGAATATATGTATATAGTACGTGGAAGCTTCTTGCTCGTCTCCGGACAACTACTTATGCATAACCACCTAACTTGTCCCTAGTCTGCTCGTTTAGGAGCACCCAGAGTAATAAGAAGAGACATAAAACTATGGGTCAGATGAAAGTCTGGTATGAGCAATAGCAAATCTATACCACTAAATCACTACAAGAAAAACCGCATATAGCAGCGGCAGAATCCGCTTCTAATCCGTCGCAATATTGGCTTTAGCGACGGATTTCCTACAAAACATGGTGGTCGGTAAAAACCATGACGGTAATTGTGTCAGATTTTGCGATGGACTTTAGCATGAGTTTTCCGACATTTTTCCATCATTTTACTAATTATATAATATAAAAATAATTTTATTTATTAATTTAGTTTTAATTTATTTACCAACTATTTACCGATGGATAAGTAATTTATAATAAATTATTATTTATAAAAAGCATTGGTAAACCCTTAATAATTTCCAAAGGATTAGCGATGGAAAGTAAATTGGGGTAAACTTAACCTCACTTTTTTGTTGGTAATCCGCCGCTATTCCCCTTCTGATCTGCTTATATAAACATATACATATATATATACACACACACAAAACAAACATCATTCAACTATGAACACTGAAATAAATGACAAATTAAAGAAAATAAAAATAAATTAGCCAACAATATTAATTTGGAACTAAAAAGAACATTCATAATCACATACAAAAAAACCACAACATTCATACACAAAGCTGAATTATGAACAACAAAGCTATTCAGTTAGTGCTAACATTATCCCAAGTACGAACACATATCATATATAACCATACTAAAACCACATGATGCCATATTTGCACCAAAATAATTCCAACTAACATACCCAACCAGCTTACGAAGATGATGATGACGAATTCGCAGCGAAACCGAAGGTGAACGCAAAACGGTAACGTTCATGCTGATGTACATGTAATGCTGCAGCTACAAATTCCGAAAAGTCAACCACTACGTCTGTGTTTGCGTCAATCTATTCAATAAATATGTGAAATAATGATCAAATTTCCAGTTAAAATCCTGGAAAGAACTACTGAGCATAAGTATAAATGTAATCAGACTATACACTATAAGGATAGAAGTATGTTTTGATGATATGATTGAATTTAAAGAATGTTTTGATGACATGGATGAATTTAAAGAAGTGTCTAGGTTTGATTTAGTTAACAATGTGAAGATAGTATTTTAACTTTTTTTCCTTCATTTTGATAACATCACTTATCTAGCATTATAATGTGAAATGAATGAATTATACAGATTTTGTTACCAACTATTTGATAACAAATTTGGGCAATAGAGGTGGTGAAGTGAATATTACCATTTGAAGAATTTCCATGATGCAAGGCTCCTTTAATTTCCATTGAGGATCCTTTTCGAGTGCCTAAAATTAGGGAATAGAAATTCAACAAACTTATGGTAAGAGACTAGCATCATCAGTTTAGCCTGATGTTAAATGTTTACCGCATCAAACATGAAATTTCCTAGCAGATAAAATATTATAGTATTTGGCCTTCTTCAAATTCATCCATGTGACCAATATAGCAGATCAATATTACAGTATATCCATGTGACTAATATTGATCCTTCATATGTAGAGTTTCATCTGAGTGTGAACTTAATGTTGCACGATATAAATGGAGAATGTGACCAAATTAAACATCTTCCTAACTAAAGTTCTTAATTGTGGACTGTACATCAAGAGACCTCCCATGAAAAATGTTAAAATGTCTTTGTAAATGAAACATTCATTTCATACTATAATGCGGAGAGTTGTCTTTTATGTAAAATCAATTAACAAATGCACAGAGTTACCTTTTTAACAAACAACTTGTTATATTATTCATTGTCCACTTGCCGGACTACTAAACAGAAGGCAAACTACAAAATATGCAAAATATGGAAGCAGTGATTCGATGTAGCAGCAAGTTATATATACTGTGATGCTAAGTTAACCAATGTAATTCCACTTTGCACATGCTTTTGGTTCCAGATCCATTGAACACTGGTTTTCATGTCAAACTACTTTTTTTTTACTTAAACCGCTAGTGCAAATAACGATCTAGAACGGTGAAAAACAGTGTTCAAAGTTTCAAACAAGTACTATGATGCTAAATCCGAGGGACAAATTTATAGATTCATCAAATAAAAATGATGACAGAAGGTTATGTTTGCATACATACATTATTATGGCCACTGCAATACCATCAAGGATGAAAGTACTATATGTAATATGTGTCCCCATTCATAAATCTTATACTTCTCCAGCTACAAAATTCACTTCCGTAAATAACTCACTGCCACTGTTTTTAGCATATTTGCTTCCTTCATTGTTATAAATTGTTTTGTAAAATGTTGTGGTTTCATACATGAAAATGTAATAATGCAGACAACTGGGTGTGATTCGAATAAGATGATTCATTCAAAATAATGTACATAGCTGAAAACTAAAAAGTGATATGGATATAAACAGCAAGTTTCAAAGTTTTCAATAGCACATTAGTAAATAACGATGTAGAACAATCAGAAACAACAAATAAGGGCAGTAGAAGCAGCATCGGAAAAGTACCTTGTATTAAAAAAATGTGCAGCACAAAAAAATGTATGGATACCTTGTAACATGGTTGATGCTGAGGGAGAATACTGAAAAAATATACTTCTTAATGTTGAACATGTCATTAGCTTCTTAACGCTAAACAAATACGCTTTCAGCGCTATATTCAGCGCCTTTTATTGCAAACAAACGCAACCTAAACAACAAAATATTGGATCTGTTCTATAGTTAGGCTTGCATGTTCTCAAGGAGAAAAAACACCAACTGAAATCATTATCACTTGGAATTATTAAAAACTTGTAGTTAAAAAAAAACATATTGATTGGCATAGGCATGTATGTTATGATATTCAATGAATTAGAGTTATGTGACCTTATTACATTCATATGAAGCTTCATAAGGACAATCAAGTGAATTGTACAAGTGTGTATCTCACTTGCATTGTAAATAAGGCATTTAAACAAATAACAAAGGAAAGCCTGGTATGCATTTGTAACCATTAAGATTTAAAGTTATAACAATTAAAGCTTAGATTCAATAACTATAAGCCACTTGATCATATTTGATATAGTCCTAATTTAACTCTAAAGTCGAGATAAGAATTAGTTAAGATATTTTTCCATCTTCTCTCACATGTATGTACTTATGAATATGCATGCACTCATTTAATTAAATCGAATAGGAAATCATGATTAAATTCAGTTTCAAATATTCGTAAATATAGACTGAAAGCTATTTATAAGAACATCATCTTCAAAAAGCAATAACAAGACTTTGAAAGCTGTTTTAAGGGCCCAACAAGCATAATGTGAAAGCATAATATCAAAATCAGAACCTTGACAGTCCCATTAATCAGTCTACCAAATTGGATCTAGAAAATCAAACTATTTCTGAAACAGAATGTGGACGAAACCAAACTAGATCTAGAAAATCAAACAAACAAAAACAAAATTGAATAAGATGCTACAATGAATGTAATCGACGCGCTATCACAAATAACAGTAGGCGGAACTCAGAATGATAGAGAACAAAGTAGCCATCAACTGTTGTCACGTCTAGGCGTAGCCTCACCGGCTTTACTATCTACGGTTTGCGGCGATGGATGGGAGAGAGGCGATCTGCGGTTTTACTAGGATCTAAAATTGAAATGAGGAGGAAATTTTTTATTATTTTGTTGAATTATAAACGGAGAAATTGAATTGGGGATCCCGAAAAAATGGCAAAGAGGTATCACACAAATAAAAGGCGGACAAAGGAAAAATAATATGTTTTGAGCCAAAATTTCTAGATTGCGGCGATGGAATTTGAAGGTGGAGCCAAGACGCAAAACTTGAAGTCTTGAAGCTAAAGTTTCGCTCCAGAAATAATTTCTTTACTGGAAATTATAGGTACAAAAGTAAATATGGAAGTAATAGAACATTAATTATTAAAAATTATTTATTGATTGTTGAGTATTTGACAATAGTTATTTGATAGAAAAAAATTTATTATTAGTTATATTTATATGTTCTTACACCTTAAATGAATATTTACAGTAATTTACCGAAAAGGAAGTAGGAATGAGTAAAAATATCTTTCTTAAAACTATTAATTATTATCATACTATATTATTAATTATTAAAAATAACTATATTCGTGATTATTAATTATTAATATTTAATCAAACCATATTATTAATTATTACAAATAACTATAAACTATAAAAAATATTACATCATAATTATTAAAAATAATTATAAACCATTAAATAATTCTTATTAATATTAAAAATATTAATTAGAAATCATTATATAATATAAAAATAATTTAAATTGTTAACCGTAATTTATGAATTATCAGATATAATAAATTATTAGATAATATAGTAAGTATACATTATTATTTACACGTTATCATTATAAATTATTAATTAATTAATTAACTATACCATATTGCAAATTTGTAAAAATAATTATAAACCATTAATTATTAAATATTAAATATGTCAATTATTATTAAACCATTGATTATTAAAAATTACTTATTTATCTATATTATTAATTATTATTATTATCTCTTAATTATTTAGTAATTATTAATTAATCAATACTAACTATTGAACTTTATTTACTATTAATGGTAATTATTTATTTTTTGTTATTAATATATTGTTATTTACATTAATTATTTAAAATTTAATTTTACTTATCAATTACTTATTAAAAACATAAGAGTAAAAAAATTTAAGAAGAAGACACATACCAATCCCTTGCAAATCCCTTGAAAACCTGCTGCAAAATAGCTTCAAATAGATGACGGTAAACTGCCACAAACTGCAGCGGAATTTAGCGACGAACAAATGAAGACGTTAAACTATTGCAATTTGCTATGGTTTAGCGATATAAATCAGAACTCGACGGTATTATTTTAGAACAAGTTAAAACAAAAAATCCTAGAAAATATCCCTTACAGATTCCACGAAAATCCGTCGCTAATTTGCGATGGAATTTTCTGCTGCTAAAAATCTGCCGCTATTCGCGGTTTTTCTTGTAGTGAATGGAGCAATAACAGGTATAAGAAATCATACCGACCTAGACATGCAACCAAAGAGTTAGCACAACAAGATGTACAATACTCTAAGGTAACACTAACATATAGTGTAAAAATGGGAGTGTGCGTGTCATGGCGATAGTAAACATCAAACATAGCAATCATCCTCACATCTCTCACTCGGTGCGTAAAGCATACAATATCCATCGCTTTGATTACCAGATCCATTAGGGCCACGACGGAGTCCAACTCCGTACAGCTATCGCTACAACCACCTTGCCCTTTGTGCCCTGACGAAGTCCCACTCTATACAACCTCTGGTCCCACTGCACTGGTCCATAGTCAATAACCCTATCGGGTCAACTAGTCCACATAGCCCTGGTCCTGGTTCGTCTACATACCTCCTCTCTTAATGGTGAGCCAAAGTGATGGATATCGATAACCCCTTTGCACACGCTCCGTAGCAAATCCCAACTCTAGAAGTTAACTCGTTGGTTGCCATATGGATCCTGAGTAATAACTTCTCACTTATACCTCCTTTGCATCTCGGGTTTTAGTTGAGTTGGAGTTGATCTTCAGAAGAGTTCACAATCATCGTCGCGTGGTAGAAATTCAAATCCAGTTCGGTTCGTGGTGCTCCACCTGGTCGGTTCGTGAGCCTCTCCTGGTGGCGGTTCATGACCCTCTCCTGGGGCGGTTCGTGACCCCGGTTCGTGACCCTCTACTGGGGGTGGTTCGTGACCCTCTCCTGGGGCGGTTAATGACCCCTATTTGTGACCCTCTCTTAGGGGCGGTTCGTGACCCTCTCTTGGGGTGGTTTGTGAGGCAAACTCCCTTCAAGAACCGAAATCTGTAGTTTTTTTTCAACAAGCTAATTTCGCCAAACGACAGCGTTTTCCACCATTCTAACTTTCCTATAACATTAAAAAACGTACCAAACAGCAGTAGCAACATATAGAATCGATCAAAAACATTAAAACATCCATTACCTAGGCTATTGTAGATCAAACATACCCCAAATCTAGGATTTTCCCCTTAACCATGTTTAACCATGTCTAACTATAGAATTAGCAAACTTAATCCAAATTAACTCAAATTCATACCAACGACATATAATAATATTTTAGAATTTTTACATATTTTTCTAGAATTTTTAGATATATAATTTCGCTTATTCCCACTAATCACCCCTAATTAGCCATAATTAGTGTATAAACATACAAATCACTCACCTTAGCCACAAATGAATGCTAGATTTGAAACTTATATTGATTTGGCATGGATTCCTATGTAGTGCAGCAGCTCCAACTCTGATTTAGTGTTAATCTGACTTGATTTGATGTAGATTTGATCAATTAGTGATTAGAAAGCAATTAGAGAGAGATTTGAAAGATGTAGGCCATGATTAGGGTTAGAGGAATGTTTGTGGTGGCTGGAAAAGTGAAAGGGAATGTTTCTCCAAACCCTTTCAGCCCTCCTATAACCTAATCCCGAAATGGGTTATGGGCCTAGCTGTTAATCACCCTATTAAGCCCGATAAAGTTGTTTTCCATCTTCCAAACCTTATTTCAGCAATATCTCCCAAACGGTAAGTCCGTTTAATTACTATGACCACTCTGCGGAATAGTAAACCGTCATCTAATTCCAATGGAAGTGGTTTCAAGTCAAAACTCCTTACCAATCAAAAGTTATAGGAGAAATAAGATTCACCAGGGGCAAAATGGTCATTTAAAATTCGGCAAAAATCGTGGATATGAGAAATGATCCCAATAGTCATTTCCCAAAGTTACACGACCATATGACTTCGTATGAGAATAATAAAAAATATTCTATGATCTTTTGATACGTAGAATGCGGGTCGTTACAACAATGGACTATGAACAAAAGGCTACTGCACAAAGTAATTCTAAAGCCATGAATATGTTATTCTATTTATTAGATAGGAATGAATTTAACAGAGTTTCAGTTTGTAAATCTTCTTATGAAATATGGAGAACTTTACAATTTACTCATGAAGGAACCAATAAAATGAAACAGATTACGATATCGGTGTTAATTAATCAGTTTGAGTTATTCAAAATGAACGAGAATGAATCTATCTCCGATATGTACTGCAGATTCCAAGAGATAGAGCATTCCTTAATAGCGTTGGAAAAAACTTATCCAGAAGAAGACCAAGTCAAAAAAATATTGAGTTCATTGACTTCAGAATGGGATCAGAAAACATTGACGATTGAAGAAGCCCATAATGTCAGTGAAATGAAAATTGAGAAGTTAAATAGAAATTTGATGTCTTTTGAAGTACAATTATAAAAAGAAAGGAAAATAAGCCAACTGAAAAGAAATCCATAGGATTTAAAGCAAAAACAAATGGTTCTGATTCAAGTAGTGAAGATGATGAAGAAACAACCTTAATGACAAGACATTTCAAAAAGTTTCTGAGATACAGAAGGGGAAATAACTTTCAAAGAAATAACCAAGGAAGTTCAAGCAGAAATGATGATCGATGTTATAACTATAATAAACCAGGTCATATAAAGAGAATATGTCCATATCCAAATAAATCAATTCGACAGACAGAAAATAACAAGTCATCAAAGAAAAGAAAGAGGGCATACGCAACAACTTTAGATGATTTAGATTCATCACCAAGCGATGAAGAGCCAGAAATCGAAAATTCAAATATGTATTTCGCAGCAATTCAGAATTCAGAGAATGTCGAAGAAATGAATCTAAATACCGAATACACCTAAATTAATTTTTAATTTTTTTGGTCGAATGGATGTTTTGTTTGCTTTGTTCTGTTTGCTTTTTTTGTTTGCTTTATTTTGAATTTGAAAATTAAACTTTAAAATTCAAACTTGAAATTAAAAATTAAAATTTGAATTTTGAAATTCAAAATAATAATAATTATTATTAATAAAATATTAAAATAGATTTTAGATGTTAGTAACGATTAATATTTAGGAAATAATACAACCTGAAATATAAATTGATAAATTTAAAACCATAACTCAAAAGTCGTATGTCCTTTGAATTTCTGCATGTATGTCGACATATATAGAAGGTCATGTCCACATAATGACCAGATAATGAAATTCAGAATTTAAATTTCAAAAGTATAAACTTTCAAACTTGCCTCCAACTTTTCACCAACTCCCAAGGTCTGAAAAGGTGTCATTGATTTTTGAAAAGTTTTGCCTATTCAATCTCCATTTATATATCTATTCAATCTTATTCTCTCTACCTCTCATTCAGAATTCAAACTACTTTCTTCATATCTATACTCTTCAAAACTCTCTAATGGCTTCCTCTAGCAATCCTCAAACTATGAGATTATCCAAAACCATCAAAGGATATCTCAACAATGATAAAGAAGCAATCAAAACCTATGTTGCCTATGTAGCGAATGCAAAAGTCAATACGGGAGCTTTCACCATCTTTGAAGATTTTCCATCTTATGTTCTTCCTTCTCTTTTTAATCATAATGAAGTATTGAGCTTGATTGACGCTCAAGATAATGATGAAGTGTGTTATCTGAAACTCGTCAAAATGTTCTATGCAAATCTTAATCATGGCTTTTACGAAGGAGATGAAAATAAATTTTGGAGTAGCGTAAAAGCCACACAAATCATTCTAGATTGTGTAATTTTGGGCAATATCTTAAAGTGTAAAAGTATAGGCTCAAATTTTTCTGAATTCGAAATCGAAATGATGGATTTAGAAACCTGTCATCACATATTTGAAAGCGATGCTCACATGGAATTCAAAAATCGCTTTTTCCGCCCAAAAACAAGAATCGTAAACCTCCTCCTTCAACATACCATCACTCCTCATTCCGGAAACTTCAATAACCCAGCTCTCAAAGTCTAAAAGGCACTCTTTGCTATTATTGGTGGCTATGACATCAATTGGGCCGATATGATCTTAAATGAATTTAAGCCCATAGTAACATCAAAAAGAGAAAACACTTTTTACTATGGAGTTTACCTTACTCGTATTTTCAAATATTTCGGAGTTGATCTCAACGGAGAAGAATTTGTATCAAGAAAGGTGTTTGACTCCACAAGCGTACACTTTATGCAAATTCCACTCACTTTCAAGCCTTATAAGACATTCGAAGATAAATAAGCTTGAACGCAACAAGAATAAGAGCCTATGGATATCGAAGAAGAAGAAACTTCTTTAGAAAGTGTAAAGTGTCCACTCAACACTAGAACCATTTCCAAAGAGACGCTTTTTCAAAATCAAGTGAAAATAGTCAAAAATAAAAAGAAGCTCAAAAGGAATCTTACCAAAATGACTAAGTTCATAAGAAAAATAGGAAGAAAACTTGGAATTTCATCTTCCCCCTTATCGTTTGCTGAAATCTAGCCTATCTAATTTAAAGTTATCTTTAATTTTTTCTTGTATTTGCTTTCAAATCTCGTATTTAGTGTCCCATAATTAGCTGGATGTATTTGCTTTTTAAGAAGTAATGAATGGAGTTTTATTCATGTCAAACTATCTTTAAGTTACCGTGAAAACATTGGAATTAAATATATTAATATGACATAACAACGAATAACTTAAAATTGAAAATTTCAAATTTTTTTTACATAGTATGTTGACATACATATGTCACTATGTCGATGTATAACTGCCAGTTTTTCCAAATTGTTCAAAATTTAAATTTAAATAACTAACTAATGACCAATCAAATCCATGAATTCGAGACCCTATTTAAACCTAGTTCTTCCAGAAAAACCCATTATATCATTCCTCTCTATTTAATTCTTATAAAAAATATGGCAAATCCAATTCATAACTTGAGTGAAAATCTTGAAGAGACTTTGAATTCTTTTAAGAACATCCTATCCATAGTACTACGAAACCAGCGTCATCTTGAATTATGTCAAATCAAAATGGTAGAGCAACAAGAGAAGCACTTTGAAGCCATCCGTTGGCTAATCTCTTCACTTTTCAGAGACGAACAAAACATTCTCGTTAAAGCACCACCCACAAAAGAAGATGATCTGGGGAGGTCATTAAAAAGGATCTAATCTTTAGGGAAATTGGATGGGAAGAAGTTCCATGAGACGTTTGATTGTTTGGTATGATTTGATTAGATTGATTTGTTTGAATTTGTTTGGATTGCTTGACTTAAAACCTGTATATATATTTACTGAAACATACGTAAGCATTGCTTGGATTTACAAAGCTTGTACGTATATGAACCGATACTCTTGTAAATATTAAACATTTGGTATTGGTTTATTTTATAGTCATGAATCTAGGGGAGTAATTTATTTAGGGGGAGTACATTTAGAATCATTTTTTTTATAATGACAAAGGGGGAGAAATTATAAAATAAGGAGAAAGTTATACAAAGTATGTAGAATTCATGATGACAGGGGAAGCATTAGAAGAATCAGAGTCAACCAGTATGAACAGGTATGAATATTTTATAAATCAAGGTCGTTATCATCAAAAAGGAGGAGATTGTTGGAGAATGGATTTTGATGACAACAAGCTTATTGCAATTATCATTGATTTTAAAATATATACTAACATTTCTGTCTAGAATATATATATATACACACACATGTATATGCAGGATTTATACAGGAATTAATATTGAAGACTGTACAGTTTTAGAGTTTTACGAGATTCAAGATTCAGAGAAGATTCAAGACTCACGAGTAATGAAATTATCAAGAGTTCAAGACAAATATAGTAATAGAGTCTTGTTTATATGTAAGACTCTGAATATCACACCAGGTTCAAATTCTGTTTTTCAAATTCTAATTTTCAAATTCTGATTTTCAAATTCTGATTTTCAAATTTCAAATTCTTATTTTCAAAATTCTAATTTCAAATTGTTTTTCTAACTTACTTTGGATTTCAAATATAAGTTTTAAAGTTTATATATATTTATATAGTTATATACTTTTATAGTTTTAAACCTTATAATTTTATAAATATGTTTATATAATATATATATTTATGTTTTCATATGATTTTATACTTTATAATACTCATTTATATCACTAAATTTTAATTCAGGAATTTCCAGAATAATATATACAATAAAACACTTGAAAAATAGTTTAAAAAAATATTTTATACATTGGTATGTCGACATACATATATGTCTATGTCGACATATAACTATCAGAAATTCAATTTTCAAAGGAAGTGTCTTTTCACTATTTGTAACATTCCAGAAACGTCGCAACCTTTCAAATCTTATAAATAGGGTTTGAATTCGATTTTTTGACCATTCTTCTTCTCCATCTTCACCCCTCTCCATCCCTCCATTAATATTTCTTATTTTATTTATTTCTACACTTCTACTTTGTTTGCCGATTTCTATTCTAATTACATAAAACTTCTTCTTTTCGCACTCTCTACTCATTACTCTCTAAATTGAAGTGCTATTAAAGAGTTATAGGACTGTTGTAATATTTTGGGAAGTGTTTGGGAAATGGTGTGTTCCTTGTAGCTCTTAAATCAAGGAAAATGAGCATTGGTAATCTTGTAGCCATGAAATCAAGAGTGGTTGGAGCGGTGTTAACCTTGTAGTCAGGAAATCAAGGGAATTGTACTTGGATATTGATATAGTAATAAAAATCTGCGCAATCCAACGTTGCATGGGACTGGACATAGGAGTAATCCTAACCAGTATAAATCCGGTGTGTTCTTTCCTTTTCTGCATTTTATTTTTGTTTATTTCCGTGTTTGTGTTTGATTCTATGTCTGTGAGCATTTCTAGTGTGTGTGATTCATATAGTAGATTATATAAGTTTTAGATTTTCATAAATTCCTTATAAACATTATTCACCCCCTCTAGTATTAGTCTTTCCTTAAGATCCGCGTTCCGCGTTCCCTAACACTTACGTCTCATACAGGGGAGTCTCTAAGCTTATAATAAGAGCATCGTTGATTATTATTCCAACAAAGTATAAGGTAATGAATGATTATGCCACCCTGTTGCAGGCTTAGTATGTTATTGGGCTTAGGCTCGGGTGTTGACATGCTTTTTTGGTTAAAGATGTCACACATCCAGTCCCTGGTTAGCAACACACTCAAACGTCAAGAACATCGTCGAGAAACACAAAGCGATTTGGTCGAAGTCGCATCTCAAACATAAGAAGACCCGATACTCCTATCAGACGACCACTTGTGGGCCCGAGAACATTTGTCATGATGCTTTGCACTATAACTCTTGTAGAAGGTGAGTCGTCGGTAGGTACAGGCATAGTGCCGGTGGGGGTCCGGGGAACCATAGTCCCGATGGCAATCACCGCCTGATTTAGTCGATTTTCCTCTGAGCCGAAAGATCAGATCCCTCCAGTTCGAACTAACGAAAACTCTAGTCCTCCCATTCCGTGTTCAGGAACCTCGACTCCTTCAACATCAAAATTTTGCATCTCTCCACCTTGCCACGCACCATGTCGTATTGTGACCCCCCATCGCCTTGCATCCTCCCTTCATTCCACGGCTCGTGTCCCTCGAATGCGAAAATTGTATCCTTCGAGATGTGAAATTCGCATCCCCATGGGATGCGAAGTCTGCATCCTCATGGGATGCAAAGTTTGCATCCCCCAAGATGCGAAAATTCGCATTCTAGGATGCGAAATTCACATCCCCCGGGAGGGATGCAAAATTTGTTGAGACGTAGGGGGTGATGCGATTTTTCGGATTTGGCGGGAGTATGGTGCGATTTTCTGCCATGTTGTCCCCTAAATCTCACCTACTCCACTACCCACCTTCACCTATAAATATCCCAAGCCTTGGCCTTCATAAAGATATTTATCCCTTGAAATTTTAGCCTTCAAGAGCTCCAAAACACTCAATAATGGCTGCCAGCTCTTTCCCCATGGCCATTGGATATGGTGTGGACAATTAAAATGTGGCATACACGTTTTCCATCAATACTTGGACACTCACAAGGATAATTACACTACTTTTGGACTCTTTTTTGACTTCATGAACATTGAGGATAAAATTGGACATAGCTGACCAAGTCAACTCATCTAAAGGAGGAAGAAGGGTTTTTAGTCAACGTTTCGAATTAACAAGGACATTGTTATTTTATTGTAATACTTTGTACTCGAATATCGTCTAAACTTGTACAACATAGTAATCAGATATCATATGATGAATGATCATTATAAAGTGGTCGTAGGCGTTAGTGCCGAAACACCATAAAAAGTTGTCTCTCTGCATTTACTTTACTTTACTACGCATTTGGATTACTGTGATGCTAATACACTTGCATAAACATTGGATATTGGTATGCGACAATTTTCCACGTCAACACCGGGCGATGATAAACATAATATGAGAAAATAGTTATCTACGTCTTACTCTAAGAAAAAACTAGCACAAAATATTAGTTATTGAAATCTATGCAGGAGAAGCGCAGGTAGAATTCTAAATGAAGATATTATAAACTAGAGTTAAATACCTGACTTGAAAAGTAAAATATACCTCTTCACTAGAGCGAAAATGTTACCACCATAATTCAACACCGAAACCATGCTAAGGTAAAGGGGTATCAAGTAGGAGCCAATACAGAAAGCAGGGACGCTATCGGCATCAAAAAAAGACCAAATGCATAGTGTCGACACCAAATCAAGAAATAAGAAAGCATGCTGTCAGTACCAACGTGTTGGGAATAGTTGTCTTGGTGCTGATACTAATGGAAAGATAGTTGACCCAGTGTCAGTACCAGTGAAAGACAAGCAAGGGCCCAAAGTAAGGCAAGGTTAAAAGCATTAATCTGATACCGAAAGCAAACAAAGAGAGGAAGCCGAAAGCACATGATTCAACACTGGAGTGTAAGGCCACCAAAGGAGAAACAAGGTCAATAACTAACATGAGAGCAAGCAGGATGCTATCGATATTGTGACACCCCACGACCATTAATGTCACTAACAAAGGGAATGCATTAACTTCCATGGAGCATTTTAAGTGTGTATAGAACAGAAACTTAACAACAAGATAGATATAAAGTAGTACTTAAAAATTTAAAACTTCATTCATTGCAGCGGTAAACAAATAGGTTTGGTTACATCATCAAAAACCCAAAGACTAGAGTCAAATACATAATATCCATCTTGATTAAATCAGAGTACATGGAAATGGAAGACATAACCCCAACATAAAATAGACATAAATAAGATAAGCTGAACTTTTACTTAAGCGATCCAAGCAACTTCCAAAGAAAGAGATAAAGCTGTCCAAATCAAGCTCCACTAGTACTAGTCCCACCCTAAGCACCTGGGGGGAAGGAAGAAAAGAGGTGGAAACAAAGGGGTCAGACATAAAGTCTGGCGAGTGCAATAACTTTAACAATATAATCATTAAGTAACTAGGACAAGGCATAAGCTGGAAAATAAGGAAATGACTGTGAACAAATGGGTATGACAGAGCAAACAAAGGAAATAAGATGAACAAAGATAACGTTAAAGGCGTACCTAATTACTATAAGATAATTACTACACTGCACCACATCAAACGCCCTAAAAGTTGATCCCGCCTCCAGAACTCAATAATGATAATGGTAGTTTCATGTACCCCTAGCTGCCTTTATAGGTGTCGTCTGCCCCTATCTCCACTAGCTGTACCCATTACCCCCATTCGATCGGCTCCCTAACTCATAGATACCCGTGCTGACCCCACAGTGGGGTGTATCACTCCCCAAAGTGGCAACCCGATACCACCAAAATGCATGGCTTATATCTACACGATGCAACAACGTCTAACCTACCAGCCCGGGCCCACACACGCATATGACCCCGTTGGACTTGCGTTGCCACCGCTAACCCGTTTTGACCTCTTACAATCAAACCCAGTACGCGTGTCCCGTCCTCGACTTGGGTCGAGCCCACAAAGATACTTAATGGGTTATTGGTTTGAAAAGGGCCCCCATGCATGACACAAGATTTCTACCTATGCTTGGTCCCCTCTAAGGTTTTTCTCCACTTAACCCCATTCTTATTCATGTCTTCTTACATGTTTCAATCTTGGTTAAGTGCATCTAATCGTATTTCACATGCCACCCAAGGCACCCACTTGATTTCACATGCCACCCAAGGCACCCACTTAACCCCCTCATGTCCCATCACATGTTTATCTGGTTAAGTGTTTCTTAATTCATTAACACCGTAACCTTGTAAAGAACTCCCACATTAGACTGGCATTTGTGGCAGTTGGATTTGTCGGGCGGGTCCGGGCAGTCTTACACCACAAACGAGCCTAACCTCGTGTCTTTACAACTGTTACACATTTAATTCATGCCTTCGACCTCTTACATTAGACTGGCATTTGTGGCTGCTGGATTTGCCAGGCGGGTCCGGGCAGTCTCACACCATAAACGAGTCTAACCTCGTATCTTAGGCAGTTTATTATTACACATCTTTATTTAACCCCAAAGTGGATTAATATCCCTATTCAAAATTTGTAAATAAATTCCAAATATACTTATGTCCATAATTGTCTCAATTATGCCCATAAATGCCAATTTTTTCAATTAATGTCTTAATTTAATTATATGCCTTTTTCAAGGCCATTATGCTAGTTATCAATATGTGTATATTCAATATTACCCCCATCGTCCCCACGTTGTTCGTTCGTTTATCATGACATATATGTATATTAGACTAGCAATTAGTCTAGCACATAAAAGGGAAGAAACATCGCAAATTTGCATAACACACAAAATGGATCTAATCTTGCAAATAAGGATTACAACATAACTTGCGTAAACTTTGTATTGTCATGAATCTGAACATAGGCCTAAAGGTGTGAACTTGCATATATGTATAATATAGTTTTCATCCAAAACTTGCATAGGCCGTAGTCACAAACTTACATAAAACTATGTACATTATAGATCTAAATCCGTAGGTGTAAACTTGCATATATATATATAATACAGTTTTAGGCCATAGTCATAGACTTGCATAAAACTATGTACATTATAGATCTAAATCCAGAGGTGTAAACTTGCATATATATAATATAGTTTTAGGCCATAGTCATAAACTTGCATAAAACTATGTATATAGTAGATCTAATCTAAAGGTGTAAACTTGCATATATGTGAATCCAATTTCTACCTAAACTTGCATATAGTCACTTTATTTGATTCACATGTAAACTTGTGTACAATTCATATAGAAACTAGCATATAATCTACACCCAAACTTGCATATAAAATGATATCAAATGTGAATCAAGTTGAACATAGGTGATTTGGCATGTGAAAAGGGATCCACAACAAAACTATCATTATGAACAACTAGCATATATTCATAAAATATCACATTTTTCCAATGTCTCACAACATAGCCATATAAACCAATTTATAACTCAACCCAATTAACTTATTAATTATCTTATTAAAGATATTGAACTCACAACTCAAAGAAGGTCTTGAGTTCTGGAATCTGAGTTCTGAAATTGATCTAGCTCGCCTTTGAAGTAGACAAATTCGTTGTTGTTGCTATAAATTTGAGTTGTATTGAGTTGATTAGCTTCACTTTCCCTCTAGTTGGTGGCGGCTACTCTAGGTTGCAAGATGATAGCATGACGGCCATGGTTCTAATTTTTATTTGGTTTTAGGGTTTGAGTCTACATGTGTTTATATATAATTTAGGATTAATTTAGGCCATCCGATCAACCTAGAATCAATCAAAACCATCCAGCCAAGATTGGGTGACACCTCGCCCTAATGACTCAGCACCGAGTCCGTCATCTCTCAGATCTGCCGGGGGGGCAGGTCGACCGCCAGGTCGACACTAAGGTCGACCTGTATAGGGGCAGGTCGACCTAGCCTTGGGCGGGAAATTTCCCGCCCTGCCCAGTTCTGAGTCTGAATTCGTTTTTGAATTTAAATTTGAATTTTCTGGAAACTTCCGACAGCCATAACTTCTTCATACGAAGTCCAATTTACACAAACTCGGACTCTATCTCAACCAGAATTCCGAGATGAACACAATGGCGTAACCCGTTTCCCTTGATTCTTATAATTAAAATTAAGTATTCTTTAATTTGTGAACTTTAATATTTAAATTTATGGGGTGTTACATTCTCCCCTCCATAATGGATTTCGCCCCCGAAATCTCCAAGTTAAGGGGAATGCATATCCTAACATCCAATCATCCATCTACTCAACCATCAAACACAGGCATCTATTGTCCTTACAAAATTTCTAATGTTGTATGAACATATGCAAGAAGTGTGTGTATATGTTCCTTGTCTAATGCAAAATCAGGCGGTCTACTGATTCAGTTGACCTCCTTAATGCAAATCATGATAGTGCTATGCATCCATTATGTATGCGAAAGAATCCTATCGATACACATTATTTCTACATGTGTGCACAACCATTCATCAAAATGCAGCATCCATATGATAGCACAACCATTATACATCCATTAAGTTAAATATGCACACACATTTATATGCAACATGAAGGTGATTGAGATGATCTAGTGCCTAAGGTATGTGTATATGCATCCATGAGCAATCACTAGCAACCACTTGCATCCATTTGCATCCATCAGACATAACATGTCTCAAACCCATGTTTCAACCATAGGGTTCTTCCTAACTAAAGATCGAAGATGTCATCGCAAAGGTAATACTAAAAGATAGGGCTAGTATCAACAAAGCGTTAGAAAAAGGAGAAATTAAAACATACCCTCAAAAAGGAAAGGGTACAACGTACGCATCTTATCTTCCGTCTCCCAAGTCGCTTCTCTTTGATCATCTCCCCATTGCACTTTGACCAACTTGACCTCTTTGTTGTGAAGCTTTTTGACCTCCGATCCGAGAATGTGTGTAGGAGCTCGTCTGATCGTGGCATTGCGCTCTACTTCCACTTCTTCGAGCGTGCTCGGCTCTACCACTTCCGCCGTATTGTGTAAACACTTACGCAAATGTGAAACGTGAAACACGTCATGAACTCTGCTGAGCTTCTCTGGTAACTTTACTCTGTACACCATCTGCCCAATCCTCTCTGTATTGGAAAGGGTCCTACGAACCTTGGTTCCAACTTCCATACCGATCCAAAGCGGACTACGTTTCTCAACGGTGACACCTTAATAAAAATCATGTCCCCAACCTTGAATTCAAGATCGGTTTGTCTCTTATCAGCATATGACTTCTGTCGGTCTTGCGCCGTCTTCATTCACCACCGAATCAGGTCTATCTTCTCCAAAGTCTCCCTAATCATGTCGGGTCCAAGAAAAACCATATCCATCGATTCCCACCAACATGTAGGTGATCGTCACGGTCGTCCATAAAGAGCCTCAAAAGGTGCCATGCCAATGCTAGTCTGAAAACTATTATTATAGGAGAACTCTACTAGTGGAAGGTGTTCTTCCCATGTTCCTCCAAAGTCTAGAATGCATAGCCTTAGAAGGTCTTCTAGAATCCGATTCACCCTCTCGGTCTGACCATCCGTCTGAGGATGATAAGCGGTACTTAAGCATAATTGTGTTCCAACCGCCTCTTGTAAGGTCTTCCAAAATTCACTTGTGAAAATAGGATCTCTATCGCTCACAATGCTGGAGGGTATGCCGTGCAAACGAACTATCTCTCAAAGGTAAACAGATGCTAACCATGCGGCGGTCCTTCTACTTTTAACGGAAATAAAATGGGCACTTTTATTAAGTCGGTCTACAATTACCCAAATCCCCGTATTACCATTCCTTGATCTTGGTAACCCATCTACAAAATCCATGGAAACGCTTTCCCATTTCCAAAGCGGAATCTCTAAGGGATGGAGCAAACCTCCGGGCTTCTTTTTCTCCACCTTGACTTGCTAGCACACTAAGCATCTAGCAACGAACTTGGCCACGTCCCTTTTCATTCCGACCCAAAAGAAAACTCGCTTCATATCCCTATAGATCTTATCACCACTGGGATGTATGGTCATCTTAGAGCGATGTTAGTCTTCAAGAATTGCCTTCTTCAAACTTTCATCTTGTGGTACGCAAAGTCTTCCATCTCTACGTAGCCAACCTCTTTCATCTATAGCATATCTATCCAGATGTCTTGAGGACTTCCCTCTTATAAGCTTGCCTACTATCTCAACCAACTGTGGGTCGTTCCGCTGTGCCTCTCCAACTCGACCCAAAATTGTAGGTTGCACCTCTAATGATGCCAACAATCTGGGTACAAAATCGAAAGAGGGTCTGAAGTCAAAGGAAGATATATACTCCAAACTCTGCTGCTTTACAAACAAAGGACTTAAAGTTAACTTCTTTCTACTTAGGGCGTCAACTACAACGTTACCCTTTCCAGGGGTATATGCGATCTCAAAATTGTAGGATGCCAAAAACTCCATCCATCTCTGTTGCCTCAAGTTTAGGTCCTTCTGAGAGAATAAATACTTTAGCAACTTATGGTCTGTATACAACTCAAACCTTTCGCCAAGCAAATAATGACGCCACGACTTAAGCGCAAAAAATATGGCCGCCAAATCCAAGTCGTGGGTAGGGTAATTTTTCTCATGGGTTTTCAACTGTCTTCCACCATAGCATATCACCCTTCCCTCTTGCATTAAAACTACGCCAAGCCCTGTCCCGTAAGCATCGG
Source organism: Allium sativum (assembly GCA_030737875.1). Taxonomy (NCBI): domain Eukaryota; kingdom Viridiplantae; phylum Streptophyta; class Magnoliopsida; order Asparagales; family Amaryllidaceae; genus Allium; species Allium sativum. Next base: position 484,092,834 of record CM060913.1, on the reverse strand, counting down.
TATATACAGTGAATGTCTTACTCCCGTCTGGCAAAACTAAAACTGGAGCGGTCGTCAAAGCTCTCTTCAGACGTTGGAAAGCATCATCACAGTCAATGTCCTAAGTAAAAGTCAAATTCTTCTTCGTTAATCGAGTGAGAGGGGCTGATATCCTCGCGAAGTCCTTAATGAACTTCCTATAATAGCCAGTCAGCCATAAAAAGCTTCTTACTTCGGTTGAATTCTTAGGCGTTTTCCAATTTTGGATTGCCACTATCTTAGCGGGATCCACAGCTTTCCCCTCCTTAGAGACCACGTGTCCTAAGAACCTCACTTCTTTTCTCCAAAAATGGCACTTGGAGAACTTAGCTTTTAGCTGATGTGCTCGTAGGGTCTCTAAGACTTCCCTAAGATGTAGGGCATGCTCTTCTTCATTTTTAGAGAAAGCCAGAATGTCGTCTACAAAGACTACCACAAACTTATTCAGAAACTCCCTAAACACCCTACTCATTAAGTAAACAAAGTATGTGGGTGAATTCGTCAAACTAAAAGGCATGACGAGCCACTCAAAGAAACCGTCAGGAGTTCTAAATGCAGTCTTATCGATGCTATCTTCAGCTACCCTTAGCTGATGAAACCCTGTAGTTAAATCCAGCTGCGAGAAAACCGAAGCTCCCACCAACTGGTCGAATAAATCGTCCACCCTCGGTAACGGGTGTCTGTTCTTCTTTGTTTGCTTATTCAGCTCTCTATAGTCTACGCACAATCTAAGTGACCCATCAGCTTTTGTAGCAAAAACGACTGGAGCACCCCACTCCGAAATACTTCTTCTTATGAACCCCTTCTCAAGCAATTCTTTCACTTGCTTACTGAGTTCTCTTTTCTCTCTCGGAGCCATGTGGCGTACTGGTAATGCAACTGGCTTTGCATTATCTACTAAGTATATTCGAAAGTCTATCTCACGCCTCGGGGGTAAACCTCGAACTTCATCGAAGACATCCGAGTATTCACGGACCACTCTAACAGACTGCAAATTCTCAACAGACGCGTCAAGCGATTCTAGATAACTTAGCATAACAGAATTCATGGGATTACAAGAGAATTCGAGAGTGTTTCCCAAGCGAGTCATAGGTCTAACCTCTCCCTTTTCACAATCTAGGATCGCTCCATTACTGTGTAGCCAATCCATGCCCAAAATTAACCCATAGCCCGTGAAGCCCAAAACGTAAGCATCACATCTAAACCCAATGCTAAGTATAGAAATTTCCAAATCCAAACAAATCATCGACAAATAGGTTGAGCCCCCAGTTGGATTTGAAACAACTAAAGGATCCTCTACTATACTGGTGTTTAGGTGTAGTGTCTCAACTAAAGTAGTGGATATAAAAGAGTGCGATGCGCCAAAATCAAAGAGCATGCGAACAGGATGATCGAAAAGATAAACTAAACTTTCAACGGAAATCGCCCTACCTCGTTCTTGCAGCAGTGGGACCACGAGAGCCTGGACCTGCCCCCTTGCCTGCCCTGGTGCCATGAGAGCCTGAATCTTCCCTCCAGAGGTAGGCCCTGCCCTCTGCCCTTTCTTTGGGCAGTCCTTAATCAGATGTCCTTCTTTGTCATAGTGGAAACAACCAGTCTTCTTCTTCTTCCTACAGTCTTTGCTTAGATGGCCTGGTGTCCCACAGTTAAAGCGTCTTTTCTTTCCCTTTCCATTGTTGTCTTTACGACCCTTCTTGTTCTGCTGTTGCTGTTGTGGTTTCTTTTGATCCCCTTTATTCTCAGATGCCTTATTAGCATTGGCGCCTTTCTCCTCTTCATGCATAAGTGCCATGTCAACTAGTCTCTTAAAGGTGGCCCCCATAGGGATGTGGGTCATAGCTAACCCATGTAATGGCTCGTTCAAACCCTTAACAAATCTCAGGGCCTTCTTTTCGGGTGTATTCACCAAGTCCAAGCCAAATCTTGCCAACTGATTGAACTTGTTGACGTATTCTTTCACTGAAAGATTCCCCTGCCTCAATGCCAAAAACCTTTCCAGGTATAGATTCTCTTCAGCCCATGAGAGAAACTTTGCCTCAAACCTACGCCTGGAATCCGGCCATGTATCAACTGGATGCTCTCCAGTAGTGACCTCTCACCAAAATGAGGCCTCATACTTCATTAATCAGGCAACTAACTGGACCTTTCTTCCATCTTCTATCTCAAAGATCCCAAAAAATTCTTCCACCTCCTTTAGCCAATTTCGAGCCTCAATAAACGTCTCCGACCCGTGAAAAGGTTTCCCACCCATTGCCCGAAAGTCCTTGCATATTTTTGCAAAAGTGTCAACATGGGGAGGAGGAGGAGGAGCATTTGCTGGGCCTGCGACATGGGCCCTAGCTTCCAGATACCTTCTAAACCACCCTGGTATCGGTATCCCCTCGAGTATCTCGGAATTTCCAGACATGCTGAAAAGAAAACGAAGAGATTCAAACGAAGAATTCGAAAGAAATACATATGGCTCTTGGGGTTATATTTTTAAAATAATTTTTTCTCTTGAAGATATTCTCCTTAAAACATTCTTTTGAAGGTATTTCTTTACAAAATGCTTTTGAAAAATTCTTTTTCCAAAATATCTTATCTGTTCTAGTAACCTTCAGCTCTGATACCACGTGTGACACCCCAGTCCATTAATGTCACTCATAAAGGGAATGCATTAACTTCCATGGAGCGTTTTAAGTGTGTATAGAACAGAAACTTAACAACAAGACAGATATAAAGTAGTACTTAAAAATTTAAAACTTCATTCATTGCAGCGGTAAACAAATAGGTTTGGTTACATCATCAAAAACCCAAAGACTGGAGTCAAGTACATAATATCCATCTTGATTAAATCAGAGTACATGAAAATGGAAGACATAACCCCAACATAAAATAGCCATAAATAAGATAAGCTGAATTTTCACTTCAGCGATCCAAGCAACTTCCAAAGAAAGAGATAAAGCTGTCTAAATCAAGCTCAGCTAGTACTAGTCCCACCCTGAGCACCTGGGGGGGAGGAAGAAAAGAGGTGGAAACAAAGGGGTCAGGCATAAAGTTTGGCGAGTGCAATAACTTTAACAATATAATCATTAAGTAACTAGGACAAGGCATAAGCTGGAAAATAAGGAAATGACTGTGAACAAATGGGTATGACAGAGCAAACAAAAGAAATAAGATGAACAAAGATAATGTTAAAGGCGTACCTAATCACTATAAGATAATTACTACATTGCACCACACCAAACACCCTAAAAGTTGATCCGACCTACAGAACTCAATAATGATAATGGTAGTTTCGTGTACCCCTAGCTGCCTTCATAGGTGTCGTCTGCCCCTATCTCCACTAGGTGTATCCACTACCTCCATTCGATCGGCTCCCTAACTCGTAGATACCCATGCTGGCCCCATAGTGAGGTGTATCACTCCCTAAAGTGGCAACCCGATACCACCAAAATGCATAGCTTATATCTACACGATGCAACAAGGTCTTACCTACCAGCCCGGGCCCACACACGCATATGACCCCATTGGACTTGCGTTGCCACCGCTAACCCGTTTTGACCTCTTACAATCAAACCCAGTACGCGTGTCTCGTCCTCAACTTGGGTCGAGCCCACAAAGATACTTAATGGGTTACTGGTTTGAAAAGGGCCCCCATGCATGACACAAGCTTTCTACCTATGCTTGGTCCCCTCTAAGGTTTTTCCCCACTTAACCCCGTTCTTATTCATGTCTTCTAACACGTTTCAATCTTAGTTAAGTGCATCTAATCGTATTTCACATGCCACCAAAGGCACCCACTTGATTTCACATGCCACCCAAGGCACCCACTTAACCCCCTCATGTCCCACCACATGTTTATCTGGTTAAGTGTTTCTTAATTCATTAACACCGTAACCTTGTAAAGACCTCCCACATTAGACTGACATTTGTGGCAGCTGGATTTGCCGGGTGGGTCCGGGCAGTTTTACACCACAAACGAGCCTAACCTCGTGTCTTTACAACTGTTACGCATTTAATTCATGCCTTCGACCTCTCACATTAGACTGGCATTTGTGGCTGCTGGATTTGCCGAGCGGGTCTAGGCAGTCTTACACCACAAACGAGTCTAACCTCGTGTCTTAGGCGGTTTATTATTACACATCTTTATTTAACCCCAAAGTGGATTAATATCCCTATTCAAAATATGTAAATAAATTCCAAATATACTTATGTCCATAATTGTCTCAATTATGTCCGTAAATGCCAATTTTTCCAATTAATGTCTTAATTTAATTATATGCCTTTTTCAAGGCCATTATGCCAATTCTCAATATGTGTATATTCAATATTACCCCCATCGTCCCCACATTGTTCGTTCGTTTATCATGACATATATGTATATTAGACTAGCAATTAGTCTAGCACATAAAAGGGAAGAAACATTGCAAATTTGCATAACACACAAAATGGATCTAATCTTGCAAATAAGGATTACAACATAACTTGCATAAACTTTGTATTGTCGTGAATCTAAATATAGGCCTAAAGGTGTGAACTTGCATATATGTATAATATAGTTTTCATCCAAAACTTGCATATGCCATAGTCACAAACTTACATAAAACTATGTACATCATAGATCTAAATCCAGAGGTGTAAACTTGCATATATATAATATAGTTTTAGGCCATAGTCATAAACTTGCATAAAATTATGTACATCATAGATCTAAATCCAGAGGTGTAAACTTGCATATATATAATATAGTTTTAGGCCATAGTCATAAACTTGCATAAAACTATGTATATTGTGGAACTAATCTAAAGGTGTAAACTTGCATATATGTGAATCCAATTTCTACCTAAACTTGCATATAGTCACTTTATTTGATTCACATGTAAACTTGTGTACAATTCATATAGAAACTAGCATATAATCTACACCCAAACTTGCATATAAAATGATATCAAATGTGAATCAAGTTGAACATAGGTGATTTGGCATATGAAAAGGGAACCACAACAAAACTATCATTATGAACAACTAGCATATATTCACAAAATATCACATTTTTCCAATGTCTCACAACATAGCGATATAACCCAATTTGTAACTCAACCCAATTAACTTATTAATTATCTTATTAAAGATATTGAACACACAACTCAAAGAAGGTCTTGAGTTCTGGAATCTGAGTTCTGAAATTGATTTAGCTCGCCTTTGAAGTAGACAAATTCGTTGTTGTTGTTATAAATCTGAGTTGAATTGAGTTGATTAGCTTCACTTTCCCTCTAGTTGGTGGCGGCTACTCTAGGTTGCAAGGTGATAGCATGACGGCCATGGTTCTAATTTTTATTTGGTTTTAGGGTTTGAGTCTACCATGTGTTTATATAGAATTTAGGATTAATTTAGGCCATCCGATCAACCTAGAATCAATCAAAGCCATCCAGCCAAGATAGGGTTACACCTCAGCCCTAATGACTCAGCACTAAGTCACAAAATTGTCATCTCTCAGATCTGCCCGGGGGGGGGGGGGGGGGAGGGTGAGGTCGACCCCCAAGTCGACACTAAGGTCGACTTGTAAAGTGGGAGGTCGACACTAAGGTTGACCCCCAGGTCAACCTGGCCTTGGGCGGGAAATTTCCCGCCCTGCCCAGTTCTGAGTCTGAATTCGTTTTTGAATTTAAATTTGAATTTTCTGGAAACTTCTGACAGCCATAACTTCTTCATACGAAGTCCAATTTATGCAAACTCGGACTCTATCCCAACCAGAATTCCGAGACGAACACAATGGCGTAACCCGTTTCCCTTGATTCATACAATTAAAATTAAGTATTCTTTAATTTGTTAACTTTAATATTTAAATTTATGGGGTGTTATAGATATCGAAGAAGTTTGCTATCGATATTTTTGAAATAAATGAAGTCAAGCATCAGTGCACGATACCAAGATCAGGCGAAGACAAAAGATTAAAAACAAGGCAGAAGCTCCAGAAAAAGTGCTATCGCTACCAACAGGCTTGGTAGTGATACCGAAAGCAACATTAAGATCATAAAGGAGAAAACTGTGAAGCATCTCCTAAGGATAGGCTGATACTTGGTTGGTTCTTCCAAAGTGCAAGCAACGAGGCAAAAGGATTTCGGGGGAGAAGTGGTACTGAAACCTAGAAGACCGATACACAGAGGTTGGCACCGAAAACCGCAAAGCCGGGTCGACATCGAAAGTATAGACTAGAAGTGGGCTTCTAGCAGAGACATCACCAAATGGGGCCCAAATTCTCTATAAATAAGACCCAAGGGTTGCATTTTCGGGATCTTTTTGATTCCACAATCTTGTATTCTTTACATAAAGAGAAAACCCTAATTTCTAAATCAAATTGGGGATTTACACAACAATTGTAATACATTCATATTTAATGGAAAGGGAAAATTGAGACATAGATAAATCTCAATTTGATAATCATATTGTGTTCTTACTGATTGAACAGGGAGTTATCATTAACCTCTTTCGTAAGGGATTTGAACATGAAAGCATTTAAAGAGGGAAATCATTGAATGAAATCGATGAATACTCCTATATGATACTTATACGTGTCTAAACCCTCTCCATTAAGCCTAATGTAGCACAACGTTCTAGAAAGGGCCTATTGCAACTTTATGTCTCAATAACTAACACAACCAAGGCCTTTCGTAGGCTGGACTGGATCGATGTGGAAGTATCATCTTAGTCATTAAGAGTTATAATATGTCGTCAACTCTAGATGTTGTGGTATTTTAGTAGTTTCTGGACTGGATCGATGTGGAAGTATCATCTTAGTCATTAAGAGTTATAATATGTCATCAACTCTAGATGTTGTGGTATTTTAGCAGTTTCTTCTCTACACAATGTATATTATTCTATCCTGGATCTAACGATTATTGTTGTAACAAGGCTCTCAACCTTCTGTAAGTTTACAATGCCCTTATCCCAAGGTAACCGTTGGTCTTTAAGTTTCGTAAGCATGCTAATCTTCGAACTAAAGGTCTTGGTATCTAGGAAACGGCAGGGTAAACTGAGCTTGTTGGGGCTGAATTATATTCAGCATCCTTTAGATCGATTACCTTCTAAATTTCACTATATATGCATTGTTAATCCTTAAATCGGGTGCTGACGAGTTTTATCATTAACAGGTACAAATGATTAAGTGGTTGTGGGAGGCTATTTATCTCTGGGCATGTTGTTTTCAATGAGCATGTATTTCCTTTTGCAGAAAAAGAGGTTGAATCTGTGAAAAGGATTATTAATTCAAAAACTATTTTGATTCCAACACGAACTTTACCTGAAGGCGCAACAGACAACAGAAAGCATAAATAATGTGATAAAGCCGAAGACAACAACATAGTAGAAAGTGCCAAGTCAAATTATTGTTCAATTGCATCAATTAATGATGGGAACTTATCTGACAACAATGAGATTGCACAAGAAGACATTAGAACTCAGGATACATGCATTGATAGAGATGGATCTACCAGTTCTAATAATTCAAAGGGCAATCAAGATCAAAACACAAAATGTTAATCAAATGGTTACTAGGGCAAAAAGAGGTATATTCAAGCCAAAAGTATATGTTGCAAGCCAAAATGATAGAGAACCACTCAATTTTGATGAAGCAAATACAAATAAAAAATGGAAGACTACCATGGATGAGGAATACAATGCTCTCATTAAAAACAAAACATGGAGTTTAGTGCCACCACTCAGTCACAAAAATCAATAGGTTGTAAGCGGATATGTAAGCTTAAAAAGAACCCAAATGGTAGTGTACTCGAATACATTGCAAGGCTTGTAAATAAAGGGTATTCTCAAGAGTATGGTTTGGATTTCAAAGAGATATTTTCTCCTGTTGTAAAACCAATAACCATCAGAGTTATCATAAGTATTGACATACATAGACAATGGTGTATAAGGCAATTGGATGTACATAATGCTTTCCTAAATGGGGACCTTTAATACATGCAACATCCAAGAGGGTACAATAGCATAAAATGAAGAGAATTGGTCTGTAAACTACACAAGGCCATATATGGTTAAAATAGACTTCACAAGTCTGGTATGACAAACTCAAGCTATAATTTGAAAAATAATGGAGTTTGCCACTTCAAAGTCTAATAATTCTCTACTATCAAAAGGAAAAATGGGAATATGACACATATATTAGTGTATGTGAATGATATTCTCATAATTGGGAAAAACAATGCAAAAATCAGTGAAATAGTGAGTTACCTCAATCATATATTTTCCATAAAGGATCTAGGGAAATTGAATTATTTCATAGGAATACAAGTGATATAAAAATCCAAATCTGAAATCCAATTATCACAGAAGAAGTATATATTAGAATTGCTTGTTCGTGCTAAGATGGACAAAGCCAGAGCTTCACCAACTCCCATGACTAATGGTAAGAGATTATCTAAAAATAAAGGAGAACTATTAATGACGTCGAGTACTGAAGGAGTATAGTGGGTGCACTATAATATATGACAGTAACCAGACCAGAACTACGTTTCAACGTTAACAAGGTCTGCTAGTTTATGCAAAATCCACTAAATGAACATTAACGTGCAGTTAAAAAAATTACTGACACGAACCAAACCCCCGCTCCACGGTGGCAAGGTTGGTCTTTGGAAAATAACACATTAATCACATCAACAGAATATAGCATAATACATAAAATTGGAGAATAGTTTACATCATATCATAACAGCGGAATCATAATCATCAACATCATAGTTACACAGATACAGGATCATACTTAGTACATAACAAGTTTCATCAAATAGACAGTAAGTCTATAGTAGAATCGAAAATAAACATACATAAGATAATGTTTAAGAGTTCAAAGGAAATGATAAAAAACAAGTCTTCATCTTCAGCCAAAAGAACACCCCATGCTACTGTGAATATCCAAAATAAAGCTAATCATCTGATCACTCGACTGCCCATGTAAAAATAAGGGCACCCGAGTTTGCAAGGGAAAAACAAACTACGAATCAGTCATGGGACTGGTACGAGAAATTCTAAAGTTACTTAACTTGTTTAAGAATGAGGCAAATCACAGGACCACGCCGTATGTCACGGAACGGGTTTACTTCATTGAATTGTCGGTGCATAAAATAAAGTAAATCAAGTAAACATGCAATGCTTTTTAGAAAAATGAAGCCATTATAAGACTCGGGTCCCATCACGCAATGCAACACAAGCCGGAGGATAGATTTTTACCTTATAAGGACCAAAAATGCTTGATACGCATAAATCAAAAGCCATTTGATATTATTATTAGCATCTAGATGTTTCAAAAACAATTTCAACATAAATGTATCAATCATAGACGGCATAAGTACCATATATTATGTCGCCAATATAGATTTACAATTAAAACCGCACAATTGTATATTGGAAATTGGAATTCCGTCATGAGTCAAGGCAAGGGACGTACTCCTTATCGGTTTCGGTTCATCTTTAGCGAGATCCCCAGGATCGCCCCCTTAGCAACCCTAGGATCCTGGAAGGCTGGTCCTCCCTTACTTTTGAGGATTGTTTCTTCCTGAACAATACATTTTCCGGTCCTATCGGACCTATTACTCGAGCCTTTTAGTCGGCTCTATATCCAAGGCGCCTTACAATCCACCATAGACACAAGTAAAAATATCTGGACTCCATACCATGACACAACTTTTAGCTAGAAAGAAATGTATGCACTCCTTGCGTCCCTTATCCCGTTTCTGACTTATACCGGGGTGTGAGGCTCACGAATTAACACTATACACAAAGCTATGCTTTGATCTTCATCCACAATACTTTGCTTTTCAACAAAAGCCTTGATCAATTGCATCTTAGCATGCCACACTGTCAATCCATACCATGTTGTTGATTTTCACCAATGTATAACCTCTAAGCTCATACGTCTCAGAGAAGGGTGTTAAGCAAGAGAATAAATTCTCCGTCACCAAACAGATATATATATATACACACATATATATATAGCAGATATCAAATACATAACACAAATTACAATGTCAAACAAATAATCCATTCATGTGTCCGTTCTGTGTCTGAACGAAACCGGAGACACCTTATTCCTCGTTCCATATGTCCAATACAGAAGAGAGGTCCTTGCATATCCGAACTATCAACAAGTACGTCTGGAAAACTACCACCATAACCCCTTCAAGGGAGCTACCCATATCCGAGGCATCAGAGTAATCCATTCGATGTGAAGATTGTCGGTCTTGCACCGTCTTCATTATCTTCGACTTCTAGTCATCGTTTAATTATTTGAAATGAAATTTAACTCGGTCTTTTCAAATAATCGTCACATAAAATTTCAAATCAAATTCTTTCCCTTGGTTAAATTACTGGCCATCCCTATTCATTACCTTATATAAAAAGGTTTAGTCGAGAATTTAATTCAGTTATCGAATTAAATACTCAAGTCATATCATATACAATAACCCACCTTATACGTTTTCGTGCCATACAACTTAACCATTTATTTTACTTATTAACCAAGAAAGATTGGCTTAAATACTTTCTAAATCGCTTGAAATAATTTGAAACGATTTATAAAACAATTTCGAATAAAATCGATTGCTGAAATCTGAGAATTAGAGAAACTGACAAGTCACAAATGAAGTCGAAATGGCCGAAACTCGACCGGGAAAGAGCCTGGATGGACCTAAACGTTGACCGTGGTCCCGGATAAAATTTAGACGTCTGAATTAAAAATTCAGACATCTAAATTAAAAATTCAGACGTCTGAATTTGCAATTTCCTGAAACAAGGATTTTGTTCATTTTGTTACCATTTTCAAACGTCTGAATTTTTTTTGTCAGACGTCTAAATTAAAATTCAGACATCTGAATTAAAAATTTCCGACGTCTGAATTGCTCTGCTTGATTCCATAATTATTCAGAGCAGGTTAGATGTTTGACCTAAATAATTCAGACGTCTAAATTATGTTCCAAAGCACAATTAGCCTAGAAAACATGTTCAAAACGATATTGACAAATGCCCGAAGGCCTATGATGTTATATACATGTATATGAGGCCTCTAAGACTTACCGAAACAACTTATAACACCCAAATGCATATGCACAAACATTCAAACAAGAGATTTGCAATGGTTTTGATTATAAATTCATAGATGAACTAAATTCCAAACCAAAGCATGCAAAAGTGATTCAAATGACTTGTGAAGACTTAGGACTTTACCGAGGTGGCAACGGAGCTTCACAAGATCACTAAATCCACTCATAGCATATGAATTAGATCTTATGGACGATCTTCATCATAATTTTCAACTCAATGCAACACAAATACATGAAATCGTCTAGATTACACTAGCATGTCCATTCCACTAGCATATGCAAACCCAAATGAACATTACGTTACTCTTTTACAAGCCAATAGCTTGTGGTATAGTTGTAAGTTCATGAATAACTCACTTATATCAAATAAAAATGATTGTTATAGCAATACTTAACATTTATCCTCATGTTAAACTCATATGATCTATTAATAGTCATTTCATCAGCCCAAACTTAATCAACTACTACATATTTATCTAGTACTAGCCCTTTTTGTTTCCCACAACAAATATTAGATAGAAGTTCTCACCTTTGCTTGATTACAAACAAGGAATAGATTCAATAGCAAGCAAAATCAACCTATCTTCCAATATTGCATGCAAATCTCCAATATAAGCACATATAAATAGATTTCCTAAGAGTTAGGTCATAGGAATCATCAAAAATCAAAGAGGAGATAAGCTAGAGAAGATGGAGAAGATGAAGAGGAGGCTTACCAAGGTTTCCTCTTTGATTTGAGCAACTAACTGAAATCCCTAGCTTAGGAATTTTAATTTCCCATTCCTTTCCCCGTTTTCTAATTTTCTTCTAAATGTTAGAGTGAATGAGAAAAAAGAGGGAGGATGGAGCTCTTAAGTGAGTGGGCTAGGTTGACTAACCAAGCCCTAACCAAAGTCCCAATTTTCACAAACTCCAAACATATTGATCCTTATTGTTTTCGACCACCTAAACGATGTTTTGAACTCAATGGAAGCGGTTTTAAGTCCAAATTCATTCATATGTAAAAGGTGATATTTTGGTCATACACACAAAGAGAAAAACCAAATTTCACCCAACTCCAAAGGTATCGATGTTTATAGTCTTCGAACACGCAAACGACATTTTGAACTCAATGGAAGTGGTTTCGAGTCCAAACTCATCCGTATACAAAATGTGACTTTTAGGGCTATATATAATCTTAAAATATATATAAACCCCATAGCGATTATTCTAAATTTTTATTTAGACAAAACTTACGGTTTATAAAGTGAAATCTAAATTTATTACGTTCGTTAGAAAGTTACAATTCAAAATATTCCAATGTTTCTTGTTTTATAAATTTCTGATTCATATTGAATTATATACATTCATTCAAAGTTTAAAATCAAATTTTCAAACTACCGCGCCATTTCAAGCTCGTTTTAATTAAATTTTAAATTTATGCGTTCTAACTTCATTTAAAATAAATTCTAAGCCGTTTATTCTCAAAATAATTCATCCAAAATATTTAATTTCTCTGAAAATATTAAAAACAAATTTTAAATTGGTTCCAAAAATACGGATTGTTACAATCTCCCCCACTTAAAACTTTTCGTCCCCAAAAAAGAAATGACTGCAAAGTAGGAACTAAATAGTAATGTAACATAACATAAATATACCTCTTACTATAGCTAATCAGAGATATCCACTCTACACTTAGGATAAGTCCGTTTAATGTTATCTTCTGTTTCCCATGTACAGTCTATAGGATCTCCGCTCCATTGCACTTTGACTAAATGCACCTTCTTGTTCCTTAGAACTATTGTTTCTCTACCAATAATCTTTTTCGGTTCCCTATGCACATCCAAACTTGGAGTAATATCCAGATCTTGTTGCGATGCTGATCAAGTCTAGATCATGTACATGCTTCCGAAGTTAAGAAATGTGAAATATATCATGCACTTAGGGTAACCAATTTGGCAACTGAACCCTATAAGCAAGAGCTCCAATCCTTTCGAGCATAGGAAACGGGCCAATATATCTAGGTTCTAACTTCCCCGTCTTCCCAAATCGAATTACTCCTCTCATTGGAGAAATTCTCAAATACACGTAATCACCAACAGAAAATGCTAAATCTCTTCTTTTAGTATCCGCATAACTCTTCTGTTGACTTTGAGTTGCTTGTAGTCCATTCTTAATGAAATACACTTTATCTGAATCTTCTTGGATCATGTCTTGACCCAATACTAATCGACTACCAGGCTCTATCCAACATGCGGGAGATCTACATGGTCTACCGTACAATGCTTCAAACGACGACATTTTTAAACTTGCTTGGAAGTTATTATTATATGAGAACACAACTAAATGTATGTGATCTTCCCAAGATCCTCCAAAATAAAGAATACAAGCCCGCAATAAATCTTCTAATATATGATTCACCCTCTCAGTCTGACCGCTTGTCTGAGGATGATATGCAGTGCTAAGATTGATCTTGGTTCCCAATTCAGATTGGAATGCTTCCCAGAACTTACTAGAAAAGATCAGATCGCGATCACTAACAATGCAACTGGGAATTCCATGTAGCCTAACAATTTCTCTTACATACTCAGCAAGGCTCTGAGCTATTCGACTTGATTTACAGGAATTAAATGGGCGCTCTTCGTGAAATGATCAACTATAACCCAAATACTATCATTGCCCTTCTTGGTTCTAGGCAAACCATCAATGAAATCAATAGATATCTGATCCCACTTCCATTCTGGAATCTCTAAAGGTTGCAACAATCCAGCGAGCTTCTGTTGATCACTCTTGACTTGTTGGCAAGTAGAGCACCTGCTAACATATATAGAAATGTCTCTCTTTATTGACTTCTACCAGAATGTACGCTTAAGATCGTAATACATCTTACTCACCCCTGGATGAATTCTAAGCTTGTATTTGTGACATTCATCCATTACCTCTCTTCTAAGCTTGGGAATATTCTAAACACATATTCGGCCTAACAATATCAGAATTCCCTTGCTATCAATTTGGAAACTCGAGACTTCGCCTTGTTGAATTCTTTAATAATTTTCTGAATAAAATCATCGTCCTTTTGAAGAACATAGATCTTCTCAATCAATGAGGGCGTAATGATAAGATTAGCGATGATTGCATTCTTTCTACTAAGTGCATCCACTACAACATTCACTTTCCCTGGAGTATACAAAATACCAAGATCGTATGCTGCAAGAAATTCTAACCAACGTTGCTGTCCCAAATTCAAATCTTTTTGGGTGAATAAATATTTCAATGATTTATGATCCGTATATAATTCGAACTTATCACCCAAAAGATAGTGCCTCCATATCTTCAAAGCGAATACCACGACTAACATCCCTAGATTGTGAGTAACATACCTCTTCTCATGCGACTTCAATTGACGGCTAGCATAAGCAACAACTTGGCCTCTTTGCATTAACACTGCACCTACTCCTTCATGAGAAGCATCCGTATAGACAGTCAAATCTTGGTTTTCATCTATAATAGTCAACCATGGAGCAGTAATCAATCTTACTTTCAGCTCTTGGAAAGCTGCCTCGTATTCTGTCGTCCAATTAAACCTTGCATGCTTCTTTGTAAGCTTCGTCAATGGACTAGATAGCTTTGAAAAATCCTTAAGGAAATTCTAATAATAACCTGCCAATTCCAGAAAACTTTTGACTTCGGTGGGAGTGATAGGTTGTTTCCAATCTCTAATGGTTGTAATCTTGCCTGGATCTACTGAAATTCCCTCCTTCGATATGACATGACCGAGGAACTTCACTTCTTCTTGCCAGAATATGCATTCAGAAAATTTGGCTTTTAATACATCCTTTCTCAGAATTTCCAAAAACCCGTTCCAAATGCTTCGTATGCTCGCTAGCTGACTTAGAGAAGATTAGAATATCATCAATGAAAACTAGCGCAATTTATTCAAAACTCCGCGAAATACTCGATTCATCAAATCAACAAAATAAGCAGGAGCATTACATAAACCGAATGGCATTACTAACTATTCATAAAATAAGTCTGGACCTCTGAAAGCTGTCAAAGGAACACATTTTTGGCAATCCGCAATTGATGGAAACATGTAGCTAGGTCCATCTTCGATAACACTCAAGCTCCATTCAAATAATCTAATAAATCATCAATGCGCGGCGATGGATATTTATTCTTTAATGTTTGCTTATTTAAGTCTCGGTAATTTATGCATAATCTGAGAGTACTGTCTGACTTAGAAACAAATACTACGGCTGCTCCCCAACTCGAGAAACTAGGCCTGATCAAATCTTTCCATAAGAGTTGTCGAGTTTGATCGCCCAATTCTTCTTTCTCTTTCAATGTCATTATTCGAATTGCATGCACAACTGTCCTTGCATTCAGAACTAAATCGATTTTGAAATCAATTTCACTATGCGGAGGTAAGCTATCAACTTCTTCGAACACATCCGCATAATTTCTAACAACGGGAACATTCTCAACAGAAGTAGGAGAAACTTCAAGAGCAAACCAAAATCCTTTTCTATCTTAACTTGAGCCTATACATGGTACAATAATATTTCCAAGCTTAGTTTTAACCTTAACAACTCTTTTTGTGCATTTAACTTCAGCTTCATATTTAGTTAACCAACTCAACCCAAGTATGATATCAAACTCTGAAAGATTCGTGACAATCAAATTAAAAGGAAATTGGTAAAAAGAATAGGAGACAAGCACTCTACAATACAAATCAAGAATAAGGGAACCTCCTATAGGATTATGGACACCAATAGCTTCCACAAGATCTCTCAATTTTAAATTTAACTTTTTAACCATGTTGTTCGAAATGAAACTTTGTGATGCACCTGTATCAAATAGTACTTTAATAGGAATATTTTTTATTGTAAGTGTACCTTCCAACACATCGGGTCTACCTTCACCAGTAGAAAGCACTGGCACATTCTCCCCATTATATACATGAGCTCCTGCGGCATTTTTCAGCAATGGGCAATACTTGCTAATATGCCTCGTCATACGGCAATTGTAGCACTCTCTAGTACCTCGAGGTTTCTGGCTAGGGCCGGATTCATTTCGCTTGGTCCTTTTAGGATTATTGCATTCCTTAGTCCAATGCCTATATTGGTCACAGTTAAAGCATTTACCCTTTGGTTTTCCATCCTCCTGGGGCTTAGCTGTTTCAGTCTTGTTGGCTTCAGGCTTCTTATCGGGAAGCTTTCTCTTGTTATTACCTTGACTTCTCTCTCCCGATCCGCTTGAGAGTATCTCTTATCGATACCCTCATATCTACAAGCCATCTCGACAACCTTAGCAAACGGAAGTTCTATGTGGGATATCACTCTGCTGTGATACCTCCTCTGAAGACCGTCAATGAACCGCTTGTTCTTTCTAATCGGTTTTTGTATTAATTCTGGGCCATAGCGAGAGAGTTCATTAAATTTGCTGACATACTCATGAATGGTTCTGTAGCCTTGCTGGAGACTAGCAAATTCATCATGCAAACACTCGACATCCTGTCGTGGAACAAACTTCTCCTCAAAAGTTTCTTTAAACCTCGCCCAAGTCATGTCAACTTCGAGTTTACCTATAGTTACCGCTTCCCACCAAATTAGGGCCTCGTCTTTAAGTAGCCAAGATGCTAAAAATATTTTCCTGTTATCCAACAATTCTAGGCCCGCGAAGATCTGTTCGCAAGACCTCATCCAAGCTTGAGCTTCCATTACGGTTCCAAAGCCTGTGAATGACACTCCACCCAAGTTATTATATTTCTTCGCAACTGCATCAAGATCAAACGGTTGTTGTCGCAATACGTCCATTTTGCTGAAAAGGAGCTTCCTTATCTACATAAAATAAACTATATATATTAGATTACCGATTAATGCAAAAATAGTACAAAATAATGCATTTATTCAATGTTACTTTCAGTTCCATATCATGTCCTAGGGGAAGT
Source organism: Allium sativum (assembly GCA_030737875.1). Taxonomy (NCBI): domain Eukaryota; kingdom Viridiplantae; phylum Streptophyta; class Magnoliopsida; order Asparagales; family Amaryllidaceae; genus Allium; species Allium sativum. Next base: position 484,075,797 of record CM060913.1, on the reverse strand, counting down.
TGCAGGATGAACAAATATATTTATGTGTTACAGTTTTGAGTCATGAACTAAATATATGTTTCAAGAAATAATACAAACTTTAGCAGCCAAGAAATAATACAAACTTTAGCAGCTTGCATAACACCGCAATCTAATCTTTGTATGCCCAATGCTTTACTTGATTGTTTATTTATTTATATGTAAAAGCATGGAAGCAAGCTATGATGTTATTGCATTTACAGCATACCTCAGGTATTTTTTGTCTAAAAACAACATCTAGTCTTACATCTAGCGTGTTCTCACAAATGATACTTCCATCTTGTGATGCCAATACAACGCCTCTGGAGCTGTACATGGATTATAGACATAGTTCTGTTAAATTTAAGTTGTACTATAAAAAAGAAAGAACTATAAATGCATTCCGCTCAAATGTAAAGCTGTAGAAACATAATAAGCATGAAGAATCTTTTTTGATTCAAAACTCAACAGATAAAGTAGTGCAAGTGCATCTATCAACTTGTCTTGATTTTTGAATTTAAACGATAAAACAACGAGTCAGTATTCTAAGATAAGGCTGATTTACGAGAAAGAAACAAATTTTCAAGATTTCGATCAAAAATCATGGTAGGACTCAACTGGTTCATATGAAACTATAGATCAAAGTATTCATTTATCCAAATTAGTGAGTGCATTTAGCCTAGAACAAAAAGTTCACTAAAATACACCAAATTAATACCTTTATATTTAAAGGTTCAGGTAACTGGTGAATCAACAACTAGTCTTAACCAGAACATATGAGTAACCCAAATATATCAACACCATGAAATCAATAAATAGAACTCTCTTTGAATTATAAATTGCTCATGTCATATTGATCTAGTAAAACCCAAATAAATAAACAGAAATATGACAATAATCCTTTTTTTTATATGTATCTCATTGAAACAAAATCAACAGAATCATGGATACGCAAAACACATAAGTTAATATCACTATTCAATTACCGAATAAACTAGTTATGTTTTCTATTTTCTTGTTCATTTTCACTATTCTCATATATACATTTTCTCAAACACTTCTAGGAATTTTTGCAAAACAGATAAAAAACAATAAAACAATGATGTATACGTGCGTATTTAGATTGTTGTACATATAAACACCATAGTATATACAAAAAATCAGAATATATACATACAAAAAGAGTAAACGAGTGCGTTACCATAGAAGGGGATCTGGACGAGGATGACCAGAGGGGCATCGACGAGGTCGGAGCAGTCGAGGCATTACCGTAGACATCGATCTAGCAATAGGAGATTCAAAGGAGTAGCCTATGCGATCCCAGATGCAATCTGACCAGGGGTAGAGGAACCGGGAAGGATTTGTCGTTAATGGTGGGGAGAACTCATCGTTCTCGAGGGACGTGGCTATCAGATTTGAAATGGATGGCCGACAGAGGGTGCGATAGTTCTTCATAAGGAATTTAGTATTTTTTGAGAAGATAAGAGTGGAGTGGGTATGGAGAGGAAGAATTCGTGTGAGATGAGAATGACGTAAACATGTGAATTGGTGGAATTAGCGTGAGTTGAAATGCAGTGGCGGAAAGAATGCGCGGCAATCTAAAAATTTGGGAACGAAACAAGCCGAAATTATTGGCACCTAAGTGGATTAATTCATGAATTGTGCTTTTTGTATTCTGCTTATACAGTAGTTTCAAGTAGGAAAAAAGGGAGTTGGAGACCGTAAAATTGAAAATTATCAGTAAATTATGGGGATACAAGGCGTAGACTAGTGGCTTCACCATTTGTTTCAAAAAAAGTAATGTAAACATTTTTCCTTTGAAGTTTAAAAAAATTGAGAATATTTTAAAAATTGTGAATATTTCTATATTTATTTAAAAGAAATCTTTTGAAATAATAAAAAATGAATATAACTGATAATCATAATCATTGAATATTAAATACGAAATAATAAATGTTACCTCTTGAATCTTGATTAGTTATTAAAATTAGCCTTAATTGTTGATATTTAATAGGAATTATTTAATAATAATTAGATTTTATTATCAAATAATAATTATGTCGAATTGTAATCTTGATTATTATGTAACTAATAATAGTTAATTATTTAGTGATTATTATGCCCACCCATAGCATAAACTGCACCGTAATACGGAAACCGCCCAGACCGAACTGCAATTACGGTGTGGAAAACCGAACATAATCCTCTCTCTAAAGCAAATACCTCAAACTGAACCGATCCACAATGATACGGTTCGATTATGGTTTGAACTGTTGATCCAACCGCATTAAACGGAATATTTGCACTAATAATCTTATGATAAAAGTATAAATAACACCCTATCTAATTTTTTATTTTAACGATGTATATTCTATTTTCAGCTTATGTTGTTGTGTTATATTGATAATAATCATTATCACAAAGGAATAATTTATAGTTTCAGTATAATAGTTTCCATATTTTTTTTGTATAATGCTAATTATAATCTTATTTGAGTTATCTTACTTAATATTTATACATTAATTAATGCTAATGTTTGGTTAATTTAATTACCAAAACAATTTTACTTTTATTAAACGTAAAATTGAAGTATTCATACAGTTAGAAGCTAATCTTTCAATTCAGAATAACACTGTATATTTTAAGCAACAATGTCACACGACTGTAAGTTGATTGTTGATAGAAGTAATTCTCTTATTTCATATTTAAAATGAGTTCAAACCAAACCGAACTGCATTACAATAAAATTGAACCAAACCAAACTGCTTGAATGATTAGTTAATGATTTATATTTTTGATCAACCGTTTGATGCAGTGCGGAAGCGGTTTGTAATCCAAACTGCACCAGATCGAACCGCGCTCACCCCTAATAAGAACACTCCTTGAGGTGAAGCATGTTGCAAAAGTAAGGGTGGAAGGCTTTGCTTATTTGCAGTTAACCCAGAGTCCCTTAGGGTTGTCTCTGCCCTAGCCTGACCTCACGAGTGTCCTTCAATTTTAATTCTACTCATTTACGTGTAGTTTCACATGTTTTGTATGGTTTTCGTGTGTTAATATGTTAACTTTATAGGAAGTTCAACGTAAAGAAATGACTTGTGTTTTAAATAGAAGTTCAGAATGCATGCCTTTGCTTTGGTAAAGTAGACTTGTATTGAAGATGTAACAAATTATGAGTCTGGGTAATCTTAAGTAAAAATAATGATCAATTGGTACCAGTATGAATGCGTTTGTGGCGAACATATAATGAACATATATGCATTTGGAATTGCGAACATGTTACTTAAACGTGGCAATATTTGTTTTTCTATGTAATATGCAATTAATTAAAATGAAATAACACCATAAATATTGCAATATGTGCAAATTAACTAAACAATACCAATAAATACAAAAAAAAAAAAAATCAATCAACACAACTCTGTTGTAGCAGTTAAGTGATGTAACCTTATTATTCGTATGTCGTTGAACCAACTCAACTATTTTGTGTGTTGCAATTCTCGTACTATATTCTTAAGAAAATCCTGTAAAACAAGATAAGAATTATTGTCATAAACTACAAAATTCGATCACTATTGTTGTATGTATATATGAAATTGTGAATGGTCATTGTAGCTGTTGGGAAACAATGGCTGAGTCGCGGACTAGGTCGCTTTCTTGAAGACGATTCGGCGATCTGGTCGGAGGTGCAAACCAGTTCGTTCCTTCGCCGCCGCCTCTAGGATAAAACAGCCTCAAAAAACAATAACCGATTTTCTTGCACAACAAATCGGTGCAGATTTGCACTTTCTGAAAAAAAATGCTCGAAAATTTCTGAGAAAAGAATTTTAATGGCGGCTGAGAGAAGGGAGAATTTTCAATTCGGTAGTCATCTCGTCTGAGGCTAATGTCAATATATAGAACGAAAATTAGGGTTTGGGTTTACAGATTAGTGGGCCGCTAAAATTTAGGGGATATAATTTTTTTACCGTTGTAGAAATCTTTTTCCATAAAAACGGTTCGAAAAAGACTAAGTTTTATGGTCCAAAAAATATAAGTGTCTACACCACAAAGCCCAAGCCGAACCGGACCGGGTCGGGTCGGTCGGTCGCGCGTGCGTGTGTGGTGGTCATATGATGCATGGTCTCCCTCCTCACAACAATGCATGTATTGGGAGCCCAAGGCCCCAACATGATTTCTTAGAAACAAGTATAAAAGCTTGCCTCTTGTATATAATCTCATGATGTGGGACTATTCCCATATAGGAGCCATTCTTACACTTATTCAAGATTTTTTAATAACTCACTTAATGTTTGTAAAACATTTCCAACAGTAGCTACAACACTGAATGTAAAACGAGCATGTTGGCATATTCTTCAAACTAACAAATTTTTTCTTTCATATTACAAAAGTCATCAACTGTCGTACGTAAACTTGAATGAAAGAAATTAAATAAAAAAAAAATCATTATTCAATTTTTGATTAATTGGTGGTATCATGGAAATGAGGACTGCGATATCTAACATTATGATATGGTGATAAATAACCACTTTTAAGTGGATAAGTAAGTTAGCTACATTAAACCTTTCACATGTTCTGAATCATGCTCATTGATGATACAGCTTCTTCTACGCAAATACGTTATTACGATGTTCACATCTTGTTCGTCTTCTTAATAGAAATTTAACTATGAATTAAACATTGTTAGCGTGAACGTGTGATAAATAGCAAAAAGATGAAGAGGTGAAGATGAGTGGACTGTTGTAGAGGAAGTGGGAGGACGAGGGCGGATACCTAGGAGAGGGAGTCTATTACCAACGGTGATAGGATATGTGGGGAACAAAGGTTATTACCTTTTGTACTTAACGTGCAAACCGCCGACAACTTGATTTTTCCTAACGAGTTGAACATGATAGAAACAAAGGATGGATGCTTTGACGCGTTCCCAACGGTAACATGATTGTAAATTGTGCTTATCATTTCTCCTTGTTTAGTCTTATTCCTACCTCCTTGTGTTGTGAAGTGCATACGACATATGCCCATCAACAATAACTAAATTTGTGTAATTTTCTCCATTATAGCAGCTTTCATAGCTCAGTTGGCTAGAGCACCCGTTTAGTAAGCGGGAGGTCCTGAGTTCAATTCTCAGTGAAAGCAACATTTATTTTTTGCCCTTTCCCCATTGCTGTCAACTCTTCTGCCACCTTCCACGTCCAACCATATTTGCAGCCACATGCCTTACGGTACCACACACCTATTTTAAGTACAAAACCACCCATTACGGTTTGTGGCAATTAGACACAGTCAATAAAACCAGCCAGAATAATAATAATTTAGTGCGCTCTGCTTTAGCCACACATTTTTTTTCCATAACTCTCCCTGGGACTAAATTTGAGAAAGAAAAAAGCACATTTATAAATACAAAGCTTAGGCGCTACTTCTAGGCCTTCGGTAAAGTGACTGAATAATTCAGCCTCATTTCAAAGCATTGAGTCCTTTATCAATATACAGCTGACCACCAATATCTTATGTGCTTCCTTAACCTGATTTTTTTCTGCTTCACAACTATAAATAGAATTACTGATTCCAACCTTACTTAGCCTACTTGCTTTTTGCTAATAACAAAATGATTTTTCACCAGAAAGATATATCAAACCATTTCATTCCTATATAGACAGTAATAAACAGTATGGTTGCATTGTTTTTACTAGGTACATATCTTCAAAATACAATGATTAAATATTAAGATCAAGTTGCAGTAGGTACATACAACATACATTTGATGTACATTGTTTTAAGCTATAAAAACAAAAAATGTTGCAAGCCTTAAAAGCTATACAAAATAATCACAACTAAAGATCCTGCCTAGATTTCTAAAGTAGCAGAAAGCAAGAAACTGCAGTAGTATATACATTGTAAACATGGTATGCAAATGTAACATGTAATGAAGGTTTCCAAGAAGTTTACTGCAATATTCCTATACATTGTATTTGTTCTGTGCCAGTCTGATTTAGAAGGAAATAAAATACAAATTAATGAAGGGCCCACGCAGGCTCAATAGTTGGTATCCCATAATAATAATCCTTGAAAGTGAGAAACTTGGCAAATTCTATTCAAACTCAGTTTTTTGCTAATTAACCTCCAAAAGTCCGACAAAAACGCCGTCATTTGCTAAGTATCTCCCGTTTAATTAAAAAAAAAAAAAACACTCTCCCTTGCAGTAGCTTTACGTGGTCTGTTAGGAAACCACGCAGGGCACTGTGTGGTATGTAGAGATATCATGCAGTGGCTCTACGTTATGCCTTTGGAGTACCACGTAGTACCCATGCGTGGTTCCTTAGAAGACCATGTTCAGCCACTACAAGGTAAATTGAAAAAGAAAAAAATAACTAAAAAGCGGCAGTTTTATTCTTGATATTCATTTTATAAAAGTGGATGGCTACTCAGCAATTCGTTGACTTGAAATAGAATTTGCTCAGAAATTTTAAACTTTATGAAAATAACCACAGAAGGGATAAATTTTTACATAATCTGAACTTATCATTTTGGATACAGCTAAATCATGATTATTACATTTTGTGTCTGGGAAAAAAGAAAAGAAAAAACCGGTAACCTGTATGATCATTTCAAGGTTGCAGATCCAAATGCAGTCTAATCAAAGCTGGATACCCAATGCAGTTCCAAACCTACCAAGAATTGTAACCTGTATGGTACTTGCACGAGAAAAAACCCTACTGTTAATATATTATATCTATTGTTGCAACTATCAAACAAAGAAGTGAATCATTAATACATAAAGCTTGAAATCAACGGGTATAACACATTGTACGTCACATTATGCACGTTGTTTATAAAGGCTGCTTAGATTTATTGGCTTCCCGTATACCCATGGTTGCTTTTGCTTTCCAACTAAACCTTTACTCATACTTTATAACTTTTTTAGTGCCCATACAGTGCAATGAAAGTAATAGTGCACAAATAATCTCTCTCCTCTACCACTATATATATAGCCATCTCTTCATTCTAATCCTCAGTCCTCACATATCATAAAATCGATTTTCAATATATACAGCATATCAAAGTATAAAATTATATTTCGCAATGAAGAGTTTGAAGAAAGTCGCCTCTATAATTTCAATGGTACTGAAGAGCAAAACAAGCGCCATAAAGACCAGAATAATGCTCTATAAGATTCTACATGACAAGAACGTGCTTCTGAATATTAGATCAAAAAATGTTCATCAAATCAAACAACATGAAGGCGAAGATGAACAATGCTATTACTCACCAAGTCAAGATCTTGAGCTGAATTTCGACGAGGAGATTGACTTCGCTGGAGGGAATGATTCGGGGTTATTTGTTACTTCTGCAACTTCTCAAGAGGAAGCACTGGATTTCAGCTATGAGAACGAGATCGATAAAGCAGCTGATGTGTTCATAAGGAGGTTTCATATGAAAATTCAGAAACAAGACTCATTTAAGAGGCATCAAGAAATGTTGGATCGAGGTGCTTAATCATATATAGAGAGAGAGTAATAATCAATTGTAATAGCTATGAGCATGATTTGTTTTATGTGAATCATGTCAGCACCATTAATTTTTCATTCATGTACCATGATGGGCATGCAATCAAATAGAGCTGGCTAATATAATCGATGCCAATTACGACTATGCATATACACATATTTCTACAGAAAATATATAGAGGTAGGATCAAAGTAACGCTAATTATCAATTCAAATAAATAGAGATTTGTAAGGACATGGAGGTATAAAACATAGTCGAGTATTTTGAATATCTAAGTTTATACACTAATAAAGCACAAGAGAGTAAATTTAAGATACAAAGTATTTCTATATGCATTGATATTTGAGAACAATAGTCCATTTGTAGGAAAAAAAAAAGCGAAATGCATCTAATGAGCTTTACTGATTAATTACTGTTATAGCATCTTCTCTAAACTAAGTTTAGACTTTAAGAAGTACTAACAAACCAATCACAATTTATATTTTCTTATTGAGGTACACATGTATGATCATTTATTAGCTTTTCAAGGTACTGCAGATGTACCCCTCTGCGCAAATCTTTCTTTATTATTTTTTAAGGTATAATTTAGTGTTGTAGCTATGTGACACAGAACAAATAATCATACAAATTTTCTTGCATGTGCCTTTCTGCTTTTCAGATTACTACTCCAGTAGTTTGATCTTCAAACCTGTTATTCACAGTTTAAACAAGATTTAGTATGTAATAAAGTGCTCCATGTGTACATGTTCAGCGAGAGATCATGGATATAACAATAACAAAGGGGAAGTTCAGCAGCTACATTTATATTACCACTGTGAGAGGGATATAATGATAGAACATGCGTTATGTATACCAGATCATATGTGATCAAATTTAAATTAGCTAACTGCATTGTTGTTCATGAATTTGGGACATGCAAATTTAGTTAGCTTGTTCATGATCAAACATTACAGCCTATTGGGATACAATGCACCATATCTTTCACTTTGACAGCTAAAAAGCTGAATTCAGCTCTTCTACTTTTGCAACTTTTCAACAACTTGACTATGTGTTTCCCATAAAGGCAAAATAAACGTTCATTAACCATTTACATGGTTAACTGAATGGAAAATGCATTACCTGGATGATTTCTTTTCAGGTGAAGCGCATGATTTAATGAGCTAATTTATAATTTAAAAAACTATTAATTCAGCAGAAAATGAAGACAGTAAATGCACATAAAAGGACCAAAAAAAGGATTAGTGCATAAAGCTCTACTCATTTAATCAAGTAATATCACAATGCATGCACGGTATTTTTGAAAAAAAAGACAAAAATTTAATGGAAACAAGGCACATCAGTAATGGCGGTAAATGCTTATATCTATCATATAGGTAACCTTATTTCAGTCTGTAGGATGTATTCGTACATGTATACACATGCACACAACAAACACACATGCCTCCGCATGCGCGCACACACAAAAATGTTGTTTGTGTGTGTATTCCATATGGTTAGATGAATGCACTGTTCTTGATATACTATTCAGAATGGTGATGTTGGGACACGTGACTGTTGAACCAACAAACCTGGGCAAGTATACTTGACACATAGGTAACCCTGGTTCAGTCTGTAGGATGTACTCTACACACACACGTACATATATAGAGGGGGTTATACGGCACCCCGTGCTACAGAAGTGTCACAAATTTGTGTGTTAAGTATAGCATTTAATAACTGCAATTTGTTTTAAGGAAATTTTATGTACTATGATTTAAATTACGTAAGCCCGGAAAGTAAGGCTATAATCTGCCACAAAATCCGAATTTCAAAATATTTAGACATGACAAAAACTTTTGAAGAGGAGCAAAAGGAAAAGGGAAACAAAGCAGAAACACTAGTGTCACAAAAGCACTCTTTCCGCTCACAGTTTCAAACGTACGCCTTTGTATTTGACTCCACTGGAGAAATAAACTGTTAACCTGCGCATGTATATCATTACCAAAAACAAAGGTCCGACAAGACTTGATACTTCACACTGCACACATTGTTTTTCAAGCCTAAGATCTGCTTTTATTGTTGCTATGATGCTTTAACTATATTACTTATACTTTCAGTACTTCCTCAACTCTCTACAGTCCTTGGTAATCAGTGTCTCAAGAGCAACGGAGTCTCTACCCGAAAACGAATAAAGCAGTTCTTGGAACAAAAAAGATAACAAGCTATCTAATTTTCAAATAACATCTTTGTTCTTTTTCCTGCATCCCTGACTTTTTAGATCATATCTACATTTACTTTACATTCACGAACATTTGATACACCTAGTTTTCATGACTTGATTTTACATATATAAGTTTTATTAGTTCATACTTCATACTATGCATCCTTCATAATGTATCTATAGAATATTAGTTTGAATTTCTTCAATTATAATCAAGATTTTCACTGCTTAACTGGTTTGAAAATTTTAACTATTTGGAATGAAACTAATGGATCATGCCAATTAATAATTTTAAATTATGGAGTATTAAGAAAGAGAATAGAAGAATTGCATAGCAATATTAGGCAAAGATATAATTAAGACAGATGGGATCCATGAACGAATTTTGCTAAATTATATACAGATTTTTATTTAATGTGCATAGGGCTCAACAATTTGGACGCTCTAAACATCTGCTTAACTAGCATGTATATCCACCCGATCCTATTGTGTTTTCAATAGGTCAATATCTTATAATAATTAATTTTCTCTAATAGCACGGTGATCGTGTGTGCCTAAGAAGTGTACTAGATTAGTTTGTCTACAAACGAATTAACATAATTTTTACAATCTTCTAAAAAAATTAAAAACTATTTAGTCTTTTTTTAATGCTAATACTATCATTCCTTAAGAGCTTGATTCAAGTTATGATTGTTAAATTTGATGATACAAAATCACAAATTGACTGGAACAAATTTGCAAAGAAAATGAAAAGTAAATATTTTTATAATGGGAATGTCACATTTGTTGCTATGGTAATTTTCCTCTAAGTAAGTCTTGATCGTAATTTCAGAGAATAGATTGATACAGTAGACGAGAAAGTAATATTGAATTGAATGAATAAATTTACAATATGTTACATAGCCATTATATAGGCTAGACTAAATGTAATAAACGACTTGAGTCTAATGACAGTGGGCTTTAGTTAATTGGGCTTCGGCCATGTGATATATATTATCTTTTGTGTAGCAGACAGATTCATTCACTCTTTTACTCCCCCTCAAATCGAGATTAGGGTTTTCTTCTTCGTGCTCTTCCAGGTGGCGATCTGCTGATTTTGACGTATCAAATCTTGTCTTCATGGATGCGAGCTCTTCCTTTCTTCCTTCTTTACTTAAATTGCTTCGTTTTCCTCTGGATTTCCAAGTTTGAGCTTCATTGACTGCTGCTTTGTTGGTGTTAGGGTTTGCGGCTGTGAAGCTTCTGCCTTCCATGCTTATGTCAGACACTTTGGTGAGCTTTGCGTCAACTTTGTGGTGAGTAATTTCAACAACCTTTAGCTCTTCTCAAACCTCATGAAATTCTGAAGTGATAGTGCTTTTGTTAGAATATCGGCACATTGGTAAGTTGCAGGTACATGTGTTACCTCTATGTTTCCTTTGATTACTTGTTCCCTGACGAAGTGTTGATCTATTTCAATATGTTTGATTCTCGAGTGTAAAATATGGTTAGATGTCATGTACACTGCACTCTGATTATCACACCATAAGATCGATTTGTCTATTTTGTTATTTAATTTCAGACAGTAATGATGTGATCCACATTATCTCGGATGTAACATTAGCCACACTTCTGTATTCTGCTTCTGCACTGGATTTAGATATTGCAGATTGCTTCTTAGAACACCATGATACAATGTTGTTTCCCATAAAAATGCAATATCCAGTCGTAGATTTTCTGCCATCAGGGTCTGATGCCCAGTCTGCATCAGCATAGCCAATTATATTGTAGTTGTTGCTTGCCTTTATATGCAGTCCATAGTTTATTGTAGCTTTTAGATATCTCAGTATTCTCTTCACTGCTTTCCAGTGGTTATCCAAAGGTGTCTGCATAAATTGACAAACTTTATTGACACTAAACACAATGTCTGGTCTAGTGATAGTTGCATACTGTAAAGCACCAACTACTCTTCTATAATGTTTAATGTTACATATGGATTCTCCCCTGTGTTTTGAAAAATGTTGGTTGCTAATCATAGGTGTAGGCATTCCCTTTGCATTGCTCATTTGAGTCCTTTCAAGTAGTTCAGCTATGTATTTCCTTTTAGATAAGATGATTTATGTTGATGATCTTCTATTCCCAAAAATTAGTTTAGTTGTCCAAGGTCTTTGACAGAGAATTCCTTGTCCAGTCTCTTGACAATTGAATCAATTTCATCTGTATTATTACCTGTCACAACATGATCATCAACATATATTAGAACATATATTGTAGAGTGTTTATTAGCTTTTATGAATAGTGAGTTATCTGATTTGGCAGATTGAAATTTCATTGAATACAATGTATTTTTCAATTTGTCAAACAAAACTCATGGGGCTTGTTTTAACCCATATATTGCCTTGTTAAGCTTGCAAACATATTCAGAGTTTTCACGGTAACCCTGTGGTTGAGTCATATATACATCCTCTTTAAGTATGCCATTGAGAAATGCATTATTGACATCAAGTTGTCTTAGTGACCATCCTTTACTTATAGCAATACTGAGAATAATTCTAATTGTGGATGATTTAACTACAGGAGAGAATGTCTCCTTGTAATCAAATCCTTGTTGTTGAGCGTACCCCTTTGCAACCAGCCTGACTTTGTATCTGTTTATGCTTCCATCTGAGTTCTTTTTGATCCTATAAGTCCATTTGCACTCAATTATATTCTTGTCCTTTGGTGGTTTCACTAGACTCCATGTTTTATTTTGTATGAGTGCTTGATACTCTTCATTCATAGCTGCTTTCCACTTTGTATCAGTTTTTGCTTGATCATAACTTGTTGGTTCTTCTAGTAGGATGACAGCTGTGAAAAGTTTGGGTTTGAAAATCCCACTTTTTGCTCTTGTTACCATAGGATGTATGGATGTTGCTTGAGGTACATATACAGGTTGTTCCCCTTGATTCTCACTTTGATTGCTTCCTTCTTCTGCTTCATTGTTTTGATCATCACTAATATTGTCATTGATGTCATCACTTACAGGTGATTCTCTGTTGTGGTCTGAATGCTGATCAGTATCATTATCTGATGGTGCTGATTTGACATTGTCATGCATTGGCTCACCTGCACTTATTATTTCAGAATATACAGGTATAGATGGTATGGATACACTTGTGTCATACGCTTTATTTGTAGTTTTTATACTTTCAGACTGATATGGGAAAATTCTCTCACTGAATACAACATGCCTGCTTATAAAAACTTTGTCATTCTCATCCAAACATTTATATCCCTTTTGATTTTGAGCATAACCTATAAAGGTACATGGTTTTGGCCTGAAGTCTAATTTGTGTCTATTATATGGTCTAGTGTATGGGTAACATAGACATCCAAAGGTTTTTACATAGTGGTAGTCTGGTTTGACATTCAATAGCTTTTCATGTGGATTATTTCCCTTAAGTACTTTAGTAGGCAGTCTGTTTATCAAATACCCGGCCTGGTTAAATACTGGCCGGGGGAATGGACTTTTCGCTTAGAAGCAAGAATGAGTGCTGAAAGGAGGAAAGAATACAGCCACAGCCCACTTGAGCAACTTTCCATTCACCCATAGCTGTACTAAAGGATTCTGGCCAAAATTTTAGAGGCATTTTAGCATTAGCTAGGAGTGTCAAGCTAGTTTCTACGATACGTCTATGTTTTCTTTCCACAAGACCATTTTGTTCAGATATATATGGACATGTAATTCTATGAACTATTCCCCTTTTTGAAAAGTAGTCTTTCAGGGGTTTATATTCAGTTCCACCATCTGGCTGAAAAAATTTCACATGTGAATTTATTTATTTTTCCACTTGTGTTATGAACTGTGTAACTATTTCACATGTTTCATATTTGGATTTCATAAAATAAATCCATGTGTATTTGCTAAATGCATCTACAAATGCTATGTAATATCTATATCCATAATCTGAACTGATTGGTGCAGGACCCCATAGATCAGTAACAATTAAATTCAGGGATTCTGTGTATTCAGATTCAGATGCATTGAAAGGTAATTTATGACTTTTACCCATCTGACAGTATTTGCAAACATGGAATGAGTGAGTTTTATCAAATTTAACATTGTTTTCAACAAGAATTTGCTTTACAATATCAGAACTTGGATGACCAAGTTTATCATGCCACACACTTAAGGTACTGCAATGATTTTCATCACTGATTTCACTGTGATTACACAGTACATTTTTCTTCATATCACTATTGTAATGGCTGGTTATGAACTTGTATAGCCCTTTGGTCTCATTGCCCTGCAATAAAATAGTTTTAGTAAGTATGTCCGTGACCAAGCAATATTTTGGATGAAATTCAAAATACACTTGCTTATCATTAGTAAACTGAGATACACTTAAAAGATTTTTCTTAATATCAGGGACTCTTAATAAGTTATTCAGTATTAACTGTTATTTCCATTGATATATCCACTACCAGTATGAGTAATAGAGACTGACTCACCATTTCCCATCCTAACAGACTTATTACCTTTGTACTTCCTGCAACCAGTGTTAAGATTTTCCAGATTATTTGTTAGGTGATTTGTAGCTCCTGAATCAGGGTATCAGCTTTCATCATTTAATCGATCAATTCTTGCAATGTCAGATTGTCCAGTATTGTCACTTTGACTGCCTTGGTCTGATTAGACATTTGTCATATCTACATTAGGGTTTCTTTGATTTGTATTGGCCTGATTTAGGGTAAAACTTTGATTGAACCTGAAATAGCACTTGAATGTTGTGTGTCCAACCCTTTCACAGATTTGACACTTTGGCCTATTTCCTGTATAATTGTTCCTACCCCTGCCTCTGGCTCGACCACTAAAACCACCCCTTTGTGCTTGATTGTTGTTTTTTGTATCCTTGCCTTTAGTGCTGTTAACATAGTTGATTGATAGATCTGATTCTTGTGGTTTCCTGCTTTCCAATCTTGCTTCATGTGCCAAGAGTATTGAATGTACCTCTTCTATTGGTGGTGTTGTTCTTTGAGAGGAGATGATAGCCTCTACAGCATCATACTCATTTCCTAATCCATGTAAAATAGTCATAACATGTTCAGATTCAGGAACCTTTTGACCAGCAGCCTCTAACTTGTCACATATGCTTTTAATCTTTGCAAGATATTCTCTGATATTGTTGTTGTTCTTTCTTGAATTGTGCAACTGTCTTCTATAATTCATGACTTTTGCAGAGGATTGAGAATTGAAGTTCTTTTCAATGTTGTCCCATATTTCATTTGCAGAATTACATCCTATTACTTGAGATAGGAGATTGTTGCTTATTGATGATAGCAACCATGCACTTATCAGTCTGTCTTGTCTGTGATACTTTGTATATTCTTCATTTGGTACAAACTTGTTTTCTTGATCAGTCATAAGTTTTGCTGGAATCTGCAGGGTATCATACAGGTGTCCTTCCAGTCCATATCCCTCTATAGCAGTTTGTACTTGAAACTTCCGCAGCGGATAGTTGTTTTCATCAAGCTTGGTTGTGATGAATTGGCTTTGAGGACTTATCACAATCTTGACCAGTTGATCACCTGCTATTGGTGGAGGCACAGGACGATTTGAGGATGCAGTTGATCCAAGAACAGATCCTTGTACAGGAGTTTAGTCCACCATGATGAACTCTGAGATGAACAGAAAAATTCAGAAATCAGGAACAATTAAGATCCAAAGCAGGTCACCTTCTTGATGCCGAAGACCTTGAACGATACTCAGGTATGTTGCAATTAGTTGCCTATCAGGTGATGACAACTGTCTGATGGCTGACACTGGTATGACACTTTCTTGAGTTGATTTCTTGATTTTCTTGGCGACGGAAGATGATCTTTCTTTGATTTTTCCACTGTTCAGGCTTGAGCAGATCAGATTTGATGCAGCCAAGTCAAACTTTGGCGAGGCACTGATCTGATGATGAAGGCCAACTCTCAAATGATGAGTTTTCAACTCAGATGAGAGGATCAACCCAGATGATGACAATTTTCTGATGGATTCTTTTTCCACAACAGAAAATTTGTTTTGATTAATTTGTTGTTAAGCTCTCGGCTCTGATACCATAAAAGAGTTTTGAAATAAGTCTTGATTGTAATTTCAGAGAATAGATTGATACAATAGATGAGAAAGTAATATTGAATTGAATGAATAAATTTACAATATGTTACATAGCCATTATATAGGCTAGACTGAATGTAATAAACGACTTGGGTCTAATGACAGTGGGCTTTAGTTAATTGGGCTTCGGCCATGTGATATATATTATCTTTTGTGTAGCAGACAGATCCATTCACTCTTTTATCCTCCATTATATTATTATCATATGTTGGTTGGTAATGTAATTGATGACACATGAATTTGCTCTGGCTATATATTGAGGGATGAACTTTAGTGTAAAATCATCCTGGCATGGAGCCAGCGATCTCCAAATGGAGTGTCTCTTCTTGTTAAGCCTATTTGAGTTTTGGATATGTAAACTCTTATTTTGTAATCTCTTGTAATTCTCTCATATGGAATAAAATCTCTCTCTTTTGGACTGGACGTACACTACTATCTTATGGATGATAG
The DNA here is from genome assembly GCA_030737875.1 of Allium sativum. Lineage (NCBI taxonomy): Eukaryota > Viridiplantae > Streptophyta > Magnoliopsida > Asparagales > Amaryllidaceae > Allium > Allium sativum. The sequence continues at coordinate 484,059,526 of CM060913.1, read as the reverse complement.
TGGAACTAGTATAAATATTGTGTCTGTTTTCTTCATTATAGTTATTTACTATTAGTTTGATGTAATAGAATAATTGTTACCAGATTAGATTGATATTCAATTGGCAAATCTAGATCTTGCTTACTCCGCTTCCGCATTCGCGCAATTTTTGCATAACAATGATGGGAATCTTAAAACAAGTGTGACGCCTGTAGTGGAATTGAAAAAACATGACTCAATATCAAAAAACAGCATAGCTAGATTAAAGACACAGGTGATACTCAATAAACCTCAGGTGGCTGAAATTTTATGTGGTATGGATTGCACTTCAGATTAGCATAAAATGGGACAAATTGAGGTGTTTAAGCACGCGTATGTATTGATCCAGTATAACAATTATAATCAAATTTAATTTTATACGAATCATGTAAACGTCTTTAATTATTCATTCATGTACCAACATGGAAAATCCAATATCTTTAGCTGATACCGTTGCAAATTACAGCTATGCATTTATTACAAACACATTTTTAAGAAATACTGAGTAGAGGTTAGGAATAAACTAAGAATATGAGACAGAGATATAAAACATACCCTAGTACTTCAAAAATGCAATTTTACACATCCTAAAGGAGTAAAATTAACATATAAAACATAATTATATACACTGAGAATTTGAGATTTGAAAACAATATTCCATTTGTACAACAAAGTGGCATACATCTGACGAATCATACTAGTTACAGTCATCCAAATTGTTTAACATCTCCTTAAACTAATTTAGACATTAATAAGCACTACTACAATAATCATACTTTGTATTTTCTTATTGAAATAGCACTTGTATGATTTTCTTTCCTTTTTGAGGTACAGGTAATGTACCTCCCTCCAAAATCTGCTTTATTGTTTTTCAAATAATTTACTCAGTCGCAACAGCTACACCTATACCACACAAACCAACAAACAACATCATTATTTTTCATGTACCTTTTTTCTTTTCAGTTTAAGTATCGCTCAGATAGTTTGATCTTCAAACCTGTTATTTACAAATTGGTTTAGTATCAATTATAAATTTATATGCATCTTCGACATGAACGAAAATGCTCCCCATGCGCAAATTCAATGGATGATAATGAGTATAATGTTAATTAACAAATGGACAAATTCGGTAATTACAATAACAGAACCACTGTACTGAGATATAACGTAAAATATGGAGTAGAACTAGATCATTCAAGACCAAATTAAAAATAACAAATTGTATTATGGATTTGAGATATGCAAATTTAGTTAAATTATCCAAGACCAAACTTTACATCCAATTCGGATACAATGCATCATATATTTTCTTTTACTTTGACAGCTAGAATGCACGGTTGAGCTCTTCAGTTTCTGTAACTTTATATGGTTAATTGAATGCAGATGCATTACTTAAACTGATTTTTTATTTTTATTTTCAAAAGAAGCCGTACCATATGATGAGCTACTTTTTAACCTCGAAACTGCTGGATCCATAATCTATTAATTTAGCAGAAAATGAAGTGAATGTACACAGGAGGAAATGAGGATTAACTATTTAACAGAGTAATATGAGTACACGGTAAGTGGAATGAAATACTTCATATGCACAAATTCAATGGATGATAATGAATATAATACCAGCAAACGGACAAATTCGGGAATTACAATAACAGAACCACTGTATTGAGATATAACATAAAATATGCAGTAGAATTGGATCATTCAGGACCAAATTAAAAATAACTGATTGCATTATGCGTTTGAGATATGCAAATTTAGTTAAATTATCCAAGATCAAACTTTACAAGCCAATTCAGATACAATGCATCATATATTTTCTTTTACTTTGACAGCTAGAATGCACAGTTGAGCTCTTCAGCTTTTGTAATTTTATACGGTTAATTGTATGCAACTGCATTACTTAGACAGAGATTTTTTTCAAGAGTAATCGTACGACGTAATAATCAACTTATTGTGTTTGAAACTGCTGGATCCATAAGCTAATGATTTAGCCGAAATGAAGTTAATGTACACAAGAGGAAAAGAGGATCAACAATTTAACTGAGTACTATAACAATGAGTGCACAGTAATTTGGAAGAAAATACAATAGAAATCAGAAAAAATAGCGGTGAATGTTTATGTATGTTACATAGGTGAGCTGGGTTCACTTTGTTGGATCTATTTCAACAAATAGATGCATCTGTTTTTGTTTAGCTCAGCATATGTTTTACTTTCTATGACCATTTCCGATATAATGCCGCCTAACCTGAAGTCAGTAGCATCAAATAAAACTTCTTTTTATCAAAAGTAAGCTTGAATATTCTATTGCTTGACTCGAGTATCAATAACTTGAACACATTCCAAATATAATGAGATGCGTGCCTTAGAGTTTAGAGACGTTCCGTAAAATCACATCCTCTCAACAATTTAAGACGATGCCACAAAATTATGTGTAAAATATATTTCTTAACTTAGCCTAACATTGTGCATGAAGGTTATTTTATATAAAATTCTGTCAATGTCATTAACAGAAGCCCTAAAAGCAATGCTATATATCGCAACAAACACAACTTATATAATATTTACACACGAGAAAACATATAAAAAGGAGCCAAAGGAAGAAGAGACAAAGAAAAAGCACTTAAGTCACAAAAGCACTCTTCCCATTTACAGTTTTAAATGTTTATGCCTTTGTGTTTGGACTCCATTAGAGAAATGAGTTGATAATCTACAAATTTATATCATCATCAAGAAAAAGAACGGACAAGACTTTGTACTTCTCATTGTGCACGTTGTTTTTTATTTTTAAGATATGCATTTACTGTTGCCATGGTAAAATCTGCTTTAGCTTAGTTACTTTTACTTCCACTTTCTCAACTTCCTTTAATCTTTAAGCTGTGCAATCAGGGTTATGTCAACAGAATTGGCGACTTTACGCAAGAATCAAAAAGAAAAAAAACACTTAGATGAGATGGTATCTTTTAATAACATTTGATATGGCATCTTTTAATAAGGCGGTCCGTAGCAAAAACAATGGGGAAAAAAAATCACTATGGCATCTTCTAACACCAATTTTATTCATTTTTTGCATCCCAACATATTAGATGATATTCGCTTTTTATATTGGATCCATATTTTTTTCACATAGAATATTAAGCATCAGATTATATCATGAATTGTTCACTAGGTACCTATGAAATATAACTTTGAATTTCTTCACTTTCTCAAGACTTGTTACCGCAATTTTCACTATTTAATTGACATGATTTGTTCAATGATGTTCAAATACCAAATAAATAAATAAATTAACAATTGAATTTATCAAGTGTAAAGAAAGAAAATAGAAAAATTACGTAGGAATAAACAAGGATTTTTTTTGGAGTAACGGTTTTGATCGTAAATTATCGTAGCGATTTTGATTCGTTTGCATGAAGTGTTGTAACCAACCAATGCACGATTGAGAGCGCTTAGTATATACCAATGCGCGCGCGCGCGCACACACACACACACACACACACACACACACATATATATATATATATATATATGAGTGTTCTACGGCACCCCTATTTTGTGGCGTCTCATTTGCCCTTTGCTAAGAACCGCTCATTTATAATTATATATGTTAGTGAAAGCAGATAGAGTTAGAGCATCTTCAACCCTAATTGAATGTAATGTCAAAAAATGTCTATGTATCCATGTCTATTCCACAATGTTAATTATACAAAACTAGCTTCTACAATAAAATTCTAATTTGCTCTCCAATGCAAATGTCCAAAAGCTCTCAATTTTATACACGTGTCATTTTAGGAATATTTCAAAATTAAATAAATAAAAAATAGTGGTTGTATATCATTTCACATTGTGAAATACAATGTCTAGAACTAGACATTTCATTTCACAATGTCTAACAAAAAGTTTGCCACATCATATTACACATACCTTTAACATTGGCATTAGAGACTAAAAAGTGAATGAAAATGTTAATTATCTATGTGGCATTTAGTTAACATCAAAAAAACACTTGCATTGGAGATGCTCTTAGTGGGAAGAGAGAAAATGTGGAATGTGTGGTGGAAATTGAGGGGCTAAAGGGGTGTTGCACTATTTAGGGGTGCACTAGATCATATCTCATACATACATACATATATGTGCGTGTGTGTGGCGAGCGTTCAATGACACCCCAAAAATATAACACCCCTTTAGCCCTCCTGTTTTCCACCTTTCATTTGTATTAATTAAAGTTAGTGGGAGGTGGGGGATTTAGTGGAAAAAAAGAGGGAGGAAATATGTGGTGGAAAAGTGGTAGGCTAAAGAGATGCTCCATTTTTGGGGTGCCATTGAACCTGCATATATATATATATATATATATATATATATATATATATATATATATATATATATATATATATATATATATATATATATATATATTCTACAATAGGAATAGTGGGGAATTAAAAAATGAAATGGTGATGAAGAAATATGTTGTATTAAATTTTAGAATGTACAATGAGTTAATTATTTTCATGTATACCCATTGGGTATTTATACAGAGAAAGATGGGCTAAAAAGGCTTAGTCCCAAAGTGTAAAAATAATGTACAAAACGTTTCAATGTAAATGTTGAGATATCAGCCACATTCCTTCATTTGTCTTTACACCCCCTCTTAAATTAGGATTAGCCCGATGTCTGAAACCTTAATTTGTTGTAGCAACAACGAAAGTAAAAAATCACTCTTTTGATGCTGAAACTTGAGAGATCTGGAGCTTCAATCATCAAAATGGCGCAATTAGGTGAGATCAGAGCCGGCTCCGAGATTTGGAGTGCCCAGTGCGATTTATTAAAGAATGCCACATGTTGTAAAATCTAAACAACGGTTTTGAACAAAATTTATATTTGTAAGCAATCTAAATTATTTTTCAAAAACTCAATACTAAACTAACATTGGAACACACAAACAAGACAAATGAAAATAACATTGTTATAATGCAAAAAGTTATAACTAATTGGTTCAAATATAAAAAATTTGTACATACAAGACTAGAATCGTTCCAACTACTAGAAATCAACAATTGTGTCCTTTGAACCATTATATATACTAGCACTTCGTATATATGCGGTTAAGATGTCGGTAACATGGTTGTTTATGAAAAATGCAATTAAGATTGTCCTGAGTTACCAATCAAATATGTCTTTTTGGACAAATGATTTTTAAGAGACCCTCTTAATGATTCAGCCTTTTTTTTTTTCTATTAGAACTTCCGGATGGTTGTTTTCGTGGAAGCATTGTGAAATCTAAAATAATTTGATAAATCAAAATCCAAAAAGACGATGTATTCAATAATATGTAAATTGTAAGTAGTGTATTTTGTTCAATTCGCTAGCACGATTACAGTGAAGTGTGTGTGTGTGTGTATATATATATACACACACACACATATGATCATACGATAAACTCATTGTTTTTTTTTTTTTGGCATAGCCGATCGGTTTTTTTGGTGACCGCATCACCTACGATAAACTCATTGTTCATCATATATATAAATAAAATTTGTAATTTTCAAACATAACTTGGATTAAAAATCACAAAATTTATGCTTAATTAATTTTTATTCCCATGTTTCTAGTATGAAAAAAAAAAACAATTTTTTTAACGAAGTAGAGAAAAATCTAAGTTTGTTCCGACTTTCCTACTGTTTAATTTTCTATAGCAAATAATACGTGTTTTCTTGTTCTATAAAATTTGAGTACAAATCTGTATAGCAAATTTCAAATCATATTAATTTAAAAAAAAAAAACACAATCAAATCAGCTTATTATATCTTCTTCAAAATTTCTAACAATTTTTTTCTTAATGAAGTAGAGAAAAATCTAATTTGTTCCTACTTTTCTACTATTAATTTTATAAAGCAAACAACACATGTTCCCATCTTTTATAAAATTTCAGTACAAATATGTATAGCAAATTTCAAATTAATTTACTGAACAAAAAAACCACAATCAAATCAGTTTAAATATCTCCAACATTTCAAGCTAAAAAAATCAATTTTTTTAATGAAATAAAGAATAATCAAAAATTTGTTCATTATTTTCCATTGTTAATTTTCTGTAACGAATAACACATGTTCTCATCTTCTATAAAATTAGAGTACAATTATGTAAAGCAAATTTCAAATCAATTTGTTGAACAAAAAAAAAACCATAGTCAAATCAGTTTATTCTATCTTCTCTAAAATTTCTAACTGAAAAAAACCAATGCATAAAAAATAGAACATAGCATTTAGGAATTAGTCAATTAGGGTTCTTTATTTGAAATATCAAATCAAATTGTACAATCAAATTAGTATATTCAATCTTCCCCGTAGTTTCTAACCGAAATAAATCAGCGCATAAAAAATAGAAGATATAAATTAGGGTTTCTTACTTTAATTGGAGCTTCCTACTTAAGCGGCGCCTCTGAAGAAATCAAGCTGCTATTCACTCTTCACCAAAAATTTCGTTTCTTTCCTTATTCCCTGTTCTATAATTCGCTCTCTTTCTATCAGCCTCTTCCAATTTCTGTCCTGCACGAGGTATGCATTTTTCTTCTTCGGTCGTTTCCTATGAGATCGCGACTACCAAATGATGCCCCGTGAATTTTATGCCTCGTGCGATGGCCCAGTTTGCACTGGGCGAAAGCCGGCTCTGGGTGAGATGTAGCAGGAAGATAGTAGCTTTGTTGAGAGATCTTCACTGAAATTAGGATGAACTGGAGCTTCATCTTCCATGAGGCTTCAGGTCAGATTGTATACTTCCTTTTAAGTTTAATTCTTCTCTAAGCCTTGTGAAATTCTTTGATGATGGTGCTTTAGTTAGAATATCATCCTTTTGATGATAACTTGGTATGTAGTTAACTTGTAAATTCTTCCTCTGTACTTGCTCACGTACGAAGTAGTTGCCAATTTCTATATGCTTAGTCTTCGCATGTTGAAAATAATATGTTGTCATGTAGATTGTACTATGATTGTCACACCATATTGTTGGCTTCTTCTCTGTGTGTAGCTTTAATTCCTCCATGAGTGATTGTAACTATAGGATCTCAACAGTAGTACTTTTTTTTTTTTAAACGCAAAATGATTCCGTTCAAAATCAACTATTACAGTCCCTACAACAGAAGCAAAACCAAACCAGAAAAAAGAAGAAAAAGCCACATCAAACCATAGGCTCCACGCAACAAATACAACACAGACCCATAAAAAACAGATCAACAGAAAAACAACACGACACAAACATCCTTCCTTTCACCATACTTGAACACCACCAAACCAAGAGGCCGTAGAGAACAGAGAACTCCAAGAACAACCACAGGCAAACCAATCACGGGTTGACCAGCAACCCGACAAGTAACAGAACCATAAACCAGAAACAAGCAGCAAGCGGAGCGGAACAAGCATGGTCAGGCTCCCCAACAACCTAAGCAATAGCAGAATCCAATCTTCGAAAAAATAACCCAAAAGCAACGAACAACCAGTACCACAGCAGTCTCGGGGCAGAACGCAATTAGAAATAAGCCACTTCATAGAGTACCAAGAAAACCTCCACACCATAATATGCTAGCACAATCAAACCATAGTATGATGAAGCCGAGACCCAAGTAATAATCCACCGAAAGGTGGTGGACACAGTACAAGAGAAAAAAGATAGCTTACCAGACTAATAGCGACGCGACACAGAACAGATCGAGGTAGGAGGAGATTCTGCACTCCACAGGAAAACAAAGAAAGGCAAGGAATACTGATTCGAGACTATAAGGTAAGGGCATCGCCTTGGACCCAAAAAAACCAAGAAGATGGAACGATAGGTTGCAAAGAAGGGGAACCTGCAGATCGACAAAGCACCAGTCCCACAAACGAAGCAAAGCGCCAACCAGGAGAACCCGATCTCAAGAGAAAACCCAGATCTGCGAAGACACTGCAAATCCAACCAATAAACTTTGCTGAACCAGCAAACCCTAGCAAAGAGGGACTCAAGAGCATCTGCGGTTGGAAATGAGAGACGAAAGAAACAGATCTGGATGAGTAGGCTTATCGGAGTCGAGGAAGCAGCGGATACAGAAATGATGAAAGGAAAAGAAAAATGAAAAAAGCAAAAGGCGAAAAAGGGACAGAAACCTTAAAAAACCAAACGAAAATAGTGGATGATGAGATACTGATGATGGAGGAAGATACGTTGAGAGGTAGGGTTAGAAATGAAAAGACGGAGCGAAATTTAGTGGGAGAAAGAAGGTGGCGGCGGAAACCCTACCCCATTAAAGGCCTCTCAAAACAGCAAGCTTTTTGTCTCAACAGTAGTACTTGAACCACTTCAATATTCTGCTTCTGTACTTCATCTAAAAATTGTAATTTGCTTTTTTGAACACCATGAAATGAGATTATCACCAATGTAGACACAGTACCCTGTCACCGATCTTCTGTCATCACTGTCTGCAGCCAACCAGAATCACTATAGGCAGTGATGTTGAGATGATTGTTGGCCTTTAGGATTAAGCCATAGTTGATTGTGCACTTAAGCATCCGAGAATCCTTTTTACAGCTTTCCAATGCTCTTTAAGAGGATTCTGCAAAAATTGAGATACTTCGTTAACGCTAAATGCAATAACAGATCGTGTTATAATTGCATATTGTAATGCACTTACAACACTTCTATATTGTTTTATATTAATTATGGTTTCTCCCCTGTTTTTTGAGTAATATTGGTTGGATATCATTGGTGTAGGTTGTGGTTTGGCTTCACTCATGTTTGCCCTCATCGGTAACCCATAAATATCTCTTTTGACACTGGTGTATTTCTAAATCTGATTGTTTTGTTACTTTTATTCCAAGAAAATGTGATATGACACCTAAGGGTGAGCAATATTTGGTTCAAACCAAATTAATCAATCAAACCGCTTCATTTCGGTCGGTTCAGTTCGGTTTTAAAACTAAATCGATCTTAATTCGATTTGTAAAATAAAAAAATGATTACCGGTTTAACCGAACTTTTAATTCATTGTCTAATTCTACGGTATTGTGGTACTTTAAATAATTGGTTTAGCGATAAAATACAAAGACATGTATTACAAATAGATCAAAATTTATTATAAACAAAAAATTTACTATATCATATTTTTCAAACATGAATTTATGTTTTACTTTGAGTTAATTCATCATTTGAATAACAACACACTTTTCAATTTCGGTTAAATCGGTTACCGATCGAAATTAATTTCGTTCGGTTGGGTTCGATTTGAAAATTTGTCAATTTCAATTTGGTCTGAGTTTTTTTATCTCAAAACCAACCGAACCGATGGAACACTCACCGCTAATGACACCCAGGTCTTTGAAAGAGAATTATTTATTTAGAACATCAGTTAGTTGTCTGACTTCATCCTCATTGCTCCCTGTAATAATTAAGTCATCAACATATATTAATATATATATAATAGATGAAAAAGGGAAAAGTTGGACTTTGATGGGTGGTATCCCATTGAGTTCAATGTGGCTTTCAATTTTTCAAACCACTGTAGGGTCTTGCTTGAGTCCATGAATGGCTTTCTTCAGTTTGCAACTCTAAATTTTGTATAAACCTCTATGGTTGTTGCATGTAGATTTCTTCTTGTAAGTCACCATTCGAAAAGGCATCATTAACATCAAGGTGCTTGATTTTCCATTTGTTGTTTAAAGCAACTGTAAATATGAGTCTGATTGTGAGTGGTTTTACCACTCGAGAAAAAATATCACTGTAGTCAAAACCATATTCTTATGTCCTTTAGCTACAAGTCTGGCTTTATGTCTGCTTATTGATCCATCTGGATTTTCCTTTGGTCTATAAGTCCACTTACAACCTACTATGTTTCTGTTGCTTGGAGGATGCACAAGTTATCATGTGTTGTTCTTGATGAGAGCATTGTATTCCTCTTTCATGGCAGCTCTCCGGTTTTCATCCTTCACAGCTTGACTGTAATCCACTGGTTCATCTTGGTTAACAGTGGTAGTATAGGCTTTTGGCTTGAAAATGCCACTTTTGGCTCTAGTGACCATGGGATGACCAGTTTGTTTGTGTAGGGAGTTAAGTGGTGAGTTTCTCAGTTCAGGCTGATTTGTGTTGTTGTTTGAATTGCTTCCCTCGATGTTGTCTTAATTTTGATTATCACTGTGGTCTTCATTACCTTATTTTCAATGTCTTCTAATATATGTTGCTGGAAGGCGTGGTTGGATGACTCTTCTTCATGCTGACTTGGCTCGTCAGTTGCTTCTTAATGATAGCTTTGAGTATCAGCAGTCTCAACACCACTAGATCTCTCTCAGACATCATTTATAATTGGCAGAACAGGTATAACCACTTTTGGGTTATAGACTTTCTTTGATGTTTTCATTTCAGCATTCTTATATGGAAAGACATTCTCATCAAAAATAACATGCCTATTTATATAAATCTTACCATTAGTGTCAATGCACTTGTACCCCTTTTGATGAGTACAATAACCTATAAAGGTACATGGTTTTGATCTGTAACCAAACTTATTTGAGTTGAATAGTCTCAAGGATGGGAAACATAGACAGCCAAATGTCTTTAGACTACTATAGTCTGTTTTAACATTATATAGTTTTTCTAAGGATTAATTGACAGGAATAATCCGAAGTTTGACGTGTCTTCCTATATTAATCCGAAGTTTGGATTATTTTTAAATAATCCCAAGTTTATGGGGTCCCTTCCCATATTGATCCCGATCACTTATTAACTTGTTGTAGCCGGTTATCAAACTTAAATTCGTCTTCCCCAAACGATTTTTCTTGAGTGGAAAATTAGTTTGGGGAAGACGAATTTAAGTTTGATAGCCGGCTACAACAAGTTAATAAGTCATCGGGATCAATATGGGAACGAACCCCCCAAACTTGGGATTAATTAAAAATAATCCAAACTTCGGATTAATATGGGAAGACACGTCAAACTTCGGATTGTTCCTGTCAATTTACCCTTTTTCTAATGGGCTCATTCCACTTAAAATTTTGGTTGGCATCCTGTTTATTAAAAAAACATCTGAGGTAAAAGCTTCAGACCAAAATTTTATGGGTAGTGAGGATTAAGCTAATAATGTTAAACCAGTCTCTTCTATATTAATACATTTCCTTTCAACTAAATCATTTTGCTCAAAAGTGTAAGGACATGTAATTCTGTAAATTATACCTCTTTTCTAAAAAAATCACTGAGAGGTTGAAATCCAGTTCCTCCATCAGAATGATTTTGACTGTGCTACTAAATTGATTTTAAATCATTTTAATAAAGTTCAGCACAGTAATATAAGTATCAGACTTTGATTTTAATAGATATAGTCATGTATACCTAGTACTAGCATCAACAAATGATATAAAGTACTTGTATCCAAATCAGAGTTAACTGGGCAGGACCCCATAGACCAGTAGCAATCAAATCAGATGGCTTGGTGTAGTGTGCTGTAGAATCAGTAAATGACAATTTATGGCTTTTGCCCATTTGGCAATATGTGCAGACATATGGTAAATTGATAGCATCAAAAGGTATTTTATTGTCAAGAAGAATTTTCATTACAATGTTAACACTAGTGTGACCTAATTTGTAAAGCCACAAATCAAAGATAGGTTTCTTGTCACACTTGTTGTTTACTACAGACAGATTGCAACATGATTGAACTTTTACAGCATTATTACAGATATTAAAATTGAGCTTATAAAGTCCCTTTACTGCATCACCCTGCAAAAGTATATTTTTAGTCAGTATGTCTCTAACTAAACAATACTGAGGAAAGAATTCAAAGTATATGTCGTTGTCCTTAGCAAATTGAGAGACACTGATCAAATTCTTCTTGATTTTGGGTACTCTTGATAAATTATGCAAAAATAGTTTTCTTTTACCCTTAATGCTGCCTTTACCAATATGTGATATGTTAATACACTTACTATTCCCCATTGAAATTGACTGGTTATCTTTGTATCCTATGTTGTTGAGATTGAGGTTTTCCAGATTGTTTGTTATACGATTGGTAGCTCCAGAGTCTATATACTAGCTTTCATCATTGATATGATCAATTCTTGCGCTTTTATTCTGGTTTCTTGCTGATTCAGATGAAACAGTAGCATCATTTTGTGTTTGAGCCAGACTGGCAATGGGGTTTGATCCTCTCTGATTATTTGGATTCTGGTTTACTACAAAGTTTGCATTGAACCTATAAAAGCATCTTGGTGCTGTGTGTCCAATCTTTTCCCATATTTGGCACTTTGTCTTGTTGCTATTGTTACATCCGCCTCTGCCCCTGCCTCTAGTTGGTGAACCCCCTCTTTGGAAGGTTTGATCTGTCTTGTTATTTTGACTTTTGTTTTTATTACTGCTAGATGCATAGTTGATACTGTAATCACTTTCTTGAGCTTTCTTGCTTTCAAATCTAGCTTCATGAGATAAAAAATTTGCACAACATCATCTATAGATGAAAATTTCCTTTGGGATGCAATTGTAGCTTCTACGACTTCATATTCATCACTTAAACCGTTTAAAATAACAAGAATAAGCTCAGATTATGATAGTTTGTGTCTTGCTGCATCTGACAGGTCACAGATTGATTTAATCTTGCTTAAATACTCCTTCATATTATCTTTCTTGATCTTCTGAAGTTGTCTCTTGTGAAACGTTACTTTGGCACAGGACCGATTGTTGAAAGCTTTTTCAAATAGTTTGCTAAATGTCATTGGTTGACTTGCAACCTATAACTTGTGGTAAAAGACTTTGACCAATAAAGGACAGAAGCAAAGAGCTAATCAATCTGTCCTGCCTATAGAACTTATTGTATTCTTCATTCAGTATGATACTATTTGTTTGCTCAGTGATGAATTTTGGTGGAGTAGCAGTGGTTCCCATTATAAAACCTCAAAATTCATACCCCTGTATGGTTGTTTCGATTTGTAGCTTCCACGGCAAGCGGTTGTTTTCATCAAGTTGAACTATTATCAATTGAGATTTGGGACTAATAACAATTTATATCAGGTTATCTGCAGTGCTACTTGTGTTTATGGAGCAAATAGAGGGATCGGAAGTTGCAGAAGTATTGTTGTTGGCCATGACACTAATGCAGGAAATGAACAAGTAGGATGATCAAGAAATGCTGATCGAAGATGAAGGAAGACTGCAACAACTTGGTTGCTGCAATCAGAGATTTGAAGATGACGAAGTCAACTCTGATTTATATCTCTGGTATGGCACATACGAGTTCTGTTGATTTCTTCTAATCTTTGAATGATTTTCTTGATGAATCTTGCAAAATTGTTGATCGCCTATCGAGTTGCAGCCACGAACATGCACGGGTGTGGCACTTGTTAAAGTTGCAGTCGTGTAGTATCTCGTTATGGCAGGGCACAGAGAAAGTGGCCAACAATCCTTCTTCGATGAGGATTTTTTGCTGAGGGGAAGGGATCAACTCAAATGATGAGATATAGCTGATGAGTTGATTAGAAAACCCAATTCGGGATCAAGAATGCCGTTAGGCAACGAAGTCTGCTCTGATACCAAATTAGAAAATGCAATGATGATGAAGAAATATGTTGTATTGAATTTCAGAATGTACAAAGAGTTAATTATTTTTGTGTATACCCGTTGGATATTTATGCAGAGAAAGATGGGCTTAAAAGGCCAAGGCCCAAAGTGTAAAAGTAATGTACAATGTACATAACGGTTCATAATGTAAATGTTAAGATAGTAGCCACTTTCTTTCATTTGTCTTTACGGGGGAATAATTTTTTAATTAAAAAAAGTTACAACCCCTCAAAACACCCCAAATTGATAAGCCGAAAATTCCTATCAAAATTATATTGCACCGATTTTCATAGGTTTTTTAATCAACAACAATCAGTGTGAAAAAAAACTTACAAGCAACAGTTACGATAACGCCTGAAATACATAACCATCTGAAGTCGGTCAAAATTTATAGAAAATAAACTGTCAAGTGGAACCTTAAGATAGAAGAGAAGGCACATCAAAGTTTTTTCCATGTAATACATAAATTTTGATCTGATGCATACAGGGCCCAACAAACTGGGAACCTAAATATTTTCATAACTAGCCTATATATCCAGGGGCGGAGGCAGGTTAAGGTTGGTGAGGTCACTTGACCTCACCAGGAAAAAAAAAAATCGCACTGTTTTTTCCCCCTTTCGTCTAAATTTTCATTTCCTAGATCGTTCAAGATTAAAGTTTTACGCCAGATCTCTTCCGAAAAGAATAGAAAAAAAAACGACTTTCGTTTCCCATGGATTGCTACACTGACATGCCACCGCCGAAGACTACCTTTTCCCAATCGAACGTTCCAGCGCCACCGATGAAAGATCCGAACCCTTCCTACAGCCAAGCGACGCAAATGACTGCCCCGCCTCCACCGAAATCCCCTGACTCAAGTGGAGCAGCCGATAGTCAAAACCCTAATTTTGATGATTTCGAATTGGTTGTTTCACGAAGAAATCAGAAAATGAATAAAGATTATGGCTGGCAGAATCATATTGAGAGGTCTACAGGGACTACATCGACTTGTCCAGCAAAGGCTACTGCCGTTTCAGAAGGTGGAAGAAGAGCTTAACTGGGCAGAAGAAGAGCTTGCTCAGGTAGTATTTTAACGATTGCTGAAATGGTTGGTGATTTCAGTATTTTATAACCATCCAGATCCAGATAGTAGTTAAAAAAAATTCGGGGCCTGTCGGCCCTTAAACCTCCACATTTTCATGTATCGTGACCTCACCAAGGTAAATTCCTGGCTCCGCCACTGTATATATCCATCAAACCCTCGAAGTAATTTGTTGAAGGGAAAAACCAATGTGTATTGAATCTGTTAACTGTGTATAAGACAAACCAATGAGTATTGAATCTGTTAACTGTGTATAAGACAAACCAATGTGTATTGAATCTGTTAACTGTGTATAAGACAAACCAATGTGAATCCTCTATAGGCCTGAAGTCAAGGTCTCCTAGAATATTTATGTTTCTACAATAACTTAATGAGGGTATGAGCGTCTTGTGTACTAAGTTATGTCTGTCTATGTATAAATCACCATCAATTTTCTCACCTTCTAAAAAGCTTAAGAACTATTCAAACCAAATCTTACTGTACACTAATAATACTGTTCTTTGAAAGCTTGATTCAAGTTATAATAAGGATTAAAAATCTTAAATTAAGCCATACTGACTATGATAGAATAGGATAAATATGATTCAATATCGAAGAAGAACATAGTGAGTGGTTTAAAGACAAAGGCAAAGCTCATTAAACTTTAACGTGAATACAAGAATACAACATACAAGGAGGAAGAAAATGAGTGCACATACAACAAGAGGAACATGAGAAACATAAAATTGCAAAACAGTAGAAAGCAACCTATTTTTCCCTTCACTAACGTTTTGCGATAAAAGCCCTATCATGGAGCAACTTTTACTCATAGTCAACTAATTATTCAAAATTCCAATTGTGGCATGCATCAACAAGATGCTAAATAACGTTTGCAACAAATGGACCCAAATTAATAGAGCATCTTTAATTATGTTGAGATTATACCTTACGAGGCTATTTAGCTTCTTTTTTCCTTTCCTGATGTTGACATCTACTTTTCCTCGCTTGCATTTTCTGCTACTTTCTTACTTCCCCCCACAAGCTTTACTGGGAATCATAACTGTGCCCTCAGCTATAAATACATGTAAATTCTTCACTCCAATCTCCATGTCTAATGCTTATAACAAAATTATGTATTTTTATTTTAGTATTTGAAATTTCTTGTATTTTAAACTGAAAAGATATAGGGATGAAGGGAATAAAACTGGCGATTTGGACACTTGTCGATGAAGATGAATAGCCGAAGTACAAGAGGATCGCCAAATGGACTCAGATTTTTTTAGTTAATCAAAGTAAATGTCGTACGGAAGCTTATTAAGAACACAGAAGTCAGGCTTAATAACAGGTCGGGTTGGGTTCCTATTTTACCTTGAGAAGTATGGACAAACACGAATCAAACTATATGTAAATTTGGACATTGTTCATGCTAACCAAACAATGTATAAAAAAAAATATTGAACATTTTCAATTGAACGTTTTTCTTACGTTATTTCTTGTCTTAGTTCGTGTTACAAATGAAAATCACTAATACAAATCAAATGTCTCACGATGTTGAATCAAGTCAGACGTCGATCAAACATATAAAATTTATGATAGTGTTCGGTTTATTTTGTGTTTTTAGTTTTCAGCGTAAATTATGAAAGTGAGAAGATTTGAAATACAGCTGAGGTGACAGATCAAAGGCGGAGGGAGTGACAGAGGGGACCGTGGGATGGTGGATAGATGAATTTGTTATCGTCATTCCGTTGTTTCTTAAAATATGGAAAATAATATAAAGTTGTTTCTAGTTTTGTGTGTTAACATCGTTTTGTAAAACGATTGTATTTCACGTTATGTGTGCGTCGTTACCACTTTTGTATGTGTGAAAACTCAAAATTAAAAAATGTAAACGAAACGCACCCTTACGTTTCTGATGGAAGTTCAACAAATTAAAAGATATACTCTTCTTTAAGCAAGAAGATAATACATTTGAGTCCAACAACGAACACACACCATCTTAACTCTTAAACATTGAATTTTCCCTTTACTTTCACATTTTCATGTTTGAGAAACACCAGTACACATTCGATGTTCAATAGATTATTGTTATTTTTTGTTCAGATAATACGGAAAATGAAAATTAATTTTGCAATAGACTCCGAATGAGAACTAACATTGAAATAAACTTTTTCTTCTCGGATCTATAAATAAAATATGTCTTTAGTTCATACCATGGAGTTTAATATATAAAATAGAAATGAAAGAGTACTATTTCATGAAAATGTGAAATGGACGTTGTTAGGTACATTATTTGTTTTTCATCCACCGTACAGAATACCTTTTTGAGTAAGAGGATTGATTTTCGCAAGTCATAGAACACTCGTGTAAATTTAATTTAAACTAGAGAGCTAAAACCCTTATGGAAAAAGAAAAGCTAAAAAAGAACCCTTCCATCGAAAATAATTAAATAAATGGTAAAAAAACTGGGATATAAAAATATCATCGACCAAGATTAGTACTAACAAAAATAACAGTCGAACAAGTTATGCCGTATACATTATAGAATATTAGACATATGTTCAATTAGAATTATACAGTATAAAAAGTCAAGAGGTAGATGTAGCGATTCGAGAGATAAACATGAAGACTCATGAGTTCGAATATTAAGTAACGAAGATGTCAAGACTATGGTGTATATATATTCATGGATAACTTTGTTAAAGTCCCTTGTAAAACTCTTTGTTTTGTCAACTTATTTTAAATCAAGTATATTTTTAGTAATATTTTTAACTGAACATATTTTAAGTTTTATACTTTAAAGATTTTATAGTATATTTTACAAAGTTTTTTTTAATGATTTCAATATACTTTTTATATTTTACAAAAGTTTTTAAGATTTAAATATACTTCTATATTTCACATAGCTTTTATGATTTCAATATACCTTTAAGTTTTCATACTTTTAGTTTATGAATACTTTAGACCAAATATATTTTGAAACTTCTTACTTTAATCTTGATATAATTCAAGTCTCTCTCATTTTTACAAAGATACATTTTTAAGGCCTTCATACTTTTAATCAAAATATACTTCTTAAATTTTTAAACTAAATAATATATTTAGAAATCTTTCATAAAAAGTTTTCTATGTTTAAAATGTTTACAAATTATGTTTAAATTATTTTACAAAATAATAAAATATTTCACAATGCATAAGACTTTCAATATACTTCTAAGCAAAAGAAGTTTTATTTTTCAAAGGGATATATGTCCACATACCCCCATGAGCATGTCGCCATACATGTTGTAAATTTGAAATTCAAATTTTAAAATGAAGTGTTTCCTCGTAACTCTTTGTGGATAGATATGTCTCTTTATTTTCTATTCGTTGAAGCAGCTCCATGACTCAAACTATCCAAATCTTATTGTTAGGAACTAAGATGATGGTTTTGTTAACAACAACATTGTTAACATTTTTTAACTATTATTATTATAAAATATATACACACACTAACACTATTGTGTATATATATATATATATATATATATATATATATATATATATATATATATATATATATAGAGAGAGAGAGAGAGAGAGAGAGAGAGGGGGGAGGGAAGAGAGGAAGGGAGAGGGAGAGGGAGTGGGAGAGGATGTATATGCAACATGTAGATATTGATTATTAAAGATTGTACAATATAAAGATTCAAGGTTGAAGATTACAAAGAAGAAGAATTCAAGATCAAAGACTCATAAGTAACAAAAGTTCAAGAATTCAAGATAACAAGACAAGTAACAGAGTCTAGAATTTTTGTTAAAGCTTCATAATAGCACTAAAATCCTCATTCAAATTTTCTCATAGGATGGAACCCATTACTGCCTTCTAATGGGATGGAACACACGACCAAATCAGTTTTGGCGGGAAGCGAGGCTTGTCATGATGAGATACTCTTCAAGTAGGAACTCACAAAACTAAAGTTTTAAAATTTCATTTTTATAAATCTCCTTTTTATATTTTAATTTCAAAACTATTCTTAGCTATTGTTTTCAAAATATTTCAAAATTACTTCCTGTTTAAAAGATATTTCTTGACTTTAATATTCCTCGATTTCAAACTAACATTTGTTTTAAAATTTTGTTATAATATTTACTTGAGTTTTAATATTATTATTTCTTTATATTCATATTAATAGTTTAACATCAAGTATTAATACCACTTTTATAGATTATAAATAAATGTTATAAATTTATATTAATACTCTATTATACTATTTTATAATATAGAAAAATAATTTTCTTAAACTCTAGAATTACCTTGATTTATTTGAACATCATTTCCATTATTTCAAAATTTTAAATTCCAAAATTTCTATTGGCATGTTGACATAGGGTCCTTTCCTGAATAGACATAGTTGTTGATTACCTATATATACCCAACCAAAAATGAATTTTCTAACTACTTTTCACTATCTTCTTCACTCATTCTTCTGTCCATTTCCTTTTTATTTTTCAAGAATCCATAACCAAATTCTATCGAAATTCTAAGAGAATCAAACCATAATATCTCTAGTTTAATTCTTCTGTGCGTTTACCTCTTTCTCAGCGGAAGACGAGATCGGGGTAAAAGTGCAAAAACAACCAATCAATATATCAAAACAATCTCAACCCAATCCTAGCGCCAACCACAATCACCAAACAAGAGAAATAATAGATCGATATCGAAAAGTAAACTATAGAGGGATTTACAGTGGTTCCACAAGCATGTTGCTAGTGTACATCCTCTTTGAGATAGAACCTTTTATTAATACCAATTGAAGAGTACACGAGATTGATTACAATAATTAAACTCACCATAAAAAAATTTTTTTGTGGAGATAAGGATTAAAGAAGATTAGGGTCGCCTAAGCCTAACTAGAATAAACCAGATCTTAATCTCTTTTCTGGTACCTGCCCTTTTAGATATGATGTAGGTTATATAGGGAGAGAATAATATGTAGCAATTACCCAAATTGCCTCCGGATCCTTCACAAATCAGCCTGTAAGATCTTTAGCCGAAATAGCCGAAATACCGCCTTAGACGTGTATCCTGAAGTGAAAGACGTCTGTCTAGAGCCTCAGAAAAACTTCTCCTGCACCCACATACATCTGTCATATTTGCCTCAGACATCTGTCGTGCCATGCTTCAGCACAAACGTCTGTCCAGAATGACAGACGTTTGTCACATCTCTCAGGAAAGTTCACCCTGTGCCTTTAGACGTCTATCATGGCCACGACAGACGTTTGTCGCTAAAAAATGCTAAAACTGAGCACTTCAACTCTTGTAACTTTCACTTACAAACCCCGATTTGCGAATCGTCTTCTCCGACATGAAGCTTCTTCCATCCACTTCAATTCTACCATATAGTATCGCAAAATTCAACACTCCACCTTGATACTATATCCATCTCCAACACCGATGGTACCAAACCATCATCTACCTTCAACCAAGTAAGCTTGAATGTTTTCCCAATGAACTCCGGCATAGCCACTGCCCATTGCACGCCACCAACGAGTTCAGGCAAATCCTCCATCCACCAATGAAATGTTGAAAACACCCAACTCCAAAACTAGTCTCAAAAGACAATCATAACATGAAGAAAGAACTTCAATCTCTCACCGATACTCCTCCATATATAAGTTTATCTCTCAGCGGTGCCACCCCGTGGCACCTAGCACCTCTCCAAGCGAATTAATTTTGAGCAATGCTCGAACTTCCTAACCGGCAATGTCTTAGTGAACATGTCCGTCGTATTGTCCTTTGTGTGCACCTTCTGAAGGCATACTTGCTTGTCTTCGTCCATGGCTACTCGAAATGTGTAACAATCCATATTTTTGGAACCAATTTAAAATTTATTTTTAATTGGTTTTAATGGAAATTAAATATTTTGGACTATTTATTTTGAGAATTAACGATTTAAAATTTATTTAAATCGAAGTTAGAACGTATAAATTTAAAAGTTAATTAAAACAAACTCGAAATGGCACGATAGTTTGAAAATTTAATTTTAAACATTGGATGAACGCATAAAATTCAATATAAATCAGAATCTGATAAAACAAGAAACATTGGGATATTTTGAATTGTGATTTTCTAACGAGTATATGAAATTGAGGTATCACTTTATAAATTGTAAGTTATGTCTAAATTAAAATTTAGAATAATCGCTAAGGAATTTAAATATATTTCTAAAAGGTATATATAGCCCGTAGAAAACTCATATTTTGCATATGGATGAACTTGGACTCGAAACCACTTCCATTAAGTTCCAAATGTCGTTCACATGTTCGAAAACTATAAGTATCGATACCTTTGGAGTTAGAGAAATTTTGGTCTTTTTCATTGGATGTAAGACCAAAATATCACTTTTCGCATATGGACGAACTTGGACTCGAAACCACTTCCATTGAGTTCAAAAGGTCGTTTGCGTGCTCGAAAAGTATAACTTCAATATATTCCGAGCTTCGGAATTTTAGCACCTTGGTTGGGTCTTGGTTGGCTAAACCTAGCCCACTCTTATAACCCCCAAACCATCCCATCCTCCCTCATTAACTTCAACTCATAAAAAGAAAAAGGAAATGGGGAAAAGAAAGGGAAATAGAAATTCCCTAAGCCCTAGCTTAATCTAGGAGCTTCAATCTTGTTGAAATCAAGTGCAAATCAAGTGTAGAAGCCTAGGTAAGCTCCTTTTCATCTTCTCCATCTTCTACTATTTGTTTCTTCTTTGAGAACACGACAAGTCAGAACACAAACAGAAGAATATTTCATTGCTTATTACAACAATTTCATCAGAATACCAGAATATATAGAGTATGAATAAATATTACACATTTACTAAATATCAGAGATTTACAAGTTACAATGCAGCGGAAAATAATACAAAATACAACTGAAAAGAATATACGGATATAGAGCTTTCCGAATATCATTCCAGCTGTAAACCAGGATCATGTGAATATAAATCTGCAAAACCAAAACTACTAGCTGTCCGTGTGGAAAACAGGGGCACACAGAGTTTAGGTTAAAACAATAAACTACAGGTTAGTCATGTGACTGGTGTGAGAACTAAAACAGTTATTAATCTTTATTTTAAAGTTCGGTAAATCAAGGGACCACGCCGTATAACACGGAACGGGTTTCCTCCCAAGAATACCAGTGCATAAGACAAATAGCGCAATGCTAAATAAAGAACAATGAAGCTATTATAAGACTTAGGTCCCATCACACAATGCAAAGCAAGTCGGAGGATAAAGTTTTTACCTTATAATAGCCAAGAATGCTTGGTACGTAAAATTTCATATTTTATAATTACTATAAGTATATAGTGTCAAAAACAACTTCAAATATAAATGTATCAATCATAGACGGCATGAGTGCCCCATCCCACCATGTCGCCATACTAGGCTCTACAATCAAAACCGCAAAATGTTGTATTGGAAGTTGGATTTCCATCTGTGAATCAAGGCAAGGGATCGTCCTTACCGCTTCGAGACGCTCTAGCCCGCCCCTCAGGACCCAGACTCAGGTGGCCCTTGGATCGTCAGGGCCGATCCACACGGAGTGGATTAAAATCCCTGAACATGCGTTTCCTCGCCCTATGCGGCGTAAACTGGTCATATCCCGACCAAACCATTGGCCCCGAAACGACTAATATAATTGAGGCGCCTCGCTATCCATCATCCACATAAGTAAAACGTCAGATCTTGCAAAACACCGACACCACTCCTAGCTAGAAGGAAACGCATGCCCTTCCTGATGTCCTCTCCCGTTTTTGGTTCACACCGAGGTGTGAGGCTCGCGAATTAATGCTACACAAAGCTATGCTATATTAAAGTCGTGCTTTGATCATCAACCACAAGAATCTGCTTTTCAACAGAAGCCTTGATCATTTGCATCTCAGCATGCCACACAGGCAGTTCACGCTATGCAACCGATGTATATCAATCACACAGAATGAAATCTGATGTCAGACACACATCCATTTACAAGTTCGTTCTGGGTCTGAACGAAACCGGAGGCACCTTATTCCTCGTCCCGTATGTCCAGTACAGGAGAGAGGTCCTAGCACATCCGGTCGATCTCCAAGTACGTCTGGATGATCACCACTTATTACCTTGTCTTGGGTGTACAACCTAATCAAGATATCAGTAATCATCCAAACGATGTGAAGACCGACGGTCTTCAACCACCGTCTTCATCCTCGACACATCGTCGAATCAGTTATTCAAAATGGGATAAAGCCGGTCTTTCTGAATAACTCGCGTATATAATAAACAAGTGTTATAAAAACACAACATACGCCTCATTCCAATCTAGAATATTCCTTTATTCAAATATTCTTATACTTTGGGAAAAGTTCCCATTAATTTTAACAAAGATAAATTCTTTACAGTTATTCTTTAATCTTCCTTTGGATATCAACTCAAACCAAATTGTGGTTTATCCAAACTAGTTGGGATTAACGAACCTTGCCGAAGTAATCATTTGTTTTAATTTCCCAATCCCAACCTGTTCATCCCATGAAGTAAAACTGGTAATGCTTCATATCAAACACTACGGTGTTATCGGTAAATTAAATTACCATTTCATGTTCAAATCTAATTAAAGATTTAACTATCGCCTGGAGCAAAACTGGTGATACTCCATTCTCGATCATTTCAATCTAATTAAAGATTCATCAAAACTCCACTTGATTTAATCTTCCCAAAAATCAATATTAATGATTGTTTAACTTGGGAACTCATATCCTATCTTTAACTGGGTTAAAGAATCGATGTCATTTGAAACACAGTTCACTATAAACCCAAAATCACATTCCATTCCATCAGCCTTTAACCGTAAATTGGCAAGTGAACAATTCCCTTAGTATTAACCCCGAAGGCCGAAACCAACATCAGATCAATACCCAGGAAACCATTCAACTTAACTAATCTCCAGTTAGTTTATGATTTTCTTAACTCCGTTGGGTCTAAGAACAGTATTATTAAAGATACCATTAACGACCACCCAAAATCTCATTCCATTGTTAATCGGGTTAAAGAACAAGTGTTATTTAAAACACCATTCACGATAAACCAAAAGACCACTTTCAATTCAATTCCAATTAAATATTAATTAATTAATTGGTATACTTCATTAAATCTAAATAAAAAGATTTAATTTTTTCTCAACTGAGTTCAAGAACAGTGTTAATAAAGACACCATTCACGACAAACCCAAAATTCCATTTGATATTAAATACAAGGCTCTGAACAGAAAATATATCGGCTTATATTCAATATCAAATGCTACAACCAACAAATATCGTATTGGAAATAACGATATATAAATATATCTTCAAATTTCCATAACAATATTTGTATAATCTCGAAATCCAACATCGAAATATTCTGAAGACAATTTCGATTCAAATCCATTCCAATTCATATATTAGAAATCCTGGTTATTTTTAAAACCATTTCAATTCCAATTTATTTAAAAATATTGGATTATAATTCTAGTTCATAGCTAGTTCCTTTCGATAAAAATACATTTTTATCTTTTCAAACATGGAATTTTTCATCCTAATTCTTTCCAAATCATTTCTTATGATTTTACACAAAATATTAATATTTTTAGTAATTTGATCAAGGCCCATACAGTCGATTTCCATAAACGTCCATCGAACTGCACTTACAGCGACCTTTTCCCAATTTGATTTGGACATAATCCCAAATCCAACCGTTAGATTTCAAAATGTCTAATATTCTTTGGAAAGCTCTTTTCGATATGAACCCAACGGTTCCGGTTTTAGGAGAATCCGATGGTCAGATCTCCCGTAATTTCCATTCGAAGTCAATGGTCGAAATTCACGAACTGCCACAGCGCGACGTGTTCTATTCAGGCCATTATATATAATATATATATATATATGTATTATATATATTTCGTTGATTTCCATTTAAAATGTATTTTATAAATCGTTTTAAATTCATTTTCAAAACGATTTCAACTTCATATTCAATTTTAAATCAAAATTGAATATTCCATATCATTAACATATAAATGATAATATTTTCAAAACATTAAATTTTGAAATCAATTCCTTTTCGATATTCATTATAAAAATGAATAAAATCGATATAAATATCGTTCGCGTCAAAATGGCGCATATGTAACTAACACGGCTATATATATTTAAATATATTCGTGTTCATCCCAAATCGGACATCAAAATCAAATTTTTGATCCATTACTGAATATTATTTGAAAATATTCATTATATTAAAATATTCATTATTTTAAAATATTCGTTATTTTAAAATATTTATTCTTTCTGAACTGGAATCAAACACAGTCAATTACCATATAATTTGATTTATATGGATTTCATGCACACATGTATACAACAACAATCAAACACAGTCAACCATCATCCAGAGTGCATCCTACACTGCATAAGCATCAAATATAAATATTTAACGCTTACACAACTTGTCAATCAATCGATTAACATACCACTGAACAATTAGGATAAGTGTACATCAAATATCATCCCAACACCCGTGTGGGGTTTCAATCCACAAACACTGGATATTATTTGTGCAGTTGGGTGATGTGTAAAATATATCGTCCCAATCCATATCAGTAAAATGGGTGTTCATAAACAAATCGTCTGATTTGTAAATGAATATCTATTTTATTCGTATCAACGTTAAAAATTATATTTTTAACGTTAACATATTTTATTTAACATATGAATATTCTATTCAGTTCATTTATACAATAAAAATGATATTTTTATTGTTCTAATATATTTTAGAAAATTTTGACGGCATAACGACGCGATATCAAAATCGGGTAATGTCTAGCATTACCCCTCTCCTGATATTGGCTCGTGCCATATACACATAACAATTCTAATCAATTCATTTCACCCAAACAACCAAATTCAACCAAATAATCTAATCAACCAAACCAAACAATCAAACAAGTCGTCCATGGTCTGTGGACGACGGGGAACAGTTCATATATGCAGTTATAAAATAAATAACTGTACAAAGAAAATTACAGTGAGGAGTTCTCACCTTGGGGTTCCACTCCGCTAGTCCTTATTTCTGAACGGTTCGGATTTGCCCGAAATTCCAACTCAAACTTTTCCACGTTGTTCACAGTAAAAAAAATCATATTTTTATTTGTTCACTTTCAATATAAAAATCATATTTTTATATCGTTTCTATATATATATATATATATATATATATATATATATCTCATTCTTCTGTCAACACTAGTAGATAAAAATCACATCTTTATATTTTAAAAATCGCTTTTATATATTTTCAGATATCGCTTCTTTATATTTTCAAATATCGTTTCTTTATATTTTCAAATATCGTTTCTTATCTTATTTTCTAAACAAAGGTAATTTTATTTTCTTAAAATCAATGATATATATATAAATTAAAAATGATATTTTTAATATAAAACTATTTTATAATAAAAAATAACATTTTTCTTTCGCTATGTATATAAAAATTATATTTTTATATTATGAAAAATCATATCTTTATTTTTTTTCAAATCTATTCTTTAAAACAAATAAAATAATAAAAAAATCAAATCTTTAAAACAAATAAAAACATATATATAAATTTCACGTTTTTATTTCTAATGCTACCTTTATAATAAAAACTATATTTTTATCGCTATACATATAAAAATCATATTTTTTTATTTACCTCCAATATGAATGAAAATGAAAGATAAAAACTTACATTGAATTGTTAGGAAGAAGAAAAGGGTGTGCGATTCTAGATCCACCGAAGAGAAATGGGGGGGAGGGGTTCTGCAAATTTAAGTGGAGAGGAGGGGTTTTCTATGAATTGAAGTGGAGAGGAAGGGGCAAAGGGCGGCCAGAAGTGGCGCAAGTGAGGGTGGTGGTCGGCACAGTTGCTTGAGGTCGCGGGGGAGGTGTCAGCCGCTGTGGTGGTGCTCCATTGGTCGGAGCATAGCTGACTGGGGCGAATTCGGGCGTTGGAGCTTCTAGTTTGGGAGAGAGGAGAGATAAGGGAGGAGGTGTCAGCCTGTTGGTAGTCGACTGTGGGCCATGCGACGGCGCGACGGAGCTCTAGGGAGGGGTGACGGTCGAAGAAAACGGGACGCGGTTTGATTTTAGAAAAAAAGGGCATGGTATCCTACTGAGTGAATCCTAGGGTTAGGGTAATATATAATATATTTAATTATTAATTTATTCTCCCAAAAAGTAACTTTTACTTTAAACTCAAAATCGAACTCACTGACTGTCATTCCTAGCTAATTACCCTCATTCCGAACACAATGGGATATGTCAAGTAAACCAATTTGACTTTTTCGATCAGTTTCCACCAAAATCAAAATATAAATCTATATATTGAATTTGAACGCACATTTCAATTTACCGGGGCCACATACGGTCCCCAAAAATTCCAAAAAAATTATTTCTAGCTTCGTATTGACGATACGGTCCTAACAAAACTAATTTCGTCAAATTTGGAGACCATATGAAAAATGTCCATTTTCTGGTCGATCCAAGTTGACTGAAACTATCAAAACACGTTTTCCTTTGCCACGCTCACATATTGATTCCAAAATTATGAAAATTGGAATCAAGCAATAACTTGACATCTCAGATCCAACAAAAGTGGTTTCATCGAAAATGGAGGTCGTTTGCAAACTGACTATTTTTAAGGGCTATATTTCCATAGCGACTATTCTGAATTTTCAACTGGACATAACTTTTTATTCCCGCTATAAAATTTGGATTTTTCGGATTCGTTGAAAAGGTATTTTCGAACTAATTCATATATTTTTGGTTTTACTAAAATCTGTTTTATTTTGAATCCTGCTCATTCATTTGAAATTTGAAATCGAATTTTCAAACTACCGCGTCATTTCCAATTCCTTTTATAATTAAAATAAATATTTTATATTCTAACGTCGATTCAAATAAATATATATGTTCTAATTCTATTCAAAATAAATTTCTCGTCGTAATTATTTAAAATAAATCATTTTAAATATTCAAATTTCACTAAAATTGCCAAAATAAAAATTTTAAATTGGTTCTGATTTTCCGGGTTGTTATAATCTCCCCCAATTAAAATCTTTTCGTCCCCGAAAAGGAACGGAGCTGAAAGTTGTTTAACTGATCCACTCAACTTTCATTATTTTAATTATGGCTTAAGTTCTTCAACTTTTCAATTTCTAAGAACTTTTCAAATTTTTCAAAAATTTGCCTAACACCCTAAATTTTCGAAAAATTTCGCCATAACCTCCTTTGTACGGGAGCACCGAGAAAATCCCCAAACCGCCACACAGGCCTCTCAAATCCAAAAAGAAAAAGAAACAGCCAATTGGCTCATAAAATCATCAAAACCCCAAGAAATACAATAAACATGTACCTATTTGTTGGGCAAACAATTTTACCCCTCTCTTAGATTCCTTGCTATGACCTATTCAATGTATATACATGTACATATATGCAAATTTCAATAAAATTTCTGTTCAGCCCAATATTTGACTCAATTTGGCCAAATTTACCATACATGTACAAATTAGTTTCAACAATTCTATTAGTCAAACTAATAATCAAACAATACAACCATCAATCAATTAGTTGGTTAACATTTCAAATTCATAATTTATTTTATATACCAAAAATATGTTTTTGATGCCAATTCACAACAATATATTCTAACTATATTTTGGTTCTCACACCAGTCAATTGGAAATATATAGATATCTCACTTTCGAAACATGAACATAAATTCTGATGATGTACGCACTATAGCGATCATCAGAACTAGGGTTGTTACGGTTAACCATTCAACCGCCGAACCGTTCAAACCGTTCACACGGTTGCCGTCTACTACGGTAACGGTTGTGGATTTTGATAACCGCGGTAAAATATACCGAACCACACATAATTTTTTTGTAGTATTTCGTAAAAGATATATGTATTTTTAATAACTTAAGTTAGAGAAATAACATATGTATAAATAATTTGTGTTTTTATTTATAGACAACATGCATATGGATGGTTTGTTTCATAAATAAACAAACTAACTCTTAAGAAAAAAGTTTGAACCTGAATTATTTATGGATAACAATGTAAATTTACGGTAGTGGTTGCGGTAACGGCTAGACGGTTATGGTAACAGTTATAAAATTTGCTAACCCTCAACAACGGTTGCGGTTACGATTGCCTTTAAAATTGGCGGTTGCCGTAACCGTAACACCCCTAATCAGAACCATCTCTGGGTGACTAGAGTGTGATCATGTATCCATCCTGTATATTTTAGGCTTCAATACACGTGGATCAGACGTATATTAAAATCTCTATATACTTGATAATCCAAATCGATTTAAAATAAATATTCAAATACATCTAAACCGGTTTAAATTTTCAAAACAAAATTTGTTTTCATTTTTACTTTAAAAATATCACTCTTTACACTCGTTCTTGGATACTACCGATCCTATCTCTAACAAGTCATCCTCATTGGATATTACAAATCCAATCTATGATGAATTTTTTCGTTCGGTTCTAATGTGCCTTGTTCTCCAAGCTCTGTAAACCAAAGCTCTGATACCACCTATAAAGACCCGAACTTCCCCGTGAAGGAAAGCCCAGATTGCTTTGAGAACACGACAAGTCAGAACACAAACAGAAGAACATTTCATTGCTTATTACAACAATTTCATCAGAATACCAGAATATACAAAGTATGAATAAATATTGCACATTTACTAAATATCAGAGATTTACAAGTTACAATGCAGCGGAAAATAATACAAAATACAACTGAAAAGAATATATGGATACAGAGCTTTTCGAATACCATTCTAGCTGTAAACCAGGATCCTATGAATATAAATCTGCAAAAACAAAACTACTAGCTGCCCGTAAGGAAAATAGGGGGACCCAGAGTTTAGGTTAAAATAATAAACTCCAGTTCAGTCATGTGACTGGTGTGAGAACTAAAACAGTTATTGTAATAACCCGAAAATCCGAGCCAATTCAAAAATTTTATTTTGGCAATTTTAGCGAATTTTGAATATTTAAAATGAATTATTTTAAATAATAACAACGAAAAAATTATTTTGAATAGAATTAGAATGTATATATTTATTTGAATCGTCGTTAGAATATAAATATTTATTTTAAATTATAAAAGGAATTGAAAATGGCGTGGTAGTTTGAAATTTCGATTTCAAAGTTAAAATGAATGTACAGGATTCAAAATAAACCGGATTTTAGTGAAACCAAAAATATTTGAATCTATTTGAGAATATATTTTCAACGAATCCGAAAAATCAAAATTTCATAGCGGGAATAAATATGTCCAGTTGAAAATTCAGAATACTTGTTATGGAATTCTCGCCCTTAAAAATGGAAATTTTGCGAACGACCTCGGTTTTCGATGAAACCACTTTTGTTGGATCTAGGATGTCTAGTTATTGCTAGATTCCAAAATTCGTAATTTTCTGAATCAATATGTGAGCGTGGCAAAGGAAAACGCGTCTGACCAGTTTTAGTTGAATTTTAATCGATTGGAAAATGACCATTTTTCAAACGGTCTCAGAATTTGACGAAATTAGTTTTGTTAGGACCGTATCATCAATACGAAGTTAGAAAATATTTTTCGAGAATTTTTAGAGTCCATATGTGGCCTCGGTAAATTGAAATGCGCGTTCAAATTCAATATATAGATTTATATTTCGATTTGGACGGAAACTAATCGAAACGATCGCATCATCTTACGATACATATCCCATTGTGTTCGAAATGGGGGTAATTAGCTAGGGACGACAGTCGGCGGGTTCGATTTTGAGTTCGAAACAAAAGGTTACTTTTTGGGAATTAAAAATTAAATTAAAATATATAATTATATATCTCCCCCCTTATCCCCCTCAAAGTCAAACCAAACAGGAGAGAAAAAAAAGAAAAAAGAAAAACAAAACTGCTCACCGCCCTCCCCTCTACAGCCAATCGCCGCGCCACCAACCCCCCACCAACGTCGCGGGTCCAGCCCCCCCCTCCGATGATGCGCGCACCCCTCCCCCTCCAATCCGCCGTCCCCAAGCCATCCTCCCCTCCTCTCTGATGATGCGCGCACCCCTCCCCCTCCGATCCGCCGTCCCCAAGCCAACCTCCCCCCTTTACCGTTCGATTCTCCCCAAAACCCCCATCCTATCCAAAAAGACACCACCGCCGCTCCCCTCCCTGCATCCGTCGAGCAACGCGCCGCGCCCACCCCCCCCCCTTCAAACTACGCTGAACCTCTCCCTTCTTCGCTGAGAAAAATGTGAGCATTTCTTTTTATTTTATTTTATTTTATTTAGTTTCATTTTTATTTTAATTTAAAAGCTTTGTTTTTTTTTCTTGTTTGCGATTCCTTTCTATGAAATGAGTTAAATTAAAAAGAGTTGATTTTTAGACTAAAAGTTTATATTTTTATATAACGAAAAGATTACATTTTTTTATATAGAAAGATTATATTTTTAATCGAAGAAAGATTATATTTTTAATTAGGTAAAGATAGGATTTTCTATTTATAAGAAAGACGACATTTTTTATATGATGAAAAGGTTAGATTTTTAATCATACAAAGATAAGATTTTTTAGCTATAAAAAGGATTAATTTTTAGTTATGTAAAAATATGATTTTTAGTGAAAAAAAATATATTTTTTATCATATGGATGTCATGAATGAAGTATATAGATTGGATTTTTCTTTGTGTGAATGAAGGATAAAGATTTGATTTTTAATTAGAGAAAAGGTATGATTTTTATGTATGTAAAAATATAATTTTTATTATATTACTAGCAAGATAAAAATATAATTTTTATCATGGAAGTAGCGGTGTAAAGGAGAGATTTTTATATATGTAGTAGAGATAAAAAAATACGATCTTTATATATAAAAATGTGATTTTTTTTTATATAGAGAATGGCGAGATAAAAATCTGATCTTTATTATATGAACACCGATATAAAAATAGAATTTTTATCTATATAGTAGCGTTTTAAAAATATGATTTTTATATACTAGAGAATATAAAAATGCAATTTTTATATATGTAGTGGCTACGGACAACGAAAGTGAATAAAGGCGAGCACGACGAAGATTTCCTACATATGAAGAGTCGTGGCGTTTGGTTTAGCTTCTCGGTGAGAATTTCTCACTTTTAAATTGTTTTCTAGTTACTAGGATGCAGACGGTGCTTAGCAGCACCCGACACCCGTTGTCCACAGACCATGGACGACTTGTTTGATTTTGTTGTGTGGTGAAAATTGATTGTGACGTGGAATGAACGGATATATATATTCATGTGTTGAAATGAATATTATATAGTTAAAAATATAATTTTCAACGTGAATGAGAGTAAATAAATATGCATTTACAAATCGAACGATTTGTTTATGTACACCTATTTGAAGGATATTGATTGGGACGATAAATTTTACACGTCGTCCAACTGCACAAATAAATCTGTGTTTGATTATTTGGAACCCCACACGGGTATT
The DNA here is from genome assembly GCA_030737875.1 of Allium sativum. Taxonomy (NCBI): domain Eukaryota; kingdom Viridiplantae; phylum Streptophyta; class Magnoliopsida; order Asparagales; family Amaryllidaceae; genus Allium; species Allium sativum. Next base: position 484,027,317 of record CM060913.1, on the reverse strand, counting down.
GGATGATATATGACATACACTAATCCTAATAATTAGCTGTATGTTGATCGATTGATTGACAGACTGTTATAAGCGTTAAATATTTATATTTGATGCTTATACAGTGTAGAACGCACTTTGGATGATGGTTGATTATTTATCGTTGCTATTATATACATGTGTGGTATGGAAACCATATAATTAACATTATATGGTAATTGATTGGGCCTCATTCCAATTTGGAAAATAAAGAATATTATAAAATGAAAATTCATGTGTTGAATAGAATATATATTCATGTGTTGAATAAAAGGAAATACTCATGTGTTGAGAATATTCATGTGTTGAATAAAGTATAAATTCATGTGTTGAATAAAATAAATATTCATGTGTTGAATAGAATAAATATTCATGTGTTGAATAAAATAAATATTCATGTGTTGAATAAAATAAATATTCATGTGTTGAATAGAATAAATATTCATGTGTTGAATAAAATAAATATTCATGTGTTGAATAGAATAAACATTCGTGTGTTGAATAAAAGCCATGTTGGTTAGATTGACGCTATTTTGATGCAAAAAATATTTATATCATTTTTATAATGAATATCGAAAAGAAATTGATTTCAAAATCTAATGTTTTCGAAAATAATATAATTTATATATCGATGATATGGAATATTCAATTTTGATTAGAAATTGAATAGGAAGTTGAAATCGTTTTGAAAACGAACTTAAAACGATTTATAAAATACGTTTTGAAAGGAAATCGACGATATATATATATATATATATATATATATATATATATTATATAATGGCCTGAATAGAACGCGTCGCGCTGTGGTAGTTCGCGAATTTTGACCATTGACTTTGAACGGACGTTACGGGAGATCCGACCGTCGGATTCTCCTAAAACAGGAACTGTTGGGTTCGTATCGAAAAGAGATTTCTAACGAATATTAGAGATTTGAAATCTAACGGTTGGATTAGGAATTATGTCCAAATCAAATTTGGAAAAGGTCGCTGTAAGTGCAGTTCGATGGTCGTTGATGGAGATCGACTGTACGGGCCTTGATTAAATTATTAAAAATATCAATAATTAGTATAAAATCATAAGAAATAATTTGGAACGAATTGGGATGAAAACTCCATATTTGAAAAGATAAAAATAGATTTTTATCGAAATAAACTAGTTTTGAACTAGAATTATAATCCATTCATTTTTGAAATAACTAAATTGGATTTGAAAGGGTTTCAAAAGTAACCAGAATTTCCAATAATTGAATTGGAATGGATTTGAATCGAAATTGTCTTTGGAATATTTCGATGTTGGATTTCGTGATTATACAGAAATTGTTATGGAAATTTGAAAGATATATTTATATCTTTATTTCCAATACGATATTTGTTGGTTGTAGAATTTGATATTGAATATAAGTTGATATATTTTTTATTCAGAGCCTTGTATTTAATATCAAATGTGATTTGGGTTTGTCGTGAATGGTGTCTTCACTAACACTGTTCTTAAACCCAGTCGAGAAAAGATTAAATATTTTTATTTAGATTTAATGAAGTATACCAATTAAATGGTATTTAATTGGAATTGAATTTGAATTGATTTTTTGGTCTATCGTGAATGGTGTTTTAAATAACATTTGTTCTTTAACCCGATAATTAATGGAATGTGATTTTGGGTTGTCGTGAATGGTATCTTTAATAATATTGTTCTTAGACCTAATGGAGTTAAGAAAATCAGAAGCTAACTGAAGATTAGTTAAGTTGAATGGTTTCTTGGGTATTGATCTGATGTTGGTTTCGGCCTTCGGGGTTAATACTTAAGAGATTGTTAACTTGCTAATTTACGGTTAAAGGCTGATAGAATAGAATGTGATTTTGGGTTTATCGTGAACCGTGTTTTAAATGACATTGGTTCTTTAACCCAGTTAAAGACAAGATATGATTTCCCAAGTTAAATAATCATTGATAGTGATTTTTGGGAAGATTAAAACCAAGTGGAGTTTTAATGAATCTTTAATTAGATGAAATGATCGAGAATGGAGTATCACTAGTTTTGCTCCAGGCGATAGTTAAATCTTTAATTAGATTTGAACGTGAAATGATAATTGAATTTATCGATAACACCGTGGTGTTAGATATGAAGTATTACCAGTTTTACTTCATGGGAAGAATAGGTTGGGATTAGGAAATTAAAAACAAATGATTACTTCGGTAAGGTTCGTTAATCCTGACCAGTTTGGATAAACCATAATTTGGTTTGAATTGATATTCAAAGGAAAATTAAAGAATAAATTTAAAGAATTTATCTTTAATAAAATTAATAGGAACCTTTCCCAAAGAATAAGAATATTTGAATAAAAGAATATTCTGAATTGGAATGAGGCTTATGTTGTGTTTGTGTAACACTTGTTTATTATATACGCGAGTTATTCAGAAAGACCGGGTTTATCCCATTCTGAATAACTGATTCGACGATGTGTCGAGGATGAAGACGGTGGTCGAAGACCGGAGGTCTTCACATCGTTTGGATAATTACTAATGATCTTGATTGGGCCGTACACCCAAGAGGAGGGAATCAGTTAGTGATCTTCCATACGTACTTGGAGATCGATGTATATGCGAGCTACTAGGTGCCTCCGGTTTCGTTCAGACCCAGAACGGACTTGTAAATGGACTGTGTGTCTGACATTGGATATCATTCTGTGTGATTGATAGATATCGGCTGCATGGAGTGGTCTGCCTGTGTGGCATGCTAAGATGTAAATGATCAAGGCTTCTGTTGAAAAGCAGAGTCTTGTAGTTGATGATCAAAGCACAACCTGTGTGGCACAGCTTTGTGTAGCGTTAATTCGCGAGCCTCACACCCCGGTGTGAACCAGAAACGGGAGAAGGACATCAGGGAGGGAATGCGTTTCCTTCTAGCAAGAAGTGGCATCAGTGGTTTTACACGCCCTGACGAGTTTGACTTATGTGGTTGTTGGATTGCGAGGCGCCTCGGATACATCGATGACTATGTGGAGCCGATGGAGTCAGTGGACTCATCGACACCCCATAGGGTGGGGAAACGTAGTGTTCAGGCATTTTAATCCACATCGGTGGACCGGCCCTGACGATCCAAGGGCCCACCTGAGTCTGGGTCCCGAGGTATAGGCTAGCGCATCTCGAATCGGTAGAGAACTATCTTTTGCCTCGGTTCACAGATGGAAATCCAGCTTCCAGTACGTGATTTTACGGTTTTGATTGTAGAACCTATATATGGCGACATAGTGGTATGAGGCACTTATGCCGTCTATGATTGATACTGATGATTGAAATTGTTTTGACACTATACACTTATAGTAATAATGAAAGACGAAATTTAGCGTATCAAGCATTCTTTGGCTATTATAAGGTAAAACCCTATCCTCCGGCTTGTGTTGCATTGTGTGATGAGACCTGGATCTTATAATAGCTTCATTATTCTTTATTTTAGCATTGCGCTGTTGTTTTATGCACTGGTATTCTTGGGAGGAAACCCGTTCCGTGTTATACGGCATGGTCCCTTGGTTTACCTAACTTTAAAATAAAGATTAATAACTGTTTTAGTTCTCACACCAGTCACATGACTGACCTGGAGTTTATTGTTTTAACCTAAACTCTGGGTGCCCTTATTTTGACACGGGCAGCTAGTAGTTTTGGTTTTGTAGATTTATATTCACAGGATCCTGATTTACAGCTGGAACGATATTCGGAAAGCCTGTATCCATATATTCTTTTCAGTTGTGCTTTGTATTTTTTTCCGCTACGATGTATTTAAATGTAATTTAAATCTCTGATATTTTCTATGTAATATTTATTCATACTCTGTATATTCTTGTATTCTGATGGAATTGTTGTAATTAACAATGAAATGTTCTTCTGTTTTGTGTTCCGTTGTGGCTTATTCTCAAAGCAATCCGGGCTTTCCTTCACGGGGAAGTTTCGGGTTCTTACAGTGGTATCAGAGCTTTGGTTTACAAAGCTCGGAGAATAAGACACATTAGAACCAAACGAAAGAATTCATCAGAAATTGGATTAGTAATATCTAATGGGAATGACTCGTTAGAGATGAGATCAGTAGTATCCTAGAACGAGTGTGAAGAGTATATAAATAAAATTGAAAACAAATTTTGTTTTGAAAATTTAAATCAATTATTCGTATTTGAATATTATTTTTATATTGATTTGGATAATCCAATATATAAAGACTTTGCATATACGTCTGATCCACGTGTATTTGAAGTTTTAATATACTGGATTGATATAGAATTACACTCTAGTCGCCTGGAGACGATTCTGTTGATGACTATGTAGCATCAGCAGTTTGTGTTCGAGTTACGAAGGTGTGATATTTATATATTTCCAATTGACTGGTGCGAGAACCAAAATATAGTTAGAATATATTGTTGTGATTTGGCATCAAAAATGTGATTTTTTGACTATGTATCCAAGTTATGAGTTTGAAATGATAATCAACAAATTGATTGTTGATTGTGTTGTTTGATTAATTAAAATTTGAACAATATAACCAAATTGATCAAATATTGAACTGTATTGGAAATTATTTGAATTTGCATGCATATACATGTACTTATATTGAACAGGTCATAGCAAGGAGGCTAGAGAAGAGGAATAAAATTGTTTGCCCGACAAGTAGGCACATGTTTATTGTATTTCTTGGGTTTTTGATGATTTTATGAGCCGACTAGCTAGCCGCTTGGCTGTTTCTTTTTCTTTTTTGGATTGGTGAGGGCCATGGGAGGCTATTTGAAATATCCCGAAGCTGCCAGTGCAGGGGAGGTTATGGCGAAATTTTTCAAAAACTTAGGGTGTTAGCCAAATTTTTGAAAAATTTGAAAAGTTCTTAGAAACTGAAAAGTTGAAGAACTTAAGCCATAATGAAAGTTGAGTTGATTAGTTAAACAATTCAGCTTCGTTCCTTTTCGGGGACGAAAAGTTTTAAGTGGGGGAGATTGTAATAACCCGGAAATCCAAGCCAATTTAAAATTTTTATTTTGGCAATTTTAGCGAATTTTGAATATTTAAATGAATTATTTTAAATAATAATGATGAGAAATTTATTTTGAATAGAATTAGAACGTATATATTTATTTGAATCGTCGTTAGAATATAAATATTTATTTTAAATTATAAAAGGAATTGAAAATGGCGCGGTAGTTTGAAATTTCGATTTCAAAGTTAAAATGAATGTACAGGATTCAAAATAAACCGCATTTTAGTGAAACCAAAAATATTTGAATCTGTTTGAAAATATCTTTCCAACGAATCCGAAAAATAAAATTTCATTGCGGGAATAAAAAGTTACGTCCAGTTGAAAATTCAGAATAGTCGCTATGGAATTCTAGCGCTTAAAAATGGAAATTTTGCAAACGACCTCGGTTTTCGACGAAACTACTTTTGTTGGATCCAGGATATCTAGTTATTGCTAAATTCCAAAATTCGTAATTTTCTGAATCAATATGTGAGCATGGCAAAGGAAAACACGTCTGACCAGTTTTAGTTGATTTTAATCGACCGGAAAATGACCATTTTTCAAACGATCTTAGAATTTGACGAAATTAGTTTTGTTAGGACCATATCGTCAATACGAAGCTAGAAAATATTTTTCGGGAATTTTTAGAGTCCGTATGTGGCCCCGGTAAATTAAAATGCGCGTTCAAATTCAATATATGGATTTATATTTTGATTTGGACGGAAACTGATCGAAACGATCGTATCAGCTTACGATACATATCCCATTGTGTTCGGAATGGGGGTAATTAGCTAAAGACGTCAGTCGACGGGTTCGATTTTGAGTTCAAAACAAAAGGTTACTTTTTGGGGAATTCAAAATCAAATTAAAATATATAATTATATATCTCCCCCCTTATCCCCCTCAAAGTCAAACCAAACAGGAGAGGAAAAAAACCGCTCGGCGCCCTCCCCTCTACAGCCAATCGTCGCGCCACCCCCCCCCCCCCCCCCCCCACCGTCGTCGCGGGTCCAGCCCCCTCCCTCCGATGATGCGCGCACCCCTCCCCCTCCGATCCGCCGTCCCCAAGCCATCCTCCCCCCTTCACCGTTCGATTCTCCCCAAAACCCCCATCCCATCCAAAAAGACACCACCGCCACTCCCCTCCCTGTATCCGCCGAGCAACGCGCCCCCTCCTTCAAATCGCGCTGAACCTCCCCCTTCTTCGTTGAGAAAAATGTGAGCATTTCTTTTTATTTTATTTTATTTAGTTTCATTTTTATTTTAATTTAAAAGATTTGTTTTTTTTCTTGTTTGCGATTCCTTTCTATGAAATGAGTTAAACTAAAAAGATTTGATCTTTAGACTGAAAGTTTATATTTTTATATAACGAAAAGATTACATTTTTTTATATAGAAAGATTATATTTTTAATCGAAGAAAGATTATATTTTTAACTTGGTAAAGATAGGATTTTCTATTCATAAGAAAGACGATATTTTTTATATGATGAAAAGGTTAGATAAGATTTTTAGCTATAAAAAGGATCGATTTTTAGTTATGTAAAAATACGATTTTCAATGGATAAAAATATAATTTTTATCATATGAATGTCATGAGTGAAGTATATAGATTGGATTTTTCTTTGTGTGAATGAAGGATAAAGATTTGATTTTTAATTAGAGAAAAGGTATGATTTTTATGTATGTAAAAATATAATTTTTATTATATTACTAGCAAGATAAAAATATAATTTTTATCATGGAAGTAGCGGTGTAAAGGAGAGATTTTTATATATGTAGTAGAGATATAAAAATACGATCTTTATATATAAAAATGTGATTTTTTTATATAGAGAATGGCGAGATAAAAATACGATCTTTATTATATGAACACCGGTATAAAAATAGAATTTTTATCTATATAGTAGCGTTTTATAAATATGATTTTTATATACTAGAGAATATAAAATTGTGATTTTTATATATGTAGTGGCTACGGACAACGAAAGTGACAAAAGGCGAGCACGACGAAGATTTCCTAGATATGAAGAGTCGTGGCATTTGGTTTAGCTTCTCGGTGAGAATTTCTCACTTTTAAATAAGTCTGTGTTTGATTGTTTGAAACCCCACACGGGTATTGTGATGATATATGACATACACTAATCCCAATAATTAGCTTTATGTCGATTGATTGATTGACAGACTGTTATAAGCATTAAATATTTATATTTGATGCTTATACAGTGTAGAACGCACTTTGGATGATGGTTGATTATTTATTGTTGCTATTATATTCATGTGTTGCATGGAAACCATATAATTACCATTATATGGTAATTGATTGGGCCTCATTCCAATTTGGAAAATAAAGAATATTATAAAATGAAAATTCATGTGTTGAATAGAATATATATTCATGTGTTGAATAAAAGAAAATACTCATGTATTGAGAATATTCATGTTTTGAATAAAGTATAAATTCATGTGTTGAATAAAATAAATATTCATTTGTTGAATAGAATAAATATTCATGTGTTGAATAAAATAAATATTCATGTGTTGAATAGGATAAATATTCATGTGTTGAATAGAATAAATATTTATGTGTTGAATAAAATAAATATTCATGTGTTGAATAGAATAAATATTCATGTGTTGAATAGAATAAACATTCATCTGTTGAATAAAAGCCGTGTTGGTTAGATTGACGCTATTTTAACGCGAACGATATTTATATCGATTTTATTCATTTTTATAATGAATATCGAAAAGAAATTGATTTCAAAATATAATGTTTTCAAAAATATTATCATTTATATATCTATAATATGGAATATTCAATTTTGATTAGAAATTGAATCGGAAGTTGAAATGGTTTTGAAAACGAATTTAAAACGATTTATAAAATACGTTTTGAAAGGAAATCGACGAAATATATATAATATATATATTATATATATATATATATATATATAATGGCCTGAATAGAACGCGCTACGCTGCGGCAGTTCGCGAATTTCGACCATTGACTTCGAATGGACGTTACGGGAGATCCGACCGTCGGATTCTCCTAAAACTGGAACCATTGGGTTCGTATCGAAAAGGGCTTTCTAATGAGTATTAGAGATTAGAAATCTAATGGTTGGATTTGGAATTATGTCCAAATCAAATTTGGAAAAGGTCACTGTAAGTGCAGTTCGATGGCCGTTGATGGAGATCGACTGTACGGGCCTTGATAAAATTATTAAAAATATCAATAATTATTGTAAAATCATAAGAAATAATTTGTAAAGAATTGGGATGAAAAACTCTATATTTGAAAAGATAAAAATAGATATTTATCGAAATAAACTAGTTTTGAACTAGAACTATAATCCATTCATTTTTGAAATAACTAAATTGGATTTGAAAGGGTTTTAAAAGTAACCAGAATTTCCAATAATTGAATTGGAATGGATTTGAATCGAAACTGTCTTTGGAATATTTAGATGTTGGATTTCGTGATTATACAGATATTGTTATGGAAATTTGAAAGATATATTTATATCGTTATTTCCAATATGATATTTGTTAGTCGTAGAATTTGATATTGAATATAAGCCGATATATTTTCTATTCAGAGCCTTGTATTTAATATCAAATGGGATTTGGGTTTGTCGTGAATGGTGTCTTCATTAACACTGTTCTTAAACCCAGTGGAGAAAAAGATTAAATCTTTTTATTTATACTTAATAAAGTATACCAATTAAATGGTATTTAACTGGAATTGAATTTAAATTGATTTTTAGGTTTATCGTGAACGGTTTTTTAAATAACACTTGTTCTTTAACCCGATAATTAATGGAATGTGATTTTGGGTTGTCGTGAATGGTATCTTTAATAATACTGTTCTTAGACCCAATGGAGTTAAGAAAATCAGAAGCTAACTGAAGATTAGTTAAGTTGAATGGTTTCTTGGGTATTGATCTGATGTTGGTTTCAGTCTTCGGGGTTAATACTTAGGGGATTGTTCACTTGCTAATTTACGGTTAAAGGCTGATAGAATAGAATGTGATTTTGGGTTTATCGTGAACCGTGTTTTAAATGACATTGGTTCTTTAACCCAGTTAAAGACAGGATATGATTTCCCAAGTTAAATAATCATTGATAGTGATTTTTGGGAAGATTAAAACCAAGTGGAGTTTTAATGAATCTTTAATTAGATTGAAATGATCGAGAATGGAGTATCACCAGTTTTGCTCTAAGCGATTGTTAAATCTTTAATTAGATTTGAACGTGAAATGGTAATTGAATTTACCGATAATACCGTGGTGTTAGATATGAAGTATTACCAGTTTTACTTCATGGGATGAATAGGTTGGGATTGGGAAATTAAAACGAATGATTACTTCGGTAAGGTTCGTTAATCCCGACTAGTTTGGATAAACCATAAATTGGTTTGAATTGATATTCAAAGGAAGATTAAAGAATAAATTCAAAAAATTTATCTTTGATAAAATTAATGGGAACCTTTCCCAAAGAATAAGAATATTTGAATAAAAGAATATTCTGAATTGGAATGAGGCGTATGTTGTGTTTGTGTAACACTTGTTTATTATATACGCGAGTTATTCAGAAAGACCGGGTTTATCCCATTCTGAATAACTGATTCGACGATGTGTCGAGGATGAAGACGGTGGTCGAAGACCGGAGGTCTTCACATCGTTTGGATAATTACTGATGATCTTGATTGGGCCGTACACTCAAGAGGAGGGAATTGATTAGTGATCGTCCAGACGTACTTGGAGATCGATGGATATGCTAGGTACAAGGTGCCTCCGGTTTCTTCAGACCCAAAACGGACTTGTAAATGGATTGTGTGTTTGACATTGGATATCATTCTGTGTGATTGATAGATATCGGTTGCATGGAGTGGTCTGCCTGTGTGGCATGCTAAGATGCAAATAATCAAGGCTTCTGTTGAAAAGCAGAGTCTTGTAGTTGATGATCAAAGCACAGCCTGTGTGGTACAGCTTTGTGTAGCATTAATTCGCGAGCCTCACACCCCGGTGTGAACCAGAAATGGGAGAAGGACATTAGGGAGGGAATGCGTTTCCTTCTAGCAAGAAGTGGCATCAGGGGTTTTACACGCCCTGACGAGTTTGACTTATGTGGTTGTTGGATTGCGAGGCGCCTCGGATATATCGGTGACTATGTGGAGCCGATGGAGTCAGTGGACTCATTGACACCCCATAGGGTGGGGAAACGCAGTGTTCAGGCATTTTAATCCACATCGGTGGACCATCCCTGACGATCCAAGGGCCCCCTGAGTCTGGGTCCTGAGTCACGGGCTAGAGCGTCTCGAATCGGTAGAGGACTATCTTTTGCCTCGGTTCACAGATGGAAATCCAACTTCCAATACATGATTTTGCTGTTTTGATTGTAGAACCTATATATGGCGACAGAGTGGTATGGGACACTTATGCCATCTATGATTGATACTTATGATTGAAATTGTTTTGACACTATACACTTATAGTAATAATGAAAGATGAAATTTAGCGTATCAAGCATTCTTTAGCTATTATAAGGTAAAACCCTATCCTCCGGTTTGTGTTGCATTGTGTGATGGGACCTGGGTCTTATAATAGCTTCATTGTTCTTTATTTTAGCATTGTGTTGTTTTATGCACTGGTATTCTTGGGAGAAAACCCTTTCCGTGTTATACGGCGTGGTCCCTTGATTACCTAACTTTAAAATAAAGATTAATAACTATTTTAGTTCTCACACCAGTCACATGACTGACCTGGAGTTTATTGTTTTAACCTAAACTCTGGGTGTCCTTATTTTGACACGGGCAGCTAGTAGTTTTGGTTTTGTAGATTTATATTCACAGGATCCTGATTTACAACTGGAACGATATCCGGAAAGCTCTGTATCTGTATATTCTTTTCAGTTGTGCTTTGTATTGTTTTTCCGCTACGATGTATTTAAATGTAATTTAAATCTTTGATATTTTCTGTGTAAAATTTATTCATACTCTGTATATTCTTGTATTATGATGGAATTGTTGTAATTAACAATGAAATGTTCTTCTATTTTGTGTTCCGATGTGGCTTGTTCTCAAAGCAATCCGGGCTTTCTTTCACGGGGAAGTTTTGGGTTCTTACAGTTATTAATCTTTATTTTAAAGTTTGGTAAATCAAGGGACCATGCCGTATAACACGGAACGGGTTTCCTCCCAAGAATACTTGTGCATAAAACAAACAGCGCAATGCTAAATAAATAACAATGAAGCTATTATAAGACTCAGGTCCCATCACATAATGCAGCGCAAGACGAAGGATAGAATTTTTACCTTATAATAACCAAGAATGCCTGGTACATAAAATTTCATATTTTATTATTACTATAAGTGTATAGTGTCAAAAACAACTTCAAATATAAATGTATCAATCATAGACGGCATGAGTGCCCATCCCACTATGTCGCGAAACTAGGCTCTACAATCAAAACCACAAAATATCGTATTGGAAGTTGGATTTCCATCTGTGAACCAAGGCAAGGGATCGTCCTTACCGCTTCGAGACGTTCTATCCCGCCCCTCAGGACTCAGACTCAGGTGGGCACTTGGATCGTCAGGGCCGGTCCACACGGAGTGGATTAAAATGCCTGAACATGCGTTTTTCCGCCCTATAGGGCGTAAACTGATCATATTCCGACCAAACCATCGTCTCCAGAATGACCGATATAACCAAGGCGCCTCGCTACCCATCATCCACATAAGTAAAACGTCAGGGTTTGCAAAACGCTGACACCACTCCAAGCTAGAAGGAAACGCATGCCCTCCCTGATGTCCTCTCCCGTTTCTGGTTCACACCGGGGTGCGAGGCTCGCGAACTAATGCTACACAAATCTATGCTATATTAAAGTCGTGTTTTGATCATCAACCACAAGACTCTGCTTTTCAACAGAAGCCTTGATCATTTGCATCTCAGCATGCCACACAGGCAATTCACGCTATGCAACCGATGTATATCAATCACACAGAATGAAATCCAATGTTAGACACACATCCATTTACAAGTTCGTTCTAGGTCTGAACGAAACCGGAGGCACCATATTCCTCATCCCGTATGTCCAATGCAGGAGAGAGGTCCTCGCATATCTGGTCAATCTCCAAGTACGTCTGGACGATCACCACTTATTACCTTGTCTTGGGTGTACAACCCAATCAAGACATCAGTAATCATCCAAATGATGTGAAGACCTCTGGTCTTCAACCATCGTCTTCATCCTCGACACATCATCGAATATGTTATTTAGAATGGGATAAACCCGGTCTTTCTGAATAACTCGTGTATATAATAAACAAGTGCTATAAAAACACAACATACGCCTCATTCCAATCCAGAATATTCCTTCATTTAAATATTCTTATACTTTGGGAAAAGTTCCCATTAATTTTATCAAATATAAATTCTTTAAATTTATTCTTTAATCTTCCTTTGGATATCAATTCAAACCAAATTGTGGTTTATCCAAACTAGTCAGGATTAACGAACCTTACCGAAGTAATCATTTGTTTTAATTTCCCAATCCCAACCTATTCATCCCATGAAGTAAAACTGGTAATGCTTCATATCTAACACCACGGTGGTATCGGTAATTTCAATTACCATTTCACATTCAAATCTAATTAAAGATTTAACTATCGCCTGGAGAAAAACTGGTGATACTCCATTCTCGACCATTTCAATATAATTAAAGATTCATTAAAACTCCACTTGGTTTTAATCTTCCCAAAAATCAATATTAATGATTGTTTAACTTGGGAAATCACATCCTGTCTTTAACAGGGTTAAAGAACCAATGTCACTTAAAACACGTTTCACTATAAACCCAAAATCACATTCCATTCCATCAGCCTTTAACCGTAAATTAGCAAGTGAACAATTCCCTAAGTATTAACCCCGAAGGTCGAAACCAACATCAGATCAATACCCAGGAAACCATTCAACTTTACTAATCTCCAATTATTTTTTGGTTTTCTTAACTCCGTTGGGTCTAAGAATTGTATTATTAAAGATACCATTCACGACCACCCAAAATCTCATTACGTTATTAATCGGGTTAAAGAACAAGTGTTATTTAAAACAACGTTCACGATAAATCCAAAGACCAATTTCAATTCAATTTCTATTAAATATTAATTAATTGGTATAGTTCATTAAAACTAAATAAAAAGATTTAATCTTTTCACAACTGGTTTCAAGAACAGTGTTAATGAAGACACCATTCACGACAAACCCAAAATCCCATTTGATATTAAATACAAGGCTCTGAGTAGAAAATACATCGGCTTATATTCAACATCAAATGCTACAACCAACAAATATCGTATTGAAAATAACGATATATAAATATATCTTTCAAATTTCCACAACAATATCTGTATAATCTCGAAATCCAACATCGAAATATTCTGAAGACAATTTCGATTCAATTCCATTCCAATTCATATATTGGAAATCCTGGTTATTTTTAAAACCATTTCAAATCCAATTTATTTATTAAAAAACATTGGATTATAATTCTAGTTCATAGCTAGTTCCTTTCGATAAAAATATATCTTTTTAAACATGGAATTTTTCATCCCAATTCTTTCCAAATCATTTCTTATGATTTTACACAAAATATTAATATTTTTAATAATTTTATCAAGGCCCGTACAGTCAGAAAACGTCCATCGAACTGCACTTACAACGACCTTTTCCAAATTTGATTTGGACATAATCCCAAATCCAACCGTTAGATTTCAAATCTATAATATTTTTTGGAAAGCTCTTTTCGATACGAACCCAACGGTTCCGGTTTTAGGAGAATCCGACGGTCGGATCTCCCGTAATGTCCATTCGAAGTCAATGGTCGAAATTCACGAACTACCGCGGCGCGACGCGTTCTATTCAGGCCATTATATGTATAATATATATATATATATATATATATTATATTTCATTGATTTCCATATAAAATGTATTTTATAAATCGTTTTAAATTCGTTTTCAGACGATTTCAACTTCATATTCAATTTTAAATAAAAATTGAATATTCCATATCATTAACATATAAATGATAATATTTTCAAAACATTAAATTTTGAAATCAATTTCTTTTTGATATTCATTATAAAAATGAATAAAATCGATATAAATATCGTTTGCGTCAAAATGGCGCATATCTAACCAACAAGGCTATACATATTTAAATATATTCGTGTCCATCCCAAATCGGACATCAAAATCAAATTTTTGATCCATTATTGAATAATATTTGAAAATATTCATTATTTTAAAATATTCGTTATTTCAAAATATTCATTCTTTCTGAACTGGAATTAGATACAACCAATTACCATATAATTTGATTTATATGGGTTTCATACACACATGTATACAGCAACAATCAAACACAGTCAACCATCATCCAGAGTGCATTTTACACTGCATAAGCATCAAATATAAATATTTAACGCTTACATAGCTTGTCTATCAATCGATTGACATACAACTAAACAGTTGGGATCAGTGTATGTCAAATATCATCCCAGCACCCGTATGGGGTTTCAATCCACAAACACTGAAGGTTATTTGTGCAGTTGGGCGATGTGTAAAATATATCGTCCCAATCCATATCAGTAAAATGGGTGTTCATAAACAAATCGTCTGATTTGTAAATGAATATTTATTTTATTCATATCAACGCTAAAATTATATTTTTATGGATAAAATATTTTATTCAATATATGAATATTCTATTCAGTTCATTTATACAATAAAAATGATATTTTTATTGTTCTAACATATTTTAGGAAATTTTGGCGGCATAACGGCGCGATATCAAAATCAGGTAATGTCTAGCATTACCCCCCTCCTGATATTGGCTCGCGCCATATACACATAACAATTCCAATCAATTCATTTCACCCAAACAACCAATTTCAACCAAATAATCTAATCAACCAAACCAAATAATCAAACAAGTTGTCCATTATCTACGGACGACAGGGAACAGTTCATATATGCAGTTATAAAATAAATAACTATACAAAGAAAATTACAGTTAGGAATTCTCACCTTGGGGTTCCACTCCGCCAGTCCTTATGTCTGAATGATTCGGATTTGCCCGAAATTCCAACTCAAACTTTTCCACGCTGTTCACAGTAAAAAATCACATTTTTATTTGTACACTTTCAATATAAAAATCATTTTTTTATATCGTTTTTATATATATATATATATATATATATATATATATATCATTCTTTTGTCAATGCTAGGTAGATAAAAATCACATCTTTATATTTTTAAAATCGATTTTATATATTTTCAAATATCGCTTCTTTATATTTTCAAATATCGTTTCTTTATATTTTCAAATATCGTTTCTTATCTTATTTTCTAAACAAAGGTAATTTTATTTTCTTAAAATCAATGCTATATATAAAAACTAAAAATGATATTTTTAATTTAAAACTATTTTATAATAAAAAATCACATTTTTTTCGCTATGTATATAAAAATTATACTTTTATATTATGAAAAATCATATCTTTATTTTTTCCAAATCTAATCTTTAAAACAAATGAAATAATAACAAAAATCAAATCTTTAAAACAATAAAAACATATCTATAAATTTCACGTTTTTATTTCTAATGCTACCTTTATAATAAAAACTATATTTTTATCGCTATATATATAAAAATCCTATTTTTTTATTTACTTCCTATATGAATGAAAATAAAAGATAAAAACTTACATCGAATTGTTGGGAAAAATAAAAGGGTGCGCGATTCTAGATCCACCGAAGAGAAATGGGGGGGTTTCTGCAAATTTAAGTGGAGAGGAGGGGTTTTCAGTGAATTGAACTGGAGAGGAGGGGCAAGGGGCGGCCAGAGGTGGTGCAAGTGTTGGTGGTGGTCGGCACAGCTGCTTGAGATCACGGGGGAGGTGTCAACTTCTGTGGCGGTGCTCCAGTGGTCGGAGCGTGGCTGATTGGGGAGAATTTGGGCGTTGGAGCTTCCAGATTGGGAGAGAGGAGAGATAGAGGAGGAGGTGTCAGCCTGTTGGTGGCCGACTGTAGGCCCTGCGACGACGCGGCGGAGCTCTAGGGTGGGGTAGCGGTCGAAGCAACGGGGTGTGGTTTGATTTGAGAAAAAAAGGGCACGATATCCTACTGAGTGAATCTAGGGTTAGGGTTATATATAATATTTATATTTAATTATTAATTTATTCTCCCAAAAAGTAACTTTTTATTTTGAACTCAAAATCGAACTCGCTGATTGTCATTCTTAACTAGTTACCCCCATTCCGAACACAATGAGATATGTCTCGTAAGCCAATTTGACTGTTTCGATCAGTTTCCGCCCAAATCAAAATATAAATCTATATATTGAATTTGAACGCACATTTCAATTTACCGGGGCCACATACGGACCCCAAAAATTCCAGAAAAATTATTTCTAGCTTCGTATTGACGATACAGTCCTAACAAAACTAATTTCGTCAAATTTGGAGACCGTTTGAAAATGGTCATTTTCTAGTCGATCCAAATTGACTAAAACTGTCAAAACACGTTTTCCTTTGCCACGCTCACATATTGATTCCAAAAATTATGAAAATTGGAATCAGGCAATAACTTGACATCCCGGATCCAACAAAAGTGGTTTTGTCGAAAACGGAGGTCGTTTGCAAAATGGCTATTTTTAAGGGCTATATTTCCATAGCGACTATTCTGAATTTTCAACTGGACATAACTTTTTATTCCCGCTATGAAATTTGGATTTTTCAGATTCGTTAAAAAGATATTTTCAAACTGATTCAAATATTTTTGGTTTCACTAAAATCCGGTTTATTTTGAATCTTGCATATTCATTTGAAATTTGAAATCGAATTTTCAAACTACTACGTCATTTCCAATTCCTTTTATAATTAAAATAACTATTTTATATTCTAACGTCGATTCAAATAAATATATACGTTATATTTCTATTCAAAATAAATTTCTCGTCTTTATTATCTAAAATAAATCATTTTAAATATTCAAAATTTACTAAAATTGCCAAAATAAAAATTTTAAATTGGTTCAAATTTTCCAGGTTGTTACAGATTTATAGTGGTTCCACTGGCGTGTTGCTAGTGCACATCCTTTTTGAGATAGAACCTTTTATTAATATCAATAGCAGAGTACAAGAGATTGATTACAATAATCAAGCTCACCAGAAAAAATTGATTTTGTGGAGACAAGAATTGAAGAAGATTAGGGTTTCCTAAGCCTAATTAGAATAAACCAGATCTTAATCTCTTTTCTGGTACCTGCCCTTTTGGATCTGATGTAGCTTATATAGGGAGAGAATAATATGTAGCAATTGCCCAAATTGCCTCCGGATCCTTCATAAATCAGCCTGTAAGATCTTTAGCCGATATAGCCGAAATACCGCCTCAGACGTGTATCCTGAAGTGACAGACGTCTGTCTTGAAGTGACAGACGGCTGTCCAGAGCCTCAGGAAAACTTCTTCTACACCCACAGACATCTGTCATATTTGCCTTGGACATCTATCATGCCATGCTTCAGCACATACGACTATCCAGAATGACAGACGTTTGTCGCATCTCTCGGGAAAGTTTACCCTGTACCTTTAGACGTCTGTCATGGCCACAACAGACGTTTGTCGCTGAAAAATGCTAAAACTAAGCACTTCAACTCTTGTAACTTTCACTTACAAACTCCGATTTATGAACCGTCTTCTCCGACACGAAGCTACTTCCATCCACTTCAATTCTACTATATAGTATCGCAAAATTCAACACCCCACCTTGATACTATATTAATCTCCAACACTGATGGTACCAAACTGTAACACTCCACACCCGCTACGGACACTCACTAAGGGAATGCCATAGCATCGGTGGAGTATTTTAAGTGAATATAGAACAGAAAAATTACAAAAAGACAGATATAAATAATACTTGAAAATTTAAAACATCATTTCATTGCAGCAGAAGATAAACATGTCTGGTTACAATACCAAAACCAACTAAAACAAGAGTCAAGTACTAAATATCCATCCTGATAAAAACATAAGTACATAATCCCACTACATAACTAATAGCCATAATAGAAAAGATAACCGAGCTTTACTTCAAGAGTCCAAGCTCCAAGATAGATAAAGCAGTCTGAATCAAACTCCACTAGAACTAGGCCCAACCTGAGGACCTGAGGGAAAAAAAAAGATAAAAACAACGGGGTCAGACATAAGTCTGAGAGAGCCCTATAACTTTAACAATACAATCATTAAAGTAATTAGGGTATGATATAAACTTGGTACAGTAACGACTGGGGATAAATGACTACACTAAGCAGCCAACTAGACATAGGAAGAACTAAGATATCGGTAAAGACGCATCTACCCACCCAAGGGTAATTACTACACTGCACCACACCAGTCATTCCTAACTTAAAGGTTGATCCCACCCAAGGACTTAGAAAATTTAACTAGTAGTTTCGTGTACCCCTAGCTGACCACATAGGTGCCGTCTGCCCCTATCTCCACTAGGTGTACCCACTACTCCCCAAGTGATCGGCTCCCTAACGTAGATACCCGTGCTGGCCCCACAGTGGGGTGTATCACTCCCCAAAGTGGCAACCCGATACAACCAATGATGCACGGCTTATACCTACACGATGCAACAACGTCTTACCTACCAGCCCGGGTCCACACACGCATATGAAACCCGTTGGACTTGCGTTGCCACCGCTAACCCGTTTTTGGCCTCTTATAGTCAAGCCCAGTATGCGTGTCCCGTCCTCGACTTGGGTCGAGCCCACAAAGATACGTTTTGGGTTACTGGTTGAAATGGGCCCCCACAAGCTACCCACCTAAGCTTGTCCCTTTTCTAGTGCATCCCACTTAACCCTTTAATCATGTTTAATTACATGTTTCCACTTGGTTAAGTATTCTAATCGTATTTTCTATTGCCATCCAAGGCAACCCACTAGATTTCCACATGCCACCCAAGGCACTTGATTTCCACATGCCACCCAAGGCACCCACTTAACCCATCATGCCCCACTACATGCTTATCTGGTTAAGTGTTTCTTAATTGATTAAGACCGTAACCTTTGCAAAGACCTCTCACATTAGACTGTCTTTTATGGCAACTGGATTTGCCGGTCGGGTCCGGGCAGCCTTACGCCATAACCGAGTCTAACCTCGTGTCTTTACACTTGTCACGTATTTAGTTTATGCCTAAGACCTCTCAAATTGGGCCAATCATTTGTAGCCGTTGGATTTGCCAGTCGGGTCCGGGCAGTCTTATGCTACAAAAGGGTCCAACCTCGTGTCTTAGTCGATTAATTACACCTAATTAATCACCCCCATATTTTGAATTAATTTTCCCTAATTAATTCCAATTTAATGATGTACATAATTGACTCAATTATGTCCATCCACTTATGGTATGCAACATCATACCAATTTCACCACAATTTTGTTAACATGAATATTAACCCCATCGTTCCCCACGTAATACGCTAACATGACATACTTAAAAGGGAAGATTCATCACAAATGCAATGGGTTCTACTTAGCATAACATTAGCATCATCATGGGTTTTAAAGGTGTCAACTTGCATATATGACCATAGCATCAAACCCAACTAGCATAAATAACCAACCCAAACTTGCATGAATCACATATGTCATAAAGAGGGTAACTTGCATAGATGTTCATGTCATAGACCTATCATAAAGGGATAAACTTGCATACATGTCATAGGTCTAAAAAGGGATGAACTTGCATATGTTACTCATATCATAAAAAGGGGTAAACATGCATATATATATGCATGACATACAAAGGGGTAAACTTGCATATGTATGCATATCATACAAAGGTGTAAACTTGCACATGTTACTTGCATATAATCAAACACCAAACTTGCATAACATGTCATATATGAACTTGCATATAATCAAACACCAAACTTGCATAACATGTCATATATGAACTTGCATATAATCAAACACCAAACTTGCATAACATGTCATATATGAACTTGCATATAATCAAACACCAAACTTGCATAACATGTCATATATGAAATTGCATATAATCAAACACCAAACTTGCATAACATGGTGTCATAATGGATCAATGTTTATCATAGCATCATGAACACATAGCATAAAACTTGCATAACTAGCATCATGAACATATAGCATAAAACTTGCATAACTAGCATCATGAACACATAGCATATGATAACATAACTTGCATTGATCCACATTCATAACCATAACCTCATTATATCCTATCATAATTAGTTTAGCAATTGCTTGCTAAAGGCATAGAAACTCACAACTTGTTGATTAGCACTCCTATGAAGAAGATTAAGTTGCTAGAGTTGATTAGAAGTTGATTTGAGAAGCTATCTTCCTCTTTAATTTGTTGGTGGCTCCTTCTAGTTGCATTTTGACGGCATAACGACGTTGTCTCCAATTTTAGTATGAATTAGGGTAGTCTTAGGGTGTATTTATAGATTAGTTAAGTGTTTTAGGCTATTAGATTAACCCTAAATCAGATTAGAGCCGTCAGATCTCGTCACTAGCGACCAAAACCAAGCCCAGATCCCAAATCAGTGCACCCAGGTCACCTGGGCTCGACCAGGGAGGTCGACCCCCAGGTCGACACTAGGGTCGACACCCTAGTCGACCTGGTGGGCAGGTCGACACACAGGTCGACCCCCAGGTCGACTCCCAGGTCGACCTGGTCTGGGCGGGAATTTTCCCGCCTAGCCCATATTCTGCATTTTTGAAAATCTGTTTCGTTTTCTGATTTTTCGTAAAACTTCTAAAGGCCATATCTCGGACATACGGACTCCGATTCACGAAATTTCGGACTCTATTTCGCGTATTTTTCCGAGATGAACGTAATGGCATAGCCCGTTTCCCCTGATTCAGATTTTAAAATTTAATTCTGCCCTGTTTTATATTATAGCAAGTTATTCAACATACGGGGTGTTACATTCTCCCCTACTTAAAGGATTTCGTCCCCGAAATCTCTAAGTCAAGAAGAACGTATCCTACCATCCAAACAACCATCTACTCAAACCATCAATCACTGGCATCCATTGTCCTTAAAGTTTCTAGTGCTGTATGAACATATGCAAAAAGTGTGTGTATATGTTCCCTGTCTAATGCAAAATCAGGCGGTCTACTGATTCAGTTGACCTCCTTAATGCAAACCATGATAGTGCCATGCATCCAATATGTATGCGAAAGAACCATATCGACACATACTATTTCTACATGAGTGCACAATCATTCACCAAAATGCGTCATCCATATGATAACACAACCATTATACATCCATTAATATAGCTACCTACACACAATTATATGCAATATGCAATATGAAGTGACTGAGCCGATCTAGTGTCTAAAGTGTGTGTATATGCATCCACGAGCAACCACTAGCAAACACTTGCATCCACACGCATCCATCAAACATAACATGTCTCAAACACATGTTTCAACCATAGGTTTACCCTATCTAAAGGTCAAAGATACTAATGAGAGGACATACTAAAGATAAGATAAGTACTAGACAAACGATAAAGGAGAAGTTAAAAGACATACCCTCAAAAAGAAATGGGTACAGTGAACGCATCTTCATTTCTGTCTCCCAAGTAGTGTTGCTTTCATCATCTCCCCATTGCACTTTGACTAGTTGAACCTCTCTGTTTCTCAACCTCCTAATCTCTGACCCAAGGATGCGAGTAGGAGCTCGTCGAATCGTCGCATCACGCTCTACCTCCACTTCTCTAAGCAAGCTCGGCTCTACCACCTCTGCGGTCTCATGTAGGCACTTCCTCAAATGTGACACATGGAATACGTCATGTACACCACTAAGTCTCTCGGGCAAATCCACTCTATATGCCATCTGTCCAATCCTTTCCTTAATAGGAAACGGTCCTAAAAACCTTGGTGCTAACTTCCCAACGGACCCAAAGCGAACAATATTCCGTAATGGAGACACTTTAACGAAGACCATGTCCCCAACATTAAACTCAAGATCCATCCTCCTCTTATCTGCGTAGGATTTCTGTCTGTCCTGCGCCGCTTTCATCCTTCTTCTAATCAAATCAATCTTTTCCGAAGTCTCTCTAACCATATCAGGCCCAAGCAAGATCTTATCCGTAGATTCCCACCAACATGTAGGTGATCGACAAGGCCTTCCATAAAGAGGTTCAAAAGGAGCCATGCCAATACTAGACTGAAAGATGTTATTATACGCGAACTCCACCAATGGAAGATGCTCTTCCCATGTACCTCCAAAATCTAAGATACATAGTCTCAAAAGGTCTTCTAGAACACAATTCACCCTCTCGGTCTGGCCGTCCGTCTGAGGATGATATGCGGTGCTCAAACACAACTGAGTCCCTACTGCCTCTTACAAACTCTTCCAAAACTCGCTAGTGAAGATAGGGTCTCGATCGCTCACTATGCTAGAAGGTACTCCATGCAATCGAACTATCTCTCGAAGGTAAACTGAAGCTAGCCATGGAGCAGTCCTCTTGCTCTTCACGGGTATGAAATGGGCGCTCTTAGTAAGTATGTCTACCACAACCCAAATTCCCGTATTACCCTTCCTTGATCTTGGTAACCCATCGACAAAGTCCATCGAGACGCTATCCCGCTTCCATTGCGGAACTTCCAATGGGTGAAGCAACCCACCGGGTTTCTTTTGCTCCGCTTTCACTTGTTAGCACACCAAGCATCTAGCGACATACTCGGCCACATCTTTCTTCATACCGGCCCAAAAGAAAACTCGCTTCATGTCTTGGTACATCTTGTCCCCACCGGGATGAATGGTCATCCTAGAACGGTGTGCATCATCAAGAATAGCCTTCCTCAAACCCTCGTCTTGCAGTACACAAAGTCTACCGTCCCTACGCAAGCACCCCCTATCGTCTAGGGTGTACCAACTCAAATGGCTGGACGACTCCCCCCTTATGAGCCTCTCTACCAACTCAACCAACTGTGGGTCGTCCCGCTGTGCCTCGCCAATCCGTCCCAAAAGAGTAGGTCTGACCTCTAAGGATGCTAGCAAACCGGGTATATAGTCAACGGAAGGTCTGAAATCAAACATCGAGATAAATTCCAAGCTTCGTCGTTCCACGAACAATGGACTCAAGGACAACCTTTTTCTACTCAAGGCGTCCACCACCACGTTACCCTTGCCAGGGGTATACGCTATCTCGAAATCATAGGATGCTAAGAACTCCATCCACCTTTGCTGTCTCAAGTTCAAATCCTTCTGAGAAAACAAGTACTTCAATGATTTGTGGTCAGTGAACAATTCAAACCTCTCTCCAAGAAGATAATGGCGCCAAATCTTAAGCGCAAAAACAATAGCGGCCAACTCTAAATCATGGGTAGGGTAATTTTTCTCATGCTTTCTCAACTGCCTTCCACCATAGGCTATTACCCTTCCCTCTTGCATTAAGACTGCGCCTAGTCCTGTCCCACAAGCATCGGTATAAACAACAAATGGCTTACTCCCATCTGGCAACACTAAGACTGGAGCTGAGGTTAAAGCTCTCTTTAACCGTTGGAACGCATCATCACAATCTACGTCCTATGCGAAGACTAGATTCTTCTTTGTCAAGCGAGTTAATGGGGCTGATATCTTCGCGAAGTCCTTGATAAACTTCCTATAGTAGCCAGCCAACCCCAAGAAACTCCTCACCTCGGTAGCATTCTTTGGAACCTTCCAATCTTGGATGGATACTACCTTCGCGGGATCCACAGCTATCCCTTCCTTGGAGACCACGTGCCCCAAGAACCGCACTTCCTTCCTCCAGAAGTGACATTTAGAGAATTTAGCCTTAAGGCTATGCGCTCGAAGAGTCTCCAACACTTCCCTAAGATGTAGGGCATGCTCTTCTTCACTCTTAGAAAATACTAAGATGTCATCTACAAAGACCACCACGAACTTATTAAGGAACTCCCTGAACACCCTACTCATCAAATCAACAAAGTATGCAGGGGCGTTCGTCAAACCAAATGGCATCACCAGCCACTCATAGAAACCATTCGGAGTCCTAAAGGCAGTCTTGTCTATGCTATCCTCAGCCACTCTCAACTGATGAAACCCCATGGCCAAGTCCAACTGCGAAAACACTGAGGTGCCAACCAACTGATCAAAGAGATCATCAATCCTCGGCAATGGGTGTCTATTCTTCTTTGTGAGCTTGTTGAGTTCTCTATAGTCTACACAAAGTCTGAGGGACCCATCCACCTTCGTGGCAAAAACTACTGGAGCACCCCACTCCGATATACTTCGTCTTATGAACCCCTTCTCAAGCAACTCCCCTACTTGCTTATGGAGTTCCCTCCTCTCACGAGGAGCCATGTGGCGCACTGGTAAAGATACTGGTTTAGCATTATCCACCAGATATATTCGGAAGTCTATCTCCCACTTCGGAGGTAAGCCCTTCACCTCCTCAAACACATCCGAGTATTCCCGGACCACTCTAACAGATCGCAAACTCTCGACCGAAGCGTCAAGCGATTCAAGATAACTTAGCATAACAGAATCCATGGGATTACAAGAGATCTCGAGAGTGTTACCCAAGCGGGTCATGAGCCTAACAACTCTCCTTTCACAATCAAGAATGGCACCATTACTGGATAACCAGTCCATGACCAAAATCAACCCATAGCCCGTGAAGCCCAAAACAAAAGCATCACATCTAAACTCAACGCTAAGTATAGAAATCTTCAAACCCAAACATATCATGGACAAATAAGTGGAGCCCCCAATTGGGTTTGAAACAACCAAGGGATCATCTACTAGACTGGTGTCTAAGTGCAGTGACTCAACTAATGATGATGAGATAAACGAATGCGATGCGCCAGAGTCAAACAAAGTACGGACAGGATGATCAAATAGAAAAACCAGACTTTCAACGGAAATAGTTCTACCTCTTTCCTGAATCGGTGGAACCGCGAGAGCCTGAACTTGCCCCCTTGCCTGACCTGGTGCCATAAGAGCTTGCACATGTCCCCCTGAGGTAGATCCCGTCATTTGCCCCTTCTTAGGGCAGTCCTTCACTAGATGCCCTGCTTCGCCACAGTGGAAGCAGCCCGTCTTCTTCTTCTTCCGACAATCTTTGCTTAGGTGGCCTGGTGTCCCGCAATTGAAGCACTTCTTCTTTCCCTTGCCACCGTTGCCTTTCCCACCCTTGTTTTGCTGTTGCTGTTGAGGTCTCTTCTGATCTCCTTTCTTCTCGGGTGCCTTATTAGCATTGGGACCCTTCTCTTCCTCATGCATAAGTGCCATGTCTACTAGCTTCTCAAAGGTGGCCCCCATAGGGATGTGAGTCATAGCCAATCCATGCATCCGTTCATTCAAACCTTTAACGAACCTCAAAGCCTTCTTCTCCGGTGTATTCACCATGTCTATGCCAAATCTTGCTAACTGATTAAACTTGTTGACATATTCCTTCACTGATAGGTTTCCTTGCTTTAGAGTCAAGAACCTTTCCATATACAGATTTTCTTCCGCCCTTGAGAGGAACTTTGCCACATACCTTTGTCTGAAATCCGCCCAAGAGTCAACAGGGCGCTCTCCATTAGTGACCTCCCACCAGAACGAGGCCTCTCCCTTCATTAACCAAGAAGCTAACTTGACTTTCTTTCCTTCTTCCATCTCAAAGATATCTATCAATTCTTCCACCTCCTTAAGCCAATCCCTAGCTTCCACAAAAGTTTCAGATCCTTGAAAAGGTTTCCCTCCCATAGCCTTAAATTCCTTGCAAGTCTTTGCAAAAGTATCCGCGCGAGGAGGAGGAGGGGAGGAAGATTGGGTGCAACTGGTGGTGGAGGAACATTTGCTGGACCCGCAGTGGCGGCCCTAGCCTCCATCAACCTCCTATACCATACTGGTATCGCTACACCCTCCGGAAAGTTAAGATCTTCAGCCATGCTGAAACGAAAAAGGAAAGATTCAAAACGGAGAATTCGAAAGATAAAGATATGGCTATTGGGGATTATGCTTTTCTTTCAAAAACTTTTCTCTTAAAAGACATGTTTTTGAAAATACTCCTTCAAAAATGTTCTTAGAAAAATAGTTTTTCTAAAAGTTTTATCTGTTCTGGTAACCTTCAGCTCTGATACCACGTGTAACACCCCACACCCGATACGGACACTCACTAAGAGAATGCCATAGCATCGGTGGAGTATTTTAAGTGAATATAGAACAGAAAAATTACAAAAAGACAGATATAAATAATACTTGAAAATTTAAAACATCATTTCATTGCAGCAGAAGATAAACATGTCTGGTTACAATACCAAAACCAACTAAAACAAGAGTCAAGTACTAAATATCCATCCTGATAAAAACATAAGTACATAATCCCACTACATAACTAATAGCCATAATAGAAAAGATAACCGAGCTTTACTTCAAGAGTCCAAGCTCCAAGATAGATAAAGCAGTCTGAATCAAACTCCACTAGAACTAGGCCCAACCTGAGGACCTGAGGGAAAAAAAAAGATAAAAACAACGGAGTCAGACATAAGTCCGAGTGAGCCCTATAACTTAACAATACAATCATTAAAGTAATTAGGGTATGATATAAACTTGGTACAGTAACGACTGGGGATAAATGACTACACTAAGCAGCCAACTAGACATAGGAAGAACTAAGATATCGGTAAAGACGCATCTACCCACCCAAGGGTAATTACTACACTGCACCACACCAGTCATTCCTAACTTAAAGGTTGATCCCACCCAAGGACTTAGAAAATTTAACTAGTAGTTTCGTGTACCCCTAGCTGACCACATAGGTGCCGTCTGCCCCTATCTCCACTAGGTGTACCCACTACTCCCCAAGTGATCGGCTCCCTAACGTAGATACCCGTGCTGGACCCACAGTGGGGTGTATCACTCCCCAAAGTGGCAACCTGATACAACCAATGGTGCACGGCTTATACCTACACGATGCAACAACGTCTTACCTACCAGCCCGGGTCCACACACGCATATGAAACCCGTTGGACTTGCGTTGCCACCGCTAACCCGTTTTTGGCCTCTTATAGTCAAGCCCAGTATGCGTGCCCCGTCCTCGACTTGGGTCGAGCCCACAAAGATACGTTTTAGGTTACTGGTTGAAATGGGCCCCCACAAGCTACCCACCTAAGCTTGTCCCTTTTCTAGTGCATCCCACTTAACCCTTTAATCATGTTTAATTACATGTTTCCACTTGGTTAAGTATTCTAATCGTATTTTCTATTGCCACCCAAGGCAACCCACTAGATTTCCACATGCCACCCAAGGCACTTGATTTCTACATGCCACCCAAGGCACCCACTTAACCCCTCATTCCCCACTACATGCTTATCTGGTTAAGTGTTTCTTAATTGATTAAGACCGTAACCTTTGCAAAGACCTCTCACATTAGACTGTCTTTTATGGCAACTGGATTTGCCGGTCGGGTCCGGGCAGCCTTACGCCATAACCGAGTCTAACCTCGTGTCTTTACACTTGTCACGTATTTAGTTTATGCCTAAGACCTCTCACATTGGGCCAATCATTTGTAGCCGCTGGATTTGCCGGTCGGGTCCGGGCAGTCTTATGCTACAAAAGGGTCCAACCTCGTGTCTTAGTCGATTAATTACACCTAATTAATCACCCCCATATTTTGAATTAATTTTCACTAATTAATTCCAATTTAATGATGTACATAATTGACTCAATTATGTCCATCCACTTATGGTATGCAACATCATACCAATTTCACCACAATTTTGTTAACATGAATATTAACCCCATCGTTCCCCACGTAATACGCTAACATGACATACTTAAAAGGGAAGATTCATCACAAATGCAATGGGTTCTACTTAGCATAAAATTAGCATCATCATGGGTTTTAAAGGTGTCAACTTGCATATATGACCATAGCATCAAACCCAACTAGCATAAATAACCAACCCAAATTTGCATGAATCACATATGTCATAAAGAGGGTAACTTGCATAGATGTTCATGTCATAGACCTATCATAAAGGGATAAACTTGCATACATGTCATAGGTCTAAAAAG
Organism: Allium sativum; assembly: GCA_030737875.1. Classification (NCBI taxonomy): domain Eukaryota; kingdom Viridiplantae; phylum Streptophyta; class Magnoliopsida; order Asparagales; family Amaryllidaceae; genus Allium; species Allium sativum. The sequence continues at coordinate 483,999,162 of CM060913.1, read as the reverse complement.
GGATGAACTTGCATATGTTACTCATATCATAAAAAGGGGTAAACATGCATATATATATATATATATATATATATATATATATATATATATATGCATGACATACAAAGTGGTAAACTTGCATATGTATGCATATCATACAAAGGTGTAAACTTGCACATGTTACTTGCATATAATCAAACACCAAACTTGCATAACATGTCATATATGAACTTGCATATAATCAAACACCAAACTTGCATAACATGTCATATATGAACTTGCATATAATCAAACACCAAACTTGCATAACGTGTCATATATGAACTTGCATATAATCAAACACCAAACTTGCATAACATGTCATATATGAACTTGCATATAATCAAACACCAAACTTGCATAACATGGTGTCATAATGGATCAATGTTTATCATAGCATCATGAACACATAGCATAAAACTTGCATAACTAGCATCATGAACATATAGCATAAAACTTGCATAACTAGCATCATGAACACATAGCATATGATAACATAACTTGCATTGATCCACATTCATAACCATAACCTCATTATATCCTATCATAATTAGTTTAGCAATTGCTTGCTAAAGGCATAGAAACTCACAACTTGTTGATTAGCACTCCTATGAAGAAGATTAAGTTGCTAGAGTTGATTAGAAGTTGATTTGAGAAGCTATCTTCCTCTTTAATTTGTTGGTGGCTCCTTCTAGTTGCATTTTGACGGCATAACGACGTTGTCTCCAATTTTAGTATGAATTAGGGTAGTCTTAGGGTGTATTTATAGATTAGTTAAGTGTTTTAGGCCATTAGATTAACCCTAAATAAGATTAGAGCCGTCAGATCTCGTCACTAGCGACCAAAACCAGGCCCAGATCCCAAATCAGTGCACCCAGGTCACCTGGGCTCGACCAGGGAGGTCGACCCCCAGGTCGACACTAGGGTCGACACCCTAGTCGACCTGGTGGGCAGGTCGACAACCAGGTCGACCCCCAGGTCGACTCCCAGGTCGACCTGGTCTGGGCGGGAATTTAAAAGTTCACATCCATGGGAAGAAAATAACAGCAGAGTAGAGAATTAAATGGTAATGCAAAGTAGGGTAAATGTACCTTTCACCGGAGTCAATCAGCGATATCCACTCGGCATCTAGGATAAGTTTTCTGAATGCTCTCCTCAGTTTCCCAAGTACAATCTCGCGGATCTCCACTCCATTGCACTTTGACTAAGTGAACCTTCTTGTTCCTCAGCTCTTTAGTTTCTTTGCCGATGATGTTTAGCGGCTCTCGTCTCATAGCTAATTCTGGAGTAATTTCAATATCCTGCTGAGCTGCTTCTTCGACGATCAAGTCTGGATCATGAACGTGCTTTCGAAGTTGAGATATGTGAAATACATCATGAAATCCATGCAACTAATCAGGCAATTTGACCCTATAAGCGAGAGTTCCGATCCATTCCAGAATAGGAAACGGGCCAATGAATTTGGGCTCTAACTTTCCAGTTTTACCGAACCGGATAACTCCTCTCATCGGCGACACTTTCAAATATACATAGCCGCCAACAGCAAAGGATATATCTCTTCTTCTTCTATCGGCATAGCTCTTTTTACGGCTTTGAGCGGCGAGTAATCGCTTCCTAATGAAATCGACTTTGTCGGCAGCTTCTCGAATCATATCAGGACCCAACACAAGTCTATTTCCTGGTTCGACCCAACAAGCAGGGGATCAGCACGGTCTACCATACAATGCTTCGAATGGCGACATTGTCAGACTCGCCTGGTAACTGTTGTTATAAGAGAATTCAGCTAAATGCAGATGGTCTTCCCATGATCCACCGAAATCTATAACACAAGCCCGCAATAGATCTTCTAAAATACGATTCACCCTCTCAGTCTGACCGTCTGTCTGAGGGTGATAAGCGGTGCTCAAGTTCAACTTCGTTCCCAGCTCGACTTGAAACGCTTTCCAGAACTTGCTAGTGAATATTGTATCTCTATCACTGACTATACTGAGCGGCACCCCATGTAGTCTAACTATTTCCTTGAAGTAAATCTGCGCCAGACTCTGGGCAGTTCTGTTTGATCTGACAGGTATGAAATGGGCGGTCTTCGTGAAGCGATCTACGATCACCCAAATACTGTCATTTCCTTTTCTGGTCCTGGGCAGACCATCAATGAAATCCATAGAAATATGTTTCCACTTCCAACCAGGAACTTCTAGTGGTTGTAACAATCCAGCCAATTTCTGTTGGTCACTTTTGACTAGCTGGCAAGTAGGGCATAGACTAACATATATCGAGATGTCTCTCTTTAACGACTTCCACCAGAATGTGCGCTTGATATCGTTATACATTTTACTCACCCTCGGATGGATACTGAGCTTAGATTTGTGGCATTCATCAAGCACATCTCTTCTGAGTTCAGGAATTTCTGGAACACAAATTCGTCCTTTTAACCTCAGAATCCCTTCGCTGTCTAGCTGGAAATCCGAAGCATTGCCTTCACGAATTCGCTGACTCATTCCTTTGATAAATTGGTCGTCTTCTTGGAGAGCCGATATCTTGTCAATCAACGAAGTCGCAATGATGAAACTGGCGATCATTTCATTCTTTCGGCTTAACGCATCAGCCACGACATTGGCTTTCCCTGGAGTGTATAGAATTTCAAAATCATATGCTACAAGGAACTCTAGCCAACGTTGCTGCCTCAAATTTAGGTCTTTTTGGGTGAACAGATACTTCAACGACTGGTGATCTGTAAATAGCTCAAATCTCTCTCCCAGAAGATAGTGTCTCCAGATTTTCAAGGCGAATACTATAGCCAATAACTCAAGATCATGAGTTACATAGTTCTTTTCATGTGGCTTCAACTGACGGCTAGCATAAGCAATCACTTGACCCCTTTGGATAAACACTGCGCAGAGGCCTTCTCTAGAAGCATCAGTCCAGACCTTTAAATCCTGGTTGCCATCAATGATGGTTAACACTGGAGCAGTCGTTAGTCTTAACTTTAGCTCTTCAAAAGCCTCCTCACTTTCTGGAGTCCATTTGAATTTAGAGTGCTTCTTTGTAAGCTTTGTTAAATGACCAGATATCTTCGAAAAGTTTTTAACGAACTTCCGGTAATAACTAGCCAATCCGAGAAAACTGCGGACTTCAGTTGGGGTACTGGGCTGTTTCCAATTCTGAATAGCTGTGATTTTGCTTGGATCCACAGCAATTCCTTCTTTCGATACGATGTGGCCTAGAAATTTTACTTCATCTTGCCAGAAGATACATTTGGAAAATTTGGCTTTTAATACATTCCTTCTGAGGATTTCTAGAACCTGTTCCAGATGCTTTTCATGTTCGGCTTTTGATTTAGAGAAGATTAGAATATCGTCAATGAAAACCAGAACAAATTTATTCAATACTCCTCTGAATACTCTGTTCATTAGATCGACGAAATAGGCTGGAGCGTTACATAAGCCGAATGACATTACTAACCACTCGTAGAATAAGTCGGGACCTCTGAATGCCGTCATTGGAACACATTCTTCGGCAATTCGAAGTTGATGGAAACCTGTAGCTAGGTCCATCCTTGAGAATACTTGTGCGCCATTTAATCGATCCAACAAATCATCAATCCACGGCAATGGATATTTATTCTTTATGGTCTGCTTGTTCAAATCACGATAATCCACACATAGCCGTAGAGTACCGTCAGATTTTGGGACAAACAACACTGCTGCTCCCCAATCAGAGAAACTGGGCCTGATCAGACCCTTCCATACTAGCTGTCGTGTTTGATTGTCTAATTCCTCTTTCTCTTTCAAGGACATTCTTCGAATAGCGTGAACTACCGGCCTTGCATTTGGAATTAAAGCAATTTTGAAGTCTATTTCTCTTTGCGGAGGTAAGCGAACAACTTCTTCGAACACATCCGCATAGTTCTTGACGACAGGAATATCTTTCACTAGGTCGGGAATATTCTCTGCGACTTCAGGGATATTTTCTACTTGGGCTGGAGAAACATTCAAAGCTGCTCAGAAGTCTTTTCTATTAGCATTCTGACCTTCACAGGGAATGGTTATATAATCTCCTGATTTAATCTTCGCCTTTACGACTCTGTCGGCACATTTAACTTCAGCTTCATATCTGGTCAACCAGTCTAACCCCAAGATAAGATCAAACTCTTTAAAATTCATGACGACCGCGATGGTGGGAAACCGATAACGAGAGAAAGAAACCGGCACTCCACAAACCCAACTGAGATCAATGGAACCCCCAACCGGTTTCTGGACAGTCATTGGTTCCTTCAGCTTTTTCAAATTCAAATCTAGTTTCTTAGCTGCATCCTTTGCAATGAAGCTTCGTGACGCGCCAGTGTCAAATAGCGCTTTAACTGGAATGCCTTTGACAGTAAGCGTGCCTTCTAAAACATCAGGCCTTTCCTGAGCAGACGAAGATGCAGGCACTTCTGCTACTTCATTTACATGTACTGCTTCTGACTTCTTTGAGGGTGGACACTCCCGTGCAATATGGCCTGCCTGGTGGCACTTATGGCATTTCCTTTCCCCATGGGGGTTCTTTTGTTTCTTAGTGGGCTTAGATCCACTCTTGATCCGTTTCTTTAAGGGCCCGCAATTTATCGACAAATGCCCCCATTTGATGGCAGTTACTGCACACGGCGGTCGTTACGGGTTCTTTCTCAGCTCTGGCCCTTTTTCTCTTGGCACTGGGCTTTTTATTGACCTCAGACCTCATATTGGCTTCAGGAATATCAGCCTCCGACTCTTCTTTGTTACTAGAACAGGCTTCCTCTTCGTCGCGCAACATACTTTTATTATGGAGATCTTCATATTGATAAGCCATATAAATCATTTCTGAAAAAGGAAGCTTCACATTCCTCCGTACACTATTTTGATATCTCCTCTGCAGGCCATGAATAAATCTCAGATTTTTCCTCTTTGGATCTTGAATCAGATGAGGGGCAAAGTGAGCAAGTTCGTTGAATTTCTTATGATATTCTGGGATGGTCATATCACCTTGTATCAGATAGGAAAATTCGTCGCATAATCGCTCAGTTGCTTCGGGAGGAGTAAATCTTTCTAAGAAAATCCCTTTGAATCTGCCCCAGGTGATATCACCTTCTGGATTATCTTTAATAATTGAATCCCACCAAAACAAAGCTTCTTCTTTGAGTGCCCAAGACGCCAGTAATCTTTTCTGATCGTCTCTCAGCTTTAAACCCTCAAAGATTTTCTCTGCAGAACGAATCTAAGCTTGTGTTTCCATAATGGACTCCTTGCCTAAGAATGGCGATCCACCCAGATTTCGAAATCTCTTAAATAGAACTTCTATATCGGATTCTGGCTGCGGGAGCACAACTGGCTCATTAGCTGGTCGAGCCATACGATTATTTCTTCTGTTCTTGTCACTCACTTTCTAGTGCGTCTGCAATTAACAGACAAATTTCAGGTCAACAGAAAAGATATTTCAAAATATAGAGACAAATACTTCAATGTAAATGTGTCTATTGGGGTGTATTCCATTCTGCTTTACTTATACTAGGATATTACTGATCCTATCTGTATAGAGTTACCCGTCCTAGAACACTACTGGTTCTATTTCTGACGAGTTCGTTCCTATGTTATATTCCAGAACTAAGCTTAACCAAAGCTCTGATACCAAATTGAGACGACCCCAAACCCCGTACTGACGGCGGCAAGGGTAATCCATGGAATATAACACAGAAACAGATAATAGCAGAACAGAATTAAATAAATACCCCAGATAATGTACAATAGAATACACTGGATAAAAGTAATCATCAGAGTTACACAGTATATAGGATCTTACTTAGTACAAATACAGTTCAGCTATACATAAATGTCTACAGTGGAAATAAACAAAATATGTACAATAGGAGCTGAACAGCATAAAAATAAATAAATGATAGAATCCATCTTCAGCTCCAGCTATCCAGAAAGAACCAGCTAAACCTGAATACAAGGCTGCCCGTGTAGAAAAAGGGGCACCCGAGTTTGAAAGTGAGACAAACTACGAGTCAGTCATGGGACTGGTATGAGAAATCTACTCAACACATATATAATTTGGCTAATCACAGGACCACGCCACTTTCGTGGAACGGGTTTTCTCCATTGGATTGCCAGTGCTTTAAAACAAATCTTTCTTTTAAACACCGCTATGTTTTTTTTTAAAATGAAGCCGTTATAAGACTCAGTTCCCATCACACAATGCAACGCAAACCGGAGGATAGAGTTTTTACCTTATAACGGCCAAAATATGCTTGATACGAATAAAACAAAGGCATTTGATATTATTGCTAGTGTCTATATGTTTTGAAAAGCAATTTCAAATAATAACTATCAATCATAGACGATATGAGCGTCCCATGCCACTATGTCGCCAAATATATATATACAATCGAAACCGCATAGTCACGTATTTGGAAATTGGATTTCCGTCATTAACCAAGGCAAAAGATAGTCCTTACCGAATTCGAGACGCTCTAGCCCGTGTCTCAGGCAAGTACTCAGTCAAGCCTTTGGATCGTCAGGGCCGGTCCACCGATGTGGATTAAAATGCCTGAACAATACGTTTCCCCGCCCTTTGGGGCGTAAACGAGCCAACGAATGACTCCATCGGACCCGGATCGTCCGATCTAACCGAGGCGCCTCGTAACAGCAACAACCACATAGGTGAAAAGTATATAAATGTCAGGGCTGGTAGGTCACTGACACCACCCTAGCTAGAAAGAAACGCATGCCCTCCCTGAGGTCCTTCTCCCGTTTCTAGTTCATACCGGGGTGTGAGGCTCGCGATTTTACGTTGTACACAAAGCTACGCCATACTGGCGGTGCTTTGATCATCACCACAAGACTTTGCTTTTCCACTGAAGCCCTGATCACTGCATCTTGGCATGCCACACAGGCAATTCATGCCATGCGACTGATGTCCATCGATATACAACCTCTAAGCTCGTGCGTCTCAGAGAAGGGCGTTAAGCAAAAGAATAAATTCTCCGCCGCCAAACAGATGTAAATTTAATAGAGATCAATCAACACAGAATAAAATCCAATGTCAGACACACAATCCATTTACAAGTCCGTTCTGGGTCTGAACGAAACCGGAGGCACTAAATACCTCGCAAACCCAACGATCACCACGTACGTCTGGACGATCACCACTCATTATCCATATTTCGGGATGCCTCCCAATCAGGACCTCGGTTACCATCCAAATGAGGTGAAGATCTCCGGTCTTCGACCACCGTCTTCATCTTCGACTTTCAATCATCGGTCAATTATTTGAAATGAGAATTAACTCGGCCTTTTCAAATAATTCACGTATATTTAGAATTTCAAATCAATTTACTTCAATGGTTAAATTATTCGACAACACCAATTTTGTTCTTTAAGGTAATTTTCACACCAAACACATTCAACCATCAAATACCACATAAATCGAGCAAATTCAGTTTTTTTCCATTCCATATTGTTTATGGTATTTTATAACGATTTATCGCTATTTTTATTTATTTTAAAATAGCCAATTTATTCAAAACGACGCTTCGGGCCATAACGCGGCCGTGGCGCTGTTTTTCTTCAGATTTGATTTACACATATATGAAAATCTAACCATTGGATCTTCACACAATTTACATCATTAGAAAGGTCTTATCGAAACGGATCCAAAGGTTCCAGTTTCGGGAAAATCCGACGGTCGGATCTCCCGGTACAATCGTTTGAAGTTTCGATTTCAAAATACGAACTGCAGCGTCGTTATTCGATTAAATATAATTATATATATATATATATATATAAATATAATCGTTTCTGGCGCTGTTTTTCTTCAGATTTGAATTAAACATTCCAGACAATCCAACCGTTGGATTTTTACAAAGTTGGTGCCGTTGGAAAGATATTTCCAAGGCGAACCCGATGGTGGTGGTTTCGGGAAAATCCAATGGTCGGATTTCCCGCACTAGTTGTTTGAAATCACGGTTTCAAAACACGAACTGCACGGCCACGTTTCGTTTTAATTTTATTTATATTTATATATTTATATATATATAGTTCATTCAACAATTTCAATATCGTTTTCACTTCAAATGTTTCACTAACGCCTTTAAATTTTGGAAAATTTCGCCATAACCTCCATTGTACGGGAGGGGCTGGGAAAATTCCCAAATAGCCACACGGGCGTCTCATGTCGAAAAGAAAAAGAAAAAGCCAAGCGGCTAGCCAACAGGCTCATAAAATCATCACCCAAACAAAACAGGAAATGTGTACCTATTTGTCGGGCACAAAATTTTATTCCTCTTCTCTAGCCCCTTTGCTATAACCTGTTCAATAAATATGCATGTACATATATATATTTCTTATCACTTATCATTTTCTATTCAACTTCATATTTGATTCCATTTGGTTTAAAAACACCATTCATTCTAATGTTGCATGTATAGGCCAAAAATCATATCATTAGCTAATTAATGGATATTTTAACTCATATATATTTATTTGAACGAGTGGCTATTTTTAACACTTCACATTTCAACAATTCGTGTATATTATAAAAATGTGATTTTTATTGTAAAACAATTCATTTCAGAACACTATTATTTTATATAGTTTATATAGGTGATAAAAATAGGATTTTTATTATAAAACAATTTATTTCAAAATATGAATACCATTCAACACATGAATTTCTAATCAACGAATGAATATCGATTCACCACATGAAGGTTTTCTATAGTTTCTATATATAGATAAAAATGTGATTTTTATATTTGAAACGCGAATACCATTCAACACATGAATTTCTAATCAACGAATGAATATCGATTCACCACATGAAGGTTTTCTATAGTTTCTATATATAGATAAAAATGTGATTTTTATATTTGAAACGCGAATACCATTCAACACATGAATTTCTAATCAACGAATGAATATCGATTCAACACATGAAGGTTTCCTATTCAATGAATAAAAATAGTTTCAGCAAAAGAAAATAATTCAAACACATGAATATTATTCAAAATTTCGGCAGCATAACGGCAGGGTAGTTAAAACCGGGACCGTCCCTAGTACGGCTCCTCGCTCTACCTTAAAACCTCGCGGTTTTTGACAATGGGGATCATGCATCTAGTTCGCACGTAGGCGGCATGTATATATTTATTTCATTTCCACAAACTAATCCTATGTGGTTTCAACCAAATATTTCTCAACAACAAATGGGTATTTTTCAACCACAAACAATCCCAAACAACCATTCGCTATCAATCAATTTTCACACCAATCACAACCAATAAATATCGTCCATGGTTTGTGGACGAGGGGCGTATATATATAGCAATTCACTTCTATTTCAACACATATATAATTTTTACAAAGCATATATAACTTATACATCGAACATACAACTTATACAACGCTTATACATGAGGTGTACAATGCTTATATAACTCATACATTGACTATATAATTTATACATTGTCGTTTTCCATATCGTTTATAATTTAGAAATCTCACATTGGGTTCCACTCCACCAAAAATAGCATAAGGCTCAGAAAAATATGCGGTCTCTTCTAAAATGTAGAAGGCGTCCACACGGTCACGATGTTTCCTGTTTCATCGAATTTCGTTAACGAACGAAAAAGATATGATTTTTCAAAGTTTGCAACACTTTAAAGTGTGAAAATCAGTTGAAAATAAACAAGGTCGTTACCTCAGAAAAATGTTCGAAACTAGGGATCCACTTTTCGCACAAACCGGTGGACGATAGGAGGATCGGGTGGTGCAGCGCGGAGGAGGGAGGAAGCGCGCGCCTGCGCATGGTGGTCCGGTCGGGTTCGGTGGCGCCTGGCGGTCGGGGCGGCGGCTCAAAGCCGACGACTTTGAGGAGGTGATTCTCCTCCTACAGGCCACGATAAATCACGAAATGGGTATGGATTCGAAGAGGAGATCGAGAGCTTCGATATGGATCCAACCACGCTCGATTTCGTTGAGAAACGAAAGAGAAATCTGACCGGGAAGAATCGGATGCCTTCCGCCGTCGATCGCAGCAGTTACGGGGGGGTTTTCGATTTTTTTTATTTTTAAATTAATGAATGGAATTACGTGATTGGTCGATATATATTTATTCAAAAATTTGGGGTTTTCTTAAACGAACTCGAAATCAAACCCAATGACTGTCGTCCCTAGCGTTCTACCCCCATTCCGAACACAATGGGATATGTTTCGAAGGCCCATTCGAATGTTTCAGTCAGTTTTCCTTCAAATTAAAATATATAACATTCAATATTTAATTTGAACGTACATTTCAATTTACCAGGGCCACAAACTGATTCGAAAAAATTCCTGAAAAATAAATCTAGCTATGTCTTGACGATACGGTCCCAACAAAACTAGTTTCGTCGAATTTTGAGACCGTTTGCAAAAAGGCCCATTTCTGGTCGATCCAATTTAACTGTAATTGACCAAAACACATTTTCCATTGCCACGCTCACATACTAGCTTCAAAAATTATGAAATTTGAAACCTAGCGATAACTTCACATCCCGGATCCGACAAAAGTGGTTTCGTCGAATTCTGAGGTCGTATGCAAAATGGCCAATTTCACGGGCTATATAAATTCCATAGCGACCTCTCTGAAAATTCATTCAGCCATAACTTTTGCTTTCCGCTATGAAAATTCGATTTTTCAGATTCGTTAGAAAGGTATTCACTAACAGATTTAAATATTTTTGGTTTCACTAAAATCCGTTTTGTTTTGCACCTGATACAGTCCGACAAAGTTTGAATTCAATTTTTGAAACTGCAGCGCCTTTTCAAGCCTTGTTTATAATTAGAATTAATTATATTCGTTCTCAATTGTCGATTCAAACCCACTTTTCATCTCTATTATTTAAAATATTTATTTTAAATATTTAAAATCCATTATTTTATCCAATTTAAAAATTTTAAATTGGTTCATATTTTCTGGGTCGTTATAATCTCCCCTACTTAAAACTTTTCATCCCCGAAGAGGAACAAAGTCGAAAGTGGTTTGATAAATCTACAATCACACAACACAACAACCAATCCAATTGTTTTTAACATTTCAAAACCACACAAATCAATTCCTATCCTCCTTTAAAATCATTCAGACCATAGAATTTAAAAGTTCACATCCATGGGAAGAAAATAACAGCAGAGTAGAGAATTAAATGGTAATGCAAAGTAGGGTAAATGTACCTTTCACCAGAGTCAATCAGAGATATCCACTCGGCATCTAGGATAAGCTTTCTGAATGCTCTCCTCAGTTTCCCAAGTACAATCTCGCAGATCTCCACACCATTGCACTTTGACTAAGTGAACCTTCTTCTTCCTCAGCTCTTTGGTTTCTTTGCCGATGATCTTTAGCGGCTCTCGTCTCATAGCTAATTCTGGAGTAATTTCAATATCCTGCTGAGCTGCTTCTTCGACGATCAAGTCTGGATCATGAACGTGCTTTCGAAGTTGAGATATGTGAAATACATCATGAACTCCAGGCAACCAATCAGGCAATTTGACCCTATAAGCGAGAGTTCCGATCCGTTCCAGAATAGGAAACGGGCCAATGAATTTAGGCGCTAACTTTCCTGTTTTACCGAACCGGATAACTCCTCTCATCGGCGACACTTTCAAATATACATAGTCGCCAACAGCAAAGGATATATCTCTTCTTCTTCTATCGGCATAGCTCTTTTGTCGGCTTTGAGCGGCGAGTAATCGCTTCCTAATGAAATCGACTTTGTCGGCAGCTTCTCGAATCATATCAGGACCCAACACAAGTCTATTTCCTGGTTCGACCCAACAAGCAGGGGATCGACACGGTCTACCATACAATTCTTCGAATGGCGACATTGTCAGACTCGCCTGGTAACTGTTGTTATAAGAGAATTCAACTAAATGCAGATGGTCTTCCCATGATCCACCGAAATCTATAACACAAGCCCGCAATAGATCTTCTAAAATACGATTCACCCTCTCAGTCTGACCGTCTGTCTGAGGGTGATAAGCGGTGCTCAAGTTCAACTTTGTTCCCAGCTCGACTTGAAACGCTTCCCAGAACTTGCTAGTGAATATTGTATCTCTATCACTGACTATACTGAGCGGCACTCCATGTAGTCTAACTGTTTCCCTGAAGTAAATCTGCGCCAGACTCTGGGCAGTTCTGTTTGATCTGACAGGTATGAAATGGGCGGTCTTCGTGAAGCGATCTACGATCACCCAAATACTGTCATTTCCTTTTCTGGTCCTGGGCAGGCCATCAATGAAATCCATAGAAATATGTTCCCACTTCCAACCAGGAACTTCTAGTGGTTGTAACAATCCAGCCAATTTCTGTTGGTCACTTTTGACTAGCTGGCAAGTAGGGCATAGACTAACATATATCGAGATGTCTCTCTTTAACGACTTCCACCAGAATGTGCGCTTGATATCGCTATACATTTTACTCACCCCCGGATGGATACTGAGCTTAGATTTGTGGCATTCATCAAGCACATCTCTTCTGAGTTCAGGAATTTCTGGAACACAAATTCATCCTTCTAACCTCAGAATCCCTTCGCTGTCTAGCTGGAAATCCGAAGCATTGCCTTCACGAATTCGCTGACTCATTCCTTTGATAAATTGGTCGTCTTCTTGGAGAGCCGATATCTTGTCAATCAACGAAGTCGCAATGATGAAACTAGCGATCATTTCATTCTTTCGGCTTAACGCATCGGCCACGACATTGGCTTTCCCTGGAGTGTATAGAATTTCAAAATCATATGCTGCAAGGAACTCTAGCCAACGTTGCTGCCTCAAATTTAGGTCTTTTTGGGTGAACAGATACTTCAACGACTAGTGATCTGTAAATAGCTCAAATCTCTCTCCCAGAAGATAGTGTCTCCAGATTTTCAAGGCGAATACTATAGCCAATAACTCAAGATCATGAGTTACGTAGTTCTTTTCATGTGGCTTCAACTGACGGCTAGCATAAGCAATCACTTGACCCCTTTGCATTAACACCGCGCCAAGGCCTTCTCTAGAAGCATCAGTCCAGACCTTTAAATCCTGGTTGCCATCAATGATGGTTAACACTGGAGCAGTCGTTAGTCTTAACTTTTGCTCTTCAAAAGCCTCCTCACTTTCTGGAGTCCATTTGAATTTATAGTGCTTCTTTGTAAGCTTTGTTAAATGACCAGATATCTTCGAAAAGTTTTTAACGAACTTCCGGTAATAGCTAGCCAATCCGAGAAAACTGCGGACTTCAGTTGGGGTACTGGGCTGTTTCCAATTCTGAATAGCTGTGATTTTGCTTGGATCCACAGCAATTCCTTCTTTCGATACGATGTGGCCTAGAAATTTTACTTCATCTTGCCAGAAGATACATTTGGAAAATTTGGCTTTCAATACATTCCTTCTGAGGATTTCTAGAACCTGTTCTAGATGCTTTTCATGTTCGGCTTTTGATTTAGAGAAGATTAGAATATCGTCAATGAAAACCAGAACAAATTTATTCAATACTCCTCTGAATACTCTGTTCATTAGATCGACGAAATAGGCTGGAGCGTTACATAAGCCGAATGGAATTACTAACCACTCGTAGAATAAGTCGGGACATCTGAATGCCGTCATTGGAACACATTCTTCGGCAATTCGAAGTTGATGGAAACCTGTAGCTAGGTCCATCCTTGAGAATACTTGTGCGCCATTTAATCGATCCAACAAATCATCAATCCGCGGCAATGGATATTTATTCTTTATGGTCTGCTTGTTCAAATCACGATAATCCACACATAGCCGTAGAGTACCGTCAGATTTTGGGACAAACACCACTGCTGCTCCCCAATTAGAGAAACTGGGCCTGATCAGACCCTTCCATACTAGCTGTCGTGTTTGATTGTCTAATTCCTCTTTCTCTTTCAAGGACATTCTTCGAATAGCGTGAACTACCGGCCTTGCATTCGGAATTAAAGCAATTTTGAAGTCTATTTCTCTTTGCGGAGGTAAGCGAACAACTTCTTCGAACACATCCGCATAGTTCTTGACGACAGGAATATCTTTCACTAGGTCGGGAATATTCTCTGCGACTTCAGGGATATTTTCTACTTGGGCTGGAGAAACATTATAAGCTGCCCAGAAGTCTTTTCTATTAGCATTCTGACCTTCACAGGGAATGGTTATATAATCACCTGATTTAATCTTCGCCTTTAAGACGCTGTCGGCACATTTAACTTCAGCTTCATATTTGGTCAACCAGTCTAACCCCAAGATAAGATCAAACTCTTTAAAATTCATGACGACCGCGATGGTGAGAAACCGATAACGAGAGAAAGAAACCGGCACTCCACAAACCCAACTGAGATCAATGGAACCCCCAACCGGTTTCTGGACAGTCATTGGTTCCTTCAGCGTTTTCAAATTCAAATCTAGTTTCTTAGCTGCATCCTTTGCAATGAAGCTTCGTGACGCGCCAGTGTCAAACAGCGCTTTAACTGGAATGCCTTTGACAGTAAGCGTGCCTTCTAAAACATCAGGCCTTTCCTGAGCAGACGAAGATGCAGGCACTTCTGCTACTTCATTTACATGTACTGCTTCTGACTTCTTTGAGGGTGGACACTCCCGTGCAATATGGCCTGCCTGGTGGCACTTATGGCATTTCCTTTCCCCATGGGGGTTCTTTTGTTTCTTAGTGGGCTTAGATCCACTCTTGATCCATTTCTTTAAGGGCCCGCAATTTATCGACAAATGCCCCATTTGATGGCAGTTACTGCACACGGCGGTCGTTACGGGTTCTTTCTCAGCTCTGGCCCTTTTTCTCTTGGCACTGGGCTTTTTATTGACCTCAGACCTCATATTGGCTTCAGGAATATCAGCCTCCGACTCTTCTTTGTTACTAGAACAGACTTCCTCTTCGTCGCGCAACATGGCTTTATTATGGAGATCTTCATACTGATAAGCCATATAAATCATTTCTGAAAAAGGAAGCTTCACATTCCTCCGTACACTATTTTGATATCTCCTCTGCAGGTCATGAATAAATCTCAGATTTTTCCTCTTTGGATCTTGAATCAGATGAGGGGCAAAGTGAGCAAGTTCGTTGAATTTCTTATGATATTCTGGGATGGTCATATCACCTTGTATCAGATAGGAAAATTCGTCGCATAATCGCTCAGTTGCTTCAGGAGGAGTAAATCTTTCTAAGAAAATCCCTTTGAATCTGCCCCAGGTGATATCACCTTCTGGATTATCTTTAATAATTGAATCCCACCAAAACAAAGCTTCTTCTTTGAGTGCCCAAGACGCCAGTAATCTTTTCTGATCGTCTCTCAGCTTTAAACCCTCAAAGATTTTCTCTGCAGAACGAATCCAAGCTTGTGTTTCCATAATGGACTCCTTGCCTAAGAATGGCGATCCACCCAGATTTCGAAATCTCTTAAATAGAACTTCTATATCGGATTCTGGCTGCGGGAGCACAACTGGCTCATTAGCTGGTCGAGCCATACGATTATTTCTTCTGTTCTTGTCACTCACTTTCTAGTGTGTCTGCAATTAGCAGACAAATTTCAGGTCAACAGAAAAGATATTTCAAAATATAGAGACAAATACTTCAATGTAAATGTGTCTACTGGGGTGTATTCCATTCTGCTTTACTTATACTAGGATATTACTGATCCTATATGTATAGAGTTACCCATCCTAGAACGCTACTGGTTCTATTTCTGACGAGTTCCTTCCTATGTTATATTCCAGAACTAAGCTTAACCAAAGCTCTGATACCAAATTGAGACGACCCCAAACCCCGTACTGACGGCGGCAAGGGTAATCCGTGGAATATAACACAGAAACAGATAATAGCAGAACAGAATTAAATGAATACCCCAGATAATGTACAATAGAATACACTGGATAAAAGTAATCATCAGAGTTACACAGTATATAGGATCTTACTTAGTACAAATACAGTTCAGCTATACATAAATGTCTACAGCAGAAATAAACAAAATATGTACAATAGGAGCTGAACAGCATAAAAATAAATAAATGATAGAATCCATCTTCAGCTCCAGCTATCCAGAAAGAACCAGCTAAACCTGAATACAAGGCTGCCCGTGTAGAAAAAGGGGCACCCGAGTTTGAAAGTGAGACAAACTACGAGTCAGTCATGGGACTGGTATGAGAAATCTACTCAACACATATATAATTTGGCTAATCACAGGACCACGCCACTTTCGTGGAACGGGTTTTCTCCATTGGATTGCCAGTGCTTTAAAACAAATCTTTCTTTTAAACACCGCTATGTTTTTTTTTAAACGAAGCCGTTATAAGACTCAGTTCCCATCACACAATGCAACGCAAACCGGAGGATAGAGTTTTTACCTTATAACGGCCAAAATATGCTTGATACGAATAAAACAAAGGCATTTGATATTATTGCTAGTGTCTATATGTTTTGAAAAACAATTTCAAATCATAACTATCAATCATAGACGATATGAGCGTCCCATGCCACTATGTCGCCAAATATATATATATATATACAATCGAAACCGCACAGTCACGTATTTGGAAATTGGATTTTCGTCATGAACCAAGGCAAAAGATAGTCCTTACCGAATTCGAGACGCTCTAGCCCGTGTCTCAGGCAAGTACTCAGTCAAGCCTTTGGATCGTCAGGGCCGGTCCACCGATGTGGATTAAAATGCCTGAACAATACGTTTCCCCGCCCTTTGGGCGTAAACGAGCCAACGAATGACTCCATCGGACCCGAATCGTCCGATCTAACCGAGGCGCCTCGCAACAGCAACAACCACATAGGTGAAAAGTATATAAATGTCAGGGCTGGTAGGTCACTGACACCACCCTAGCTAGAAAGAAACGCATGCCCTCCCTGAGGTCCTTCTCCCGTTTCTAGTTCATACCGGGGTGTGAGGCTCGCGATTTTACGTTATACACAAAGCTACGCCATACCGGCGGTGCTTTGATCATCACCACAAGACTTTGCTTTTCCACTGAAGCCCTGATCACTGCATCTTGGCATGCCACACAGGCAATTCATGCCATGCGACTAATGTCCATCGATATACAACCTCTGAGCTCGTGCGTCTCAGAGAAGGGCGTTAAGCAAAAGAATAAATTCTCCGCCGCCAAACAGATGTAAATTTAATAGAGATCAATCAACACAGAATAAAATCCAATGTCAGACACACAATCCATTTACAAGTCCGTTCTGGGTCTGAACGAAACCGGAGGCACTAAATACCTCGCAAACCCAACGATCACCACGTACGTCTGGACGATCACCACTCCTTATCCATATTTCGGGATGCCTCCCAATCAGGACCTCGGTTACCATCCAAATGAGGTGAAGATCTCCGGTCTTCGACCACCGTCTTCATCTTCGACTTTCAATCGTCGGTCAATTATTTGAAATGAGAATTAACTCGGCCTTTTCAAATAATTCACGTATATTTAGAATTTCAAATCAATTTACTTCAATGGTTAAATTATTCGACAACACCAATTTTGTTCTTAAAGGTAATTTTCACACCAAACACATTCAACCATCAAATACCACATAAATCGAGCAAATTCAGTTTTTTTCCATTCCATATTGTTTATGGTATTTTATAACGATTTATCGCTATTTTTATTTATTTTAAAATAGCCAATTTATTCAAAACGATGCTTCGGGCCATAACGCGGCCGTGGCGCTGTTTTTCTTCAGATTTGATTTACACATATCTGAAAATCTAACCGTTGGATCTTCACAAAATTTACATCATTAGAAAGGTCTTATCGAAACGGATCCAACGGTTCCAGTTTCGGGAAAATCCGACGGTCGGATCTCCCGGTACAATCGTTTGAAGTTTCGATTTCAAAATACGAACTGCAGCGTCGTTATTCGATTAAATATAATTATATTTATATGTATATATATAAATATAATCGTTTCTGGCGCTGTTTTTCTTCAGATTTGAATTAAACATTCCAGACAATCCAACCGTTGGATTTTTACAAAGTTGGTGTCGTTGGAAAGATATTTCCAAGGCGAACCCGACGGTGGCGGTTTCGGGAAAATCCAATGGTCGGATTTCCCGCACTAGTTGTTTGAAATCACGGTTTCAAAACACGAACTGCACGGACACGTTTCGTTTTAATTTTATTTATATTTGTATATTTATATAAATATAGTTCATTCAACAATTTCAATATCGTTTTCACTTCAAATATTTCACTAACGCCTTTAAATTTTGGAAAATTTCGCCATAACCTCCTTTGTACGGGAGGGGATGGGAAAATTCCCAAATAGCCACACGGGCGTCTCATGTCGAAAAGAAAAAGAAAAAGCCAAGCGGCTAGCCAACAGGCTCATAAAATCATCACCCAAACAAAACAGGAAATGTGTACCTATTTGTCGGGCACAAAATTTTATTCCTCTTCTCTAGCCCCTTTGCTATAACCTGTTCAATAAATATGCATGTACATATATATATTTCTTATCACTTATCATTTCTATTCAACTTCATATTTGATTCCATTTGGTTTAAAAACACCATTCATTCTAATGTTGCATGTATAGGCCAAAAATCATATCATTAGCTAATTAATGGATATTTTAACTCATATATATTTATTTGAATGAGTGGCTATTTTTAACACTTCACATTTCAACAATTCGTGTATATTATAAAAATGTGATTTTTATTGTAAAACAATTCATTTTAGAACACTATTATTTTATATAGTTTATATAGGTGATAAAAGTAGGATTTTTATTATAAAACAATTTATTTCAAAATATGAATACCATTCAACACATGAATTTCTAATCAACGAATGAATATCGATTCACCACATGAAGGTTTTCTATAGTTTCTATATATAGATAAAAATGTGATTTTTATATTTGAAACGCGAATACCATTCAACACATGAATTTCTAATCAACGAATGAATATCGATTCACCACATGAAGGTTTTCTATAGTTTCTATATATAGATAAAAATGTGATTTTTATATTTGAAACGCGAATACCATTCAACACATGAATTTCTAATCAACGAATGAATATCGATTCAACACATGAAGGTTTTCTATTCAATGAATAAAAATAGTTTCAGCAAAAGAAAATAATTCAAACACATGAATATTATTCAAAATTTCGGCAGCATAACGGCAGGGTAGTTAAAACCGGGACCGTCCCTAGTACGGCTCCTCGCTCTACCTTAAAACCTCGCGGTTTTTGACAATGGGGATCATGCATCTAGTTCGCACGCAGGCGGCATGTATATATTTATTTCATTTCCACAAACTAATCCTATGTGGTTTCAACCAAATATTTCTCAACCACAAATGGGTATTTTTCAACCACAAACAATCCCAAACAACCATTCGCTATCAATCAATTTTCACACCAATCACAACCAATAAATATCATCCATGGTTTGTGTACGAGGGGCGTATATATATATATATATATATATATATATATATATATATAGCAATCCACTTCTATTTCAACACATATATAATTTTTACAACGCATATATAACTTATACATCGAACATACAACTTATACAACGCTTATACATGAGGTGTACAACGCTTATATAACTCATACATCGACTATATAATTTATACATCGTCGTTTTCCATATCGTTTATAATTTAGAAATCTCACCTTGGGTTCCACTCCACCAAAAATAGCAGAAGGCTCAAAAAAATATGCGGTCTCTTCTAAAATGTAGAAGGCGTCCACACAGTCACGATGTTTCCTGTTTCATCGAATTTCGTTAACGAACGAAAAAGATATGATTTTTCAAAGTTTGCAACACTTTAAAGTGTGAAAATCAGTTGAAAATAAACAAGGTCGTTACCTCAGAAAAATGTTGGAAACTAGGGATCCACTTTTCGCACAAACCGGTGGACGATAGGAGGATCGGGTGGTGCAGCGCGGAGGAGGGAGGAAGCGCGCGCCTGCGCGTGGTGGTCCGGTCGGGTTCGGTGGCGCCTGGCGGTCGGGGCGGCGGCTCAAAGCCGACGACTTTGAGGAGGTGATTCTCCTCCTACAGGCCACAATAAATCACGAAATGGGTATGGATTCGAAGAGGAGATCGAGAGCTTCGATATGGATCCAACCACGCTCGATTTCATTGAGAAACGAAAGAGAAATCTGACCGGGAAGAATCAGATGCCTTCCGCCGTCGATTGTAGCAGTTACGGGGGGGGGTTTCGATTTTTTTATTTTTAAATTAATGAATGGAATTACGTGATTGGTCGATATATATTTATTCAAAAATTTGGGGTTTTCTTAAACGAACTCGAAATCAAACCCAACGACTGTCGTCCCTAGCGTTCTACCACCATTCCGAACTCAATAGGATATGTTTCGAAGGCCCATTCGAATGTTTCAGTCAGTTTTCCTTCAAATTAAAATATATAACATTCAATATTTAATTTGAACGTACATTTCAATTTACCAGGGCCACAAACTGATTCGAAAAAATTCCTGAAAAATAAATCTAGCTATGTCTTGACGATACGGTCCCAACAAAACTAGTTTCGTCGAATTCTGAGATCGTTTGCAAAAAGGCCCATTTCTGGTCGATCCAATTTAACTGTAATTGACCAAAACACATTTTCCTTTGCCACGCTCACATACTAGCTTCAAAAATTATGAAATTTGAAACCTAGCGATAACTTCACATCCCGGATCCGACAAAAGTGGTTTCGTCGAATTCCGAGGTCGTATGCAAAATGGCCAATTTCACGGGCTATATAAATTCCATAGCGACCTCTCTGAAAATTCATTCAGCCATAACTTTTGCTTTCCGCTATGAAAATTCGATTTTTCAGATTCGTTAGAAAGGTATTCACTAACAGATTTAAATATTTTTGGTTTCACTAAAATCTGTTTTGTTTTGCACCCGATACAGTCCGACAAAGTTTGAATTCAATTTTTGAAACTACAGCGCCTTTTCAAGCCTTGTTTATAATTAGAATTAATTATATTCGTTCTCAATTGTTGATTCAAACCCACTTTTCATCTCTATTATTTAAAATATTTATTTTAAATATTTAAAATCCATTATTTTAGCCAATTTAAATTTTTTAAATTGGTTCAGATTTTCTGGGTCGTTACATGTATATTCATATATATGTATGTATGATGTACACTAATAGAGTATTTCAGGAATTAGGCATATCCTTCTCATGAAAATCAAATCGTTCATTGTCAACTGCCATGTAGAAGAAGATTTAATTGAATTACTGCTAAGGAAAAGCCAATCAATTTGCCACATGTCACTAATCAGAAAGAGGAAATCTGCATGGAATATCTCAAGTTTATCTTCGTATCTTTTTTATTTGTAAATAAACTATTTCAAGAGGTTCATTCTTGGCCCAATTATTCTCATAGAAAGTGAAATATATTCCTATAAATACACCTTGTATCCATTGTAAACAGGAGCTCATTATTCTGTATTTTTTTCTCCATTAATAAAGTTTTCTTTTACTTTTCTACATTTTTATTTTATTAGCAACTAGTGCCATATACACAATTAGGTTTGGTAGAGTACTAGTTGTCTTTTGCACTTGTTTTCATTGGTGCTTGACTGTCTAATTAGATTTAGCGGTAATCCTAATTTTGTTTTCTGTTAGTTATTTAATTTCTGCAATTTTAATTTCTGCTTTTTAATTACTTTCCTAGGTCATATTGGATTGAATAAAGATTTGATTAGATTCAGATCTAATTCATTCAATTATAGTTTTATTTGCAGTCTCAATTTTGTTTGTTTTCAAAATCAACCTCCTAGTTTTGTCTAACTCGCCCAAAAAATATATAAATAATAAAAATTAATATTCCTCCCTGTGTTCGACCTGCATATTACACGATCTGTGCGCTTCCAGTATTTATTACATAATTTGCGCTTTTCTAATTCTTAGAAAGCGTCGATCAGATAATAATTCAAATATCATATTTGAATGAATTAGGAAGAAAAATAATTATATTCTAAGTATGAAAATTTTAGATGACAAATTATGTCTTCTGGTTAATACAAGTGATCCTTGGATTTGAAATAAAAGATTTGGGCATTTCAATTTCAAAGCTCCTATCTAAACTTGATTTAGTAAGGGGATTCCTCAAATGAACTTTAACATAGATAGCATATGTGATGTTTGTCAACGAGGAAAACTTAGGAAGAGTTCAATTAAATTAAAAGTTTACATCTCCACTTCATATTCTCTAAAGTAACTTCATTTAGATTTATTTGGTCCGTATCAAATTTAGTCAATAAATCAAAGTAGATATGTTTATGTTATATAGATGATTATTCTAAATACTCTTGGGATCTTTTTCTCAAACATAAAAGTGATACTTTTTATTTATTTAAAACTTATGCAAAAAGAATTCAAAATCAACTTTCATTAGAAGTCAAAACTATACATATTGGCCATGGTGGAGAATTTAAAACTTAAAGTTTTGAGAATTTCTGTAATAAAACAGGGATTACTCATAATTTCTTCTTTCCAAGAACTCTAGAACAAAACAAAGCAGCTGGGTGTAAGAATAGAACGATTCAAGAGTGTGCTAGAACTACGCTTTCAAATAGTAATTTATCAAGAAATTTTTTAGCTGAAACTGTTGCTACAGCTTGTTATATTTTTAAATAAAATTTGATTTAATCCACTGACAAACACAACATCATATAAACTTCTTCACAATAAGAAACCAAAAGTATCTTATTTTGGAATTTTTGGAAGAAAATGTTTTATTTTGAATACTAAAGAAAATTTGGATAAATTTGATCCTAAATCCGATAGAGGAATTTTTATTGGACATTCAAATAGAAGTAAGGCCTACAAAGTTTTCAATTTAAAAACTAATACTATCTAAGAAACAATGCATGTATCTTTTGATGCAAAATTTAAAGATATTAATCAAATAAATAATGAAGATGAATTTGATAATGAAAATACTTAATCAAATGAAATAAATTGTGAAATTAATCAATCGAATAAAAGAATCATACTTTTAGAAGATTAACCTGTAGAAAATATACTATGAGATATTGAATCTATAGTTAAAATTACAAATCAATTAAATAAAATAAGTAATGTAGCTTTTATGTCAACTATTTAACCTAAAAATCCAAAGGAAGCTTCATCTGATGATTCATGGATAGTTGCTACGTAAGAAGAACCGAATCAATTTGCCAGAAATTATGCATGGGAACTTGCTCCTAGACTTGAGGATAAAACTATAATAGAAAATAAATGGGTTTATAAAAATAAAATGAATGAACTTGGTGAGGTCGTTAGAAATAAAGCTCGATTAGTCGTGCAGGGTTCTTGTTAATAAGAATGAGTGGATTTTGATGAAACCTTTGCACCTATCACAATATTAGAAGCTATCAAAATTCTACTTGCTTTCGCTATTTAGAATAATTTCAAGTTATTCCAAATGGATGTAAAAAGTGAAATTTTAAATGGTTTTGTAAAAAAAAGATGTTTATGTTGGAGAACCCACATAGTTTGAGGGTGACAATTTTTCATTTATGTTTACAAATTAAAGAAAGCTTTATATAAAGTTTAAAAAAAGATCCTAGAGTCTGGTATGATAGACTAAGATCATATTTATTACAATCAAATTATGAAATTGGTAAAGTAGATAATACCTTTTTTATTAAGTAACAGAAATGATATTCACTTAGTGCAAATCTATGTAGGTGATATTGTATAAAAAATAATAAAATGAACAAAGAGTTTTCTAAAATTATGAAAAAAGAGCCTAGAATGAGCCATATGGAAGAACTCGCTTTCTTTTTATAAATACAAATAAAACAATTAGATAACGCTATTTTTATTAGTCAAGAAAAATATATTAGGGATTTAATTAATAATTTTAATATGACCACTGCAAGTGGAAAATCCATTCGCATGACAACCAATGAAGCTTTAAGCAAAGATGTATTATCAAAAGACGTGGATAAAAAACTTTGTGATGGCCCGCAAATTCGTACCATTTGAGTTGACTAAAACAACATGTGTCCAACCCAAATTGCATAGAAATAGAGTCATTAGGGTTAAAGGCATAGAAATAGATAGAAGATAGAACAAAAGAGCACATTAGAATCTCACAGCGGAATGAATAAAATATATAATATAATATAACCTTTGAAATACTAAATTTTTGTATTAGATATACATACCATCATGAGAGTACAATACAACATTTAATACAGTGGAAATAACTCTAAAATATCTAATGGTGAAGCCTTCTGCTTCAGGCTCCTCCAAGTGTATACGTAAAAGCCTGAAACACTTGACTGCCCATGCAAATTTGGGCACCCAAGAGTTTAGGGTAAAAACCCCATGTCGACTATTCAAGCATCAAAAATACCGGGTCATTAATATCTTGGGCTGTTACAAACTATATAGGGAAATTATTGGTTATTTACTCTATATCACTGCGAGTATGCCAGATATAATGAAAAGTGTTCTCCTTTGCGCTAGATATCAATGCAACCTAAGGAAACTCACTTAAAAGCTGTAAAAAGTACGCTGCGATATGTTAACTACACATTGCACTGGTTTATTTTTCCCCAAAATGTTTCATTTTCTTTAGTTTCATATTGTGATGTTCACTATGCTGGCTGTAAATCAAACATAAAAAGTACAAGTGGAACTTGTCACTTTTTTCGACATTTCTAGGTTTCTTGGTTTAGTTAAAAGCAAAATATTGTATCCTTGTCGATTATTGGAGCAGAATATATCTCTGTTGATTTAGTTTGTTCAAAGTAATTTATATGCAACAAACTCTGAAATATTTTGGATTAAACATGACTAAAGTCATCAATTTATTGTGATAATACTAGTGCAATAAATCTATCTAAGAATCCTATACATAATGCTAGAACTAAACATATTGATGTTAGACATCATTTTCTTAGAGATAATGTAAGTAAAGAAAACTATTTCACTTGAATTCTTTAAAACTGAGAATTAACTTCTAGATATTTTAACTAAACCCTTGAATGAAACAACATTTACTAAATTAAGAAGAGAATCAGGTTTGTTCTTTAACTGAAATATAGTAACTAGATATATTATTGTGTGTGTATGTATATATATATATATATATATATATTAAAATATTAAAAAAAGCAAAAACAAAAATTTTCAAAATTAACATACCCATGTCGACATGCCCATCCCCCCACATCGACATCCAATAGTCAAATTTAATATTCCCTCCGAAATTAGTTTATTGCTTATTAAACTTCTAATTTCGAAATTTCCTGTCTCTTTACTCATTTCTCTCTGTAATAAACTTTTAGAAATAAGAAATTAATGGCATCCTCATCTGATACCAATAAATACAATACCTTTTCCTTCCCTTCGCCTCCTCTAGGACCATTTCAATGTACTATGCCTGCTCATGTGATGAAAGTAGAAGAGTCTTTAAAAGATTGTCTGCAAATGCTCCTTGAAATTCAAATGATGCAACTCCGTTTGGCCAAAGAACAAGAAAAGCAAGGAAAAATCCTAAGGAACTTACAAAAATTTCTAATAGACAATCATTCTAATCTTATTGTTATCGAAGATGACCCTTCCAATATCCAGATGCATAAACCTATGGAAGATGATGAAGAGAAAGAAAAGAAAGAAGAAGAAAACAAGCATATGGAAGAAGATGGTCAAGTTATAATGTTATATGCGTCGGAGAGGTGTGTTTTGATAAAAATGGGAATGTAATTGAATAAAATGGAGATTTTTTTTTCTTCATTATCTAAATTTTCCAATTCACAAGTTAGCCATTATCAAAAATACTCATTAGATAAATTACATATATTTATAGATATTTGTTGTTTAATTTAATTAGGAACCTGTTGTATTGTTAAACAATATTATTATATATGTTCTTATATTTATAAAATAACATTATGTAATAAATATAACTTTAGTTCAACTATGTCATCTTGTTAAGATTTATACTAGTTTAAGGGAAAGTATTATGAATTATATTCATTTTAATCTAGACTTAGTTTTTCTTAATAACAAAGGGGGAGAATTATAAAATAGGTTAGAATAGGCTTAGATTAAAGGGGAGTTTGTAATTATAGAAGGTGTTGTTGGAGCTAGGGTGAATAATTGAAGGATCAAGGTTTCATGTAAGTATATTTTATAAAAAAAAGGTTATCATAATAAAAAAGGGGATTGTTAGGAACTAAGATAATGGTAATGATGGTTTTAATGGCAACAACCTTGTTAACCTTTTTTAACTATTATTATTATAAAAATATACATTAACACTATTATATATATATATAAAGGATGTATATGTAGATATTATATGAAGATATTGATTATTTAAGACTGTACATTATAAAGATTCAAGATTATAAATAGGAATCAATTAAACCAACCAAACCAATTAAGTTCGATCAGTTTGGTTTAGTTTTGTAAGCTAATTGGTTGGTTTTGGTTTTTATGTCACTTTGGTTTATTGGTCGGGTTTGGTTTTTTATACTTGAAAAATCGAACTAACCAATTAAGCCAAATTTAGAAATTTAATTATTTTAAAGTTAAATAATTACCATTAACAGTGCTATTACTTGCAATATTTTCATATTGATATTATTTTTCACTTTCTTCGTAATAGCATTTTTAGAAGAAGAGTTTATTTTTTGAAATATTTTCACCATATAGACTCAATTAGTTGTTTAAATCCTATGTTATATCAGTAACTAAAAGATATTTTTAATATTAAGTTAAACCAACCAAACCAAATATTATTGGTTCAGCTTGTTTTAGTTTAAAAATAATAATGGTTTGCTATGGTTCGGTTTATGTTTCTTGAATGGTTAATTTGGTTTTATATTTCTGAATGGTTTTAAACGGACCCAACCATTTGCTCATCCCTAATTACAAAGAAGAAGAATTCAAAATTGAATACGCGTGAGTGACAAGAGTTCAATAATTCAAGATAACAAGATGAGTAATAGAGTCTAGATTTATTTTTTAAAACTTCATAATAGCACTAAAATCTTTGTTCCAATTTTCTCAAGGAGTGGAACTCATTTCTGCCTTCTAATGGGATGGAACCTACGACCAAATTGGTTTTGGCGAGAACCAGGCCTGTCAAGATGAGATACTCTATAAGTAGGAATTCACAAAACTAAGTTTTAAATTTCCTTTTTTTTATAAATTTCCTTTATAAAGTTTTAACTTCAAAAATATTCTTAGCATTTATTTTCAAAATACTTCAAAATTACTTTCTGTTTATACGATATCGCTTGGCTTTAATATTCCTTGATTTTAAATTAACTTCTAATTAAAAAAAATTGTTATAATATTTACTTGATTTTTTGTATTTCCTTATATTCATATTTATAGTTTTATATCTTAAGTTTTATTTATATTTATAGTTTTATATCGGGTATTAATATCACTTTTATATATTATAAATATATTTTTCAAATTTATATTATTACTGTACTATACTATTATATAATATAGGAAAAATAGTTTGTTTAAACTCTAGAATTACCTTCACTTATTTAAACTGTTTTCAAAATTTTAAATTTTAAATTTTTTATAGGCATGTCGACATAGGAGGATGACCATGACGACATGGTACCCGTTTTTTCAAAAAATTAGTTTTAAAAGAAGTGTCTATTCATTTATATCCTTTCCTGAATAGACGTAGTTGTGGATTCCCTATATATACCCAACCAAAAAACTTCTTTTCATTTTCTTCTTCACTCTATTTGCTTCTTACTTTTCAAGAATTCATAATAAAAATTTCTAGAAATTCAAAGAGAATCAAACCAGAATATATCTAGTTTAATACTCTACCCTCTCTCTTAAATATCTAGGTACTATAAAAAGTTATAGGAGAAATTATAATCAAAGATCGAAAATATCAATGTCATATCGAGTCCCTCTACCAAAATATTAATTAAAACGTGTGGTTGTAGCCCGTTCAAATCAAATGGGTGTGATTGTAGCCCATAAATTAATTAGGCAATCTTATAGCTTGTTTAAGTCAAGAGAGCTCAATGTGCTCGGAAATAGGTGGGGATAGATCTTGTAGCTCTGAAATTAAGGATTGAAGAAATCCGCACAACCCTGAGTTGTGTAGGACTAGATGTATGGTTACTCTGAACCGGTATAAAATCCTACTGTGTTCTTTCCTTTACTGCTTCTACTTATTATTTGCATATGTGGTTGATTTTGTGATCGTTTCATATCTGCAATTTGCATTTGATTCTGATATATTCAAAAGATTGAAAGAAATTCATAAATTCCATTAAACACTATTCACCTCTCTCTAGTGTTAAGTTAGCCTTAAGCTCCTTAATCCACATTCCTAATACTATAACCTGGAATACCCAAAGGAACTCAACAAAAATGTATCTCCAGTACATATACATGTACATAAATGGCTATACACGCACAAACGTACGCACAGGCACATGCGCATGTGTGTGCACTCACACACATGTGTGTGAAAGAGAGAGAAATAAAAGAAGATACAAATGTTAAAAAATATATAATCAAACTCGGTTATCCAGTAGGTAGGAAAAGTTAGAATAATTATCAAATTTATCAATGCAAGCGTTACGACACGCACTTTGCACATGGTGACATCGTGTGCTCGCACATAAATTATTTTTATAACTGTGTATGATTAACACATTCAAGGGAAACTAATTTACGTAAATATTTTGGCTTGTTTTAATTTTGAAACCATGTGTAGCAACCTAATTTGTTTTATTAAGTTGCAATAATTATCATTAGTTTGAATTTTATTTATATTATTAGTTAAAAACAACGAATTTGTAAATTTGGCTTATTTGTTTAAATGGTATTTATTTGTTAAATCTTAATTTTAAGTATGTTGAGATATATACTTTTAAGCATGGGGTGATATTTTAAAATTGTAAAATAGTTTAATTATTAGATCCTATTTTAAAGACATATTTCAATTTGTTAAAATCAATTTAGGGGAATTCTTGGTACTTCAAGTTTACATCAAAAAAGTGTGACACCAAAGGTACTACAACTATTAATAAAGATAATAGCGTTTAGTGTCTTGTTAAATCTTCTACTGTTATGCTCTAAGTATAGCTTTAATTTGTGAATGTGACATTTTACCCTTTTAAACAATTATTCCTTAAACAATACATTTGAGGCCAATTTGTAATTAAAATTTGCTATCCAATCGTAAGTAAACATTACAATAACATAAATAAGATTATCAAAATGAGTGTATAGCTATCAGACATTATTTAGTTCCTTTTGAACCATAAATACCAACAGATGATTGTGAAGATGGCATCAATAAGATTCTATAATATTTGGTGTAACAATGACTACTGACATTACAATATTGACTATATCTGAAATAAAAAATGTTCATATTAAATCCAAAAAATATAGAGAGTATTCGCTAGTCTTAGTTAGTCATGGGACAAGTATAGTATAAGTGTGTTATGTCTTCCTAGTTTAAGTTACGAAAAAGTAAATTTTTATCCACAAACGATGTTTTTTATTTAAGAGTTTGATTGTGTTTAATTTCTTATGGATAATTAATGTAACACCCCACATCCGTTAGTGTCACTCACAAAGGGAATGCACTAAGTTCTGTGGAGCATTTAAGGTAAAAGATGCAGATAAATTACAAGACAGATAATTTAAAACAGCAGAAAATAAAACTTTACTTTATTGATAAAATAGTTTGTACAACAATTGTTTTCCAATACCAGAGTATCTGTCTTACAAAACAAAGAAGCATAAAATAACATTTATATTCCCCAATGTAGCATTAGTCGGCCATAGCGGTGGAAAAGAGAGTCCAAAGCAGCACATCAAAGAGTCTTCAAGCTCGGAAAGAATAATGGTCCAAACTAAGCTGAGCAATTCCCTCCCTGACTACCTTGGGGGGGGGACAGAAGAAAAGAAGACGAAAGAAAACGGGGTCAGACATAATGTCTCAGTAAGCTCAGTTATTTTCTAGCATGAGAACAAGAACAAAGACCATGACATTCATAAACTGAGAACGGGACAATACCAGAAAAACAAGATAACTTATGCAAGATAAGCATAAGATATTATAAGGCAAGATAAACTAAATGCGCTTCTACTCTTTCTCTGCTTCGCTACTACTCTGTTGTTCTAATTTCTATATCTTTGCACCACCTAACTAGTGTCCCAACTAGTAATCTGTATAAAACGATAACGTGATCCCAATCCCTGTAATTGTGGTTGCCTTCAGGCGTACATCTATTATTTATTACCTAGATCTAATCTAGGGTTTTCCTATCGAGCGCTTCCTAGATTCAGCTAGGGTTTATGCGACTTATCTAATGCTTCTCGGATTCAGGATTTATGCGACCTAGGTCCAACTATGAATTATGCTACCTGTCGAACGATGCCCCCTAGTCTAGGACACACTACCTAGAGAGGTATATGTTCCTAAACTTCCCTCATGTATGTGTCGTGGATCGTTATTGCTGTCTAGATGCACATGTCCTCTATATGTGCGACCCGAGTCTCGTGGCAGGGCAAATCAAGAAACATGGAACTCGGTCGGGAGCTTTCAGATATCTGCCGATGCAGATGCTAAGGTTTGTTTTTCCAGTGGCTATGGTCCCACCTGACCCCTCCCTCAATTAATGAAAGTCACACCTTGAAAAATGAGAACTATACGCAGGCCCTCTATGCCCCACTAACCTATGGCCATCCGCACCCATAACTAGATAGCAAGTATATGGTCTGTTGGAGTTCTCCGGCTTTCCGCTTCACGTATCTCGATTGACTCAAGATGGTAGGTAGACGACGAGTTGCTATCACAGGGCTACTGGTCTCGTCGAATCACGCTGGTCCATCCTAGTCTTTAGATTGCCTTATATTGCAACCAAGGCATACCCTTGGTTCTTCTGACGCAAACCTTAACCTCTGTGAGCCCAAGAGGATCATCTGCAGCCTCACAGAGGGATACCAAGAGTACCCTCACGTCCCCTTGAAGCCGCATGCTTCATCACCCAGCTCGTTTGAGCCTCCCTTAAGATCAGATGGACGTTCGCTCCTTTTTGCGTTCCACTAAGGATTACTACTTAGTTCTCCTAACTAAGGTTACCACTTAGCTTCCTGAATCGTGGTTTTACTTTAACCAAGGTTTATTACTTAGCCCCCTTTAACTAAGGTTTACTACTTAGTTCTCTTTTCTCGTTAATTTGGATTGGTTAAGTGTCATCAGTCAATTCAAGTTAACTTAACCCATTCATTTGTCCTGTTAAACTGGTTAAGTGTTATCAGTATTTCATGTTGACTTAACCCTACCACAAATCAAGTTATATTGGTTAAGTATTTCTTATTACTTAACCCCACCCCTTCATCTTGTATTGGTTCAGTGTTCCTTTTAACTTAACCCTGCCCATCTGTTTGGCTAACATGTTATAACGGTTAAGTGTTCTCTTGGTTAAATCAACCCTAACATCTGTTTAATCCACATGTTCTAATGGTTAAGTATTGTCCCTTCATGTTTTAACCTTGTTCATTTGTCACACTATGATGGCTAAGTGTACTAAGTTTACTTAGCTCCACTTTCTAGTCTAGTTAACATGTTAAATTGGCTAAGTGTACTTTACTTAACCCTACCTTCTAATCTAGTTAACATGTTATAACGGTTAAACCTTCTCTTAACTTCACCCACTTGTCTAGTCAACATGTTATAATGGTTAAACCTTTTCTTAACCTTACCCACTTGTCTAGTCAACATGTTATAATGGTTATTTAACCCTTACAAGTCTTGTTTTGTTAACATGCTAAGTTGGTTAAGTGTTCAGATTAACCTAACCCCACCCATCAGATTTATTTAACATGTTGAATTTGGTTAAGTGTTTCCTTAATTGACTTAACCCTACCAATCCTGACTTAGCTTTAATTTATTCATTAAAGCAGCAACCACCCACATTAGACAGGTATTGTTGTGGTTACTGGATGTGCCGGTCGGTTCCGGGCAAGTTTACACCGCAACTCAGTCTAACCTCGGGTCCTTATTGGGCTCAATGCTCTAACCACCCACATTAGACAGGTATTGTTGTGGCTGCCTGTATGTCGGTTGGTTCCGGGCAGTCTTACGCCACAACTCAGTCTAACCTCGGGTTAGGCGTATTCGTATTTTCTAAATTTATATTTTATTTATGTAAATTATCCACAAATTCATGTCTTGCCCAATTTCCCTCTAAATCAAGTTCATCATTTTGGGTATATAATTTATACCGTTTCATGCCATAAATCACTTATGTGATTATAAGCCAACATGTCAATTTTCCTATAATTAAGTTTTTACCCCCGTCTAAATATTAGGCTAACAACTTAGCCTAATTTACCGTTCGCATGATTTCACATAAAGTATTAGGCTAATAACTTAGCCTAATTTAACGTTCACAAAATTGGCATAAAATCAACATTAACTATGAACTTGATTTTTTTTAATAATCAACATAAACATGTACATAGGTGTGAACTTGCAACTTTAACATAATCAACATAAACATGTACATAATTAACAATTTGCATAAGTTCATGATCCTCAACATAACAACTTGCATAGGTTCATGAATTAACAACATAATTAACAACTTGCATGGGTTCATGAATTCGTCACACACTAACTTGCATAGGTTCATGAATTAACAACTTAATTAACAACTTGCATAGGTTCATGAATCTCAACATAATAACTTGCACAGGTTCATGAATTAACAACTTAATCAACAACTTGCATAGGTTCATGAATCTCAACATAATAACTTGCATAGGTTCATGAATTAACAACTTAATTAACAACTTGCATATGTTCATGAATTTACAACATAATTAAGTTAACATATATAAACATGTATGAACTTGCAATTGAACATAATCAAGTTAACATATATACATAAACATGTATAAACTTGCAATTTAACATAATCAAGTTAACATATATACATAAACATGTATGAATTTGCAATTGAACATAATCAAGTTAACATATATACATAAACATGTATAAACTTGCAATTTAACATAATCAAGTTAACATATATACATAAACATGTATGAAATTGCAATTTTTGTTATAGGATTTGTAACCTAAAACTTGCATAATAACATGGCATGATAATTCACCAAACTTGTTACAACATGTTATTTCTATTCCCCAACTTTCTATGCTTATGAATTGGTTTATTCACCAATTCCTAACTAGCATGATAATCACAATAGAACCACGGGCATGATAGAGTTGTCATAAGAAAACATACATGAATCATCATAAATTTAATATAACATAACAGGTAAGGTTCTATTGTCACTTTATTTCAAATCATGATTTTGATTTCATTCACATCTAGAATATAACAGTACTTACAAATCAAAAAGGAATTCTTGATTTGAGTTGTAGCTTTAATCTCTAATTTGAATTAGTTTTGAATTGGTTTTGTGTTCGTCTCTTAGCTTTCTACAAACGGAGGCTACTCTTGGCTTGCTCCCAACAGCATGACGGCTCCAAGTCTTGTTTTCTTATGAACTTTAGTAGGAGACCTAGGTTGTTTATATAGAATTGTATTTTAATTTGAGCTGTCCGATGATGCTAGGGTTAATCAAGGCCATCAATTTCAAAAGAGGCCAATTATGTTCACAATAAAGGACTGTAAATTACTCCTATTTTAAATTATTTCATAATTACCATGCATGTAATTTACCCCCATTTTAAATTATGTCATAATTACTATGCATGTAATTTCATGTTTTAGCATATATATATATTTTCTACAATGTACACATTTCTCATTTAGGACAAATTCTATATGTAAATAATTCCTAATTTACTTATGCCATAATTACTCTCTAAATATACATTATCAACATTTATTATTTATTGCGAATCCATCAAACATAAATACGTATTTAATAGATACATCTTCCCTTTACTGTATACATATTCTTCCTCTTTAAAAAAACTAATCCTTGACAACCAAAATTGTGCAACATACGCTATATGATGCGTACACGTCATATACATATATATATATATACACATATATCTATATATATGCGTATATATATATATTTAATTTCTTTTTCTTTTTATCTATCTTCCCAAATACCCATTTTCACACTAAACCACTTTTTGAACTGCGTTCACACTAGGCCATTTTTGAGCCATTCCCCTAAAACAAAAATATGGCACTGGCGGGGATCGAACTCTGAACATCTTGTATGCAAGTCACGTGTTCCAACCAAATGAGCTACTAAGTCTTTTGCTTATAACCCTTAGAACAATGCTAAATATTCATTCTTTTCTCATTCCTCTTTTTTTTCTCATGTTTTGTTGCAATATTTAATTTAAGGATATCTTTTTCACACGGAGTCCAATTTACGTAAACTCGGACTCTATCTTAAGCAGAATTCCGAGACGAACGAAATGACGAAATCCGTTTCCGTTAATTCTTAAGTTTTGAATTAAGTATACTTTAATTTATCAATTAACTGTTAACCGAAAAACTCGGGGTGTTACATTCTCCCCTCCTTAAAGGATTTCGTCCCCGAAATCTTCATGTCTGGAAGAACATATATCCTACCATCCAATCGTCCATCTACTCAACCATCAAACACAGGCAACCATTGTCCTTAAAAGTCTTTTAATGCTTCATGATCATATGCATAGTGTGTGTATATGTCCGTATCTAATGCAAAATCAGGCGGTCTACTGATTCAGTTGACCTCCTTAATGCGAATTATGTCTGTGCCATGAATCCATTATGTATGCAAATTTTTTCTTACTCAAGATTTTCTACATGAGTGCACAATCATTCATACAAATGCAACGTCCATATGATAACACATCAAGTTCTATTCATAAACAAATACATATTTGTAAATGCAATATGTAAGTATCCGAGCTGATCTAGTGCCTCATATATGCATCCACAAGCAGCCACTTGCAACCATCAATCACAACATGTTTCAAATACATGTTTACATCCATTGGCTTCTACCTAAGGATCGATGATACGTCCTAGAGGATATACCTAAAAAAAATATAGATGGAGGTAGGGCACTTCTTCGCCCTTTGACCGGTGTCGTAGTTTCATCAAGCCTACGAAACCATGCTGCGATGAGGTTACCTCCCAGAAAACCGGGAGCCCTGGAGACTCAGGAAAGAAGGAAACAAGGACTCAAACAGAGGATCAAATGATAGTGCGTATGACTTTGGGGAATATGCCTTTAAAACAAAACTTTTCTTCTGAAAATGCTTCTTTTAAAACCGTTTTGAAAACAAATTTTCAAATCTTTTACCTGATTCGGTAACCTTCAGCTCTGATACCACGTGTAACACCCCACATCCGTTAGTGTCACTCACAAAGGGAATGCACTAAATTCTGTGGAGCATTTAAGGTAAAAGATGCAGATAAATTACAAGACAGATAATTTAAAACAGCGGAAAATAAAACTTTACTTTATTGATAAAATAGTTTGTACAACAAATGTTTTCCAATACCAGAGTATCTGTCTTACAAAACAAAGAAGCATAAAATAACATTTATATTCCCCAATGTAGCATTAGGCAGCCATAGCGGTGGAAAAGAGAGTCCAAAGCAGCACATCAAAGAGTCTTCAAGCTCGGAAAGAATAATGGTCCAAACTAACTGAGCAATTCCCTCCCTGACTACCTGGGGGGGAAATGGAAGAAAAGAAGACGAAAGAAAACGGGGTCAGACATAATGTCTCAGTAAGCTCAGTTATTTTCTAGCATGAGAACAAGAACAAAGACCATGACATTCATAAACTGAGAACATGACAATACCTGAAAAACAAGATAACTTATGCAAGATAAGCATAAGATATTATAAGGCAAGATAAACTAAATGCGCTGATAACTGAATGCGCTTCTACTCTTTCTCGGCTTCGCTACTACTCTGTTGTTCTAATTTCTATATCTTTGCACCACCTAACTAGTGTCCCAACTAATAATCTGTATAAAACGGTAACGTGATCCCAATCCCTATAATTGTGGTTGCCTTCAGGCGTACATCTATTATTTATTACCTAGATCTAATCTAGGGTTTTCCTATCGAGCGCTTCCTAGATTCAACTAGGGTTTATGCGACTTATCTAATGCTTCTCGGATTCAGGGTTTATGCGACCTAGGTCCAACTAGGGATTATGCTACTTGTCGAACGATGCCCTCTAGTCTAGGACACACTACCCAGAGTGGTATATGTTCCTAGACTTCCCTCGCGTATGTGTCATGGATCATTATTGCTGTCTAGATGCACATGTCCTCTATATGTGCGACCCGAGTCTCGTGGCAGGGCAAATCAAGAAACACGGAACTCGGTCAGGAGCTTTCAGATATCTGCCGATGCAGATGCTAAAGTCTGTTTTTCCAGTGGCTATGGTCCCACTTGACCCCTCCCTCAGCTAATGAAAGGCACGCCTTGAAAAATGAGAACTATACGCAGGCCCTCTATGCCCCACTAACCTATGGCCATCCGCACCCAAAACTAGATAGCAAGTATATGGTCTGTTGGAGTTCTCCACCTTTCCACTTCACATATCTCGATTGACTCAAGACGGTAGGTAGACGACGAGTTGCAATCACAGGGCTACTGGTCTCGTCGAATCACACTGGTCCATCCTAGTCTTTAGGTTGCCTTATATTGCAACCAAGGCATACCCTTGGTTCTTCTGACGTAGACCTTAACCTCTGTGAGCCCAGGCGGATCATCTGCAGCCTCACAAAGGGATACCAAGAGTACCCTCACGTCCCCTTGAAGCCACATGCTTCATCACCCAGCTCGTTTGAGCCTCCCTTAAGATCAGATGGACGTTCGCTCCTTTTTGCGTTCCACTAATGATTACTACTTAGTTCTCCTAACTAAGGTTTACCACTTAGCTTCCTGAATCGTGGTTTTCCTTTAACCAAGGTTTATTACTTAGCCCCCTTTAACTAAGGTTTACTACTTAGTTCTCTTTTCTCGTCAATTTGGATTGGTTAAGTGTCATCAGTCAATTCAAGTTAACTTAACCCATTCATTTGTCCTATTAAACTGGTTAAGTGTAATCAGTATTTCATGTTGATTTAACCCTACCACAAATCAAGTTATATTGGTTAAGTATTTCTTATTACTTAACCCCACCCCTTCATCTTGTATTGGTTCAGTGTTCCTTTTAACTTAACCCTGCCCATCTGTTTAGCTAACATGTTATAACGGTTAAGTGTTCTCTTGGTTAGCTCAACCCTAACATCTGTTTAATCCACATGTTCTAATGGTTAAGTATTATCCCTTCATGTTTTAACCTTGTTCATTTGTCACACTATGATGGCTAAGTGTACTAAGTTTACTTAGCTCCACCTTCTAGTCTAGTTAACATATTAAATTGGCTAAATGTATTTTACTTAACCCTACCTTCTAGTCTAGTTAACATGTTATAACAGTTAAACCTTCTCTTAACTTCACCCACTTGTCTAGTCAACATGTTATAATGGTTAAACCTTTTCTTAACCTTACCCACTTGTCTAGTCAACATGTTATAATGGTTATTTAACCCCTACAAGTCTTGTTTTGTTAACATGTTAAGTTGGTTAAGTGTTCAGATTAACCTAACCCCACCCATCAGATTTAGTTAACATGTTGAATTTGGTTAAGTGTTTCCTTAATTGAATTAACCCTACCAATCCTGACTTAGCTTTAATTTATTCATTAAAGCAGCAACCACCCACATTAGACATGTATTGTTGCGGTTACTGGATGTGCCGGTCGGTTCCGGGCAAGTTTACACCGCAACTCAGTCTAACCTCGGGTCCTTATTGGGCTCAATGCTCTAACCACCCACATTAGACAGGTATTGTTGTGGCTGCCTGTATGCCGGTTGGTTCCGGGCAGTCTTACGCCACAACTCAGTCTAACCTCGGGTTGGGCATATTCGTATTTTCTAAATTTATATTTTATTTATGTAAATTATCCACAAATTCATGTCTTTCCCAATTTCCCTCTAAATCAAGTTCATCATTTTGGGTATATAATTTATACCGTTTCATGCCATAAATCACTTATGCGATAATAAGCCAACTATGTCAATTTTCCTATAATTTAGTTTTTATCCCCATCTAAATATTAGGCTAACAACTTAGCCTAATTTACCATTCGCATGATTTCACATAAAGTATTAGGCTAATAACTTAGCCTAATTTAACGTTCACAAAATTGGCATAAAATCAACATTAACTATGAACTTGTTTTTTTTTTTATATAATCAACATAAACATGTACATAGGTGTGAACTTGCAACTTTAACATAATCAACATAAACATGTACATAATTAACAACTTGCATAAGTTCATGATCCTCAACATAACAACTTGCATAGGTTCATGAATTAACAACATAATTAACAACTTGCATGGGTTCATGAATTCGTCACACACTAACTTGCATAGGTTCATGAATTTACAACTTAATTAACAACTTGCATAGGTTCATGAATCTCAACATAATAACTTGCATAGGTTCATGAATTAATAACTTAATTAACAACTTGCATAGGTTCATGAATCTCAACATAATAACTTGCATAGGTTCATGAATTAACAACTTAATTAACAACTTGCATAGGTTCATGAATTTACAACATAATTAAGTTAACATATATAAACATGTATGAACTTGCAATTGAACATAATCAAGTTAACATATATACATAAACATGTATAAACTTGCAATTTAACATAATCAAGTTAACATATATACATAAACATGTATGAACTTGCAATTGAACATAATCAAGTTAACATATATACATAAACATATATAAACTTGCAATTTAACATAATCAAGTTAACATATATACATAAACATGTATGAGCTTGCAATTTTTGTGATAGGATTTATAACCTAAAACTTGCATAATAACATGGCATGATAATTCACCAAACTTGTTACAACATGTTATTTCTATTCCCCAACTTTCTATGCTTATGAATTGGTTTATTCACCAATTCCTAACTAGCATGATAATCACAATAGAACCACAGGCATGATAGAGTTATCATAAGAAAACATACATGAATCATCATAAATTTAATATAACATAACAGGTAATGTTCTATTGTCACTTTATTTCAAATCATGATTTTGATTTCTTTCACATCTAGAATATAACTGTACTTACAAATCAAAAAGGAATTCTTGATTTGAGTTGTAGCTTTAATCTCTAATTTGAATTAGCTTTGAATTGGTTTTGTGTTCGTCTCTTAGCTTTCTACAAACGGAGGCTACTCTTGGCTTGCTTCCAGCAGCATGACGGCTCCAAGTCTTATTTTCTTATGAACTTTGCTAGGTTGTTTATATAGAATTGTATTTTAATTTGAGTCGTCCGATGATGCTAGTGTTAATCAAGGCCATCAATTTCAAAAGAAGCCAATTATGTTCACAATAAAGGACTGTAAATTACTCCTATTTTAAATTATGTCATAATTACCATGCATGTAATTTACCCCCATTTTAAATTATGTCATAATTACTATGCATGTAATTTCACGTTTTAGCATATATATATATATATATATATATATTCTACAATGTACACATTTCTCATTTAGGAAAAATTCTATATGTAAATAATTCCTAATTTACTTATGCCATAATTACTCTCTAAATGTACATTATCAACATTTATTATTTATTGCCAATCCATCAAACATAAATACGTATTAAATAGATACATCTTCCCTTTACCGTATACATATTCTTCCTCTTTAAAAAAACAAATCCTTCACAACCAAAAATGTGCAATGTACGCTATATGATGCGTACACGTCATATATATATATGCGTATATATATATATATTTGATTTCTTTTTCTTTTTATCTATCTTCCCAAATACCCATTTTCACACTAAACCACTTTTTGAACTGCGTTCACACTAGGCCATTTTTGAGCCATTCCCCTAAAATAAAAATATGGCGCTGGCAGGGATCGAACTCTGAACCTCTTGTATGCAAGTCACGTGATCCAACCAAATGAGCTACTAAGTCTTTTGCTTATAACCCTTAGAACAATGCTAAATATTCATTCTTTTCTCATTCCTCTTTTTTTTCTCATGTTTTGCTGCAATATTTAATTTAAGGATATCTTTTTCACATGGAGTCCAATTTACGTAAACTCGGACTCTATCTTAAGCAGAATTCCGAGACGAACGCAATTACGAAATCCGTTTCTCTTAATTCTTAAGTTTTGAATTAAGTGTACTTCAATTTATCAATTAACTGTTAGCCGAAAAACTCGGGGTGTTACAATTAACCACATATATAGCCTTGCTTTAGGGGGAGCGGGTTATCTTTTCAAATGTATTTGAACTTCTTTTGCTTAGTCCCGGATATTTAAAAATTTGTGTACTTAGGTTGGTGAATATATTTTTCATTCTTTTGACAAAAACTATTTGTATCAGTGTTGTCATCTGTGTTATTCAACTTTAGCTTAGAACAAAGTGTTATAAATTGAGTCAATGTATTATCTTCTAGTGCATTGTTGAAACTAAAATTCCATGGTATATAATTATTTAGACTAGATTATAAAATCTCCAACTTGAAACTCAAATATGAATGTCGATGGTTATGCAGTCATCATCTGAATTATTTTCCAGTGATTGAAATGAGTTCAGTATATGAGATTGTAGATGGATTATATAGAGTAGATAAATATTCTCATCACATAAAAAATTTCTTTAATATTCTTCACATAAATTTCTTTATAAACTAGTAGCTCAAATTCAAGCCTATGTAGGAATCAAATGACAACAAAGAAATAACCTATCAAGAGCTACGTCAATATATGAGGTTGCTGCCAATGGTTCTTAAAAAGTGAAAACAAAGATGTTATTAGCTAGGAAACCCTCATGCATTGTTTACAATCTTTGTACTATGATTTTTATTA
Organism: Allium sativum; assembly: GCA_030737875.1. Taxonomy (NCBI): domain Eukaryota; kingdom Viridiplantae; phylum Streptophyta; class Magnoliopsida; order Asparagales; family Amaryllidaceae; genus Allium; species Allium sativum. The sequence continues at coordinate 483,958,144 of CM060913.1, read as the reverse complement.
TAAACATGCCTAATTTTATAAACTCAACATTATTAAATGAGTGTCCATGAGTTTATATGAAACGAAATAAAAAAGGGCCAGACACATAGTTTGATATGATTAGTACTTATTCAAAACAACCATATAGTGAGACCAAGTTGTATTATAAGGATTGGGTCTGGGTTTGGCCCATACTAACAAGACACCACATATGAAATAACTAACGCATATAGGTATCATTTACTAGTGTGTTTACTCATACATAAATAGTTTCCATTACTACTGTGCCCTCAGCATAGTCCCCATTGTTCTACTGCCTAGATTATATTAGTCAAATAGTGCAATCCCACTAAGCTTCAACTTATGTAACAAATCATATTTTACATATAGGAGGATCATAAAATAATTATATTTAGTTCATTTGAAGTCTCATGAATCTAATATTTTAGGATATAGTTATTATGAATATTTTATACAACTATTTTTTTATCAAATTTCAATGTAATAATTTTTCCCTTGAGGATCATATTTCAATTATAACTTTTTTATAAAAGCCAGATTAGATGTTATAACTTTTTTTCATTGCTTCGGAATAATAGTTTCCCATTTTGTAGAGTGGTCTGGAAAATATGATAGGTGCATATAAAGTTATAATAGATTTGAGGTTCTTAAAAATTATTAGCCAAAAGTAGAAGATAATTAGTGGGTAGAATTACCTAGTTCATTAGTCTCTAATCATTTTGTTTGTAAATATGCGGTGAGATAAACCCTTTGAAAGTTTCCCTCTTATATCATATCAACGCCAAACCTTAGATCTTTCTTAATTCTCAAATTAATTCATCAGTTCTCATTCTATTTCATATCAAATCATATTTAGCTTAAAATTAAAGACAAAATCTGCATCAATTGGCTAGAACTCGACCTTTGGTTGCATTTACACCCGACTCCTTACTGTTCAAATAGGATAACCATTAGATCTTATTGAATTTTGTGTTTTGGAAGGTGATAGTGATCTCTCACTTATCTATGATGGATTATATGTAATAATTAGATGATTTTATGTTAGAATTATCAACCCTAAATTGATTAGATTTATGTACTTTAGATCTAGAAATGCTACATTAACCTCATATAATTGTAAAATTGTTTAAATCTAATGTAATTAGTGTATGCTTATGCATGTTTTATGCTAGATCTATAATTAGAAGTGATTTCTCTTGGACTATAATGATTGAATAATTATAATTTGATAGAACTGTATGCTGTTTTAATTGAATTCGATGATATGCTTGATTTGTTTATTTGTGTTATGATTGATTCAAGACTTAAGTTTGTGTTCAGAGTATACCAGGGACGATGTTTGTTGGAATCTTATGAAACTTGGAGGATATGCTTTGGAGCATGATGAGAAGGAATCATGTGAATCATACATCATTTAGAGCTAATTCCTTGGATCATCATTGACTCATGGCACTTAGATTGGTGTCTAATTCATGGTTCCAATCACATGATAACTCATATTGTTGGAAAGAGCATGCTTAGTAAAAGGTATTGAATTTTTGGGTTGATGGACAGATAAAGCGATTGTAGGACGGAAGAGTCAACTTCAACGAATTAGACGATGATGCATAAAAGAGAAAATTTGAAGTTTAAGAGAGACGAGTCAGAATCATTGGTTTCATTGAAGAGTACGCTAGAGGTCAAAAGAAAAATGAAGCTGAAACCGGCTAAATGATTAAATCTGGGATGATCCAAGTGAGCTAGATCGATACCGATCCAATTGGGGCACTATGTGGAAATTAAGAGCTTGAATTTCCTCAGATCATGCTGGATGTGGTGGCTTGTAGTTAGCCTATACAATGAAAGAATTTACAAAATGATAAAGTTTTGACTTTTCGACCAGATCTCAGATTAAGAATAAAATCGAAGGAGTTTCAAAAGGCAGCTCAGAATGGATCTATAGTACCATAAATAGTGGTTTTTCTGACAAAATCATTACAAAAATATATAATAAATACTAATGTTTTACTGATGTATCTAGATATATGTTGTATATAGTGCATGATATGGAAATATGTTGATGAAAAAGATTGTACGTTATGAAGACAATTCAAGAAGTTAGATAATGAAAACTCATGAGTATTGAAGAGTTCAAGATGTTTCAGATAAGTTTAGAGTACTGGAATATATGTTAAAATTTCGATAGCACGTGATCTCTTTTTCAAAATCATTTTTCAAACGATTTACGAGTATGCCTTATTTTCAAAATGATATTTCTACAAAATGTTCTTTTTTGATATCTAACCTTTTAGTTTATATTTTAGTTTTATAATATCTTGTATGTTTATGATTTGACAATTTCTTTATACTTGTTTTTTTTAACAAAAGGTACTTATATTACATAGAAAGAGTTACAGCAGGTTTGAGCTGAGTATAAATGAACGCCACAAGAAACAAATACTATACAAAAATAAAACAAGCATCGGTTCAAACCGATTACAAGACAATACATGTATATACAAATAATACAATGCGATACAAGACCATGTACAGACATAAAATAAACGTCCGTCCTTCCAACGAAAGAAGACAACAAACTCCAAAACTAAATTCCAGAAGCTCCTCTAATGCAACAAGCTCCAAATACCAGGAAGCCCCATGAAAACATCACTAAAGAAACAGCTACCAACACACTGCATCACTAAATAAACTCCAACACAGAAAAACCATAACCACAGTACAACCTAAAGCCAAAGCTCCAAACAACAAGACCACCAAAAATAGAAGCTAGAAACTAGAAAACTCAAAGCCACCTCTCATGCATGAAAATCATCAACACCTCATCGAAAACACAGAAAACAGCAGGCAGTCAAAACCCATTACAAACCAAAATGAACATCAACCAAGCACAAAGCTAAGCATTCCTAGATACGGCCCTATACACCAGCAAAACATGATAGACAACCAAGGACAAAGAAAGATCATTAAACAACCTAAGAGAGGAGCATAAGACATTAGCAAGGCATCCAGAAGAAACTAGCCTAAACATCAAGACCAGATTGCATGAACTCCTAATCAATTACTACTTGGAAATTCCTCAATTCGTGACCCCTCCGGGACCACCAACATCATCCTTGGCGTTTTTGCTTTTATATTTAGTTTTTATTTGAGATACCAACATAATCCACTTCAGGTTAATTTCAACCAACGGGTCACCAGTAATAACCTTGTTATTACTTTTAAACTTGTTTACCTTGAACTTATTCCTTCTTCTTTTAATGCTACTAGAAGAGCTATCAGAATCATCCATTAGCATATCCTACAACATATTACTTTTAATTCCTGCAAATTTAAAGAAGATGGAAATATGACCTTAGATGGATATGTACTTTCCCCATGAACATCAGTTTTACCCTGGGACAGACGACTATCTCTCTCAGTAAAACACCCCTATCACGCATACCAACATCTACTCCTTTATCTATTATGCAATCAGAATTCTTCATGTACTTAAAACTATCGTTAGGCTCATCACTTAAATCCTACATACAAACATTGATCTCTGCAATAACATTAAAGGGGTTGGAAATACTAGTAGTATTAAACTTAGAAGCATCTATTGTCCTTAACACTTCATCCTTTCCTTTAGGATTTAAAGTCGAAGTTTTGATACTATCTTGTACCATTTTCTTATCTACATGTATACTACTAATTTGATTCTGATTTTTCAGATTCACATCTATATCCATTCCACTGACCTGATTTGGGTTTTCTTTAGGAACCCAGACCTTTATAGCCTTACACAATGCATCTGAATGGCCAAAATTTTTGTAGAAAGAGCATATAGTTGGGACCCATTGATCATATTCTACTTTTTGCCACAATTTCTTCATTAAAACATTTGATAGGAATAGACTTGGGGAAAGTAAAATCAGGATTGAGTTCTACCAGGATCCTAGCGTATGAGATATGAATCAATTCTTTAGTCACATTATCTAATTTTATAGGGTGCCCCAAAATTGATGCAATTCTACTTAAAGCCTCTACCGTCCAAAAATATAAATCTAGATCTGGTAACCTAATCCATATAGGTATAGAATGCAAAAAATCATGTGTTAATTTCGTCCATGGTTCCAATTTCTCATAAAAATTAACCTTTTGTTACAATACTAAGGACCCGAGGCTAAGATCTTCTCATAATCGTCAACACTGTCATACTTGATAATATAGAACCCGTTTTCCTTAGTAAACAATTGATAATTCCCTTTTATATTCTAGTTTCTATTGATGTACTCCTTCAAGAATCTATAATATGGTTTTCCACCAAAAAAATAAAAGACTATGGAATTAATCCATTTATCCCTTCCTTTTTTAGTCAGATCCTCATTTATTACAACAAATTTAGTACTATTATTGATCTCGGGTTCTATATACTTCAGTTGAATCGAATTTATATGAGATCTACTTTCAGTCACAACATCTATCCAAGCTTTTGACTTAACTAAATTAACCATATTAGTAACTACTTGAGAATTCACAACTAATTCTGGACATAGAGATTTCAAATTCAAATATAGAGTAAAATATTTACCTTGGTTCGAAGAAGCCTTTTGCTTTTCATGCACTGGAGAATACGCTAGATCTAGGGGAATATCAGTTCGAAAGTCTGAATTAAGACTAGAAGCGATATTTAGTTGAGGATTTTGGATTGGAAGATCCGAGGTCACCACAGACACCAATTTTTTTACATATATATATATATATATTATTTACATCGAATTTAATGTTTTATATTAAATATTTCAAAAATTATTTTGTAAAGTTGTTTTAATTTTTATTATGATTAAATGTGTAAATTATATTTAAATGATTTTACAAAGTTTCAAATTATTCTACAAAGCAAGTTATTTTCAAAATGATTTAAAATAAATCATTTTTCAAAATACATAAGGATATGTTGATATATCCAAGATAAGTATGTCGGCAACTAGCTAATTTTTTCAAAAAAAAAATATTTTCAAAAGAAGTGTATATTTATTGTAACCTTTTGCGAATAGACATGAGTGTCATTCCTCTATAAATACTAGATTTTATGAATGAATTTTTTAACTAATTTCTTCTTTTCATCTCTTCTTTTTATCTTCTCTCATTTTTTTAAGAAACTATTAACCAAATGCTGCTGAAGTTCAACTAGAATCAAATCCCTTTATCTCGGATTTGGTTATACAATTCTATCATCAATCTCTCAAAGATCAATGTGTAGTTCAGTGTTATAGGAGCAATTGTAATCAAATATCAAAAGATCTAAGTCTATAAACCCTTTCAAACCAAGAGCCACTATTGGAAAAGGGTTGATTATGGATTGGATGCAGTTGAGCCCGAAAATCAATTGGGCATGCTTAATAGTTGGGAAACCTAAGTGACTTAACCTATTAGCCAGAAGATGCCACCTTGCCTTGAAACGGAGATCGTATATCAACTTTATATCGAAAAGAAATTCATACAAGGTTTGTACGGGACTAGATGTACGGTAACCCTGAACCAATATTAAAATCTTAATATGTTGTTCCATTTTACTTAACTGTATTTACTATTATACGATTCCTTATTCTATGACCAATCATGCTTTTGTTAATTGCATCAATTTAAATATAATTATGTTAAAAGTTTACAAAGATTCATATAGTTAAGAAAACACTATCCACCCCTAGTGTTAATATAGTCTTAAGTTATATATTTTGTATTATCAAATTTGGTATCAGAGCAAGGTTTTATAAAGTATTCATAATCCGATTTTTGAAAATTTTAAAATAGCAATTTTTGATAATTTTATTAAAACTATTTTTAAATTGACATGTTGCAAAATCGTCATAATATTATTTCATAAATTTGCATCTGTTTGTTATGAAAATCACTTAATTTCTTGAAAGGGTATGAATTATAGAAATAGACATGTTGATTGGTTTTTGATTAGCTAACATATGGTGATCAAACTTTGCAAACCAAGATGGAAAAATGGATACTAGATAATGGATGCTCAAGACATACAATTGGAAACCCTGAGGTTCTAAAGGACATAGTATACAAAGACAGTTGGTTAGTTAACTTTGGAAACAATTCTAAAGGATATGTGATTGGCATTGGCAATGTCATGACATTGACTATGCTTGTTGTAAATCAGACTAAAATAATATAAATGGAATTGGTCACTTTTCGAATAGTCTTTTGTTTCCTGGTTTAGTAAAAAGCACAACACTTCTTCCTTGTCTACGATAGATGCAAAATATATCTTAGCAGCTTTAGCTAGCTCATAAGTTGTCTATATAAAAAAAAGATTAGAAGATTTTGGTTCAAACTTTACAAAATCATCAATCTACTATGATAACACAATTGCAACAAACCTATCTAAAAGTCTAGCTCGTTGTTCGACAACCAAACATATTGATGAAAATCATCATTTTCTAAAAGATAATTATACAAAAAAAAACGCTCAAATTTTTTAATACATAAAATCAATTAATTGACATATTATCAGAACCTTTAAATCAATAATCTTTTACCAAGTTATGAAAAGAATCAGGTGTTTGTTCTTGATTCGAAATACAAATAATAAAATTAGAATTCAAAATTTAGAAGAGTATGTCAACATACTCACCCCATATATATCGACATGTAACAATAGTTTTTGCTTTTTAATTATTTTCCCTCTAAAAATATTTTGCTAGTTACATAAACACACCACTTCGAAATCCTTCTTCATCTAACTCATTTTCTCTATCTTAAACCTCTAAAAACATAAAACAATGATCTGCTCATTGAATGTTAACAAAAACTTGACTTTTTCCCTATCATCTCCTACTTTAGGCTCGTTTCAATACACTGTTATGGCAAGGATGAATAAAATGGAAGGAGAACTAAAGTACACCATCAAATTGGTGTCTGAAATGTAAATCATGCAAATTTGAGGGACCAAGAACAAGATCGGTCCGAAAGAGGACGAATCTGTGAATATGGTCGTCAATAAAATTATTTAGGACAACGAAGAGAAATAGGAAGAAGAAGAGAAGCATATGAAAAAGGACGAAGAGGAAGATGGAGTACAATGTGCGGGTGAGTTTTTTTATAATATAGATGGAAATATTGTCGAATTAAAGGGGTTTTTCTACTTGATTTACCCTTATTATCCAATTCACAAGTCTCCGGCCATTTAAAATTCTTATTAGATAGTTACATTTATATTTTGTTATACAAGACTATATAAATATGTACTTAATTCTTAATTATGTAAAAAAAATCACTTTGAATTAGTGTAGATGAAAATATAGCTTGGTTTTGTTATTATCAATGATTTGTGTTTCCACTTACCATTTCTTATATATCATATATATCCATTCCATTACATAGTCATCACAATTAATTCATAGTATGTTATTTAGCGGAAGTTAATATTAGTATGGTATTATGGATAGTATTTGAATTAGGATTATAATTAAAGTCAAGGTTAAATTAGGATTTGAATTTTTAGTTTTTAGTTCATGATAAAAAGAGAGAAATATCAAATAGGCAGATGGGCATGTATTAAGTGGAAGTATTAAATTTGGGAGGAGTTAGATTATATTTTATAAAATGGTTGTCATTATCAAAAGTGGAGAGACCGTTAGTACAATAGATAATGGTTTTGATGACAACAACCTTAGGAAATAATATAATATATAAATATTAATGTTTTACTAATGTTTATCTAAATATATGTTGTATATAGTTCTGGATATGGATAGGTATTAATAATGAAAACTGTATTGCAATAATATGATTCGAGAAGTTAGAAATGAAGCTCATAAGTATTGAAGAGTTCAAGATTTGAAGATGTTCCTGATAGGTTTAGAGTCTTATAATATATGTTAAAACTCTTATAACACTTGGTCTCTTTATCAAAATGATTTTCGAATAAGCCTTGTTCTTTCTAAAACATTCTTTTTTAGTTTCTAACCATTTTGTTTACATTTTAGTTTTACAATTTCTTATACATTTATGATTTGACAATTTCTTTGTAATGTGTTTTCACATAGTTTTATATATTTCTTACATTATATTTAATGTTTTATATTAAATATGTCAAAACATATTTTGTAAAGTTGTATTAAGGTTTATTATAATTAAAATATGTATAAACTATGTATAAATGATTTTACAAAGTTTCAAATTCTTTTATAAAGCAAGTTATTTTTGAAATGATTTAAAGTAAAATAATTTCTGAAATACACTAGGATATTTTGACATGTTCATGATTAGTACGTCAACATAATATTAGCCAGTTTTTTCAAAAATAAAATTTTGAAAAGAAACGTCTACTCGTCGCAAGCTTTCGCGAATAAACATGAATATTGTTCTTATATATATATATATTAGATTTCTAAATGAAACTACTTTCTTCTTTTCATCTCTCTCTTTATCTTCTCTCATTTTCTAAAGAAAATCTGAACCAAACTCTATTGAAATTCAACTAGAATTAAATATGTTTATCTATAATTCTCTCTTATTCTCTCATCAATCTCTCAAGATCAAACTGCAATCCAAAGTTATATGGGAACTTGTAACTAAAAATAGGAAGATATAAGGCTGTAAACCCTTTCAAACCAAAACCTACTATTGGAAAAGGTTGTGTTGTGGCCCGTAAATCAATTGGGTGCGACTGAGCCCAAAAATCAATATGATGTGTTTAGTAGCCTCAGAAACGTAAGTGATTCTACCCAAAGGTTAGAAATTTTGAAGGGTGTGTCATGTAACCTTGAAACCAAGATTATATATTGGCTTTATATTGAAAAGAAATCCTTATAGGGTTTGTGTAGGCTATCAATACAAAAATCTTGGTGTGTTCTTTCCTTTTTCTTTGTTGCATTTACATTTATCTTCATCTTCATTATGTGTTTTTTAGTTGCATCAATTTATGAATAATTCTATTAATGTTTTAAAAGATTCATATAATAAAGAGTACACTATTTATCCCTCCATCTAGTGTTAATATAGCTTTAAGATCCATGTTCGAGATTCTTACAAGATTGAGGCTAAAAGATACCGGATTGGGTTGAAGGTAGGATTCATTCCCGTAATGGAGTTATGGGAAGACTTCAAAGATTGGAAGTGCAAATGGATCATTGTTAACTCAGAGTGTTCTAGTTGTGACTCTAAGTAGGGGCACAAATCGAGGACTTGTAGCAATGGTCTTCTATCATAGATTGCTCCATTTGAGGGTCTAGTGCTGGATTTATGATCTTGAAGGCACGTACTGGATTTCAAAGGTACATACATACAACTAGAACATGGATTTTTCATTAGTCCTGAACAGATGCGAGGATAGTCATAAGGGTTATCAAGTATTCGATGCTTTAGAAGGTAATAGTTAGTTTTTGTTTAATAGATGCTATGATTGCTATGTCTATTCTTACTTTTCTATCTTGGCTATCACTTATTGGACTTTGGAGAAGGGATAGGAAATAAGGTTGGTGAAGGAGACTGCTTAGGTTCTTATATCTTGTTTTTTTACATTATCCACTATTATTCATTTAAGTAGCACATATTATCTTATTATTATGTGTCAAATTCATTGGCTGCATGGACAAGAAGATATTATTTATATGTCTTATTATTAGGTTCTTATATCTTGTTTGACTTTCTGGTGCTCCTCTTGAGCTGGATAACTTGGCCAAAGAGTCAGCTTGGGAGTTTTCTCCCCTTGGTATTTGACGTATTGAAAAATCTTCTAAAATTTCCATAATTCCCAGTATCCTTTTAACATACTGATATAGTTTGTTATCCTTTGTTTGTTGTGTTAACTTAGGCTCGTTTACCAATAGTTGGGAACTACTAAAAATTTGGATCCATGGGATATTAGCTTGGTTTGCCAAGGTTAATACCGCAACCATAAATTCATATTCTGCCACATTATTCTTTGCGAGGAAGCCCAATTTCATGGAGTAGTGTGGTCGATTCCCATCAGGTGTTATAAGGACATATCCTGCTCTTGCACCTTGCTCATTAGATGCTTCATCGCTAAATAAATCTTTTTCCTTTTCGAAGTGTTTCTCAATATATCCAGTGCATTCGTTTACAAAATCAGTGAGGGCTTGGCCCTAAATAGAAATACATAGTATACTCAGTGTTATATTGACTTAGATCAATTCCCCATTTTATGAGTCTTACAGAGGTTTCTGACTTACTAAAAGCTTGCTTATGAGGTATGTTAGTTAGAACTTTTATCGAGTGAGCTTGGAAGTATGACTGTAGCTTTTTGGTGATTAAAATTAATCCGTAGGTCAGTTTCTCAATAATTGGATAATGAGTTTCGGCATATTTGAGCCTTTGGCTTAAAAAATAAATAGGGAGCTGAGTTCCGATTTCTTCTTTTACTAGCACTGAGCTAACCGCATGTTCAAATACTGCCATATAGAGATATAGGGTTTCACCATATTTTGGGTTTGACATTATATGAGGTTTTTCCAAATGGTCTTTTAACTCTTAGAATGCCCTTCGTCATTCTTCTCCCCATTCAAAGTTCTTCTTCTTCTTGATTACATCAAAAAATAGTATGCATTTATCAGTAGCTTTCGAAATGAATCTATACAAATCTGCCACCTTTCCATTGAGGCTACTTACATCTTTGCTTGTCTTAGGCTCAATTATTTCCCTTGTTGTTTTCATCTACTGCACCGGGATGGCCTCAATCCCTCGTTCACTTATGTTTTACCTAAAGAATTTCTTTGAATGGACCCCAAAATTGCATTTTGGGGATTTAAGTTCATTTGGTATTTTCTCATAACCATGAACATTTCCTCAAGATCCTATAGGTGGTTTTCCATTTCTAGTGACTTAACCAACATGACATGTACATAAACTTCCATATTTCTTATAATTTGACTGTATAACACTCTATTGATGAGCCTTTGGTATGTTCCTCTGACGTTCTTTAAACTAAAAGGCATGGCTCTATAGAAATATATTCCATTGTCAGAGATGAAACTTGTATGCTCCTCATTTGGCTTGAACATGGATGTATGATTGTATCCCGAATAGGCATCCATAAAAGACAATAACTTATGCCTACTTGTGGCATCTACCAGTTGATCAATCCTTGGTAAAGTGTAACATTCCTTCAGACAAGCCTTATTTAGATCTGTATAATCAACACACGTTCTCCACTTTCCATTGGAATTCTTTACCAACACAGGATTAGCTAACCACTTGGGGGTAAAGACTACTTAGATTAACTTATTCTCCAGTAATTTCTTTACTTCTTACTTTAGGCTTCAGACTAGACCTTCTCCTTTTTCTTTTGTCGTATGGGTGTTATACTCGGATCAATATTAAGCGAGTGACACAAAACCGAAGTCTCAATCCCCAACATTTCAGAGTGTCTACGTGAAAATATCCTTACTATTTTTTAGAAAGAAAACTAACTCATCCTTCACCTCTAGTTCCAAAATTTTATTCACTTTGATTGCTTTTCCTGGGTTAATGCAACCAATATTTATCTCTTCAATTTCTTCGAAGGGTTCAATCATTTTTACCTCTCGTTGACAATCTAAATCGGTTCTGATTTCTTCCTCGCCAATACTATTGACCTCTTGCTTCTTTCTCTTTTTATCCTTCGACTTACAATCATATTTTTTCGTTTTATTGATTGAATATTTTTACCTTTCTTACCTTTGCTTCGAGTTGTGTTTTGAAGCCCGTCATCCGAAGACTATATTTCAGTGGAGGCATCAAAATAAGCAAAATGTTCTTTCTTGTATTGATCAATCATTGCAAAATGCATCTTCCTCGAGCTAAATTACTCTCCTTTTATTATTCTCAACCTTTCTTTGTTATAAATTTAACCATTAAGTATCTAGAGGAGATGAAAGCGCCACTTCATCCCATGTTGTTCGTCTAAAGATGAAACAAACTGTAAAAGGATGGTTAGTCTAAGACTGCAAAGAGAGTTTCAAAAGTTCTGCAGCAAGAAGGGAGACCAAGTTGTCCCTTCAGCCTTAATTGATCGATAGCTATGGAACCTTTATTGTTAAACCTAAAGATTGGATCCGGGCTAGGTTTCAACTTGGATTCTGGGATGTTCATCTGGTTATAAACATGCTTAAAGATGACGTTGACGGTACTCCTAGTATCAATTAGAATTTTAGCTACCATGGATTGCCATATTTGGGTTGCGACCATCAACTAGTCGTTGTGGGGGAGGGGTGGTGAATGCCCTGTTGCAGCCCTTGCGGGGTTACCACTAAAGTATGCATGTGGATTCCTTTCCGGGGATGGTCCATCACCTTTTCTTGAATTAAAAATACCTCATCTCTAGCTTCCTTTATGTAGTGGTTCTTTGCTTTCTGGCAGCTCCCAGCGATACAAGGACCTCCATGAATTACATTAGTATAGTTGAGGGGAGGAGCCATTTCCAAAACATCTTCCCCCTCCACAACATTTCCTCTCCTTAGCAGCATTTATCATAGCTCCCACGTAGGGCTTATGGTATCCTATTACCTTAAGAGGCAATCTGTGCATTTCGGAAAATTCCTGCAGCTGCCCTTCTCGTACGAGCTTCCGGATGATACTAGCTTTGTACTTTTCATTCATTAGTATTATGGGCATTTGTTCTGCGATATATACAATAAGTATCACCCTTCTTAGCTTCTAAATTCGTTTGAGCCTTAAGTGGAATGGGGAAGTTTTCTTTTCCTTTCATTATAGAATAGATGAAGGAAATAGTTTTATCTAATGTCGCTGTATTGTTGTCAATAACCCCCCACGTGGTTCTTTCATAGTTTCAGTCAAAGCTAGGTTTAATTCCCTCTCTACAAACATACACTTTCATTTTAGCATGATAAATCTCGTCCATTCCTATAAATTTATCAACTCAAAAGTGAAACTCTTGCAAACTGTTAACTTCATTCACCATCATATCTTTCTAGGGTGGAGTGTTTTCCTGAAGCCCTGCATGGATGATTATCAACTTGGCATTGTCATTCATCCCCTTTGCCATCACAACTTCATCATTGAATATTTTTAAGTATTCTCCTAGGGGCTCCACTAAATGTTGCTTGATATTGGCAACCATCGTGTAGTGGACCGTGGGATCCTTTCGGACGTAGAGTTGGGAATCGAATTAATATGTGAACCACTTCCTGGAGTATATTTTCTTTTCTCGGTACCATTGATGCCAATTAGCGGCTTCACCTTGAAGTGTCACAAGGAATAATCAGCAATGAACTGCTCCAGAGGTAGTGTATAAGTCCATTTTTTTTATCAAAAGCCATTAAGTAATCAACAGGGTCTGTGGTTCCCTAATACATGATTGTTGGAAATTTTACTTGCAAAAAGGTAGCAGTAGACATAATCTTGTCGGTGAAGGGAGCAACCCTTTCATTTTCATTCACCTGAGCATCAAGGGCTCCCTTTACCTTGAAATTGAATGAGTTTTTAATAGCTTTCGCCATTAGATCTTTAATATAAGCATCATCACCATAATATTTATTTCTGTGAGGTTTATACCCATTAATGGTAGAACTTCCGGATTGCTCTTCCTTGTTCTCCAACTTTCCTTAATAGTCATCTTTTGCTTCCGGATCTTTTGGCCTTTTGAATTCATATGTGTTGTATATGACGTAGTTGTATACACAATTATATGATTTCTGTTTGATGATAACAACCAAATAAATATTATTTTAAATGTGTCCGTTACTGTACTGTACTATAAATACATCACAGACAGGAATATAATATTTATATTTAAATAGAATACGACTGTACAGACATTCATATATTCATACATTATTTTATTTAAATTGAATATTATATTTCAAACTTTCAAAAAGTACAACTATTTATAATCCACTATTTATATAGTCTTCATATGACATTGTACTTGTATTAAACTGAATACGATAAACAAATTTGCTTGAACACAAATTTCAGCACAATAAAATAATATTTTATTTCAAACAAATTTGTTTAATACAAACATCTGTACAATTCTGTTGTTACACAGCTTCTCACTATTACACTCTGTCTATACATCTCATATATATGTACAATCACTCATTTTATATTTTCATATCCATATACATTCACTGATACATTTACATTCACTGACCCTGTCTCTTAGTCTTCTATCTTCACAGCTTTCAGTCAGTCCAGTCTTCAAACCTATCATATACAGAAACACACACAGTATCTAGAACAAAAATAATATTCTAAATTCTAGCGAATATAATTTTTATTTTGAAAATTTATGTGCCTCAAAATTTCGGTGTGTTTCTCATCATTTTTCTGACTCGATTTTATTTATCAATTTATCCGACTGTGTCTAGAAAACTTGTGATATTCACAGTGATACACTATAAATACCACAACGCAGTCTGTGTATATACAAAATATTTCAGTGTAGGGACAGGAAATTTTTTCTAATGGCTGCATATACACACGTGTATATATATGCACGTGTGCACTGCCTCGCCAATCAGTGTGCAACTGAGGAGTAGCCATGTGGACCATCTCAACTCAGTGCATATGAATATGGTTGAGGTAGCACAACAGTAATGGCCGAGTAACCTTACAAGTCAAGACAGTACAAAATGGTTCAGTTGAATACATGTCGAGCCAAACAGAAATGTATAGATGCAGCAGTTACACAAAAGGAAAAATGGATGGTGCAGCTATAAAAGATCAAAGGATGGTTTCACAATCAATGTCAACATGCCCACATCATATACATGCAAACAAATGAAGGCAGATTGATTTCAATGACATGCCATCAAAACCAAATTCAGCAAGTTCAAAGGTGTCATGAATGTTCTAAATCAAGTATTCAAACAACAAAAGTGAACATAGTGGACATGGTGTAACTATGGTTCAACATAGACAGGCAGGACACAATACATGGTTCATGTGTGTACTAAATAATGTATGGAAGCCATGGTGGAGTAGTAATAGCAGTATGAACACAAGCATGCCACTCAAGCTCAACATGATCAACACATCTCAATATGGTCGAGCACAAGTCAGTTGACATAGCTAATGAATAAAGCATGGCAAAAAGTTTGTTTTTGGCAAGTGTGCATTCATATTGACAAATAACAGAGTCAATGTCAGTGTACACATTCAAATCAACACAGCAATCAAAGTGACAGTGCAGCAAGGTGCCATGAAGGTTCACAATGATGTTGAACAAGCAAAACATGATCAGCAGTTTTACAAAGCAAAATGATTGAAGAAACATTCATGGCAGCATAAATTTTAAGATTGAATTCATGGTGAAACATGCGTACAAGTATACATGAAAACATATACTTGAGTGCAACAGCTTTAGGAAGTGTAGTAAGGTGAAAGAGTACAACCAAGGTGAACTGCAAATTTGTTCGAGAATGGAGCAGTGTAATAAATGCAAGTGCTTATATGGTTCCAAGATTTCAGTAATCATATTGTGTAACAAGTTACCAATGCACATTCATCTAGTTTTTCACTAGTAAATATTTTCCAGTTTTGGATAGCATGTTATTGGAAAGCAATCAAGAAGCTGTTTTTTTAAGCAAACATTTTTGGGCAAGTGTGATTTCATTACTTACCACTTTTGGATCACTCTGGAATTTCATTCAACAAACAGATACATTTCCAGAATGGTGCATTCGAATATTAGAGCAATTAAGCAATAGGCAGAAATCATACAATTTTTATAGAGAATTATTTTGGCAAAAATAAAATACACATGTTTCCAGAAATGAGCACATGATGACCAAGCAAAGCCTTGGATATATGCCAAGAATTTCAAATGAGGAAATCAATCAAATTCTGGACTAGGTTCACATTTTAGTGCTGAGCAAGCCATTCGAGATTTTAGGGGACAATTTCAATTCATTCTTTCCAGTATTGAATAAGACAGTGCAGAATTTATGCGAGGGGCCACAATCGAGTTCAATATATCATATAATGTCATCGAGCCAATCAAGGAGTCTTTTTTAATTCAAAAATGTCAAAAAGGGAAATCGAGCTAAATCAGATCGAGTCATTTCTAATGAAATCAGGGTGTGTTAGGGTTTATTTTACCTTATAAAAACCCCACATACACCATTGGCAATATTATTGAAACCAAGCATCATAATTTCAAGTAAAGAATTAAATCCGAATTACTCACAATTTTTTAGGGTTTCGTTCAAGTGAGAGCTCAAGCAAATCGACATCAAAAAGCAAGCTACAAAGATGAGGGCCTTCAAAGACCAATAATCTAGAGCACTCTTATCATGTCGTTGATTCGATCTAAGGAAGAATGAAAAGTCCTAATTGACATTGCCGCCGTCATTTTTTCCAAAGAGGAAAGGGATCGTGCAAATGAAAAGAAGTGGTGCAACATTTTTGAGAAAGGGCCGGTCAACTTTCAAATAAAAGGTATAACCCTCTTTTTATTTCTAGGGTTTTTAAATCAAGGGTTTTTGTTCTTTATTTTGATTTTTTACATTTCATTTGTAAATCGTCTGAACAGTTGCTAGAGTCTGTAAAATCTAGGTTACTGGTTACGGGATTGTAATCAGGGAAAATATGATCTAGGGGATTAGATCAATCTAGGGTTTTGAGCATAGGATTAGTACAGGAGCAGGGAGTGCGAGTTTACATGGTCTTGTAAGCGGGATCTGTTCTATCACCTAGTAGAAACCTTAGGAATGTAGCAGTAGGCAGGTTTTTGCCGAAGCAGGTATCTCTGTGTGTTATTTCCTTTCTGCTTTTTATTTCTATTACATTTGGTGATCTGTTTATTATTTAATATCACGTCAGATGTTTAATTCATTGAAAAACTGTGATAAACCCTATTCACCCCCCTTCTAGGGTTAATCTAGATCCAACAAGTGGTATCGGAGCTGGTATTTTTGTTTAACTCTAGAGTAATGGTGATCTCTAGTTGTCAGTCCATAGAGAGTCAGTTCAGTCATATTCCATCTATTTTTAATGGTACAGGTTTTTTAAATTGGAAATTAGAAATGAAATCCTATTTAATATCTATTGATATTAAATGTTGGAATAGTATTATAAATGGGTATGATATTGTAAATAGGGTTGATATTGGATTTAATTTACGCGCTACTCATATTTTATATTCTTATATTGATGATGTACAATATAGCCTTATTTCCCTTTTTTTAACTGTGCAGGAAATCTGGCAGACTCTCAACGCACTATATGGAAAAACTGATAACTGCTCAAAACCCCAGAAAGTAAACTCAGCTTCATATTTGTTCTAAACAGGTTGTATAGATGGAAACTCAGATGGAGACTCAACATGAAATATTTCTTATAAAGATTTAACTCATCGTTTAAATGGTTTAACTGAATCTGTTGAGAATCTAAAATCTAAAAATAAACTTCTGAAATCTGAGAAGCTTGAGTTGATCTGCAAAATTAACTATTTGGAATCAAAACTTTCAAATATCATAAAATCAGAAAATTCTGATTGTGAAAATTGTTTGAAGTTAAAGTCTAATCTCGTTCATTTCAAAAATAACACTCAAAGCCTTAAAGAAGATATTCTGATTTTAAAAGATAAGGAGATTAAACTGAAAGGTGCAAACAATTTTTTACAAAGGAATTTGAAATTTTTAAGACTATAAAAAATTCCGAATATGAATTTGCCGAAAAAGGTACTTGTTGAAAGTTGAATCAATTCTGAATGAGCTAGAAAACGAGATTCAAAAATTCAAGAACTCTGAAAAACTTGAATCTGAAAAATGAAAATGTTTTGAATATGAAGTCTCTGAATCCAAAGCCAAAATAAAATCACTTGAAAATGAAAATTTTGTTTTGAAACAACATGATGCTGAAAGAAAGATCACTAACAATCAATGTTCAGATTTAATGAAAGATAATTGTTGTAATGATATGGATTTCGCCTGGACCTAATCGATCGCTAAATCGACAAAGACCGTTCGAATCTCGCATACGCTAACTCTGGGCATACAACACATCAGAACAAATAACAGAAGACTTTTATAAACATCATAACAATGTTACATCAGAGTACAAAATATCAGAGTATATCGAAATATAATCAATACAGCGGAAGATGATTTTACAAAAATGTAATACAATGCACAGCGGAAATATAAAATAACACAGCGGAAGATGATAAATGCACTGGACACAGCTTTAAGCTTCAATCCAGAAACCTGCTCAAAATAAATATCTGCAAAACAAGCTACTTGACTGCTCGTGTGGAAAATAGGGGCACCCGAGTTTGCAAAGTGAAACAAAGTACGAGTCAGTCATGGGACTGGTGTGAGAAACTCTACAGTTAAAATTTACGTATCAAAATGATAAGGCAAATCACAGGACCACGCCGCTAACGCGGAACGGGTTTACCCCCATGAATGCCAATGTATAAACAACAATCAGGTATATAGAGATTTGCATATACGTCTGATCCACGTGTATTGAAGCCTCAAATAAATATTATTTTTATCACATATATGAAGTGTTAAAAATAGACATGAGTTGAAATATATTTTTGTTCGCCGAAAATATTATTTTTATCTTGTATGTGAAGTAATAAAAATAGTCATACTTGAAATGAATTCTAGTTTGCTAAAATTAACATTTTTAACATGTATACAAGCTATTAACAATAGTCATACCTTGAAATAAATACTAGTTCGCTAAAATTATCATTTTTAGCATATATATGGAATATATAAAATTGTCATATAATGAAAATATTATTAGTTCGCTAATAATATTATTTTTAGCTTATATATGTGTTGTGTAAAATTATATATGCAGTGTATGAATATATAAAAGCGTTGAATGAATATATATATATATAGGCGTTGTATGAAAATATACATATACAATATATCGAACAGGTCATAGCAAGGAGGCTAGAGAAAAGGAATAAAATTGTATCCCGACATATAGGTACATATTTACTGTTTTGTTTGGGTATGATGATTTTATGAGCCGATTGGCTATTTCTTTTTCTTTTTGGGTTAGAGAGGCCTGTATGGCGATTTCGGGATTTTCCCGGTGCTCCCGTACAGGGGTGGTTATGGTGAATTTTTTTGAAAATTTAGGGTGTTAGCCAAATTTTTGAAAAATTAGAAAGTTCTTAGAAACTGAAAAGTTGAAGAACTTGAGCCATAATAGAAATTGAAATCATTTTCAAACGAATTAAAAACGATTTATAAAATATATTTTAAATGGAGATCGATAAAATATAATATATATAATATATGGCCTGAATAGAACGCACCGTGCAGCTACCATTCGAAAATTTCGACCATTGACTTCAAATTGACGTTCCGGGAGATCCGATCATCGGATTCTCCTAAAACCGGAACCGTTGGGTTCGTATCTAAAAGAGCTTTCTAACGAATATGAGAAATTCGAAATCTAACGGTTGGATTTGGAATTATGTCCAAATCAAAATAGGAAAAGGTCGTTGTAAGTGTAGTTCGATGACCATTTATGGAAATTGAGTGAAAGGGCCTTGATAAAATTATTAAAAATATCGGTAATTTGTGTAAAATCATAATAAATGATTTGGAAAGAATTAGGATGAAAATTTCCATATTTGGAAAGATAAAAATATATTTTTATCGAAATGAACTAGTTACTAGCTAGAATTATGATCTGATTATTTTTAAATAAATAGTTTGGATTGAGAAATGGTTTTAATATAACCAGAAATTTCCAATGAATATATTGGAATGGTTTGGAATGGAAATAATATCTGGAATATTTCGATATTGGATTCCGTGATTATACGGATATTGTGATGGGAATTTGGAAGATATCGATATTGTTATTCCCGATATGATGTCTGTTGGTTTCAGGATTTGATGTTGAATATAAGTCGATACTAACTCTATTCAAAACCTTATATTTAATGTAAAATTGGATTGATTGATTGTTTGGATTGTGCTCGACCAGTTTATGAGCAAAATATTCTTTTACATTTAGCATTGGGTTGGGTAAAAATATCTTTGTGCTAACACCCTGTGAAACACTTCACGATTTGACGATAAGGTGTTTAGCGATGTTGAGTTCATTTCAAATTTAATGAATTATTTTGAAATGGTGTTTTTCTTAAGTGACAAGAAATATATTCCCGATTTTGGACAGGGAATGTTTTATAAAATAGAAAGGATTTCGAGGCCTATACTCGATGATTTCTAAAATGATTTGGAAATGTATTATGTTTTACATTGTGGTTCAACACATAACCGATTAGTTGTTATTGATAATATATCTGTTTGGTGGTAGAGAATTTATTATCTTGCTTAACACCCTTCTTTGAGATGTACGAGCTCAAAGGTTATGTGACTAATAGTGACTAATCATATGTGCGAACTGCTAATGTGAAGTACTATATTATGAAAGTACTTGTGATTATTATGTTATGAAATGATTTTCCCTACTTCGGGATATGAAATGATTTGGTATGTGGCTAAAGATTTGGTAACCCAGTCTACTAAAAGTATGGGTGGGATCCAGTGCCTTAGGGTGAGTGGTCGGTGTAGCCTTCTCCATGCATGGGAGGTGCATATATATATATATCGAGTTGCTTAGTTACGTGCCCTTTGCCTTGTCTGAGGGGAGCCCGATATTTGGTTGCATACTTGGTTGTATGCATTGTTATGTTTTGGAATTCATATTTCCAAATGATTTGATTTGAGATCCCGAAGTGAAATCTACTTTGATATAAAAGCTAGATATGTATTTCAAATGATTTGAAATAGAAATCTGGAAATAAAGTCCAAAGGAATAATTTCTGTAAATTAAATTGGATTTGGAAAATCTAAGTGTGGCGATTAATCTAAATGGGTAGATTAGGATATCACATGTTGATTGATGCATAGTAGATCCATATATCTATATTGATTATTGTTTATACACTAGCATTCATGCGGGTAAACCCGTTCCGCGTTAGCGGCGTGGTCCCGTGATTTGCCTTATCATTTTGATAAGTTTATTTTAACTGTAGAGTTTCTCACACCAGTCCCATGACCGACCTGTAGTTTGTTTTTCCCTTGCAAACTCGGGTGCCCCTATTTTCCACATGGGCAGTTGAGTGGTTTATTTTGCAGATATATAAGCAGGATTCTGGATCGAAGCTTAAAGCTATGTCCAGAGCATTGTTAGTCTTCCGCTGTGTAGTTTATTTGTTTCCGCTGCATTGTATTACATTTACTGTAAATTAATCTTTCACTATATTATATTTCGATATACTCTGATATTCTGTACTCTGATGTAACATTATTATGATGTTTATAAAAGTCTTCTGTTATTTGTTTTGATGTGTTGTATGCCCAGAGTTAGCGTATGTGGGATTCAAACGGTCTTGGTCGGTTAGCGATCGATTAGGTCCGGGCGAAATCCGTATCGTTACAATTGTGATCTTAAATCCAAAATTCAACGATTGGAATCAGCTTTGGAAAAAATCTCTAAGAGGGAAAAATTGTTTAATATGTTCTTATATAACCAAATTTTTGTTGGAAATAAACATGGCCTTAGATTTGGGATAAATATTTTTGAAAAGATGAATTCAAATGATTTTAAAAATCCTTCAAACTGTCTTAAAAAGAACCGATATGGAAATTCAAACTTTGATAATCGCAAAGGATTTTTGAATCATAAACGTGATGTGAATTTGTGTTATAATAATCCATTTGAACAATTCTGGACTCCAAAAAGAAATCAAACAAACTTCATGAAATTCAAAAAGATTTGGGTCCCGAAGGGTACAAAGGTAGATTCGAATGGATTGTTATATAAACAAGTTTGGGTCATATAAATACATTTGTGAGTGGTTTAACAAATTTTGTTAGATCATTCAATCCCTTCAACTGCTAGGTACCGAAGAAGGCTGAGGAACTGCATTGGTAAACAAAATCTGGATTTAAACTGCCTCATATCTCTGAATCATTCATAGTTCCTTAGCCAAATTAGCTGAGTTAGAGATTCATTTGCTTCCATGGATTTCAGGTATATCTCTATATTCATTCCTTTGTATATTCTCTGTTTTTTTTCTATTTTTCTTATTCCCATTCTTTTTTTTCTGATTTGATTTGTCAATGTAATATTTTTCTGTTTCTTTCTTCTTGGGCTTCATTAACTTCCAATTGCAGTATTCATTGTCTTCTGGAAATTCACATTATTTGAATAGAACTCTATTGTTTTTTAAACTTTCCAAATCTTGAATTTTAAATTTGTAAATATCTGCAATTGTTTTGAAGTTTATTTTCTGATTTCTGAATTCATAACAGTGTTGATGTATTCTTGCCATATCTTGAACACTGTTAATTTGAATTCTAAATTTTTGAAGATCTGAAAAACAATTGAAATTTCACACAAACCTGCTGTTTTGAGTTCCTTCTTATTCATTTTAGAAAACCTTGAAATAATATCCTCATTACAACACACTGTTATTTATCAATTGTGACAATTTCATTGATTTTCAGATTGGCTTAAATTTTTTGAATTGTCTTGAATCAGTGATACATCATGAAATTCATCTTTATTCATGATTAATGTGATTGAAATTAGTTTTTGTTTGAAATCATTTGAAATTTTTGATATTTTGAATATCACAAACACTTAAATTTGAAATTATCAATCTTGTGTGAATAATTCATTATATCTCAAACTTGACCAAGTGATTTCAAATAAATTATTTTTATCATGAATGCCTCTTAAACTTGATGTAAATGATCTGAAATTTCTCGTGTACTTGTCAGAAATAATTTTGGAAAAATTCTTTGAAAAAATGGTCTTAAATCTCTATATTATTTCATGGTTATTTGATTTAAATATTTGTTTGTTTAAAATCATTTGAAATTATTAATTTATTGAATCTCACACATATATTGAATCTAAAATTAATAATCTAGCGTGATTAATTCACTGAATCTTGAGAGTTCCATATTCCTCAAATGATTTCAAACAAATGGTATTTTTAATCATTGGATCATGAATCAACTTATGTGACCATCATCATGATAAGTCTGATTTGAAACTATTTCTTATGCTGCTCTGATATTGTTTTGAAAATATTTTGGAAATTGCTTGTTTATGATCCGGTTGCTGCTCTGAAACTGTTTTTCAAATGACAGCTTGTTCTCGTATGTAGTTCTGATGAATGTGCCAAATTTGTTGATCTTGTCTGGTTGGGCTTTGTGATTAAAATTTGTTAATAAGGACACCAATTGGTATCAGATGTGCTGAAATTTTGTTGTATATATTTTAATCCCTCTTGTCCTGTATAGCTCTTCATATTCCTCTTGTAATTGATTTTCAATTTTAAGATTATTTATTGATTATTCATTCAGAAATTGAAATCAATATCCAAATTGGACTGTATTTATAATACATCAAAATTATTACTAGATTTTGAAATTATGATGAATTGTGACTGCAGTATATTTCACAACAAGAGGAAATTTTATTTAGATTTTCATGATGGTTGAACATTTATTATAATATCTTTGAATTGGCAATTATTTCACGACCATCTCCTTTATCTATCATCATTCTGCCATCCATGATTTGTTGATTGATAACTATTGGGATTTAAGATTATTTGATTTTGTCACATAAAATTGAATTATTAATTATAGTCCAAACCCGTCACTGTTTTTCAACTTCATTTTTGTAAAATCTTTTGAAAATAATAGAAATTCATATTTTTATAACTCTCCCCATTTTTATAAATTTCATCGTAAATCCATCATTCTCTATAATGTGAACTAAGACACCAGTTCTCAGTTCATTATGATTTTTGTTTGGCTGATTGAGATTTGTGATGAACGTTCTTCCTCTTAAGCTGATATTATATTTATTAGTTGTAACGACCCAGAAAATCTGAACCAATTAAATTTTTTTAAATTGGCTAAAATAATGGATTTTAAATATTTAAAACAAATATTTTCAATAATAGAGATGAAAACTGAGTTTGAATTGACAATTGAAAACGAATATAATTAATTATAATTATAAACAAGGCCCGAAATGGCGCTGCAGTTTCAAAAATTGGATTCAAACTTTGTCGGACTGTACTGGGTGCAAAACAATCCGGATTTTAGTGAAACGAAAAATATTTAAATCTGTTAGTGAATACCTTTCTAACGAATCTGAAAAATCGAATTTTCATAGCGGAAAGCAAAAGTTATGGCCGAATGAATTTTCAGAACGGTCGCTATGGAATTTATATAGCCCGTGAAATTGGCCATTTTGCATACGACCTCGGAATTCGACGAAACCACTTTTGTTGGATCCGGGATGTGTTTTGGTCAATTACAGTTAAATTGGATCGACCAAAAATGGGCCTTTTTGCAAACGGTCTCAGAATTCAACGAAACTAGTTTTGTTGGGACCGTATCGTCAAAACATAGCTAGATTTATTTTTCTGGAATTTTTCGAATCAGTTTGTGACCCTGACAAATTGAAATGTTCGTTCAAATTAAATATTGAATATTTTATATTTTAATTTGAAGGAAAACTGACTGAAACAGTCGAATGAGCCTTCGAAACATATCCCATTGTGTTCGGAATGGGGGTAAAACGCTAGGGACGACAGTCGTTGGATTTGAATTGGTGTTCGTCTGTATAAGGGGTATTTTAGAGATTTTAAAAATTATAAAATAAAATAAAAAAAATCCTATTGGCCCATTTAAATTTCTCTCTCCCCGTTTTCTCTTTCTCCCTCTCCCGATCGACGGTGAAACCGTGCTCCCTCCTTCTCTCCTCCTTTTCTCCGCAACCACACAACTAAATCGAGCGCCACCACCACCATTTAAAGCTCTTGATCCCCTCTTTAAATCCATACCCGAACCACCCATCATCGTCACGTCCTTCGCCTGAATCACCTCCGCAAAGTGCCGCCGCTCTCACCCCGATTGCTCCGCCACCACTGCGCCGAGTTCGCCAGAATTCAGGGAGGAGGAGCGCCTCTCGTAGACGCTTCACGTGGCAGGGTCTGATTGAGCTACAACATCTTCGTTTTGGTGAAAAGATCAAACCTAGTTTTGAATAAACTGTGAAGGTATACGGCTGTTAATTATTTAACAGATTTCGACAGTTTAAAACCGTTGCAAACTTTGAAAAATCATATCTTTTTGCTTCGTTAACGAAATTCGATGAAACAGGAAACATCGTGACCTTGTGGACGCCTTCTACCTTCTAAAAGAGACCGCATATTTTTCTGAGCCTTCTGCTATTTTTGGTGGAGTGGAACCCAATGTGAGATTTCTAAATTATAAACAATATGGAAAACGACGATGTATAAATTATATAGTCGATGTATGAGTTATAAGCATTGTACACCTCATGTATAAGCGTTGTATAAGTCGTATGTTCGATGTATAAGTTATATATGCGTTGTAAAAATTATATATGTGTTGAAATAAAAGTGAATTGCTATATATAAATATATATATATATATATATATATATATATATATATATATATATATATATATATATATATATATATATATATATACGCCCCTCGTCCACAAACCATGGACGATATTTATTGATTGTGATTGGTGTGAAATTGATTGATAGCGAATGGTTGTTTGGGATTGTTTGTGGTTGATATTGATTGATAGTGGTTGAAAAATACCCATTTGTGGTTGAGAAATATTTGGTTGAAACCACATAGGATTAGTTTGTGGAAATGAAATAAATATATACATGTCGCCTGCGTGCGAACTAGATGCATGATCCCCATTGTCAAAAACCGCGAGGTTTTAAGGTAGAACGAGGAGCCGTACTAGGGACGGTCTCGGTTTTAACTACCCTGCCGTTATGCTGTCGAAATTTTGAATAATATTCATGTGTTTGAATTATTTTCATTTGCTGAAACTATATTTATTCATTGAATAGAAAACCTTCATGTGTTGAATCGATATTCATTCGTTAATTAGAAATTCATGTGTTGAATGGTATTCGTGTTTTAAATATAAAAATCACATTTTTATCTATATATAGAAACTGTAGAAAACCTTCATGTGTTGAATCGATATTCATTCGTTGATTAGAAATTCATGTGTTGAATGGTATTCGTGTTTCAAATATAAAAATCACATTTTTATCTATATATAGAAACTATAGAAAACCTTCATGTGTTGAATCGATATTCATTCGTTGATTTGAAATTCATGTGTTGAATGGTATTCATGTTTTGAAATAAATTGTTTTATAATAAAAATCCTATTTTTATCACCTATGTAAACTATATAAAATAATAGTGTTCTGAAATGAATTGTTTTACAATAAAAATCACATTTTTATCATATACATGAATTGTTGAAATGTGAAGTGTTAAAAATAGCCACTCGTTCAAATAAACATATATGAGTTGAAATATTCATTAATTAGCTAATGATATGATTTTTGCCTATACATGCAACATTAGAATGAATGGTGTTTTTAAACCAAAAGGAATCAAATATGAAGTTGAATAGAAAATGATAAATGATAAGAACTATATATATGTGCATGCATATTTATTGAACAGGTTATAGCAAAGGGGCTAGAGAAGAGGAATAAAATTTTGTGCCCGACAAATAGGTATACATTTACTGTTTTGTTTGGGTGATGATTTTATGAGCCTATTGGCTAGCCGCTTGGCTTTTTATTTTTCTTTTTGACATGAGACGCCCGTGTGGCTATTTGGGAATTTTCCCAGCCCCTCCCGTACAAAGGAGGTTATGGCGAAATTTTCCAAAATTTTAAGGCGTTAGTGAAATATTTGAAGTAAAAACGGTATTGATATTTTTGAATGAACTATATTTAAATATATAAATATAAATATAATTAAAACGAAACGTGGCCATGCAGTTTGTGTTTTGAAACCGTGATTTCAAACAACTAGTGCGGGAAATCCGACCATTGGATTTTCCCGAAACCGCAACCGTCGGGTTCGCCTTGGAAATATCTTTCCAACGGCACCAACCTTGTAAAAATCCAACGGTTGGATTGTCTGGAATGTTAAATTCAAATCTGAAGAAAAACAGCGCCAGAAACGATTATATATATATATATATGTATATATATAAATATAATTATATTTAATCGAATAACGACGCTGCAGTTCGTATTTTGAAATCGAAACTTCAAACGATTGTACCGGGAGATCCGACCGTCGGATTTTCCCGAAACTGGAACCGTTGGATTCATTTTGAAAGGACCTTTCTAATGATGTAAATTGTGTGAAGATCCAACGGTTAGATTTCCAGATATGTGTAAAACAAATATGAAGAAAAACAGCGCCATGACCGCGTTATGGCCCAAAGCGTCGTTTTGAATAAATTGGCTATTTTAAAATAAATAAAAATAGCGATTAATCGTTATAAAATATCACAAACGATATGGAATGGAAATAAACTAAATTTGCTTGATTTATGTGGCTTTTGATGGTTGAATGTGTTTGGTGTGCAAATTACATTAAAGAACAAAATTGGTGTTGTCGAATAATTTAACCATTGAAATAAATTGATTTGAAATTCTAAATGCACGTGAATTATTCGAAAAGGCCGAGTTAATTCTCATTTTAAATAATTGACCAATGATTGAAAGTCGAAGATGAAGACGGTGGTCGAAGACCGGAGATCTTCACCTCGTTTGGATGGTAACCAAGGTCCTGATTGGGAGGCATCCCGAAATATGGATAATGAGTGGTGATCGTCCAGACGTACGTGGTGATCGATGGGTTTGCGAGGTATTTAGTGCCTCCAGTTCCGTTAATACCCAGAACGGACTTGTAAATGGACTATGTGTCTGACATTGGATTTTATTCTGTGTTGATTGATCTCTGTTAAATATACATCTGTTTGGCGGCGGAGAATTTATTCTTTTGCTTAACGCCCTTCTCTGAAACGCACGAGCTCAGAGGTTGTATACCGATGGACATCAGTCGCATGGCATGAATTGCTTGTGTGGCATGCTAAGATGCAGTGATCAGGGCTTCTGTTGAAAAGCAAAGTCTTGTGGTGATGATCAAAGCACCGCCTGTGTGGCATAGCTTTGTGTATAACGTGAATTCGCGAGCCTCACACCCCGGTATGAACCTAAAACGGGAGAAGGACCTCAGGGAGGGCATGCGTTTCTTTCTAGCTAGGGTGGTGTCAGTGACCTACCAGCCCTGACATTTATATACTTTTCACCTGTGTGGTTGTTGCTGTTACGAGGCGCCTCGGTTAGATCAGACGATCCGGGTCCGATGGAGCCATTCGTTGGCTCATTTACACCCCAAAGGGTAGGGAAACGCAGTGTTCAGGAATTTTAATCCACATCGGTGGACCGGCCCTGACGATCCTAGGGCCCACCTGAGTCTTGGTCCTGAGGGGCGGGCTAGAGCGTCTCGAATTCGGTAAGGACTATCTTTTGCCTTGGTTCATGACGGAAATCCAATTTCCAAATACGTGACGATGCGGTTTCAATTGTATATATATAGTTGGCGACATAGTGGCATGGGACGCTCATGTCGCCTATGATTGATAGTTATGATTTGAAATTGTTTTCAAAACATATAGACACTAGCAATAATATCAAATGCCTTTGTTTTATTCGTATCAAGCATATTTTGGCCGTTATAAGGTAAAAACTCTATCCTCCGGTTTGCGTTGCATTGTGTGATGGGAACTGAGTCTTATACCGGCTTCATTTTTATAAAAGGCATAGCGATGTTTTAAAAGAAAGATTTGTTTTAAAGCACTGGCAATCCAATGGAGTAAACCCGTTCCACGAAAGTGGCGTGGTCTTGTGATTAGCCATATTATATATGTGTTGAATGGATTTCTCATACCAGTCCCATGACTGACTCGTAGTTTGTTTCACTTTCAAACTCGGGTGCCCCTTTTTCTACACGGGCAGCCTTGTATTCAGGTTTAGCTGGTTCTTTCTGGATAGCTGGAGCTGAAGATGGATTCTATCATTTATCTCTTTTTATGCTGTTCAGCTCCTATTGTACATATTTTGTTTACTTCCACTGTAGACATTTATGTATATCTGAACTGTATTTGTACTAAGTAAGATCCTGCATACTGTGTAACTCTGATGATTACTTTTATCCAGTATATTCTATTGTTCATTATCTGGTGTATTTACTTAATTTTGTTCTGCTTTTATCTGTCTCTGTGTTATATTCCAAGGATAACCCTTGTCTCCGTCAGAACGGGATTTGGGGTCGTCACACCGTGGTATCAGAGCTTTGGTTAAGCTTAGTTCTGGAATATAACATTTGAACGAACTCGTCAGAAATAGAACCAGTAGTGTTCTAGGATGGGTAACTCTATACAGATAGGATCAACAATATCCTAGTATGACTAAAGCAGAATGAAATTACACCTCGATAGACACATTTACATTTGAAGTATATGTTTCTATGTTTAAAATTATCTTTTCAGTGACCTGACACTTGATCTGCTATTTGCAGAAGTACTAGAAAAATGAGTGTCAGAAACAGGAGAAATACAGAACCCGATCTAGAGGCTCTATAAAAGAGATATCGAAATCTGAATGGAGCACAGTTCTCAGGCAATGAATCTATTATTCAAACTCAAGCTTGGGTGAGCTCTGCAGAAAGAATATTTGAGCGTTTCCAGCAGAGGGATGACCAGAAAAGGTTAGTAGCATCTTGGGCGCTCAAAGAAGAAGCTTTAATCTGGTGGGAAGCAATCATCAAAGATAATCCAGAAGATGATATCACCTGGGACAGATTCAAAGTGATTTTCCTAGAAAGATTTACTCCCCCTGAAGCGACGGAGCGACTATGTGATGAATTTTCTTATCTAATACAAGGTGATATGACCATCCCAGAATATCATAAGAAATTCAACGAACTTGCTCACTTTGCCCCTCATCTGATTCAAGATCCAAAGAGGAAAAATCTGAGATTTATTCATGGCCTGCAAAGGAGATATCAAAATAGTGTAATGAGGAATGTGAAGCTTCCTTTTTCAGAAATGATATACATGGCTTATCAGTATGAAGATCTCCAAAAGAAAGGAATGTTACGCGACGAAGAAGAAGTATGTTCTAGTGACAAAGAAGAGTCGGAAACTGATATTCCTGAAGCCAGTACAAGGTCGGAGGTCAATAAGAAACCCAGTGCCAAGAGAAAAAGGGCCAGATCAGGGAGAGAACCAACAACGACCGCCACGTGCTCAAGCTGCAATAGAAAGGGACATTTGGCGATAAGTTGCAGATCTTGGAACAAACGAAGAAAGAGTGGATTTGAACCCAGTAAGAAGGTTCCTGAAGGCAGAGGATGCCATAAGTGCCATCAGGCTAGGCATATTGCAAAAAACTGCCCGCTATCTCAGAAATCTGAAACAGTACAGGTAAATGAAGTAGCAGAAACTTCCGAGCCCTCAGCTAGTCAAGAAAGGGCGGATGTTTTAGAAGGAACGCTTACTGTCCAAAACATTCCAGTCAAAGTACTGTTTGACACAGGCGCGTCACGAAGTTTCATTGCCAAAGATGCAGCTAAGAAACTGGATTTGAATTTGAAAAAGCTGAAGGAACCAATGACTGTCCAGAATCCGGTTGGGGGTCCCATAGAACTCAGTTGGATTTGCGGAGTGCCGGTTTCTTTCTCTCGTTATCGGTTTCCTACCATCGCAGTCGTCATGAATTTTAAAGAGTTTGATCTTATTTTGGGGTTAGACTGGTTGACCAAATATGAAGCTGAAGTTAAATGCGCCGACAGAGTCGTAAAGGCGAAGATTAAATCAGGTGATTATATAACCATTCCCTGTGAAGGTCAGAATGCTAATAGAAAAGACTTCTGGGCAGCTCTAAATGTTTCTCCAGCCCAAATGGAAAATATCCCTGAAGTTGCTGAGAATATTCCTGACCTCATCAAAGACATTCCTGTCGTCGAGAACTATGCGGATGTGTTTGAGGAAGTTGTTCGCTTACCTCCGCAGAGAGAAATAGATTTCAAGATTGCTTTAATTCCCAATGCAAGGCCAGTAGTTCACGCTATTCGAAGAATGTCCTTGAAAGAGAAGGAGGAATTAGACAATCAAACACGACAGCTAGTATGGAAAGGTCTGATCAGGCCTAGTTTCTCTGATTGGGGTGCAACAGTGGTATTTGTCCCAAAATCTGACGGTACTCTACGGCTATGCGTGGACTATCATGATCTGAATAAGCAGACAATAAAGAACAAGTATCCATTGCCGCGGATTGATGATTTGTTGGATCGATTAAATGGAGCACAAGTATTCTCAAGAATGGACCTAGCTACAGGCTTCCGTCAACTTCGAATTGCCTAAGAGTGTGTTCCAATGACAGCGTTCAGAGGCCCCGACTTATTCTACGAGTGGTTAGTAATGTCGTTCGGCTTATGTAACGCTCCAGCTTACTTCGTCAATCTGATGAATAGAGTGTTCAGAGGGGTTTTGAATAAATTTGTTCTGGTTTTTATTGACGATATTCTAATCTTCTCTAAATCAAAGGCCGAACATGAAAAGCATCTGGAACAGGTTCTAGAAATTCTGAGACGGAATGTACTAAAAGCCAAATTTTCCAAATGTATCTTCTGGCAAGATGAAGTAAAATTTCTGGGCCACGTAGTATCGAAAGAAGGAATCGCTGTGGATCCAAGCAAAATCACGGCCATTCAGAACTGGAAACAGCCCCGTACCCCCACTGAAGTCCGCAGTTTTCTCGGATTGGCTAGCTATTACCGAAAGTTCGTTAAAGACTTTTCGAAGATATCTAGTCACTTAACGAAGCTTACAAAGAAGCATTCTAAATTCAAATGGACTCCAGAAAGTGAGGAGGCTTTTGAAGAGCTAAAGTTAAGACTAACGACTGCTCCAGTGTTAACCATCATCGATGGCAACCAGGATTTAAAGGTCTGGACTGATGCTTCCAGAGAAGGCCTTGGCGCAGTGTTAATGCAAAGAGGCCAAGTGATTGCTTATGCTAGCCGTCAATTGAAGCCGCACGAGAAAAACTACGTAACTCATGATCTTGAGTTATTGGCTATTGTGTTCGCTTTGAAAATCTGGAGACACTATCTTCTGGGCGAGAGATTTGAACTGTTTACAGATCACCAGTCGTTAAAGTATTTGTTCACTCAGAAAGACTTGAATTTGAGGTAGCAACGTTGGCTGGAGTTTCTTGCAGCATGTGATTTTGAAATTCTATACACTCCAGGGAAAGCAAATGTCGTGGCCGATGCGTTAAGCCGAAAGAATGAAATGATCGCCAGTTTCATCATTGCGACTTCGTTGATTGACAAGATATCGGCTCTCCAAGAAGACGACCAATTTATCAAAGGAATGAGTCAGCGAATTCGTGAAGGCAATGCTTCGAATTTCCAGCTAGACAGCGAAGGGATTCTGAGGTTAGAAGGGCGAATTTGCGTTCCAGAGATTCCTGAACTCAGAAGAGATGTGCTTGATGAATGTCACAAATCTAAGCTCAGTATCCACCCAGGTGTGAATAAAATGTATAACGATATTAAACGCACATTCTGGTGGAAGTCGTTAAAAAGAGACATCTCGATATATGTTAGCCGATGCCCTACTTGCCAACTAGTCAAGAGCGACCAACAGAAACTAGCTGGATTGTTACAACCGCTAGAAGTTCCTGGTTGGAAGTGGGAACATATTTCTATGGATTTCATTGATGGTCTGCCCAGAACCAGAAAAGGGAATGACAGTATTTGGGTGATCGTAGATCGCTTCACGAAGACCGCCCATTTCATACCTGTCAGATCAAACAGAACTGCTCAGAGTCTGGCGCAGATATACTTCAGGGAAATAGTTAGATTACATGGAGTGCCGCTCAGTATAGTCAGTGATAGAGATACAATATTCACTAGCAAATTCTGGGAAGCATTTCAAGTTGAGCTGGGAACGAAGTTGAACTTGAGCACCGCTTATCATCCTCAGACAGACGGTCAGACTGAGAGGGTGAATCGTATTTTAGAAGATCTATTGCGGGCTTGTGTTATAGATTTCGGTGGATCATGGGAAGACCATCTGCATTTGGCTGAATTCTCATATAACAACAGCTACCAGGCGAGCCTGACAATGTCGCCATTCGAAGCATTGTATGGTAGACCGTACCGATCTCCTGCTTGTTGGGTCGAACCCGGAAATAGACTTGTGTTGGGTCCTGATATGATCCGAGAAGCTGCCGACAAAGTCGATTTTATTAAGAAGCGGTTACTCGCCGCTCAAGCCGACAAAAGAGCTATGCCGATAGAAGAAGAAGAGATATATCCTTTGCAGTTGGCGACTATGTATATTTGAAAGTATCGCCGATGAGAGGAGTTATCCGGTTCGGTAAAACTGGAAAGTTGGCGCCCAAATTCATTTGTCCGTTTCCTATTCTAGAACGGATCGGAACTCTCGCTTATAAAGTCAAATTACCTGACTGGTTGCCTGGAGTTCATGATGTATTTCATATATCTCAACTTCGAAAGCACGTTCATGATCCAGACTTGATCATGGAAGAGGCAGCTCAGCGAGATATTGAAATTACTCCAGAACTAGCTGTGAGGAGAGAGCCGCTAAAAATCATCGGTAAAGAAACCAAAGAACCGAGGAACAAGAAGGTTCACTTAGTCAATGTGCAATGGAGTGGAGATCCACGAGATTGTACTTGGGAAACTGAGGAGAGCATTCAGCAAGCTTATCCTAGATGCCGAGTGGATATCTCTGATTAACTCTGGTGCAAGGTACATTTACCCTACTTTGCATTACCATTTAATTCTCTACTCTGTTGTCATTTTCTTTCCATGGATGTGCACTTTTAAATTCTATAATCTGAATGATTTTAAAAAGAGTATAGAAGTTGATCAGTATATTTTTGAAAGGTTAAAACGATTTGATTGTTGGTAGTGTTGTGTGATCGTAGATTTATCAAACCACTTTCGACTTTGTTCCTTTTCGGGGACGAAAAGTTTTAAGTGGGGGAGATTGTAACGACCCAGAAAATCTGAACTAATTTAAAAAATTTTAATTGGCTAAAATAATGAATTTTAAATATTTAAAATAAATATTTTCAATAATATAGATGAAAACTGAGTTTGAATCGACAATTGAAAACGAATATAATTAATTATAATTATAAACAAAGCCCGAAATGGCGCTGTAGTTTCAAAAATTGGATTCAAACTTTGTCGGACTGTACCGGGTGCAAAACAATCAGGATTTTAGTGAAACCAAAAATATTTAAATCTGTTAGTGAATACCTTTCTAACGAATCTAAAAAATCGAATTTTCATAGCGGAAAGCAAAAGTTATGGCCGAATGAATTTTCAGAACGGTCGCTATGGAATTTATATAGCCCGTGAAATTGGCCATTTTGCATACGACCTCGGAATTCGACGAAACCACTTTTGTTGGATCCAGGATGTGAAGTTATTGCTAGGTTTCAAATTTCATAATTTTTGAAGCTAGTATGTGAGCGTGGAAAAAGAAAATGTGTTTTGGTCAATTATAGTTAAATTGGATCGACCAAAAATGGGCCTTTTTGCAAAAAGTCTCAGAATTCGACGAAACTAGTTTTGTTGGGACCGTATCGTCAAAACATAGCTAGATTTATTTTTCTGGAATTTTTCGAATCAGTTTGTGACCCTGGCAAATTGAAATGTTCGTTCAAATTAAATATTGAATATTTTATATTTTAATTTGAAGGAAAACTGACTGAAACAGTCGAATGGGCCTTCGAAACATATCCCATTGTGTTCGGAATGGGGGTAAAATGCTAGGGACGACAGTCGTTGGGTTTGAATTGGTGTTCGTCTGTATAAGGGGTATTTTAGAGATTTTAAAAATTATAAAATAAAATAAAAAATCCTATTGGCCCATTTAAATTTCTCTCTCCCCGTTTTCTCTTTCTCCCTCTCCCGATCGACGGTGAAACTGTGCTCCCTCCTTCTCTCCTCCTTTTCTCCGCAACCACTCAACTAAATCGAGCGCCACCACCACCATTTCAAAGCTCTTGAT
This sequence comes from Allium sativum, assembly GCA_030737875.1. Lineage (NCBI taxonomy): Eukaryota > Viridiplantae > Streptophyta > Magnoliopsida > Asparagales > Amaryllidaceae > Allium > Allium sativum. The sequence goes on along the minus strand of CM060913.1, from coordinate 483,923,165 downwards.
CCCCTCTTTAAATCCATACCCGAACCACCCATCATCGTCACGTCCTTCGCCTGAATCACCTCCGCAAAGTGCCGCCGCTCTCACCCCGATTGCTCCGCCACCACTGCGCCGAGTTCGCCAGAATTCAGGGAGGAGGAGCGCCTCTCGTAGACGCTTCACGTGGCAGGGTCTGATCGAGCTACAACATCTTCGTTTTGGTGAAAAGATCAAACCTAGTTTTGAACAAACTGTGAAGGTATACGGCTGTTAATTATTTAACAGATTTCGACAGTTTAAAACCGTTGCAAACTTTGAAAAATCATATCTTTTTGCTTCTTTAACGAAATTCGATGAAACAGGAAACATCGTGACCGTGTGGACGCTTTCTACCTTCTAAAAGAGACCGCATATTTTTCTGAGCCTTCTGCTATTTTTGGTGGAGTGGAACCCAATGTGAGATTTCTAAATTATAAACAATATGGAAAACGACGATGTATAAATTATATAGTCGATGTATGAGTTATATAAGCGTTGTACACCTCATGTATAAGTGTTGTATAAGTCGTATGTTCGATGTATAAGTTATATATGCGTTGTAAAAATTATATATGTGTTGAAATAAAAGTGAATTGCTATATATATATATATATATATATATATATATATATATATATATATATATATATATATATATATATATATATATATATATATACGCCCCTCGTCCACAAACCATGGACGATATTTATTGATTGTGATTGGTGTGAAATTGATTGATAGCGAATGGTTGTTTGGGATTGTCTGTGGTTGATATTGATTGATAGTGGTTGAAAAATACCCATTTGTGGTTGAGAAATATTTAGTTGAAACCACATAGGATTAGTTTGTGGAAATGAAATAAATATATACATGCCGCCTGCGTGCGAACTAGATGCATGATCCCCATTGTCAAAAACCGCGAGGTTTTAAGGTAGAGCGAGGAGCCGTACTAGGGACGGTCCCGGTTTTAACTACCCTGCCGTTATGCTGCCGAAATTTTGAATAATATTCATGTGTTTGAATTATTTTCATTTGCTGAAACTATATTTATTCATTGAATAGAAAACCATCATGTGTTGAATCGATATTCATTCGTTGATTAGAAATTCATGTGTTGAATGGTATTCGTGTTTTAAATATAAAAATCACATTTTTATCTATATATAGAAACTGTAGAAAACCTTCATGTGTTGAATCGATATTCATTCGTTGATTAGAAATTCATGTGTTGAATGGTATTCGTGTTTCAAATATAAAAATCACATTTTTATCTATATATAGAAACTATAGAAAACCTTCATGTGTTGAATCGATATTCATTCGTTGATTTGAAATTCATGTGTTGAATGGTATTCATGTTTTGAAATAAATTGTTTTATAATAAAAATCCTATTTTTATCACCTATGTAAACTATATAAAATAATAGTGTTCTGAAATGAATTGTTTTACAATAAAAATCACATTCTTATCATATACATGAATTGTTGAAATGTGAAGTGTTAAAAATAGCCACTCGTTCAAATAAACATATATGAGTTGAAATATTCATTAATTAGCTAATGATATGATTTTTGCCTGTACATGCAACATTAGAATGAATGGTGTTTTTAAGCCAAAAGGAATCAAATATGAAGTTGAATAGAAAATGATAAATGATAAGAACTATATATATGTGCATGCATATTTATTGAACAGGTTATAGCAAAGGGGCTAGAGAAGAGGAATAAAATTTTGTGCCCGACAAATAGGTACACATTTACTATTTTGTTTGGGTGATGATTTTATGAGCCTGTTGGCTAGCCGCTTGGCTTTTTCTTTTTCTTTTTGACATGAGACGCCTGTGTGGCTATTTGGGAATTTTCCCAGCCCCTCCCGTACAAAGGAGGTTATGGCGAAATTTTCCAAAATTTTAAGGCGTTAGTGAAATATTTGAAGTAAAAACGATATTGATATTTTTGAATGAACTATATTTATATAAATATATAAATATAAATAAAATTAAAACGAAACGTGGCCGTGCAGTTCGTGTTTTGAAACCGTGATTTCAAACAACTAGTGCGGGAAATCCGACCATTGGATTTTCCCGAAATCGCAACCGTCGGGTTCGCCTTGGAAACATCTTTCCAACGGCACCAACCTTGTAAAAATCCAACGGTTGGATTGTCTGGAATGTTAAATTCAAATCTGAAGAAAAACAGCGCCAGAAACGATTATATATATATATATATAATTATATTTAATCGAATAACGACGCTGCAGTTCGTATTTTGAAATCGAAACTTCAAACGATTGTACCGGGAGATCCGACCGTCGGATTTTCCCGAAACTGGAACCGTTGGATTCATTTTGAAAGGACCTTTCTAATGATGTAAATTGTGTGAAGATCCAACGGTCAGATTTCCAGATATGTGTAAAACAAATCTGAAGAAAAACAGCGCCACAGCCGCGTTATGGCCCAAAGCGTCGTTTTGAATAAATTGGCTATTTTAAAATAAATAAAAATAGCGATAAATCATTATAAAATATCACAAACGATATGGAATGGAAATAAAATGAATTTGCTCGATTTATGTGGCTTTTGATGGTTGAATGTGTTTGGTGTGAAAATTACATTAAAGAACAAAATTGGTGTTGTCGAATAATTTAACCATTGAAATAAATTGATTTGAAATTCTAAATACACGTGAATTATTCGAAAAGGCCGAGTTAATTCTCATTTCAAATAATTGACCAACGATTGAAAGTCGAAGATGAAGACGGTGGTCGAAGACCGGAGATCTTCACCTCGTTTGGATGGTAACCGAGGTCCTGATTGGGAGGCATCCCAAAATATGGATAATGAGTGGTGATCGTCCAGACGTACGTGGTGATCGATGGGTTTGCGAGGTATTTAGTGCCTCCGGTTCCGTTCAGACCCAGAACGGACTTGTAAATGGACTGTGTGTCTGACATTGGATTTTATTCTGTGTTGATTGATCTCTGTTAAATATACATCTGTTTGGCGGCGGAGAATTTATTCTTTTGCTTAACGCCCTTCTCTGAAACGCACGAGCTCAGAGGTTGTATACCGATGGACATCAGTCGCATGGTATGAATTGCCTGTGTGGCATGCTAAGATGCAGTGATCAGGGCTTCTGTTGAAAAGCAAAGTTTTGTGGTGATGATCAAAGCACCGCCTGTGTGGCATAGCTTTGTGTATAACGTGAATTCGCGAGCCTAACACCCCGGTATGAACCTAAAACGGGAGAAGGACCTCAGGGAGGGCATGCGTTTCTTTCTAGCTAGGGTGGTGTCAGTGACCTACCAGCCCTGACATTTATATACTTTTCACCTGTGTGGTTGTTGCTGTTGCGAGACGCCTCGGTTAGATCGGACGATCCGGGTCCGATGGAGCCATTCGTTGGCTCATTTACACCCCAAAGGGTGGGGAAACGCAGTGTTCAGGAATTTTAATCCACATCGGTGGACCGGCCCTGACGATCCTAGGGCCCACCTGAGTCTGGGTCCTGAGGGGCGGGCTAGAGCATCTCGAATTCGGTAAGGACTATCTTTTGCCTTGGTTCATGACGGAAATCCAATTTCCAAATACGTGACGATGCGGTTTCAATTGTATATATATAGTTGGCGACATAGTGGCATGGGACGCTCATGTCGCCTATGATTGATAGTTATGATTTGAAATTGTTTTCAAAACAAATAGACACTAGCAATAATATCAAATGCCTTTGTTTTATTCGTATCAAGCATATTTTGGCCGTTATAAGGTAAAAACTCTATCCTTCGGTTTGCGTTGCATTGTGTGATGGGAACTGAGTCTTATACCGGCTTCATTTTTATAAAAGGCATAGCGATGTTTTAAAAGAAAGATTTGTTTTAAAGAACTGGCAATCCAATGGAGTAAACCCATTCCACGAAAGTGGCGTGGTCCTGTGATTAGCCATATTATATATGTGTTGAATGGATTTCTCATACCAGTCCCATGACTGACTCGTAGTTTGTTTCACTTTCAAACTCGGGTGCCCCTTTTTCTACACGGGCAGCCTTGTATTCAGGTTTAGCTGGTTCTTTCTGGATAGCTGGAGCTGAAGATGGATTCTATCATTTATCTCTTTTTATGCTGTTCAGCTCCTATTGTACATATTTTGTTTATTTCCGCTGTAGACACTTATGTATAGCTGAACTGTATTTGTACTAAGTAAGATCCTGCATACTGTGTAACTCTGATGATTACTTTTATCCAGTATATTCTATTGTTCATTATCTGGTGTATTTACTTAATTTTGTTCTGCTTTTATCTGTCTCCGTGTTATATTCCAAGGATAACCCTTGTCTCCGTCAGAACGGGATTTGGGGTCGTCACATTAGTCACTTTTCATCTGTATTTTAAATTATGTATCCTTTTGATGATAACAAAAGGGAGAGAATGAGTTGCGATTTTGATTTATGAGTGAATATTTTATAAATATTTTTAATTTTGAAAATTCATTAAATTCATTTATTTCACTCATGTATAGTTATAGGGGGAGTTTTCTGTTGTGGGGGGAGCTAATAAATAGGGGGAGCTCAATATTCACTGTCAAACACATTTATTATGCTCAAAATCTTTTATTTGTTTGTCGTCATCAAAAGGGGGAGATTGTTGTATATGACGTAGATGTATACACAATTATATGATTTCTGTTTGATGATAACAACCAAATAAATATTATTTTAAATGTGTCTGTTAGTGTACTATACTATATATACATCATAGACAGGAATATAACATTTATATTTAAATAGAATACGACTGTACAGACATTCATATATTCATACAGTAGTTTATTTAAATTGAATATTATTTTTCAAACTTTCAAACATACAACTACTTATAACTCCACTATTTATATAGTCTTCACATGACATTGTACTTGTATATAAACTGAATACGATAAACAAATTTGCTTGAACACAAATTTGAGCACAATAAAATAATATTTTGTTTCAAACAAATTTGTTTAATACAAACATCTGTACAATTCTGTTGTTACACATCTCCTCACTATCTGTCTATACATCTCATATATATATATATATATATACAATCACTCATTTTATATTTTCATATCCATATACATTCACTGATACATTTACATTCACTAACTCTATCTCTTAGTCTTCCGTCTTCTGTCTTCACAGCTTTCAGTCAGTCCAGTCTTCATACCTGTCACATACAGAAACACATACAGTATCTAGAACAAAAATAATATTCTAAATTCTAGTGAATATAATTTTTATTTTGAAAATTTATGTGCCTCGGAATTTCGGTGTGTTTCTCATCATTTTTCTGACTCGATCTGATTTATCAATTTATCCGATTGTGTCTAGACAGCTTGTGATACTCACAGTGATACACTGTAAATACCACAAGGCAGTCTGTGTATATACAAAATATTTCAGTGCAGGGACAACAATTTTTATCTAATGGCTGCATATACACACGTGTATAGATATACACGTGTGCACTACCTCGCCAATCAGTGTGCAACTAAGGAGTAGCCATGTGGACCATCTCGACTCAGTGCATATGAATATGGTTGAGGCAGCACAACAGTAATGGCCGAGCAACCTTACAAGTCAAGACAGTACAAAATGGTTCAGTTGAATACATGTCAAGCCAAATAGAAATGTATAGGAGCAGCAGTTACACAAATGGCAAAATGGATGGTGCAGCTACAAAAGATCAAAGGATGGTTTCGCAATCAATGTCAACATGGCCACATCAACATAGCATATACATGCAAACAAATGAAGGCAGATTGATTTCAATGGCATGCCAACAAAACCAAATTCAACAAGTTCAAAGGTGTCATGAATGTTCTAAATCAAGTATTCAAACAGCAAAAGTGAACATAGAGGACATGGTGTAACTGTGGTTCAACATAGACAGGCAGGACACAATACATGGTTCATGTGTGTACTAAATAATGTATGGCAGCCATGGTGGAGTAGTAATAGCAGTATAAACACAAGCATGCCACTCAATCTCAGCATGATCAACACATCTCAATATGGTCGAGCACAAGTCAGTTGACATAGCTAATGAATAAAGCATGGAAAAAAGTTTGTTTTTGGCAAGTGTGCATTCATATTGACAAAGAACAGAGTCAAGGAAAGTGTACACATTCAAATCAACACAACATCAAAGTGACAGTGCAGCAAGGTGCCATGAAGGGTGATAATGATGTTGAACAAGCAAAACATGATCAGCAGTTTTACAAAGCAAAATGGTTGAAGAAACATTCATGGCAGCATAAATTTTAAGATTGAATTCATGGTGAAACATGTGTACAAGTATACATGCAAACATATACTTGAGTGCAGTAGCTTTAGAAAGTGCAACAAGGTGAAAAAGTACAACCAAGGTGAACTGCAAATTTGGTCGAGAATGGAGCAGTGTAATATGTGCAAGTGCTTATATGGTTCAAAGATTTCAGTAATCAAAATGTGTGACAAGTTATCAATGCACATTCATCCAGTTTTTCACTAGTAAATATTTTCCAGTTTTGGACAGCATGTTATTGGCAACAATCAAGAAGCTGTTTTTTTTAAGCAAACATTTTTGGGCAAGTGTGATTTCATTACTTATCACTTTTGGATTACTCTGGAATTTCATTCAACAAATAGATACATTTCCAGAATGATGCATTCGAATACTAGAGCAATTAAGCAATAGGCAGAAATCATGCAGTTTTTATAGAGAATCATTTTGGCAAAAATAAAATACATATGTTTCCAAAAATGAGCATGCGATGACCAAGCAAAGCCTTGGATATATGCCAAGAATTTCAAACGAGGAAATCAATCAAATTCAGGACCAGGTTCACATTTTAGTGTCGAGCAAGCCATTCGAGATTTTAGAGGACAATTTCAATTCATTCTTTTCATTATTGAATAAGACAATGTAGAATTTATGCAAGGGGCCATAATCGAGTTCAATATATCATCTAATGTCATCGAGCCAATCAAGGAGTCATTTTTAATTCAAGAATGTCAAAAAGGGAAATCAGGCTAAATCAGATCAAATCATTTCTAATGAAATCAGAGTATGTTATGGCTTATTTTACCCTATGAAAACACCACATTCATCACAGGCAATATTATCGAAACCAAGCATCACAATTTCAAGTAAAGAATTAAATTCGAATTACTCACAATTTTTTAGGGTTTCGTTCAAGTGAGAGCTCAAGCAAATCGACATCAGAAAGCAAGCTACAAAGACGAAGGCCTTCAGAGACCAGTAATCTAGAGCACTCTTATCACGTCGTTGATTCGATTAAAGGAAGATTGAAAAGCCCTAATTGACATTGCCGCCGCCATTTTTTCCAAAGAGGAAAGGGATCGTGCAAATGAAAAGAAATGGTGCAACATTTTTGAGAAAGGGCCGGTCAACTTTCAATTAAAAGGGATAACCCTCTTTTTATTTCTAGGGTTTTAAACCAAGAGTTTTTGTTCTTTATTTTGATTTTTACTTTTTGTTTGCAAATCGTCTGAACAGTTGCTAGGGTCTGTAAAATCTAGGTTACTGGTTACGGGATTGTAATCAGGGGAAATCTGATCTAGGGGATTAGATCGGTCTAGGGTTTTGAGCGTAGGTTTAGTACAGGAGCAGGGAGTGCGAGTTTACATGGTCTTGTAAGCGGGATCTGTTCTATCACCTAGTAGAAACCTTAGGAATGTCGCAGTAAGCAGGTTTTTGCCGAAGCTGGGTATCTCTGTGTGTTATTTCCTTTCTGCTTTTTATTTCTATTGCATTCTGTGATCTGTTTATTATTTAATATCCTATCAGATTTTTAATTCATTGAAAAACTGTGATAAACCCTGTTCACCCCCTCTAGGGTTAATCAAGATCCAACAATATGGTCAACTCTTACTTTTGTTCTTTGATTTGGTAGCCCTGAACTCCTTTTTCTTAGATTTGACTATTTGATTTATTGTTGTTTTAGTATTTTACAGGCTCCGACTACTAACTGGCTTTTGGGAAGATTTCTTTTAACAAGGACATTTGCTTGATTCAACATTTTTCTCCTTAGGCTCCGTGATGGAGGGATCTCCCTACGAGGTGTCTTCTTGATTAAAGAATGGAGTTATATCCTTCTCTAATTGAGAGACACGGACATTCGCTAATTGTATCTAGCTTCTTTGATTTATTTTTTATGGTCTTCATTGTTCCTACATTCAGTTTAACATGAAATTTTAGTTTATGCTAACCATAAGGTCAAAGGTAAGAGCCTTCCTTCTAACGTCAAAAAGGTTAGTTATAAAAATGGTTAACACCCCCAAAATGATTTTGAATGAATGTATCTGAAAGGGTCTACTTTCAGATCAGATTCATTGCGATTAGTCATAACCTAGAAGAGGCAACGTGCCTCAATCTTTGATGTTACCAAAGGCTTTTAATTAAGTTCAACTAGTGTTTATGACCTTCGAACCACCGAAAGCACGCGTAGTTCGGATTTCGTTTTGACCATACAAGATTAAAGACTAAGTCGAAACCCCAATCCTCTTTCGGGACGCTAATAATCCTCTAGGGGGTATATTTTAAAGAATCTAATGTTGCAAAGCTCAATGAAGAAGATAAGGGTCATATTTTTTAAGATGACTAGGATCCATTAGTAGTAATTCTGCTTATGCCTTTCAAGTAAGGATTTACCACTTTCGGTCCTTGATATGTTATTCCTCCACATGTGTCTCGCAATAGTGGTTTCGATAAAAATAAGAAGTTAGAATCATGTGCAATTGGTTGTTAAGCAAGTTAATAACCAAAAATGATCAGGCCTCTTTTCTCTTAAATTTGAACTCCATGAGCCGAGATCGTCAATTCTCCTTTTTATTATGAACTATCAAATAAAATTACAAGAAAAGAGAAATCCCCAACTTGATTTGAAAACTAGGGTTACACTCTGAAATTCACAGTTTACAATTTCGGGATGAATCTGAACGACCCGATTTTGGATTTCTATGGTCGTATTTATAGGTGCGGGTTGACTTCATTCTTTCTTGGTAGGCTTTGTCCAGTTTCTCTTTCGAAAGCAACCTTCAGAGCTTTACGAATTCGCCATTGCTAACATATAGTTAGTGTTTATATTTCTTCAGATTATATCTTCTGGGGGTGAGTCTAGGTATTGCGGGAGGAATGTTTCCATGCAAGCTCCTGACTTATGGTGATAGGTTATCCTGGAATGACTACCCTTCCACCGTGATGAGTCTTTTGCTGAATGTGGAGTTGTTTTCTAATGTTAAATTCTCCAAATTCTACTTTTTTATATCTTCAAGATCTTTGCTTTGCTTCTCATATTCGAAATATATTCTTCCAAAAGATGTACTACTGCTGTTTTCGAAAGGGGCTTTTCTTGACTGCATTGGAAGCCTATCTCTTTGCATATTGCTTTGCTTAATTATATAATCCCTTCAGCCATTATATACGAATTTCTCTTTTTCTTAGAACCTTTGCTCTAGATGATTTTTGGTGGCGTTGAGCTCTTTTCTACTTCTTTAAACCGCAAATTTCAAATTCAAAAGATTTTTTAAAACTTGTGGCAAAGATATTTTCCACTTAAAGCAAGACAGTATATGTTTTTTAAAGTATTACATGCTATATTTTATATAATTATAAATTCCATACTCCTTGAATTCAGAAGAAAGATATAACTCATAGGTTTGTCACTTGGATGTTATTTTTATTTCTTTATTTTTTCCATTAGTTTTGTACACCCGAGCAAATTAATATTTTACCATTATCCTAACATTTTTCTTTTCATTTCTTATAACTTTAATTTGCTGACTCTCATGGTTACCTAAGTTAGCCTTTAACTTACATGGCTTTGAAAATAACCTTTATCTTTGTATATTCAAATGTAGAGGTAAATTTTAATTCCTTTATGCATTGCTTGGTATACTTAAGTAGTTGGGCATTATTTATGCCTTCTAACTCTTTAGCATTTAGATTTTTTCTGCTTTCATATATTTCTTTTTTTCACATAAGCATTGGATAATTTGACCAATGTTAGGTAGTATCATCGGGTTGATCAAGGATCCCCATGATTTAGCCTTGTTTACAATAACAATAATGATGATGATGATTTGTGATATATTTTATCGGTTTTCTACTGCTTTTATTTCACTTATTGCAATTGTGGTTGATAATAGAGTAACAACTATTATTGTAATCATTATAGTTAAAGCCGTAGAGATCAAGATAAATAAATTATTTCACAACTCAAGTGAGTAGGATTTAATTTTAATATTGTTTAATTACAATTTTTGTTTTCATTATTCAATTTATTGGTTCACTAAAACTTAAAAATGTAATTCTTTTTGCTACATACTTGAGACATCAATATTTTAAATAAATGGTTTTTGCACAATCATCAGTCCATTGTTACTTGTTTTCAACAAATATTTATAGCAGATATGTAATATGTTGACATTATTATATACATGCGGATTGAGGTGGTTATTACAAAGGAAATTTTTATTATTTAACTTTCCGTGTAAAGCCATAGTTGATTGCTATTAAAATAGAAAGAAGTAAGTGCTAGCAGCTAGAAAATCATCAATAGAATTCATAGATAGATTATATTCCAAAAGGCCTTAAATATCAATACAGTTACCAACAATACCGTGTGCGTAACATGAGGCACACTACTAGTTGACAATTTTATTGGCAGAAAAATATTACACCTATTAAAAGTAACACTACAAAATTAATTAAATTACTGAAAATTTAAAAATGAAAATATTAGTATCTAACTAGAGATTGATCGGTAACTGAAAATTTAAGTCTTTATTATCTATCATTTATGATTGAAAATCGATCTTGGTTAGTTTCCAAAATTTGATATTATTTAACTACCAAAAATTCAGTTTTTATGTAGTTCCTAATGAACCAAATTATTTAATGGTCAAGATTTCTTAAGCATTTTAAATCTAATGGGGAGGATTAATGATCTATGACCTAGTTTTAAGTTGTAAGTTACAAATTTGACCACTTCCTTCTTTCATGGCACTTACGCATAAAGCACCCCACTTTCTCCTATTAGATTTGCAACTTCCACTCTTTCATTTACAAATAAACATGAAATGTTAATTCATAAACCCCTTCTTCTATTTAGTGGATATTTGTTTCAAGGACACATTTAAAAATAAAATTAGATCTCTGAACAAAAGACTTTCGCAATGTAAATCAAGGACAACTTTTATGATTTAATTGGAAAATGTACAAATATTTTAAACTAAGGACATATGTTGACATTTCACAAATAATAAAAAATTAATACAAAAATGCTTTTCTATGATTATAAGATTAAAAATTGGTAAAAATTAATTACGAAATGTTTTCGGTATCGTAAATATGGGGAAAAATGAATACAAAAAAAAATTAGGACACAAAGCTATATTTATATAGCTTTGTTATTTACAATATAGCTTTTTTATGGTGCAAATGAGATTAGCTTTAAAATGACTTAACTTTGTATTTTGGGTGACACAATATAAAACTATTTTTTTAAATATTAAAGATATATTCATTTAGCTTTCCAAGCTAATTATTTCTATATATTTGTAATATCATCAATCAACTAAAATAATTTTGAAATCAATTTTTTTTATTTTAATTTTAAAGGAAATTTTTTATTTTTAATTAATTTAGTAATAATGATAAATTAAAGTGAACTCCATGTTGATATAATACAATTTGGTCTTTGTCCTTCATTTAATTATCAAATTTAATTGTCCTTTGATCTATTTTTTTGGGGAGTGCGTCTTAAAACTAAATAACCCTTCTATTTATCCATAAACACTCATCTGATCTCTTCACTTTTAAGGGCACATGGGTCCCATCCATCATCCCAACTTGAAACGTGTTTTAACCGCATTAATACCACCACCAACATATGCTTCTTCGCATGTCCTCCTCCATCCTGTCCCTTCTTGTCCTCGCCTCCAACCTTATCTAGTTTGTCATGTACAAATATTTCAAAAGAAATTTTAGCAAAAAACAAGTCTTCTCATATATGTAGTCTACTTTCTTGGAGATGAAAAAGAATGAATTAGATTGGTGGTTTTGCAAGCTGTTAACATTCTCTAATTTGGATATCTTAGAGATTGCAAAGGGCACTATAGATTTATGCTAACTTGGAAAGCATGACATACGCTAACTTGCAAAGGGATTTATTGATCTATGCTAACTGGGAGGTGGTTTCTCTTCTCCTCCCCTTTCTCCCCTTTTTTTGCTTTACCTTTCCACTTTCAACTTTGTTCAGTTCAAATATTCTTTAAGCACTAGAGAAAAGATCAATGGGATCGAATTGGACAACTTTGCCAGCTTCTATCGGAAATGCCATCCAACTTTTGTCTATAAAGTTTTTGAGAAAGGGGAGACTTAAATATAGGCTTCGTTGTATTAATAGGTTTATGATAGAGAAGCTGTAGCTATATAATGATTGTTTAAGAACATTGAATGAATACAAAAATTTTTTTTGTTCTCTTTTACTTGTTCGATGTATACTTCTAATATAAGTCACATATTTTCCCTTTTTTGAATCTTGGTTGTATTGCTCAAAATATACTATATTGACTTCGTACCATGTGCTGATTGCTTTTGAAAAATAATCGATTTACAGTTCTTTTAAATATATATAGATGAATTAGTGTATATGTTATTGCAATTGCAAGAGCATCTCCAATCCATTTGAATTATCATGTCATGTGAAGCTTAGGCGACAAATTATTTTTTAGACCATGAAGTTGATGTTAACAACCATGACACTGTTAACAAAAATGATCTCCAATGCAAAACTTTTAAAAGTAACCATTTTTCAATTATTTTATTTTATAAATTGTTGACACCAAAAATTGGCACAACACCCAAAGAATGAGTTTGTAGAGATATAAATGAAGATAAATAAATGAAAATGTAGAAAAGAGTGACCACACACAAATTTATAGAGGTTCGGCGTTAACGAGCCTACGTCCACTTTATAGTTTTTCTTATATTAGATAATCTGTTACAGTTGAATCGGTACATGATGATATAATCAAAAAATGCCAAAACTTTAAAAGTCCTTTCTTCTAAGTCTAGAAAGTGTATTTATAGGTGATTCAGTGCTTGAGTTGGCAGGGATACATGCCATTCGATCCTAATTAATCAGAGAGCATGAAGACGCGCTCTAATTCCCAAGAATCGACATGATTTGAAGAGGTATCGACAAGTGGCAATTAACCCCTTCTATTCGGACAACTTGGAATGATCAATGCTGAGTGTGAGCTACTCTCTAGGTAGATATTACGCGTTGGATCAGGATTATTCTGACTCGGTCGGTCTGGCCAATGTGGGTTCCGACTAAGGTCCCTTTGATACGGGTTTGTGGCTCCAATGAACCTGATGGCCTTTCCAAAAGGGCCCATCACACTTTGCCCCCCAAAGTATGTCTCGTTGGAAACAGGCATGCTTTGTAATTATTTGCTTAGCTACTTTTCCACATAGATAAAAAGGTCATTTGTAGGTCGGCTTGTGCCATCCCGTCACGAGTTTCGTATACCGAAGGTGACTTATCGAATGCCTTAGAAATCTACACTGGCTCAGGTAATAATGAAGCTCTACTGCCATATGTCTATTCGGTTAAATTTGGTGTATTATTGGACTGACACATCGGCTAATTCTAAAGCAAGGGCCATTTCATTTGCATATGAAGTGTCTCCCCGTCATATTATAAAAGGACGGCTCATTTTCCTTTGTTTTTTTTTACTTTTTACCACAACTCGATTTACTGTTCTTCAAGAAAAATTTGAGTCTTCTTCTTCTTCTACGATCAAGATCACTTCTTCCGTCGCTTCTTCAGGTATGAATCGAATTTTACTGCTTATCTTTTCTATGCAATTCAATGTAATTTTTGTACACAAATCCTCTTTTTTCCTTTTTAGTCATAATTTGTACTCCATATATCCCATGATCGGAATCACCAGTTCCGAGTTGTCGGAGTTAGCGACGATGTGGTTGTTGGTGGTGTTTCTGATACCACCGTGGCAGATTTCAAAGGTATCATAACTATTATCATGAAATGGGATGAAGAAGGAGATACAACCCACATTTTCAAAATGTCGTGTTTCAAGGCATCGTTAAGCCCTTGGACACGTGGAAATGTTAGAAAGGGTGGCAATAAAGGTATGTGCAGGTAATGATGGTTATCTTTGTAAAGCCTGGTACATAAGGACAAAAATGATCTTGTGATTTGTCGTCTATTGGGATAGCACTGTAGGATAGAATTAATTGCTCATTAAGCAATTTCTGATTCTAGCCCGATAAGATATCTAACCGACCTTCTTTTCTCTCCTCCCCCCTTTTTAGCGGTTAACTATCATCAATTCTTGTATTTCTTTGACTAACAGTTTTCTTGCGAACATGTCGCTTACAATGGTTAATACATGAGGTGCTGGCAAACAAGATCCTAGTTAGGACAAAGAATTATCCGCCCCAATTACAGTGGATAACACTCCCGAGTCTTCTGCCAGTTCTAAATCTGATTCAGGCGCTGACACTCAAGGTGGGTCGACACATTCCTCCCCTCTTCTTGGGATAATATTTGAATCGAGCAAAGTAGCAATTATATTAGCAGCGCTCAACACACTTCCAAGCGCCCCGATCTTAAGAAATCCCTCGGTCGCTAAGGAGAGCAAAATGACCCTTAAACGATTGCAGAATATATCCACAAAGCACAATATCCCTTGGAGAAGTGTCCACCTTCCTGGAGAACATGATCATCCCCACAATCCCCCTGAAGATTACATGGCGTTGTCTCGTCCTATGTGTACCGTCGGAGCTATCCCTCCCTTTCCTTCATTTACTATCGACCTCCTATGACGAATGAACTTGGTTCCTATACAGTTTCATTTGATCACTTATGGCAACCTTCTATCATTATATTATCTGTACGTGAGGTATTTGGGTCACCTTCCGACCTTTGACAATATAGCCATCTTCTTGAATTTCAAACACAATAGGAAGACCTCCTCCTCCTGTATTTATCTCGAAGCCGTCCGTGACTGGAAAATTGTTGAGAAAGTCCCGAGCAAACTGGAGGATGTAAATCATAACTGGCTCTTCATTAAAAAACGCGAGGGATGTGCTCGTCATTGACTTCAATGCAGTAAAGTTTTCCATTTTACTTGTCATGTCTATGATGAAATTTTTATATCGATCATAGGAGAAAAGCCAAAAAAGCCGGAGGGGGAAATATTTGAAGAGCGCTTCAAAAAACTGTCCAAGTTGATTCTCAAGCAACGAAAGTTTTGAAGATGTTTGACCGATGCTCATTTACATCAGTACGACCTTCTTGATAAGCACAGAACATCGGGGCCTCGAAAAAAGGAATCTTATTCAACAACGCCTAGCCGGAAGGGAACTTCTGAAAGCACATGAGTAGCTCCCCTGGACGGGGAATCTTCTGTCCATCCCATACCCGAAGGGAAAACAAAATCTCGCGTATTGGAAAAAAAGCCTACCCCTAAAAGATTCTTCTGGGAGGCCAACCGCTTGAAGAGGCAAAAGAGTTTGACCGTGAAAGTTCGGGAGGAGACTCAAGAGAGGTTAGTTGAGGGAGACCCTGATGAACGTCATTCAAAAGGATCTGAGGCTAGGAAAGATCCTTCTCCTGTTCGTGGCCCGTAGGAGGAGGATGTGACATCCCCTTTCCGCGGCTTGAAGGACTTAAAATGCCTGACACCATCATTTCTTCACAAAATTTGGATCCCGACAACTTCTTCACTGCCAAATCCGAGGAAGTTTCTGCCCTGGCCGAGCCTACAGACGTTGGAGGTATGTGTCAAACTCCATTATAGGATCACCCTACGCAAATTTTTACATAGCATCAGAGCTATATATCGTTGCACCATTTTTTTTGTGTAAATTGAGTATTGACTGTATTCATTTTCATTATATTTTACAAGGGTAATGAACACCAAGTATTATCATGATCTTTTCGTCTATCTATCTGCAGACGACGGACCTATCGAATCGGTCATGCAACAAGTCGGGCAAGGTGATGAAGAGGAAGACGACAATTGGAAGAATAAAAAGAAAGAAAGGAAAGAAAAAGAGGAAACGAGTCAAGAGAGAGAACAACAAAGGAAAGGAGACCAGAGGAAGCACAAGCGGATACACGAAGGGGAAGAGAAAGATGGGAACAAGTCCAAAAAAATAAAGGTGCCCGGGTCTCACGAACATCGATCTTCTTCCCGTGCCCAGGGTAAGGTCCCCAGGGAAAGCAATAGAGACAAACACTCTTGGGCTATTCTAAGTCGTTCTAGGCTTCCGTCGACCCCGAGAAGCGTCCTCAAAGGTCATCTTCTTCAAGTCAGGATAAGGTACCCGCCGATCGGATAAAAGAGTTAGAGGAAGCTTTTCCTGACCTCGTTTTTATTGAAATTGAGCCTGCCCCCCCTCGAGCTACAGCCGTTACCACCAAACTTCCGCCATCGGATTCGAACTAACGTTGACTATGCCTTATCCCAATACGATCCAATGTGTGAATATGCCAAGCAAGTATGTAGGGTAGTAAGGAGCAAGTCGATAGAAAATGTAGGTATAAAGAGGGGAATTGAATGCAGCAAGAGGACTTTCGGGTTTCTCGAGGAAAAAATGGGAAAGTGTGAGTCACAAGTAGTGACTGCGAAAGAAGAATGCAATAAGGGCTCTGCAGATCTAAAGGCGCGTCTTCAATCAAAGAACCAAGAATGTGATTCCTTGGTAGCTGAGGTCGAGAAATTGAAGAGTGAGAAAGGTCGATTGGACCTAGAAGTGAAAAATCTCAAGGCTTGTTTCAACTCATCTGAGTTATACAAAAATCGGGCAGAAGAAAACACCAATGCCGCAATCGAGTTAGCCAACAATCTTCAGCTTCAACATGAAATTGATGTTCAGTCAATTAAAGCAAAGAATGCTTTGGAATTGAGTAATACAAAGAAAAGGTTTGGGTGCCAAGTTCTTATATTCTTTGCGAGGGTCCCTCGTCATAGGAACCTGGCTTAGATAAGAGATTATCAGAAAGTGCTAACTGATACATGGAAAGTTTTCGGGAAGGCGGAAAAGGACGCAGTAAGGGGGCAGCCAGTGAACAAAGAGGCATTAATGACCTAATTTTCATGTGCGAACGGACGTGCGGTGTTGCCCGAGGGGAAGAAAAAAGAGAGAGAAGAAGCAGATGTTGAACGATGCAAGGTAAAGGGGAAGTCAGTCCCCAAAGGAGGTGTTGGTACTAGTGGAGTTAGGACACCCCTTCCTTCTTTAGCAAACTTGGAGGCTGGTTTGACTTCTGTCCTCCCCCCAAATCCATCTAGGGTCGTGGAGGAAGACCCGACCAAATCCGATATCGGAGGTAAACCTGTTCTCTTCTTCTTAAATCCATGTTCACTTACTCGACCATAACTTATATTTTTCTTATTGCAGGTACTTCATTAGAGACGAGAGAGATATTTCATCTCTGAAGCCCGAGCAGCTTGATGAACCTCTGAATATCTCTCCACTTAAAGTTGTCCCTCAGAGCATCCTTCAATCAGTCATAGTTTCTCCCTTTGTAGATTAGACCAGCCCGAGCAAAAAGAGATAAGATGCAACATTAGTTCCTAGTCGTTATGGTTCTTTTAGCAACACACTTAAGGGATCAAAGTCTAGGTTGACCACCAAGGAAGCATTGAAGATGGTTAGGCAGAAGGAGTTGGAAGATATGATCAAGCACGGGGATATACCACCTCCATCTTAGAATCTTTTAGTTGGGATTTTTCTTTAGGCCCTTTGGAAGTTTCATGCGAGTGTGGCTCTCGCGCTTTCATTATCAACTCTTATACTTTTATGGACAATGTTTAGTTGTACCTGTATGTAACAAAATTTTGTAAGCTATGTTAATACTAATCGAAGTCTGTGTTTTTCTAAATATCTGTTAGTATGTTGTAATGGGAGTCATGTTAGAATTCCTAATTTATTTCAACTTCAGAAGGTTATTTGTTGACCTTCTTTCCCCCAGTGTCGTGGAGGATTGGCTTGGCCATCAAGCCCTCTACTTACACTTAGGATTGACTCATCCTAGACTGGGAGTCAAAAGTCCCTAAATAGGAGTTCATTTAGTCTTTTATGCTCCTCCTTTGGTCGTTGAGGGTTAGAGTTTTAAGGATCGAGCGGTCTTTTGTCGGGGTGCACCTTTCACACTCATCCATAATTTTATACTCCTTCTCAGGTCGAGGGAGTTAAAGTTATTTTTAATCAGTTAGTCATGTTGTTCGTATCAGTCTCATCCTCACTTTATTCAGCAAAGTGGGACCTGAAAGTTTGTTAGATAGTCATAGTTTAGCATTAGTTTCTCTGGATTTTTACCATCTACCCGATGAGGTTGACTCTTTTCATCATAGGTCGGCATATCAGGGCATTAGCATTTGACTTAATGTCGATCGAATCACAACATTTAGCCATAATAATAAATCAGAGCAGGAAAAGGAGCTTTTATTCATAAACTAATGCGAGTGATAAGTCATACCTTGTTACATAACTAAAACAAATAAAACAATAAGGAAACTGAAAATTCTAAGAAATATAAGGTTACAAGTGCTCTGCATTCCATGCTCTCTGAAAAGGTTCGCCATCAACAGTCGATAGTCTGAAGGTTCCATTATCAAGATTTTGTTGAATGGCGTAGGGTCCTTCCTAATTTAGGCCCATACGTATGGCAGCCGGTAAGACCCGTTTCAAGACCAGATCTCCAATGTTGAAGATCTTATGCTGGACTTTCTTATTGTAATATCGGGTGATTCTTTGCCGATGATCTTAGCACGATGGTTTGCCTCTCTTTTTTAATCAATCGTGTCTAATGATTACAAGAGAATGCCTCTGATTTTTAGTGGGTCGTAGTACATTGTCCTATGAGAAGGAACTTCAAGTTCAACGGGAATGATAGGTTCTTACCCATAAGACAAGACAAAGGGTTACGTCCGATGGCAGTCTTATGGGCAGTCCGATATGCCCAGAGTGATAGGCGGAGTTCATCAATCCACTTGCCTTTAACCTGTTCCAGTCATTTCTTCACGATTGACATGATAATTTTATTAACCGCTTTGACTTGTCCATTAGACTGTGGATATGCAACCGCGGTATACTTCTTGTCGATGTGATATCTTCACAGAAGTCAATGAATTATGAGCTATCGAACAGAGTCCCATTATCCTTTATGATGGTTCGAGGAATCCCGTACCGACATATGATATTTCTTACAATGAAGTTATCTACTCGCTTCGTCGTGATCGTGGTTATCTATTCGTCTTCTACCCATTTTGTAAAATAATCTACTACGATGATCGCATACTTTGCACCTCCTTTCAAAATGGGCAAGCACCCAATGTTATCTATCCTCCAGACAGTGAATGGCCAAGGGCTGACCATTTGAGTGATCTCGGTTGGCAGAGCTCATGGAATCTGTGCAAACCTTTGACATTTATCACATCGCCTAAAATAGTTAGCTGCATCCTTGCGATAGTCAGCCAGAAGTACCCATATCGTAGAACTTTCTTAGCTAGAGTTTTCCCCCCGATGTGTGCACCACATTCCCCTTCATGTACTTCTCTCAGTATCCTTTTGATGTCATCATTGGCCATACATTGAAACATGGCACAGAGAAACCCCCTCTATAGAGTTGGTCCTGTTGGATGACGTACCAAGAGGCCTGTTGTACGATAGCCCATCTTTCGTTTCTTTTTTAGGAAGCATGCCATGTAGGAGGAAATTCTTAATGGGAGTCATCCAAGATTCTCTTTCAGACTCGGCTTCAGCTTGATCAACATTCATCTAGTCGATGCTCGGTTTTCCCAAAATCTCTATAGAAACTTGCTCCGTTTCACTTGGGTAATCCGAGCTAGCAAGTTTTACCACCCTATCCGCCTTTTTATTATCCGTTATGGGAATGTGGGAGATGCTATATCGGTCGAAGTCATGCAACAATTTCTTGACCTGCTTGACATAGGCAAAAAGTCGAGCTCCTTTTGTTTGATATTCTTTCTGAACCAGAAACACAATAAGTTGTGAATCACAGAAAATTTCGATCAATGTTATTGTTAAGTCCCTAGTGAGCTTGAGCCTGACAATCAGGGCTTCATACTCGAAATCATTGTTTGTCTCCAAAAGGTCTAATCTCAGGGCATAATAGATCGACCGTCCCTCAGGGGACAACAATACTATGTCGGCACCTGAGCGTCGGTCATTGCGAGCTCCATCCATTTATAGTTTCCAAGTGTTTGATCTTGAATCTGTGTCCGAGGGTTCAGTGCTATCTTCTAAGTTTTCATCCTCTGGAGTTGTAAATTCAGCTATGAAATCGGCCAATGCTTGCTCCCGGATGAACTTCCATGGAATAAAATAGGTCGAACTGACTCAGCTCAATGTTCCATTTAAGAAGCCTTCTACTTGCCTCAGATCATTGCAAAATCCGCCGAAGAGGTTGGTCGGTGAATATTTTAATGGGGTGAGCCTGGAAGTAATGTCGAAGCTTTCGTGTTGCAATCGGCAAAATATCTCAATCCTCGGGTAGTTGCGTTCAGCCCTTGTCAATATCCCGCTCACATAGTGAACTGGTCGTTTTATCGGGTCCTCTTCATGGATTAGTACTGAGCTGATCGCATGTGCACATACTGCCAAATACACAAACATATCTTTGTGGTTGATTGATTTGGACAAGATAGAAGGTTTCTCTAAATGATCGAGTAAGTTTTGAAAGGCTTCAACATAGTCAGGTGTCCAAGCGAAGTTCCATTTCCCTCTTTTAATCAACTCAAAGAATGGTAGCATTTATCGGTCGCCTATGAAATGAATCGACCCATTGTTGCAACCTTGCCTGCCAGGCTCTGCACATCCTTGATTCTTCTAGGCTCCTGAATTCTCTTACTAGCCAAAATCTGATCGGCATTGATCTCACTTCCTCGAGAGCTAATTTTGAAACCCTGAAACTTACTTGATGCCACTCCAAAAGAACATTTCAAGGGATTTAATTTCATTCCATATCTTCGGAGAATGTCAAACATCTCAAACAAGTTTTTTACATGGTCGGATGAATGTCTCAACTTTACCAGCATATTGTCCACGTACACCTCCATTGTCTTTCCTAACTGATCATAAAACATCCAGTTGACCAAATGCCAGTATGTGTCCCCAGCATTCTTCAAGTCGAACGACATAACTAGATAACAATATAATATGAGATCTGTTATGAAACTAGTATGCTCTTGTTCTAGGATGTGCATGGCAATCTGATTGTACCCCTAGTAAGCATCCATAAACGAAAGGAGTTCATGACCTGCGGTTGGGACGACTAACTGATCAATCCTAGGCAATGGTAAGTTGTCCTTGGGAAAATCTTTATTCAGGTCGGAAAAGTCAATGCAGGTCTGCCATTTCCCGTTCGCCTTTTTCATGAGCACAAGTTTGGATATCCAGTCGGGATACGTCGAGTCTCAAATGAACGCATTGGCTTGTAGCTTTCCAACTTCTTCCTTCAGGGCCGCAGATCTTTCGGGACTAAGCATTCACCTCCTTTGCTTTATAGGGGTATACATTGGATTGATACTGAGGGAGTGAGTTATGATGGATGTGAAATTCCACACATGTCAGCATGAGTCCATGCAAACACGTCAAGGTTTGCATAGAGAAATTCAGTCAATTCCCTTATCCGGAGGGGGATCAAGATGAGACCCGATCTTCAAGACCCTGGTGGGATCGTCTTTGTCAATCGAAATATCTATGGTAGACTCAATTGGGGCTGCCTTCCTACATCCCGTTTCTTCGTCCTCTCTTGGATCAATATCCTCAATTTCACGGACGGATGGTAATAGCCGGGATGTTTTCTATAATTTCTTTGCTTCTTTCCCCTCCACAGGTAGAGAGGTGTCATCAGATTCTTTGCTACTTTTTCTTCGTAGCTCTTTTCATTCTGCCAAGTAGCAGGCTCGTCCTGTTCCTTGATCTCCTCGTACTATCCTGATTCCACCATCAGACTGGAATTTTAAAAGCAAACACCAGGAAGCAATACATGCCCTGCACTTAGCTATGGTCGGTCGACCCAGGAATACATTATATTGGGGGTTGATGTTCATCACAACAAATGGCAGAATCCTTACTCTCCTACAATCTCCATCTCCTAATTCTACAAATAGCTTGATCTAGCCGACCGCTTCAGTGGACGCTCCATTGAACCAAGTATTTGGCCGGTGCATGGTTCCAAGTCTTTCAATTCCAGCTTCATCTGGTCATAGGCTTGTTTGAACAATATATTCACTAAGCTTCCATTGCCGATTAGAACCTTCCTCACCGTAGTTAGGCCTATAATAGCTATTATTACTAGTGGATCGACGGCCGGTTCCTCAATATCGATCGGCTCCTTATCACAGAAGATAATGTCATTGGTCATTGTCCTTCTTTATTTGATGGGACTTCCAGCTTCAGGGGTACTTGTTTCCGCAACATCCAAATGTTCTGCAGAGTTTACATAATGCTCCATGGACCAAATGTTATGTCCTGCAGGGTGTGGTCCTCCAACAATGGCGTTAATCACTATCCCCTTTCCCTTCTCTTGGGCAATGGCTCTAGGAGCTTTCTGACTTTGTTTGGGTGCCAAAGTACCCTTCCCCCTGTCTCTTGGGGCTACTTTGTATTCATTGAGTTTCCCTTCCCGAATCAGTTTCTCGACGATGTCCCGAAGGTGACGACATTCATTGGTTGAGTGCTCATAAATCTCATGGAATAAACAAAAATTTCCATTTGCCCGCTCCTTCTCGATCGAATGACACAAGGGTGACTTCTTGTATTGAACTTTGCTGCATGTATCAAGGTAAATATTTTCCAATGTGTCATTCAACATTGTGTTAGTTTCAAGGACTTGGAACCCGGGTCGCTTTCTGTAACACCCCATAATTTTATAACATTAAAATTCACAAATTAAAGTATACTTAATTTTTAGAAGAAGAATTAAGTGAAATGGGTTGCGCTATTATGTTCGTCTCAAAATTTTGGGTCAAGATAGACATTTGGTTTGCACGAAACGGATACCTTATGAAGATGTTCTTAAGCCTTGAAGTTTGTATGCATATGAGAGAAATATATATATATATAAATTAAATAAATAAATACTCAAAAAATGTTCAAAACAGCAAAACGGGAGGGGGAATAGCCAAGCCGCACCATTTTTGGAGTCGACCCGAGCCCCTCTGGGTCGACTAGGGGTCGATCCAGGGTGTTTGGCTGTCAACCCGTGGCTCGATTCACGCTGAGGGATGATGTTGCATCTGAGTGGTCCTGATGATTTCTGGGTTAATCTAAGAGCTCTAATCGATCCTAGACATCTATATATACACCTTAAGACCTAACCCTAATTCATAAAATATTATCTATGACACCATTATGCTGTCAAGCTCTCTCTTAAACCCTAACCGCCGCCTCTAAATTAAATCTCAAGTGTTCATACACAATTCAAATCAAAGTTTAGAGCTTCAACAACAATTAAAGAAGATCAATCAACGTCAATTCAACGTTTATGCACCAATTTCAATTCATTAATCCTTTTCTTAAGCCAAGAAAGGCGAGTACAGTTATTTTCACAAATTTAATGGGATTAAAGTAACATGAAAAAGTTGTAAAAAGGATTCATATATATATATATATATATATATATATGTTTGTAATGAAAATCTCACCAAGTCTTCACCTTTTTTATTCATGTCATCATATGCCTATGTTTCTATGTAAAGTTCAGACCTTTTATCATTTTATTCATGTTGAATATTTTATTATGCCTCTATGCCAGTCTATATGCCTCTTTATTTCATGATGATGTTTTATTCCAATTTTCTATGAATTGATTCTCTCTTCTTACCCCTATTCCTTTTATTTGTGGATCTAGGCTACCTTCGAGCCTATATTAAAAATAGCGCGCATGCGAATACGTGGGAACGATGTGGAATATTGGGAATATGGGAAATTTGGAAAATTGGATATTATTGGATAATATGTGAAATTGGCATATTTGGGTATGAATTACATGGAATTGATGAAATTGCCTAAAATTGTAAATTTGTAATTGAGGCTAATTAATGTGTAATTAGTGACAATTTGGAATAGGCAATATTATAGACATGATTATATGTTTAATTGGATATATATATATGACATGAAAATTGAGTATGGGTGAAATACGATGTTAATGAACCTTTGACACGAGGTTAGGCGCAATTGTGACGTAAGACTGCCCGGAACCGCCCGGCAAATCCAGCGGTCACAATTGGACGTCTAATGTGAGAGGTCAAAGGAATGAATTGTAGGCGTAACGGTTAATGACACGAGGTTAGACCCGGTTTGTGACGTAAGACTACCCGGAACCGCCCGACAAATCCAGTGGCCACAAAGTGTTTGGTCTAATGTGAGAGGTCGTGCACCGTTCGTCATAAGGAATGAATTAAAGAATACTAACCATAATAAGACATGGGTATGGTTAGAGGGTTAAGTGGGGTGACACGTAAATTATGACATGTAAATATGGACTTACCCGGAATAAGATAGGACATGTAAATTATGACATGTAAGTATGGACTTAACCGTAGCATGTGTAAGACATGGACATTTAAATTAAAATGGTTAAGTTGGAGAAAAACCTAGTGGGGACCAAGCATAGGTGGGAGGCTTGTGTCGGATGGGGACCCGTTTCAACCAGTAACCCGTTTGAGTATTTAATTGGACCCGATACTAGGATGAGGTTGGGGCACGCTTACTGGGCTTGAATATAAGAGGTCAAAACGTGAATAGCGGTGGCAACGCAAGTCCAACGGGTTCATGTGCATGCATGGGTCCGGGCTAGTAGGTAAGACGTTGTTGCATCGTGTAGGTATGGCCGTGCATTTCATGTTGGTATCGGGGTTGCCACTTTGGGGAGTGATACACCCCACTAGGGGACCAGCACGGGTGCCTACGGGGTTTAGGGAGCCGATTGAATGGGTAGATTAAGGGTACCTTAGCGGTGGTAGGAGCAAGCCGACACCTACGATAGTAGTTAGGTACAAGTAACTACCAAGTTTGTCATGTAAGTACAGTTTAGTGGGAAGGGATCAACCTTTAGTTAAAAGAGACTAGTAGATGTGCGGTGTAATTAAGTAATGTGCTGTAACTTAGCAAAAGTGCGGTGCAACGAAATACATGTTGGTTGAGTTGGATAGTCCTTTGGGTGCTAGTCTGATGTTGACTTCTGTCTTCGGGGTTAGTACTTGGAGGGTTGTTCGCTTAGCCAAGGTGTAGGATTGTCTTAGTACTTAGGAACTAAATCATCTTGTCCATCCTTTTTATCTACCTTATCTAAGTTACAGCCATATCATGATGCCTATTTATGTCTTGATCATTTACCTTACCTATTATTTGCGAAAATTACTAGACTCGCCAGACTTTATGTCTGACCCGTTTGTTTCCACCCTCTTTTCTTTCCTCCCCCCCCCTCAGTTTTGCAAGGAGGGAATACTACAACTTAGTGCCGATTTCTTTCAGTTGCTTGAAAAGAGTAGATGTATTGCTTTGGACTCTCTCATCTTTATGGCTTTGCTTATGCTCAGTGCGGATTTATGCATTTATGTTATTTACGTATTTGCTTCTTTATGTACTTTGAAGTTTTTGGAAAAGACTATTGATCCTGTTGTAATGGTTTTGGAAACTACTTATGTAAGCTTGTTTTCAGTTATGATGCTATGAAATAAGTTTTATCTTCCGCTGTGTTGTTTTATTTATTTATTCTTGTAATTTATCTGTTCTATACAACAATAACGCTCCATGGACATTAATGCATTCCCTTTGTGAGTGACATTAATAGACATGGGGTGTTACACGTGGTATCAGAGCTATGGTTACAAGAACAGATAAAAAGTTTTGAAAAGTGTTTCCAAAAGTATTATTTCCCTAGAAAGTATTTTCAAAAACTTGTTTTAAAGAAGCTATTTCCAAGGAAAGTTTACTTTAAAAAGCATAATCCCCGCAAGCCATGCATCTCTCTTTTGCTTCCCTTGTTTTGAAACTCTTTCGTTTTCTTTTCAGCATGTCTGGAGCATCTGAGATACTAGAGGGTGTTCATGTACCCGGTTGGTTTCGTCAATATCTCGAGGCTAGGGCCGCTGCTGCAGGTCCAGCTGACGTTCCTCCTCCTCCTCCTCCCCCAGCTCCAGTCATTCCTCCGCGTGGAGATGTTTTCTCCAATGTATGTAAAGACTTTCATTCGATGGGTGGAAAACCTTTCAGTGGGTCTGAAACGTTCGTTGATGCTAGAAATTGGTTGAAAGAAGAGGAGGATATGTTTGGCATTTTCGATTTGGACGATTGTAAGAAGGTCCAATTGGCTGCTTGTTTGATGAAGGACGAAGCTTCATTTTGGTGGGAGGTTACTAATGGAGAGCGTGCTGTAGAGACGTGGGCAGATTTTAGGGGAAGGTTTGAGTTGAAATTCCTTTCTCAAGCTGAGGAGAGTATGTACATGGAGAGGTTCTTGACATTAAAGCAGAAAAACTTGACCGTGAAGGAGTATGTGACCGAATTTAATAAGTTGTCGAGATTTGGACTAGAGTTGGTGAATACGCCTCACAAGAAGGCCTTGAGGTTTGCAAAGGGCCTAAATGAACCACTACACAGTTTGGCTATGTCCCACATTCCAATGGGGGCTACGTATGAAAGCTTGTTGATATGGCATACATGCATGAAGAAGAGAAGGGTGTAAGTACTTTTAGGCCGCAAGATAAGAAGGAGGATCCATAGAAAGCCCAACAACAAAACAAAGGTGGTAAATAAAAGAGAAAGTGTCACAACTGTGGGATGCCCGGTCATTTGAAGAAAGACTGTAGGAAGAAGAAGAAGTTCGCTTGTTATCATTGTGGTGATCCAGGTCATGTTGTCAAGGACTGTCTTAAGAAGCAAGGGCAGAGGGCAGGTTCTATGGGAGGGCAGGTTCACTCTCTCATGGCTCCGGGACAGGAAGAAGGTAGAAAAATTTCTGTCGAAAGTTTGATTTTCTTGTTTGATCATCCTGTCCGTACTTTATTCGATTCTGGCGCATCACATTCGTTTATCTCTACATCATTAGTTGAAACACTGCACTTAAATACTGGTCTCGTTGTGGATCCATTATAGTCTCAAATCCTATTGGTGGGTCTGCTCATTTATCCATGGTTTGTAGGGATCTGAGATTGTCTATCTTAGGTGTTGGTTTTGAATGTCATGATTTTGTGCTTGGTTTCATGGGCTATGGGTTGACTCTAGGGTTGGATTGGCTAGCCAGACATGGTGCCATTCTAGATTGTGATCGAAGGGTAGTAAAATTGTTGACTCGTAGAGGAAAGGTCCTTGATATTTCTTGTGACCCTAGAGGATCGGTGATGCTTAGTTATCTTGAGTCACTTGACGCATCGAATGATGATTTACATTCTGTTCGTATAGTCCGTGAATATGTTGATGTCTTCGATGAGGTTAGGGGTCTACCCCCAAAACGTGAGATAGACTTTCGTATTTACCTTGTAGACAATGCAAAACCCGTATCTCTGCCAGTACACCACATGGCTCCTCGTAAGAGGAGGGAACTCAATAAGCAAGTAGGGGAGATGCTTGAGAAGGGGTTCATAAGACGTAGTATATCGGAGTGGGGTGCTCCAGTAGTATTTGCCACGAAGGCAGATGGGTCCCTTAGACTTTGTGTGGACTATAAAGAACTTAATAAGCTTACTAAGAAGAATAGGCACCCAAAGCCGAGGATTGATGATCTCTTCGATTAGTTAGTTGGCGCCTCAGTGTTTTCGCAGTTGGACTTAGCCACTAGTTTCCATCAATTGAGAGTGGCTGAGGATAGCATAGACAAGACTGCCTTTAGGACTCCAGACGGTTTCTATGAGTGGCTTGTGATGCCCTTCAGTATGACAAACGCCCCCGCATACTTTGTTGACTTGATGAGTAAGGTGTTTAGGGAGTACCTTAATAAATTCGTGGTGGTCTTTGTGGATGAAATCTAGATCTTTTCTAAGAGCGAGGAAGAGCATGCCCTACATCTTAGGGATGTGTTGGAGACCCTTCGTGTGCATAAACTTAAAGCTAAATTTTCTAAATGTCACTTTTGGAGGAAGGAAGTGCGATTCTTAGGGCACGTGGTTTCCAAAAAAGGGATAGCTGTGGATCCCGCGAAGGTGGTGGCCATCCAAGACTGGAAGGTCCCTAAAAATGCTACCGAGGTGAGGAGTTTCTTGGGGTTGGCAGGCTACTATAGGAAGTTTATCAAGGACTTCACAAAGATATCAGCCCCGTTGACACGCTTGACGAAGAAGAACCTAGTTTTCACGTGGGACATAGATTGTGATGATGCGTTCCAACGTTTAAAGAGAGCTTTGACCACAGCCCCAGTCTTAGTGTTGCCAGATGGGAGTAAGCCATTTACCGTTTATACCGATGCTTGTGGGACATGACTAGGCGCAGTCTTAATGCAAGAGGGGAGGGTAATTGCCTATGGAGGAAGGCAGTTGAGAGTGCATGATAGGAATTACCCTACACATGACCTAGAGTTGGTCGCTATTGTTTTCGCGGTTAAGTCTTGGCGCCATTATCTTCTTGGCGAGAAATTCGAATTGTTTACAGACCACAAATCGCTAAAATACCTGTTCTCTCAGAAGGACTTGAACTTAATGCAGCAAAGGTGGATGGAATTCTTAGCGTCCTACGATTTCGAGATAGCATATACCCCTGCCAAGGGTAACGTGGTGGCAGACGCCTTAAGTAGGAAAAGGTTGTCCTTTAGTCCGTTGTTTGTTGAGTGGCAAAGCTTAAGTTCATCTCTACGTTTGACTTTAGACCTTCCATTGACTTTGTACCCGGTTTGCTAGCATCCTTAGAGGTCAGACCTACGCTTTTGGGACGGATTGGTGAGGCATAGCGAGATGACCCACAGTTGGTTGAGTTAGTAGAGAAACTCATAAGGGGGGAGTCATCGAGCCATCTCAGTAGGTATACCCTAGATGATAAGGGTTGGTTACGCAGGGACGGTAGACTTTGTGTACCACGAGACGAGAACTTGAGGAAGACCATTCTTGATGATGCACATCGTTCGAAGATGACCATTCATCCCGGCGGGGACAAGATGTACATGGACATGAGACGAGTTTACTTTTGGGCCGGTATGAAGAGGGATGTGGCCGAGTTTGTCGCTAGATGCTTGGTGTACCAACAAGTAAAAGCAGAGCAAAAGAAGCCCGGTGGGTTGCTTCACCCATTGGAGGTCCTACAATGGAAGTGGGAGAGTGTCTCGATGGACTTTGTTGATGGGTTACCAAGATCGAGGAAGGGTAATATGGGGATTTGGGTCATGGTAGACAGACTTGCTAAGAGCGCACATTTCATTCCCGTGAAGAGTAAGAGGACTGCTCCATGGTTAGCCTCTGTATACATTCGAGAGATAGTTCGTTTGCGTGGTGTTCCTTCTAGCATAATGAGCGATCGTGATCCTATTTTTACTAGCGAGTTTTGGAAGAGCTTGCAAGAGGCGGTAGGGACTCAATTATGTTTGAACACCGCATATCATCCTCAGACGGACGGCCAAACCGAGAGGGTGAATCGTATTCTAGAGGACCTTTTGAGGCTATGTGTTTTAGACTTCGGAGGTACATGGGAGGAGCATCTTCCTTTGGTGGAGTTCGCGTATAATAATAGTTTTCAGTCTAGCATTGGCATGGCACCTTTCGAGGCTCCTTTTGGAATGTCGTGTCGTTCACCTACATATTGGTGGGAATCTACGGATAAGATCTTGCTTGGGCCCGATATGATTAGAGAGACTTCAGAAAAGATTGATTTGATTTGAAGGAGGATGAAGACGACACAAGATAGGCAGAAATCGTACGCGGACAAGAGGAGGACAGATCTTGAGTTTGATATTGGGGACATGGTCTTTATCAAGGTGTCTCCATTACAGAATGTTGTTCGCTTTAGGTCCGTTGGGAAGTTAGCACCAAGGTTCGTAGGGCCATTTCCTATTAAGGAGAGGATTGGACAGATGGCGTACAGAGTGGAGTTGCCCGAGAGACTTAGTGGTGTACACTACGTATTCCACGTATCACATTTGAGGAAGTGCTTGCATAAGACCACGGAAGTGGTAGAGCTGAGCTTGCTTAGAGATGTGGAGATAGAGCATGATGCGACGATTCGACGAGCTCCTACATGCATTCTTGGGTCGGAGATTAAGAAGTTGAGGAATCGAGAGGTCAAGCTAGTCAAAGTGCAATGGGGAGATGATGAGAGCAATGCTACTTGGGAGACGGAAGAGAAGATGCGTTCATTGTACCCTTTTCTTTTCGAGGGTATGTCTTTTAATTTTTC
This sequence comes from Allium sativum, assembly GCA_030737875.1. Taxonomy (NCBI): domain Eukaryota; kingdom Viridiplantae; phylum Streptophyta; class Magnoliopsida; order Asparagales; family Amaryllidaceae; genus Allium; species Allium sativum. The sequence goes on along the minus strand of CM060913.1, from coordinate 483,892,713 downwards.
CTTTATCGCTTAGCTTGTACTTGTTCTATCTTTAGCATGTCCTATCGCTAGTATCTTTGACCTTTAGATTGGGTAGTCCAATGGTTGAAACATGTGTTTGAGACATGTTATGTATGGTGGATGCATATGGATGCAAGTGTTTGCTAGCGGTTGCTCGTGGATGCATACACACACACTTTAGGCACTAGATCGGCTCAATCACTTTCATATTGCATATTGCATATAAATGGATGTATTTAGTAAAATGAATGTACATTGAATGTGTGTATCATATGGATGTTGCATTTAAATGAATGGTTTTGCACACATGTAGTAATGATATGTATAGGGTTCTTTGCATACATGACGGATACATGGCACTATCATTATTTGCATTAAGGAGGTCGACTGAATCAGTGGACCGCCTGATTTTGCATTAGTATATGGACATATACACACACTATGCATATGTACATGGAAAGCATTAGAAATCTTTTAAGTACAATGGATGCTTGTGGATGATGGTTGAATAGATGGATGATTGGATAATAGGATACATTCTTCTTAACTTGGAGATTTCGGGGACGAAATCCTTTAAGGAGGGGAGAATGTAACAACCCATAATTTTATAACATTAAAATTCACAAATTAAAGTATACTTGATTTTTAGAAGAAGAATTAAGTGAAATGGGTTGCGCTATTATGTTCGTCTCAAACTTTTGGGTCAAGATAGACATTTGGTTTGCATGAAACGGATACCTTATAAAGATGTTATTAAGCCTTGAAGTTTGTATGCATATGAGAGAAATATATATAGATATATATATAAATTAAATAAATAAATATTCAAAAAAAATCCGAAACAGCAAACTGTGAGGGGGAATAGCCGAACCGCACCATTTTTGGAGTCAACCCGAGCCTCGCTGGGTCGACTATGGGTTGATCCATGGTGTTTGGCTGTCAACCCGTGGCCCGATTCGCGCTGAGGGCTGATGTTGCATATGAGTGGTCCTGATGATTTCTAGGTTAATCTAAGAGCTCTAATCGATCCTAGACATATATGTATACACTTTAAGACCTAACCCTAATTCATAAAATATTATCTATGACACCATTATGCTGTCAAGCTCTCTCTTAAACCCTAGCCGCCGCCTCTTAATTAAATCTCAAATGTTCATAAACAATTCAAATCAAAGTTTAGAGTTTCAACAACAATTAAAGAAGATTAATCAACGTCAATTCAACGTTTCTGCATCAATTTCAATTCATTAATCCTTTTCTTAAGCCAAGAAAGGCGAGTACAGTTATTTTCACAAATTTAATGGGATTAAAGTAACATGAAAAAGTTGTAAAAAGGATTCATATATATATATATATATATATATATATATATATATATATGTTTGTAATGAAAATCTCACCAAGTCTTCACCTTTTTGATTCATGTCATCATATGCCTATGTTTCTATGTAAAGTTCAAACCTTTTATCAGTTTATTCATGTTGAATCTTTTATTATGCCTCTATGCCAGTCTATATGCCTCTTTATTTCATGATGATGTTTTATTCCAATTTGCTATGAATTGATTCTCTCTTCTTACCCTATTCCTTTTATTTGTGGATCTAGGCTACCTACGAGCCTATATTAAAAATACGCGCGAAGGCGAATACGTGGGAACGATGTGGAATATTGGGAATATGGAAAATTTGGAAAATTGGATATTATTGGATATTTTGGATAATTGGATAATATGTGAAATTGGCATATTTGGGTATGAATTACATGGAATTGATGAAATTGCCTAAAATTGTAAATTTGTAATTGAGGCTAATTAATGTGTAATTAGTGACAATTAGGAATAGGCAATATTATAGACATGATTATATGTTTAATTGGATATATATGACATGAAAATTGGATATGGGTGAAATACGATGTTAATGAACCTTTGACACGAGGTTAGGCGCAATTGTGATGTAAGACTGCCCGGAACCTCCCGGCAAATCCAGCGGTCACAATTGGACGTCTAATGTGAGAGGTCAAAGGAATGAATTTAGGCGTAACGGTTGATGACATGAGGTTATACCCGGTTTGTGGCGTAAGACTGCCCGGAACCGCCCAGTAAATCCAGCGGCCACAAAGTGTTCGGTCTAATGTGAGAGGTCATGCACCGTTCGTCATAAGGAATGAATTAAAGAATACTAATCATAATAAGACATGGGTATGGTTAGAGGGTTAAGTGGGGTGACATGTAAATTATGACATGTAAATATGGACTTAACCGGAATAAGATAGGACATGTAAATTATGACATGTAAGTATGGACTTAACCGTAGCATGTGTAAGACATGGACATTTAAATTGAAATGGTTAAGTGGGAGAAAAACCTAGTGGGGACCAAGCATAAGTGGGAGGCTTGTGTCGGATGGGGACCCATTTCAACCAGTAACCCATTTGAGTATCTAATTGGGCCCGGTACTAGGCCAGGGTTAGGGCACGCTTACTGGGCTTGAATATAAGAGGTCAAAACGTGAATAGCAGTGGCAACGCAAGTCCAATGGGTTCATGAGCGTGCATTGGTCTGGGCTAGTAGGTAAGACCTTATTGCATCATGTAGGTATGGCCGTGCATTTCATGTTGGTATCAGGGTTGCCACTTTGGGGAGTGGCACACCCCACTGAGGGCCAGCACGGGTGCCTACGGGGTTTAGGGAGCCGATCAAATGGGTAGATTAAGGGTACCTTAGCGGTGGTAGGAGCAAGCCGGCACCTATGATAGCAGCTAGGTACAAGTAACTACCACGTTTGTCATGTGAGTACAGTTAGTGGAAATGGATCAACCTCTAGTAAAAAGAGACTAGTAGATGTGCGGTATAATTAAGTAATGTGGTGTAACTTAGCAAAAGTGCGGTGCAACGAAATACATGTTTGTTGAGTTGGATAGTCCTTTGGGTGCTAGTCTAATGTTGACTTCGGTCTTCGGGGTAGTACTTGGAGGGTTGTTCGCTTAGCCAAGGTGTAGGATTGTCTTAGTACTTAGGAACGAAATCATCTTGTCTATCCTTTTTATCTACCTTATCTAAGTTACAGCCATATCATGATGCCTATTTATGTCTTGACCATGTACCTTACCTATTATTTGTTAAAATTACTGGACTCGCCAGACTTTATGTCTGACCCGTTTGTTTCCACCTCTTTTTATTTCCTTCCCCCTCCCCTCAGGTTTGCAAGGAGGGAATACTACAGTTTAGTGCCGATTTCTTTCAGTTGCTTGAAAAGAGTAGATGTATCGCTTTGGACTCTCTCATCTTTATGGCTTTGCTTATGCTCAGTGGGGATTTATGCGTTTATGTTATTTAAGTATTTGCTTCTTTATGTACTTTGTAGTTTTTGGAAAAGACTATTGATCCTGTTGTAATGGTTTTGGAAACTACTTATGTAAGCTTGTTTTGAGTTATGATGCTATGAAATAAGTTTTATCTTCCGCTGTGTTGTTTTATTTATTTATTCTTGTAATTTATCTGCTCTATACAACAATAACGCTCCATGGACATTGATGCATTCCCTTTGTGAGTGACATTAATAGACATGGGGTGTTACACTTTCTAAAATTCCCTCTTTGTCCAGGATTTCCATTGGATTCCTTCGGTCTATCACCGTTTCGCTTGCCACTATTTCCAATGTTCACTTCTACCTTCCCTGAATTAACCTCAAATTGCTTGACTGTGACATTTCTCTGGATTGGTTTGGTAGATACATCTTTCTTCCTATCCTCCTCATCTAACCGTGCATCCTCCTGCCTTACCTAGATTAACCTCAGATTGCTTGACTGCGACATTTCTATGGATTGGTCTGGTAGATACATCTTTCTTCCTATCCTCCTCATCTAACCGTGCATCCTCCTGCCTTACCTAGATATTAGCCTTTTCATAAAACATTTTAGTCGACGTGGGTGACTTTCTGATTAGGTACTTCCCAAACTCTGTCCGCTTATCAATGCCATCAACCATGGCCATCAAGACAGTCTCATGATTAGGATTGCTTACTTCGGTGGCGGCCTGATTGAAACAGTTGAGATAGTTCCATAGAGACTTGTCTCTTCCTTGTTTGACAGCTGAAAGAGTCATGACTTGTTTTTACATAGAGGCGTGGAGACGGAACTGGTTCAGGAATTTCTCACAGAAATTGTTGAAGCTTGGGACCGACTTCGGAGATAAATGGTTCAACCACATGAGCGCTACCCCGCTTAAGAAAATTGGGAAAGCCTTGCATTTGATGGTGTCTGATGCTACTGTCGCATCCATGTGGAATGAGTAAAGCTGTTGCGGGTCGGTGATTCCATTGTAATGGTTCATTTGGGGGCATATTGAACCTTCTGGGGAATTCAGCCTGTAAGATTTCATCAGTGAATGGCGTATGGCTTCGGTCGATTCCCTGGTCTTCATTCTTGCATCGTTTGTTGTCGTTCATGATCTGTCCGACCATAGCAGTTAGATTCGGAAGGATGACTATGGCTTGATTGGCTTCCTTAACCGACCAACCCCTCCTAGCTCTTTCCACAGGTAGTGTTGTCTGACTTGCCGTTCGGGTAGCCCTTCCTCTTCCCGAAGTATCTCGGTCTATCACAATATTTCAAGGAGGATGAATAGGGGCTCAATCTGTTTGAGTAGTATTTTGATGAGAAGAGGAGAGGCACCTTGGTTTTGGTAGGCTGCAAGATCGATGACTTCTATCTCGGCCAGGTTGGCCTGAGTCTCACCCCCTGCCCCAAGTTGGTCAGAGCGTCCTTCCAGATTCAGTTGATGAATATTTTTGGATTTTTCTAATGGACATCGAGGTTGACATGGATCTCAGATCCCCCCGGATGATGATAAGCTCTTCGAATTTTAGTCTAGTCGATGGTGGGAACTTGGTGATCCCTAAACTCCTGAGCTTGATGATTCTTGAAATCCTCCCACTGTCTCAATATGCGGTTCATATCCTGCCACATTGTATCATTTTCCCGAGCATGAGCTTCTAAGGCATTCGTAGTTTCCCGGAGCTGATTCAACATGGTCATGAACTCATCACGGGTGGCGAAAGCTAAGGAAGAAGTTGGATCTACCACGAGGGTTGCTCTAGAAGGGGTAATGCAGGTTGACTCGAAGTAGGTCCGGGAGCATTCGATCCACCAGTTGCATTTGCAGATGTCCCAGCTTGCAGTTGTTTCCCGGTAATAGGGTCGATGACTTAGCAATCATGGCTCAGTGATATGTGAAAAGTCGTGGGATCTTGTCTCAGACTTGGTGAACCAAACGTAGAGCAAAACCCTTCAAATGCTGAGAATATCAAGTTCTCAGTGGAAGCACCAAAGTGTTGACACCAAAAATTGGCACAACACCCAAAGAATGAGTTTATAGAGATATAAATGAAGACAAATAAATGAAAAATGTAAAAAAGAGTGACCACACACTGATTTATAGTGGTTCGGTATTAACGAGCCTGCATCCGCTTTATAGTTCTTCTTATATCAGATAATCTATTACAGTCGAATATGTACAATGATGATATAATCAGAAAATGCCAAAAGTTCAAAAGCCCTTTCTTCTAAGTCCAGAAAGTGTATTTATAGGTGAATTAGTAGTTGAGTTGGCAGGGGCAAGTGCCATTCGATCCTAGTTAATCGGAGAGCATGAAGATATGCTCTAGTCCCCAAGAATTGGCATGATTTGAACAGGTATCGACATGTGGCAATCAACCCCATTTATTCGGACGACTTGCAACGATTAATGCCGAGTGTGAGCTACTCTCTAGGCAGATATTGCACATTGGATCAGGATTGTTTTGACTTGGTCGGTCTGGCCAGTGTGGGTTCCGACTAAGGTCCCTTTGATATGGGTCTGTGGCTCCAATGAACCTTGATGGCCTTGCCAAGAGGGCCGATCAATATAAATAACTGAAACCAAATGTTTTTATGGAATTACCGATAAAATTTCCCACTAAATGTTAGGACAAGAGAACTTCACAACCCACGGAACATGGAATAATGCAATTAGATAAATAAAAATAATTATTCTATAACTGAAACACGATGTGTACTAATTCAAACTGTGAAGGGAACTGACTGGAACTAGACATTAAGTCCCAAAATGTCCAAAAGTTTGTGTGCCACGTTAGGCTATGATTTCAATTCACAAGAGCACTGGAGAACGTAAATTATCGAATAATGTCAATTGCTTATGTGTCAATGACATTTTCTTTCAATTACATTGGCGTTGAGGATGCTCTAAATGGGTATATATTTATGTTTGTGTGTGCATTACAATTAAAATTTTGTTAAATATGAGACTGAATACGTACTATGTCTTAGTTTCTAAAATCCGGTCACTGAAAATACTCAAAACTGATATTTCGGTCTTTAAAGTTTAAAACCAAAAGAGTTCAGTTTTAAATACTTTTGAGACTTGATAAATAGTGAATTAAATAATACATCTTTAGTCTATCTCTAACAATAATGTAGAGACTGATCTCTTTTATTAAAATATTGGGGAAAGGTAGTTTTATTGCAGAATTATTGTAATTATTTAATACTAAGATACAAATGTTGTATATATAGTACAATAGTGCAATGACTAGATTATAATTGCCTAAAATAAATAAAACTTAGGCCCGAAGCCCATTATAATATTTTCAGCCCATAGACTGAATAATATATAAATTGTATTGATCGAATGGACTTTTATCAGTTGCGCTAATATTCTCCCTCAATTCGATCTAGGGTTTCTTCATTTCCCATTTCCATTTCTGCAGCCATTGCTAATTCCGAGTTCCTTCTTCAATCTGATAATTTTTTTTATCGAAAGGGTCTTTGTGAGGATGTCGACTCTCTGGTGATAAGCGGGAATATGGTAGTTTGCTAACTTCCCTGCTTGAGTTCTCTCTCGAACGAAATGGAGTTCAATTTCCAAATGTTTCATTCGAGAGTGTTGGATGGGATTGAGAGTCAGGGAAACATTTCTCCTGTTGTCACACTAGGCAACTGGTTTTTGTCTTGAGGCAAACTCTAATTCTTCTAACGGTGATTCGATCCATGAAATTTTAGGTGTTGTGCTTGCGAGTGCTCTATATTCGGCCTCTGTACTGGACCTCAATGTGATTTGTTGCTTTTTCAGGCACCACGAGATGACGTTGATGCGAAGGTAAATGCAGTAGCCAGTCACCAATCTTTGATCATTCACATCGTTCGCCCAGTCAGCATCATTAATCCCTGTAAGTTGAACTCTTTTTTGGATTATGCCATGATGCTTTGTTCCTTATAAATATCTTAATACTCTTTTTAGTGCTATCCAATGCTCTGAACAGGATTCTGCATGTATTAACTGAGTTTGTTGACGCTGTAACATATGTCTGAACGTGTAATGGTTTCATATTGTAATGCTCCTGTTATACTCCTATATTGTTTGTCATTGTCAATGTTTTCTCCTTCATGTTTGGAAAGTCGTAAATTGCTTATCATCGTTGTTGGTAGCTATTTTTCCTGATGCACGTTTGCTTTATGTAGAATTTCTGAGATGTAGCTTTGCTGCGACAGGAATAATTCAGAGTCACTTTTCTTGGTAATCTGTATTCTAAGAAAAAAGTTTAATTCTCCCATATCTTTAATTGCAAAGCTTTGATCTTGCATCCATACGATTCTATTGATTTATTGGTTGTTATCTCCAGTTATTAACATGGCATCTACATATACTTGGATAAATATGGTTCCCTGTATGCTCTTTTTCATATATAATGAATTGTCAGACTTTGCTTGTATGAACCCTAGATTGGATAAAGTTGACTTGAGTTTTTCATACCATGATCTCGATGCTTGTTTTAATCCATATATGGCCTTGTGTAGCTTGCATACTTGTTTTTCGCCATTGTTGTAGCCTTCAGGTTGTTGCATATAGATTTCTTCAGTCAGTTCTCCATTCAAAAAAGCATTGTTTACATCAAGTTGTTTTATATTCCACCCTTTACTTAATGCAATAATCAAAATAATTCTGATAGCAGTGGGTTTTATAATTGGGGAGAAGGTTCCATTGAAGTCAAAACCAAATTGATGTGCATAGCATTTTGCAACTAATTTAGCCTTGTATTTGTCAACAGACCCATCTTCTTCTCTTTTCTTCTTGTGTGTCCATCTACAACCGATGACATTCTTGTGTGCTGGTGGTGTCACTAATGTCCAGGTTTTATTTTTTATGAGTGCTTCATACTCTGTGTCCGTAGCTTTCTTCCAATTATCAGATTTTATTGCTTGAGTAAATTTGAGTGGTTCAGTCTCAGCTGCTGACACATTATATACTTTGGGTTTAAATATACCACTTTTTGACCTAGTAGTTATATGATGTCCGGTATGTTCCTGTTGTGCCTAGTACTATATCCTTGCACTGTTGTTTGTGTCTGCGCTTCTGTTACGCTCTATGTTATCATTTCCATGTATGTCTTTATTAACTTGACTTGTATGTGTATTTTCTGGGTTGCTTCCTCATTCACTTGTGTGTGCACTCATTTCTCCTACAACTTCAGTTTGCATGTTTGTGTTGATCATGCTTTGTTGTTCATTGCTACTGCTGTCTACAAGTGATTCAATGAAAAGTGGTATAAGTTATACATTTCTGATTGGATCTAACCTACTATTTTCTCTGAATGTTTGTTTGTAAAAGGAAAAACACTTTCATCAAATATCACATGTCTTGAAACATAGACTCTTCCATTTTTGTCCAAGCGTTTATAGCCTTTTTGATTTTGAGCATACCTATGAATGTATATGGGCTTGATCTCATTCTTAATTTGTATCTATTATAATCCCTTACACATGGAAAATGCAGACAACCAAATACTTTCAGAAATTGGTAGTATGGTCTAACATTATATATCATCTCATGTAGGGTTCCTCTAATGGGTAACTTGTTAATGAGGGATACTGAAGTGTAGAAGGCTTCATTCCAATATTCCATAGGTAATGAACCTTGTGATAATAGTGTTAGACCAGTCTCCACTGTGTCTCTATGTTTTCTTTCGACCAAACCATTTTTTTAGATGTGTGAGGGCAAGTCTGCCTGTGTTTGATTCCTCTTTTGACAAAATAATTAGCTAATGGCTTAAACTCTACCACACCATCTGTTTGTATAATTTTGACACTATAATTGGCATAGTTTTCAACATGTGTTATGAACTGTATGACTGTGTTGCATGCTTCAGATTTATTTTTTTAGCATATATATCTAAGTGTATCTCGAATAGGCATCCACAATGGAAAGATAGTACCAGTATCCCTGATATGAATTCAGTGGTGTTGGCGTCCACAGTCAGCAACTACGAGCTCCAGTGGCTTGTTATATCTGGTTTCAGAATCACTGAAAGGGAGTTTGTGGCTTTTTCCAAGTTGGTAGTGTGTGCATGTGTGCTTGACAGGTACATTTTTATTAAAAGAAATATTATTTCTACTTAAAACAGTTTTTAAAGTCCCAAATTTGGGATGTTCCAGTCTCGTATACCATGATTCAACATTACCTTGATTAATATTTCTATTACAATCATTATTACTACTAACATCTACATTATTGCACCAGAATTCATCACTTGAATTTCCAGTCATCAAGTTGTCGAATCTGTAAAGGGCATCTTGTAGATTACCATATAGTAATATATCTTGACTTGATTAATCTTTAACTAAGCAGAATTTGGGGTGAAACTCAAAGTATATGTTGTTCTCATTGGCAAATTTCGACACACTTAATAGACGTTTGTTGATAGTGCGTACTCTAAGAAAAGTGTTTAGTTTAAGTTGTCTTTTCCCGAATATGATGCCTTTGCCAATATGAGTTATACTTTCAGTTTCACCACTACCCATAGGTAAAGTTTTCATACATGAGTAGGTTTTGCTTCCAATGTTTAAATTATGGAGATTTTTAGTGATATGATGAGTTGCACCTGAGTCTGGGCACCAGTCTTCTAAACTGTTTTCTTGACTTTTTCCTAGATCATCACTAGTATTGTTTGGATTTCTATTAGTGCCATTACTGCTACTACATGAGTTACCCATTATAGCCAGATTTGCTTGTGCCCCTTTCTGCACAAAAGTGCTTTGATTATTCTATAGTCCATTAACCTTTTAATTGTATCTAAAGTAGCATTTATATGCCATGTGTTAGCCTACTTTGTGACTAGGCCATACAAAGTCCGTACAAATGCTTATGAGCTATGAAACCAGATCGGATCGATAGAAGAATCTCAAGCCATGGAGGTCGAATAGGACCAGATAGGGTCGGAGAAGCATTGGACTGATCCCCTCACAACACACTAATGACTTGACTCTATTTCATAGGCATTGGGTCGAATCGGTGAAGTAGTGTCTGATCCCCCTCGGTACGTATGGCCATACGGCTTTTCACCATCATCGAGTCAATTCAGATACGTACGATCCCAATCTGAATCCCTTACCTGTTGCCTGATCCATTTAGCACATGAAAGAAGCTGGGAAGGAACATCCAATCAGGTAGGGGTATCCTATATTTGATCCAATCCGAATCTACTGTACTAAAGCAATTACTCCATGCTCCTACAAAACCGAGGAGGTTACTACCCACGAACCTATGAAGCTGATGCGTTGGAACTGCTGTAACACGTCTAATTCCGAGATCTATGGGATGATACTACACATGGCATCCGACCCGCCTGTACTCTGCACCTATAAATACACTCAAATTTGCCATTTTGAGGGATTTTTTGGCATTCTAAGTACTCAAACTTCACCATTAACGATATTCCTCTATTTTATTCAGATTGTACTCTAAATTCTTGAGTATAATTCTATATATTTAGAGAGATTATCAATTGTACTTGTGAGGTTGAGTGATCGTTTTCCTTGTACTTGTAATCAATTTGTCAATCGAAGAATTATAAAGAGGACGTAGGCTCATTAACCCTGAAACACTATAAATCTTGTATGTCGATTGCTTTTTTATCCGTTTTCAGATTATATTTTTTCATGATTTCTAGTCAGTTGGGTGTAAGAACCACATTTTGGTTAAACATTTTGGTGCTTTCACTGAGAACGTTGAATTCTCCTCTTTTCGGATTATCATTCTACTATTTGGAATTTCAAGTCTAAAGAGATAGTCCATAATTTCTACCGTTTTCGAAGTTTCCATTAATTTCAATGGATTCAGACTCCATGTCTCAAAGGAAATGAAAGGAACCACAAACTTCCCAGGTGAATAACGCAAACACGGATTAGTGGAATAAAGCGCAAGTACTCATAGCTAGTAGGCTGCAGGGAGGCGGCTCAGATCCGACCCGACTTGGAGACGATTCTATAACCGACCCGGGGGCAGCGTGTGACCCGACCCAGGGGTATGAATGTAGCCAATGATACTCCTTCGATCCGCGTTGATGGTACTTCAGCGATCTGACCCGGTGGTGCTCAAGTGAACCGATCCAATGCTGGATTTGAGACTTGATCCAATAGAGCCAATCCAAATGCAATCGATGCTGATGTTTCTACTCGTGCCAATACTAATGCTTTAACTTCAGCAGCTATAACCGGTAATCATCCCCCTACATCTACTCCTGTTTCACAGATGGATTTCTTGTGCTTACTTGCTATGTTGGATAAAACTAACGACGCTTTAGAAGCCCAAAGGTGTGAGAGTGCTGCAATCCGAGAGAACATGAATGCGATGAATATGTAAATGGATGACCTTCATATGTAGAGAACGCCTTCTCCAACTCATCGCCTTGCCAAAGATTATTCATCTTCCTCGGAAGAGAATGTGAGACCATCAAGAAGGCTATATGAGAGACCTGAGAACCTCGAACAAATGACGTTCGGATCATTAGGATCGCACGAAGATGTAGACCGTGTTCTAGGACCTGATGATCCCAGCTTAAGAGAGCCAATGTTGCTGCCGATGTGGGGACCTCATGTCCTTCCAAAGTACCCAAATATCACTAATCCTACCCACAGCCAACTTCTTCAGCCTACTTGTCCTGTGAATGACCGGGATCGTAGGGGCAAGGGAATTATTCCCTTGCTAGAAACGGGGGAACGTTGCCCGATGTGGGAGCTGGAAGGACTGAAAGAGAGAGAAGTGTCGAGCATGAACATATGCTAACTGATGCTGAAGTGGAAGCTATGATGCGTCAGATTATGACAGATAATAGAAGGTATAGTAATAAAGACTGGGGCATTAATCGCAGCCACACACATTTCACTGATTACATTTTGGATTTTCAATTCCCGAAACGGTTCAATCTACCCATTATGGACCTATATGAGCGAAAAACTGATAAGAGACAAAATTTGATGAGATACTCTTGATGCATGAATGTTGCGGCAGCTCCTGATGCCGTTAAGTGCAAGGCTTTCCTAATATACCTCGAAGATGTTGCATTGATGTGGTTCCCTCGGCTTCCGCCTCGATCGATCTCCAGTTTCGAAGAGCTGAGTGATAGTTTCATGAATTAGTTTCGACTCCAAGCCTATAAATCCAAGAGCGTCATCAACTATTGGTAATCAAACAAGCTCCTAGGGAAACTCTAAAATCGTATTTGGATCATTTCAATCTGGCAATAATAGAAGTGAGTGACCCACACAAACAGACCATCCTGTTGGAACTGATAGACAGAGTCGATAAATACACTTAGTTCGGGAGATACTTCGCTGGAAAACCACCACTCACTAGTGAGTTATTTTATGAAAAGGCAAACATTCATCTATGACGAGAAGGAATATATGCTAACTGGAAAAGAAAATCCGATGACGCCACGAAAGAAGATATTCATAGCAACGTCGCCACCAAGCAGTCTGGTGACAGCGCAGGAAAAGCTGAAGTGAATGTCGGCAACAAGATTGGAGGAAATGACTGCCAAGGCGGGAATGGTAGCAAGAGAAGTAGGAATTAGAGAAATGATTCCAAAAGGAGGCCTTGATTTCAACCTTTGAGAATTACACGTCATTGAATGATACTTTGGAGAACATTTATTTGGATACCTACAGTGTTGTGCAATACAAGAAACCTCCACCCAGAGATTCGACTGAGAAAGAGCGTGAAACCAGGAAGTTCTTTCTATTCCATGAGACTTACGGCCACTCTATAAATGAGTGTCTCCATTTGAGAGATGTTGTAGAAAAGTTGCTAGGAGCGGGGAAGTTAGACGAGTACAAGGTTTCCCCCAAGGATAGGGGGAAAGGAGGATCTACTCCGAATTAGAACCAACCTTCCCCTAGACCTACTACTCAGCAGAAAGGGAAAGGGATCATCATTAATACCATGGTCGGAGGACCACATCTCGCGGGATTTAGCAATAGAATCAAGGAATAGTATGTTAATGCCGCTAAGCATCCAAAAGTGGGAGAGTGTAGCTCCCTCGAAGATACTACTCCTGCGAAGCAACAGAAGACTATCACTGATGATGTTATTTTCAGAGAAAGAGAAAGTGTGGGTGTGGAGACCCCTAGTGTTGAACCTTTGGTGATAACTGCTACCATCGATTCAACTCTTGTACGGAAAGTCCTTATTGATTGCGGGAGTTCCATCAATATTTTATTTAAAAAAGCCTTCAACCAGATGAAGTTGGAGGCAAAAGATTTGAAGCCATGCACAGGCTGTATCAGTGGGTTCAACGACTCATCAACGTCTCCAATGAGAACGGTGGAATTCTCCGTAGAACTTGGGGAAGGAGATCGTAGTAGAGTGTGTATCCTTCCATTTGTTGTTATGGATATTGATTTGCCATACAACGCTTTCTTGGCCAGACCGGCTCTCGTGGAGTTCAGAGTCTACATTGCGCCCTGGTGTTTATTATTAAAATTCCCGACTAAGAAGGAGTAGGAATGGTCTGTGGTGATCAAGTCAATGGAAGATCCTGCTACATAGCTGAGTTGAAAATGATATGCAACAAAGATAGCATAGAACCGAAGGATACCTCACCTTTTTGCGTAAAGAAGGATTCGACATAGCAAATAAACGAGATGTTGCTAAGAGAATCGCCCGACGATCTGCTTGAGGACATAGATCCCAAAGAGGATGAAGATCCGAAAAGCAGAAGGACGACACCTAACGTGGCAACTATAGACATTTCAATTAATAACGACGACTCGACAAAGGTCTTGAAGATCGGTTCCCACTGGTATGCCTTCCAAACGAAGGAGCTGACTGACTTTCCATGGACAAACTTGGATGTGTTCGCTTGGACCTATGCCGATATGTGCAGGATTTCACCATCAATCATAAGTCATTCACTGAGCATAAACCCGAAGCACCCTCCTATAAAGCAAAAGAGGCGTATGCTAGGCCTGGAGAGGTCGGCTGCCTTAATGGAGTAGGTAGAAAAATTGAGAGATAATGGATTCATCATAGATGCAATGTATCCGACTGGATATCAAACCCCGTCCTAGTCAAAAAAGCAAATGGGAAGTGGTGTACATGCATTGATTTTTCGGATTTGAATAAGGCCTGCCAAAAAGATAGCTTCTCGTTGCCGAGGATTGATCAGCTTGTGGACTCAACAGTGGGACACAAACTCCACTCTTTTATGAATGCATACTCTACTTACAACCAGATTCCCATGCACGTTCCAGACCAATAACATACCAGTTTTATCACCAATCTCGGACTGTACTGCTATGTGGGAATGCCCTTCGGATTGAAGAATGCTGGAGCAACATATCAATGCTTGGTGAATCAGATGTTCTACAATCAAATCGGGGAATCCATGGAAGTTTACATGGATGATGTGCTTGTGATTTCCAAGCAATCGTCCGACCATACGACGGACTTGGTGTGGATGTTTGATAAACTCTGATGCTACGGAATGAAGCTTAACCCATTGAAGTGCTTATTCAGAGTAGCATCAGGAAAATTCCTTGGTTTCATCGTCAGCTCGCACAGAATTGAAATCAACCCCGATCAGATTGCAGAGATCAGGAATATTAGTGAGCCACAAAAGATTAGGGATGTACACAGCTTAGCAGGGAAGGTTGCAGCATTGAGCAGATTTATTTCCAAAGCCACTAATAAGTGCGTTCCTTTCTTCAACTTGATAAAGCGGGGGAACTTCGAGTAGATCCCAGATTGTGTTGAAGCCTTCCAAAACTTGCTGAATCTTTTGGAGAAACCCCCCGATGTTGTCTAACCCAATGGATCATGAAGATTTGTTCGTGTACTTGGCAGTACCATCACACGCTATCAGCTCAGTATTCGTGTGTGAAAAGGATAAAATTCAAAGGCTAGTGTATTATATGAGCAAGAAACTAGCAATAGAAGAATGAAATTATCCAAAGATATAAAAACTCGCTTACATCTTGTTGATTGCCTCCAGGAAGCTTCGCTAATACTTCCAGGCTCACCCAGTTATTATATATATCAATCAACCACTCCGACAGGTTCTGCAGCGACCTGAAGCCTCGGGAAGACTGCTCAAATGGAATATTGAGCTAGGCCAGTTTGACCTTAATTTCCTTCGCAGAAGATCCATATGAGGGCAAGCACTAGCTAATTTCATCACCGAGTTCACGATCCCTGAAGAGGATGTGTTAGATGAAGGAGCTTTCCCCTCAAAACAGAAGCTAGAATCTAGTACATGGAAGCTGTACACAAACGGTGCTAGGAATTACCAACGGTCTGGCACCAGAGTTGTATTGATAACTACTGAAAGATAGTCGATTTACTATGCACTCCAATTGGAATTTTCCACTACTAACAACGATTCCGAATACGAGGCCCAGATTGTCGGGTTGAAACTCGCCAAGGAGTTGGGAGTGGTGGCATTGGACATCTTTTGTGACTCTTAATTTGTCACTTGTCAGGTTTAGAAGGAATTCCAAGCGAAAGGACCTCGACTCGCTGCTTACCTAGAAAAGGTAGAGAAGTTATCCCACATCCTGCGAACAGAGAATCGAAAAGCGGATAAATTGGCTAAGTTAGCAAGCTATGATAACCCAGAAGAAATGAAGATGGTCCCAATAGACACTAGAATCTCCAAGCATTGATCAGATGGAAGTTGACCCAGTGCTAGAAACTGAGCCAGAAAGAGTGTCATGGATGACATCGATAAAGAACTTCCTAGAGAACGGGACACTCCCAACAAAAAAGAGTGAAAGGTGTGTCGTAATTCGCCAGGCTTCAAGATATGTCATGCAGGGTGAAGTTCTTTACCGACAGGGATTTATGGTACTCTTACTCCGGTATATAGCCCATGGCGACGTCAAATATGTGTTGAGAGAAGTGCATGAAGGAGAACGTTGAGATCACACTGAAGGTCAGACGTTAGGAAAGAAGGTATTGCGGTACGACTACTTCTGGCCTACAGTAAATTAGGTTGCAACTGATTATTCACGACGCTACGAAAGCGGCCAGAAATTTGTGAAAATTCCCATAGCACCTCCCAGCCAACTCAATTCAATGATGAACCCGTGCAGTTCGCTGTGTGTGGAGTAGGCATCATTCAAAGCCTACCAATCGCCAAAGGCGGAGCGAAGTACGCAATCGTGGTCATAGTTTACTTAATGAAATGAGCAAAAGATGAGTCATTGACTATGATCACGACAAAGCAGGTGATTAATTTTGTTGTCAAAAACATAATTTGCCGATTTGGAATCCCCAAAGCCATCATAACTGACAATGGAACCTAGTTCGACAGTACATAGTTCAAAGATTTCTATCAAAAATACAGAATTGAGAAAAGTTACACTGCAGTAGCTCACCCGCAATCGAATGGACAAGTCAAAGCAGTAAACCAAAACATTAAGTCCATTCTAAAGAAGCGTTTTAAGAAGGCAAAAGCCATGTGGGTCGATGAATTACCCTTAGCGTTGTGGGCTTATATAATGACCTACAAATCGGCAAATGGTCATATTCCTTTCACTTTCATTCGGATCAGAAGAAGTCATTTCAGTGGAATTGGAAGTCCCCTCTCGCAGAACAACATATTATGATCCGATGGCGAACAAAGTGCTTCTCCTTGAGTCCTTGGACATGATTGAGGAAAAGAGGGACGAAGTAGACTTACGCGCCTCGAGGCACAGACACCAGGTCGCTCAATACTACAATAGGAAGGTTATACCTAGAAATTTCGAGCCTGGAGACCTGGTTTTGAAACGCGCCTTCCTGTTTTCCTGGGTTCGAAATGGAAAGGAACGTATGTCATCCAACGGAAACTTGATAAAGGAGCTTTCAAGCTAACGACCGTAGATGGCGATGAAATCTCGAGAGCTTGGAATGCCCAACACTTGCAACACTACTTGACTTGGCATTGTACTCATTCATTTTTTCATAAACTATGTAGAAAGGCATGACTTGCCTAGAACTGTCTAATTGGTATAAACAAAAGATTAAAAAGTGGACGTAGGCTATGATTTGGCTGAGCCACAATATATATCGCGTGCTATTTTACTTTTCTTTCATATATTCCTTTGTGTCATGTGATCATTTTGATCTTGGTTTAAAACATAGGACTTGAATTAAAATTGAGTGCAGGAACAACACTCGAACCGGTGAAATCACGCTCTAGGAATTAGAGCACAGATGGAAAGCCTAGGCGAATGATGCGATCGCTCGTCAAATTAACTCTAACTCTTATGATTTGAGAGAGAGTACAAAGGACGAGAAGATATTGTCCAACACTATAACACCCCACCTCCGCTAGGGTCACTCACAAAGGGAATGCACTAGGTTTGGTGAAGTATTATTGAGGTAAACATGCACAGAAATATTACAAGACAGAACATATACAACAGCGGAAGTAAAGCAATTTTCATTACCTTATAAAATAGTAAGGTCAAAAAGCCTTTTACATCAGAATACATCAAAACCTGTCTTGCAATAGTAAAGAAGCATAAACCATTTCATAAATTATTCCCCAAGTAAAACAGTAAGGTAGCCATAGTCAAGGAAAGTCCAAGCCTTGAATGATGACCTTCAAGCAGAGGAAGTCCAAACTAAATAACAGTGTTTCCTCCCTGAAAAACTGTGGGGGGGGGGGACAGAAGACAAAGAGGCGAAACAAAACGGGGTCAGTCATAAAGACTGGTAAGTCCTATCTACTTCAAGTATAAAATCAGGTAAAGGTAACATGACATGCATAAACTGAAAGTAAACATAAGGATGACGACAAGATAGATAAGCTAAACCAGGGTAACTGGATGAACTACTGTAGCAAGATAAACTAAGGTATCATGATAAACTACGGTGTCAAGATAAATCAAGGTATCACATCGTCAGGTTTCTATCAAGTATACTATCCCAAGGTATCTATCATGTATAACATCCCACGGTATCTATCATGTATAACATCCCACGGTATCTATCATGTATAACATCCCAAGGTATTTATCATGTATATTTGCTCTGCACCTCTCGTACTAGTATCCCAACCCGCGTCTTGTGTTAACTATGAATGTCCCTTGCCCAATGTCATGTAATGGTCCATGTCAACCTAATATATAGCATATGTAGGTTTTCCCAACTCGTATGTTTCTTTCCATGTATAAGTTCAGTCCTTTGCCGTAGGCCGTACGGGCTTTCCCATGTAAATCTATACCACCTCAACGTAGTACCATTTTATCCTTGAAGTTGTTTTGGACTACTACCCTTGATCTGGTTATGTTTTCTTACCATGAACTATTGTGTGTTCACTTAGGATTTATGCCACCTAGGACCGCTAGGGATTATGCTACCTAATGAACGTTTCCGTAACTTGGTTTGGGTTTTAGCCACCTAGGACCACTAGGGATTATGCCACCCGTCAACCACGCCCTTTGTCCCACGTATAAATCGTGAATCGTTTTCCATGTCTAGACGCACATGTATCTCAATGTGCCATCCGAGTTCCGTGCCAGGGCAAATCGAGAAATATGGAACTCGGTCGGGAGCTTTAAGTCGTCTGCTGATGCAGATATCAAGGTCTGTTTTTGTATCCGTGGCTATGGTCCCACGTGACCCCTCCCTCAACTACTGAAAGGCAATCCAAGAAAAATCATGTATGAGAACTACATCCCGGCCCCACTATGCCCCACTTACCTATTGGCCAACCTCACCCATAACTTGGTAGCAAGTATATGGTCTGTTGGGAGTTCTCTGCCTTTTCATACATACACGATTGACTAAAGATGGTAGGTAGTCGACGACGCGCTATCCAGGGTAAAAACAAGAATCGTCGACTCCACGCTAATCCATCCCAGTCTTTAGGTCGCTCGCATAGCAACCAAGGCATACTCTTGGTTCTTCTACTGCAGACCTTAACCTCTTGTGAGCGCAGGCGGATCATCTGCAACCTCACAGAGGGATACCAAGAGTATCCTCATGTCCCCCGAAGCTACCGCTTCGTCACCCAGTTCGTTGGAGCCTTTATCTAAGTCAGATAATTCGCTCCTCCACGTGTGTTCAAGCGATGACCTACCGTATCGGGTTACTCATCTATCTGTGAACTGGTCCAATTTCCTTGACTAAGAATTATTACTTAGTTATCCTTAACTAAGGTTTACCACTTAGCTTCTCTTCCCGCTACCCTTGTTAACTACGATTTTCAACCTAGTCCCCTGAGCTAGGGTTTTGTCTACTGGGTTAAGTGTTGTCATTCAAGTTCATGACTTAACCCGCCTACGAATCATGTCAAGATTTGCTAAGTGTTTAAGTTCAAGGCTTAACCCTACAAGTTGGTTGAGTATACCAAGAAGCTCATGACTTAACCCTATCAAGTCAAATTGGTTAAGTATTTGTTTGTCTTAACCCTATCAGATTATCGTGTTAGATTGATTAAGCATAGATTATCTTAATCCCATCAGATTATCGAGTCGGATTGGTTAAGTATGGGTTAGCTTAACCCCATCCACTAATCGTATTACAATGGTTAAGTATATTTAAAAGGTCTTGGGACTTAACCCTATCAAGTCCGCATATTAGATTGGTTAAGTATAGGTTACTTAACCTCATCAAATCACCATGTATAATTGGTTAAGTATAAGTTACTTAACCCCATTAAATTATCATGTTAAGTTGGTTAAGTATTGGTTACTTAACCTCATTGAATTACCAAGTTTAGATTGGTTAAGTGTTTAACTTAACCCCATCGAATTACCATATTTAGATTAGTTAAGTGTAGGTTACTTAACCCCATCTAATTACCAAGTCGGATTAGTTAAGTGTAAATTACTTAACCCCATCCCCTAATTGTCTTATATGGTTAAGTGTCATTAAGAAATCAAGTCCAGTTCCACTTAACCTACCCATTCATGTCATATCGGTTAAGTGTCATTATTCAAAATTACTTAACCTTTTCATGTGGCATTAATTAGATTAATGCACCCCAATCTCTCACATTAGACTTTGTTGTGGTTACTAGTTAAGCCGGGCGGGTCCGGGTAGCTTTACACCACAACCTAGTCTAACCTCGGGTTTTAAGTGCTATATGGCCAACTACTCACATTGGGTCCTATTGTTTGTAGCCACTAGTTAAGCCGGGCGGGTTCGGGTAGATTTATGCTACAAACTCAACCCAACCTCGAGTTGGCCACTTTGGTCTAGTGTCTTATTACACTTACAACCCACACATGTCTAGTTCAAGTTCCATGTTTTCCTACGTGTCATGACCACATTTAAGTGTATCATGAATGTCATGTTCTCATGTAAACCCCATGTCAAGTTTTCATGTCATATTCACGTTTTTCCTAAACTACCCAAACGTATTTCCAACCCAAGTGGAAGCGAGTCACATAGTAGGGGTATTATGCCAACATATTGGCCTCAAACATGCGAGATATCATAAAGGGATTGGCCGAAAATGTGAATATTATCCTAAAGGATTTGGCCTCAAGCATGCATAGTATCATAAGGGAATTTGGCCACAAACATGCATAGTATCATAAGGGAATTTGGCCACAAACATGCATAGTATCATAAGGGAATTTGGCCACAAACATGCATAGTATCATAAGGGAATTTGGCCACAAACATGCATGATAACATAAGGGGTTTGGGTTCATTTACATGCATAAGCCCCAAAGTCAAGTCTTTGCCAATGTTTCACAAGTCAAATGGTTCCCAAAGGTTCATGCTAACATTCCATAGACAAAGATTCAAACTTGCAAGACAAACTAGGTTAAACATAACATGAGTGGCGTGATTAAGTCGCTAAAACTTAGCCCAAGGTCCTAGATCATAAAAAGGGGCAAAATTAGGTTCACATAGGCTAGCATACTTATGTTTCATCGCATTTTATCCCATGTCACATTAGAACCACCGTTAGAATCTACAAGTAGCTAGAACTTACTTAGCGAGGCTTAGGGAAAGATCATGAATCGTCTTGTCGAAGAAAGGTGGCTCCTTTATTGAAGAATCGTCATGAAATTTGCGTGGCTACGTTGATTCACTCCCTTGATTTGATGTAGCAAGCTAGCACCTTTGATTCAGATCCGATTTGAATGCATAAGCTCTTGGAGTTAGAAATGGAGGCTATGATCAAGAGGGATTTGGGCAGCACTTCGTTGTTAGATTGATTTTGAGTGATTTAGGTTAGGTCCTAGGGTGTTTTTATAGAGATTAGGAGTAGTTTAGGCCATAGGATAAACCCTAGGATAGATCTGAGCCCTCAAAATCCGTCACAGGCCCATAAAACTGAGCCAAGACAGCAGCAGGTGCACCCAGGCCCAAGTGGTCAGACCACCCAGGTCGACACCCTAGTCGACCTGGGGCTTGGGCTGGAATTTTCCCGCCCAATCTGTTTGGCTCCAGATTTGAATTTTCGAGCTGTTTTTGAACTTGAATTTTTCTGAAAACTTTGACGGGCCATAACTGGGTCATACGGACTCCGATTCTCTAAAACTCGGACTCTATAT
This sequence comes from Allium sativum, assembly GCA_030737875.1. Lineage (NCBI taxonomy): Eukaryota > Viridiplantae > Streptophyta > Magnoliopsida > Asparagales > Amaryllidaceae > Allium > Allium sativum. The sequence continues at coordinate 483,870,876 of CM060913.1, read as the reverse complement.
CGCGTATTTTTCCGAGACGAACGCAATGGCACAGCCCGTTTCCTCTGATTCAGATTTTAGAATTAAATTCTGCCTTGATTCTTGTCCTAGTACGTTGTAAAAATCCGGGTTTTTACATTCTCCCCTCCTTTAAGGATTTCGTCCCCGAAATCTCCTAGTTAGGAAGAACATATCCTACCATCCATCATCCATCTACTCAAAACATCATCCACAGGCAACCGTTGTCCTTAGACGATTTCTAATGCCATATGAACATATGCAAAACGTGTGTGTATATGCTCCTTAGCTAATGCTAATGATGACGCCTGAATGATCTTTCTAATGCAAAGTATGTTTAGTGCCATGAATTCAACATGTATGCAAATAGTCCTAGTCATATAAACACTATATGCGTGCACAACCATTCATTCATATGCAACATCCGCATGACAACACATTCAATTTCACCCATAAACAAGTATAAATACTCGTGCATATGCAACATGAAACGTGACCGCGTCAATCTAGTATCTAATGTGTATTTGCGCATCCACGAGCAACCACTTGCAACCATATCAATCATAACATGTTTCAAATACATGTTTACATCCATAGAGTTCTACCTAGGGTTCCCAAGATAGGATCGAGAAGATAAACAAGACAAACTCCCTATAGGGTTTGCAACAGAAACAGGACCGAGAGGATATCCACCAAGCGATAGCATGCAAGCAAGCTCTACAGGAGAACCAGGGATCAACGATATACTCTTAAAAAGAGACATGATGCGCGCGTCTAAACTGCATTTCCATGAGCTTAATTCCATTGTGCCTTGACCGCCTTTGACGTCATGATTTCGTAGCTCCTTGATTCCTATTTCCAAGGTATGAGTCGGAACTCATTTCACTGTCGCCTCTCGTTCCTTTTTCACTTATTCTTTTCTAGAATACTTGGCTCAACCATAACTGCGTACTCATGGTTTCATGCAAGCTTTCCAACAATTCACTAGCGAATCTTGGATCTCGTTTACCTACTAAGAGGTATTCCACGCAGAAGAGCTTTCCCTTGAAAACAACCGATGCCAGCCATGTTGCCCAGTGTACTTACTAGGGTGATTCCTACAGCCCATGCTTAAGCAGAATGAACCATCCGCCTTATTGGCGAACATTGCTCGATCGGATCAGAGATTTTCAATAAATGCATCAAGAGATTCTAGGTAACTAACCATGACCGAACTCATAAGGTTACACGAGACTTCGAGGGTATTACCAAGGCAAGTTAAGAGTTTAACTACCCTCCTTTCAAAACCGAGAATGGCATCCCTTACTGGATAACCACTTCATCCCTAGAATCCATCCATAGCTCAACAATAGAAGCATTGCTTCTAATCTCAACACTTGGCATTTACACTCTCAATTCCAAACAAGTCATGAATAAATGGACTGACTCTCCAACCAGATTTTGGGACAAAAGTGGGATCTTCTACCATGCTAGTACTAAGGTGCAGAGACTTAACTATCGAAGCAGACTTAAATGATGCGATGATCAAAACAAAGTCTGGACGGGATGATAGAAAAGAAAGGCTAAACCTTTAACAGAAATGATACCATCCCTCTTAGGTACGCTAGGAGTGAGAGCATACAATTGCCCTCTCGCTGATCTTGTCCTTGTCTTCCTTCGAGGACTAATCCATACCAACAAGCTGCTTATCCTTACGTCCGTGTCCTTTATCCTTGCTCTTATTACCCTTCCTTGTAACACGGTAACAGGCCTCTCAAGAACCACCTCCATCTCAAGGAAAACACTTCGTAGCTAGACAAGGATTAGTCGCAGTTAAAACTGCTGTGACTACAGATGGAGGAAAGAAAGGAAAAGAGATTCAATCAAGGAAACAAAGGATAGTGCTAATGGCTTTTGGGGAATAGCCTTTAAAAACTTTTCTTGAAAAATTCTTCTTTGTAAACGGTTTCTCAAATAGTTTTCAGAAGGTTTAAAAACTTTTGCCCAGTCTGGTAACCTTCTGCTCTGATACCAAATGTAACACCCCACCTCCGCTAGGGTCACTCACAAAGGGAATGCACTAGGTTTGGTGAAGTATTATCGAGGTAAACATGCACAGAAATATTACAAGATATAACATATACAACAGCGGAAGTAAAGCAAATTTCATTACCTTATAAAATAGTAAGGTCAAAAAGCCTTTTACATCAGAATACATCAAAACCTGTCTTGCAATAGTAAAGAAGCATAAACCATTTCATAAATTATTCCCCAAGTAAAACAGTAAGGTAGCCATAGCCAAGGAAAGTCCAAGCCATGCATGATGACCTTCAAGCAGAGGAAGTCCAAACTAAATAACAGTGTTTCCTCCCTGAAAACCTGGGAGGGGGGAACGGAAGACAAAGAGGCGAAACAAAATGGGGTCAGTCATAAAGACTGGTAAGTCCTATCTACTTCCAGTATAAAAATAGGTAAAGGTAACATGACATGCATAAACTAAAATTAAACATAAGGATGACGACAAGATAGATAAGCTAAACCAGGGTAACTGGATGAACTACTGTAGCAAGATAAACTAAGGTATCATGATAAACTACGGTGTCAAGATAAATCAAGGTATCTCATCGTCAGGTTTCTATCAAGTATACTATCCCAAGGTATCTATCATGTATAACATCCCACGGTATCTATCATGTATAACATCCCAAGGTATTTATCATGTATATTTGCTCTGCACCTCTCGTACTAGTATCCCAACCCGCGTCATGTGTTAACTATGAATGTCCCTTGCCCAATGTCATGTAATGGTCCATGTCAACCTAATATATAGCATACGTAGGTTTTCCCAACTCGTATGTTTCTTTCCATGTATAAGTTCAGTCCTTTGCCGTAGGCCGTACGGGCTTTCCCATGTAAATCTATACCACCTCAACGTAGTACCATTTTATCCTTGAAGTTGTTTTGGACTGCTACCGTTGATCTGGTTATGTTTTCTTACCATGAACTATCGCGAGTTCACTTAGGATTTATGCCACCTAGGACCGCTAGGGATTATGCTACCTAATGAACGTTTCCGTAACTTGGTTTGGGTTTTAGCCACCTAGGACCACTAGGGATTATGCCACCCGTCAACCACGCCCTTTGTCCCACGTACAAATCGTGAATCGTTTTCCATGTCTAGAAGCACATGTATCTCAATGTGCCATCCGAGTTCCGTGCCAGGGCAAATCGAGAAATATGGAACTCGGTCGGGAGCTTTAAGTCGTCTGCTGATGCAGATATCAAGGTCTGTTTTTGTATCCGTGGCTATGGTCCCACGTGACCCCTCCCTCAACTACTGAAAGGCAATCTAAGAAAAATCATGTATGAGATCCACATCCCGGCCCCACTATGCCCCACTTACCTATTGGCCAACCTCACCCATAACTCGATAGCAAGTATATGGTATGTTAGGAGTTCTCTGCCTTTCCGTACGTACACGATTGACTAAAGATGGTAGGTAGTCGATGATGCGCTATCCAGGGCAAAAACAAGAATCGTCGACTCCACGCTAATCCATCCTAGTCTTTAGGTCGCTCGCATAGCAACCAAGGCATACTCTTGGTTCTTCTACCGCAGACCTTAACCTCTTGTGAGCCCAGGCGGATCATCTGCAACCTCACAGAGGGATACCAAGAGTATCCTCACGTCCCCCGAAGCTACCGCTTCGTCACCCAGTTCGTTGGAGCCTTTATCTAAGTCAGATAATTCGCTCCTCCACGTGTGTTCAAGCGATGACCTACCGTATCGGGTTACTCATCTATCTGTGAACTGGTCCAATTTCCTTGACTAAGAATTATTACTTAGTTATCCTTAACTAAGGTTTACCACTTAGCTTCTCTTCCTGATACCCTTGTTAACTACGATTTTCAACCTAGTCCCCTGAGCTAGGGTTTTGTCTACTGGGTTAAGTGTTGTCATTCAAGTTCATGACTTAACCCGCCTACGAATCATGTCAAGATTGGCTAAGTGTTTAAGTTCAAGGCTTAGCCCTACAAGTTGGTTGAGTATACCAAGAAGCTCATGACTTAACCCTATCAAGTCAAATTGGTTAAGTATTTTTTTGTCTTAACCCTATCCGATTATCGTGTTAGATTGATTAAGCATAGATTATCTTAATCCCATCAGATTATCGAGTCGGATTGGTTAAGTATGGGTTAGCTTAACCCCATCCACTAATCGTATTACAATGGTTAAGTATATTTAAAAGGTCTTGTGACTTAACCCTATCAGGTCCGCATATTAGATTGGTTAAGTATATTTAAAAGGTCTTGTGACTTAACCCTATCAGGTCCGCATATTAGATTGGTTAAGTATAGGTTACTTAACCTCATCAAATCACCAAGTATAATTGGTTAAGTATAAGTTACTTAACCCCATTAAATTATCATGTTAAGTTGGTTAAGTATTGGTTACTTAACCTCATTGAATTACCAAGTTTAGATTGGTTAAGTGTTTAACTTAACCCCATCGAATTACCGTGTTTAGATTAGTTAAGTGTAGGTTACTTAACCCCATCTAATTACCAAGTTGGATTAGTTAAGTGTAAATTACTTAACCCCATCCCCTAATTGTCTAATATGGTTAAGTGTCATTAATAAATCAAGTCCGGTTCCACTTAACCTACCCATTCGTGTCATATCGGTTAAGTGCCATTAGTCAAAATTACTTAACCTTTTCATGTGGCATTAGTTAGATTAATGCACCCAACCTCTCACATTAGACTTTGTTGTGGTTACTAGTTAAGCCGGGCGGGTCCGGGTAGCTTTACACCACAACCTAGTCTAACCTCGGGTTTTAAGTGCTATATGACCAACTACTCACATTGGGTCCTATTGTTTGTAGCCACTAATTAAGCCGGGTGGGTTCGGGTAGATTTATGCTACAAACTCAACCCAACCTCGAGTTGGCCACTTTCATGTTTGGTCTAGTGTCTTATTACACTTACAACCCACACATGTCTAGTTCAAGTTCCATGTTTTCCTACGTGTCATGACCACATTTAAGTGTATCATGAATGTCATGTTCTCATGTAAACCGCATGTCAAGTTTTCGTGTCATATTCACGTTTTTCCTAAACTACCCAAACGTATTTCCAACCCAAGTGGAAGCGAGTCACATAGTAGGGGTATTATGCAAACATATTAGCCTCAAACATGCGAGATATCATAAAGGGATTGGCCGCAAACGTGAATATTATCCTAAAGGATTTGGCCTCAAGCATGCATAGTATCATAAGGGAATTTGGCCACAAACATGCATAGTATCATAAGGGAATTTGGCCACAAACATGCATAGTATCATAAGGGAATTTGGCCACAAACATGCATAGTATCATAAGGGAATTTGGCCACAATCATGCATAGTATCATAAGGGAATTTGGCCACAAACATGCATGATAACATAAGGGGTTTGGGTTCATTTACATGCATAAGCCCCAAAGTTAAGTCTTTGCCAATGTTTCACAAGTCAAATGGTTCCCAAAGGTTCATGCTAACATTCCATAGACAAAGATTCAAACTTGCAAGATAATCTAGGTTAAACATAACATGAGTGGCATGATTAAGTCGCTAAAACTTAGCCCAAGGTCCTAGATCATAGAAAAGGGGCAAAATTAGGTTCACATAGGCTAGCATAATTATGTTTCATCGCATTTTATCCCATGTCACATTAGAACCACCGTTAGAATCTACAAGTAGCTAGAACTAACTTAGCGAGGCTTAGGGAAAGATCATGAATCGTCTTGTCGAAGAAAGGTGGCTCCTTTGTTGAAGAATCGTCATGAAATTTGCGTGGCTACGTTGATTCACTCCCTTGATTTGATGTAGCAAGCTAGCACCTTTGATTCAGATCCGATTTGAATGCATAAGCTCTTGGAGTTGGAGATGGAGGCCATGATCAAGAGGGATTTGGGCAGCACTTCGTTGTTAGATTGATTTTGAGTGATTTAGGTTAGGTCCTAGGGTGTTTTTATAGAGATTAGGAGTAGTTTAGGCCATAGGATAAACCCTAGGATAGATCTGAGCCCTCAAAATCCGTCACAGGCCCATAAAACCGAGCCAAGACAGCAGCAGGTGCACCCAGGCCCAAGTGGTCGGACCACCCAGGTCGACACCCGTGTCGATTGGGCAGTCGACCTGCCCCCTGGGCGTGTCGACTCCCCAGTCGACACCCTAGTCGACCTGGGCCTTGGGCGGGAATTTTCCCGCCCAATCTGTTTGGCTCCAGATTTGAATTTTCGAGCTGTTTTTGAACTTGAATTTTTCTGAAAACTTTGACGGGCCATAACTGGGTCATACGGACTCCGATTCTCGAAAACTCGGACTCTATTTCGCGTATTTTTCCGAGATGAACGCAATGGCACTCCGTTTCCCCTGATTCTGATTTTAGAATTAAATTCTGCCTTGATTCTTGTCCTAGTACGTTGTAAAAATCCGGTTTGTTACAACCACTCTAAATCTCATATTTCGAGAGAGAGTAAAGAGAACGGGAAGATGACGTCCACAGGGTGTGATGGTGCACCACAATTAAAGACCACCTTGACCACACTCTAACCTGGGCATATGATAGAAGAGTATAAAGGCACTGAGAGCAAGTGCCAGAAAAAAGGTTCCTACCCACTGAAGGATTGGGGGCAAGAATGAAATCTGAGGCCACACTCCCCACAGAAAAATTAGGGACAATATAATGTCGATTCTAATCAATCCTGAACAAGCCCTGGTCAGGCACGTTATTTAAGATTGATTGGGGGAATATACATACATATCACACCACTACTGTTTATTACTTAGTTTAGTTATTTTTTGGGTTATTGCAAAAATTATTGTTTGCAGGGATGTTGGACTGAAACCCTTGTTTGATTTGTGATGTGATTCATTGTTTACTACTTAGATTAATAATATCTTGACTACAACTACAGTTGATTGAAATAAATGGCAAGCCTGCAAATATTTGACATTGTAGGAAAACTACTTTATTTACAAAGATGCGGATTAACACAAAGGAACAAATCCAAAACGTGAAGGCCACACTCGCTACAACTATAGAAGGCCAGCGGAAAACAAAATGAAAAGATCAGACTGCATTTCACTGGGGTTTTGGGGAAGACTTGGACTTCTTAGCGGCTTCAAGCTTCTCTTTCTCCTTTCGCTCAACATCAGTGAGGATACGTTTCTTCCATTTCTTGTCTGAGGTAGTTGCACTTGGATCGGGAGAGGATTTCTGAGCTAATTCCCCAGTAATTGATCGAGAAAAGTGCTTGGCAACTAATCTAGACCCGGGAGCAATTGCCTGGATGGAATCAATGTTGAGGGGTTCTTCCGCAGCTTCGACTATCAAAATATCGTCATTCTTGCTTTGTCAGCTACAGGATGACATGGTGGCTTTGTCAGCTACCTCTCCTTGCTTCTCTTCAGTTTCCTCTACAAGTTTTGCACCTAAAGAACGGGAAGCAATAGTTATTTACTCAGGAGAGAACATGGGCTTTTCAATTGTTTGCTCAACGATGCGACGACAGGCTATAATAGCTTGAAAAAATTGAGGTGAGAAGGTGGAGATACCTTCGGATGACTTGTCAGCAGGAGTAGTAGAAGTTTTAGGAGCTGATTCGACAGTTGGAGATAGGAGAGCGGCCTTTGGAATCCCTGTACGATCAGGATCATACCCTTCTGTTTCAATAGCTCCAGGGGCGAAAGATGAAGAATTAGAGCGGCCTTTGAAAGTATCCTTCCCTTTGGATTGATGCCTCTCCTCCTCCATAATCGCTTTGATCAGTCTCCTCCCTTGGTCCAGACGCTCCGGCCCTTCGCCTCTCAAATATGTTCTCATAAGCTCTTCTTCATTGATGGTGTCAACCTTAAGCCACCGCTTTTCGTCGTCAACGATCTGATCCCACACATCGACCAGAGTCGTCAAATAGTCTTTGATCCAAGAAATGTCCTAAGTTCGTATCACTTGAGCGAAAAACTTAATCATAAGCTCACTATATTCATCCAGTCCTTTTGGGCTTCAGCAAGTTGTGCACTAGATGCGGCAGCTAGTTTAATGGAAATATTGGCGTTCCCCTCGGCTAAGACCGCCCTTTCCTGGCCTCTTTTAACTTGTCCTCCAGACTAGCATTCCCCTTTTATAACTCCGCCTTTTCCTGTTCAAGATGGGTACAAGATAACTTCACTTCAGTACTCTCTAACTTAGCATCATCAACTTGCGTTTTCAAAACTGTACAATCCTGGCTATGGGAATCAAGCTCAGTATGGTAGAACTTTTGCAGTTCTTCGTACTATTTTTTATAGTTATTGACATGATGCTCTGCAAGAGAAGGCTTGGTCTGTACATCCTCAAGTTCTTTCTCCATATTTTCTATAGACTTTGCATCATATTCAGCCATCTCCTTCATGTAACTTACATCAGCTGACAAATCTCGGGTAATTTTGGAAAGATTTCGCGAATACTTGCGCATTTCCTTGTATTGTATGTCTATAAAGTAAATTTTATCTTTGACTTCATCTGCCTAATCTGAAGATACCGTCTCAAGTGCTGGAACGAAATGCATGTTCCTGTGATGATCTAGAAATTCCTTCCTCAGAATTTTTAGTTTAGCCTCATTCTCGGTATCAAATATCATGGGCCTTGTTGTAGTAATATCAACGTTTCTCCACTTGGTGGGTACAAGATCCGCTTTGCTTTTTTCCTGCTGTTTGCCTAAATCCTTGGTTCTGTCCTATGGGTCAGAGCGCTTCGGTAGCGGTTTCTCTTGAGAGTATGATTCCTTCAGATGAGTTAGAGTTTTAGACGATGGCTTATCCCCTTTACGGCAGTCTTGGTGGCTCTTATGCTTATCAGTATCTGACTTACGAGGGGAATGAGAGCGTGAACAGTAAGAGCGGTATGAATTGTAATGTTTCTTCTATCCCTCCCACGGTTGTCACCTCGGTCATACTCAGTATCAGAATCGAACCGAGGCACGCTGCGTGAACGTCTTTGATAGAATAACAACAACGGGGCATTTTTTCTGCAAATCAAAACGAACAAGTATTAGAACTCAGAACTAATATATTGCATGAGTGTTGTGAGGTGTACGTCTTTGTAGTGTGTGTCCTAAGTGATTCCCTTAACGGACCAGAGCCCGGAGTTAGGCTTGTCTGTGCGGTTTCCCCGTCTTTCTTTGGAGTGACATCCTTCTCAGAGGTGGGGATGAAGGAGCCTATCTCGATATCATGAGACGTATAGAGGTCGTCAGGCAAGGGAAGCTTGCTCAAACCCCTGAACATAGAATCTTCAAATTAAGGATCGTCGGCATGAGGCTTGAATGGAGATGGTGTCTTGGGAGAGGTCTGTCTTTCTGAGACAGAAGCCTCCATTGGGTCAGCACCCCCAATTGGCCTATTCAGAACTTCAACATCCTGGATTTGCATTGGAGAAGGAATCTTAAGGAAGGTGTCTGGATTTTGCATGGCCATCGTCTCTTTATCTCCCGATTGCGGTACTTCCTCGGGACCTGAAAGTTCTTGGGCTCTAGAGCTCTCTCCCTTCTCGACTGAAGTTATAACTTTCCCTTCGACTAGGGGCACACTGCCGATCTCTGCTGATATGGGAAGTACTTGAGCTGGGGGAACGTATACATAAGCACCACCCTCGTGGCCTATGCTCTGACTCATGATGAGCAGATGATGATGATGAAGGTGTTCATCAACATGGCACTTCCTGACATTTATGAGATCTGGGTCACCATTTAGTAGACGACTCAGATGATCCCAGTGTACCTGATGTTCTTCCTTCTTCAAGTTCGGAACTAGAAAAGAATAAGATAAGTTAGCACATTCGCTAAGACGATTAAAACTAGAACGTAAAAATTTGAAGCTTACTCGACTGAAGTCATCGCCTAGCACATCCAGTCTGATGCTTGACGTAAAACCATTCAGGCTTCACATCTCCCACTTTGTTTTATCCTTCGTTGGCGAAATTCTTTTTTGGCACGGACTCGAAGTACACGAAGGATGAGGTTTCCTTTGTTTGGTGCTTGAAGTGACAGAAGAATTTCACATCTCCAAAAGTGAGCTCCACTCCTAAGATTTCCATGTATGCGATGTATAGAGTATACAGATAGACGTAGGAATTAAGGTGGAGTTGCATGGGGCCAATCCGCATTTGTCTTAGAAAGTCGACGACGAATGGCGGAAATGGAGGAGTAGCCCCTACACATCAATCAGCTCATTGCCATGTACCCCTCTGGTGGACTATGGGGTCTGTCTGTTTGAGTGGTTACTCTGACCTCTTCTGAAGTGATTCCATGTTTCAAACATGTATGCCTAAGCTTAGGTTCATCGATTATTGAGCGAGCAGAATCATTGGGTACCTCTAGGATGGTTGCACTCCTGGATTCATCCGGGGCACGATTGTCCCCTATTCACCTTTCTTCTTCCTCATCCATGAAATCTTCACCTCCATACGATTCCGCACTCTCATGGATTTCTATTTCAAAGTCTAAACCTACGTTGTCCCACTTCGGATCTGAAGTTGATGAGACAGCCTCGAGATCAAGAATACTAGATGACCCTGGAACTGCGGTCTTCTCTGATAATTTTGATGAGCATCTTCCAGACATATTTACTCTACTATCCAAGAGATATCAAGGATTAGAGTGTAGTTGCCCTTGTCATCCCGTATTTGTGTGAACTAACATATGTCGGTGTGTGCAGTGTTGAAACTAGAGAATATAAAGTAAGCAGAAGAGCAAGCGAATAATTAGTTTGTGTCGAATGGTTGAAAAGTTATATATTCACAAACCACAGAATGTTCAGTTTGAAAGGCTCTATCCTAACTGTCCGCAAATTGATAAGTTGTGTTTGGCTTCAATTGAGTTATGTGCAAGTATGTAATACAAGTTTGCTTTTTCAAAGTGCTCGTTCTGATCAAGTTTAGTAGTATGACAAAGTGTGTGTCTTATATTGAGGGTTTACGAATTGGGTTAGAATTGCCTGCGGGAGCATCACAGATTGGTTCTCAGGACCAGGTCGGGTCAAGGCAGTCCGACCCAACATTGATGAGAGCCCCGACCTGGTTCAGACTTGATGAGAGCCCCGCTCCCTCACCAGCTGTTCACCCCTTGTTCCAGATTGCTCCCGATCCGTTAATGCCAATTTCATTCAAGCCTTCCTCTCTCTTCTCCAATCCCATCAATATACTCCTCTAAAATAAGGATCAATTGCCATGCATTACACCCCTTAGTGCTGAATACCCAAACTTTACGACCTCCGCTCCAAGGCGAGGCTGATGTCGCCAGTGACGGTGGAAAGATGACAACTCTCGACATCGCCAGCAATGGCAGCGACGTGGCAACCACCAACGTCGAGATCTTAACGATCAATAGCGGAAATCGATGCAAAATTTGAGTGCAATTTAATGAAAACCGAAGAAAACAAGATACCATACCCACCTTCAAATTGGATTTGGGGATTGAACGAATTTATGGAAGGAGATTTTCACTTAAAAGACTTATTTGTTTAGGGTAATAAGTTTTAAGGACAACACTTTCGAAAAATTAGTTATAAGGATAGTTTTGCACGAAAAAGATAAAATCGGTTATCTTTTTACGTTATAACTTAAAAATATAACCGCTTTTATCTTTTTCTTGCATAACTTACAAAGATAACCGTTTTATCTTTTTCATGCAGAATTGTCCTTTAAACTAATTTTTCATCCTTAAAACTTATCTCCCTACAAAAAGAGGCCCTTTAACTTAATTTCCACTACATAGAATTCGAGGATTAGGGTTTTTGTTTTGAAACCTATGCGACACAACTCTGAAAGAGGATTAAAGTAAAGAGAAAGAAAGAAAGCATCGGTTTATGTAATATCCCCTGAAGACCATTTGCATTCCACTGAAAATACGGCCCAGACAGACCCATCAGGTTAAAACCAGAAGCTACCTGAAGTACGATCGGCTCGGGTATGTAAGTGGGTCGAACAATCTCGACCCGAACCGTTGTGTAAGCTTCAATCTGGTGGTATGAAAATGAAATCGAGCAAGGTTAGAAACAAGGAAAATTAACAGAAATTACTCAAGGCTGCGTAATGGGGTGAAGGAAGAATGGCAAGGCGATTTCATCAAGTCAGGTAATTATAACCATTTGAGATGACAGAAGTCAAAGAAATTACATGGAAACTCGTATATGTTCTGGTTGAAAGCTCCAGATTGCTGAATGCAACGAAAATGACCGTGAATCAAACTACATATTTATATGTGACACAAGAATCAGGAAACACGGTTTCACCAAGCGTCACAACTGTACAGATGGACACGACTATTGGTTATCACCGGTTCAAGAACAGGCAGGTTGGCAGTTTTGAAGCACATTTCATCTCCAATAAAATGTACATCGAGGGGGCAAATTGTTGGCCTACTTTGTGACTAGGCCATACAAATTCCATACAAATACTTATGAGTTACGAAACCGGATCGGATTGATAAAAGAATCTCAAGACAAGGAGGTCCAATAGGACTGGATTGGGTCGGAGAAGCAGTGGATCGATCCCCTCACAATACACGAATGACTTGACTCTATTTCATAAGCATCGGGTTGAATCAGTGAAGTAGTATCCGATCCCCCTTGGTACGTAAGGCCATATTGCTTTTCACCATCATCGAGTTGGTTTTGATACGAATAAGCCCGATCTGAATCCCTTACCTGTTGCGTGATCCATTTAGCACGTGAAAGCAATTAGAACGAACATTCGATCGGATCATGGCATCCCATATCCGATCCGAATCTACTGTACTGAAGCAGTTACTCCACGCTCCTACAAAAGCGGGGTGGTTTCTACACATGAACCCATGAAGCTGATGCACTAGAACTGCTGTAACACGTCCAATTCCGAGATCCATGGGATGAGACCCACGTGACATACGACCTGCCTATACTCTGCACCTATAAATACACACAAACTTGCCATTTTGAGGGATCTTTTGGCATTCTAAGTACTCAAACTTCACCATTAACGATATTCCTCTGTTATATTCAGATTGTACTCTAAATTCTTGAGTATAATTCTATAGATTTGGAGAGATTATCAATTGTACTTATTAGGTTGAGTGGTCATTTGCCTTGTACTTGTAATCAATTTGTCAATTGAAGAATTATAAAGTGGACGTAGGCTCATTAACGCCGAACCACTATAAATCTTGTATGTCGATTGCTTTTTATGCATTTTCATATTATATTTCTTCAATATTTCTAGTCAGTTGGGTGTTAGAACCACTTTTGGTCTAACACCGTGTGAGCAAAATTTTGACATATTTGACACTTCACTCGATTGTTGTTGTTCCATCTGCCTCTCCCACGACCTCTTTATGGCTGAAATCCTCCTCTCTAAGGTTGATATCCTCTTTGGTATTGATTTTCTTGTATGTTTGTGTGATTTTTGTTGTTTCTCCCTTGTGGTTGCTTGTTTTTAGCTGCAACATAGTTTGCAGAAAACTCACCCTGTATTGCCTTTCTTTGGTCAATTCTACAATCATGAGCGAGGAGTGCAGATTGAACAAATTTCAGATCAGGTAATGTATGTTGTGTAGCAACAACAATTACTAGAGATTCATATTTTTCATCTAGTCCACCGGTGATGAATAGTATTTTCATACTATCGCTGATTGTAATGTCCCGAAATTCCAGTACCATTTGAGCTGACCAAATAACACAAGTCCAACCCAGATTGCACTGGAAACCAAAAAACTAATAGAAAGAAAATAGAGGGTGAGAATAGATAAGATAGAAACTTAGAATAGAAGAAGAAGAAGAAGAAGAACATCACAAATCAGAGTAAACACGAATCTCACAACGGAAAGAACAATATATAATAAATACATAACTTTGAAATAAACCAGTATATGTATACAGTAACATTATCATAGTACAACACTTACAACACAACGAAAATAACAATAGCTATATAATCCTAAAGCCTCTTACTCTAGCTCATCCAGTATCTATAAAATCCCGACTACTTGATTGCCCGTACAAAATTGGGCACCCAAGAGTTTAGGGAAATCAAAACAAAAGAAACTATGGATCAGTCATGTGACTGGTGTGAGTAAACCCAAATCATTGATTTAACTTTCAAAAATCCTTTTGAACCAAAGGATAATCGTAAGACCGATCCACACATAAACACGGATGGTTTTTACCTTACGATAACCCAACTATTTTTCTAAAACGATACTTGTCTGATATTATAATAATGTCTAGATCAAGTAAATAGAAATCTAGCAGAAACACTTTCATCTCACGTTCTACATATATAAGATACAATCAAAACCGCAGGCTCTTATTGGGAAATGGATTCCAACTACGATAAGGTATGGATCCACCTTCCGATCAGTGTACTCTAGAAGCGATACACTGGAGTTCAACAAGAACATCTAGTAACTCGGCCACACATGACCGGCCATTCATTTCGCTTGAATGTTCCGAATATACTATCACCTTACGGTTGGTATACCAACATAATCGTTCCCGAAAGATACAGAATTGAAAGAAGTAACATATATGAATATTCTCTATGGTGACAATATACCCTAGTTGGGCGCAACCCACTTAGCCATGCTGCCTACCCGATTTCTGTCATTTCCCAGTTGATGAGGCTTGAGGTAATAACGTATCTTTTAACAGATCACTCCTTCATTTACTTTGAACGTCACATCGTCATACCCGTCAAATCACAAATTGATTCCCCCCCAAAATACCATGGGTTTAAGCTAAGAGAAACGAATTCCTTCGCCACCAACGTAAATACATTTGAAACGATCAACTGACACGATCTACCAAACATACTCTGTCAGACATTCGTCCATACTGGTTGTCCTGGAATTGGACAATCCGAAGGCACTATTCTGTTAACAGGACAGCCCTTGCATAACTCCGTCTTCAATTACTTCATCATATTTGATTCGCAATGCTAATGCTATACAGAGTGGTTTTCAAATAATATATCTAATCCCGGTCACTCCGTATTAACAACGGAAAATGGTCAAAATTTTTGATAGTTGATGATTTAACTATCAAAGAAAACATGTATGCAAACAACGATATTATTTCCATATGGAAATTCTATTGATCAATCAACATTTTTTTCATTTCCCCATTTCTCGTTTCCATATATTCATCAAATACTTATTTTCTAATTTTAGAAAATATATGTTATTAACTTTGGAAAACGTTTCCATTTCTGATTCACGCATCACTATCTTTTCACATATATCAGTCTCTAACTATAAACTAGTAAGAGAACAACCCCCTACGTATTAAACCCGAAGGCCGAAACCAACATCAGATCAATACCCATACAGCCATTCAACTCAACTAATTTCTAGTCAGTTCTAATTTCAGTAATTCAATTTAGATTCCTAATTCAAACCCCAAATTCTTTATAATATTTTATTTGCAAAATATTTACATTAAATCGAAATCATGTTACGCCCGTGTGCGAAGCACGGGTCTAAACCTTCCTAATGTAAAATTCTCTTTTTATAAACTCTATTCATTTTCCAAATATTTCCTTTTCAATATCCTATTTATTTCATATAAATATTTCCCTTTTCAATATCCTATATATGAACTATTTAATTCATATAAATGTTTCCCTTTCCAATATCATATTTATTTCATATAAATATTTCCCTTTTATAAAATTATATTTATTCCATAAATAAATATTTCCTTTTATATATGTTTTACAAATATTTCCTTTTTATTCAATATCCACTTTGAAATTCCTTTTTATAAGATCATTTGATTTTATATAAATATATTTTATTTTCAACATGCACATTGAAAATTCCCATTTTAAATTCCAGTATTATATATGGTATTTAAAATACCAAATAACAATGATCGATATCATTCAACACACACGATCAACCACAGATTATATATCACATCATATATTACAATATATGAAAAACAGTAAAATAAATGTTGAGGAATCCAGTTGGATTCCTCCGACCTGTTTCCCTGCATCCACAGATGTTAAACAATATAATAACATCATTTTCATTTCGATAAGAAATATTTTGATAAACAGAATCAATATTTGATTAACGATTTATATATATATATATATATATCGTTATCTATAATTTCAACCAATACATCAGCAATTCAACCAACCAATCAACACACAACAATCAATTTTCATTTATCATTACTAGATTATATTTATAAAAATATAAATCAATCAGAGTTAGTGAGATTTACTCACTTTGGACGATCATCGTTAAATAACGATAACCAACGGTTGATTCAGACCGACAATTTATTTCGCTATAAATTGTAACGAGCTTCGATTCACTCCCTGTCGGTTCCATTGTGTAGTGTTCGTCCATACGATCCCAACGGATCCGACCATTCGAAATTCTAATACAGTATGAATGTGATGTTTAATTTACAATTTGACACCTTATTTAATTTAAAACAAAACATAGTTTCCTTTACAAATACAAAGTTGGGCCTTACTAAAAGTTAAACGGCCCATATTCCATCTTGAAAACCTGACCGGCGAGAAGTAGGATTCATCTTCCTCTCCAACACAATTCCGCACTCCAGTAAACACCTCCCATGACCAAACTTTGCAAACACCAAAGCCCTTTCTACTCCATGATAATTTAAAACGAACATACCATTACACTCCCCATTCGCATCTTCATCTTTCTATAACCAAACGATCAAACTCGAGCTCGAAACAAGGATCGGGACATCGACATGATTTCCGCACAACAGGAAAAAATGCGATAGCTTTGATTTTAATAAAATCCCATAATTTTCAAACAACTGCTAATCGATCTCAAAAACCCAAAACTAATCACGAAATCAAGAATCGAAGCCTCCAATTCTCCCAAAATCAAACACTAGGCAACGTTGGGTATACTAAACCTCCCAAAACATGGATCACACCATGTAAGAACTATACAGAAATGAAGCTCTTGCTTTGCTGATTGCACAAGTATATATTTCATAATTTATAGAATTTTATTTGGTTTTCTATGGATTTTTAAACTTGAGTTGTTCACGTTCTTGGAAGTAATCGTGGCGGCTAGAAAGTGTTTTGACCGTGGAGTGAATTAGGTTAGGTTAGGGGATGTTAAAGTGTATTTATAGAGATAAAAAACATTAATTTAATCAATTTTATATTCAAATAAAATCAATCGCTCTTTGTATTTATTGTTTGAAAATCCACATGATCACGCACGATACCCAAAAATCATGAAAATGAGCATGCAGCTACAGTTCGACATTACAGACCCAACGAAACTGGTTTCGTCGAATTCCGACTCCATTTGCTCACACAACATACTTTTAAAGTCAAAGTGTTGATTGTATTGCATATTAAAATCCCATATATTCACATACTGACTCCAAAAATCACGGAAATTGAAACTTGACAATAATTTAATATTCTGGATCCAACAAAATTGGTTTCATCGAAAACAAAGTTCGTTTGCAAAACTGACTATTCTTAAAGCTCTAAATAAATCCTTTTTAAATATAAATATATTTAAAAATAATTAAATTAAATATTTATAAATAAATATTATCGTATAAATTCACAATAGAATACCATACAGCTCCAATTGGATTAATAACTTGATATTTCATCATCAGAGTTATATCGATATTTGATTTATATTTAAATCCTATTATAAACGTTATAAATTATAAAGGAATTCCATATCGACTTTTCGAAAATTTGATTTGGGCATAAGTCAAAATCTACACAATGAAATCCCTATTTTTCTCTTCCACTAGAAAAATATACTTCACAAGCTCCGAAAGTTTCTTGTTTCACGGAAATCCAATTTAAAAGGGATTATGTATATTCATTTAAAGTTCGAATCGCCAAACAGCGAACTACCGCGCCATTTCGAGCTCGATTATAATTATAATATAATTATATGTTCAAACTGACATTTATAATCAAATCCGTTAATATAATTCAACCCTAAACTAAATTATATATTTAAATTGTCCAATTCACACAATATCTTCAATTCACTATTTCGGACCATTTCGAAATTAAATATATTATTCTAGTACTTATATTAATTAAATATTAAATATAATTTAATTAAAAAACTATTTAAATCTCTATATCACTATTTAAATAATTAAATTAATTAATTATAATATCGTAAAAATACGGGACATTACATTCTTCCCCCCTTAAAATAATTTCGTCCTCAAAATTGCTAAGGTAGAAAACTAACCCTATTAATTGGGTTAAAAATTATTTGTTTACTTCTTAACTTCAGTTTAAACTGAACCAATTTAATTTCAATTAAATATTTATTCATTCCTACTAACGAAAATTTTCTAACACCTTAACTTTTCGAAAAATTTCACCACCACCTCCTTTGTACTGGTCAATTGCTCAAATTCCAACTCGCCTCTCTAGGCCTTCTTCAACCCAAAAGAAAATCAAACAGAAAGCGGCTTGCCAATTCGGCTCATCAAAATCTCAAACCCATATAAATGTAAACTGGTACCTTTTTGTCTGGCATACCAT
Organism: Allium sativum; assembly: GCA_030737875.1. Taxonomy (NCBI): domain Eukaryota; kingdom Viridiplantae; phylum Streptophyta; class Magnoliopsida; order Asparagales; family Amaryllidaceae; genus Allium; species Allium sativum. The sequence continues at coordinate 483,852,308 of CM060913.1, read as the reverse complement.
TATATCCTTTCCATCTATTACCAATTCTTCATATACCAATGTCATCCCAACCAAACTCCAATCACTTTTATCTCCAACGCAACCATTCGTTTATCCAAGCCAAATTTCATTATTAAACTCAAGTACCATTCTTGATTTTCAATTTAGTTTCACAAATTTCCATCTAACTTGTTTTATTCAAACAATCCGTTTCTGGGAGTTTTTAAACAACTTTGCTTTTCAAAAATCAAATATTCAATTCGGAATATCAAAACAACTCTTTTTCCCAAAATAATTCAAAATCAATCTCTTTGGTTGTAATCAGTTATGTAGCAATTCGAAAATGAACACCAATGATGCAGGTGTCATCATCGGAATCTATTTTCCAGCAATCTAAGTGAGTTCAATACTATATTACTTTTAAAACCATTTCTAAACACTTACATTTGAAATACATTTCAAAATACCATCCACAATGCTTTGTTAACAATTTAAAATCTCCCAGGATTTTAAAATTCTCATATATTTAATCCATATTCATTAACAAACACTTATTCAAATTTCCAGAGTTTTAATATCAATTCTGATTTAAATTTTAGATTTAATTCACATCGTAATACTTATACGAATTTTATTTGGTTATTTATATATATATATAACCTTCTCAATTATACGATTGTAATAACAACCAACACGTCCAATATACTATACTCACTCTAATATAAATCCTTTACATAAAAATATAATTTGGGTAAAATTATTTCATTTACCCTTTTTCAAAACATACCGTGTCGGTTCATCGTATTCGAGCGCTAAGAAACTCCTACCGATACAGTGGATCAAACTGATCGATAAGAACTCATAAACAACTCAACCAATAAATCTCCACAATATAAAACAATTTTTAAATCAAATAACAAATACGTTCACTTGTATATATACACTCAAACTCAATCTAGGTTATTACTAGCCCTGTCTCTACTGAGTCACTCCACAGAGCCAAGCTAAATCACTTAACCTTCATCTCTGATACCAACCGCAGTGTCTCGAAATTTCAGTACCATTTGAGCTGACCAAATAACACAAGTCCAACCCAAATTGCACTGGAAACCAGAAAACTAATAGAAAGAAAATAGAGGGTGAGAATAGATAAGATAGAAACTTAGAATAGAAGAAGAAGAACATCACAACATCGGAGTAAACACGAATCTCAAAACGGAACGAACAATATATAATAGATACATAACTTTGAAATAAACCAGTATATGTATACAGTAACATTATCATAGTACAACACTTACAACACAGCGGAAATAAAAATAGCTATATAATCCTGAGGCCTCCTGCTCTTCCAATATCTATACCCGACTACTTGACTGCCCGTACAAAATTGGGCACCCAAGAGTTTAGGGAAATCAAAACATAAGAAACTCTGGGTCAGTCATGTGACTGGTGTGAGCAAACTCAAATCATTGATTTAACTTTCAAAAATCCTTTTGAACCAAAGGATAACCGTAAGACCGATCCACACATAAACACGGATGGTTTTTACCTTACGATAACCCAAATATTTTTCTAAAATGATACTTGTCTAATATTATAATAATGTCTAGATCAAGTAAATAGAAATCTAGCAGAAACGCTTTCATCTCACGTTCTACATCTATAAGATACAATCAAAACTGCGGGCTCTTATTGGGGAATGGATTCCAACTATGGCAAGGTATGGATCCATCTTCCGATCAGTGTACTCTAGAAGCGATACACTGGAGTTCAACAAGAACATCTTGTAACTCGGCCACGCATGACCAGAAATTCATTTCGCTTGAATGTTTCGAATATATTATCACCTTACGGTTGGTATACCAACGTAACCGCTCCCGGGAGATACAGAATTGAAAGAAGTAACATATATGAATATTCTGTAGATGGTGAAAATATCCCCTACTTGGGTGTGACCGACTTAGCCAAGCTTCCTGCCCGATTTCTGTCATTTCCCAGTTGATGAGGCTTGAGGTCATAACGTATCTTTTAACGGATCACTCCTTCATTTACTTTGAATGCCACATCGTCATACCCGTCAAATCACAAATTGATTCCCCTAAAAATACCATAGGTATAAGCTAAGAGAAACGAATTCCTCCGCCACCAACGTAAATACGTTTGAAACGATCAACTTACGCGATCTACCAGACATACTCTGTCAGACATTCGTCCGTACTGGTTGTCCTAGGATTGGACAATCTGAAGGCACTATTCTGTAAATAGGACAGCCCTTGCATAACTCCGTCTTCAATTATCTTCATCATATTTGATTCGCAATGCTAATGCCATACAGAGTGGTTTTCAGATAATATATCTGATCTCGGTCTCTCCGTATTAACAATGAAAAATGGTCAAAAACTTTTATAGTCGGTGATTTAAATATCAAAAAAAACATGTGTGCAAACAACGATGTTATTTCCAGATGGAAATTATATCGATCAATCATCAATCAATATTTTCTTTCATTTCCCCATTTCTCGTTTCCATATATTCATCAAATCCTTATTTTCTAATTTAGAAAATATACGTTATTAACTTTGGAAAACGTTTCCATTTCTGATTCACGCATCACTATCTTTTCACATATATCAGTCTCTAACTATAAACTAGTAAGAGAACAACCCCCAACGTATTAACCCCGAAGGCCGAAACCAACATCAGATCAATACCCAGATATCCATTCAACTCAACTAATTTCCAATCAGTTCTAATTTCAGTAATTCCATTCAAATTCGTAATTCAAACCCCAAATTCCTTTATAATATTTTATTTGCAAAATATTTACATTAAATCAAAATCATGCTACACCTGTGTGCGAAGCACAGGTCTAAAACTTCCTAATGTAAAATTCTCTTTTATAAACTCTATTCATTTTCCAAATATTTCCTTTTCAATATCCTATTTATTTAATATAAATACCTCCCTTTTCAATATCCTATATATGAATTATTTATTTCATATAAATGTTTCCCTTTCCAATATCATATTTATTTCATATAAATATTTCCCTTTTATATAATTCTATTTATTCCATAAATAAATATTTCCTTTTATATTTGTTTTGCAAATATTTCCTTTTCTATTCAATATCCACTTTGAAATTTCTTTTTATAAGATCATTTGATTTTATATAATGTATTTTATTTTCAACATGCACATTGAAAATTCCCATTTTAAATTGCAGTATTATTGTTAGCCTGCTTTGTGACCAGGCTACCCAAAGCAAAGATCATGTTGACACACCTCTGGGTAAATGCTGTCTCATATGGAATCTCTGGATAACATCGCTCTCTGGCATTGGAAGCACCATCAGAAGACACAAGGCAGTTTGGTCAAAATCACAACATCAGTATAAACTAGCCCGAAACCCCTATCAAATGACCTCATTTAGATCTGTTCACATCATATACTTGTAGCCCTTTGAATTAGCTTCAGTTTGAGCTTTGGTTTGTCTCAATCGGACTTACGGTTTGAAAGTTATGCCCATTTCCGTGAACGGGTGTAAGTTGGCACATGACCGCGATCCGCGAACTACGATCCGTGAACCGTAATCCGCGATCCGACCCATTACCGCGATCTGATCCCCTAGGTTGATGGATGACGACCAAGACCAAGTCCACCACGATCCGAGAATGCAGGATCTCGCGACACATGTCACCAACTGTCATATTGACCAATTCTTCATCAAGCTACGAACCAGTCCGAGATCTTCGGGATGTGGGCCACGTATGACCGCGATCCGTCACCAGAAATCAGCTATAAATAGCCCAGAGCTTGGCATTTTTCAGGACTTTTTTGGCATCTCCTCATCCATGGCTGCCATAACCAACACTTCTCCATGAATAACCACCATCTTCCTCAATAAATTCAATGGATTCGGAGAGAATTATTCATTGAATTCAAGTGATTGAAAGACAATATTCATTGTAATTGTAATCCATGAGTGAAATGAGAAAATATGAAGTGGACGTAGACTCGTTAACGCCGAACCACTATAAAAATCTCGTTGTCTTGCTTTTTTCTCTATTTTTCGATTATTTCTTCATATCCTATGCTCAAAGTAGGACAATTTGGTTGTTAGAGCCATTTTTTGATCTAACATTTTGGTGCTTTCACTGAGAAATGAATTCTCAGCCTATCGGATTGTTATTCTACTATTTGGATTTGAAAGTTCAAAGAAAACAGTCCGCGTTTCTACCATTTTTGAAGATTTCAGTTATTTCGGTAAAATCAGAATTTTGTGGCTCCTGAAAAAAGCTAAGGATACACAAACTTCATTAGCAAACGAGGCTGGTGAAGAAGGTGCGCAGGAGCAGGTTAGAGCAGGTGGCCGGTTCTCGGTTCGCGGATCGCAATGGGTATCACGAACTGGCTCGCGGTTCGCGGAATGACCTCCACGAACGGAGCCCAAAGAGCCATCACGATCCGATTCGTAGCTCGCAGAACGACCTCCATGACCCGGGCCCAGAGTGACCTTCACGACCCGACCTGGTGTAGGATCCGCGACCCGATCCGAAGACGTTGATTAATTGACGATCCGAGCCACGAACCAGACGATAGTAGCGAACCGCGACTCAGAAAAGTGATGACGAACAAGGGTCGCGACCGGACCCAAAAAAGTGACATTTTTTGGAAAAAATACAATTTTCAGATCATTTCAGAAAAGGCTCTATCTTCCAAAATCGAAAAAATCGTGCGGTGCCCACATTTTCGACCTAACCGGTTAGGTCGATCGCCGCCGGGACTGCGGGGCCCCGGACCCCCGTCGACGCTGCGCCCGGACCCGCTGACGGCCTCGCCTTCGACTCGGAGCACGGCTCGCCTTCGGCTCGGAGTACATTTTGACCCACAATTATCACAAATGCTTATCAACCAAGATTCGGTAGGTATTCTGAGGATTCTTTCTAGAGCCATAACACTTAATACTGATGTTATTCAATGTGAGGAGCTATTGGAAAGATTCGGCACGCTGGCTATTATGGTATACGAGATAATGATTATCTCTTGGCAACCTCCTCTTCCAAAGCTCCAATGGTGTGCATATTTCCCAAATGCAACTGATGATGCTCCTGAACGAATAGTGATCACCTAGTTTACGTGACTTAAACCTATCCTACAGGCGAAATCCCAGATGACATTGACATAGAACAATCCGGATACTATTCTGAGGATGACTCAGAATATCCCAATGACCATGATTCTCAATAATGGGATACCCGACGGCAAGTAAGGATCCTAGCACTACAAAGTTACCCTTCGCTTGAATGGCGTGGTGAAAAACGTATGTCCTACGGTTCACCTATTTGTCGTCAACCGCATCGAGATAGATGATTTCCACGTGTCCAAGGGTTAGATCGATGTACTTTGGTGCCCAGAGTTAGGAACCAGTTGAACCTCCGCAGGCCGTGATTGGATATATGGATCATTACTGGGATGATAACAACTTGACTGCTCACCAGCCACCATATGACCTTGGTCAAGAAATGATAATTTGAGATCAATGAAAATATGAATCAACCATTAGCTCTCCACTTCATACAATAGTTGTGATAGAATTTGTGAACACTACTTTAAGCCTTGCAAGCCACGCTATCGCAGTCAAACTTATCTGATTAAGGTCTAGACTGACCAGCTCTACCTAGCACTTTGGTGTCTACTACTAAATATCCCAACCGAAGATGTAGTGATAATGGTCTATGGTGACCGAGTTATTGAAGAAGCCGACTGTTTGGCTGGATGGAATGTGCTATGCAACACAGATGGCGTGAAACCCAAAGACACTTCCCCCTAGATGAAATGGAGTGTGAAGAAGGTGTCAATATTGCGAATAAAGGAAGCATCACAAAAGGAATTGCCCGATGATCTGCCCGAAGACATAAACCCCAGAGAGGATGGTGATTCGGGATGCAGAAGGGTGACATCTAATGACACAACTACACATGTTTTGATTGGTGATGCCGTCCTGACTAAGGTCTTGAAGTCGGATCTTATTTATACCTATTCCGAACAAGGGAACTTACATGCTTTCTACAGGCGAGCCTGGATATGATCGATTGGACCTATGCTGATATTCGCAGGATTTTACCATAAATTATGATCGAGTATAAACCTAAATTGTGCTCCTGTCAAGCAAATAGGACGTATGCTCGGTCCAGGGAGAGCGTCTGCCTTGAAAGAAGAACTCAGAAGGCTAAAAGGCAATGGTTTTATATGAGGCGCCACACATCCCGCTTGGGTATCAAATCCCATCCTCGTCAAGAATGCTAATGGGAAATGGCGCACATGCATCGATTTCTCAGATTTGAATAAAGTCCGCCCAAAAGGAAGCTCCCCTACTATTTTCAGGTTCATATGATTGTGATACACATTGATTAGATACTACGACAGGTCCTACAACAACCTGAGGCTTTTGGAAGATAGCTCGAATGGGACATAGAGCTGAACCAGTTTGATCTCAATTTCATCCTAAAGAAGCCCATACGAGGGCAAGCGTTAGCCAACTACATTGCTGAATGTGCAGCTCCCGAAGAGGATGTGTTAGAAGAAGAAAATGGCACCTCGAAATGAAAGTTGAAATCAAGCACCCGGAAACCGTATACAGACGGTGCAAGAAGTGATCGGCAATCCAACGACGGAGTTTTGCAGATAACCCTCGAAGGACGGCTCGAAAGGAATTCTAGTCGAAGAAACCACAACTCGCAGCTTACTTAGAACCAGTAGAAGAGCTATTGGATGGATTGGAACGTTACAACATACCTCATGTTCCGCACATAGAAGATCAGATGGCGGATAATATGACCAAGTTAGAAGGTTCCGACAATTCGTAAAAGATGGACATGATCCCCATCAAGACACTATAAAATCCAACCATTGATCAGATGGAAGTTGATCCAGCATTGGAGACCAAACCCGGAAGAGAGTCGTGGATAAACCCATGATAAACTTCCTGCAGTACGGAATGCATCTAGCAAGGTGAAGTGAAAAGCGTGCCATCATTTTTATGCCTCGAGATATGACAGGCAAGTCAACATTGCTTATTTTCCTTGGAAGGTTGTCCAAAAATAGACACCGATGAGCCTCATTGCTGATTCACCGCCCTGAATGATATGGCAAAATCACTAATCAAGTCCCAGCTTAATGAGAAATATACGTGAACCGAATATCTGATGAGTGACGTTTTAGTGTTAGAAAGTGAAGATTCACACTTTCACTCCTCTCATCAACTATCTGCTAAGTAAGTCATTCCCCGGACGCTGGGGGCAACTGGAGATTTGAGCATGAATCGCTCGAGATTACATCGTCTAATTCGAAGCCGATACATCCTAAGTTGGCATGACCGACTGCCTCATTGTTCCCTGAAGACTGGCGAGTTAAAGGTCTGAAACACTCAAGTCTGAATACTGAGTGATCATCTGCGCACCAATCCTTGTCCCCAATATGGAATCGAAGGCGTATCAGCAAATTTGTGAGATATGATTATCTCACCAGCAGCATTATCCTATTTCTTAGCACCAATGCGACGATGTGCTACCATTAGCGATACAGTCATGACTTCCTGACACTCTATCCTTACCCTTAGCATAGGGGCAAAGAGGCGATTCAAAAAGAGATGCGACCTTATCACTCGCTTATAGTACCTACTTAGCCGCCTTTGCCATCTCAAGACCCTGATCAAGGTCTATTCATTTTTTGGGACTGCCGCCCCCATGATAGTTTGAAAAGATACTCCTCATCAACTAAAAGACTTTGGCAGCCCTTCATTGGCAGAGATAGGGCGAAGCAAAATGGACCTGCAATGAATATGCAACGCCATTTTTCGCTCAGAATGATACTCATTCCTTTAACAGGATTATTCTCTAACCATAACTCTTATATTTGCATCCTTTATGAGTTATTAATATAATTAACTCAGATGAAATAATATGTGGATGGTGTAGGTACCTCGGATCTGGTATCGATCAGACTTTTAACACCCGCATGCAGAATTATGGAGCACTGCCATAACGGGCCCGACTGAACTGCTCGCTAGCAAAGCCGCGCCCCCGTCTAAAGAAAGTCATATAGCTCAAGGTGGATTCGGAATGATCATCCAATCCTTGGCTTACACGTGGCATACCGCAAGACAATTATACATAAATCATTGAGTTGCTAAGTCAGAGTCCTACTCAAGATGGACGCGGTGTGACCGTCTATATGGCTCGATCCTATTATCGATGCCACCAAATTACATGAATTCAAATAAAGGAGGCAGCATTGCCCTTTGATATGCATATTCCTCAATAATGCAATTTTCTTTTACATGTTTCCTGAGTCAATGACATGACTAACTCAAGCAATATGAATGATGCAGGTACCCAAAGTTTGGTGCCAACCAATCCTCCCAAAGACTGTTCGGAGGAACGCAAAGCCTTGGCAAACGTTTTCCAACTGTTTGTCTGACTGACGTTAATCCTCAAAGCTTGGATTAAGATATAAACCTAGGATGAGTTTGATGGGCGTGCATGATTGAAGACCGCTCGATCCATGACTCTAACTCTCAAGATCCGAGAGAGAGTATAAAGGACGCGAAGATGATGTCCACAAGGCGCGAAGGTGCACCATGATAGGAACCGCCTCGACAACACTCTAACCTCGGCGACTGCCAGGAGAGTATAAAAGCGTCTCCGATTGAGCGCTGAGAAAGAGCTTCTACCCCGCTGAAGGATCAGGGAGCGACTGAATTGCTGAGCTCGAACTCTAACCTCGGCGACTGCCAGGAGAGTATAAAAGCGTCCCTGATTGTGCGTTGAGAAAGAACTCTTACCCCGCTGAAGGATCGGAGAGCGACAGAACAGTTGAGTTCAAACTCTAACCTTGGCGACCGCCAGGAGAGTATAAAAGCGTCTATGATTAAGCGCTGAGAAAGGTGCTGGAGACTCAGCACCCCCCATAATTTCTGCTCCGCTGAAGGATCGTTGAGCATATAATGAAACAAGCTAGAACTCCTACCCCACTGAAGGATTGGGGAGCAGATTGAAACCTCCAGAGAGAGTATAAAGGCGCTAGAGACTTAACGCCACAAGGGCTCCTACCCCGCCAGAGTGTCGGGGGACTGACTGAACTCCGAGCCCAGATCCTCCATGTCCGGACATGGGGGCAAAACAGTTAAGATCCTAATCAATCCTCAACAAAGTCCTGGCCAGGCACTAAGTTAATGATTGATTGGGAGCATACCTATACACACATACTACTTTAGTGCATTTTCATTTATAATTGCATTGACTACTTATAACGCTTCATGACTTATTTGCCCATTCGCAGGTACAAGACAATGCGAAAGGAACAAAAAATTTATTACTAAACGCAGGTTTACAAAAGATAACTAGTCAAGAACGCGAGGGCCTCACTCGCAATGATGGAAACATGCTAATGGAAAACAAACAAAGGGTTGCGTCCAAAAGTATGATGCAGGCCCCTTGAAGACCAGAAAGCAGATGCAAAGAGAACGTCCATCTGCTGATCCCAACTTACTTCCAGAATGGGAAGCTCAGATAAGGCTGGATATATCCCACGTAATAACTGAACATGATGCAACCATTTCGTCCCCGACCTTTCCCTTAATGCAAAGAGCAAACGGGAGCACTCGAGACGACTACAATCTGACCCTTCACCGCTCGATTTCTGTCCTCGGAGCTTGGATGGGAGACTAGGGCTTAGCATGGGCTGAATACCAACAATTCATTTTTGCACTCAACTCCGGCTCTTGATGCGAGAAGTGAACATGAATCCAGAGAAGACATGAATTCGAAGTGTACTGCTCAACAAAACCCCTTGTGGATAGGGGGCACATGATATGAGCCTTGAGCAGCATAGTTCAATTACTCGATGCCTCCGTTCCCAGCCGAATGACAAAAGCCTGATTGACGGCTAATGCTCGTGTAGAATCAAGAAGCCCGAGGCCGACCTTCACCTATTTCAGGAATGAACTGAAAGGCCGAGCAACAATCATCAATTCGCTGGAAATGATGAAATTGAAGTTCAGGTAGTGACGAACTTGGCACAGTCAGATATCAACCATCAGCTTGGGTTGAACACAAACCAATCAGCAGGCGCGCAACATGCGGTTTCGATTCCCTACGTCATGGATGGAAACACGGGCAATAGAACAGCTACCTGCAACATCCTAGATGAGAATGCAAGAATTGTGGCAAACTCAGATCATGCACGACCAGTTTTAACTCCAACTCAAATGAATACTCGAGCGACATTTCATACTCAGCTCCAAGAAAGAATGCAACAATTCGAAAAACAGGAACCCGGTCAGGTCGAATGACTCGAACCATGACCCGGGGGCAATATCGACGTGGAAACAAGAAATCAGCAAATACCCCCTTTGTAATTTCAGATTCGATGTTGGGGGCACCAGCCAAGATCTTGATAATGTGCATCAATTCTTTGATGGCAACCTGCTCGCTAGTTTGATTCGGCGCCTCTCGAGAGGCGGCACTTCTCGAGATGATATGAATAACAACAATTACAGCCCTCACACGTGGGACGTCGGGATCCCCTGTTATTCCCCCGGACTTTAAATTTTCTCTATAAGAAGACTTGCTCAGAGATTTTGATGAATTCAACCCTGAAGTGGATAGACTTTCATGACAAAAAGGTGTTAGCGTCGAGACGAATGACCTAGATGCCTTCCTGACTAAAGAATGGAGTACCTTCTAATTCCTAAAACGATAAGGACAAAGGAAAAGCCCTGGAAAACAATGACAAGAATGTGCAATTCCAAAGAGAATCTATACCACTTATCGAGCATATGATCTTGTTTGTCAAGCACAATTGAACCGAGCATGAGAAAGAGACTCAATAAGACTGTGATAACCATTTCGGACTATGCTGAAGCATAAACGGTGGGGCCCAACTAACTTCATAACGACATTTATTCACTCGCATTCAACAACCTTACTTGACTCTGCAACTGATCTGATGAGAGTAACTGAAGTCACTGATGCCCGATGAGGCAATCCTCACTATCTGACTAAAGAGAAGAGATGATATCAAAGCAAATGTGGTTCAACCACTCGCATATACAATTCCGATTTTTGCTAAATTGAGAAACAGTACGGAATGATCTGGGTCGACTAAGATTGCTGAACCTGCAACTCTTACCAGATGCAATGACAGGAAGTATAAAATCTTCAAGATTAAATGCCTTATTGACTCAACTCAACCCCCATCGATACTGGGGGCATAAGTACTGGCCTCGCTTGTCCTCCGATGGCACTGAGAGCACAAGTGTCGGTTCATAGACTAACTTTGAAGACAATCCTGGCATGAAATGGGATTCAAAACATGTACGTCATGCCTCCGGAGTACAATCTTACTCATCTTTGCCAACCAAGCGAGCTAGCTTGTGGATCGAATGTGAACTTAAAGACTCAAACTACACCGAATGGAAGGTGTGACAAACCTATCTACTACCTTGCGATGGTGATGATCCTATAGGCACTGGTCCACATAATTTTAACAACATCACTTACTGACTACTTCATATGTGAATATTGGATTAAGAAATGATCCGTAACAATTGTGGATTCTCTCGACTACGATCCAGAGTGATCATGGCTTTTGAATTCCTTACTGTTACGATTCAATGCGATTTTAAGATCCTGGATTAATATCAAGATATCAAGATAGTTCGAACTTGAGTACAAATGACAAATTCATATGTTGATTCTGATGTGCTTTATCCCAACAGTCCAGTTGTTAGCTCAGAGCCCAAAGATTCTTACATCGCCCCAAGATTTGGGTGGCTACTTCATTTATTGACTCATATGTAAAAGAAAGTCCAACCCTACCACGCGCTTGGCTTGCATAGAGTGATGATGTTGTTCGACGACGACCTATGCGTGTAGGATCACGCTCGGGAGCCGACTATTTAGCATGACTTCTGACGGATGAATTAGATCTTTTGATTTGACATTTAAACAATTTCTTGATCGTCTCGAATACTCCTCTCATAGAACTTAGCCTGATTAGCTCCAATGGAAGCAATGCAACAATTGGATAAAGCCTTCTCAAGGACAAATGATAATCCAGAAAGATTTAGCTCAACATATTCAAAGCACATCTCATCCTCGATAAGATGTACTTTGGGGGGCAAAATGTTAGCCTGCTTTGTGACCAGGCTACCCAAAGCAAAGATCATGTTGACACACCTCTGGGTAAATGCTGTCTCATGTGGAATCTCTGGATAACATCGCTCTCTGGCATTGGAAGCACCGTCAGAAGACACAAGGCAGTTTGGTCAAAATCACAACATCAGTATAAACTGGCCCGAAACCCCTATCAAATGACCTCATTTGGATCTATTCACATCATATACTTGTAGCCCATTGAATTAGCTTCAGTTTGAGCTTTGGTTTGGCTCAATCGGACTTACGGTTTGAAAGTTATGCCCATTTCCGTGAACGGGTGTAAGCTGGCACATGACCGCGATCCGTGAACCGCGATCCGCGAACTGGGATCCGTGAACCGTAATCCGCGATCCGACCCATTACCGCTATCCGATCCCCTAGGTTGATGGATGACGACCAAGACCAAGTCCACCACGATCCGAGAATGCAGGATCTCACGACACGTGTCACCAACTGTCATATTGACCAATTCTTCATCAAGCTACGAACCGGTCCGAGATCTTCGGGATGTGGGCCACATATGACCGCGATCCGTCACCAGAAATCAGCTATAAATAGCCCAGAGCTTGCCATTTTTCAGGACTTTTTTTGGCATCTCCTCATCCATGGCTGCCATAGCCAACACTTCTCCATGAATAACCACCATCTTCCTCAATAAATTCAATGGATTCGGAGAGAATTATTCATTGAATTCAAGTGATTGAAAGACAATATTCATTGTAATTGTAATCCATGAGTGAATTGAGAAAATATGAAGTGGACGTAGGCTCGTTAACGCCGAACCACTATAAAAATCTCGTTGTCTTGCTTTTTTCTCTATTTTTCGATTATTTCTTCATATCCTATGCTCAAAATACGACAATTTGGGTGTTAGAGCCATTTTTTGATCTAACAATTATATATAGTATTTAAAATACCAAATAACAATGATCGATATCATTCAACACACATGATCAACCACAGATTATATATCACATTATATATTACAATATATGAAAAACAGTAAAATAAATGTTGAGGAATCCAATTGGATTCCTCCGACCTGTTTCCCTTCATCCACAGATGTTAAACAATATAATAACATCGATTTCATTTCGATATGAAATATTCTGATAAACAGAATCAACATTTGATTAACGATTTATATATATATATATATATATCGTTATCTATAATCTCAACTAATACATCAGCAATTCAACCAACCAATCAACACACAACAATCAATTATCATTTATCATTACTAGATTATATTTATAAAAATATAAATCGATTAGTGTTAGTGAGATTTACTCACATTGGACGATCATCGTTAAATAACGATAACCATCGGTTGATTCAGACCGACAATTTATTTTGCTATAAATTGTAACGAGTTTCGTTTCACTCCCCGCAGTTCCATTGTGTAGTGTCCATTCATAAGATCCCAACGAATTCAACCGTTCAAAATTCTGATACAGTATGAATGTGATATTTAATTTACTAGTCGACACCTTATTTAATTTAAAACAAAACATAGTTTCCTTTATAAATACAAAGTTGGGCCTTATTGAAAGTTAAACAGCCCATATTCCATCTTGAAAACCCGACCCGCGAGAAGTAGGATTCATCTTCCTCTCCAACACAATTCCGCACTCCAGTAAACACCTCCTATGACCAAACTTTGCAAACACCAAAGCCCTTTCTACTCCATGATAATTTAAAATGAACATACCATTACACTCCTCATTCGCATCTTCATCATTCTATAACCAAACGATCAAACTCGAGCTCAAAACAAGGATCGCGACATCGACATGATTTCCGCACAATAGAAAAAAAATGCGACAGCTTTGATTTTAATAAAATCCCATAATTTTCAAACAGCTGCTAATCGATCTTAGAAACCCAAAACAAATCACGAAAACAACAATCGAAGCCTCCAAATCTCCCAAAATCAAACCCTAGGGAAAGCTGGGTAAACTCAACCTCCCAAAACATGGATCGCACCATGTAAGAACTATACAGAAATGAAGCTCTTGCTTTGCTGATTGCACAAGTATATATTTTATAATTTATAGAATTTGATTTGTTTTTCTATGGATTTTTAAACTTGAGTAGCCCAAGTTCTTGGAAGTAATCGTGGCGGCTAGGAAGTGTTTTGACTGTGGAGTGAATTAGGTTAGGTTAGGGGATGTTAAAGTGTATTTATAGAGATAGAAAAAACATTAATATTATCAATTTTATATTCAAATAAAATCAATCGCAATTTGTATTTATTGTTTGAAAATCCATATGATCACACACGATACCCAAAATTCATGAAAATGAGCATGTAGCTATAGTTCAACATTACGGACCTAACGAAACTAGTTTCCTCGAATTCCGACTCCATTTGCTCACACAATGTATTTTTAAAGTCAAATTGTTGACTATATTTCATATTAAAATCCCGTACGGCCACATGCTAATACCAAAAATCACGGAAATTGAAACCTGACAATAATTTAATATTCCAGATCCAACAAAATTGGTTTCGTCGAAAATAGAGTTCGTTTGCAAAACTGCTATTTTTAAAGCTCTAAATAAATCCTTTTTAAATATAAATATATTTAAAAATAATTAAATTAAATATTTGTAAATAAATATTATCGTATAAATTCACAATAGAATACCATACAGCTCCAGTTGGATTAGAGTTATATCGATATTCGATTTATATTTAAATCCTTTTATAAATTATAAAGGAATTCCATAGCGACTTTTTGAAAATTTGATTTGGGCATAAGTCAAAATCTACACAATGAAATCCCGCTTTTTCTCTTCCATTAGAAAAATGTACTTCATTAGCTCCGAACGTTTCTTGTTTCACTGAAATCCGATTTAAAACGGATTTTGTATATTCATTTAAAGTTCGAATCACCAAATAGCGAACTACCACGCCATTTTGAGTTCGATTATAATTATAATATAATTATACGTTCAAACTGACCTTTATAATTAAATCCGTTAATATAATTCAAGTCTAAACTAAATTATATATTTTAAATTGTCGAATTCACACAATATCGTCAGTTCACTATTTCGAACCGTTTCGAAATTAAATATATTAATTAAATATTCAATATAATTTAATTAAACAACTATTTAAATCTCTATATCACTATTTAAATAATTAAATTGATTTTATGTCCAATAGCATTTAATTTGTCACATATACCTTTAATCTTGTCTAAATATTCCTTCATGCTTGTATCTTCTTTTCTGGAATTTTGCAGCTCTCTTTTGTATTGCATGACTCTCGTTGCAGATTGAGAACTGGAAATTTGCTCTATTGTTTTCCATATTTCATGTGATGTGTTACATCCCACTATTTGTGATACTAAATTTGAGTTGTTTGATGATAAAAGCCATGATGAAAGGAGGTTGTCTTGCTTTTGAAATTTTAATACGATTTAGATTCGGTGTAATGTCCCCATCCGGATCTGTTACCATAACTGGAGGAATTGTTTCAGTTCCATTAATATACTCCTGTAGTCCATATCCCCTTAAAGCAATTTCAATTTGATACTTCCATAATATGTAATTATCTCCGTCTAATGATGTGGTAATGATTTGGCTCTTTGATTTGATCAAGTTTTGGCCATTGGGTGAAGCACCTTTGTTTATGCTGCTAATAGGTCTGACATGGCTTCGTTGTCATTGGACATCGACGATAAAAGCCAAGAACACGACGGGGAGTAATGAAAAACTACAGCTTGTTCTTGAAGCTAACTATGACAGAAAGGAAAAGAAAACAGAAGATGGCGAAGATATATACGCTTGGCACGACAATATTTAGTCGCCTTTTGTGCTTGGCAAGATGAAATCGATATTGCAGCCACTATAAAACTTCACCTTAGATCGAGAATAAGGTGAGATTAGAAATAGAGCAGCCAGTTGGCAAAACGCAACTGGTCGTGGCCGATTTCTAAGCTATGATCCAAAACGATCGGAAGGAAAGTTGGATGTCCCTTCGATAAAATCTCCTGTGATGAAGAAATAATATGAGGAGAAACTAAAAAAACAAAAACTCCAACTTGCTGATCGTGAATATGCCTTTCGGCGATGTAGCTCTGATACGAAATTAAAAGATTGAAGAAAGATAATTTTATTGTAGGATTATTGTAATGATTTGATACTAAGAAAGTTACAAATACATATGCTGTATATATAGTGCAATAGTGCAATGACTACAATATAATTGCCTAAAATAAATGAAACTAAGGCCCGAAGCCCATTACAATATGTTCAGCCCATAGGCTAAATAATGTATAAACTGTCTTGATTGAATGGACATTTATCAGCTGCGTTAATATCTTTAATTAAAGTGATATTTTCTGTCTTTAACTTAATGCTTTTTGGTAGTGTAAATGATCCAAGTTAAAAGAGAAAATTTGTTTTTTTCCTTTTCTAAATGCTCAATTGATTTGCACCTCATCCATTGATGTCGAGTTAAAATAGATCGCGAGAAGAAAATGGGAAGTTACGAGAGAATCCAAATTAGGGTTTGAAACGTAGATAGATACGAAGAAACAACAACAAAATCAAATGAAAACTGAAAGCTTAGCCAGGTTTCAAAATATAACGATAAGAGAAATCAGTAAATCACGATTTCATATTGTAGAGATTTAGATCGTAATTGGCGAATAAATGAAATGGAACCGACTTAAATTAATGATCATAAATAGGTTATTTATACACCAATTAATATTACCATTACCGATTACAAATTAAAAAAAAAAGCATACCTTTAATTTGGTTATGTTGCATGGAGAGTAGGAAGATGGTGGAAACTTAATTCAGTAAATGAAGGAAAGTGGAGATCTAATGATCTACGTGGAAGTAATTTTTTAAAAAGGTATGCTAAAGGCAAATAAATCGGTTTTAGTTGTTAGAAGTAGGAATTGATAGTTTTTTTGTCCTCAATTAGCTATTAACGGAGGCAAAGTTTTTATTTTGTCTCTAATTTAATGCCGTTAATATCAACAAAGTTAGTAGTGAAAGTACGGTACAAATTGAGTTATTTATATCATTTAAAAGATTCTGCCGTGCACAACTTGGTCTAGCTTGTCTTAAACATGTTAAGCAGAACGCAGGTTACCATTTTTTATTGAGGAAGCGGATTCATTTTTCATGTTTTCATCCCTTCACCGTAATTTGCAACGAAAGTTACCATGTGCTCAGTGGGATTAAAATTCATATGAAGATAGTGATATATTAGTGAAAGATATGGTAAATTAGTTTTAGCGAATGATTTTCGAATATATCTTGGTAATACTTAGAGTAATCATGATAATATTGAGATCAATCAAGTAATTATTACCTTCATTTACATGCCTAATACTACTAGCGTTTCCATAATCATAACTATTTGCTTGTCCAAGAAATTTAGTTACCACGTGCATATGCACGTCTGGCAGATAGACTGCAGCAGTACTCCTTGGTGGGTCCGAGTTTGTTCACACTATTTTGGGTAGTGTGAACAAAATACCGGCTGTGATTGGTGAAAATCAAAGAATCCACATGGATCTTCTTAATTTTCTCCAATCAAAAGTGGTATTTTGTTCACACTACCTAAAATTGGTGTTTTGTCCATACTTTCTAAAAGTGGTGTGAAAAAACTCCTACGGGCCTTCTGGGTCCACGAAAAAATTGATAGCCAAAAAAATATTAAATATATTTACAGAGGACCCATGTTTTCTTTTTATGGGGTCTGTGAGTGTATCCGTTTTTGTAACCGTGCCTAGCATTTGCGAAAAATTTATTACACGTTAACTTTTGTTAATGCGTTTATATCACATCACGTGAAGATGAGACCAATTCTTCCGTATCCATTTCCCCTATCCTTCCAATCAAAACTTCTCATTTCTGCTTTTTTGCATTTAAATACAAAAACAATTCAGATGTTTAGGTGCAAAGGTGAAAATCAGGAGGTTCTGATTGGTTGGGGCACGAGAGCACACCAAATTTGGGGACAGAAGAATTGGTGCGCATAAAGACTACGCATATATCGAGCCATCAATATTATATATCTGAAACAAAGATCATCACTGCATTGACTAGCATATGCACAACCATTGTTAATAATAATACAAAATCTAGCCAAAATACACTAAATTATCCTGGTTGATGCAAACTATATATATACATAAACCACAGCACTACAGACTTAAATACTAGAATTCAAAAATTATGGAGGACGAACTTCTCTAGTATGCCTCATGCTCTGCCTGTAGACAAAATTACACAATGAATCATCCCAAACACATCATAATATATTTTTATCACGTATATATATACATACCTTGTTAGAAGCAACAAGTCCTACAAATTTGTCGTCCGTTTTGGAAGACGGAGTGGAAGGACGAGGAAACTTGTCATAACCCCTAAGTTTGTGAAGTTATTCCCTCACAAATTTCTCATATATGAAAGCTGCACCTCTGAATTGAGGCAACACCAACCATGCCACCGGCATTACCTTCATCTCATACCACAATGGTATCCTTCACAAAAATGACCATAATTAATAGGCAGATAAATAAATCTTTGTACATCTACTCCAACAGAAATGTAGGTAACAAAACAAGAGATACCATGTGGAGACGGAACTGGTTCAGGAATTTCTCACTAAAATTGTTGAAGCTTGGGACCGACTTCGGAGGTAAATGGTTGAACCACATGAGCGCTACCACGCTTAAGAAAATTGGGAAAGCCTTGCATTTGATGGTGTCTGATGCTACTGTCGCATCCATGTGGCACGAGTACCTCATCAAAAGCTGTTGTGGGTCAGTGATTCCATCGTAGTGGTTCATTTGGGGCATATTGAACCTTATGGGGAATTCAGCCTGTTAGATTTCATCAGTGAATGGCGTATGGCTTCGGTCGATTCCCTAGTCTTCATTCTTGCATCATTTGTTGTCGTTCATGATCTGTCCGACCATAGCAGTTAGATTTGGAAGGATGACTATGGCTTGATCGGCTTCCTTACCGACCGACCCCTCCTAGATCTTTCCACAGGTAGTGTTGTCTGACTTGCCGTTCGGGCAGCCCTTCCTCCTCCCGAAGTATCTCGGTCAATCACAAGATTTCAAGGAGGATGAATAGGGGCTCAATCAGTTTGAGCAGTATTTTGATGAGAAGAGGAGAGGCGCCTTGGTTTTGGTAGGCTGCAAGTTCGATGGCTTCTATCTCGGCCAGGTTGGCCTGAGTCTCACGCCCTGCCCCAAGTTGGTCAGAGAATCCTTCCAGATGCAGTTGATGAATATTTTTGGATTTTTTTAATGGACATCGAGATTGATGTGGATCTCAGATCCCCCCTCCCCCCCCCCCCCCTGGATGATGATAAGCTCTCCGAATTTTAGTCCAGTCGATGGGGGGAACTTGGTGATCGCTAAACTCCTGAGCTTGGTGATTCCTGAAATTCTCCCACTGTCTCAATATGCGGTTCATATCCTGCCACATTGTTGCATTTTCCCGAGCATGAGCTTCTAAGGCATCCATAGTTTCCGGAGCTGATTCAACACGGTCAAGAACTCATCATGGGTGGCGAAAGCTAAGGAAGAAGTCGGATCTGCCGCGGGGGTTGCTCTGGAAGGGGTAATGCAGGTTGACTCGAAGTAGGTCCGGGAGCATTCGATCCACCAGCTGCATTCGCAGATGTCCCAGCTTGCGGTTTTTTCTCGGTAATAGGGTCGATTACTTAGCAATCATGGCTCAGTGATATGTGAAAAGTCGTGGGATCTTGTCTCAGACTTGGTGAACCAAACGTAGAGCAAAACCCTTCAAATGCTGAGAATATCAAGTTCTCAGTGGAAGCACCAAAGTGTTGACACCAAAAATTGGCACAACACCCAAAGAATGAGTTTATAGAGATATAAATGAAGACAAATAAATGAAAAATGTAAAAAAGAGTGACCACACACTGATTTATAGTGGTTCGGTATTAACGAGCCTGCATCCGCTTTATAGTTCTTCTTATATCAGATAATCTATTACAGTCGAATATGTACAATGATGATATAATCAGAAAATGCCAAAAGTTCAAAAGCCCTTTCTTCTAAGTCCAGAATGTGTATTTATAGGTGATTTAGTACTTGAGTTGGCAGGGGCAAGTGCCATTCGATCCTAGTTAATCGAAGAGCATGAAGACATGCTCTAGTCCCCAAGAATTGGCATGATTTGAACAGGTATCGACATGTGGCTATCTACCCCATTTATTCGGATGACTTGCAAAGATTAATGCCGAGTGTGAGCTACTCTCTAGGCAGATATTGCGCGCTGGATTAGGATTGTTCTGACTCGGTCGGTCTGGCCAATGTGGGTTCCGACTAAGGTCCCTTTGATATGGGTCTATGGCTCCAATGAACCTTGATGACCTTTCCAACAGGGCCGATCAATATAAATAACTGAAACCAAATGTTTTTATGGAATTAGCGATAAAATTTACCACTAAATGTCAGGGCAAGAGAACTCCACAACCCACAGAACATGGAATAATGCAATTAGATAAATAAAAATAAGTATTCTATAACCGAAACACGATGTGTACTAATTCAAACTGTGAAGGGAACTGTCTGGAACTAGACATTAAGTCCCAAAATGTCCAAAAGTTTGTGAGCCACGTTAAGCTATGATTTCAATTCATAAGAGCACTGGAGAACGTAAATTATCGAATAATGTCAATGGCTTATGTGTCAATGACATTTTCTTTCAATTACATTGGCGTTGAGGATGCTCTAAATGGGTATATATTTATGTTTGTGTGTGCATTACAATTAAAATTTTGTTAAATATGAGACTGAATACGTACTATGTCTTAGTTTCTAAAATCCAGTCACTGAAAATTCTCAAAACTAATATTTCGTTCTTTAAAGTTTAAAACCAAAAGAGTTCAGTCTTAAATACTTTTGAGACTTGATAAATAGTGAATTAAACAATACGGCATTAGTCTACCTCTAACAATAATGTAGAGACTGGTCTCTTTTATTAAAATATTGGGGAAAGATAGTTTTATTGTAGAATTATTGTAATTATTTAATACTAAGATACAAATGTTGTATATATAGTACAATAGTGCAACGACTAGATTATAATTGCCTAAAATAAATAAAACTTAGGCCCCAAGCCCATTATAATATGTTCAGCCCATAGACTGAATAATGTATAAACCGTATTGATCAAACATACTTTTATCAGTTGCGCTAATATTCTCCCTCAATTCGATCTAGGGTTTCTTCATTTCCCATTTCCCTTTCTGCAGCCATCGCTAATTCTGAGTTCCTTCTTCAATCTGATAATTTTTTTAATCGCAAGGGTCTTTGTGAGGATGTCAACTCTCTGGTGATAAGCGGGAATATGGTAGTTTGCTAACTTCCCTGCTTGAGTTCTCTCTCGAACGAAATGGAGTTCAATTTCCAAATGTTTCATTCGAGAGTGTTGGATGGGATTGAGAGACAGGGAAACATTGCTCCTGTTGTCACACTAGGTAACTGTTTTTTGTCTTGAGGCAAACTCTAATTCTTCTAATGGTGATTCGATCCATGAAATTTTCGGTGTTGTGCTTGCGAGTGCTCTATATTCGGCCTCTGTACTGGACCTCAATGTGATTTGTTGCTTTTTCAGGCACCACGAGATGACGTTGGTGCCAAGGTAAATGCAATAGCCAGTCACTGATCTACGATCATTCACATCGTTCGCCCAGTCAACATCATTAATCCCTGTAAGCTGAACTGTTTTTTGGATTATTCCATGATGCTTTGTTCCTTATAAATATCTTAATACTCTTTTTACTGCTATCCAATTCTCTGAACAGAGTTCTGCATGTATTAAATGAGTTTGTTGACGCTGTAACATATGTCTGAACGTGTAATGGTTGCATATTGTAATGCTCCTATTATACTCCTGTATTGTTTTTCATTGTCAATGTTTTCTCCTTCATGTTTGGAAAGTCGTAAATTGCTTATCATCGTTGTTGGTAGCTGTTTTGCCTGATGCACGTTTGCTTTATATAGAATTTCTGAGATGTAGCTTTGCTGCGACAGGAATAATTCAGAGTCACTTTTCTTGGTAATCTGTATTCCAAGAAAAAAGTTTAATTCTCCCATATCTTTAATTGCAAAGCTTTGATCTTGCATCCATATGATTCTATTGATTTATTGGTTGTTATCTCCAGTTATTAACATGGCATCTACATATACTTGGATAAATATGGTTCCCTGTATGCTCTTTTTCATATATAATGAATTGTCAGACTTTGCTTGTATGAACCCTAGATTGGATAAAGTTGACTTGAGTTTTTCATACCATGATCTCAATGCTTGTTTTAATCCATATATGGCCTTGTGTAGCTTGCATACTTGTTTGTCGCCATTGTTGTAGCCTTCAGGTTGTTGCATATAGATTTCTTCAGTCAATTCTCCATTCAAAAAAGAATTGTTTACATCAAGTTGTTTTATATTCCACCCTTTGCTTAATGCAATAATCAAAATAATTCTGATAGCAATGGGTTTTATAATTGGGGAGAAGGTTCCATTGAAGTCAAAACCAAATTGATGTGCATAGCCTTTTGCAACTAATTTAGCCTTGTATTTGTCAACAGATCCATCTGCTTTTCTTCTTTTCTTGTGTGTCCATCTACAACCGATGACATTCTTGTGTGCTGGTGGTGTCACTAATGTCCAGGTTTTATTTTTTATGAGTGCTTCATAGTCTGTGTCTGTAGCTTTCTTCCAATTATCTGATTTTATTGCTTGAGTAAAGTTGAGTGGTTCAGTCTCAACTGCTGACACATTATATACTTTGGGTTTAAATATACCACTTTTTGACCTAGTAGTTATATGATGTCCGGTATGTTCTTGTTGTGCCTAGTGCTATATCCTTGCACTGTTGTTTGTGTCTGCGCTTCTGTTACCCTCTATGTTATCGTTTCCATGTATGTCTTTATTAACTTGACTTGTATGTGTATTTTCTGGGTTGCTTCCTGATTCACTTGTGTGTGCACTCATTTCTCCTACAACTTCAGTTTGCATGTTTGTGTTGATCATGCTTTGTTGTTCATTGCTACTGTTGTCTGCAAGTGATTCAAAGAAAAGTAGTATAAGTTGTACATTTCTGATTGGATCTAACCTACTGTTTTTTTTTTGAATGTTTGTTTGTAAAAGGAAAAACACATTCATCAAATATCACATGCCTTGAAACATAGACTCTACCATTTTTTCCAAGCGTTTATAGCCTTTTTGATTTTGAGCATACCAATGAATGTATATGGGCTTGATCTCATTCTTAATTTGTATCTATTATAATCCCTTACACATGGAAAATGTAGACAACCATATACTTTCAGAAATTGGTAGTATGGTCTAAAATTATATATCATCTCATGTAGGGTTTTGTTATTTTATCCTCTAATGGGTAACTTGTTAATGAGGAATACTGAAGTGTAGAAGGCTTCATTCCAATATTCCATAGGTAATGAACCTTGTGATAATAGTGTTAGACCAGTCTCCACTGTGTGTCTGTGTTTTCTTTCGACCAAACCATTTTGTTCAGATGTGTGAGGCAAGTCTGCCTTTGTTTGATTCCTCTTTTGACAAAATAATTAGCTAATGGCTTAAACTCTACCACACCATCTGTTTGTATAATTTTGACACTATAATTGGCATAGTTTTCAACATGTGTTCTGAACTGTATGACTGTGTTGCATGCTTCAGATTTATTTTTTAGCATATATATCTAAGTGTATCTCGAATAGGCATCCACAATGGAATGATAGTACCAGTGTCCCGGATATGAATTCAGTGGTGTTGGCCTCCACAGGTCAGCAACTACGAGCTCCAGTGGCTTGTTATATCTGGTTTCAGAATCACTGAAAGGGAGTTTGTGGCTTTTTCCAAGTTGGTAGTGTGTGCATGTGTGCTTGACAGGTACATTATTATTAAAAGAAATATTATTTCTACTTAAAACAGTTTTTACAGTCCCAAAATTGGGATGTTCCAGTCTCATATACCATGATTCAACATTACCTTGATTAATATTTCTATTACAATCATTATTACTACTAGCATCTACATTATTGCACCAGAATTCATCACTTGAATTTCCAGTCATCAAGTTGTCAAATCTGTAAAGGGCATCTTGCAGATTACCATATAGTAATATTTCTTGACTTGATTAGTCTTTAACTAAGCAGAATTTGGGGTGAAACTCAAAGTATATGTTGTTCTCATTGGAAAATTTCGACATGCTTAATAGACGTTTATTGATAGTGGGTACTCTAAGCAAAGTGTTTAGTTTAAGTTGTCTTTTCCCGAATATGATGCCCTTGCCAATATGAGTTATACTTTCAGTTTCAACACTACCCATAGGTAAAGTTTTCATACATGAGTAGCTTTTGCTTCCAATGTTTAAATTATGGAGATTGTTAGTGATCTGATGAGTTGCACCTGAGTCTGGGCACCAGTCTTCTAAACTGTTTTCTTGACTTTTTCCTAGATCATCACTAGTATTGTTTGGATTTCTATTAGTGCCATTACTGCTACTGCATGAGTTACCCATTATAGCCAGATTTGCTTGTGTCCCTTTCTGTACAAAATTGCTTTGATTAGTCTATAGTCCATTAACTTTTTAATTGTATCTAAAGTAGCATTTATATGCCATGTGTTAGCCTACTTTGTGACTAGGCCATACAAAGTCCATACAAATGCTTATGAGTTATGAAACCAGATCGGATCGATAGAAGAATCTCAAGCCATGGAGGTCGAATAGGACCAGATCAGGTCGGAGAAGCATTGGACCGATTCCTTCACAACACACTAATGACTTGACTCTATTTCATAGGCATTGGGTCGAATCGGTGAAGTAGTGTCCGATCCCCCTCGGTACGTATGGCCATACGGCTTTTCACCATAATCGAGTCAGTTCAGATACGTACGATCCCAATCCGAATCCCTTACATGTTGCCCGATCCATTTAGCACATGAAAGAAGCTGGGAAGGAACATCCAATCAGGTAGGAGTATCCCATATTTGATCCGATCCGAATCAACTGTACTAAAGCAATTACTCCGTGCTCCTACAATACCGAGGAGGTTACTACCCACGAACCTATGAAGCTGATGCGTTAGAACTGCTGTAACACGTCTAATTCCGAGATCTATGGGATGATACTACACGTGGCATCCGACCCGCCTGTGCTCTGCACCTATAAATACACTCAAACTTGCCATTTTGAGGGATTTTCTGGCATTCTAAGTACTCAAACTTCACCATTAACGATATTCCTTTATTTTATTCAGATTGTACTCTAAATTCTTGAGTATAATTCTATAGATTTAGAAAGATTATCAATTGTACTTGTGAGGTTGAGTGATCATTTTCCTTGTACTTGTAATCAATTTGTCAATCGAATAATTATAAAGAGGACGTAGGCTCGTTAACCCTAGAAAACTATAAATCTTGTATGTCGATTGCTTTTTTTATCCGTTTTCAGGTTATATTTCTTCATGATTTCTAGTCATTTGGGTGTTAGAACCACTTTTTGGTTAAACATTTTGGTGCTTTCACTGAGAACGTTGAATTCTCCTATTTTCGGATTATCATTCTACTATTTGGAATTTCAAGTCCAAAGAGATAGTCCATAATTTCTACCGTTTTCGAAGTTTCCATTAATTTCAAAGGATTCAGATTCCATGGCTCCAAGGAAAGTAAAGGAACCACAAACTTCCCAGGTGAATAACGCAAACAAAGATCAGTGGAATAAAGTGCAAGTACTCATCGCTACCATGCTGCAGGGAGGCGGTTCAGATCCGACCCGACTTGGAGACGATTCTATAACCGACCCGAGGGTAGCGTATGACCCGACCCAGGGGCATGAATGTAGCCAATGATACTCCTTCGATCCGCGTTGATGGTACTTCAGCGATCTGACCCGGTGGTGCTCCAGTGAACCGATCCAATGCTGGATTTGAGATTTGATCCGATTGGGCCAATCCAAATGCAAACGATGCTGATGTTTCTACTTGTGCCAATACTAATTCTTTAACTTCAGCAGCTATAACCGGTAATCATCCCCCTACATCTACCCCTATTTCACAGATGGATTTATTGTGCTTACTTGCTATGTTGGACAAAACTAAAGACGCTTTAGAGGCCCAAAGGTGTGAGAGTGCTGCAATCCGAGAGAACATGAATGCGATGAATATGTAAATGGATGACCTTCATATGTAGAGAACGCCTTCTCCAACTCATCGCCTTGCCAAAGATTATTCATCTTCCTCGGAAGAGAATGTGAGACCATTAAGAAGCCTATATGAGAGACCTGAGAACCTCGAACAAATGACGTTCGGATCATTAGGATCGCACGAAGATGCAGACCGTGTTCTAGGACCTGATGATCTCAGCTTAAGAGAGCCAATGTTGCTGCCGATGCGGGGACCTCATGTCCTTCCAAAGTACCCAAATATCACTAATCCTACCCAGAGCCAACTTCTTCAGCCTACTTGTCCTGTGAATGACTGGGATCATAGGGGCAAGGGAATTCTTCCCTTGCTAGAAACAGGGGAACGTTGCCCGATGTGGGAGCTGGAAGGACTGGAAGAGCGAGAAGTGTCGAGCATGAACATATGCTAACTAATGCTGAAGTGGAAGCTATAATGCGTCAGATTATGACAGATAGCAAAAGGTACAGTAATAAAAACTGGGGCATTAATCGCAGCCACACACATTTCACTGATTACATTTTGGATTTTCAATTCCCCAAACGGTTCAATCTACCCATTATGGACCTATATGAGCAAAAAACTGATAAGAGACAACATTTGATGAGATACTCTTGATACATGAATGTTGCGGCAGCTCCTGATGCCGTTAAGTGCAAGGCTTTCCCAATATACCTAGAAAATGTTGCATTGATGTGGTTCCCTCGGCTTCCGCCTCGATCGATCTCCAGTTTCGAAGAGCTGAGCGATAGTTTCATGAATTAGTTTCGACTCCAAGCCTATAAATCCAAGAGCGTCATCGAACTATTGGTAATCAAACAAGCTCCTAGGGAAACTCTAAAATCGTATTTGGATCATTTCAATCTGGTAGTAACAGAAGTGAGTGACCCACACAAACAGACCATCTTGATGGAATTGATAGACGGAGTCGATAAAGACACTTAGTTCGGGAGATACTTGGCCGGAAAACCACCACTCACTAGTGAGTTATTTTATGAAAAGGCAAACATTCATCTATGATGAGAAGGAATATATGCTAACCGGAAAAGAAAATCCGATGACGCCACGAAAGAAGATATTCATAGCAACGTCGCCACCAAGCAGTCTCGTGACAGCGCAGGAAAAGCTGAAGTGAATGTCGGCAACAAGAATGGAGGAAATGACTATCAAGGCGGTAATGGTAGCAAGAGAAGTAGGAATTAGAGAAACGATTCCAAAAGTAGGCCTTGATTTCAACCTTTGAGAATTACACGTCATTGAATGATACTTTGGAGAACATTTATTTGGATACCTACAGTGTTGTGCAATACAAGAAACCTCCACCCAGATATTCGACTGAGAAAGAGCATGAAACCAGGAAGTTCTTTCTATTCCACGAGTCTTACGGCCACTCTATAAATGAGTATCTCCATTTGAGAGATGTTGTAGAAAAGTTTCTAGGAGCAGGGAAGTTAGACGAGTACAAGGTTTCCCCCAAGGATAGGGGAAAGGAGGATCTACTCCGAATTAGAACCAACCTTCCCCTAGACCTACTACTCAGCAGAAAGGGAAAGGGATCATCATTAATACCATGGTCGGAGGACCACATCTCGCGGGATTTAGCAATAGAATCATGGAATAGTATGTTAATGCCACTAAGCATCCAAAAGTGGGAGAGTGTAGCTCCCTCGAAGATACTACTCCTGCGAAGCAACAGAAGACTATAACTGATGATGTTATTTTCAGAGAAAGAGAAAGTGTGGGTGTGGAGACCCCTAGTGTTGAACCTTTGGTGATAACTGCTACCATCGGTTCAGCTCTTGTACGAAAAGTCCTTATTGATTGCGGGAGTTCCATCAATATTTTATTTAAAAAAGCTTTCAACCAGATGAAGTTGGAGGCAAAAGATTTGAAGCCATGCACAGGCTGTATCAGTGGCTTCAACGACTCATCAACGTCTCCAATGAGAATGGTTGAATTATCCGGAGAACTTGGGGAAGGAGATCGTAGTAGAGTGTGTATCCTTCCATTTGTTGTTATGGATATTGATTTGTCATACAACGCTTACTTGGCCAGACCGGCTCTCGTGGAGTTCAGAGTCTACATTGCGCCCTGGTGTTTATTGTTAAAGTTCCCGACTAAGCAGGAGTAGGAATGGTCTGTGGTGATCAAGTTAATGGAAGAGCCTGCTACATAGCTGAGTTGAAAATGATATGCAACAAAGATAGCATAGAACTGAAGGATACCACTCCTTTTTGCGTAAAGAAGGATTCGACATAGCAAATAAACGAGATGTTGCTAAGAGAATCGCCCGACGATCTGCTTGAGGACATAGATCCCAAAGAGGATGAAGATCCGAAAAGCAGAAGGAAGACACCTAACGTGGCAACTATAGACATTTCGATTAGTAATGACGACTCGATAAAGGTCTTGAAGATCGGATCCCACTGGGATGCCTTCCAAACAAAGGAGCTGACTGACTTTCCACGGATGAACCTGGATGTGTTCGCTTCGACCTATGCCGATATATGCGGGATTTTACCATCAGTCATGAGTCATTCACTGAGCATAAACCCGAAGCACCCTCCTATAAAGCAAAAGAGGCGTATGCTAGGCCTGGAGAGGTCGGCTACCTTAATGGAGTAGGTAGAGAAATTGAGAGATAATGGATTCATCATAGACGCAACGTATCTGACTGGATATCAAACCCCGTCCTAGTCAAAAAAGCAAATGGGAAGTAGTGTACATGCATTGATTTTTCGGATCTGAATAAGGCCTGCCAAAAAGATAGCTTCTCGTTTCCAAGGATTGATCAGCTTGTGGACTCGACGGTGGGACGCAAACTCTACTCTTTTATGGATGCATACTCTGCTTACAACCAGATTCCCATGCATGTTCCAGACCAATAACATACCAGTTTTATCACCGATCTCGGACTGTACTGCTATGTGGGAATGCCCTTCGGATTGAAGAATGCTGGAGCAACATATCAATGCTTGGTGAATCAGATGTTCTACAATCAAATCGGGGAATCCCTGGAAGTTTATGTGGATGATGTGCTTGTGATTTCCAAGCAATCGTCCGACCATACGACGGACTTGGTGTAGATGTTTGATAAACTCTGATGCTATGGAATGAAGCTTAAACCATTAAAGTGCTCATTCATAGTAGCATCAGGAAAATTCCTTGGTTTCATCGTCAGCTCGCACAGAATTGAAATCAACCCCGATCAGATTGTAGAGATCAGGAATATTAGTGAGCCACAAAAGATCAGGGATGTACACAGCTTAGCAGGGAAGGTTGCAACATTGAGCAGATTTATTTCCAAAGCCATTAATAAGTGTGTTCCTTTCTTCAACTTGATAAAGCGGGGGAACTTCGAGTAGACCCTAGATTGTGTTGAAGCCTTCCAGAACTTGCTGAATCTTTAAGAGGAACCCCCGATGTTGTCTAACCCAATGGATCATGAAGATTTGTTCGTGTACTTAGCAGTACCATCACATGCTATCAGCTCAGTATTCGTGTGTGAAAAGGATAAAATTCAAAGGCTAGTGTATTTTATGAGCAAGAAACTAGCAGCAGAAGAATGCAATTATCCAAAGATAGAAAAACTCTCTTACATCTTGTTGATTGCCTCCAGGAAGCTTCGCTAATACTTCCAGGCTCACCCAGTTATTATATATATCAATCAACCAATCCAACAGGTTCTGCAGCGACCTGAAGCCTCGGGAAGACTGCTCAAATGGAATATTGAGCTGAGCCTGTTTGACCTCAATTTCCTTCGCAGAAGATCCATATGAGGGCAAGCACTAGCTAATTTCATCACTGAATTCACGATCCCCGAAGAGGATGTGTTAGATGAAGGAGCTTGCCCCCTCAAAATAGAAGCTGGAGACATGGAAGCTGTACACAAACGGTGCTAGGAATTACCAACGGTCTGGCACTAGATTTGTATTGATAACTACTGAAAGACAGTCGATTTCTACGCACTCCAATTGGAATTTTCCACTACTAACAACGATTCTGAATACGAGGCCCAGATTGTCGGGTTGAAACTCGCCAAGGAGTTGGGAGTAGTGGCATTGGACATCTTTTGTGACTCTTAACTTGTCGCTTGTCAGGTTCAGAAGGAATTTCAAGCGAAAGGACCTCAACTCGCTGTTTACCTATAAAAGGTAGAGGAGTTATTGGACAGCCTAGAGCATTACAACATGTCCCACATCCTGCGAACAGAGAATCGAAAAGCAGATAAATTGGCTAAGTTAGCAAGCTTCGATAACCCAGAATAAATGAAGATGGTCCCAATAGACACTAGAATCTCCAAGCATTGATCAGATGGAAGTTGACCCAGTGCTGGAAACTGAGCCAGAAAGAGTGTCATGGATGACATCGATAAAGAGCTTCCTGAGAATGGGACACTCTCAACAAAAAAGAGTGAAAGGCGTGTTGTAATTCGCCAAGCTTCAAGATATGTCATGCAGGGTGAAGTTCTTTACCGACAGGGATTTCCGGTACCCTTACTCCGGTGTATAGCCCATGACGACGTCAAATATGCGTTGAGAGAAGTGCATGAAGGCGAATGTTGATATCACACCGAAGGTCAGACGTTGGGAAAGAAGGTATTGCGATACGAGTACTTCTGGCCTACAGTAAATTAGGTTGCAACTGATTATTCACGACGCTGCGATAGCGGCCAGAAATTTGTGAAAATTCCCAGAGCACCTCCCAGCCAACTCTATTCAATGGTGAACCCGTGGTTGTTCGCTGTGTGTGTGGAGTAGGCATCATTCAAAGCCTACCAATCGCCAAAGGCGGAGCGAAGTACGCAATCGTGGTCGTAGTTTACTTAATGAAATGAGCAAAAGATGAGTCATTGACTATGATCACGACAAAGCAGGTGATTAATTTTGTTGTCAAAAACATAATTTGCCGATTTGGAATCCCCAAAGCCATCATAACTGACAATGGAACCTAGTTCGACAGTACATAGTTCAAAGATTTCTGTCAAAAATACAGAATTGAGAAAAGTTACACTGCAGTAGCTCACCCACAATCGAATGGACAAGTCAAAGCAGTAAACCAAATCATTAAGTCCATTCTAAAGAAGCGTTTTAAGACGGCAAAAGCCATGCGGGTCGATGAATTACCCTTAGCGTTGTGGGCTTATAGAATGACCTACAAATTGGCAAATGGTCATATTCCTTTCACTTTCATTCGGATCAGAAGAAGTCATTTCAGTGGAATTGGAAGTCCCCTCTCGCAGAACAACATATTATGATCTGATGGCGAACAAAGTGCTTCTCCTTGAGTCCTTGGACATGATTGAGGAAAAGAGGGACGAAGTAGACTTACGCGTCTCGAGGCACAGACACCAAGTCGCTCGATACTACAATAGGAAGGTTCGACCCAGAAATTTCGAGCCTGGAGACCTGGTTTTGAAACGCGCCTTCCCGTTTTCTTGGGTTCGAAATGGGAAGGAACGTATGTCATCCAACGGAAACTTGATAAAGGAGCTTTCAAGCTAACGACCGTAGATGGAGATGAAATCCCGAGAGCTTGGAATGCCCAACACTTGAAACACTACTTGACTTGGCATTGTACTCATTCTTTTTTTCATAAACTATGTAGAAAGGCACGACTTGCCTAGAACTGTCTAGTTGATATAAACAAAAGATTAAAAAAGTGGACGTAGGCTATGATTTGGCTGAGCCACAATATATATCGTGTGTTATTTTACTTTTCTTGCATATATTCCTTTGTGTCCTATGATCATTTTGATCTTGGTTTAAAACATAGGACTTGAATTAAAATTGAGTGCGGGAACAACACTCAAACTGGTGAAATCACGCTCTAGGAATTAGAGCACAGATGGAAAGCCTAGGCGAATGATGCGATCGCTCGTTAAATTAACTCTAACTCTTATGATTTTAGAGAGAGTACAAAGGATGAGAAGATATTGTCCACCACTCTAAATCTCATATTTCGAGAGAGAGTAAAAAGGACGGGAAGATGTCGTCCACAGGGCGTGATGGTGCACCACAATTAAAGACCACCTTGACCACCCTCTAACCTGGGCATATGATAGAAGAGTATAAAGGCACTGAGAGCAAGTGCCAGGAAAAAGGTTCCTACCCACTGAAGGATTGGAGGCAAGAGTGAAATCTGAGGCCACACTCCCTACAGAAGAATTAGGGACAATATAATGTCGATTCTAATCAATCCTGAACAAGCCCTCGTCAGGAACGTTATTTAAGATTAATTGGGGGAATATACATACATATCACACCATTACTGTTTATTACATAGTTTAGTTATTTTTTGGGTTATTGCAAAAATTATTGTTTGCAGGGATGTTGGACTGAAACCCTTGTTTGATTTGTGATGTGATTCATTGTTTA
Source organism: Allium sativum (assembly GCA_030737875.1). Lineage (NCBI taxonomy): Eukaryota > Viridiplantae > Streptophyta > Magnoliopsida > Asparagales > Amaryllidaceae > Allium > Allium sativum. The sequence goes on along the minus strand of CM060913.1, from coordinate 483,819,495 downwards.
CTACTTAGATTAGTAATATCTTGACTACAACCACACTTGATTGAAATAAATGGCAAGCTTGCAAATATTTGACATTGTAGGAAAACTACTTTAATTACAAAGAAGCGGATTTACACAAAGGAACAAATCCAAAACGCGAAGGCCACACTCGCTACAACTATAGAAGGCCGGCAGAAAACAAAATGAAAAGATCAGACTGCATTTCACTGGGGTTTTGGGGAAGACTTTGACTTCTTAGCGGCTTCAAGCTTCTCTTTCTCCTTTCGCTCAACATCAGTGAGGATACGTTTCTTCCTTTTCTTGTCTGAGGTAGTTGCACTTGGATCGGAAGAGGATTTCTGAGCTAATTCCCCAGTAATTGATCGAGAAAAGTGCTTGGCAACCAATCTAGACCCGGGAGCAATTGCCTGGATGGGATCAATGTTAAGGGGTTCTTCCTCAGCTTCGACTTTCAAAATATCGTCATTTTTTGCCTTTCTTTTCATTAAAGTCATGTTTTTAGTCTCGCCCGAATCCCCATTCACAACAACATCTTCGTCTTCCTCGTCTTCATTACCATCGGCGTCTTTTAAAGCATCTATCATGTCTCTGTCCTTGGGAACTTCAGCACAGGATGACACGGTGGCTTTGTCAGCTACCTCTCCTTGCTTCTCTTCAGTTTCCTCTACAAGTTTTGCACCTAAAGAATGGGAAGCAATAGTTATTAACTCAGGAGAGAACATGGGCTTTTCAATTGTTTTCTCAACGATGCGACGACAGGCTATAATAGCTTGAACAAATTGAGGCGAGAAGGTGGAGATACCTTCGGATGACTTGTCAGTAGGAGTAGCAGAAGTTTTAGGAGTTGATTCAGCAATTAGAGATAGGAGAGCAGCCTTTGGATTCCCTGGATGATCAGGATCATACCCTTCTGTTTCAATAGCTCCAGGGGCGGAAGATGAAGAATTAGAGCGACCTTTGAAAGTATCCTTCCCTTTGGATTGATGCCTCTCCTCCTCCATAATCGCTTTGATCAGTCTCCTCCCTTCGTCCAGACGCTCTGGCCCTTCGCCTCTCAAATATGTTCTCATAAGCTCTTCTTCATTGATGGTGTCAACCTTAAGCCACCGCTTTTCGTCGTCAACGATCTGATCCCACACATCGACCAGAGTCGTCAGATAGTCTTTGATCCAAGAAATGTCCCGAGTTCGGATCACTTGAGCGAAAAACTTAATCATAAGCTCACTATATTCATCCAGTCCTTCTGGGCTTCAGCAAGTTGCGCACCAGAAGCGGCAGCTAGTTTAATGGAAATATCGGCGTTCCCCTCGGCTAAGACCACCCTTTCCTGGCCTCTTTTAACTTGTCCTCCAGACTAGCGTTCCCCTTTTCTAACTCCGCCTTTTCCTATTCAAGATGGGTACAAGATAACTTTGCTTCAGTACTCTCTGACTTAGCATCATCAACTTGCGTTTTCAAAACTGTACAATCCTGGCTATGGGAATCAAGCTCAGTATGGTAGCACTTTTGCAGTTCTTCGTACTATTTTTTATAGTTACTTACGTGACGCTCTGCAAGAGAAGGCTTGGTCTGTACATCCTCAAATTCTTTCTCCATATTTTCTATAGACTTTGCATCATATTCAGCCATCTCCTTCATGTAACTTACATCAGCTAACAAATCTCTGATAATTTTGGAAAGATTTCGCGAATACTTGCTCATTTCCTTGTATTGTATGTTTATAAAGTCAATTTTATCTTTGACTTCATCAGCCTAATCTAAAGATACCGGCTCAAGTGCTGGAACGAAATGCATGTTCCCGTGATGATCTAGAAATTCCTTCCTCAGAATTTTTAGTTTAGCCTCATTCTCGATATCAAGTATCATGGGCCTTGTTGTAGTAATATCAATGTTTCGCCACTTGGTGGGTACAAGATCAAATTTGCTTTTTTCCTGCTATTTGCCTAAATCCTTGGTTCTGTTCTATGGGTCAGAGCGCTTCGGTAGCGGTTTCTCTTGAGAGTATGATTCCTTCGGATGAGTTGGAGTTTTAGACGATGGCTTATCCCCTTTACGGCGGTCTTGGTGGCTCTTATGCTTATCAGTATCTGACTTACGAGGGGAATGAGGGCGTGAACAGTAAGAGCGGTATGAATTGTAATGTTTCTTCTATCCCTCCCATGGTTGTCATCTCGGTCATACTCAGTATCAGAATCGAACTGAGGCACGCTGCGTGAACGTCTTTGATAGAATAACAACGACGGGGCATTTTTTCTGCAAATCAAAACGAACAAGTATTAGAACTCAGAACTAACATATTGCATGAGTGTTGTGACGTGTACGTCTTTGTAGTGTGTGTCCTAAGTGATTCCCTCAACGGACTAGACCCCGGAGTTAGGCTTGTCTGTGCGGTTTCCCCATCTTTCTTAGGAGTGACATCCTTCTCAGAGGTGGGGATGAAGGAGCCTATCTCGATATCTTGAGACGTATAGAGGTCGTCAGGCAAGGGAAGCTTGCTCAAATCCCTGAACATAGAATCGTCAAATTGAGGATCGGCAGCATGAGGCTTGAACGGAGATGGTGTCTTGGGAGAGGTCTGTCTTTCTGAGACAGAAGCTTCCTTTGGGTCAGCACCCCCCAGTTGGCCTATTCAGAACTTCAACATCCTGGATTTTCATTGGAGAAGGAATCTTAAGGAAGGTGTCTGGATTCTTCATGGGTGTCGTCTCTTTATCTCCCGATTGCGGTACTTCCCCGGGACCTGAAAGTTCTTGGGCTCTAGAGCTCTCTCCCTTCTCGACTGAAGTTATAACTTTCCCCTCGACTAGGGGCACACTGCCGATCTCTGCTGATATGGGAAGTACTTGAGCTGGGGGAACGTATACATAAGCACCACCCTCGTGGCCTATGCTCTGACTCATGATGAGCAGATGATGACGATGAAGGTATTCATCAACAAGGCACTTCCTGACATTTAAGAGATCTGGGTCACCATTTAGTAGACGACTCAGATGATCCCAGTGTACCTGATGTTCTTCCTTCTTCAAGTTCAGAACTAGAAAAGAATAAGATAAGTTAGCACATTCGCTACGACGATTAAAACTAGAACGTAAAAATTTGAGGCTTACTCGACTGAAGTCATGGCCTAGAACATCCAGTCTGATGCTTGATGTAAAACCGTTCAGGCTTCACATCTCCCACTTTGTTTTATCCTTCGTTGATGATATTCTTTTTGGCACGGACTCGAAGTACACAAAGGATGAGGTTTCCTTTGTTTGGTGCTTGAAGTGATAGAAGAAGTTCACATCTCCAAAAGTGAGCTTCACTCCTAAGATTTCCGTGTATGCGATGTATAGAGTATACAGATAGACGTAGGAATTAGGGTGGAGTTGCATGGGGTCAATCCGCATTTGTCTTAGAAAGTCGACGATGAATGGCGGAAATGGAGGAATATCCCCTACACATCAATCAGCTCATTGCCATGTACCCCTTTGGTGGACTATGGGGTCTGTCTATTTCAGTGGTTACTCTGACCTCTTCCGAAGTGATTCCATGTTTCAAACATGTACGCCTAAGCTTAGGTTCATCGATTATTGAGCGAGCAGAATCATTGGGCACCTCTAGGATGGTTGCACTCTTAGATTCATCGGGGGCACGATTGTCCCCTATTCACCTTTCTTCTTCCTCATCCATGGAAACTTCACCTCCATACGATTCCGCACTCTCATGGATTTCTATTTCAAAGTCTAAACCTACGTTGTCCCACCTCGGATCTGAAGTTGATGAGACAACCTCGAGATCAAGAATACTAGATGACCCTGGAACTGCGGTCTTCTCTGATAATCTTGATGAGCATCTTCCAGATATATTTACTCTACTATCCAAGAGATATCAAGGATTAGAGTGTAGTTGCCCTTGTCCCCTCGTATGTGTGTGAACTAACATGTGCCGGTGTGTGCAGTGTTGAAACTAGAGAATATAAAGTAAGCAGAAAAGCAAGTGAATAATTAGTTTGTGTCGAAGGGTTGAACAGTTATATATTCACAAACCACAGAATGTTCAGTTTGAAAGGCTCTATCCTAACTGTCCGCAAATTGATAAGTTGTGTTTGGCTTCAATTGAGTTATGTGCAAGTATGTAATACAAGTTTGCTTTTTCAAAGTGCTCGTTCTGATCAAGTTTAGTAGTATGACAAAGTGTGTGTTTTATATTGAGGGTTTACGAATTGGGTTAGAATTGCCTGCGGGAGCATCGCAGATTGATTCTCAGGACCAGGTCAGGTCAAGGCAGTCCGACCCAACCTTGATGAGAGCCCCGGCCTGGTTTGGACTTGATGAGAGCCCCGCTCCCTCACCAGCTGTTCACCCCTTGTTCCAGATTGCTCCTGATCCACTGATGCCAATTTCATTCAAGCCTTCCTCTCTCTTCTCCAATCTCATCAATATACTCCTCTAAAATAAGGATCAATTACCATGCATTACACCCCTTAGTGCCGAGTACCCAAACTTTATGACCTCCGCTCCAAGGCGAGGCTGACGTCGCCAGTGACGGTGGCAAGATGACAACTCTCGACATCGCCAGCGATGGCAGCAGCGTGGCAACCACCAACGTCGAGATCTTAACGATCAATAGCGGAAATCGATGCAAAATTTGAGTGCAATTTAATGAAAGCCGAAGAAAACAAGATACCATACCCACCTTCAAATTGGATTTGGGGATTGAACGAATTTACGGAAGGAGATTTTCACTTAAAAGACTTATTTGTTCAGGGTAATAAGTTTTAAGGACAACACTTTCGAAAAATTAGTTATAAGGATAGTTTTGCACGAAAAAGATAAAATCGGTAATCTTTTTACGTTATAACTTAAAAAGATAACCGCTTTTGTCTTTTTCCTACATAACTTAAAAAGATAACCGTTTTATCTTTTTCATGCAGAATTGTCCTTTAAACTAATTTTTCACCCTTAAAACTTATCTCCCTACAAAAAGAGGCCCTTTAACCTAATTTCCACTTCATAGAATTCGAGGATTAGGGTTTTTGTTTTGAAACCTATGCGATACAACTCTGAAAGAGGATTAAAGTAAAGAGAAAGAAAGAAAGCATCGGTTTATGTAATGGCCCCTGAAGACCATTTGCTTTCCACTGAAAAGGCGGCCCAGACAGACCCATCAGGTTAAAACCAGAAGCTACCTGAAGTACGATCGGCTCGGGTACGTAAGCGGGTCGAACAATCTCGACCCGAACCGCTGTGCAAGCTTCAATCCAGTGGTATGAAAATGAAATCGAGCAAGGTTAGAAACAAGGAAAATTAACAGAAATTACTCAAGGCTGTGCAATGGGGTGAAGGAAGAATGGCAAGGCAATTTCATCAAGTTAGGTAATTATAACCTTTTGAGATGACAGAAGTCAAAGAAATTACGTGGAAACTCGTATATGTTCTGGTTGAAAGCTCCAGATTGCTGAATGCAATGAAAATGACCGTGAATCAAACCACATATTTATATGTGACACAAGAATCAGGAAACACGGTTTCACCAAGCGTCACGACTGTACAGACGGACACGACTATTGGTTATCACCGGTTCAAGAACAGGCAGGTTGGCAGTTTCGAAGCACATTTCATCTCCAATAAAATGAACATCGAGGGGGAAAATTGTTGGCCTACTTTGTGACTAGGCCATACAAAGTCCATACAAATACTTATGAGTTACGAAACCAGATTGGATTGATAAAAGAATTTCAAGGCAAGGAGGTCCAATAGGACTGGATCGGGTCGGAGAAGCAGTGGATCGATCCCCTCACAATACACGAATGACTTGACTCTACTTCATAAGCATCGGGTTGAATCAGTGAAGTAGTATCCGATCCCCCTCGGTACGTAAGGCCATATGGCTTTTCACCATCATCGAGTTGGTTTTGATACAAATAAGCCCGATCTGAATCCCTTACCTGTTGCGTGATCCATTTAGCACGTGAAAGCAATTAGAACGAACATCCGATTGGATCATGGCATCCCATATCTGATCTGTATCTACTGTACTAAAGCAGTTACTCCATGCTTCTACAAAAGCGGGGTGGTTACTACCCACGAACCCATGAAGCTGATGCACTAGAACTGTTGTAACACGTCCAACTCCGAGATCTATGGGATGAGACCCACGTGACATTCGACCTGCCTATACTCTGCACCTATAAATACACTCAAACTTGCCATTTTGAGGGATCTTTTGTCATTCTAAGTACTCAAACTTCACCATTAACGATATTCCTCTGTTATATTCAGATTGTACTCTAAATTCTTGAGTATAATTCTATAGATTTGGAGAGATTATCAATTGTACTTGTTAGGTTGAGTGGTCATTTGCCTTGTACTTGTAATCAATTTGTCAATTGATGAATTTTAAAGTGAACGTAGGGTCATTAACGCCGAACCACTATAAATCTTGTATGCCGATTGCTTTTTATCCGTTTTCATATTATATTTCTTCAAGATTTCTAGTCAGTTGGGTGTTAGAACCACTTTTGGTCTAACACCGTGTGAGCAAAATTTTGACATATTTGACACTTCACTCGATTGTTGTTGTTCCATCTGCCTCTCCCACGACCTCTTTATGGCTGAAATCCTCCTCTCTGAGGTTGATATCCTCTTTGGTATTGATTTTCTTGTATGTTTGTGTGATTTTTGTTGTTTCTCCCTTGTGGTTGCTTGTTTTTAGCTACAACATAGTTTGCAGAAAACTCACCCTGTATTGCCTTTCTTTGGTCAATTCTACAATCATGAGCGAGGAGTGCAGATTGAACAAATTGCAGATCAGGTAATGTCTGTTGTGTAGCAATAACAGTTACTAGAGATTCATATTTTTCATCTAGTCCACCGGTGATGAATAGTATTTGCCTACTATCGCTAATTGTAGTGTCCCGAAATTCCAGTACCATTTGAGCTGACCAAATAACACAAGTCCAATCCAAATTGCACTGGAAACCAGAAAACTAATAGAAAGAAAACAGAGGGTGAGAATAGATAAGATAGAAACTTAGAATAAAAGAAGAAGAACATCCCTAATCAGAGTAAACACGAATCTCACAACGGAACGAACAATATATAATAGATACATAACTTTGAAATAAACCAGCATATGTATACAGTAACATTATCATAGTACAACACTTACAACACAGCGAAAATAACAATAGCTATATAATCCTGAAGCCTCTTACTCCAGCTCGTCCAGTATCTATAAAATCCCGACTACTTGACTGTCCGTACAAAATTGGGCACCCAAGAGTTTAGGGAAATCAAAACAAAAGAAACTCTGGATCAGTCATGTGACTGGTGCGAGTAAACTCAAATCATTGATTTAACTTTCAAAAATCCTTTTGAACCAAAGGATAATCGTAAGACCGATCCACACAAAACACGGATGGTTTTTACCTTACGATAACCCAAATATTTTTCTAAAACGATACTTTTATGATATTATAATAATGTCTAGATCAAGTAAATAGAAATCTAGCAGAAATACTTTTATCTCACGTTCTACATATATAAGATACAATCCAAACCGCGGGCTCTTATTGGGGAATGGATTCCAACTACGATAAGGTATGGATCTACCTTCCGATCAGTGTACTCTAGAAGCGATACACTGGAGTTCAACAAGAACATCTAGTAACTCGACCACACATAACCGGCCATTCATTTCGCTTGAATGTTCTGAATATACTATCACCTTACGGTTGGTATACCAACATAACCGTTCCCGGGAAATACAGAATTGAAAGAAGTAACATATATGAATATTCTCTATGGTGACAATATACCCTACTTGGGTGCGACCCACTTAGCCATGCTGCCTGCCTGATTTCTGTCATTTCCCAGTTGATGAGGCTTGAGGTCATAACGTATCTTTTAACAGATCACTCCTTCATTTACTTTGAATGTCACATCGTCATACCCATCAAATCACAAATTGATTCCCCCAAAAATACCATGGGTATAAGCTAAGAGAAACGAATTCCTCCGCCACCAACGTGAATACATTTGAAACGATCAACTGACATGATCTACCAGACATACACTGTCAGACATTCATCCATACTTGTTGTCCTGGGATTGGACAATCCGAAGGCACTATTCTGTAAACAGGACAGCCCTTGCATAACTCCGTCTTCAATTATCTTCATCATATTTGATTCACAACGCTAATGCTATACAGAGTGGTTTTCAGATAATATATCTAATCCCGGTCACTCCGTATTAACAACGGAAAATGGTCAAAAATTTGATAGTTGATGATTTAACTATCAAAGAAAACATGTATGCAAACAACGATATTATTTCCAGATGGAAATTCTATCGATTAATCATCAATCAACATTTTTTTCATTTCCCCATTTCTCGTTTCCATATATTCATCAAATCCTTATTTTCTAATTTTAGAAAATATATGTTATTAACTTTGGAAAACGTTTCCATTTCTGATTCACGCATCACTATCTTTTCACATATATCAGTCTCTAACTATAAACTAGTAAGAGAACAACCCCCTACGTATTAAACCCGAAGGTCGAAACCAACATCTGATCAATACCCATACACCCATTCAACTCAACTAATTTCTAATCAGTTCTAATTTCAGTAATTCAATTTAGATTCCTAATTCTAACCCCAAATTCCTTTATAATATTTTATTTGCAAAATATTTACATTAAATCAAAATCATGTTACACCTGTGTGCAAAGCACGGGTCTAAACCTTCCTAATGTAAAATTCTCTTTTTATAAACTCTATTAATTTTCCAAATATTTCCTTTTCAATATCCTATTTATTTCATATAAATATTTCCCTTTTCAATATCCGATATATGAACTATTTATTTCATATAAATGTTTCCCTTTTCAATATCATATTTATTTCATATAAATATTTCCCTTTTATATAATTCTATTTATTCCATAAATAAATATTTCCTTTTATACATGTTTTACAAATATTTCCTTTTTTATTCAATTTCCACTTTGAAATTCCTTTTTATAAGATCATTTGATTTTATATAAATATATTTTATTTTCAACATACACATTGAAAATTCCCATTTTAAATTCCAGTATTATATATGGTATTTAAAATACCAAATAACAATGATCGATATCATTCAACACACACGATCAACCACAGATTATATATCACATCATATATTACAATATATGAAAAACAGTAAAATAAATGTTGAGGAATCCAGTTGGATTCCTCCGACCTGTTTCCCTGCATCCACAGATGTTAAACAATATAATAACATCGATTTCATTTCGATAAGAAATATTTTGATAAACAAAATCAACATTTGATTAACGATTTATATATATATATATATATCGTTATCTATAATTTCAACCAATACATCAGCAATTCAACCAACCAATCAACACACAACAACCAATTTTCATTTATCATTACTAGATTATATTTATAAAAATATAAATCGATCAGAGTTAGTGAGATTTACTCACATTGGACGATCATCGTTAAATAACGATAACCATCGGTTGATTCAGACCGACAATTTATTTCGCTATAAATTGTAACGAGCTTCGATTCACTCCCCGTCAGTTTCATTGTGTAATGTTCGTTCAAACAATCCCAACGGATCCGACCGTTCGAAATTCTAATACAGTACGAATGTGATATTTAATTTACAAGTGTCATTAATTTAAAACAAAACATAGTTTCCTTTACACATACAAAGTTGGGCCTTACTGAAAGTTAAACGGCCCATATTCCATCTTGAAAACCTGACCCGCGAGAAGTAGGATTCATCTTCCTCTCCTACACAATTCCGCACTCGAGTAAACACCTCCCATGACCAAACTTTGCAAATACCAAAGCCCTTTCTACTCCATGATAATTTAAAACGAACATACCATTACAATTCCCATTCGCATCTTCATCTTTCTATAACCAAACGATCAAACTCGAGCTCGAAACAAGGATCGGGACATCGACATGATTTCCGCACAACAAGAAAAAATGTGATAGCTTTGATTTTAATAAAATCCCATAATTTTCAAAAAACTGCTAATTGATCTCAAAAACCCAAAACAAATCACGAAAACAAGAATCGAAGCCTCCAAATCTCCCAAAATCAAACCCTAGGCAACGCTGGGTATACTAAACCTCCCAAAACATGGATCACACCATGTAAGAACTATAAAGAAATGAAGCTCTTGCTTTGCTGATTGCACAAGTATATATTTTATAATTTATAGAATTTGATTTGGTTTTCTATGGATTTTTAAACTTGAGTTGCCCACGTTCTTGGAAGTAATCGTGGCGGCTAGAAAGTGTTTTGACCGTGGAGTGAATTAGAATAGGTTAGGGGATGTTAAAGTGTATTTATAGAGATAAAAAACATTAATTTAATCAATTTTATATTCAAATCAAATCAATCGCTCTTTGTATTTATTGTTTGAAAATCCACATGATCACGCATGATACCCAAAAATCATGAAAATGAGCATGCAACTACAGTTCGACATTACGGACCCAACGAAACTGGTTTCGTCGAATTCCGACTCCATTTGCTCACACAACATATTTTTAAAGTCAAATTGTTGATTGTATTGCATATTAAAATCACGTACATTCACATACTGACTCCAAAAATCATGGAAATTGAAACTTGACAATAATTTAATATTCTGGATCCAACAAAATTGGTTTCGTCGAAAACAAAGTTCGTTTGCAAAACTGACTATTTTAAAGCTCTAAATAAATCCTTTTTAAATATAAATATATTTAAAAATAATTAATTTAAATATTTATAAATAAATATTATCATATAAATTCACAATAGAATACTATACAGCTCCAATTGGATTTATAACTCGATATATCATCATCAGAGTTATATCGATATTTGATTTATATTTAAATCCTATTATAAATCGTTATAAACTATAAAGGAATTCCATAGCGACTTTTCAAAAATTTGATTTGGGCATAAGTCAAAATCCACACAATGAAATCCCTATTTTTCTCTTCCACTAGAAAAATATACTTCACCAGCTCCGAAAGTTTCTTGTTTCACAGAAATCCAATTTAAAACGGATTCTGTATATTCATTTAAAGTTCGAATCACCAAACAGCAAACTACCGCGCCATTTCGAGCTCGATTATAATTATAATATAATTATACGTTCAAACTGACATGTATAATCAAATCCGTTAATATAATTCAACTCTAAACTAAATTATATATTTAAATTGTCCAATTCACACAATATCGTCAATTCACTATTTCGGACCATTTCGAAATTAAATATATTATTCTATTATTTACATTAACTAAATATTAAATATAATTTAATTAAACAACTATTTAAATCTCTATATCACTATTTAAATACTTAAATAAATTAATTATAATATCGTAAAAATACGGGACATTACATTCTTCCCCCTTTAAAATAATTTTGTCCTCGAAATTGCTAAGGTAGAAAACTAACCCTATTAACTGGGTTAAAAATTATTTGTTTACTTCTTAACTTCAGTTTCAACTGAACCAATTTAATTTCAATTAAATATTTATTTATTCCTACTAACAAAAATTTTCTAACACCTTAACTTTTCAAAAAAAATCGCCACCACCTCCTTTGTACTGGTCAATTGCTCAAATTCCAACTCGCCTCTCTAGGCCTTCTTCAACCCAAAAGAAAATCAAACAGCCAAGCGGCTTGCCACTTCGGCTCATCAAAATCTCAAACCCATATAAATATAAACTGGTACCTTTTTGTCGGGCATACCATTATATCCTTTCCATCTATTACCAATTCTTCATATACCAATGTCATCCCAACCAAACTCCAATCACTTTTATCTCCAACACAACCATTCGTTTATCCAAGCCAAATTTCATTATCAAACTCAAGTACCATTCTTGATTTTCAATTTAGTTTCACAAATTTCCATCTAACTTGTTTTAATTCAAACAATCCGTTTATGGGAGTAAACAACTTTGCTTTTCAAAAATCAAATATTCATTTCGGAATATCAAAACAACTCTTTTTCCCAAAATAATTCAAAAACAATCTCTTTGGTAGTAATCCATCACTTAGCAACTCGAAAATGAACACCAATGATGCAGCTGTCATCATCGGAATCTATTTTCTAGCAATCGAAGTGAGTTCAATACTATATTACTTTTAAAACCATTCCTAAACACTTCCATTTGAAATACATTTCAAAATACAATCCACAATGCTTTGTAAACAATTTAAAATCTCCCAAGATTTTAAAATTCTCATATATTTAATCCATATTCATTAACAAACACTTATTCAAATTTCCAGAGTTTTAATATCAATTCTAATTTAAATTTCAGATTTAATTCACTTCGTAATACTTATACGAATTTTATTTGGTTATATATATATATATATATATAACCTTCCCAATTAACGATTGTAATAACAACCAACATGTCCAATATACTATACTCATTCTAATATAAATCCTTTATATAAAAATATAATTTGGGTAAAATTATTTCATTTACCCTTTTTCAAAACATACCGTGTCGGTTCATCGTATTCGAGCGCTTAAAAACTCCTACCGATACAGTGGATCAAGCTGATCGATCAGAACTCATAAACAACTCAACCAATAAATCTCCACAATATAAAACAATTTTTAAATCAAATAACAAATACGTTCACTTGTATATATACACTCAAACTCAATCTAGGTTATTACTAACCCTATCTCCACTGAGTCACGCCACAGGGCCAAGGTAAATCACTTAACCTTCAGCTCTGATACCAACTGTAGTGTCTCGAAATTCCAGTACCATTTGAGCTGACCAAATAACACAAGTCCAACCCAAATTGCACTGGAAACCAGAAAACTAATAAAAAGAAAACAAAGGGTGAGAATAGATAAGATAGAAACTTAGAATAGAAGAAGAAGAAGAACATCACAACATCGGAGTAAACAAGAATCTCACAACGGAACGAACAATATATAATAGATACATATCGGAGTAAACAAGAATCCCGCTCTTCCAGTATCTACAAAATCCCGACTACTTGACTGGCCGTACAAAATTGGGCACCCAAGAGTTTAGGGAAATCAAAACAAAAGAAACTCTGGGTCAGTCATGTGACTGGTGTGAGCAAACTCAAATCATTGATTTAACTTTCAAAAATCCTTTCGAACCAAAGGATAACCGTAAGACCGATCCACACATAAACACGGATGGTTTTTACCTTACGATAACCCAAATATTTTTCTAAAACGATACTTTTCTGATATTATAATAATGTCTAGTTCAAGTAAATAGAAATCTAGCAGAAACGCTTTCATCTCACGTTCTATATATATAAGATACAATCAAAACCGCGGACTCTTATTGGGGAATGAATTCCAACTATGACAAGGTATGGATCCATCTTCCGATCAGTGTACTCTAGAAGCGATACACTGGAGTTCAACAAGAACATCTTGTAACTCGGCAACGCATGACCGACCATTCATTTCGCTTGAATGTTTCGAATATATTATCACCGTACGGTTGGTATACCAACATAACCGCTCCCGGGAGACACAGAATTGAAAGAAGTAACATATATGAATATTCTCTAGATGGTGACAATATACCCTACTTAGGTGCGACCCACTTAGCCATGCTTCCTGCCCGATTTCTGTCATTTCCCAATTGATGAGGCTTGAGGTAATAACGTATCTTTTAACAGATCACTCCTTCATTTACTTTGAATGCCACATCGTCATACCCGTCAAATCACAAATTGATTCCCCCAAAAATACCACGGGTATAAGCTAAGAGAAACGAATTCCTCCGCCACCAACGTAAATACGTTTGAAACGATCAACTTACACGATCTACCAGACATACTCTGTCAGACATTCGTCTATAGTGGTTGTCCTGGGATTGGACAATCCGAAGGCACTATTCTGTAAACAGGACAACCCTTGCATAACTTCGTCTTCAATTATCTTCATCATATTTGATTCACAACGCTAATGCTATACAGAGTGGTTTTCAGATAATATATCTAATCCCGGTCACTCCGTATTAACAACGGAAAATGGTCAAAAATTTGATAGTTGATGATTTAACTATCAAAGAAAACATGTATGCAAACAACGATATTATTTCCAGATGGAAATTATATCGATCAATCATCAATCAACATTTTTTTTCATTTCCCTATTTCTCGTTTCCATATATTCATCAAATCCTTATTTTCTAATTTTAGAAAATATATGTTATTAACTTTGGAAAACGTTTCCATTTCTGATTCATGCATCACTATCTTTTCACATATATCAGTCTCTAACTATAAACTAGTACGAGAACAACCCCCTACGTATTAACCCCAAAGGCCAAAACCAACATCAGATCAATACCCAGATATCCATTCAACTCAACTAATTTCCAGTCAGTTCTAATTTCAGTAATTCCATTCAAATTCCTAATTCAAACCCCAAATTCCTTTATAATATTTTATTTGCAAAATATTTACATTAAATCAAAATCATGTTACACCCGTGTGCGAAGCACGGGTCTAAAACTTCCTAATGTAAAATTCTCTTTTATAAACTCTATTCGTTTTCCAAATATTTCCTTTTCAATATCCTATTTATTTAATATAAATATCTCCCTTTTCAATATCCTATATATGAACTATTTATTTCATATAAATGTTTCCCTTTACAATATCATATTTATTTCATATAAATATTTCCCTTTTATATAATTCTATTTATTCCATAAATAAATATTTCCATTTATATTTGTTTTGCAAATATTTCCTTTTCTATTCAATATCCACTTTGAAATTTCTTTTTATAAGATCATTTGATTTTATATAAATGTATTTTATTTTCAACATACACATTGAAAATTCCCATTTTAAAGTCCAGTATTATATGGTATTTAAAATACAAAATAACAATGATCGATATCATTCAACACACATGATCAACCACAGATTATATTTCATAATATATATTACAATATATGAAAAACAGTAAAATAAATGTTGAGGAATCCAGTTGGATTCCTCCGACCTGTTTCCCTGCATCCACAGATGTTAAACAATATAATAACATCGATTTCATTTCGAAATGAAATATTCTGATAAACAGAATCAACATTTGATTAACGATTTATATATATATATATATATCGTTATCTATAATCTCAACCAATACATCAGCAATTCAACCAACCAATCAACACACAACAATCAATTATCATTTATCATTACTAGATTATATTTATAAAAATATAAATCAATAAGTGTTAGTGAGATTTACTCACATTGGACGATCATCGTTAAATAACGATAACCATCGGTTGATTCAGACCGACAATTTATTTTTCTATAAATTGTAACGAGTTTCGATTCACTCCCCGTCAGTTCCATTATGTAGTGTCCATCCATACGATCCCAACGGATCCGACCGTTCGAAATTCTGATACAGTATGAATGTGATATTTAATTTACAAGTTGTCACCTTATTTAATTTAAAACAAAACATTGTTTCCTTTATAAATACAAAGTTGGGCCTTATTGAAAGTTAAACAGCCCATATTCCATCTTGAAAACCCGACCCGCGAGAAGTAGGATTCATCTTCCTCTCCAACACAATTTTGCACTCCAGTAAACACCTCCTATGACCAAACTTTGCAAACACCAAAGCCCTTTCTACTCCATGATAATTTAAAATGAACATACCATTACACTCCTCATTTGCATCTTCATCTTTCTATAACCAAACGATCAAACTCGAGCTCAAAACAAGGATCGCGACATCGACATGATTTCCGCACAACAGAAAAAAATGCGATAGCTTTGATTTTAATAAAATCCCATAATTTTCAAACAGCTGCTAATCGATCTAAGAAACCTCAAACAAATCACGAAAACAACAATCGAAGCCTCCAAATCTCCCAAAATCAAACCCTAGGCAATGCTGGGTAAACTCAACCTCCCAAAACATGGATCGCACTATGTAAGAACTATACTTTAATAAAGCTCTTGCTTTGGTGATTGCACAAGTATATATTTTATAATTTATAGAATTTGATTTGGTTTTCTATGGATTTTTAAACTTGAGTTGCCAAGTTCTTGGAAGTAATCGTGGCGGCTAGAAAGTGTTTTGACTGTGGAGTGAATTAGGTTAGGTTAGGGGATGTTAAAGTGTATTTATAGAGATAGAAAAAACATTAATTTAATCAATTTTATATTCAAATAAAATCAATCGCTCTTTGTATTTATTGTTTGAAAATCCATATGATCACACACGATACCCAAAATTCATGAAAATGAGCATGCAGCTACAGTTCGACATTACGGACCTAACGAAACTAGTTTTGTCGAATTCCGACTCCATTTGCTCACACAACGTATTTTTAAAGTCAAATTGTTGACTGTATTTCATATTAAAATCCCGTATGGCCACATGCTGACTTCAAAAATCACGGAAATTGAAACCTGACAATAATGTAATATTCCGGATCCAACAAAATTGGTTTCGTCGAAAATAGAGTTCGTTTGCAAAACTAACTATTTTTAAAGCTCTAAATAAATCCTTTTTAAATATAAATATATTTAAAAATAAATAAATTAAATATTTATAAATAAATATTATTGTAAATTCACAATAGAATACCATATAGCTCCAATTGGATTTATAACTCGATATTTCATCATTAGAGTTATATCGATATTCGATTTATATTTAAATCCTTTTATAAATTATAAAGGAATTCCATAGCGACTTTTTGAAAATTTGATTTGGGCATAAGTCAAAATCTACACAATGAAATCCCGCTTTTTCTCTTCCATTAGAAAAATATACTTCACCAGCTCCGAACATTTCTTGTTTCACAGAAATCCGATTTAAAACGGATTCTGTATATTCATTTAAAGTTCGAATCACCAAATAGCGAACTGCCGCGCCATTTTGAACTCGATTATAATTGTAATATAATTATATGTTCAAACTGGCATTTATAATTAAATCCGTTAATATGATTCAACTCTAAACTAAATTATATATTTTAAATTGTCGAATTCACACAATATCGTCAATTCACTATTTCGGACCATTTCGAAATTAAATATTTTATTTATATTAATTAAATATTCAATATAATTTAATTAAACAACTATTTAAATCTCTATATCACTATTTAAATAAATAAATAAATAAATTATAATATCGTAAAAATACAGGACATTACATTGATTTTATGCCCAATAGCATTTAATTTGTCACATATACCTTTAATCTTGTCTTAATATTCCTTCATGCTTGTATCTTCTTTTCTGGAATTTTGCAGCTCTCTTTTGTATTGCATGACTCTCGTTGCTGATTGAGAACTGGAAATTTGCTCTATTGTTTTCCATATTTCGTGTGATGTGTTACATCCCACTATTTGTGATACTAAATTTGAGTTGATTGATGATAAAAGCCATGATGAAAGGAGGTTGTCTTGCTTCTGAAATTTTAATACGATTTAGATTCGGTGTAATGTTCCCATCCAGATCTTTTACCATAACTGGAGGATTTGTTTCGGTTCCATTAATATACTCCTGTAGTCCATATCCCCGTAAAGCAATTTCAATTTGTTACTTCCATAATATGTAATTATCTCCGTCTAATGATGTGGTAATGATTTGGCTCTTTGATTTGATCAAGTTTTGGTCATTGGGTGAAGCACCTTTGTTTATGCTGCTAGATAGGTCTGACGTGGCTTCGTTGTCATTGGACATCGACGATTAAAGCAAAGAACACGACGGGTAGTAATGAAAAACTACAGCTTGTTCTTGAAGCTAACTCTGACAGAAAGGAAAAGAAAACAGAAGATGGCGAAGATATATACGCTTGGCACGATAATATTTAGTCGCTTTTTGTGCTTGGCAAGATGAAATCAATATTGCAGCCACTAAAAAACTTCACCTTAGATTGAGAATAAGGTGAGATTAGAAATCGAGCAGCCAGTTGGCAAAACGCAACTGGGCGCGGCTGATTTCTAAGCGATGATCCAAAACGATCGGAAGGAAAGTTGGATGTCCCTTCGATAAAATCTCCTGTGATGAAGAAATAATCCGAGGAGAAACTAAAAAAACAAAAACTCCAACTTTATGATCGTGAATAAGCCTTTCGGCGATGTAACTCTGATACGAAATTGAAAGATTGAAGAAAGATAATTTTATTGTAGGATTATTGTAATGATTTGATATTAAGAAAGTTACAAATACATATGCTGTATATATAGTGCAATAGTGCAACGACTACAATATAATTTCCTAAAATAAATGAAACTAAGGCCCGAAGCCCATTACAATATGTTCAGCCCATAGGCTGAATAATGTATAAACTGTCTTGATTAAATGGACATTTATCAGCTGCGTTAATATCTTTAATTAAAGTGATATTTTCTGTCTTTAACTTAATGCTTTTTGGTAGTGTAAATGATCCAAGTTAAAAGATAAAATTTGTTTTTTTCCTTTTCTAAATGCTCAATTGATTTGCACCTCATCCATTGATGTCGAGTTAAAATAGATCACGAGAAGAAAATGGGAAGTTACGAGAGAATCCAAATTAGGGTTTGAAACGTAGATAGATACGAAGAAACAACAACAAAATCAAATGAAAACTGAAAGCTTAGCCAAGTTTTGAAATATAACGATAAGAGAAATCAGTAAATCACGATTGCATATTGTAGAAATTTAGATCGTAATTGGTGAATAAATGAAATGGAACCGACTTAAATTAATGATTATAAATAGGTTATTTATACACCAATTAATATTAGCATTACCGATTACAAATTAAAAAAAAAAAAAAAAAGCATACCTTTAATTTGGTTATGTTGCATGGAGAGTAGGAAGATGGTGGAAACTTAATTCAGTGAATGAAGGAAAGTGGAGATCTAATGATCTACGTGGAAGTAATTTTTTAAAAAGGTATGCTTTTGGCAAATAAATCGGTTTTAGTTGTTAGAAGTAGGAATTGATAGTTTTTTTGTCTTCAATTAGCAATTAACGGAGGCAAAGTTTTTATTTTGTCTCTAATTTAATGCCGTTAATATCAACAAAGTTAGTAGTGAAAGTACGGTACAAATTGAGTTATTTATATCATTTAAAAGATTCTGCCGTGCACAACTTGGTCTAGCTTGTCTTAAACATGTTAAGCAGAACGCAGGTTACCATTTTTTATTGAGGAAGTGGATTCATTTTTGATGTTTTCATCCCATCACCGTAACTTGCAACGAAAGTTACCATGTGCTCAGTGGGATTCAAATTCATATGAAGATAGTGATATATAAGTGAAAGATATGGTATATTAGTTTTTGTGAATGATTTTCGAATATATCTTGGTAATACTTAGAGTAATCATGATAATATTGAGATCAATCAAGTAATTATTACCTTCATTTACATGCCTAATACTACTAGCGTTTCCATAATCATAACTATTTGTTTGTCCAAGAAATTTAGTTACCACGTGCATATGCACGTCTGGCAGATAGACTGCAGCAGTACTCCTTGGTGGGTCCGAGTTTGTTCATACTATTTTGGGTAGTGCGAACAAAATATCGAGTGTGATTGGTGAAAATCAAAGAATCCACATGGATCTTCTTAATTTTCTCCAATCAAAAGTGATATTTTGTTCATACTACCTAAAAGTAGTGTTTTATCCACACTTTCTAAAAGTGGTGTGAAAAAACTTCTACGGGCTTCTGGATCCATGAAAAAATTGATAGCCAAAAAAATAACCGTGCCTAGCATTTGCGAAAAATTTATTACGACCAATTTTTCCGTATCTATTTCCACTATCCTTCCAATCAAATCTTCTTATTTCCGTTTTTTTGCATTTAAATACAAAAACAATTCAGATGTTTAAGTGAAAAAGGTGAAAATCAGGAGGTTCTGATTGGTTGGGGCACGAGAACACACCGAATTTCGAGGACAGAAGAATTGGTGCGCATGAAGACTACGCATATATCGAGCCATCAATATTAAATATCTGAAACAAAGATCATCACTGCATTGACTAGTATATGCACAACCATCGTTAATAATCAAAACAAACTTTATATCATCTTGTATTGTTTAGCAGCAAGAAGCTTTAGATATATGTATGACGAAATTTCGATTCTAGCCCTTGAAAAATAGCCTATTCAAAATTTAGATTTCTTCTCCTTTTCTTTTTCTTTTCTTTTCATCCGTGAGCTGTATAAGCTTGCGGTTTCAGGTAGATAGCCCTAGGGCATTATGATAACGGTAAATTTACCATTACCATACCATTATCAGTTGATCGGTAATAATTTTTGATTGAAATAGGTATACCAGTTTAAATGGTATGATAACAGTAAATTTACCATTTTTAACAGTAAGTTATTGATAACATTTTTTCAATATCGTTGGTAACGGTAATTTTAGCAGTTAATCAAAACATAAGTAAACTCATCTAATATGCTTTATCACATGTATTCAGAACCAAATAAATTATTTTATTTAGTTCAATAATCAGATTAAATAATTTAAGGTACACTTATTTTCATTTTCATTTATGTTTTTCATAAACTAACACTACATATATAGTATAACAAAGATGCACTATGCACAAAAAACATGTCAGACATAAACGTTAATGGACAAACGGTAACTTACCATTATTAGTGCAACGTTTACCAGATTATCGGTATACCAGTCTACGGTATACCATTCGATCGGTAACGGTAAACAATTCTGGCTTATCAGTAAAAACGGTACGGTAACGGTAATGGTTGTCATTACCATAACAGCCCTAGATAGCCCTATACCTTCCAAGATGAACGGCTTTCCTGTGATAAACCGTATAAGTTTGCGGTTGCAGATTGAGTAGCCCAATACCTTTAAAGGTGAACGACTTACCTTAGTCTTCAGTGAATGTTCAATATATATATATATATATACATATATATATATATATATATATATATGGGCTGGCTATTTGGATACAAAATTAAACACAAAGAGAGAGACACAAAGTCTGCACCGTTGGATTTGTTTGTCTTTATGTGGAGACTGCAATTCATGGGAGGATCCAACGGTTGAGATTTATTGTGTGCAATTATGTGTCCTCATTTTGTGTCTAAATATATTTTCCTATATATATATATATATATATATATATGTGTGTGTGTGTGTGTGTGTGTGTGTGTGTGTGTGTGTGTGCGCGCGCGCGCGCGTGCACGCGCAAAATTTCATCTTCAATGTACATTCATATTTTCAAAATGAGCAAATATACTTAAAAAAGAATTTGTTTATGCGTATTTTCAAAATGTGCATGTACAAATGGGTAGAATTGTGAAAAAGATACGTATTTTCGTAATAAGTCTGGAAAAAACCTACTCTTGAAATCAACATAGCTAATTTCAACATTGCCCTCGTGTACAAATCAACATAGCTAATTTTTCATTATCCTTTTGTGTTTTCCCTTTATTTTGAGATCTGGATACCCTGCTAACTGAATCATAGTCGTTCCAACATTGCCCTAAAACTCAAATTTGTCCTATATGTGTGTGTATGTGTCTATACGCATGCTCCTCGTGTACAATGCAATATGTCTGCATTATTTAACATGGTTAGATGTATGAAACATGATTTACGCACGTGTATTATAAAAAAACTACATTCTTATTAGTAAACTATGAGTAGCTAGTCAACACGACAAAATTTGAAATATCAGAACTATTAATTTACCTAACTATCATCCACTATATATTTTCATTAAATCAATTGTTATCGACAATTTAATGCAAATACATCAACAAACTAGTTGAATTGACAACCAATCTGAATTGAGTGTCGTCTTGTAGTGTTTGATATGTTGGATGCATAGCAAATTTGGGCTGTAGGTTTTTTTTAAGTGAGAGTTTTGTGGATTTTTCTTTTGAAGTTTGGAGATGCCATGTGTTTTGGATGCGGATTAAGGATCTTAAGGCAAATTAAACACCAAAAGCGGGGATGAATAGTTTTTTATGGATTTTATTAATTTTTTTGAAATCTTTTTGAATTAAACAGAATGTTATGCAAATCATATAAATCAACAATCACAGAATCAATCACAAATGTAGAAAATAAATATAAAAATAGTAAAAAGAAAGTACACACCGAGATTTTATACTGGTTCATGACTCCCCTACATCCAGTCTCACATAATGCTGGGTTGATGGGGATTTTTATTCAACAAATATCCAATTTTAATCCTTGATTTCTGGGCTACAAGGGCGCACCCTCAACTGCTTCCAAGTACAGTGAGACTCGATTGATTTTTCGGGCCACGACTATGTTAGAGACTTCGACATCGATGATGATGGTTTTAATGTTGTTCTAAAATATATACTAACACTATTTTCTAGAATATATGTGTGTATATATATATATATATATAGGAAATCTATGCATGTACTTATTATTGAAGACTGTATAGTTTAGAGAATCAAGATTTCAAAGTAAAAGAGTTCAAGTTTCAAGACTTACAAGTATCAAGAAATCAAAAGTTCAAGAGTTATAGAGTAAATGTGTCTAGATATTCTGTTAAAACTCTAGTTAGCACTGAATTCTAATTTCAAACTTAATTCTGATTTCAAATAATTTCAAAATTATTTACTTGATTTTAAATTTATGTTAATAGCTTTTTAACTAAAGTTTTATTTATAAGTTTATTACTTGTTTTATTATAATTACTTATTATAATTACTTACGTTTTCAATCTTCTTAGTTTATATTAAGTTTTAATATATTCATAATTTTATGTTAATATATCATTTTATTTTTAGTTTCTTAATTATTTTTATTACGTCTTCAAAGAGTTTTTAAAATATATTTTACTTAGAATGTTTTAGTATAAAGGAATCTGCGTAGTTAAAGCGCTCAGCAGATCCAACGCGGTGGAGGTGCAAAAAGTTGTAGCGGTGATAAAACTAGGTAATAGCGGATGAGTCTAAAATAACATATAAAACTCGCATTTAATGATTTCAAAAATATATAAATGATAGGTAAATTGAAAATTTACATTGAATTTAATTATAATTATTACATTCTTAATTTAAAATAAGAGCATATGCAAATACATGTAAACTTTTATTTAGCTTGGTTAAATTTTATAGACTATTATAGTACTTTATATCTAAAAAATATATTTGAAAAAATTAAATTGGAAAACTAATTTTATAACGTATAAATATCAATTTAAATTCATTTCTTTAATAAAGATATAGAGAATAGCAAAATATAGCTAAAATAATGGGATATTTCGGGAACATCGGTATATAGGGGGGCTTAAAGCGAAAAGGCTATTTGGAAATAGCGTAGAGGTAGAAACCCGCTACACGATATAACGGGGATATGACGGGGTATTAGCGGGGCATCAACTGCACAAAAAGGAATATAGTTTGTTTTAACTCTGGATTCATCATAATTTATTAAAATATTATTTACTTTGTTTTAAAATTCATTTTCTAATTTTGTACTAGCATATGTCAACATAGGCGTTTGTATATATCGACATATTAGCCGTTAATTGATTTTTTTTTTTAATTTGAAAAGAGGTGATTTTTGAATTAATACCTTTTCCGAAAGGTTGTGACTGTTGAAAACCTATAAATACCTTCCAAAATTCGAATTCTTTAATTCACTTTCATCTCCTTCTTCCTCTCTAAACATTCCGCCATTATTATACTTAATTTCAAATTTTTTTGCACTTATACTCTGCCGATTTCAATAGAAATCATATCACTCTTCTTCTCTTTCAATTCTAAATCAAAATCTTTCTGAATTCAAGTGTTATTCAAGAGTTATAGGCTGTTTGAAACCAGAAATCTCAATATCAAGTCCTATCGAGTCAAATCTACAAAACCTGATAAGAGAAGGGTGTGTGGTTCTGCCGTTCAAAGTGACTGGGTGCGATTTTGTTCCGAAAATCGATTGGGTGTAAAGTTGTGGTCCGTAAATCAACTAAGTCTCACTGTACTTGGAATCATTTGGGGTGTGCCCCTATAGCCTTGAAATCAAGGATTGTGATGGGATATTGTTGAATAAAAATCCGCATCAACCAACCGTTGTGTGGGACTAGATGTAGGGGAGTCCCGAACCAATATAAAATCCGGTGTGTACTTTCCTTTTACTGTTTTTATTTTACTTTCTGCATTCCGTGATTGATTTTGTGTTTGTTAATATCTATGATCTGCATACTGTGTTGTTTAATCAGAAATATTTCAAGAACATTAATAAATTCCATAAAATACTATTTACCCCTCTAGTGTTTAACTTGCCTTAAGATTATTAATTTGGATCTCCAATAATTGGTATCAGAGCATTGGTTTTAAAATTTTCATAATCTAAATTTTGAAAAGTTTAAATGGCAATTTTTGAAGATTTTCATAAGTACACTAGTTCAAAAGTATGCATTTCTTTATTGTTTCATAAGTCTGCATTTAATTATTATGAAAAGTCAAGTTGTCTACCGAATCGGTGTGTTGTACAGGAACATTGGTGCTACATGTATGTTGATGAATCAAAACTTGATGGTCAATTGGAGCAAATCAAGAGACATAAATGGATACTGGATAGTGGTCGTTCAAGGCATATGACGGGAAATCCAAACTTATTAAATAATATAGTCTATGAAGATGGAAGAATGGTCAATTTTGGTGATAACTCGAAAGGGTATGAGATTGGCATCAATAATGTCAGTAACTCTAAAACTCCTATTATTTCTGATGTTTTATTAGTTAGAAATTTAAAACATGACTTGCTTAGCATAAGTCAATTATGCGATACAAGCTATAAAATTAAGTTTGCAAAAGATAAGTACTTTATCGAAGATAGTAATTCAAATATAATTTTTGAAGGAGTGGGAAAGAAAAATATTTACATCCTAAGTATGAACATTTCAAATGATAATCTATGTCTTTTGGCCAATACAAGTGATCCTTGGATTTGGCATAAGAGGTTTGGTCATTTGAATTTCAAACATCTATCTAAAATCTCTAAATTAGATTTAGTTAGAGGGTTACTCAAATTGAATTTCAAATTATACAATTTATGCGATTCTTTCCAATTAGGGAAATTAATAAAAAGTTCTTTTAAGTCAAAAGATGAGATTACCACTTTAAATCCATTAGAATTACTTCATACGGATTTATTTGGTCTATGTAAAACACAATCAATAAACCACAGTAGATATGTATTCGTAATTATCGTCGATTTCTCTAGATTTTCTTAGACATTATTTCTTAAACATAAAAGTGATAATTTTGAATTACTTAAAACCTTTGCCAAGAGGATTCAAAATCTATTATCTTTAAAAACTAAAACTATACGTATCTATCATGGTGGAGTATTTGAAAATGAAAATTTTGAGAAATTTTGCAATAAAAAAGGGAATTACTCATAAGTTTTCTTTTCAAGAACTCATCAACAAAATGGAGTAGTTGAGCGTGAAAATAGGACGATATAAGAGTGTGCGAGAACTATGTTATCTGACAGTAATTTACTAAAAAGTTTTTGGGTTGAAGCAGTCCCTACAGCTTATTATATCTTAAATAGAATTTTAATTAGGCCATTAGCTAATAGAGGTAATAAGGGAGAAGGACAAATTTTTCCAAAAAATTAGGCTGAAGGACACCAAGTTTTATTTTTAGTCTGAAGGACAAACTTTGAACCAAAATTAAGCTGAAGGAAAATGCTAAATGTAATTAGCATTATATTCAGTTTTTTACACTACACGAAAATGCTAGTTTTAACTAGCATTATTCAGTTTTACACTGCAGAAAATGCTAATTATATTTAGCATTGTCCTTCAGGCTAAAATTTTCAAAGTTTGTCCTTCAGCCTAAAAATAAAACTTAACGTCCTTCAGACTATTTTTTTTTTCAAAGTTTGTCCTTATGTCTATTTTCCACTAACTAATAAAACTCCATATAAACTTTTATATAAAAAGAAACCGAAGGAATCTTATTTCAGAATTTTTAGGAGTAAATGCTTTATTTTAAATACTAAAGATAATTTAGATAAATCTGATCCTAAATTAGATAAAGGAATATTTATTGGATATGCAAATGGAATTAAAACTAATAGAGCTTCCAATTTAAAAACTAATACTATTGAAGAAACTTCTTATCTATCTTTTGATGAAAATTATAAAGATTTAAATCAAAATGAATATGGTAATAATGATGAATCAGATGAAATAAATAATGAAATTAATCAGACTAATAAAAAAATTAGGCTGTTAAGGGATCACCCTGTAAAAAAATACAATCGGAGATATTGAATCTGTAGTTAGAACTAGACAAAATGAGTAATATAGCATTTATATCAACTACTAAACCCAAAAATCCAAAGGAAGCATAACTGATGAGTCATGGATCTTGCTATGCAAGAGGAATTGAATTAGTTCACCGGAAATTATATATGGGAACTTGTTCCTAGACCGAAGTATAAAACTATAATAGGAACTAAATGGGTATATGAAAATAAAATGAACGAACTTGTTGAGGTTGTTAGAAATAAAGCATGATTAGTGGCTCAAGGAGATTGTCAAGAAAAAGGAATAGATTATGATGGAACCTTTTGCCGCCGTAGCAAGATTAGATGCTATTAGAATTCTACTTGCTTTCGCTAATCATAAATCATTTCAAATGGATGTAAAAAGTGCTTTTTCAAATGGATTATTAAAGAAACATTTACGTTGAACAACCCCCATTATTCGATGATGAAAATTTTCCTAATCATGTTTATAAATTAGAGAAAGCATTATACGGTTTAAAACAAGCTCCTAGAGCCTGGTATGATCGTTTAAGAACTTATTTATCACAATCAAACTTTGAAATTGGTAAAGTAGATAATACACTATTTATTAAACAAAATGAAAATGATATTCGATTAGTACAAATCTATGTAGATGATATAGTTTATGAACCAACTAATAATAAAATGAATCAAGAATTCTCAGAAATTATGACTAAATAATTTGAAATGAGTAATATAGGAGAACTTACTTCTTCTTTGGATTACAGATAAGACAATTAAATAATGGAATATTCCTTAATCAAGAAAAGTATGCTAGGGATTTAATTAATAAATTCAATATGGATATTACTAAAAGAAAACACTCCTATGGTAATTAATAAAGCCTTAAGTAAATATGGATCTTCAAAAGATGTAGATCAAAATTTTTATAGAGGAATGATAGGATCTTTACTATATATAAGTAGGCGTAACCAGACATAATGCATAGTGTTTCTGTTCGGGCTAGATATCAATCACAACCTTTAGAAACTCACTTAAAATTCGTAAAAAGTATTCTAAGGTATGTCAAACATACATTAGACTTTGAATTATTATATCCTAAGAACGATTCATTCGATTATTTTCGTATTGCAATGCTGACTACGCTGGTTGTAAAAACCAAAAAAGCATAAGTGGAACTTGTCACTTTTTGGGTCATTCCTTGGTTGGTTTAGTAAAAAGAAAAATACTATTTCCTTGTCAATAATTAAAGCAGAATATATATCTGCTGCTTTGGCTTGTTCTCAAGTAATATATATATATATATATATATATATATACACACAACAAACTCTACGAGATTTTGGTTTAAATATAACAAAATCACCAATTTACTGCGATAATACGAGCGCTATAAATCCATCGAAAAATCCTACACATTGTGATAGAACAAAACATATTGATGTGAGACATCATTTTCTAAGAGATTACGTAAACAAAGAAAATATTTCACTAATTTATTAACACATAAAATCAAATTGCCGATATATTAACTTAAACCACTAAATGAAGCAAAGTTTACTAAATTAAGAAGAGAACTAGGAATTTGTTCTCTATGAAGTAAAATAATCAAATAGTTTAGTATAAATATAGTATAAAATAAGAAGATCTCAAAATATACATACATATGTTGACATAGGCAAAATGGTATGTCGACATACGATAGACAAATTTTAAAATTAAATTCTTCTCTTCTCACTCATTTTCTCTGTAATAAAAATTCTGAAACATTAAAATAAAGGCATTCACTTCAAATTATGACCAAAATAACTTCTTTTCGCTTCCTACGCCTACCTATGGCCCATTTCAGTGCTTTATCATGCAAGGGTTACCAAACTAGAGGGTTCCATTAAAGATACCCTTAAACTTCGAATGGCTAAAGAGCAAGAGAAACATGGGAAGATCATTAGGAATATGTAAGAATATATAATGGATAACAAAGAAAATCCAATTATTATCAAAGATGATTCCTTCAACAGTCAAGTCCATAATCCCATGGAAGAAGATGAAGAAGAAGAAGAAGAAGAGGAAGAAGAAGAGGAAGAAGAAGAGAAAGTAGAAAATCAAGATCAAGTAATGGACGAAGACGATCAAGTAATCTGTGTCGGTAAAGTCTGTTTCGATAAGGATGAAAATGTGGTTGAACAAAATGGGGAATTATGTCTTCATTACCCAAATTGTCCAATTCATAAATACTCGATTGTTAGAAACAATTAATAGATAAGTTTTTATATTCGTATAAGCGCTAACATACGTTAAAAATACTTATGTACTTTTAAAATAACATAAATAAATAATGAAAATATGTTTGAATAAATGTTACTTAGTATTTATTGTTTATGTTTATAACTAAGGAAATTATTAGACTATTATACTAAGTTTGGTATAGAATAGTTCAAGGTTTGTTAATCTTAGTTTTAGATACTATAATAAGTACTAGTCTTAGAACTGTGCCTTAGTTTTAGGGGGTATTAAAATCTGATATGATTTTGCAGTTTCTTTGTTGATGACAATGGCGGAGAATTATAAAATAGGACTTATATTAAGAGGGAGCTAGTAGTTTCAGGGGGAGTTAACAGGGTAAGAGGGAATAACCGAAGAGTTGAGGCATCATGTATGAATATTTTATTACCAAGGTTGTCATCAACAAAAAGAGGGAGATTGTTAGAGACTGAGACATTGATGATGACGTCTTTGGGGACAACAACATTGTTTATAAAATATATACTAACACTATTTTCTAGAATATATATGTGAAAATATTTGAAATCTATGCAGGTGTTTATTATTGAATACTGTACAGTTCAGGGAATCAAATTTTCAAAGTAGACGAGTTCAAGTTTCAAGACTCATGAGTATCAAGAAAACAAGGGTTCAAGAATTACAGAGTAAATGTGTCTACGTATTCTATAAAAACTCTAATTTATTTCAACTTTGAATAGAATGTTTTAATATAAAGGAATATAGTTTGTTTTGACTTTGGATTCATCATAATTTATTTAAACATTATTTACTTTGTTTAAAAATTCTTTTTCTAATTTTTTACTAGCATATGTAGACATATGAATTTGTATATGTCGACATACTAGCCGTTAATTGATTTTTAAAATTTTAAAAAGTGGTGTCTTTTGAATTCAAACATTTTCTTAAAGGTTGACTGTTGGAAACCTATAAATACCTTCTAGAATTCGAATTTTTTAATTCACTTCCATCTCCTTCTTTCTCTCTAAACATTTTACCAATATTATATTTAATTTCTTAACTTTTTGCACTTATACTATGTCGATTTCAATATAAATCATATCACTCTTCTTCTCTTTCAATTCTAAATCAAAATCTTTCTGAATTCAAGTGCTACTCAAGAGTTATAGGCTATTCGTAATCAAAGATCTCAAGATCAAATCCTACTAAACCAAATCTACAAAAATTGATAAGAGAAGGGTGTGGTCCTTTCCCATTTAAAATGATCGGGTGCTATTATGTCCCGGAAATTGATTGGGTGTAAAGTTGTGGCCCGTAAATAAGTAAGTCCCATTGTACTTGGAATCAATTGGGTTGTGCCATTTTAGCCCTGAAATCAAAGATTGTAATTGGATATTGTTGAATAAAAATCTGCATCAATCCAGCGTTGTGTGTGACTGGATGTTGAGGAGTTCTGAACCAGTATAAAATCCCGATGTGTACTTTGCTTTTACTGCTTTTATTTTACTTTCTGCATTTTGTTATTGATTCTTTGTTTGTTAATATCTGTGATCTACATACTGTATTGTTTAATCAAAAATATTCCAACAAAATTAATAAATTCCGTAAAATGCTATTCACCCCCAATCAATTTCCTAGGCACAATCACACCCAGTCGGTTTATACGGGACACAGCCACACCATTTCCCTTATCACTTTTGGAGGATAGACTCGATAGAATTTGGTCTTGTGATATTTAATTACAAACTACCTATAATTCTTGAGTTGCACTTGAATTTAAGAGAGAGTATGATGTAGAATTGAAAGTGAAGAAGATTGATACAATTTCTTTGAAAATCAGCAGTGTATAATTATAGATTTTGAGAAAATAAGAAGAATAAAGGAAAGAGAATTAAGGAAGAAGAAGGAAATGAAAAGTAATTAAAAAATTCGAATTCTAAAGCCTTTATATAGTTTTCAAACAGTTACAACCTTTCAGAAAAGATTTTAATTCAAAAAACACAACTTTTCAAAACTTAAAAAAACAAGTTAAGGGCTCATATGTCGGTATGCCAATACATATATGTCAACATAACCTAGTACAAATCTAAAAATACATTTCAAAATCAATTAAAATAATGTTTAAGAAATTATAGTGATTCCTAAGTTAAAAAAACTATATTCCTTCATATTAAAATAGAGTATTCCAAGTAAAAATTTATTTAAAAACATATATTAAGATAGTTTAAAAATAACTAAAAACTATATATTAAATGATATAGAAGTAAAAATATTTAAAACTGTAAATATAAGAAAAGTTTTTGAACTTACAGATATAACTAAGACAATTAAAGACATAAGTAAATATTAAATATATAAGTAATAAAAAATTTAATTAGGAGTTAAAATATATGAAATATAAAATTTAAAACACATGTGCTAGAATAAATTTTAGGTGATAAAATAAAAAGATATAAATTTAGAATAACGAAGTAATTTCGAAATCACTTTGCCGATTTAAAAATAAGGAAGTAATTTTGAATTCATTTGAAATTAGTCAAAGAATTTTGAAACGAGAATTCAGTGATAGCTGTAGTTTTAACAAAATATGTAGACATAGTAACTCTATATTTCTTGAACTCTTGAATTCTTGAATTCTTGATACCCATGAGTCTTGAATCTTGAATTCTTCTTCTTTGAAACCTTGATTCTCTAAACTATACAGTCTTCAGTAATTAATGCCTGCATGGATTTCCTGTGTGTATATATATATATTGAAAACTTTATATATATACATACATACAAACATATATATATATATATGTATATGTATATATATATATATACTAGATAACTGAGTTAGTATATATTTTATAATCATAATAATTAAAACAAAGTTGAAACAAGGTTATTATCATTAAGACTATCACCATCAATATCTCAGTCTCTAACAATCTCCCCCTTTTTGATGTTGACAAACTTGGTTTATAAAATATTTATACTTGATGTCTTGATTCTCCAGTTACTTCCTCTTACTCTATTATCTTTCTTTTAAACAACTAACTCCTCCTTACACTAAGCTCTATTTTATAATTCTCCCCCTTTGTCATCTATAAAAATCATATAATCTTAACTATAATACTACTCCCTCTTACAACTAAGACATAGTTCTAAAACTAAGATTCATATGATTCCAACTATTTAAAACTAAGACTGAAATAGTAACTTGCTAATTCTAAATAATAACTTGAATGAGTCTAAACTGTTAAACCAACAATAATTTAAAGTATTCAGTTGAAACCAAACCAATTCAATATACAATACATATAATCAAGTAATTCAATCAAAACCACACCAATCATAAAAAAATTTATTTACAAATTTAAATTCATAACAACTTAATAATACCACACAAATTTATGAAGACAAATTCAGAACTTTCGTGGAACTTCTACCCAACCATATCTACCGAAGATTAGATCAGTCTTTATAACATCCTAGTCTTTGTTGTCTTTGGTGAAAGGTGCTCCTATGATGTTGTTATCTTCATCTTCGGAAAGAGAAGAGATCATCCATCGTATTACATCAAAATGCTTCTCTTGCTATTTTATCATATATATTTGACTCAATGCTAAGTAACTTGATTACGGAGAACGATAGAGAGAATATTCTTGAAAGAATTAAGGATTAATTTCTTTAAAATTTTCACTTAGATTATGGATTTGAGTAGCCATATATTTGATTTTATTAAGAAATATTTAAAGGAATTGTAACACCCCTACTTTTAGTGAAACATAAGTCCCACATCATGTAAGCTTGTGTGGAAGTGTGTACCTATATAGTAGAGCCCATCTCCTACTAACGTTGAGGCCTATTGAGGAACAAAATTCCACACTTATATAGTGGCTAAGTTGGGGACAATATCTTGCGCGAACGAAGATGCGGGCTGTTACAGTGGTATTAGAGCCAATACCCAGCTATAATTATGGCTCCTTTATGGACCACAGCGCCTGGGTGAGGTGTTCGTGAGCCAACGGGGACGTTAGGATCTGTAGGGGGAGAATGTAACACTTCTAGGGAAATATAAGTCCCCCATCGTGGATGCTTGTGTGAAAGTGTGGACTTATATGGTAGAGCCCATCTCCTACTAACGTCGAGGCCTATTGAGGAACAGAACCCCACACCTATACTACGGCTAAGTTGGGCACAATATCTTGCGTGAACGGAAGTGTGGGCTATTACGGAAATGAAGGAGGAACAAATAGAATTTTTTTCTAGAAGAAATGGTTATAAATAGGCTCTGAAATTCATTAGAATTGAATAGAAACTTGTTGGTTAAAGTAGTTTTCAAATTTGAATAAATTTGAGTTTTATAGAGTTATATGTCAACATATGAAAAGGTGTATGTCAACATATGTATAAAATTTTCAACAATTGAAGTGATTTGGGATTTTTGTGATTCGTTTTGACTTATATATACTTGTTTTACATAAATTAAGGACTACTCCAGTGAAGTTTAAACAAAAACTAACAGAAATATAAAGCTCCATTTCAAACTAATGGTAACGATACATGAAACTAGTACGTAACATAAGATAGAAATACAGAAATTGAAATATAAGTGAATATAACAAGACAACAAACTTAGAATTCATCGGAGGAGGAGGAGGAGGATGATGACAAACCAAGTTTTCTTTCAACTTTCCTAAAGAACTTGCTCATTTTAGTAGACATCTTTTCAAATTTCTTATTAAATGATCTCTTAAGTGTTATTGTTCTTGGTTAGAATCACTGGTTTTTTTAGAAAGATTTTCTTGGAAGAGTTAGTGGGAAATTAAATGCTTTCTAAGGTAGTATCGTCTTCTTCTTCTTCGATATCCATATGATCGTTTCTTCTTCTTGTTCCACTCTTGCTTATTTTTCTGCGTATGTTTCATATGGTTGAAACATAAGTGGAACCTTCATCAGAGATATCCTTCCTGTATTGAAATTTTTTCTAGAAACTAACCATTCTCCTTTGAAATCGACACCAAAATATCTGAAAATACATATAAGGTGAATTTCATGGTATAACGTATTTTCTTTTGACGAAAATTCCTTTGGTAAAAACTCATTTAAAATCACATGAGCCCAACTGATGTCATAGTTTCCAAAAATAGCAAAAAGGGCTTTGTTAACTTTCAAAGTAGGGTTATTAAAATTTCCAGAACAAGAGGTGACGGTATGTTGAAGAAGTAAGTTGACAATTCTAGCTTTAGGACGATAAAAACGAATTTTGAATTCCATTTTTTCTTTACTTTCAAAAATAATGTGAAAGGTCCCTAAATCATTTTCAGTGATCTCAAACTCCGAGAGATCCATTCTCGTATTCTTGTAACCCAAAATAGCACTTAAAACATTGCAATTCAAAATGATTTGAGTTCCTTTAACACTACTCCAAGTTTCATTTTCACTTCCTTGATAAAAATCACGATTTAAGTTTGCATAAAACATTTTAACAAGATTCGAGTAGCAAACTACATCGTTTTCTCGAGAACCAACAAGACTTAAAATTTTATTTCTATGAAAAAGAGATACAAGATCATAAGTAGCAAGATCACTAAAGATTGCAAAAAAAAACCGTGTCTTCTTTACCAAAGTTTACATATGTAACGACCCAGCGATTTTCGACCCCGAAAATCGACATTCACCATGTCGACTATTCAAGCATCGAAAACACTGGATTGTCAATAGAAAAAAGTTAGAGGGTGAGAATAGAAAGAAAGAAATATTAGAATAGAAGAAAGAAGAAGAATACATCATCAGAATCTCACAGCGGAACAGATAAAATATAATATCAAATCTCTTTATATAAAGGAACTGTATATACATACCAATCATCAGAGTACAACATATAACTGCACAGCGGAAATAACTTTATATAACTAGCGGTGAAGCCGCCTGCTTCCAGCTCCTGAAACTCCAAGCGAACCTAACCTGGAAACACACTCGGTCTGACAGGAGCACATTTGAGGCAAAGCAAAATACGCCGGGTCAGTCTGGAATACTATCAGTGATAAATTCACAGAACACACACTTGTTAACTTTTGGAAAATCCTTTATGAAGTCAAAGGATAATAGTAAGACCAGCCCACACATAAACACGGACGGTTTTTACCTTACTATAACCCAAAACGTTTTGAAATTCATAGCTTGCTCTGATATTATCATAATGTCTAAATACAAATAATAACAAACTAGGGGAACACTTACATCTCACGCTTCCCGTATATAGTATATAAACGGAAACCGCGGGCGCTTATTGGATATTGGATTCCAACCTTGACAAGGTATGGGACCACCTGCTGATAGTGTATCTCTAGAGGCGAGTACACTGGGTCCAACAAGAACGTCTTGCAACTCGGCCCACACATGACCAACCACTCATTTCGCTTGAGTGTATCGAATGTATATCACCGACGGTTGGGATCAACAACCGCCTTCCCGAATAGGGACAGCATCGAAGTATAGATTAAAGAAGAAAATGGATTTTCTCTAGATAGGTGATCATACATCCTAATGGGAGCGACCCACATAGCCATGCTGCCTGCCCAATTTTTTTCATTTCCCGGTTGATGAGGCTTGAGGCCAGAACTTAACTTTAAAACATCTGGTCGTCATTCACTTTGAATGCCACATCGTCAGATCCGCCAGATCACACTGATTGACGTCCACAAAAATACTCTTGTTTATTTGGCTAGAGATTAACCCTTTCTCCGCCATCAACTATGGTACGTTTGAAGAAATCAACGCACGTAATTCCTTTGGAAATACTCTGTCAGACATCCGTCCATACAAGTCATCCAGGAACAGGATGAACCGAAGGAACTCTCCTACTGCATCTCATATAGGAATCACCCCATGGATCACTAGCGAGCATTTTTTGCAATCCATAGATTTCAACCACGACAGAGTCACAAATCAAAATAACTCTGGTTGCAGGCCAGAGAAATTCGACAAGTAGTCCTTCCGCTTATGAAGATCCACGGCCTTCAATTGCTCCATCTTCAGTTACCATCTTCACGTATTTGTTGGTCGGAATGGTATTCGAATATAATTCAATCCCGGTCTTTCCGTACCAACAATCGTATTGGTCAGGTTTGATAGTCGGTGATTTAACTATCAAATAACCATAGTGTGAATACATGAGCTTTTGCTAATTCAGTACTTGACATAACTTGACCTCTTTAACTCAACTGGACTAACTAGACTTGATTACTCCTATTGATTAACTAATATTCGACTTGATTACTCCTATCAATTAACTAATATTCGACTTGATTACTCCTATCGATTAAATAATATTCGACTTAACTCCATTCGCTTGACTCTAGATCGCAGCAATCACAATGGTTACGCATGTTTCCCTCAGGAAACATCCGACCGCCATAGGCTATCTGCAGCCCTGCGAATTACGCTAGCAGTCGTACGCAATGGCAACTCTTTCTGAATAACTATGTTTGACTAACTCTATTTCAAATACTATATTCGATTTACTCTAATTGAATAACAAATATTCAATATAATTTGAAATCAACATTCTTATTTCTTTTGAAATTAATATTACAATATTATTTAATTTCCCAAAACCTTGTATTAGAGTTTGATATTCCTTGTATAGGGTAAAACCAATTCTCAACACCTTTACTCGCTCCAAACTAATACCATTCCTCGATAATAGTGAAGCCAATCAAGTTGGGGTATTTTAGTTACCTCTCAGACCTTGATCGACAATGTTCTTATCTCAGAACAGATAATAGTTTGACACTTGACCACTGATATTCAAATCTCGTTTGCCCCTTGATTTCAACTCCTGGTTTATAAATCGTTTCATACTTTTGAAATCCTCGCTCAATTTACTTAATTCCTTTGATTAAGTGAATATCCATTAAAACACAACTTTTAACTCAAATCATTACTTCGTTTATAACATTTCGATTTGTAATAAGAATCCTTTATCAAATACTTTGCTTCCATCTATTGAGCCTTTCTATAACAAACTCTATCTTGGATTTTATAATTAAAATCCGCTTATCCCTCTTTTGTAATAAGACCTTTTTAAAAACTTGGATTTTACTTCCAAAAATCCATTTATCACTATTTAATACCATAGCTATTGTATGGTTTTCTCTTTGTGTTGGAAATTCTTATTTCAATTACCGTACTTCGCTTAATTCAATTCTTCAACTTTTAAGTAATCATTTTGGTCTTAAGGACCTCATTTCAAATTTTGCTTGAATAATCCATTTACCATCTTTTTCCCGGCTTCTTAGATTTTATTCTACAAATCAATTTTCCATCTTCCCTAACAATTTCATGCGACTGAATTTACTTAACTTAAATTAAACATTAAGGAAAAACCTTATTTAAATCCTTGCATTCCCTTCTAAATTCCTTTTACCAATTTCGTTTGAAACTTGGGTTATGAATCCATTTACCACAACCTGATTTAACTTCAAGTGAACTTACCACCACTTAATTACTTCAAATTGGAATTTCAATTAAAGGTCATTTCTTTAATCATTATTAATTCAAATAATGATTAACTTTAACATTAACTATATTAAAAACATTTAACCTTGCTTTTTATTATAAATAAAATAATTAATGCCTTTAAAAAGCTTATCAAATAAAGATTAATTTTATTAACACTAAATAATATAAAAATTCCTTAATTTATAGTTAATCGAAGATTAATTAATGTTAATACTATTCAATTCATTTAACGAATATTCAAATTAATTCCAACGTTAATTGGATTTTTCTCTGTCATTGGAAAGATATTGTCAAACCGGTCCCGATGTTTCTTGTTTCGAGGAAATCCGACTTATTTTGAACCCGGTATGACCAATTGAAGTTCAAAACGCCAAATCGCGAACTACCGCGCCGCTGCAGCTTGTTATTTAATTAAATTATAAACCATATCGCTCGACCGTCATTTTCAAATCGAAATTGTCACTATATCTTCAATATAACTAATATTTGACCACTTTAAACTGTCAGGTCACAATATATTTCAAATTCTATATTTTTCCAATATTCTGGAAATTAAAATAATATTTTATTATTTATTTAAATAATATATTCCAAATAAATCATTAAATTCGATTATTTAAACCCAAACCAATATTTTAAATAATTAAAATAATTAAAATATTCCAAATAAATAGGCAGAAAAATACGGGTCGTTACAACATAGCTTATGTAATCTTTAATAGCATCTGGGTAGTTGTAGAGGAAACCTTTGGTAGCATTGGTTAGTCGCATTGTGTTTGGAGTTCTTGAGGAAGCCATTAGAGAATAGTTTTTGAAGAGTATAGGAAAATGGAGATAAGTTTGAATTTTTAATTAAAGGTAGAAAGAGATGATAGGAATAGATAGATAAATAAGGAATCAAAGGACAAGTCTACTGGTAAACGAACACCTTTTCAGTACATTTGGCTTGGTGAGAAGGTGGATGAAAATTCAAAACTTGAATTTCAAGTTTTTTGGTATATGACGACATGTATAAATATGTATGTTGACATACCCTTTGAAGTTTTCAAAGTGATTTTTGATTTTATGCTATTTGATTTATTTATTACTTTATATTTCTTATTTAATTATTTCCTAGGATAATATTTATTATAAAAATACTATCTATATCATTATTTTATTATTATATTAATAAATAATTATTATTTTAAATTTCCAATTTATATTTTTGAATTTAAAATTAAAATTTTCAAATAAGGAAAACAATCAAACAAACAAGCAAAGGAGCATTCAAACAAAAATTTAAAAATTATTATAAAAGCGTACCTATTTTTAGATCCTTTCTTTGATTTTTTCTGATTCCTGAATCATTGTAAAGCACATATTTGAATTGTCCGTTTCTTCTTCTTCATCACTAGAAGATGAATCAGAATCATCCAAAGTTGCTACATATACTCTTTTTCTCTTCTTTGATGAATTATCGTTTATTGGTTGAATTTTTTTGAATATGGATAGAATATTTTTAGATGGTTTGGTTCATCGCAGTTATAACATCAGACATTATTCGAATGTTCATTATTTTTCACACGAGTTCTTTGCTCATTCGTCTTGAAATTATGTCATTTTCTATTTCTCAGGAATTTTCTAAATTTCCTTGTCATTAAGGCTATCTCTTCATCATTATCAATATCTGAGTTAGAATCTTCAGTTGTCGCTTTAAATGATATCGATTTCTTTTCCGATGACTTATTTTCTTTTCTTCCTTTCTTTTGAACTTCAAATGAAATTAGATTACTGATTAATTCCTCAATTTTCATCATACTAATATCATTATCCTCTTCAGTTGGCTTTTGATCCCAATCTGATGTCAATGAATTCAGAACTTTTCTAACTTGATCTTCCTCAGAATATGTTTTTCCCAAAGCCATTAGTGAATGCATGATATCCCGAAACCTGCATTACATATTAGAGATAGACTCATTTTGATTCATTTTAAATAATTCAAACTGATTGGTTAACATGGATATTTTGGTCTGTTTAACTTTGTCTGTTCCTTCATGAGTAACTTGCAAAGTTTTTTAGATTGCACATGCAGATTTACAAACAAATACCCTTTTAAACTCATTCCTATCTAGTAAACATAATAAAATATTCATAGCCTTTGAATTATTTTGCGCAATAGCCTTTTGATCATTAGTCCATTATAGGAAATTAACAGTAGGTTCAACATATTCAGTTTGTATGATATTCTGAGTGTCTAATCCAATAAATTGTAAATAAAATTTCATTCTACAAGCCCAATATGCATAATTGCTACCATTGAATAGTGGTGGTCTAACAATGGAATGACCCTGTACAAATGAACTATTATTATTGACAATTCCAGTGTTGATTGCCATTTAAACTTTTCAAAAATTCAGATAACGAAAACTTTGATAACCCATGCTCTGATACCAACTGTTGGGGATGCAAATTAAGAATCTTAAGGAAAATTAAACATTAGAGGAGGGTGAATAGAGTTTTATGGATTTTATTAATTTCTTGAAATCTTTGTGAATTAAACATAATGTTATACATATCATATAAATCAACAATCAAAGAATCAATCACAGATGCAGGAAATAAAAATAAAAAGTTGTAGAAGGAAAGTACACACTGGGATTTTATATTGGTTCAAGACTCCTTTACATCCTTTTCTTAACAAAATAAACATATATACAACAAAAGGGAAAATCTAGGCATTCTCCAACGGCTCACAAAAACAGATTTATAGAAATGACTAAATAATTTGTGCACACACACAAGCAAGAATAGAAGAACTCAAATACAGGCGTGGACTATCCAAGCCAAAAGAAATGGACAAACCAAATGGACCCTCTCTAGCCTCTCACCAATCTCAGGAACAATGCCAAAGCCTCCATAGACTGCTAGGATGAAAATCCAGGACAAAGGATGAGCCAATCCTAGAAGCCAACATGCGAAGTCAATCTTCTCTATCTCTAAGCTCCATCTCTGAAATTGCACTGCTAGGAACAAAGAGACCCAAAGAGGCTCGATCTACTATATACCTGTAAATCCAGGACTTGCAGTACTAGAAAATAGCATAGGAAAAAAATGGGGATGGGGAGGTGAAAAATAAAGTGGGGAGGAGCCTACACTCTAAAAATTAAGGGTTCAACCAATCCCCGCCTTGGGGGAGACAGTACCGTAGAAACACCAAAAGTGCCAGCCAACCACCTCGAGCGAAAGCCAATTTCTCCTTAAATGGCCTACCACAAAACGGAAGCAAAACATCGTTCCTTACCCTCCGAATGATGGTAGGAGGATCCATAGGAAATTCGTCAAATATTGCCTTATTCCACGAGCACCAGATATGCCAGCAGGTAAGACAAGGAATCAAACAAAAAATGACCGAACGAATAGATTTATCTGAGATGTCGACCCACCAGTATCTTAGTAAATCTACCAGTGAAGTGACATTACCTCGGAGACCAAGTTCCCGAAGTAATTCTAGACAGCTCTGGCACAAGAGCGATGGAAAAACAAATGAACAACGGATTCTAAATCACCAGATCCATTGCATCTACAATGGGACACGAATGGGATGTCAATCCTATGGAGGTTCTCGTCTATTAGTAACCCATCATGCAGAGTTTGACTCATGAACCAAGAGAATTTCGGAGGTAATTGGACATCTTAGATGAAATAAAAAAGATGGAGACGAGGAATCGGGGTCCTTGCCAAACTCGATGACGCCTTAATAGAGAAAGGATCGCCATCCCATACGGACCCACCACCATGTGAATCAGGTAAGGACTTCACGGATTTCATCTGTTTTCATGTCTAACTAGCATAGGACGTGACACCGGTGTAATTCACGCACATAAGCCTGTGGTTCTTAGCATGGAGGAACGTCGCCCATAGGGAATCGTTCGCCCCAAACTGCGCCCACACTTGCAAGCAAATGCAGTACATATATCCTTTGAATTTCGGATGCCAAGGTCCCCCCTCACTATTGGGATGAAAAATGATGTCCCAAGAAATCCAATTGTGATGATTAGCATCGTCCTTTTTACCCCTACAAAAAGGACGATGCCAAAAATGATAATAACGGAAGACGGGTGAAGTAGGAGTCATAGCAGCAAAGACATGCAATCCTATAGAGTCCAGAACAGACTTTACGAGACCCAGTCTACTTGCCTGAGAAAGAAGAGTCGCATTGCGATGAATGATCTTTCCCCTGATTTTGTCATTCAATGGATCAAAAATGGTGTTGATCTTCCCACCTTTGTATAGGACAATACCGAGGTAAGGCAAGGCAAGGGAGGCTGCATTGAAACAGGTGAAGGTTTTGATCCAAAAAGATCTAACCGGAGATAAGTCCTTCGCAGGGACAAAGCAACTTTTGGCAAAATTAAATACCTCTTGTACTGTTGAATGAGGCTAAGAAGACGACGAACAAAGCGACGGCTAACGTTAGTGAAAATGATAATGTCATCAACAAAAGGCAAAGAAGAAATAAGCGGGCATACCCTAGGAAGGCCAAACCTTTGAATCTGACTCGCTATCGTAAGTGAATGAAATCCACGCACGAAAGCCTCGGCAACGATGATGAACGAAGAAGGAGAAAGAGGGTCTCCCTGATGAAGTCCCCTTCTTGCCTTGAAATACAAATTAGCTGATTCGTTAATGAGGACGGAAAACAAACAGTTGGAAATGAGCTTCCAAATAATATCAATAAGGGGTTCCAAGAATCCGAAAGCCCTCAGAACCTTAATGACAAAAAACCAAGATATGTGATCTTAGGCCTTTTCCATGTCTAGCTTAACGACCATATTAGAACCTCTAAACTTCCGATCGATCTGAGAAACCAGCTCCTGGGATACAAGAACGTTATTTGTGATCAAGCATCCTTTTACAAACCTCTCTAGAGAAGAGTAAA
Source organism: Allium sativum (assembly GCA_030737875.1). Classification (NCBI taxonomy): domain Eukaryota; kingdom Viridiplantae; phylum Streptophyta; class Magnoliopsida; order Asparagales; family Amaryllidaceae; genus Allium; species Allium sativum. Next base: position 483,777,502 of record CM060913.1, on the reverse strand, counting down.
TAATACGTTCCATAAATGGTGCTAGTCTAGAGGGTAGAACCTTAGAGATAACCTTATTAGAGAAATTACACAAGCTGATCGGACGAAAATTCATGCACGAACGAGGATATTCACATATGAGTATAAGAACCTGAAATAGTCTAAGTAGGGGTAGGATCATTTAGTATGGAGTATAAGAAAGGTAAGGTGTATATAATAGAATACTAGCAGTAAGTAAAAATCACACAGTCGATTTTATACTGGTTCGGACCACTGTCCTACGTCCAATCCCGGACTCACTTCTGGTATTTCACTAACACAAAAACCCTCACTTCACCCAGAGGAATAGGTTCACAATTGCCCGAATAGTCAAACGGGATTTCTTGCCTCAACTGCTGAAGAGGACTTCCACAATACATAATAATTGATGACTACTTGTGTTCTTGATAACACAGATTTGTCAATTTGATGTACACTCTTCCTATAATCTTTCCTTAATAATAAACATGTAGTTTGTGAAAGAATATGGAAGATTAGAAATCTTAAGAATGTGAAAATAGAGTGCTTTAGAGATTTTGAATGCTTTGAGTAAGATCAAAAGAATTAGAATAAATTTCGGTGAGTAAAGCATTAGGTAGAATCTCTATTTATAAAGTACGAAAGATTGCAACTAATCATAAAGAGTTTTATCTAAAAGGAATGAATTAGAAGCTGCAACTCTTCATTAAAAGGTTGGTCCCTTTCGTTTTCAGATGTCTAAATAATAATTTTAGATGACTGATTTTGAGTTGAAATTAAAACAGCAAAGAAATAGGCCATTTCGATGATAATGCAGACATCTGAAATATTTAGGTTAGACATTTGAATATTGTATGAAATTTAAATTCATTTCAGAAAATAGACGTCTGATTAAAATGTTTTAGACGTCTATTTTCTGAAATAGACCTATTTCTTTGTGAATGACATTTGAAAACTATATATATATATATATATATATAATGTGTGTGTGTATCATCAAGGAAGATTTTAACATTTTAAACTAAGACTCACAGACTCGTTACATATGTAATGTTCAATCTAAGTTCTTGAATCTGTTGTCGAACATCTTCCTACAAAACAAAGTTAGTTGATATATATATATATATATATATACATACACATACACACACACATGTATAGTTGTCATAATCAAAGCTCTATTTAGCGAGATCTAATATGCATATGTTTCTCCCCCTTTGTCATCGGCAAAAAGGAGATACTTATGTACAAATTTTAAAGCATATATTCACAACACACAATCAAAACATAATCATAGACATATCATGATAAGAATAATATTCAGACATAACATAACAAGCATAAGGTAGAGTTTTTTGCTGTAAGATAGATCAAAGTGCTAAAATATTACAAACCATAATTAAATAAGAGTTTTAAGTAAAATATGTCACTAAGAACCATACCATCTTACCAACTTTCTGAAGCCATCAAGCTTGGCCCTGCACTAGTATCTCCCCCTTTTGGATTACCATGGTTGGAACTAGTATCAGGAGATTTTTCGGTGGAGCTAGACGACCATTGAAAAGGAGCAGGATCAAATGCTTGAGATGATTCAGCGCCGATGCAAGCAATTTTCTCCCAAATCTTGTTTAAAAAGCCTTTGATTGAGTCGAACTTCTTGTTAGTTCTACTCTCAAAACGCTTGAGATCCTTGTGTATTTTAGATTGAGTGCGAGAGAGTGTGACTAAAGCTTGTTCAGACGGAAGATCGAGAGAGATAATGTGAATACCTTCTTCTTCTTCTTCGACCCTTTGTCGACGATCATGAGATGAATCAGCTATAATAGTTTCTAGTTGTGATGCTACATGTTCGGTCCAAGTCTCAAAAGACATATATTCCAATGTCGAAGGGTTTGGTCAATATCCATTAGCTTCAATGTTTTTGGCCCGATTTCTTTGATACCGAGAGGAGTATTGGGTATTTGGACTTGAGAATCAAGAAGAATTCGAGTGATATAGGCACCGTAGTGAAGAGTCTTATATTTCTGTTTGTATGTGATATCCACCCATTAATCAAGAATAATTTTTGCCCAATTTATTTGTTTGTTAGAATACGAGGCATATAGTGCTTGAAAATCGCGCTTATAAACTTTCTCGTAACTTCCTTTATGAGGTTGAATTGTTCGGACAAAGATGCGATTCACTAAGCGTGCTTGTGGTCGGAGATGGGCAGAGGTAAGCTCGTTTAAATTAAGTAAATTGTCGGAAATAAACTTGTGTGATATTTCGTCTCTTACACTCATATCAATTCTATAGTATCAATATCAATTCCTTGCCAAGCGCATCTTAAAATTTGACCTAATCTTTGAATTGGAAGAAGGATATGCTTACCACATACCATAGACCCAACACAATCTATAGTGTTTTGAGGTCGTGTGTGGTCTAAGTTCAAATTTGCTAAGAACAATTTCACAAGAAAAGGATAGATTTTGACGTTGTCGGCGGTAATCAAAGAAAGCATCGAATTTTACTAAATCACCTTCAAAAAAGTTTGAATTCATTATGGCTTAGTACCTTTCATTAGCGATGTTATCCCAAAGCCACTTTAGAATGAGTTCATCCGAAGGAGGTTCTAATTCTTGAAGTCCTAATCTTTTTGGTCGGTTTGTCATGAAGAATTATTCGAAAATTGTAATTTTTTGAAGTAGAATGGTAATTCAGGGGGCTAGGGTTTTATAGATGGTAAAAGAGAAAAGTAAAAAGTGAATGGTTGAGATGAGATGATGGTTGGTAAAAAGATACGTGCCCCTTTAAAAAAAGTCTGTACGGTTTTAGACGTCTGAATAATTAATTCAGACGTCTATTTTTTGTAAAAAATAAAACCAGCAAGCTTTTAGTTCATTTTTGCCATGTTTCAGACGTCTGAATTTCTTGTACCAGACGTATGAATTTTCATGAGATAAAAATGTTGTTTTAGTAGATGGACAGTTGTTTTATTTATGTCAGATGTTTGTTTTTGTTACGTATGAAACCAGCAAGCAAATAGTTCATTTTTGGTTGATTTCAGACGTCTGGAATTTCTAAATTAGACGTCTGACATAGAGTAAAATTTTCCTATTTCCAGATTTCAGACATCTGTTTTATTTCTAACATACGTTTATTTTACATTTTTGAAAAACAAACAAATAAAAAAATGCTAATACATAATATGTTAAAAAATCAAAAAATAATCTTGAAGAAGAGCATGATTTAATTTTTAGGTGAAGGTGTTGGCGTCTTTTGTGGTGTTGAGTTTTGTCGACCTTAATTCTTCATATAGTTTCTATCCCAAGTATTTAGACTGTATATGGGTCTTTGAGGAGAATCTCTGTAGTATCTCATTGTGAGATTTACAGGACCATTTAATGTATGATATGATGTTGAAGGATCAATAGGATTGGGTGGAATAGGCAGAGTTTCAGAAACATTTTTCATCTTTGGGTTACAGAACTCAAAGCCAATTTTCTTGAGAAGGCTCAAAAGAGTTGCGGTTACTTTTTGTTCAAAGTATAGCACCTTTTGAAGTGCTATTTGTTCTCTCTAATAATGATGAATTTCATCAATTTTTCTTTTCATGTCTGAAGAATTGAAAAGAGCACGTTTTGCTTTCTTTGAGTCTGGTGTAAGTCCCGTATGGTAATCTCCCTATCTATACGTAGGCTCATTTCGAGGAGTTGATGTAGGAAGATAAGGATTTTTTGCTGAGCTATCCACTGAAAAAGTTATGTTGATTGATGAGCTGGAGTTACTTGAATACATTTTGAGTTGTTTGTGTTTGTATTCCTTGTTTTGAAATGTAGTTTGTGTTTTTGGTTTATCGAAGTTGTTTATTTATAGACACAAGATTTCAAAGAAACAATGGTATAAAAACAAAAGAGATTTTAGCCAGAGATTAATATCTTGGTTTAAAAGGTTTCTTTGAAAAACTAGTGGTCTGGAACTAAAGTTTAAAAAATAACTAATTTTAAGCCTTTAGTATAGTTGGTTTCGTTTCATAAAAAAAATACGTACCACCTTTGTCATTGATTTCTAAAGATATTATAAATATCTTTTAGAGACATAATACCTAATTCTCATTGGAGTTTTACAAAAGTATTTTCTAATAATGGTTTGGTAAACATATCAGCCATTTGATATTCAGTTGAGATATGTCCTACTTCTAAGTTTATAACACCTTTTTTATGTTACCACAAAGAAAATGGTGAATGATGTCAATATGTTTAGTTCTTGAATGATTTATAGGATTTTTGGATAAATTGATTGTACTTGTATTATCACAATATATTGTTGATTTAGTTAAGTTTATCCCAAAATCTGAGTGTCTGCTGCATATAGATTACCTGAGCACATGCTAAAGCAGGAAATATGTATTCTTCTTCACATGTCGACAGTGATATACAATTTTGTTTCTTACTGAACTAAGAGACAAGTGATTTTCCAACAAAATGGCACGTACCACTTGTACTTTTCCTATTCGTACGAGATCCACCAAAATCAGCATCACTGTAAGGTACTAACTCGAATGGACATTCCTTCGGATAGAAAAGACAAAAGTCCTTAATACTATTAAGATATCTCAGAATTCGTTTTACCGCTCTTAAATGTGATTCTTTAGGATCTTCTTGGAATCTTGCGCATAAACATACACTCGTCATTATATCAGGATGGCTTGCAGTTAAATAGAGTAGTGAACCGATCGTACTTCTATATAGTTTTTGGTTAGCACTTTTTCCTTTCTCATCTCGATCAAGATGAGCTGTAGTACTCATGGAGTTGATTTTCCGGAAGTGTTGTCCAAACCAAATCGTTTAATTAGTTTATTACAATATTTTTCTTGATTAATAAAGATATCATTTGAAAATTGTCTAATTTGTAATCCGAGAAAGTATGATAATTCTCCCATACGTGACATTTCAAATTCGTTTGTCATAATAGAAAAAACTCTTTACATAATTATTCATTAGTTGCACCAAAAATGATAGCATCTACATAAATTTGTATAATTAAGATATCATTATTGGTATTTTTAATAAATAATGTTTGATCAGTCTTTCCAATTAGTAATCCTGGGTTTATTAAGTAATTTTTAAGTCTATCATACCAAGCACGAGGTGCTTGTTTTAGATCAAAAAAAGCCATTTTAAGTTTGTAGACATAATCTGGATATTTCTCATGTATAAATAAAGGTGGTTGTTCTAAATATACATTTTCTTTAATAAAACCATTTAAGAAAGCACTTTTAACATCCACTTTGATAGAGTCTAAAGTTATAAAAACATGCGTATGCTAATAAAATATGTATTGCTTCAAGTCTTGCTACAAGAGCAAATATTTCTTTATAATCAATACCCTCCTCTTGATTATAGCCTTGTGCTACTAATCTAGCTTTGTTTCTCGTAATATTTCCTAGTTCATCAGCTTTATTCTTATAAACCCATTTGGAACCAATGACTGATTGACCATTTGGTCGAGGTACTAACTCCCAGACATCATTCCGTTCGAATTAATTTAATTCCTCTTGCATAGCTATACTCCAATAATCATTCGTAGCTACTTTTGGGTTTTTAGGTTCGATAGTTGAAAGAAATGCTACATGACCCATTTGATTTAGTTGACTCCTTGTTCGAACATGTGAATCAATTTCTCCGATAATGTTTTGTGTAGGATGATCTCGTAGAATTCTGGAGGTGATCTAATTTGTTCTGTGGGATTATTTTTAGTATTTTCAAAGCTAGTATTTTCAATTATTTTGTCATCATTTTTGATGATTGTGTTTTTATCAAAATTTTCATCAAAAGACACGTGTAAAGTTTTTCTATAATATTAGTACATTTATTGAAAACACGATAGGCCTTACTACGTTCTGAATATCCAACGAATCCCATGATCAGCTTTTGGATCAAATTTTCCGAGTTGATCTTTAGAGTTAAGAATCAAACATTTTGACCCAAAAATTTTAAAGTAAGAAATATTAGGTTTTCTTCCATTAAAAAGTTCATAAGAAGTGTTTTTAGCTAATGGACGTATAGAAATACGATTTAATACATAACATGCAATTGCTACAGCTTCTACCCAAAAATGTTTTGGTAAAGTGCTTCCATTTAATAGAGTTTAACACTTTCTTGTAATGTTCTATTCTTCCTTTCTACAACCCCATTTTGTTGTGGAGTTCTAGGAAAGGAAAATTTATGATTTATCCCTTTCTTTTTACAAAAATGTTCAAATAATTCATTCGAATTCACCATCGTGATCACTTCGAATATTCTTAACTTTTAGATTTTTAATATTTTGAATTCTTTTGACAAAATCTTTAAAATGTTTAAAAGTATCGCTTTTATTTTTCATACAAATCGTCCATATGTATCCTGAAAAGTCATGAACTATCGATTATGATTTATGGATTGAACTTGAGTGGGTCCGAATAAATCCATATGTAATAATTCTAATGGTTGTAAAGTTGAGATGACTTTCTTAGTATTAAAAGATGATTTGGTCAATTTTCCTATTTGACAATCTTCGAAAAGATTTTTTACTTTAAAATTTTGTTTTAGGTAATCCTTCTACTAATTCATTTTTCGAAAGTCTCTGAATAGTTTTAAAATTTATATGACAAAAACATTTGTGCCATAACCAAGAATCATTATCTTTGGCTATTAAACACATTTCTTTATTATTATCAACTTTCATATTCAAAACGTAAATATTTCTATCTCTACTTCCTTCAAAAAAAAGATTTTGATCTTTGTCAAAAATACTACATTTATTTTCAGAAAATGTTATTTTAAAACATTTGTCACATAATTGACTAATACTTAGTAAATTATGTTTTAAGTTTTTAACTAAAGAAACATTAGAAAAAAGAAGTAGATTTGAAATATCCTAGTTGCACACATCCCCTTTTCCAATGATAAAGCCTTTTGAATTATCTTCGAAGGTAACAAAGCCACCGTCAAAGTATGAAATATTTGTAAGCATATTTTTGTCTCTGGTTCATGTGTTTTGAGCAATCACTATCTAAAATCCATTTTCTCTTCTTGAGTGGGACCTGTAGAAAATATTAATAAGCACATTGGTACCCACTTTTTGATAGGGTCCTAAGAGTTAGATCTTAGGAAGCCAATCCCAAGTGGGTTTAATATCCCTTTTATAAATATAATTTTGATTATTATAAACAATCTCCATAAATAAATTGATATGTTTGTTCCTAATCAAACTATTGTTTGTTTTTGGAACCCGTTTCTCAATTTTATTTAACTTTTTAGTATATTTTGGTTTAAAAACTTTATTAAATTTTTAATCAATTTTCCTCTTAGCATTTACATTTTTCTTTGGAATAACTTTACTCCTTAAATCCAAATCCATCTTTGTTTGACGAGGGTTGAGAGCTTTCTATGATTCTAGATAAATTTTCTCTACCTTTATTAAAGATAGATACATTCTTAGAAATACTATCTCATTTAGTTTGAATGCTTTTATTTTCTAATTCTAATTCTTTTATTTTGATTTGCAAAATGTGATTTTCAGAACTAATCTCATCATTCTTTGCCTTTTGAGTTTCAATTTCTTGACTCAAAAGTGAAAGCTGACTATTTGAGTTTGAGAGAGACTCCTGAACTTTTTCAGTTTCTTCTTCTAAAATTGTCTTTTTATCTTTTAGCATGTCTTTTTCAAATTCAACTTTATTATGATTTTTATGAGTTTCCTTAAGTTTATTTTAAAGGGTTTCTATAGTATTCAGAAATTCAGTGTTAACTTCTATTAAATCATCATAAGATAGATCACTTACTTCATATTCTTAAGCCATGAAGCGTACATTTTCTTGTTCATTGTCCCTATCCTTATCTGATGAATCTGAATCTGAGTCGTCTCATGTGACAGAAAAAGCCTTCTTTTTGAATTTATCTTTCTTATTCTTATTGTTGAAGTTTTTATGATTTTCTTTGAGTTCCAGACAACCATTCACCATGTGACCTTTCTTGTGACAATTAAAACATTCTAAGTTTGAGGATGAAGGTTTGCTTGAGGTATTCATTTTGAAATTACTTTTATTTCCTTTTCTGTATTTCAGAAATTTCTTGAACTCCTTGGCGATAAAAGCTAGATCCTCATCTTCTGATTCTGATTCTTCTTTTTCGACATGAAAAGCTACATTCTTTTTCTCTTGTGCTTGTCCCTTTTTAGCTTGGAAATTTACTTCATAAGACATGAGGTTGCCTATGAGTTCTTCTGGTTTCATTGTTGATAATTCATTGGCTTCCTCAATGGCTAATACTTTTCTTTCCCAATCGTCGCTTAAAGAGTTTAGTACCATTAAAACAATATCAAAGTCGCTATATTTTTCTCCTAAGCCTATAAAGTCATGAAGAATATCTTGGAATCTTGAATACATATCGTTGATGGTTTCATTTTGTCTCATCTTAAAATTCTGGAACTGGTTTTTGAGCATAGAGATCTTTATGTGTTCCCTCGTAAATAGCTTTGAGTGTTTCCTATATTTGATGTGTAGTAGCACAAATGCTAACTCGATTGAATTCATTTGTATCCAAAGCACAGAATAACATATTTATAGCTTTGGCATTTGCACTAGCTACATTTTTCTGAACTATTATCCATGTAGAATATTAGTTGTAGGTGTTGTGAATTCTGTTTGAGTTGCATTCCATGCATCAAAACCTACTGCTTGGATATATATTCTCATTCTTGTAGCCCAATAATTATAATGAAATCCATTAAATAGTGGTGGTCTTTGAGTAGATTGAACTTTGGCAAATGTAGATGTATCGGTGCTTGGGTTATTCTCCATATTATCAAAGTATCAAATAACGGTGCTACGGTTATAAGATGTCCTTGCTCTGATACCAATTGAAAGAGTCTAAGTAGCAGTAGGATCATATAATATGGAGTATAAGCAAGGTAATTGTATATAATAGAATAGTAGCTAGTAAGTAAAAATCACACAGTCGATTTATACTGGTTCGGACCACTGTCCTACGTTTAGTTCCAGACTCCCTTCTGGTATTTCACTAACACAAAAACCCTCACTTCACCCAGAGAAATAGGTTCACAATTACCTGAACAACCGAACGGGATATCTTGGCTCAACTGCTGAAGAGGACTTCCATAATACAGAATAATTAATTAATAGTTGTGTTCCTGATAACATGGATATGTCAATTTGATGTACACCCTTCCTATAATATTTCCTTGATAATAAACGTGTAGTTTGTGAAAGAATATGGAAGATCTGCAATCTTAAGAATGTGAAAATAGAGTGCTTTAAATATTTTGAATGCTTTGAGTAAGACAAAACGAATTAGAATAAATTTCGGTGAGTAAAGCATTAGGTACAATCTCTATTTATAATGTACGAAATGTTGCAACTAATCATGAAGAGTTTTATCTAAAGGGAATGAACTAGAAGTTGCAACTCTTCATTGAAAGGTTGTACCAATCCGTTTTCATATGTCTAAATAATAATTTCAGATATCTGATTTTGAGTTGAAACTAAAACAACAAAGAAATAGGCCATTTCGATGGAAATTCAGACATTTGAAATATTTAGGTCAGACATCTGAATATTGCATGAAATTTAAATTCATTTCAGCAAACAAATGACTGATTGAAATATTTCAGACATCTGTTTCCCGAAACAGTCCTATGCCCTTGTGAATGACATTTGAAAACTAAATATATATAAAATATGTGTGTGTGTGTATCATCAAAGAAAATTTTGACAATTTAAACTAAGACTCACAGACTCTTTACATATACAATCTTCAATCTAAGTTCTTGAATCTATTGTTGAACATCTTACTGCAAAACAGATTTAGTTGATATATGTAGTTGTCATAATCAAAATGCTATTTAGCGAGATCCAATAGAACCAATTGTTGGAAGTCCATCCTTGAGGGAAAGCTCCACCAGAGAAGAAAAACCAAATAGCAAGACAGAATTTTTCCTAGATGATTGGCTAGACACTTCGGAAAAAGACCCCGTTGTATCCATCAAGCCCACTCGCACTATCCTTATGTAGTGCAAAGATGCAAGCACGTATTTCTTCTGAGGAAGGGGGTACGGCGAGATCAAAACTATTCAAAGGAAGAACCAACCTGGGAATGAAAGCTATAGAGGGAGAAACAATAAAGGATTGGAAATGAGACATAATGGTCTCTTTGACTTCGATATGAAAGCCACAAAGAGATCATAATGCTAGATCTGATGAATCATTAGAAGATTATTCTTCTTACGAATAGAAGAATGGAAGAACTTGGAGTTCGGATCTCCTTCGACCACCAACTTAATCCTCGCCTTCTGGCGAAGTTAGTCGCTCTCAGTACGAAGTTCCGACGAAAAGGCCAGCTAGAAAAGTGCCCATGCCTCCTTATTAGCAGAAGAAGGATCCTCATCAAAAGACGATTCTACTAAGATAAGAGTCTCTTCGTAGGACCTAACACGGTTGAAGGTATTCTTGAAAACTTGTATGTTCCAAGCCTTAAGGCAAGCCTTAAGACACTTCAGCTTAAAAGAAAACACAACAAAAGGGGAGCCTTTAACAGGAGAGTTCCAGGAATCTTCCACTACACGATGGAACGTGTGGTGGGATCTCCACATACCCTGGAACCTAAAATAAGAAGGACCATATAGGGTAAAGGGAGAGCAGTGAAGAATCATAGGAGCATGATCCGAGAAAGTTTGATGTAGATGAGAAACTGGGAACGAGAAGGGATGGTTGAACCAACCTAGCCATCGACGCATCATTTCCTATACCACAAACATTCTAGAACAAGAAATTTGCCATCCAGGGAAAGTAGTAGATGAATAGAAACAACAATAAAAAGGAAGACACTCCAAAAGGGAGGAACACACTAACACAACTCATATGAGATAAAGCATATGTCGAGTAGCCCTTACGATCTGCTCAGATACTGCAATAAAGCGTGTGTGAATGGTGCGAGGATTGCAAGGACCCGCTCTTGGTCTTCAACGCGAGGAGCGGAAAGTGAGGGCAGAAAAATGAACGGATGCCTCACAAGTCTCGTGGAACCCAAAAGATACTTTAAAACCCTTATCTGGCGAATAAGAAAGCGAAATTCCAAACTGTGAAGGACATGAATTCTTGGTAATTCGAGATAGGCGATTGTTAATGATCGCTATCATGTCCTTACTAAGAAGGGGAAAAGAAACAAAACAGAGGACATGGGACGACTAGTGGGTGGCATAGGACACAATAAGGCAACAAAAACAGAAAACGAAGGCAAAAATGTTGGGTTTCTCAAAAGGCGCAACACCAATTCTTATGTGATCTTTACCAACGTCGAGCTGTCATTAGGTTGACAACCTTGCATAAAAGGTAAAGTTCCCAAACCAAAACTCTAACAGTCGACAAATGGTAGAGTCGATATAGGGAGGCAACCTTCCTGGTAAACCGTATAGTGGACCAAAACAGCATCCTCTATATGTTTACAACTGGGATACTATCCTTCCCATGAAGACAATATCCGATATAACCACCGACAAAGCCCATAAACTCCTGAATATCAAACCAAAACACTCGAGTCACAAATGACATGGATAAGGCCTCACTGTGACTCAACAAACCTACCATACATGTATCCAACAAAATCACCACTGACACACCGGTGTTAGCATAAGAAAAGAACCCAACCATCGTGCAAGCAAAGTAGGCAACCACCTGCCGATCAAACGAACTGAAACCATTGTTGCTTGGTTGCCAAAAAGAACCACAACCCATGAAACATAGGGGCTAGAATCAAAAGAAACAACCGAAGTAAACAACCAAGTGCTCGACAAAGGAACTAACAACCCCAAAGTGCCCATAAGATAAAAATAGAATAAAGATGATGCAGATATACAATGTTGGTAAGTGATAGGCAATAGAAACCTTATGAAATAAATAAGAGGAAAAAATATAATCATGGAAAGCAAAAGTAAAACAGGAGGAAAGCCATACCTTCCTAAAGTCAGCATCCTATTACAACAATGACCCACAACAGTAGTCACCCGATGAACCGAAAAGCCAACTGTTGAAGACCCAATAGAAGTCAAGCACCTTGATTGTAGAGGAAAAGGCACGACATGCCGATATCCCAAAACCAACACACCAAAACAATCATGTTGTACACACACCATTTCCTCGCCAAAAGCAAAAAGCTTTGGTTGACCACGGCTGGTAATAGTCACTGGAACCTGATGAGCTAAAACATTCATGACCAAAGCATGAGGAGATGTTGCACAATCTGCAAAAGCCAAAGAACCAACTCCAACCACGGATTGGAAGCATGGAAAACCATTAGAAGACGACCACTGAACGACCACCTTCCTTAGCAAAAAGGCGCAATCAACAAAACACTGAGAACCCATCACCACAAACAAGCCAGAGGACGAGTACCCCATCTTTGCTGCCTTACCATAAGCGACTAACTTAGGCTGCAAAGGGAGATTGAGTGAAGTACTATGAACTGCCTTCAGCACCTTTCCCAATTAGCACCACTGTATGTAAATGGCACCACAGAACTAAACATGCTGAAGAGCCGAGGAAACACCACCTGACAAACCAACAGACTCAACCAAAGACAAAAAGAAGCTTCTCCGTCAGTAACGCGATGGGGATCCACGACACCCATATCCACGTTGTCAGCAAGACAAGAAAAACAATTCACCAGACAAACCAGTGGAGCTGCTTGAGCACAAGAAACCATCGAAGAGACAACATTCGCTACCGGCAACCCCAAGACCTCCACGGTAGAAAGAGGATCAAGCTTCTGCACTGCTTTCATATGTTGACGTCGTCGATGCCGAGATAAAGGCCGAACTAGCTTACCCTTAACAAGCTTTGGTGAGCCAACAGTTGAAAGAGTTGACTGCGACGTAGGAAGAGGGTGAGTGGAGGGTTTTACTTCCCCTACATCACCAGAAACTCCGACAGAGCATTCACCTTCAATAGAGCTCAACACTGCACCACACTTTAGAGAACTAACCGAAAATCCCACCGCAAGATAAGGAATAGACAGACCAACCAGAAAACCGAAACTCAAGGAAGGAACAAAAGGGGTGATGAAATCCCCTTTGCATGAATAAGCACCGGATAGATCAAGGAGATGCATGCAGCCAGTCGATGAGATATGGTGATTCATCACTACTGGGCAAGAGGGAGAGTAGCCAATCTACCCGAGTAATAAAGAGTCGATTCAAGAAAAGCATCGGTGACAACCATGAATCGGTGTCTCGACACTGAGTTGATAGACTCTAGAGAACATAGCCTCACCAAAATCGAAAAATCACCAACCTTTTCGAGAATCGTCGATCCACTAGAGATTGTCAAGATCGCTACAATGACCAAAATCAGATGTGGACAAGGTCTCAAGAACGACCCATTAATCACAAAGATGTCATAGCAAGGAATATCAGCCATAACGCTAATTTCAACCAAAGGGGAAATAATACTGAATACGAACACGAGATTAATTTAGAGCAATCAGAAAGATTTGATTAGAGGAGGAAAGAAGTAGGGAATATCAACAAATTTAAGAGATCAATAGACGTGAATTAAGTTAGGAGGAGGAAGCAATTAAAGAGCCATTGAAAAAACTTAAAGTGTATTTTATTAGATTCTCATATATGACTCCCCTACATCCAGTCCCACATAATGCTCGGTGGAAGTGGATTTTTATTCAATTAATATCCAATTACAATCCTTGATTTTTGGGCTACATGGGCACACCCCAACTACTTCCGAGTACAGTGAAACTCAGTTGATTTTTCGGGCCATAATTTTAAACCTAATCGATTTCGGGACATAATCGCACCTAGTCGATTTACATGGGACATGACCACACCCTTTCATTATCAGTTTTGGAGGATAAACTCGATATAATTTGATCTTGCGATCTTTGATTACAAACAGCCTATAACTCTTGAGTATCACTTGAATTTTAGAGAGAGTATGCTATAGAATTGAAAGAGAAGAAGATTAATACAATTTCTTTGAAAAGCGGCAGAGTATAAGTATATATTTTGAGAAAATAAGACGAATAATGGAAAGAGGATAAAGGAAGAAGAAAGAGAATAAAAATAATGAATTTTTTTGAATTCTGAAGACTTTATATAGTTTCCCAACCACCACAACCTTTTAGAAAAGATTTGAATTCAAAAGACACAACTTTTCAAAATTTAAAAAGAAGTTAACAGCTCATATGTCGACATGTTAGAACATGTATGTCGACATACCCTAATATAATTTTAAAAATACATTTTAAAATCAATTCAAGTAATGTTTAAATAAATTATGGTGATTCGTGAGTTGAAACAAACTATATTCCTTTATATTAAAATAGAGTATTCTAGGTAAAAATATATTTAAAAACTATATTAAGATGTTTATAAATAAATAAAAACTATATATTAAATGATATAAAAGTAAATATGTGTATATATATATATATTTAAAGCTATAAATATAAGAAAAGTTTTTGAACTTATAAATATATCTAAGATAATTGAAAACATATGTAAATATTAAATCTATGCGTAATAAATATTTGAATTAGGAGATAAAATATGTGAAATATAAAATTTAAAAAACATGAGTTAGAATAAATTCTAGGAGTTAAAATAAAAAGTTATAAATTAAGAATAATGAAGTAATTTTGAAATCACTTTGAAAATAGATTTAAAAATAAGGAAGTAATTTTGAAATCATTTGAATTAGTTAAAGAAGTTTGAAACGAGAATTTAGTGCTAACCAGAGTTTGAACAAAATATCTAGACACAATTACTCTATATTTCTTGAACTCTTGAATTCTTGATACTCATGAGTCTTGAATCTTGAACTCTTTTACTTAGAAATCTTGATTCTCTGAACTGTACAGTCTTCAATAACTAATACCTGCATAGATTTCCTGTATATACATACATATACATACATACATATATATATATATTAGATGACAGTGTTAGTATATATTTTATGATCATAATAATTGAAACAAAGTCAAGGTCGATGTCATTAAAATTATCACCATCAATATCCCAGTCTTTAACTATATGCTGAGAGTTTCATGCCTAGTTCATTATGTTTTTTTGTGATGTCATTCTTAATCTTCTCGGCGATGTCCTAGGCTACGAAGGAGGTTATGGTTTTTTGGCATTTGCAATTTCAAAAATATTACTCTTCTTGGGCTCGCCACTGTTTTATGTTATATGCCATGGTACGAAGGATGACATTTTCTATCTCTTTGGTTGGATGCAGCTATGTCCCTCATGTTATCTTCCTTGTCATGCATGTTGCGTGCTTTAGCATTGTTGGAGGATGTGGTATTGGCAGAGTGCTATTTTTGTAATGATGTGATGTTTTCATGGAACTCTTTTCTAGCCTTCCTATAGGGTGCAATATGTTATTTCTTGGAGTACTGTATGTGGGCTATCCTGTACTTCATGATATTTTAGGATGTGATACTGCCTTTTAGAGGTAGCCGAGCTATGTGAAAATTTCTTTTTAGGATTACCTGTGTTGAGTTATGTGAGCACGTAATTCCTGCTCAAATGATGTTCAGTGCTATATTTTTGTTTTGAAAGTGTATGAAATGAACTCCCTGCGTGGAGTAAGTTAAATTATAGTTTAGAAATCGTGTCTAGCTCCAGTTTTGTAATTTAGATAGGATGGTATTGGATGGTCCACCTTAAAAATTGAATGTGGTGGGCGGGCCACCTTAAAGACCGATAGTAGTGATTGGTAATCAACCAGCCTCCTGTATTATTGTAGTTATTATTTGTTATAATAACAAGTGTTTGTGGTCACCTTTAGAACCTATCCGCTTTTCAAAAAAATCTGAATTGGTGTTCTTAGTAAGGAATTCAAGCATTAACAACTTGTGCTTGATTCTTTGCAGTTGATTCAAGACAGCACAATACATAAAATATGTTCACCCAAGTCCATAGATTTTTTTCATTCGCTATGCGTAATAAAGAATATATTTCTTGTTTTCATTTTATTTAGAGTGAGTTTCAAAATACTACTATAATGGTCCGCCATTTTGAACGATTCAAGTCGACAATAAGTTGTATATGTCCAACCCAATCGGTTCAAAAGACGAATTGTCAATGAGGTTTGTTTAAGGAACAACGAAAAGAAAGAACAAAACACTGGACTTCACAGCAGAATGACAAAACATAATACTAATGTAAACAATACATAAAACTGTTTAACAATATATATAAATTCTAATTCATAATAAAAATAAAGTTATACATTTAGCACACACACTCAATAATGTAGTGGAATAATGCTAGTAATAAATACATTCTTCCAGATTCCATCTTCGCGTTCATGTAAAAGATGCATTCAAAGCAAAAACAACTTACACTGATCTGAACATAACGAAAAATGACACAATTGAGTCAGATTAAAAATTATCATGTAATTTAAGTCAATATTATGTGTGAAATGTGAAGAAAAAAATTAAGTTAAATCTTGCATTGAAACAAAACTAAGTTCATGACGAATTTTGATAAAACTGTTTTCGTTTACGGTTTAGCAACTATGTTTGCATTTTGATTCTCATATTTGAACCCTTATTTTTATATTTCTAATTCCTTCAAAGATAAGATTTTTATTTTGATTAAAAATATTGCATTTATCTTTTAAGAAAGATAAATTGAGAACTTTATCATATTATCGACTGATACTTAATAAACTATGTTTTAAGTTTCTGACTAATAAAAAATTAGCAATAATAGGAGAATTAGATATGCCATTGTTGCTTACCTCCTTTTCCAATGACGTACATTCATATTATCTCAAAATATAATGGATTCTCCATCTGAGTAGATTATATTTGTCAATATTTCATTTTTTTGGGTCGTATGTTTAAAGCAACTACTATCGAGTATTTACTTCGCTTTAATTGTATCAGGTACATGATCATCTATAAACAATAAAGTACATGTTTGCTTATTCAGAGTTGCTATCACTGTCTGATGAAGAAGACGAGTCTGAATCATCCTAGTTACCGACAAGGGCTCCTTCTTCTTTTTATAGTATTTGTCATTCTTACAACTGAAGTTATTCTTCTTAAGTTTTGGACAATGATTTTTTATACGACTCGTTTGTCGCACTCATAGCATTTGAGTGATGATGATGATGGATTGCAACTATTTTTATTGAGCATTTTCTTTTAAGGGACAAACTTTGGAATTTTTTTGGTGAAAAATATGGGAAGTTACAAAATTAACGAGAAGGACACATTTACACTAAAGGTGGAATTCAGGGGGCTCACTAACCTTTTTCCATTTACACTATCATTTGGCCTTCTCACTAAATTGTAAACTTCCTATACTTTTCACCAAATTTTTTGTTAAGTTTGTCCTTCTCCCTATTTTCACATTTTTATTTTCGCCTAATCCTTTATTTTTCTGGAATTTCAAGAATTTTTCTGAAAATATTAGTAGTAAAAGTATAATTGTCTTCGTCTCATCCAAACCCACGTTTTCTACTTGAAATGTTGTTGCCTTTCTTTCTTAAGCTTGATCTCGTTTTTCCTGCAAATTCATATCATATGACATGACATTAAATTTCTTATTCACTCTTCTGATTTTTTGGTTGAAATGTCATTAGCTTCTTCAATAGTCAAGACTTTTTATTCCGACTCATCCATTAATAATTTTGGGATTTTTGAAACATTATCAAAAGTATATCTCATGCTAGAAGTGAGTAATATATGTATATATATATATATATATATATATATATATTAAATCTTAGTACATGGCCTTGATAGTATCATCTTGTTACATTCTAAAATGTTGGAATTGATTTTTGAGCATTGCTATCTTACTTTACTATACTTCCTATGTTCCTTCATAAGTAAGTTTAAAGTATGCCAAATTTTATAAGCAGTTGTGTGGATACTTACTCTATTAAACTCATTTTTGTCAAATGAGAAAATAACACATTCAATGCTTTTGTATTGCCCGCAAAACTAGTTTTTATGTGCCGACCATTGTGCATAATTAGTAGCTGGAGCAGTGTATTCCTTTTGTGTGATATTTCATGTGTTGCATCCATTTGCCTACATGTAAATTCTCATTCTAGCTGAACAATAATAGATTTTATGCCATTTAATTATGGTGGTCATGCAGTAGATTGACCTTCAACAACAACACATGTAGTATTATCAATATTACTTGGATTATCAAATATTTTGCTGTACTTATTTGATGGCACCACTTTAATACCAAATTACAGATACATATTGATCAAGTAATATGAACACTTCTTCTTAACTAATACTTGTAAATGAGAATGGTTGAAGTAAGGGAAATAGATATAAGAATGATTAAACTAAAGATTTTTATACTAGTTCAGACTTCCACCCTTGCTCCAGCCCCAGACTCTTTCTAGAATTAACTAACAAAACACCCTCACATCATCTGGAGGAACAAACATCTGAATATCCAAATAGGATTTTAGTAAACTTGCCCAAACATCTGATTGTGACTTCAATGCCTTTGCTTAAACAATAAAACATGACTTTAAATACAATATTAATAGCAACGACTGACTTCATATGCTATATATAACATAGACGAGTCGTTTTAATACACTCTTCATATAGTCATTATCTGAATGGTATATAGTACATTCATGAAAAATATGGAAGTAATTTAATCATAAGAATACGAGAATTGAATATACATATGATTAATTGAATGCAATTTGAATATATGAATGCACAAGAATACAAAAGCAAGATATAGATATCAAAGTTGTTAAAAATTGTAATAATATTGCCATGTACAATAGTTTCATGATTACAACCTCTAATGAAGAAAATGATGAACGAAAGTAGTGGCACCCACTAATGAGGAGGAGCAATTCTTCGAAAAGAAGGGTGTTAATTGATAAATTTGAAAAATATAGTTGTTATACAATTTTAGTCTTCTAAACATAATAATTTCGTCGATTAAGTTTAAATCAAAATTTTCATTTCAAATTAGGAAGGGAATACTGTTATTCCCCCAGTTCAGTCAACTCAAAAACAAGATTCAAACGACTGAACTTGTTGTTGCTCAACCTATTAAGAACTTTAGTCAACTACTATTGTATATGTTTTCATACACAAATGTGAACATAATCAATTGATTTAGGAGTGCAATTCAGTCGACTGAACCATTTATACTTTCCTTTTGACTTTGAAATCGATTTTTGATCGAACATATGTGTGTATATACAACTAGATGTGTTTTTAACAATTATGTAACTTTAGACTTGAGACTTTATGACAAATATTACATTGGTTATGTCATCTTGGTCTTTAATTTTCCGAGTAATGTTCTTCGAATGATTGATAGCTTTCCTGCACAAGTGGTTAGTGCACATAAATATTCTTGTATTGTTGTTATGATAAAAATATCGAAAATATGAGATTCTAACACCGATATCGAAAACATCCTTAACACGAAATTGGTGGTTGTTAGTTAGTTTGACAAGTTGTTTAGGTTAAATGAGGTTTGGAAGACCCTTTTTTGAAAATAGTCATTATGTTGTTCAGGAAGGATTATGCAAAGTTTGGAATGTACTTCATCAGAATATACGGGTTGGAAAAATTCTTTAGCACCATTTATATGTAGATCAAGGAAGATTCGACATTAGGATATGTGGAGAATTGGAGGTTCGAGTCCTACTTCTCATGTTAAAATGTTAACAAATTTCTATATTAACCTAAATATGCAAGATAATTAAGTTCCGATTAATAAGGCTAAGAATACTTCTGCAGAACATGTTATGCATAGTGTAATATTGTGGACCATAGCCCAATACAATCCTGAATAGTTATTACTATGTTAGCCATGGCAATATAAACAGAGGTTGTATACAATGTTTCATTCATTTCATTTTGTTTCATTTCCAGCTAATGAATAAAATTATATCAGTTCAAAATGTTATTTTGGTATCAGAGCACTTGAAAGCCTAACAACATCATTCTAATCATCTGATCCTATCCTCCACCGCTGCATCAAGTACATCTCCATACAGAGCAGAAGGAGGCATTGCTTTCTCTCCTCAGTTTTCTATTCATCATCGGAGTAGATACCTCTCTCGTGTGTATTTCTCCTCTTTTTGCCCTTCTTATCCCACTATTGCCTCGTCAAGTGGTGGAATCAGATAGATCTCATTAGCTTCCACAAGTGGTTGCAGTTTAGACCCATATGATTATCATGAATCATTGGTTGAGGTTGTGATCTGGCTGCAAAATTGATGTTGCAGCTATTTTACCATCCAAAAATCATGATATTTGTACCTGTGTCGATCAAGAAGAGGTTACTGACTTGGTTACATCTCTCTGCCTCACATCAGAACATCATCCACCATCTTCTTGATTTCCACATTGCATCAGTTAGCTATTCCTTTCCACCATGGATAGGAACAATGTAAGTTTAGGTTCAGCCACATTTAGTAATACCTTTTTAGAGGCTTCTACATCAACCTTCAGTCTTGTCAAACCAAAAATCCAAGTTATCACCATCCATCTTGACGAGGATAACTATATGCTATGGAGATATCAGGTCGAAACAACTTTAAGAGGAGGATTATATTAATGGCACCAAATCCATCCCACCTACAATGGTTCATGATAAAGTTGGAAACCTCATAAGCAATCAAGATTATGTTATGTATCATAAACAAGAAAGCTTGCTATCTTCTTGGTTGATTTAAATTTGGAGTGCAATTGAGCAAATTTTTAATTCGCAATTTGCAGCAAGAATAGTGCACTACATAAGCCAATTACAGAGTTTGAGAAAAGAAAATATTCCAATAAGTGAATATCATACCAAAGTTAAGACCCTTTATGATCGTCTAGCTACCACTGGACAAAAAATATCATAAAGTGGATAGTTTTTATATATTATTGGAGGTCTAGATGATGAGTGTGAATCTATTATCACATTTATTGCCTAGTAGAAGACTATCCCAGATTTATAGTATGTTCGTTCAACCCTACTGGCTCATGAAGATAGGGTTGAACAAAGAAGAATGTCCCAGCCTGAGTTCTTAATCAACTACACTTCCACTTCAAGAAGCAAGCAAAAAAAAATTCAAGTCAATGTGGAAAATAGGAAAACCAACCTCAAAGACATACAATAAACCAAAGAGGAAGAGAAAGAGGTAGTAAATGAAATAATAACAGGGTTAGATGCAAAATTTGTGAAAAAATTGGATATGTTGCAAGTAAATGCTATTTTAGGTCAATACTGAACTCAACATTAGTTAACAAAATCAAAACAATCAGAGAGGTCCTAAGATAAACATGGCTCAAATTAATCAACCAAGAAGCAATGCTGATGGATCAAGAATGCAAGGAATAAATGCTAGTGATAACAGCAAGGTTGATGACACAAATTTGGATGACTGGTATCTAGACAGTGGAGCTACAAATCATGTGACTAACAACCTACAAAATCTCAACCTTGGTAACAAAGGCTACACAGGTACGCATACTATTTTATGGTAAATGGTATGACTATAAGTATATCTCACAATGGCTGTGGATACATCAAAGGTAAGAGTCAACTCCGTCTCAACAACTAAATTAGAGTACCCAATATAAGGAAAATTTTAATTAGTGTATCACAATTTGCTAATGACAACAAAGTATACTTTGAGTTTCAGCCAAATACTGTCTCACCAGAGATATACCGAATAAAGACATTTTATTACAGGGTAAATTGGACAAAGGACTGTACAGGTTTACCAATGTGAAATCAGGATTTGCATATAAAATTGGGAATAGCTGTAATAATATAGAGACCATTCATGTAAATAGAAATGATATGTTTGATTGTTGTCATTGCAGACTGGGACATCCTAGTATAAAAAACTGTAAAATAAGTACTAAGTGAAAATAAAATTGATTCTGGATGCATACCTCATTCATATACCTACACACACTTCCAAATAGGCAAGAGCCATTAACTGCCATTTAGTGATTCTAATACCACATATAATAGTCCTCTTGAATTAGTTGCTACAAATTTGTGGGGTCGAACACCCATGAATTCAGATCAAGGGAATAGGATGTTACCTCTCATTTGTTGATGCCTTTACTTAATATACTTTAATATTCTTCCAGAAGAATAATTCAGAGGCATGCAAGATCACCATACAGTTTGTCATACTCATGGAGAAGCAAACAAACTGTATGGTCAAGATCCTTCAAACTGATGGAGGGTCAGAGTTTAAACTTTTAAAAGGTTACATGGATAGTAAAGGCATATTACATAGAGTGACATGCCCACATACCTCTGAGAAAAATGACATCGTTGAAAGAAAACATAGGCATATTGCAGAGACAGGATTAATATTGATATTGCAAGCATCACAGCATATAAAATTTTGGACAGAGGCTTTTGCAACATTGGTATACCTGATAAACAGGTTACCCACTGTTACTCTAAAAGGAAAATGTCCCTATGAAATGTTGTTTAAAGGTAATCCAAATTACCAAGAGTTAAAAAAAATGGATGCCTATGTTTTCCCTATCTTAGACCTTATAATAAGCATAAGTTAAGTCTAAGATCCACACCATGTACCATTTTAGGCTACGCAAATATCTAAAAAAGATACAAATGTTTAAACGATAGTGGAAGACTTTTCATTTCTGGACACGTGAAATTTAATGAGTCTACATTTCCTTTTGCATAAAGCAATATTAAAACTACCAAAAGGATAGTTGGCTCAGAGAAGTTGATGATGCCACTACCAGAATTAAGTGAATGGATCATAAGAGAGCATGATCAAGAGAACAAGGACAATACAGATGATGACTGCACTGCGCCTAGCACCAGATCTAGTTATAGCCCATCATATTATGTGAACAATATACCTTAAAATGACGATACCGATCAAGGAAACATAGACGATGATGAGAGCAAAAATGATCAAACGGTAAGCAGCATCAGAAAAGTGCAAACAATCCAGAAAATCAAGCGCAGCAGACCAAAAGGAATGACATCAAATGGTGACTAGAGCTAAATGTGGTATATTCAAACCAAAGCTATATGCTAAAAATATCGATGAAAGAGAGCCTATCAACTGCAAGGAAGCTATCAATAGTGCTAAATGGAAAATGCCATTGGATGTAAGTGGACGTAAAAACTAAAAAGAAAGCCTGATGGAAGCATAGACAAATATAAAGCCAGACTTGTCGCAAAGGAATATTCACAAGAATTTGGATTCGATTTTACTAAGACTTCTTCACCAGTAGTGAAACTTAATACCATCAGAATCATGATAACCCTTGCCTTACTTAACCACTGGAGTATAAAGCAACTCAATGTTCACTATGAATTTCTAAATGCAGATCTACATGAAGAGGTTTTTATGCAACAACCTGAAAGTTACAGCATGGAAAATGATGGAAGGTTAGTCTGTAAACTGCATAAAGCCATTTATGGTCTAGTATGATAAGCTTAAAGATACACTTACAAGCTTGGGTTTACTACATCAAAATCTGATAATTCTCTACATATCAGAAGGAAGGGTGACAACATGATATTTATATTAGTGTATGTTGATGATATTCTAATAACTTGAAATAATGATAGTGAAATTAGCAATATAATGAAGCATCTCAATAACACTTTTTCTATAAAAGACTTGGGCAATCTGAATTTCTTACTAGGTATATAAGTCATGTAGAGATCTAAATATGAAGTTATGTTGTCTCAAAAAAATACATATCGGAGATATTAATTCATGATAACATGGACAAGGCTAATCCCCTACCAACACCAATACTACCAATTTAAGATTATCCAAACATAATGGTGAAGCCATAAGCAATGTGAAACTTTATAGAAGTTGTGGACAACAAAAAATGTCGTAAATACCCAAGATTTCAATTACTTAGGAATTATAGTTTTGGTCGTAATAGTAAGTGCGGAAAGCAATAACATAAGATATTTATAGTGGTTCGACCTCGCTAGAGATCAACATCCACTTTGGAAGAGTTATTGGAATGTTAATTACCAAGAGTTACAAGGTTGAGAACATCTCATGACATCTCTTTACATAGATCTCTAAGTTATACGATGCCATAATTATCATATATTAATATTTTGGGAAAAAGAAACTTTTTACCCTTCTTCTTCCTCAAAATGGAGATGCCATTAAAGAGGCTATTTGGAACTCTCTTGAGGTGTCAACTTACCAAATTCCAACCCCTTTTAAAGTGTGAGGTCAAGGGGTAATTATAGTGGAGTGGTTAGGTGGGAGTAGGTAGAAGCAGGGAACCACACCAAGAATTTCGTATCCCTTGTAGCCGGCCACCGAAATCTTGCATCCCATAGCGCTTGTGCTAGAAATTTCATAGCCTCCCTAGGGTACGGATCTCGTACCCTGTTGGGTGCGAATTTCATACCCCTAGAGGTTTGTACCCCAAGGGGTACGAAGGACATAAGAGGACGTGCACGGGGGAGTTGAGGTTGACGCTTGCGGTTTCACAAAGTTCGAGGTCATGGTTTGGCAATATTTAGAGGAGCGATGAGGTTCTCATTGGCGCGATCCCTTCTCGACCCATTTCCTTTGCTCCTTGGCGACACTCTCGGCTTTGGCTTCACGCGATACGTTGAGTCGAGCGTGTCTTGCGTACCTTTGGGAACCAGACCAAAAGGCCGGTTAACGTTTTCCCCCCAAAGTACGTCTTATCTTGACATGATGTGTTTTGTGTTGGTTAAAGTAGTTGTTTAGTTGTCGACTTTTCCTGTATACTTAAGAAAATAGATGTTAGTTGTCAAGATCGTTTTCCGTAGGGCCGAAAATGAGTCATGGTGGGTGCGACGGTATATTTACGCTACCAAGTATTTGTGTTTCCCCACGCTTGCGCGCATGTAACGACTTGTGTCTATGCGAATTAAGTACGAACATGCGTTTATATCTCCATTATTTTTTATCATCATTAATCCTTTTTTTGTGTACCCTTGATTGCCATTGTTTTCAGAGCTCTAAGCTTTGTACTTAGAGAAATTCGAACGTCGAACTTAGGTTGGTTTTAGGGGCCCTTAGCGGCGCGAGCCCAAGAGGAGAGGAGAAGAGGAAGGGGGAGTCGAGGAGATGGGTGGAACTTGTGCCTTTACCAAGAACGAAATTTATGCCTAGAGGGGTACGAATTCGTACCCAGCGGGGTATGAGACTTGAGCCCAACGGTGCATGATATTCGTACCCAGTGGGCACGAGAATCGTATCTCTTGGGGTACGAATTTCGTACCCTTGGAGTACGATTTTTCGTACCTTGAGGGTGTGAATTCCCGTATTCCTTCCGGGGTACGAAGCCTTCATGCCTCTCCGGGAGCTGCGACCTTTATTGTCGTGTAGTGTGTTTTCTCTAGAACCCTTAATTTTTTACTCTCCTCCTTTGGGTGCACATCTTTTTTGTGTCACTTGGGAGATTGCACTAACACATATGCAAATGATCACATGGCCAATGACTTGAGTTTTCACATAGGATAGCGCATAAACTTGGACTGTGACCGAACTGTTTGACTGTTTGAACTTCTTTTGCATATCTTTATTTTGCATAACACTGCACACACATGTTAGTTTACACCAACACGAGGGGTACATATTATGCAACTGTGATGTCTAACGCTAGTGTGTTAAAGTATAGTTTGCGATGCATACAAGATCAATGACTGGAAAGACTTCGGAAGCCAATGCTCCCTTCCCATCATCGCATACATCCAACTCTACTAGCAATGCTAGCTTGACGGGCAGCGAGCTTGAGACTACTTAAAGGTCCATCCCTTCTCAAACGACGAGTTTACCCGAAGCGTCGGAGTATGGAGAACAGACCGAAAGACAACACCCTCCGGTTGTATATGAAGAGGCATAACATGTGGATATTGTCGAGGGGGATGCACTAGCGGCTCCGGTGGCCCCGGATATGTTGCCTGACGCAGTGATTCTTGAAAATCTGGTAGATTCGGTGCCATCGCACATGGATGCCATGACAGTTAGGAAAATGGCTCTGCGATTCAATATTCCTGTGGATCATGTCCATGCGCCAGGAGAGGGAGGTAGGGCTCATGCACCGCCCGAGGGTCTTATTGCTTGGAATAGACATGCTTGTGTATCTGGGTGCGTTCCACAAACTAATGACTTCATTCGAGACATGTTGTTCTACTTCTGTATTGCGTCGTCGCACCTGCACCCAAATGCATGTGCTTCGCTCCTGGGCACATACGTTCTCTATCGAGAGTATTTGCATTTGGAACCTACTAGAGAGGACATTTGATAACTTTTTCAGGTAAAGAGAAGGGCCGATATATCGCCTTCCCAGTGGAAACTGGAAGCATCGCCAGCCACTAAGTTCTTTGTCGGGACATGGCCCAAGCCGTCAGCGTTCAAGAATGAATGGTTCTTCGTGCATTGTCCTCCTGGGTTTGCGAGGAGATGGTTGGAAGGAAGTAAGCTTTCTTAAACTCCTCCTTTTACCGTAAAGTTTGCGGATTTGATGTTTATATTTGATTTTGTGTTAATCATGACAGGGAATCCTGAGGCGCCCACCAGCACTGAGTATCAATAATGCCTCGAGACTTAAGAAAAAGTTGAACTTTGGGCCTGGATCGTCCACAGAACCGAGAACATATGGAATTGACCATGGGAGGATGTGGCTCAGGTTGTTAAGGAGCCCAACGAGCAATTCTATCTGAGGCGCGTTCCATTGATACAGTCATAAGTCAGGATCGCCTTTGCTGTGCGGAGCCGCTCCCCAACAATCGAGCTATAATCAGGCCGGCGGTCACAGGTAGCGGGTTGAAAGAGAAAGTGGCAAAGGATAAAGTGGCTCCTAGTTGGAAGAGAAAGATGCCTCCTATTGGGCCCAAACCACAAAAGGCTTCCAAGTCCCAAGGAGATATCGGTGGAGAGGAGGCTGGCGGTGCGGGGGCAGTTGCTCGAGGCGAGGGTCTGTTGGATGCTCCTGTCCCACCTCCGACAGGGGAGGCGGGGGAGAAGCGTCGACCAGGCCACAGTCCCCTGCGATTCCTTTAGAGACCGTCGTTTCTCTCGAGGCGGCTGGTCAATTTGACGATCTTAATAAACTCCCCCTAGACTTGTCTCCTTGGCTTGGTACGACAAGTATGAAGGAGCTAGATTTAGTTGCGAGGGGTTGACTCCTTCGAGCGGACCACAATGTGGTCAGTTGAGAGAACACTTAGGGCATCCACTCATAAACACTGCATAACATAGAGATTGTTTACGTGCCAAGTGTCTGATTTTGTGCTTGCTTCTTTGGCGGGTGATGTAGCATGAGGATGTGGAGGACTAGGCCATAGGCATGGAAGTCGTGGATATCCCAGAAATCCCTTTTTCGATTAGGAGAGGGAATAGCTTATATGGTGACTATCCACCTCCACAAGATAGCCAGTAGTGAGAGCCGTCATCGAGATAAGCTTCGATAATCTTCGAGTCCCCCTCCTCCTCCTCCAGTTCGAGCATCTGTAGGAGATTACCGAATTGAGTTAGGGGGCTCAAGGCGCTTGTCATCGACCTCCTCTTCACACACGGCGCCTTTGGCCCCCGTCCAAACCACTATGGGGAAAGAGTCATCGCTTAGCCATTCGAGGCCGACGGAGATGACTTCGATGAGGAGGCAAGATATAGCAGAGTCGAGAGGTGAGTGATTTAGTGGATGAACAAAAAATGTTATTTAAGAAGTACTTCCCTCAACATTACTTCGATGAGCTGATATTCCTACCTAATCTCAATCCGCCCCTCCCGGGGAGTCAGAAGAGGTTTAGATGCATGTGAGGGTCGCGTACCATCAGGCTGACCAGCTCACTAAATATTTTTTCCATCTTTCGGAACTGATTAGGAGGAAAAACATGGATCTCATCAATCAGAGGCTGACTATTGATGGCAAGCGGACCACTATTAGTAATCTACAGAAAAAGAAAGGTCTTACGTCGTAAACACTTCCTCATTCTCTTTTGTACTTTAGAATGTTAATCTCTTATCATCGCCGCTGCAGAGGGGATGAAGCATGCTTATAAGATTCTGAAGGAGGTGGAGCACGCGAGCTCCAATTTTACGGATACTGCGGCCTCTCTAACTACTGAGAAAACGGCCTTAAAAAGAGACAAGGCCAAGTTGGAGAAAACTTGTGCCGACCTGGAAAGGGATAATGCGAGAGTAACCCAGCTCCATAATGATAATGACACTTTAAGAGCAGAGAATGAGAGGCCGCAGGCAGAGAATCTAGTAATTTTTTAGCTAATCAGGCAACTTGAGGCAATGAGGAAGGCGAAGGTGGATGTCGAGGCCAGTAACAGGGATGTGTTGAGCTTGGCCGACGGATTAAAGGCCGAGCATCTGAGAGAGGTGGAGCAATTGAGAGAGGATCTGGAGGATACCGAATTCCGAGTGGAATCATCCTTGGTGGAACACATCCAAAATATATATATGTACGTTAAAGTTCTGAAACGACCTGAACTCCCCCGGTCTCCGAAGAGAAGGGAAAGAGCGAATTGTTTTGAGAACACGACAAAATAGAACACAGACGGAAGAACATTTCATTGTACATTACAACAATTCCATCAAAATACAAGAATATACAGAGTATAAATGAATATTACACAGAAATATCAGAGATTTAAATTACATTTAAATACATAGCAGCGGAAAATAATACAATACACAACTAGAAGAGATATACGGATACAAAGCTTTCCGGGTATCGTTCCAGCTGTAAATCAGGATCCTGTGAATATAAATCTGCAAAACCAAAACTACTAGCTGCCCGTGTCAAAATAAGGGCACCCAGAGTTTAGGTTAAAACAATAAACTCCAGGTCAATCATGGGACTGGTGTGAGAACTAAAACGGTTATTAATCTTTATTTAAAGTTAGGTAAATCAAGGGACCACGTCGTCTAACACGGAACGGGTTTCCTCCCAAGAACACCTGTGCATAAAACAATAGCGCAATGCTAAATAAAGAAAAATGAAGCTATTATAAGACCCAGGTCCCATCACACAATGCAACGCAAGCCGGAGGATAGGGTTTTTACCTTATAATAGCCAAGAATGCTTGATACGTTTAAAACAAATCATTTGATACTATCATAAGTGCATAGTGTATAAAACAACTTCAAATCATAAGTATCAATCATAGACGGCATAAGCGCCCCATCCCACTATGTCGTCATACTAGGCTCTACAAATAAAACCGCAAATGTCACGTATTTGGAAGTTGGATTTCCATCTATGAACCGAGGCAAAAGATAGTCCTCAACCGATTCAAGACTGTCTAGCCCGAGCCTCAGGAACAGCCGCAACTGCCCCTTGGATCGTCAGGGCCGGTCCACCGATGTGGATTATAATGCCTGAACACTACGTTTCTCCTCCCTTTGGGGCGTAAGTGAGCCAACGAATGACTCCATCGGAACCGGATCGTCCGATCAAAGCGAGGCGCCTCGCAACAGCAACAACCACACAGGTGAAAATAATATAAATGTCAGGGCTGGTAGGTCACTGACACCACCCTAGCTAGAAAGAAAACGCATGTCCCCCCGAGGTCCGTCTCTCGTTTTTGGTTCACCACCGGGGTGTGAGGCTCGCGAATTCACGTTACACAAAGCTATGTCACATAGGCGGTGCTTTGATCATCAACCACAAGATTTTGCTTTTCAACAGAAGCCTTGATCAATTGCATCTTAGCATGCCACACAAGCAAACCACTCTATGCAACCGATACCAGTCACACAGAATGAAATCCAATGTCAGACACACAGTCCATTTACAAGTCCGTTCTGGGTCTGAACGAAACCGGAGGCACCTAGTACCCCGCATATCCATCGATCTCCAAGTACGTCTGGACGATCACCAACTGTTTCCATCTTCTTGGGTGTACAGCCCAATCAAGGTCATCCGTAATCACCCAAACGACGTGAAGAACTCCGGTCTTCAACCACCGTCTTCATCTTCGATACCACGTCGAATTAGTTATTCAGAATGGGATAAACCCGGTCTTTCTGAATAACTCACGTATATAATATAAAAGTGTTACACAAACACAACATACGCCTCATTCCACTTCAGAATATTCTTTGGGAAAGGTTCTCATAAATTTTATCAAAGATAAATTCTTTAAATTTATTCTTTAATCTCCTTTGAATATCAATTCAAACTAGTCGGGATTAGTGAACCACACCGAAGTAATCATTTATTTTATTTCCCAATCCCAACCTATTCATCCCATGAAGTAAAACTGGTAATACTTCATATCTAACACCACGGTGTTATCGGTAAATTCAATTACCATCTCCCGTTCAAATCTAATTAAAGATTTAACTATCGCCTGGAGCAAAACTGGTGATACTCCATTCTCGATCATTTCAATCTAATTAAAGATTCATTAAAACTCCACTTAGCTTTAATCTTCCCAGAAATCAATATCTTGTCTTTAACTGGGTTAAAGAACCAATGTCATTTAAAATACGGCCCACAATAAACCCAAAATCACATTCATTAATTATCGGGTTAAAGAACAAGTGTTATTTAAAACACTGTTCACGATAAACCCAAAAATCAATACCAATTCGATTCCAATTAAATATCATTTAATTAGTACACTTCATTAAATCTAAATAAAAAGATTTAATCTTTTCTCAACTGGGCTTAAGAACAGTGTTAGTCAAGACACAATTCACGATAAACCCAAATCACATTTGATATTAAATACGAGGCTCTGAATAGAAAATATATCGGCTTATATTCAATATCAAATTCTACGACTAACAGATATCGTATTGGAGATAACGATATATATATATATATATTTCAAATTCCCATAACAATATCTGTATCATCACGAAATCCAACATCGAAATAATCCAAAGACAATTTCGGTTCAAATCCATTCCAATATAATTATTGGAAATTCTGGTTATTTTCAAAACCATTTCTAATCCAGTTTATTTATTTAAAAATAAATAGAATTATAATTCTAGTTCAAAACTAGTTCATTTCGATAAAAATCTATTTTTACCTTTTCAAATATGGAGTTTTTCATCCCAAATCTTCACAAATCATTTCTTATGATTTTACACAAATTATTACTATTTTTAATAATTTTATCAAGGCCCGTACAGTCGATTTCCATCAACGGCCATCGAACTGCACTTACAGCGACCTTTTCCAAATTTGATTTGGACATAATTCCAAATCCAACCGTTAGATTTCAAATTTCTAATATCCGTTAGAAAGCTCTTTTCGATACGAACCCAACGGTTCTGGTTTCAGGAGAATCCGATGGTCGGATCTCCCGTAATATCCGTTCGAAGTCAATGGACGAAATTCGCGAACTGCCGCGGCGCAGCGCGTTCTATTCAGGCCATTATATTATATATATAATATATACATCGTCGATTTCCTTTTAAAACGTGCTTTATAAATCGTTTTAAATTCATTTTCAAAACGATTTCAACTTCTATTTCAAATTCGAATCAAAATTGAATCTTCTCCTTATAAATTCGTTTTAAATTCGTTTTCAAAACGATTTCAATTCAAATTGATTTTCAGTTCAATTTCAATACGTTTTAAACTCAATTCAAAACGATTTCAATTTTTTTTCAATCTAATTTGAATTTCAATTCTATTCAGTTTAATTCGAATTTCGATTCTTTACAATTTAATTCGAATTTCATTTCAAAATATTCGATTTTGAAATCACTTTTCAATATTCATTATAAAAACGAATATAATCGATATAAATATCGTTCGTGTCAAAATGACGTCAATCTAATCAACACGGCTTCATATATTCTATTTTCAAATATTCTATTTCAAACATTTCTTTTTCAAATATTTCTATTCAAATATTTCTTTTTCAAAACTGGAATGAGGCCCAATAAATTACCATATAATGTTAATTATATGGATTTTCTACAACACATGTATACAATAACAACGATGAATAATCAACCATCATCCAAAGTGTATTCTACACTGTATAAGCATCAAATATAAATATTTAACGCTTATGACAGTCTGTCAATCAATCGATCGACATACAACTAAACAATCAGGATTAGTGTATGTCAAATATCATCCCAATACCCGTGTGGGGTTTCAAACAATCAAACACCGATTTTATTTGTGCAGTTGGGCGATGTGTAAAATTTATCGTCCCAATCAATATCAGTCAAATGTGTGTATATAAACAAATCGCCCGATTTGTTTATTTTTATTTCATTTCATATACACATTAAAAATTCTATTTTTAACTATAAAATATTTTCCATTATAAAATATTTTATTTCATTTCTCATCACATCACACAATCAACTACACATCAAAATTAAACAACCAAGCATACAAGCCGCCCATGGTCTGTGGACGACGGTGTCGGGTGCTACTAAACACCGTCTGCATCCTAGTATATATTTATAACTAGAAAAATAAAATTAAAGGTGAGAAGTTCTCACTGAATTGCTAATCCAATGCCTCGACTCTTCTTATGTAGAAATCTTCGTCGTTCTTGCCTATTGTCACTTTCTTTGCCCGTATTCTCTACATATGTAAAAATCACATTTTTACTTCGCTATTCAATATATAAAAATCGAATTTTTTACTTCGCTATTCAATATATAAAAATCGAATTTTTTACTTTGCTATTCAATATATAAAAATCGAATTTTTACTTCGCTATTCAATATATAAAAATCGAACTTTTACTTCGCTATTCAATATATAAAAATTGAATTTTTACTTCGCTATTCAATATATAAAAATCGAATTTTTTACTTCGCTATTCAATATATAAAAATCGAATTTTTACTATGCTATTCAATATATAAAAATCGAATTTTTACTTTGTTATTCAATATATAAAAATCGAATTTTTACTTCGCTATTCAATATATAAAAATCGAATTTTTATTTGTTAAAAATTGTATCTTTTATATGTTAAAAATATCGCCTTTTATACTTTAAACATCTGAACTTTCTATATAATAAAAATCCGACCATCTCTCGTTGTAAAAATCCTAACTTCTCTAGTTATAAATTTTTTAACTTCATCATAAAAATAAAAATCAGAAAAATAAAATAAAATAAAATGAAATTAAAATGAATATAACTTACAATGTTCAGATCGGAGAGGGGGGTGCGCTGCGTTCTCGGTGGTGGGAGGAGATGCTGCGGCCTTCTGGAGTGGCGGCGCCAGGTCTTCAGGGTGGCGGGTCGCGTCGTTCGAGCGTGGCGGTCAGGGATTCGTGGAAGGGGAAGAGGGGTCGAGGGGGTGGACTGCTGCGCGGTGCGAGGAGGAGGAAGAAGATGAAGGAGCGGCGACGACAGGCGTTGGGGGGGTCGCGTCGTTCGAATTAGGTTTTTTTTTCTTTCCTTTTTCTGTTTTGATTTTTATTTTTTAATTATTTAATTTCAAAAAGTTGACTTTTTCATTTGACCTCTAAACGAGGCCCACCGCCTGTCGTCCATAGCGTTTTACCCCCATTCCGAACACAATGGGATATGTGTCGTAAGCTGATTCGATCGTTCCGATCTGTTTCCGTCGAAATCAACATATAACTCTATATATTAAATTTAGACGCGCATTTCAATTTACCGGGCCCACATACGATCTCTAAAAATTCTCAAAAAATTATTTCTAGCTTCGTATTGACGATACGGTCCTAACAAAACTAGTTTCATCGAATTCTGAGACCGTTTGAAAAATGGCCAATTTCCAGTCGATTAAAATCAACTGAAACTGGTCAAACGCGTTTTCCTTTGCCACGCTCACATATTGAGTCGAAAAATTACAAAATTTGAAACCTAACAATAACTTGACAACACGGACCCAACAAAAGTGGTTTCGTCGAAATCCGAGGTCGTTTGCAAAATTTCCATTTTTAAGGGCCTGAATTCCATAGCGACTATTCAGAATTTTCAATGGGACATATCTTTTGATTACCGCTATGAAATTTCGATTTTTCGGATTCGTTGGAAAGATATTCTCTATTAGATTCCATTATTTTTGGTTTCACTAAAATCCGGTTTATTTTGCACCTGGTACCTTCAATTGAAGTTTGAAATCGAATTATCGAACTACCGCGCCATTTTCAATTTTATTTATAATTATATATAATTATTTATATTCTAACGACGACGTATATAATATATACGTCGAATTCTATTCAAAATAAATTTCTCGTTGATATAATTTAAAATAATTCATTTTAAATGTTCAAAATTCGCTAAAATTGCCAAAATAAAAATTTTAAACTGGCCCAGATTTTCGGGTTGTTACAATCTCCCCTACTTAAAACTTTTCGTCCCCGAAAAGGAACGAAGCCGAAAGTTGTTTCACAAATCAACTCAACTTCCATTATTTTCGTTACGGCTTAAGTTCTTCAACTTTTCAGTTTTAAGAACTTTTCAAAAATTTCAAAAATTTGGCTAACACCCTAAATTTTCGAAAAATTTCACCATAACCTCCCCTGCACCGGGAGCCACGGGAAAATCCCGAAATTGCCATACAGGCCTTCTGATCTCAAAAAGAAAAAGAAAAAGCAAAGCGGCTAGCCAATCGGCTCATAAAATCATCATCACCCAAACAAAACAATAAATTATAGTAAACATGTACCTATTTGTCGGGCAAACAAACTTTATTCTCTGCTCTAGCCTCCTTGCTATGACCTGTTCAATGTAAGTACAAGTATATGCAAGCAAATGTGACCAATTTCCAATATAATCCACTATTTGGCTCAATTAGGCGATATGGTGCAAATTTATCAAACAGATAAACAAACAACACAAACATCAATCAATTAGTTGATTAGTTTTTGAAATTCATAACTTTGATATATAGTCAAAAATCAGATTTTTGACGCCAAATCACAACAATAAGCCCTATCGAATTTCGGTTCTCACACCAGTCAATTTGGAAATTTATAGAAATCTCACTTTCGAAACTCGAAAATAAATACTGGCGACGGTGCCCCATCACCAGAATTATCCCCGGGCAACTAGAGTATGATTCTATAACTATCCAGTATATTAAAACTTCGAATACACGTTTGCAAGACATATATGCAAAATCTTTATATATCGGATTGTCCAAATTCATATAAATAAATAATCAAATACGAGTAATTGATTTAAATTACAAAACAAAGTTTGTTTTCATTTTAAAAATATACCATTCACACTCGTTCTAGGATACTACTGATCCCATCTCTAACGAGTCATTCTAATTGGATATTACTAACCCAATATCTGATGAATTCTTTCGTATGGTTCTAATGTGCCTTGTTCTCTCAGCTTTGTAAACCAAAGCTCTGATACCACGCTGAAACGACCCGAACTCCCCCGGTCTCCGAAGAGAAGGGAAAGAGCGAATTGTTTTGAGAACACGACAAAATAGAACGTAGACGGAAGAACATTTCATTGTACATTACAACAATTCCATCAGAATACAAGAATATACAGAGTATAAATGAATATTACACAGAAATATCAGAGATTTAAATTACATTTAAATACATAGCAGCGGAAAATAATACAATACACAACTAGAAGAGATATACGGATACAAAGCTTTCCGGGTATCGTTCCAGCTGTAAACCAGGATCTTGTGAATATAAATCTGCAAAACCAAAACTACTAGCTGCCCGTGTCAAAATAAGGGCACCCAGAGTTCAGGTTAAAACAATAAACTCCAGGTCAATCATGGGACTGGTGTGAGAACTAAAACAGTTATTAATCTTTATTTAAAGTTAGGTAAATCAAGGGACCGCGCCGTCTAACATGGAACGGGTTTCCTCCCAAGAACACCAGTGCATAAAACAACAGCGCAATGCTAAATAAAGAAAAATGAAGCTATTATAAGACCCAGGTCCCATCACACAATGCAACGCAAGCCGGAGGATAGGGTTTTTACCTTATAATTGCCAAGAATGCTTGATACGTTTAAAACAAATCATTTGATACTATCATAAGTGCATAGTGTATAAAACAACTTCAAATCATAAGTATCAATCATAGACGGCATAAGCGCCCCATCCCACTATGTCGCCATACTAGGCTCTACAAATAAAACCGCAAATGTCACGTATTTGGAAGTTGGATTTCCATCTATGAACCGAGGCAAAAGATAGTCCTCAACCGATTCGAGACTGTCTAGCCCGAGCCTCAGGAACAGCCGCGACTGCCCCTTGGATCGTCAGGGCCGGTCCACCGATGTGGATTATAATGCCTGAACACTACGTTTCTCCGCCCTTTGGGGCGTAAGTGAGCCAACGGATGACTCCATCGGACCCGGATCGTCCGATCAAACCGAGGCGCCTCGCAACAGCAACAACCACACAGGTGAAAATAATATAAATGTCAGGGCTGGTAGGTCACTGACACCACCCTAGCTAGAAAGAAAACGCATGTCCCCCCTGAGGTCTGTCTCCCGTTTTAGGTTCACCGCCGGGGTGTGAGGCTCGCGAATTCACGTTACACAAAGCTATGCCACATAGGCGGTGCTTTGATCATCAACCACAAGACTTTGCTTTTCAACAGAAGCCTTGATCATTTGCATCTTAGCATGCCACACAAGCAAACCACTCTATGCAACTGATACCAGTCACACAGAATGAAATCCAATGTCAGACACACAGTCCATTTACAAGTCCGTTCTGGGTCTGAACGAAACCGGAGGCACCTAGCAACCCGCATATCCATCGATCTCCAAGTACGTCTGGACGATCACCAACTGT
The DNA here is from genome assembly GCA_030737875.1 of Allium sativum. Lineage (NCBI taxonomy): Eukaryota > Viridiplantae > Streptophyta > Magnoliopsida > Asparagales > Amaryllidaceae > Allium > Allium sativum. Next base: position 483,740,709 of record CM060913.1, on the reverse strand, counting down.
TTCCATCTTCTTGGGTGTACAGCCCAATCAAGATCATCCGTAATCACCCAAACGACGTGAAGACCTCCGGTCTTCAACCACCGTCTTCATCTTCGACACCACGTCGAATTAGTTATTCAGAATGGGATAAATCCGGTCTTTCTGAATAACTCGCGTATATAATATAAAAGTGTTACACAAACACAACATACGCCTCATTCCACTTCAGAATATTCTTTGGGAAAGGTTCTCATAAATTTTATCAAAGATAAATTCTTTAAATTTATTCTTTAATCTCCTTTGAAACACTGTTCACGATAAACCCAAAAATCAATACCAATTCGATTCCAATTAAATATCATTTAATTGGTACACTTCATTAAATCTAAATAAAAAGATTTAATCTTTTCTCAACTGGGCTTAAGAACAGTGTTAGTCAGGACACAATTCACGACAAACCCAAATCACATTTGATATTAAATACGAGGCTCTGAATAGAAAATATATCGACTTATATTCAATATCAAATTCTACGACTAACAGATATCGTATCGGAAATAACGATATATATATATATATATATATATATATATATATATATATATATATATATATATCTTTCAAATTCCCATAACAATATCTGTATCATCACGAAATCCAACATCGAAATAATCCAAAGACAATTTCGGTTCAAATCCATTCCAATATAATTATTGGAAATTCTGGTTATTTTCAAAACCATTTCTAATCCAGTTTATTTATTAAAAAACAAATAGAATTATAATTCTAGTTCAAAACTAGTTCATTTCGATAAAAATCTATTTTAACCTTTTCAAATATGGAGTTTTTCATCCCAAATCTTCACAAATCATTTCTTATGATTTTACACAAATTATTACTATTTTTAATAAATTTATCAAGGCCCGTACAATCGATTTCCATCAACGGCCATCGAACTGCACTTACAGCGACCTTTTCCAAATTTGATTTGGACATAATTCCAAATCCAACCGTTAGATTTCAAATTTCTAATATCCGTTAGAAAGCTCTTTTCGATACGAACCCAACGATTCTGGTTTCAGGAGAATCCGACGGTTGGATCTCCCGTAATATCCGTTCGAAGTCAATGGTCGAAATTCGCGAACTGCCGCGGCGCAGCGCGTTCTATTCAGGCCATTATATTATATATATAATATATACTTCATCGATTTCCTTTTAAAACGTGCTTTATAAATCGTTTTAAATTCATTTTCAAAACGATTTCAACTTCTATTTCAAATTCGAATCAAAATTGAATCTTCTCCTTATAAATTCGTTCAAAATGATTTCAATTCAAATTGATTTTCAGTTCAATTTCAATACGTTTTAAACTCAATTCAAAACGATTTCAATTTTTTTCCAATCTAATTCGAATTTCAATTCTATTCAGTTTAATTCGAATTTCGATTCTTTTCAATTTAATTCGAATTTCATTTCAAAATATTCGATTTTGAAATCACTTTTCAATATTCATTATAAAAACGAATATAATCGATATAAATATCGTTCGTGTCAAAATGGCGTCAATCTAATCAACACGGCTTCATATATTCTATTTTCAAATATTCTATTTCAAACATTTCTTTTTCAAATATTTCTATTCAAATATTTCTTTTTCAAAACTGGAATGAGGCCCAATCAATTACCATATAATGTTAATTATATGGATTTTCTACAACACATGTATACAATAACAACGATGAATAATCAACCATCATCCAAAGTGTATTCTACACTGTATAAGCATCAAATATAAATATTTAACGCTTATGACAGTCTGTCAATCAATCGATCGACATACAACTAAACAATCGGGATTAGTGTATGTCAAATATCATCCCAATTCCCGTGTGGGGTTTCAAACAATCAAACACCGATTTTATTTGTGCAGTTGGGTGATGTGTAAAATTTATCGTCCCAATCAATATCAGTCAAATGTGTGTATATAAACAAATCGCCCAATTTGTTTATTTTTATTTCATTTCATATACACATTAAAAATTCTATTTTTAACTATAAAATATTTTCCATTATAAAATATTTTATTTCATTTCTCATCACATCACACAATCAACTACACATCAAAATTAAACAACCAAGCATACAAGCCGCCCATGGTCTGTGGACGACGGATGTCGGGTGCTACTAAACACCGTCTGCATCCTATTATATATTTATAACTAGAAAAATAAAATTAAAAGTGAGAAGTTCTCACTGAATTGCTAATCCAATGCCTCTACTCTTCTTATGTAGAAATCTTCGTCGTTCTTGCCTCTAGTCACTTTCTTTGCCCGTATTCTCTACATATGTAAAAATCACATTTTTACTTCGCTATTCAAAATATAAAAATCGAATTTTTTACTTCGCTATTCAATATATAAAAATCGAATTTTTTACTTTGCTATTCAATATATAAAAATCGAATTTTTACTTCGCTATTCAATATATAAAAATCGAATTTTTACTTCGCTATTCAATATATAAAAATCGAATTTTTACTTCGCTATTCAATATATAAAAATCGAATTTTTTACTTCGCTATTCAATATATAAAAATCGAATTTTTACTATGCTATTCAATATATAAAAATCGAATTTTTACTTTGCTATTCAATATATAAAAATCGAATTTTTACTTCGCTATTCAATATATAAAAATTTAATTTTTATTTGTTAAAAATCGTATCTTTTATATGTTAAAAATATCGCCTTTCATACTTTAAACATCCGAACTTTCTATATAATAAAAATCCGACCTTCTCTAGTTATAAAAATCCTAACTTCTCTAGTTATAAAATTTTTAACTTCATCATAAAAATAAAAATCAGAAAAATAAAATAAAATGAAATTAAAATGAATATAACTTACAATGTTCAGATCGGAGAGAGGCGGGGTGCGCTGCGTTCTCGGTGGTGGGAGGAGGTGCTGCGGCCTTCTGGAGTGGCGGCGCCAGGTCTTCAGGGTGGCGGGTCGCGTCGTTCGAGCGTGGCGGTCAGGGATTCGTGGAAGGGGAAGAGGGGTCGGGGAGTGGACTGCTGCGCGGTGCGAGGAGGAGGAAGAAGATGAAGGAGCGGCGGCGGCAGGCGTTGGGGGGGATCGCATCGTTCGAATTAGGTTTTTTTTTCTTTTTCTGTTTTGGTTTTTAATCGGGGGGGGGGGGGGTGCTGAGTGATGTAAGGAGAGGTTTTTTTTAATTATTTAATTTCAAAAAGTTGACTTTTTCATTTGACCTCTAAACGAGGTCCACCGCCTGTCGTCCATAGCGTTTTACCCCCATTCCGAACACAATGGGATATGTGTCGTAAGATGATTCGACCGTTTCGATCTATTTCCGTCGAAATCAACATATAACTATATATATTGAATTTAGACGCGCATTTCAATTTACCGGGCAGACAGACTCTAAAAATTCTCGAAAAATTATTTCTAGCTTCGTATTGACGATACGGTCCTTACAAAACTAGTTTCGTCGAATTCTGAGACCGTTTGAAAAATGGCCAATTTCCAGTCGATTAAAATCAACTGAAACTGGTCAAATGCGTTTTCCTTTGCCACGCTCACATATCGAGTCGAAAAATTACGAAATTTGAAACCTAGCAATAACTTGACATCACGGACCTAACAAGAGTGGTTTCGTCGAAATCCGAGGTCGTTTGCAAAATTTCCATTTTTAAGGGCCTGAATTCCATAGCGACTATTCAGAATTTTCAACGGGACATATCTTTTGATTCCCGCTATGAAATTTCGATTTTTCGGATTCGTTGGAAAGATATTCTCTATTAGATTCCATTATTTTTGGTTTCACTAAAATCCGGTTTATTTTGCACCCGGTACCTTCAATTGAAGTTTGAAATCGAATTATCGAACTACCGCGCCATTTACAATTCTATTTATAATAATTTATATTCTAACGACGACGTATATAATATATACGTCGAATTCTATTCAAAATAAATTTCTCGTTGATATAATTTAAAATAATTCATTTTAAATGTTCAAAATTCGCTAAAATTGCCAAAATAAAAATTTTAAACTGGCCCAGATTTTCGGGTTGTTACAAGTTCTGAGGTTCCATGGCCTTTCATCGGTCAAGGATTATTCTCGAGAACTGGCTCGAACATAGGAGAGATTGGTTCCATATGAAGCTTATTTACACCAAGTGGATATGGGAACTTTAGATGAGGGCCAACTGATGATTGACCTTTTGAATGAAGAAGAGCGTGAGAAGCTAAAAGAGGGGAAGAGATTGCTACAGGAAGATGCTGAAAGCGAGAGACTGGCAAGACTTATCGCGGAGAAGGGGAAGTATATTATTATTGAGAGTGTGGTTGTCGTAGAATCATTTGCGGGAGGAAGCTCTTATCAGCCATTAGCCCCCGAAACTGGCGCAACAAGCGATCCCACGGCTTTGGCTCGGGCGTCAACTGAGTATAATCCTGAATATCCAGGACTGGGAGAAACCGGATTCACTTTATCAACAACGACGAGCACACATCCCATCATTCCTACACTATCCCTGACTGGAGGAAATTCCTATTAACGTGTATTCTATAGGATGATGTGATTACCGAATTTGCAGACGAAAAGGTTGTGTTTTTACTGTGTAGCTCTTCTTGGATCTACCATGGCACCAGGATTGCCCCCGTGATTCCACAGACAACGAAATCTGGACCAAGACCACAAAGAATGTAGTTTGGAGAAGGCGGCGGTCAACTGGACACTTTTTCCGATATCAGGCTGGGGTCAAGCATTCATGATTGCTTCATAGAGGAAGGAGAGATAGTAGATGGCCAAAGTGCTCATGTGATGGGCCCAGTGGATGCTGACGTACCTTTAATACAAGCCATGGTGGATTCCGTAATGGTGCAGATGATGGCTAAGTGCGAGGAGGTAGAGAAGAAAGGTAGACATGACGAGGCTGCTAGGTAAGAGGCCCTAATGCAGGCTAAGCAGGAGGCTGAGGAGAGGGCTACTACCATAGTTGAGAAGAGGAAAGCCGATGATGAGGCGAAGAAGAAGAAGAGAGTTGTTGACGAGGCCCAGAAGAAGAAGGATGATGACGAAGTCCAGCAGAGGGACAACGAATCCCTCAAGAAGCTCAAAGATGATGATGCCTCAAAGCTTAAGTCCTAGAGATCAGCTGAGAGAAAGGCGGTCAGGGAGGCCAAGAAGAAATCTGAATAGGAAACCACATAACTCCCTGGGCAGGGTGATGTTGTAATAGCCCTAGCCGCTGGTGCTGGCCCCAAGCCGCTGCATTTCACTATTCCCACCGAGATCACAGAAATTTCAAGCGGTGATGGGGAAGGCGGAAGGCATCTCTCGAATTCTTATGAGTCGACGACCCCTCCAAAAGGCAGAGAAGGAAAGAGTGGATCATGAAAGAAGAGACCTGGCATGGGTGGAGAGCCATCTGGTGTGGAATCTGTAAAAAAGATGAAGCACAAGAAGAAAAGTCACGATTATCTTTAGGAATCGTAGTAAATGTGACCGCCATTTTTCTTAGGTAAGCTGGTAGTATAAGCGAGTACGACCCTTGCTTTTGGTCCTTAAAGATACGGTGTGGTTTTAATGTACACCCTGTCATTAGCAAAGAAAGATGTTAAACACTAGTTCGTTTAGTGTGTGTGTCGGAAATGAAATATGAATTAGTAAAAATCGCATTTCATGCTAAGTTTTCGAATGTTCTTCTCATGTTTTCCAGCATCCGGTACTTGCACAAGTGTACTTATTGTTACATTAACAGAAATGCAATCAGAGATCACACTCTGGGTCATTTCTAAATGTGTGAGATTGAGTGTCGGTTTCAGTAATTTTCCCTCAGCTCAGGAAACCCTTAGTTGCGATACCAGGCCAGTCGCCTTCTGTCTTGGGCTGCCCGGAGTTAGTCCCAAGTAGAACGAACGCGTAGGATTCATCCGGTGGGGGGCTTTCCCGTCGTTTATTTGGGTTATAAGTGCAGGAGTCGTTCATTCATTGGAGTAAGCCCGAATCATCAGCCCGTAGGGTCCGATTCTGGCCACGGGTTGCACCTAAGCCTTGAGAGCTTTGAGGAGAAAACGATTTAAGGTCGGTCTCGGTGTTCGCCGAGATTCGACCGGCGCCCGTAGCTAGCTGAGAAGTTTGCATTACACTAGGTCACTGTTTCAAATCTCGCAAATATCGCCCGAGATCTCCTTTAAGATCTCGTTTTGGGCTCCTTCCGAAACGAAACAGCAAATATCACTCCAAATCTCCTTTCATATATATCGTCCGAGATATTGCAATATCGTTATATCTACCGAGATGAAATACTGGAATATCATCCGAGATCTTAGTTTTTTTGTTAAAATTTAAATTTGTGCCTGAACTAGAACTATAATTAAAAAATCTAACAATATCAATCTTTTGTTATTTTACATTTTGCATGTTAAATGACTAAATTGTATGTTCGTATGTGTTTTACAATGCTTACGATTTTCATATTCGTCTTTTTACATACATGTTACTTATGGAATTATGTATTTTGTGGTCTATTTATGCTGAATTTTTTAATGTTTTGGATCCTTTTAATGTTTCTTGTCTAACATTATTTCTGTTTTAAGCATATTACAATTTATAGTATGAATGATCTTTCGCAAAATAAAGAATAATAAAGTTATTTTGCATTTTAAGTTTAAGTTACTATGTTTTTGATAGCATTCATAAAAATCATTTTATTAAATATCATTTTTAACATATCATGTACCCCGAGATTGTTCCGTTATGAACTTTCAGACCCGAGATGAAAATCCGAGACGAACTCCCGAGTTAGACCCAACTCGTCCGAGATCTCCCCCGATACGAGACCGAGTCTATAAAATCCCCGAGACGAAACACGACCGATATCCGAGATTTAAAACCTTGCACTAGGTTGGCTGTCGGGTGGTCCCAAGTCCTAAAACTTGGGCGCGGAACGATTTATCCTTGGTCTCGGTGCAGGGCCGAGATTCGAGTTAGTGGTTATTTATAGTCGGTCGTGTTGTAGGCCGGGGACTCGAGTAGCAATGTCGGCTCCCGTGCTCGGGGTGACGATCGTAGCCAGTGTTGTTTGCCCTCGAGGTCGGATCGAGGTTCGGGTGGCGACATCGGCTCCTATGTTCGGGGTGCCGATGCGACGATCGAATGTTTGTACACAAGCAAGTCGTTAGGGTTAATCATATATGTCATGCACGGAGTAAACATGGAAGGGAGACAGGAAACTGAACATCATTTCTACTAATATTTTTGGTAGTAATAGCCTTTACAATGCCTTGAATTGCAAGAAGACAAAACATCATTTTGAAAGCATAAACAAATGTACAATAAGTTATGCAAAGTAGCGGAGGAGATGTTCGATGTTTCATGCCCTTGGAAGTTCAGCTCCGTCCACGGTTGCTAGTTTGAAAGTTCCATCGTTGAGCTTCCGTTGTATGGAGTACGGGCCTTCCCAACGAGGAGAGAGGCCTGCTGGTGGAGGAAAGACCCATTTTAAGACGAGGTCGTCGATGTTGAGGTCCTTATGGCGGACCCTGGAGTTGAAGTATCGAGCTACTCATTGTCGTTGGGTGACGACCCTGAGGTCGGCTTCGTTCCTCTTTTCCTTTAGTAAATCGAGTGACTCCAATAGTAAGTCTTGGTTTGTCTTTGGATCATAGTAAGTAACTCGATGAGATTGAAGCTTTAGCTTAATGGGGATGACGGCTTCATATCCATAAGCAAGGGCGAAGGGAGTGTGTCCGGTTCCTGACTTGTGAGTGGCTCCATAGGCCTATAGGGCTAAGGGCAGTTCATCCTCCCACATGCCACCGTCTTTTCCAAACGCTTCTTAATGATGGACTTAATTACTTTGTTAACAACATCGACTTGCCCATTGGCTTGAGGATGAGCCACCGCTGAGAATCTTTTTTCATTTGGTGCTGCTGATAGAAGGCTTTGAATTCAGCACTCTCGAATAGGGTTCCATTGTCGGAAATGATAGCTTGAGGGACCCCATAGCTGGTGATGATGTTACGGACGACGAAGTTGATCATTTTCTTGGTCATTATTATGGCTAGAGCTTCGACCTTTGCCATTTGGTGAAGTAATCAACTGTAATGACAACATAGCATGCCCCACCTCTGGCCATTGGGAGAGTTCCGATGATGTCGATTCCCCACATGGCGAATGACCAAGGGTTGACCATTTGCATCAATTCGGTAGGCGGGGTTCTTGGAATTTTCAAGAAGAGTTGGCACTTGTCATAATTTCGTGCGTAATCTACAGCGTCTTAATCAATTATGGGCCAATAATAGCCATGCATGATGATCTTCCTTGCTAGGCTCTACCCCCTGGTGTGGTCGCCGCACTTGCCTCCGTGCACTTCTGTGAGTACACGATCGGCGTCGTCAAGGGCTATACACCGCAGTAGTGGGACGGAGAGCCTCTATGGCAAAGTATTCCATCCATGAGAATGTAGCGAGCTGATTGGCGAGTGAGAGCCCATTTTTCCTTATAGCGCCCCGGGAGGGTCCCGTGTTGCAAGTAGTTCTTTATCGGGGTCATCTGAGACTCGGGTTCGGTCTCGGTGCCCATGACTGTATCGGTTTTAATTTGTCCAATGCTTGGTGAGTCGAGTACTTCGACTTGGGTGATCGCCATAAACCGAGCATCTTTGGAGCTTGCCAACTTATCCAATGAGTCTGCTTTTTTATTCTGTTCCCAGGGGATGAGTGGTATGACAAAGTGGTCGAAGTTGGTGAGCAACTCCTGGACTTAGGCAAGATACAGGGTGAGTCGTGCCCCCGTGGCTTGGAATTCTCCCTGTACCTGGCGCACGATAAGTTGAGAGTTAGAAAAGATTTGGATGGCCTTTAGATTGAGTTCGAATGCGATTCTGATTCCGGCTATTAAAGCTTCGTATTCTGCGTCGTTACCGGTAGTAGGGAAGTTGAGCTTCAGAGCGTAGCATATTGAGCGCTCATCTGGAGTGATGAGCACTACTACGGCTCTGGAGGATTTGTAGTTAGAAAATCCATCCATAAATAGTTTCCATTGTAGATTCGGGGTATCGACGTCTTCGGGAGGCGATTTCTCCGGAGTGGGGAACTCAACTATGAAATCGGCGAGGGCCTGCCCATGGATGGCACGACGGGGGATGAAAGTTATCTCAAACTGACTCAGCTCTATGTTCCACTTCAATAGTCGCCCTGATGCTTCAGGTCGTTGCAAGATTGGTCGCAGTGGCTGGTCAGTGAAAACTTTTATGGGATGAGACTGGAAGTAAGGCCGCAATTTCTGGGAAGAGATCAGTAGACAGTAGGCTATGCAGTTAAAGCGCACAGTGGATCCAATGTGGCGGAGGTGCAAAAAGTTGTAGCGGGAATATATCGAGGAAATAGCAGGATATAGCGGATAAGTCTAAAATAGCATATAAAACTCATGTTTAATGCTTTTACAAATATAAATTGATAAATAAATGGAAATTTAACATTTTACCTAATTATAATTAGTGCATTCTTATTTTTCTAAAAGGATAAGCAAATATATTTATATAAATGTAAACTTTCGTTTAACTTAATTATATTTAATGGAATATTGTAGTATTTTATATTCTGAAAAATATATGTTAAAAATTCATATTAAAAAGCTAATTTTATAAAATTTATAATGCATAAGTGTCATTTTAAAATTCATTTCTTTAATAGAAGATATAGCAGAATATAGCAGAAATAATGGGATACATCGCGAATATTAGAATATAGCGAGGCTTAAAGCTGAGAGGCTAATTCAGAGGCTATTTGGAAATAGCATAGCAGTAGAAATCCGCTACACGATATAATAGAGATATTGCGGGGTAATAGTGGGGAATCAACTACACAGACAGTAGGCCAGTTTTTCAGCTTTGGATAGTTCTTTTCTGTCCCCATCGATCTTTTTCTGATGTAGTAGACAGGTCGTTGGACACGGTCTTCGATGTGCACCAGTGCCGAGCTGATTTCCTGCATGGAAATATCTAAATAAACATATAAGTCCTCATGGTCCACAGGTTTGGAAAAGATAGGTGGTCGCTCTAAGTGATTCCGAAGGTCCTCGAATGCGGAAACGCATTATGGGGTCTATTTGAAGTTACGCTTCCCCTTTCAAAGCAAGTCGAAGAAAGGAATGCATTTGTCAGTGGCCTTTGAGATGAACCAACTTAAAGCAACAACCTTCCTATTAAAACTTAGGACATCTTTGATGCTTTGAGGGACTTGAATATCCTGGATAGCTTTGATTTTTTTGGGGTTGGCTTTGATGCCTCGGGAGTTGACGATGAAACCCAAGAATTTTCCTGAGGCAACTCCGAAGGAACATTTCAGGGAATTGAGTTTCATGTCATATTGGTGGAGGACAATAAACATTTCAGATAGGTTGTGGACGTGATTGCTTGATATTTTAGATTTTACCAATATCATCCACGTATACCTCCATGGATTTTCTACTTTGTTTTAAAGAGGCGATTTACCAGTCGCTGATATGTGGCTCTGGCATTGTTGAGACCGAAAGGCATTACATGATAGCAGTAGAGTCCAAGATTGGTTATGAAAGAGTTATGATCTTGTTCGTGAAGGCACATTAGAATCTGATTGTAACCCGGATAGGCGTCCATGAAAGATAATAGCTAGTATCCAGTGGTCGAATCAACAAGCCGGTCGATCTTTGGAAGCGGGAAATTGTCCTTGGGACATGCCTTGCTTAAGTCGGAGAAGTCGACACAGATTCGCCATTATCCGTTGGCTTTTTTGACCACACTGGTTTGGAGATGCATTCGGGGTAGTCGGCTTCGCGGATGAAGTTGTTGTTGAGTAGACGGTCTACCTCTTCCTCGAGTGCTTTGGACCTTTCGGGTCCCTAGAAGCGGCGTTTCTGCTTGACTGGAGGCATTGTAGGATCAAGACTCAGATAGTGGCAAGCAATTGCGTGGTGGATGCCCTTCATGTCAGAGTGAGTCCACACAAACACGTCTAGGTTTGCCTTTAAGAAATTCACAAGATCTTCTTTTTATTGCTGGGTGGAGTTGCGATCCGGTTTTTAGTACCCTTGATGGATCGTCGGGGTTAATCGGAATGTCCAATGTAGGTTCAACTGATGTATCCCTTTCATACTCGGGCTCTTCGTCCTTCCTTGGATCGAGTTGTCGGAAAGACGGTAGTGGCGCCTGAGCCAAGGCCCAGACGCCGCTGATTGCTATGCGGAAATGGTCTTGGCGTAAGAAGGCGTAGGCACAATCTTGCCCTTATCCTTATTGCACGCGTTCTTCCACTCTATTGCGTAACATTCTCTAGCCTTTGCTTGGTCACCTCTAACTGTTTCGATCCCGTTCTCCATCGAGAATTTCATTAGGAGGGACCATGGTGACATGCAAATCCGAAATTCTGTGAGGAAGGGACGTCCAAAGAAGACTTTGTAAGGGGAGATGATGTCAATAACCACGAAGGTGAGGACTCGGCTTCAGTCCCGTCACCAAGTTCAACAGGTAGGTCGATCATTCCTACTGAATGACTGGAAGCTCCATTGAAGCCATGGATCGTGGCACGACACGGTTTTAAGTCCTTTTCTTCTAACTTCATTTGATCGTAGGCAGCTTTGAAAATGATGATGATCGAGCTTCCCGAATCGATCAATACTCTTTGGATAGAAGCGACACTGATTTGAGCTGTGATAACGAGAGGATCTGTAGTCGGGATCTCAATCCCCATGGAATCTCTTTCACGAAAGACGATGTCATCCCACATAGATTTCTGAAGATTGGCTAGGATGTATTCGTCTGGAGCGGAGCAGGCCTCATAGGTGGCGTGCTTTATAGAACTTGCATATTCTTCCATTTTTCTAAAGCTATCGTGCATGGGGAATAGCCCGCCGCAAATAGTATTGATCACAATCCCCCGCCTTGTGTTAGATGAACTAGGAGGTGCTGGCGCCGGAGGTTTTGAGTTTTCCTCGAGAGGAAAGGGTTCTTGGACATATTGCTCGAGGCGCTTCTCACAGATAAGCCTTTCAATTGTGTCCTTGAGCTGGCGACATTCATAGGTATTATGACCATACATGTCGTGGTATCGACAGTATCTTCCTGTATTCTTCTCGAAGTCAGTGGATTCCCTGGTGTGCAGCTTCTTGTATGGCAGCGTGTTACATTTCTCCAAGTAGATTGTCTCTAAGTCTTCATTCAGTGGGGTGTAGGTTTCAAAAGCACGGTAAGGGTCGGGTTTTCTTGGCTCTGTTGGGACCTGGCGTCATTTCGGTCACACTTCCTACTATTATTCGGCCTTTACCTGTAAGGACCTTCCCGCTTGTCCTTATCGAAAGGCTATCCGACTTGTTACCCTTTAACGTTGTTGTTTGTGGTATCCGGATGTGGATTGTTGGGGCGATCAGTTTTGGAGAGTCGATTCCGTCTTGCCTCTTCCTAGCACAACTGTTGCCCTGCCTTTGTCTGTGAAATTTGCGGCATGCTAAAGCGTCGTGGCCATACGGCTTCGTTCACCCTTTTTGTGAAAGGGTTACACCTAATATGGGCTTTCCATGAGTTATTTACGTTCCCTCGCATTTCCCTTATAATCCTTCGGACCATGTTGGGAAGATAAGTTGGATGAGGATCCGCCATTGGAATCCATGGATTTTGGCGAGGTTCAGGAGTTCTGTTGCAAATGCGTCTCCTATGATAAATGTCCGGGTCATCTTCTTCCATATCCTCAACATCTATGATTGGGTTTTGGTACAGGCGACGAGGCTGAGCGGGTTGATGTGCATCTTATTCTGGAAGAGCGCGGCCCGCTTGGAGAGTAGGCCCATCATCATGGGCGACGATAGTTGGGTTCTATCGAGGAAGGGGTTGGTTGTTCAGACCTGGTAGGTAATAAATTGGGAGCGATCTCGGTACTTGCCCCCTCTTTATAAATGACTATTGTTTGGTAGCCGTTTCCCTTTCCATTGCCGTTGGCCTAACTATTGTCGTTGCCGTTGTCCAGGGCGTTGGTGTGGATGGTGGCATTTTTTGACGAGACTAAAACTCCTTCTTTGATGTGGGCCTCTCAACTCAGAAAAGGAAGTTTTCGAGATTGTAGGTCAAGGTTAGGCGTTGTTCCAAGCGAGCTGGAGTTGAGAGACGACGCACTGACTTTCCTGAGGTTGTCGCATAAGGTCGATGTAATTTCTTAATGCCTGATTGAGCTCGACAGCTGTTTTCTCATATTTTTCATTAAGCGCGCGGATCTGCTCTTGTGTTGTGGAGCTACGGGATCCACATGGGGAAGGGTTTCAGTTGCGACCGAGATATCCGTCGGTTGAGCCTATTGGGATGTTCTAGCTATGGTTGCGGCTGAAGAGCCGATCATTGCGTTCTTTGGTCGCTTTACCATTGTAAGTGGACTGGGCGGCAGGTTTAGCAATGGAACCTAAAGCTCATCGAAGTCAAGACGATAGTGTACGACAAAGACGCAAATCCGAGTTTTCTCAATGAAAACACCAAAATGTTAACGGCAAAAAATGTCGTAAACACCCAAGATTCCAATTACTTAGGAATTATAGTTTTGTCGTAAAAGTAAATGCGGAAAGCAATAAATAACACAAGAGATTTATAGTGGTTCATCCTCGCGAGAATGTCCACTTTGGAAGAGTCGTTGGAATATTATTAATAACCAAGAGTTACAATGTTGAGAACATCTCATGACATCTCTTTACATACATTTCTAAGTTATATGATGCTATAATTATCATATATTAATTTTTTGGGAAAAAAACTTTTGCCCTTCTTCTTCCTCAAAGTGGAGATGCTATTAAAGAGGCTATTTGGAGCTCTCTAGAGATGTCAAGTCACCAAATTCCAACTCCTTTGAAGTGTGAGGTCAAGGGGTATTTATAGTAGAGTGATTAGGTAGGAGTAGGTAGAAGTAGGGACCACACCAGCAATTTTGTATCCCATGTAGCCGGCCACCAAAATACATCCTATGGTGCTCGTGCCAGAAATTCCGTACCCCTTCCTAGGGTACAAATTTCATACCCCATTGGTATGAATTTCACCCCTAGGGGTACGAAATTCATACCCCAAAGGGTACGAAGGACATAAGAGGATATGCACGAGAGAGTTGAGGTTAGCGCTTCCGGTTTCACGGAGTTCGAGGTCTTGGTTTGGCAATATTTAGAGGAGTGGTGTGGTTCTCGTTAGCGTGATCCCTTCTTGGTCCATTTCCTTTGCTCCTTGGAGACACTTCCAGTTTTGGTTCCACGCGATACATTGAGTCGAGCGTGTCTTGCGTACCTTTGGAAACTGGACCAAAAGGCCAGTTAATAGAAGTATATTTGGAGCATTACAATATGTGATAGTGAAAAGACAACAGATTTGCTACAATGTTAATAAAGTGTTGCAATTCATGCAAATTCCCCTAGACGAACACTAGTGTCCCTAAAATAGGATTCTTTGTTACTTAAAAGGCTACTAAACAATGGTATTATGCTAAAAAGTAGCAAAGAAACTAACTTGCATGCTTATAGTGATGAAAACTGGACATTAGATCTAGATGATCGTAGCTCGATATCTGGATATTACATATATATAGGATCAAACCTGATCTCGTGGTATTTAAAGAAGCAAGCTATGATTTCTCACTCCAGCACTAAAGCCGAATATAGATCCGTAGCAAGCACCACGAATGAAAACATATGGATATGTGCACCGTATCCCTCTCTGACAGTCCTGTTCAGTATGCATGCATAAAGCATGCCGAGATTGATCTATACTTTGTACGTGAACAAACTATTGCTGGGAAATTAGATGTTAATCGCATTCCCGCATACTTTCAAGAAGCATACATTCTTATGAAACCTCCCTTAGTTAAGAACTTCCAAAGATTAAGAGTGGATTTATGTGTAGTTGATGGCGGCGGAGAAGAGGAAGAGGATGGGAAACCCTAGCATAAATCGAAGGGGAGTAATAAGGCTAAGAATACTTCAGCAGAACATGTTTGGTATAGTGTAATATGTTTGGGCCGTGGCCTAATACGACCCTGAATAGTTATCTACTCTATTAGTCGATGGCTATATAAACAGAGGCTGTATACAACGTTTCATTCATTTCATTTATTATCATTTCTAGCTATTGAATTATTAAATCAGTTCAGACTTTATTTCCGATTAGTAACCTAGAAGAAGTATGCAATATGAAGTAAAGTATGCATGTTTATGATTTCGACCTTTGGGAAAAGAAGCACCGCGCATATAAAAAAGATTACAAAAAAATACACAAGTAAGTCATATGCATGTCATAAGTCCCACCATAGCCAAGTAATCATTATAATATGATATGAAAAGTTTATCATTCAAGTCTTTACGTGCAAAATTCAATAAATTACCGTAGGCTCTACAAATCTGCAATTCGGTTTAGGGTTTTCAACTTTGAAAATGTAAGAAATGAGATGAGAAAATTCGTCCCATTCAAGTAGCTAAGTGGTCCATACGTGTAAGTGTAATGGCAGATGATATAACTGCCACGTGGTGCAACGTGTATAAAGTAGTTCAGATAGCCTCATCTTAATGAATCTCAGCTTCTCAGTGTAGAAATTAAGCGTCTCTTACTTTTATAAGCTTAACCTTATAAGCTTAATAAACTTTGGCATCTCATTATAGAGATCCAACATCTCTTATTTGTAAAAGCTTGACAAACTCGGACATCTCATTGTAGAGATTAGTGTCTCTTACATACTTAAAGACTTGTATTCCATAGTACTATTTATAAAACTTCCCTTACTAGTAGTGAAGCACAAAATGTACGTAATTTGTACACTTCAAACTGCTGGAGATGTTGTTACCAGAAGATTAGATGTAACATTTCAATTTTAACCACCATAATGTAATAACATTTCAATTTTTATAACAATTTTTGCAATGCTCGTCTATGATGAGAACATTTAGTTTTAAATAACATTCAGCTTTATTGTTAATAGGATTTTACATATACTAAACTATCACTATGTCATGTGGATATGTTAAAATCATTCACTTATGTAACAGCCCACATTTTACGTATTGGAAGATCGTAAAATATTTTTATTTTATTCCCGGAGGGTTGGATCATTCTCATATTTTAATATGTTGCTTATGGGGATGTAAGACATGTCCATAATTTTTTCCGATTTTGTTTGTGACTATTTTGCCCCTTTTAGTCTTGTATAGGGCATAACTTTTGACTCAGGTCGAATTAGGTGGTAAGACCTGTGCCATTGGAAAGGAAATGATGATTGCCTTTCCGTAGAGTGGTTACACTTAAGATTTGGCTCAGCGGTTTGGGAGGAATCGCTTTTTCAGGTTTTTCAGTCGGCTGTTCAGGTTTTGGAGAGCCATAATGGGCTGATTTGGGAAGGCCCATTAGTGGGCTAGTGGAAGGGTATAAATAGGGGGTGGGAGGTATGAGAAATGGTTTAGTTTCTATTCTCTCGTTAGGTGGCCTATGTTCCTCCTTCCTCTAACACTTTTCCACCATTAAAATCAACCTTGAAGATCTACACCATTGGAGGCTAGATCTACAACAATTGAAGGGCAAATTCATTAAATCAAGGAGTTCAGATTCAATTGCTTGCTGTCCGAAATCTTATTGCATTGATTTTTGCTTGTTCGGGAGGAACAGTGAGTGGTTTACATTTCTTACATGGATTCAATGAAGTGTATGAGTAGTTGATCATGTTTTTCATTAAATTCAAGTGTTTTTCCATATATATATGCATTGGTAAGTCATTTTCATATAAATCATGCTAGGATCTGATTTAGCAAGTTTAGATAGGTAATTTCTATGATATTTCATGTGAATATGCAAGTTAAATCCATGGTTTTGTTCAAATGTACATTTATGGTGATTTTGGTGAATTTTACATAATTATTGACAGAATTGACATATTGGTGTTATTATTGATTCCATATCATGCTTGTGGTCATATTGGATGAATCAGATGAATTGGTTTCGTTGAATGTATTGATTTGGCGAAGTTTTGGTCGAAATTGGAGTTGCATTGAAGGATGCAGATTTTGGGTCAAGCAAGACAGGGCTTTCAAACATGGTGGGTCAAGCATGGTGGGTCGGTCGAGCCTAAACCATGACTTGGAGAACAAGCCAGAAACCATGCCTTGGTCAGTCAGTCTCATATGGGTCGGGTTGGTCTTGGCGTGGGTCGGTCGAACAGGTCTGGGAGTTCTGGTTTTGGAGGAAGTTTGGGCCGGGTCGGTCACTATGAGTCAGGTCCGTTACTCCAGGTCGGTCTTGAGGTGGGTCGGACATGTACGAGGAGGAAGAATTTCGGTCATGCATGCAGGTGGTCGGTCGTTCGCATTCCGAGTTAAGCAGTTTTGGCTCGAGCATGGTTGGGTCGAGCAGAAGGGGTTGGTCATACCAGGGGGGTTGGTCGAACAGGGTCATTTTCTGAAAATCTATATGTTCGGGTATGACTCAGATTTAAATAAAAAGGCCTGAAAAAAATTTCGGGGGCAACCCCCTCGAACTCTAGTCACTGCGCAGTAATGTAATTGGCTCGGCGATGGTGTAACTTCGAAGCAAATTCTAGTAGGAAGGTTTGAAGTGTTGAAAGGTGTTCATTGATCGGTGTAAAACAGCGAATGAGATGACAACTCAAAGGTCATGAGTTGATGGATAATGGTTGCTTGAGAAGGTTGCTTAAGCTATGAAAAGTCATCGGGTTGGATGACTAGAGATGCGAAGGTTGAGAGATTATCGTTGTTGTAAGTTCTAGCAGGCTCAAAGCAGTGACACGATAAGGGCAACTAAAAGACCGATTGTAGGTCGAGTACCCTGGGTATTGTTGAAAGGCCTAGTTGTCAAGGTTGGACATACGTACGTATTGTTGAAAGGCGTATGGAGTTTATGCAACAACTGGGGTTACCATTAGCCCTTGACATGTGGCAAGGTTGGTCGTCATACGACTAACGTTGGTTTCAAAGCAGGATTGGTGGTGATAGCCAGAGTCGGTCATGGATGATTGGTTGTTCTGTTTGTACTGTCTCATGTAGGTCGTCCAACGTCGAAGGAGATGTTCCTTGGATGCTTGTCTGATATTGGTTTAGGCCTCTGGGGCTTGTGCTTGAGGGATGTTGAATTCGATTAGGATGGTTTATATGAGATATATATAATCTGGAAGTTATGAGTGCTTTACCATGATTGAATGGGTGTTCTGGTTTCCATGGGTGAATGGTTGAATTGTTTAATGTAAAGGCTATCACTATCCGATATGGGGAAGACGGGAGTTGAGTCCTTCTCTGGTGTTTGGTAGATTGGTTTGTTAATCTACCTATTCTCATATACTTCATTGTTGAAGTTTGTTAGCTATTTTATCGCTCACTAAAACTATTGTCTGACTCAAGGTTTTATGTTTCCTCTTATTACCTTGGGTTGTTCATCCGGTTGTGGATGGGCAGACTAAGTAGCAGGTTACAGGTTATTAGTGAGGACGATGATGCTGTGTGGAGGCGAGCAGGAGGCTGGCGTACTAGTTTTATTACTACCTAGTATTTCTATTTCCGTTGTTGAGTGTTCTATGAGGGTTGTCGTGAGGCCTTATGTGCAAACTTTGGTATTCGCTGGATAACCTTTCAGGATGTTATGAAAGTTTGCTATATGATGCTTCATTATTATTACCTGTTGTATAAGTTCTATTATACTTTATCCTTGCGCTGTGAGTTCTACGACAGGTTCCGCTTGTATTTACCTACTTTGATGATCTTCCACAGCTGCCTGACACACCTTTCATCACATTATTCCTCTTGTTTAGTGTTGGGGTTATGGGCGGTTGTCACAACTTATGTGGTGCTCACGGATCAGGCTAGGTGCAATAAAGAGAGTTTTTCGACTCCGCTCGGTTTCACTTATGAATAAATTCAAAAAAAAAAAAAAGCCAAAAAAAAAAGCCAAAAAAAACTATCAATATATGTGTGTGTTATAGAATCAGTTGGACATTACATGTTTTAACGACACTATGTAGTATTGTTTAAAAAAAATAGTTCTCATGATTTTTTTTTTTTTTTTTTTTTTTGTATAGGATGCTAGCATTTGCTTTTAACTAGCATTGTCTTTGTTTATTATATGATTTCATGCATTTAGGCTACTTATAATAGCACATCATATGAGTTGGAAATTTCAATATAGTATTTCGTGTTTTATTGTCACACGTGTATTCATTTCAAGATTTGTAATACTTTGAATTCTTTTCCTTTTTTTTTTTTTTGATTTTCGTATGCATCCTAAGACATCACTCAAGAAACAACCTGTCAATCCTAATAAACCATACGAGTGGTGTATAACCGGTTTTCAACATCTTCACACCACCAAAATAGTCATCCGAGGAATTAGTATCTGCAGATCTCGAATTTAGGGATCTTGGCCATCACAATCCAGTTTCGCACTTTAGGTTAGAATGCAGGTTGATTTTTTCCATTTTTCATTAATTCCCAAATAGGTACTATACTTTTATGTGCTCCGTGTGTAAACTATGGTTTTATCTTTCCCTAAATAAGAAAAGAGAGGAGATCATATATGGAAAAATAAATTACCACCCATTTAGGATGATATAATATATACCAGTTGCTCGATCTACGAGACTACACTTGGCGGCTCTTGTTCTCAGTGAACAATTAAACTAAACGGAGCATAAACAAGAAATTCATAAAATATTCACAGTATTGTGATACTGTTATACCCATCTTATACTCGAGAATGCAAGGCCCAGGAAATCATTAATAAATCAAAAGGATTTCAGTATTAAGAAGACCCCAGAAATAATTAGAAGGAGCAATTAGTTTAGCAAAAATCTAATTAGTTATCAATATTTGTCTTATGTGAGTGAGGTGTCAAATATTGACTGGGTTAGTTACACAATTTGTCCTACATAGAAGGACCATAATATAAATATATATTGGGCTGCTGTGAATGTAAATGGTATGAAGCAATGAAATATCTCCTTCCTTATCCTCCTTTTTCTTCCCATTTCATGAAACTTTGCATTTAATTTTCTACAGCAATATCCTACCCTAACATATTGTGACTTTCCATCGCAATCAGGGTTAAGAATCCAAAGTTGCGCCATGTGATAAACAAACAGTTGTATTAGTTGTCATTTGCTTCACTTAGTGCAACATAGAGCAATGGCTGTGAAGATAGACTTATTCCTATACAGACCTTTCAATATTTGGCAACCATTGCATTGTAGAAATATGATATATCTTGTTCTTTCAAGCTTACTATAGTTTGACATTTCAAAGCACTCATTGGTTCAACATCTTCTTCTACCGGTTAGATGTTCGATGATGCTTGTTGTTATAGAGGATCGCTGGTTTTAAAGGTCCAACACCTCCTTAATAGGCTCAATAACATTTTTGTTTGTGCATGCACATATAGCTTGACATCTTTAGAGATTCGGTATCGGTTCGATAACCAGTATGTTCTAGATGTTCGACACCGCAGGCTTCTTTGAGTTCATTGTAGTTCAATATCTTCTTGTTATGTCCATGTTTGGTATCTTCTATTTTTCCCAATTGCTTGGAAGTCAACACTTCTAAAACCTCGTCATTCCATTCAAGCGCTTAACACCCTTGATTATAGAGGTTCAATATCTAACTTTCGAGTTGTCTTAATTCCACTGCCGTTTATTGAATGCTCGGTTGATTTTCCTTCTTTATATTCAACGTTAACTATTTTGCTTGAATTCGACATGTTCTCCCTTGGTGTTCATCATCTTTCAATTGCAAAAATATGTAAGATTGCTACAAAAACTACAAGAAAACACTGATTCGGCGTCATATATTTAGAAGAGGAAATTTCCGTTGTTAATTTGCGATGGATTTCCATGTAACGTGCAAAGGATGGTTTTTTGTTTTTTTTCAACTTTTTTTCTTTTATTTACTACCGTCGTCCTCTGTCATCTCTCACTAAGCCGTTGCAAATTGCGTCAAATTACCGACATAAAATTTCTGTAGCTATTTTCCGCTGCAAATCCAGGCAGAATACCAACGAATATTCATCGAAGCTATTTTGCGGTAGAATTCCAACAGATTTGCAAGAGATGAAAACATCAATTTATTATCATAATTAATAATAACATTTAATACTTATGAAATGATATCTAGTATTTAATAATTAATTTTAAATAATTGTATTTAATAATTACAGTTGAAATTTATATTTTATAATTATAGTTGATAATTATATTTTATATTTCGAAAAAATTAAAAATTTGAAATCATATTGAATAAATTTGAAATAAATCATAAAGTTTATAAAACCAATTATTGTTTGACAATAAATAACCAAAATTTCTAAACTTTTAAATATTGCAAAAGTTCATTTAATAGTTTAATTTAAATTGTATAATACTTCATATTCTAATTTGAAAATTTTCTATAAAATCTAACTAAGATAAAGTACAATTAAATATATTATAATTTTAATTATAATCTTTAGTAATTAAATATTAATGGTATTAATATTTAATTAACAATAATGTTTAATAATAATTAATAATAAAATAATATGTAATAAGTATGAAGAAAAGTAGCATTTAATATTTAACTATTAATCATATTTATATTTCATATTAGTTAATAAATTAATAGAAGTACTACAGTCTAAAAGTAATTAGTAATTAACTTCTAGTACTTAGAATTTAATATTAGATATTTAATAATTAATTATTATAAATAATAATTTCTATTTAAAAAATAAATTATTATCAGTTACTTATAATAAATACTTAACAATCAATAATTAATAAGTAGTTATTAGTTTTTGATAATTTGTATTGAATATTAAAAGTAACAACTATTAAATATTTGATATTTAACAATTGCTAATATATACATAATAATTAACTTTCAACGATTAATATTCAATTATAGTTAAAAAGCAACAAAAAATTATTAAAATGTAATATTTAATGCTTTTTAAGAAATCTAAGAAATTCATATTATTATTAATATAAAATTTCACTTGTTAATTCCAATTTCTACGTTTTCTGAAAAAACTGGTGAACACATAATTTGGTTACCAAAAATGTGGTGGCATCTAATGAAATTTTTGGTAGAAAGCGCGAAATATTATCATCTCCAAACTCATTCTAAATTCTAAACAATTTGCAGATCCACGTTCTCGTGCCCGAAAATTCTTCCATGCTCAAAACTCACGTCTGACATCAGCTTTTCCTTTTCCTCCTCCCAGACTCACGCACCCCTCCCAAACTTAGAACTCTGCAGATGACAAATCTCAAACTGAGCACCATTCTCAGCAACCAAAAATTTCGCATAGAAGTTTTAGCAAACCCAGCTTCAACCATAAAAAAAATGTGATGCTAAAACTAGTTTTACTTACGGCAGTTCGGTCTCCATGCCAAGGTTAAGTGATTCTCCTCTAAAATTTCATACCTTAGTTTTTATTTGTTTGATTTTCAAATTTTCCTTTTGATATTGTATCGCCCTCTGATTTATAGTTCAGCACAGGTAAAAAAAATGTGCCAAATGCGGTGAAACTAAACATTTTTACAATGTAGCTGTTACTTAGGATTTGCCGCACATGCAGATGAAGTGTTTGTTAAAATTACTGAATCGTATTTGGATCTTGATGTTGAAATATACATTACGGGGGTCCATTGAGGGGTTCAATTGCTTTGGTTTAAAGACATTTAAACGAGCATTAAACAAAAAATAGGTGTAATGGAAGGCATAATGATTGATGAAAATTTCATTTGGCCATAAGTAAAATAAATGTTGACCTGATGTGTGGTTGCATAGCCTTTATGCTTTATGCTGCTGACCATAAGCTTTCAATCCCTCCTTAATATTATAACTGATTGGTTTGCTCTCATCATTTAGGTTTGGATCAGTGGTGAGCCTCACTTTCTTTTGGGTTATGATGTTGAGTTGTTTTGGGTGCTTTTGGTTACTGCCTGCCCTTGCTTTGATTCCTTTACCTGCTAGTTTGCATAGCTAGATATTCATAGCAGGTATGTATCTATCTATTAAATTGCAAATCTTTGTATTATAATTATAAAAGTAGCAATTATTTCTGTGTTTTACCTGTTTAGGAGATTCTTTCTTCGAGCAGATCTTCGATCATTAGACAAAAATTGAGGCTGGGTAATGGGGAGCCTTCGATCAAAGATCGTCAGAGTAAATTAGAGAAGCCATGATCCACTCAACTGATTTTGGGTTTCTTGTTCTTCCCATTTCGTCATTACCTTTCGTACCTACCCATTTATACCCAGCTCAACCCATTTGACACCCTGTAGACCAGGCACCGCCTCCACTGGGAGATTATGTACAGGCACTCAAGATTATTTACATGATCTATGTTTCAGGATCCCTTGGGTGCATTCCCAAGGTAACACAACAATATCATATACTTCCCAGTTAATTTATGCTTAATGGCAAGGAAAACGGAAATTTGGGCAATAAGGAACATGATCTGTGTTTTAATATTGTATGCAGACAGGAGCAATAATTTCAGATGATGTAGAGGAACAAACGGAGCAGGTATTATTATTATTATATAATAACAGAAATTTGGAACATTAAAGTGCAAAGAATAACAAGTTTTACATTTCCACATACATCGCTTATTTAGAACTTTTGTATGCATTACTGAATAGCAAAATTCGTTCACTGATAAGTATGTTAGGGTAGCATAGAGTAATTGGTTACTCATGACAAAGCATGTCTCCTTTGCATACGGTATTATAAGAAAAATATTTGTTATATATGGAGTCAGTGTTTCTGATGTAATTAGTTCTAATTTGTGATATGCATATTATGAAGAATTTGTGATATGCAGATTATGCAAATCTGTGCTGCCTTGAAAGGCAGTGCAGCACTGCCTTGAGCAATGCGGATCTCGCTGTATTAACAATGCAATGTATTAATAATGTGGTATTATGCAATATTTCCTTATAATATGAAATATTTCAGTTCAAAGCAATTCATATGGTATTTGGAGTAGGAAAGAGATTGTACATTTGGGGACGCCCACCATTTATGTTACCAAGTACTATCTCGCATTTGCATACTCAGCTTCTCATCTAAAATTTTAAGATTTTCAATAAATATGATTTTGCACTAATTTATGACTTTGGCTCTTCACTCATTTTTCACTAATTTCCAATAAATATGATTTGGCGAGGTCAAAACTTAGCGTTTGCACTTGAACACCGCCATGGTAGCCATGGCAAGAGCATTTTGGCTATTTTAAACCATGTTTAGCACCATCCTAGTGAACATGTTCTGCATGTTGAGCTAAGCGACATCTGATATTGCCACTCCTCAACTCCAAAAATGAGTTTATAACAACGTTACTTATTAAGCAATTCGTTCTTATAAGGTGTGATAAGAATAACTAGTCTCCCTAAGATGACTAAGTGGGACTGTGAATGCAATGCGACTTAAACACTGTGTGTACTTCTATATAGTTTTTAAAATAAATATGCAAAAAAGTATGCTCTTTCATACATCATTCAATCCACCTAAGACGATAGCTCTATCCTTATGTCTTATTAACTAGTAATATTTCGCTAGTAATATTTGGTACACTTTAGCATCAGGGAGTAGAGAGAGGAGGATCTTATTTACGTGTGATGCAGAGACATGGAAGATGTGGGGAAAGCTGATTTTCGTGGTATTCATTTCGTATATGGGGAAGAAGTAGGTTGAGTTTCAGGAGGAATAAATGGGGCCTGAGGAACAGCTTGGTTTGATGGAAAAGCTGGGCATATACTGTAAAACAAAAAGCAACAGAAGGGATGAAAGAGATGAAGCATGCGGTGGGGAGTTTCCAAATGAACAGCATGGCCATGGGAAAGAAATACAAGGGGAAGATATATGTGGTTTTTGAAACAGAGAATAGGAAGGAGGAGAGTGAACAGTGATAGCATGGGTGTATGATATATATAATATGCCTAATCCATATTTGAATACGCCCGATCATGTTTCTACCGTGTCTAATCAATAATAAAGTCTCATTATTTTGAAACGAATGAGCAGTGTTCAATAATGGTGAGTTACACTTACATATGTTTTCACATTTACTAATAGCTTGAATTATTAATCGTTACATTCACAAACTGATTAACCGCATTGCTCTCTGAATTGGTGCACCATTATCTACAAAAATTGATGCGTTATTTTGTTCATTTGGAGTATACTGGCCTCTAATTTTCATGTTTCATTCTTTAGCATTTCTAATTGGATATGGAATTAGTGGAAATGCTTGTCAGCCAATGACATCAAAGCTATACAAAGAATGTCTTTTGATGGGTGTGTGTACTTTCTATTGTCGGATCGCTACAAAAATTTAGAACTGCACTTTCTATTGCAGAGACCGATGGTAGTTTTGAGAATAATTTGTCGTTGCGGGTCAAGTGATTAAAATAGAAGTTGTAGTAGTTTAGTGAGGTGGAAGATGTAAGGTGCGCTGATTGTAGTTTTTCAATGAGATGTTGATGCAAAGGCGGTGGTGATGTGTCTTGCAAACTCAAATGTATGTAAAGAGAAGTGTGTTTAGTTGTGCAAAAAGTAACCAAAATCCAAAAACAATATATTGTCTTGTACGATTTTATGTTAAATAGTAAGAAATTTGTGTATTGTATTCATAACTGTATTCTTCATTTTTTTGTTGGGTTATTTAGTTATTTTACCATTGACAGTTGAACGATAGTTTTGGTAAAGCAGTAAGCTGAAAGCATAGAAGAATGTTTATTGGCAGAATAGAAAGGGAATAGCGACGGATCATCTACAAAAAATGTTTGATTTAAAATATATTTTGTCATTAATCCCTTGTTAATTAGAAAGACTTTACCGATGTTTTTGTATAAATAATAAATTATTAGAAAATATTTATCTGCCGGTAAATGGTCGATAAATTAATTTAAAATTTATATTTAGCGTAATGACGAAAAATGGTCAGAGAACTCACGCTAAATTCTATCGCAAAAATGACGCTCAATTACCGACGTGAAATTTGCCGACTACCAAAATCCGTTGCAAAACCATAAATAACGACGGATTACCAGCGAATTTTGCCGCTGTAAAATTAGTATTTTCTTGTAGTGAAAAATATTGGAAATTGCGATTAGAATCAAAGCTGGTGGTAGCTCCATGTGATGATGAACAAGAGATACTTCAAACTGACGAGAAAATAAATGAAAATTGAAAGAAATTATTGAAGTGGAAAAAATTGAAGGAAGATTTCTGTTTTCCTATATCCTTCGAATGCGTAATGTGAATGGAAGAGCAGGTTGTTGTCTGGTTTAAGTTTAACAACAGTAAGATGATGTGGCGATTTTTCAAATAACATCAAGGGGTGACATTTCAAATAGGTAAGTTTTATTTTCATCCGCACGTTCCGTTAGTTAATCCACCATTTTACTTTAATAAATTGATCCACAACTATTTTATAAGTTAATCCACAAGTGGATTTGTAACACCCCGTGTATTCTATAACAGTGAAATTCACAAATTAAAGCATAACTAATTTCAAATCAAAGAATTAAGGGAAACGGGATACGCCATTGTGTTCGTCTCGGAAAAATACGCGGAATAGAGTCCGATTTTTCGAAAAACGGAGTCCGTATGAAGAAGATATGGCCTCCGGAAGTTTCAGAATTCAGGTTAAAATTCAAACAGACGAAAACAGCTCAGAAAAACAAGTTTAAAATTCAAAATCGGGCCCAATTGGCCAGGGCGGGAAAATTCCCGCCTAAGGCACCCAGGTCGACTTGGCAGTCGACCTGGGCTAGGCAGGTCGACAGGGCTGTCGACCTGGGTGTCGACTGGGCTGTCGACCTGGCCCCAGAGCCAGGTCGAACCCAGCCCATCCTGGCTGGCCAGGTCTGTGTTTGGTCGATTTTCTGAGCCTTGCCTTGTCACTAGGGCTAGGTGTCAGCTCCTGATTGGTCTCTCTTTCGAATGAATGGCTACGATTAACCCAAGCAACATCGACGGTCCTAATCAGTTCATAAACTCTATAAAAATGACCCTAGACTCTACCTAATCTATTCATTCAAAAATAAGAATGAGGCCATCATGCTGCTGAGGAACGACTAGGAGTAGCCACCAATTTGAGAGACAATTAGGAGACAAACTCTAAAGCATAAAGCAACTACAAGTTAAACTTAAACAAATCAAATCAACGCCTACATCAAAGGAATAGCATCTCCAAATCCAGAATTCAGATTCCTGAATTGAAGAATTCGTCACACGATTGTAAGTAGAGTACTATTCCGGTATGAATTAAATAACTGTGTTTGATTTGTGTAAAATGAGAATTACACTTGATTTGTGATGATAGTAATTCATGTTTGTGCGTTGCTATGATTCTAATCGATTTGGAATGTTGTGATATAACGCTTGGATATTCGCAAGTATGTAATTCATGATAAAAACTACATGTTTGCGGTAGTTTATTTGAGATTCATGCAATTATACGATTGGATATTCGCAAGTATGTAATTCATGTTGAAGCTACATGTTTGTGGTTGTTTAATTGAGATTCATGCAAGTATGTGGTTTTGCTACTATGCCAACATAATGTATATTTTTGTACAAAATCACTTTGTGTGTAATTAGATCAAATTTGGGGTATTATGATTCATATGAAATTATGTTGGAATTGGCATCATGATCTATGTATAAAACCATACTTTTGTATTAGAAACAAAAGTAAGCCTCTTTGTGAACTTATGTTGATTTTATGAATATGACTAGGCTATGTTTGGTATTATGCCTAATTGAAAAACATGTTAAGCCTATATTGTTAACAAGAATTATATGATAATATATGTGACACATAGCTAAGTTAGATTTACATTCCAATTGCAAGTTTGCATGAGTAAAGTAAAAACCATGATTTCATGTTTAGGAATATTTATGCCATGATTACATGAATAGAACAAAAACCATCATTTCATGTTTGGGTATATTTGTGCCATGATTATGTGAATAGATTAAAAATCATGATTAAGTTGGAATAATTCTAGTTGAACTATACTTTTGTATAAGCAACAAAAGTAAGCACCTTTGTAAACATATAGTAATTTTATAAACATGATTTGCTTATGTTTGACATTATGCCTAAGTAAAAATATAGGTTTATGTTGTAGTTAAGACTATGTGTCAATAATGATATCTGATTTAGTTAGATTCTTAACTTAACTGCAAGTTTATATGGTTTGATTCATGTCACTTATGCTTTATGACCAAAGTATATGTTACCACAATGCAAGTACACCAGTTTCTATTTTGTAGTTCCAACGTTATGTTGCAAGTTCATGCGCTCACATTCCCCTTTTTGTGTATATAATCACGTTTTAAGCCTCCTCTTCTTTCACGTGGCTAAGTTGGGCTTAAAAGGCTAAGCCCAACATATATTATAATAAACGAACGTATTAAACGGGGGAAATAGCGTTGGGCCAAATTAATTAATAAATGAAAATATAAATGTAGATGGGCCAAATTCAAGAATGGGTTGGGCCCATGATTGGTGTAAACCTTTACACCATTAGCTTAAATTGATTTTGAATAATGGGCCGCAAATATTTACATATATGAAAATAAAGAAGAAAGACAAAATATGTAAATGTAGAAAATACGATGTGTTTAACCCGAGGTTGGATTGAGTTGTGATGTAAACCTGCCCGGAACCGCCCGGCTGTCCAGTAGTCACAACAATACCTATCCAATGTGGGTGGTTAAACACGGAGCCCAATAAGGACCCGAGGTTAGACTGAGTTGT
Organism: Allium sativum; assembly: GCA_030737875.1. Taxonomy (NCBI): domain Eukaryota; kingdom Viridiplantae; phylum Streptophyta; class Magnoliopsida; order Asparagales; family Amaryllidaceae; genus Allium; species Allium sativum. The sequence goes on along the minus strand of CM060913.1, from coordinate 483,711,911 downwards.
GGCGTAAGACTGCCCGGACCCAACCGGCAACAGACAGCCACAACAATACATGTCTAATGTGAGAGGTCAAGGTTTTAATAAGACAATTAAGGCTGAGTCAGGATTGATAGGATTAAGTAAATTATGTTAATACTTAATCAAGATGGAACATGCTAAACAGACTGATTGGGGGTTAGGTTTATAACACACTTAACCAACTTAGCATGTTGGCTAGAAATAGAAAACCTAGTAGCGGAGGACCCTTTTCGCAGTAACCCTACAAGGTATCATGATACCCTGAAACTAGGCAGGGTGGGGCACGATTATTGGGCTGATTGTAAGAGGTCAAATCGACGGCGGTGGTGCAGCAGTGTAGGTTCTAACGGGGTGTGGGCGTGCACTCACTCCGGCGCAGAAAAATAAGGCACTGGGCACCAGTAGCATACCTGTGCATTCTAGGATTGTGTCGGGCCGCCACCATGGGACTTGATACACCCCATGGTGGGACCAGCATAGGTAACTACAACATCGGGGGCCGTAAGACACATGTAACTATGCGAGTAGGAGCCGATCAACATAAAATGGATCACTTCACCCTGATTATGGGGTGCCTGTTGGGAACTAGTTTATATGGGTACAGAGATTAATATGGGGTACGATAGTCTATTCGACCCTAGACAACTTAACTAATTATATGATGCTTTCCCATTTCTAGTTTATACTTATCATACCCAGTTCTTTATTCATAGACTGAATAGTCCTAGACTTACTCAGGCTTTATGTCTGACTCTACTTTTCTTTCGTCTTCTTTTCTTCCGTTCCCCCCCCCCTCCCCCCCCCCCCCCAGGTCCACAGGGAGGGTATACCGCAGCTTGACCAGCCTTCATATCCAGCTTGAAGAGAAAGAATGTATTGCTCGGATCTTTTCGTTTTGGACTATGGCTTTGGACAGCAATTATGGGACTTTTGCAGTTTATTTATGTTTTCTTTATGCTTCTTTAAACAATGTAATCAAGACAGTTATGAAGATGTTATGTTTTTGGAAGTATTGTAAGACAATTATGGTATGGTTGTTGTAACACGTATTTTTAATGAAATAAAAGTTGTTGTTTTTCCGCTGTTCAAAAATATGTGTTCTTATATCTGTCTTGTATATCTGTGACTTATACTTATAAACCTCCACCAAAATTAGGGCATTCCCTTTGAGAGTGACCCTAATGGAGGTGGAGTGTTTCAGGATTAACTTAAAAACTTCATGTTTATCTGCCAGATTATCTGTACATTCGATTGTTGTAATGTTTTACATAAGATCAGGTTAGTGCTTCACTTGTGTACTGGTTTGTGGAAACAGTGTATGTAACAATACGCATTTCGCTCAGACCTAATCGATCGCTAAATCGACCAAGACCATTTAAAACCCGGATATGCTAACTTTGGGCGCACAACACATTAGAATAAACAACAAAAGACTTTTATAAACATCATAATAATGTTACATCAGAGTACAAAATATCAGAGTATGAATAAATTACACAGCGGAAAATGTGTTTACAGTAAATGTAATACAATGCAACAGAAACAAATAAACTAACACAGCGGAAGACTATCAGTGCTATGGACATAGCTTTAAGCTTCGATCCAGAACCCTGCTAAATGAAATAATCTGCAAAACTAAAACTACTGACTGCCCGTGTGGAAAATATGAACACCCAAAGTTTAGGCAGAAACAATAAACTCTGAGTCAGTCATGGGACTGGTGTGAGAACTAAAAACAATTTTTAAAATTTTACTTTAAAGTATGGTAAATCACGGGAGCACGCCGCATGTCACGGAACTGGTTTACCCCCATGAATACCAATGCCTAAACAATAACAAATAATAGTCATATGGATCTACAATGCATCATACAACATGCAATTCCTAAATCTACCCATTTAGGCTTAATCCCAAACATAGATTTTCAAAATCCAATTCACTTTACAGAAATTATTCCTTTGGACTTCATTTCTCGATTTCTTATTTCAAATCATTTGAAATACATATCTAAATTTCATACAAAATAGACTTCACTTCGGGATCTCAAACCAAATCATTTGGAAATATGAATTCCAAAACATCACAATGCATACAAACAAGTATGCAACCAAATATCGGGAGGTTTCTCCCATCAACAAGGCAAAGGGCACGCACCTAAGCAACTCGATATAAATGTGCACCTCCCACGATGGAGCAGGCTACACTGACGATGCACCTCCCACGCATGGAAGCATACACCGCCCAAAGCCATTTAAGGTTATGACACCCATACTTTTAGTCACATGGGTTACCCGAATCATTAGCCACATACTAAATCATTTCATATCCTGAAGTAGGGAAAATCATTTCACAACATAATAATCACAAGTATTTTCAAACTATAGTACTTCACATCAGTAATTCACACATATGGCCTGTCATTATTAATCACATAACTTTTGAGCTCGTACGTCTCAAAGAAGGGTGTTAAGCTAGAGAATAAATTCTCCGCCACCAAACAGATATGTTATCAATAGCAACTAATCGGATACACGATGAACCACAATGTAAAACCATAATACACTTCCAAATCATTTCGAAATCCTCGGGTTTAGCCCTCGAAATGTTTTCTGTTTTATAAAACATTTATAAAACGTTCCCTGTCCAAAATCGGGAATACTATTCTTTTCACTTAAGAAAATATCATTTCAAAATCATTCATTAAATTTGAAATGAACTTAACAACATCGCTAAACATCTCGTAGTCAAATCGTGAAGTGTTTCACAAGATGTTAGCATACAAATATTTCTACCCAACCCACTGCTAAATGTAAAAGCATATTTTGCTCATAAACTGGTCAAGCACAATCCAAATAATCCATCCATAACAATGAATATCAACAACCATGCATATTTGGTTTTATACCACTTCTCGTGTTTTGGCTGATTTAATTACAATCTGTTCATTCAAATCTAATTAAAGATTTATTAAAACTCCAATAGGTTTTAATCTCACAAATCATTACTTAATGATTACTCATTCTTAGGAAAATTAATCCTGCTTTTAATTGGGTTAAAGAACCAATGTCACTTAAAACACATTTCACGATAGACCCAAAATAATCTTCCATAAAAATGGAATCTTCAAGGAAATCATAACAATATATAATCGATATAAATTTCCGTATCAACTAATACTATAAGTGAAATAGCGGCAACGCCTTTTAAATTCCATATATAGTAACGATCTTCCTTCACAGAAACTTATCTTGATTATTACCAAATCAAATTCCATTCAATTCCAATTTAATATTTTAAATTGGGAAACTTTACTTTGGAAATTTTCCATTAAATCTTAATAAAAAGATTTATAAATTCCAAATCATATCTTCACTATTAATTGGGTCAAAGAATTAATGTTATTTAAAACACAGTTCACGATAGACCTAAAAATCCAATTTCAATTCAATTTCAATTCAATTCCAATTAAATATTAATTAATTGGTAAACTTCTCTAAATCTTGATTAAAAGATTTATTCTTTTCTCAACTGGGTGAATAATGTTAATAACGACACCATTCACGAAAAACCCAAAATCCTAATTTGATATTGAATACAAGGCACTGAATAGAAATTATATTGACTTATATTCAATATCAAATTCTAAAACCAACACATATCGTATGGGAAATAACGATATATATATATATCTATCTTCCAAATTTCTCAACAATATCTGTATAGTCAGGGAATCCCATATCGAAATATTCCGGAGATTATTTCCATTCCAAATCCATTCCAATTTATTCGTTGGAAAATTTTGATTATTTTAAAACCATTTTTAAATCCAAGTTATTTATTTCTAAAAATAATTGGATTATAATTCTAGTTATTAACTAGCTCATTTCGATAAAAAAATATTTTTATCTTTTCAAATATGGAAATTTTCATCCAAAATCTTTCCAAATCATTTATTATGATTTTACACAAATTATTAATGTTTTTAATAATTTTATCAAGGCCCGTACGGTCGATTTCCAATAACGGCCACTGAACTGCATCTATAACAACCTTTTCCAAATTTTATTTGGACTTGTCTCCAAATCCAACCATTAGATTTCAAATCTCTTATATTCGTTGGAAAGCTCTTTTCGGTACAAACCCAATAGTTCCGGTTTTAGGAGAATCCGATGGTTGGATCTCCCGTAATGTCAATTCGAAGTCAATGGTCGGAATTCACGAACGGTCGCGGCGCGTTCTATTCAGGCCATTAAACATATAATATATATATATATATATACATATATATATATATTTCGTCGATTTCTATTTAAAACATATTTTATAATTTCATTTTAAAAACGATTCCAACTTGCATTTCAATTTTAAATCAAAATTGAATATTCCATATCATGACAACTTTATACAGTGCGTATATATGTTAAAAATAATATTTTTAACAATCCAATAATTATTCCATTTCATGACCATTTTATATCTCGTCTATATATGTTTTTCACATCGCATATATATATTTTATTGACATCTCATATATATATATATATATATTTCACAACAAATATCTATATTTTATTCACATCGTATATATATTTTATTTCACAACAAACATACATATATTGTATTCACATCGTATATATATTTTATTCACATCGTGTGTGTATATATATATATATTATTCACACCGTATATATATATTATTCACATCGTGTGTGTGTGTGTATATATATATATATTCTGTTCGCATCGTGTATATATATATACATATATATATATATATATATTATTCACATCATACGTATATATTCTATTCACATCGTATATATATTATATTCACATCGTGTGTGTATATATACATATATTTATATATATTATTCACATCGTACATATATATATGTTTTATCCACATCGTGTGTGTATATATATATTATTCACATCATATGTGTGTGTGTGTGTATATATATATATATATATATATATATATATATATTATTCACATCACAATATAATACAGTTAATCACACCACAGTTCAATCCAAACAAACATCTATGGTTTGTACAAAAATAGTGTCAGGTGCTGCTAAACACTGTCTGCAACCTAGGATATATTTAACTGTAAAATAATTTGAGTGAGAAGGTGTTCTCACAGTGGTCGGTTTTGAAATCGTTAAAAATGATTATTTTAATTAAATTAAACCGGTGTTAAATTTAATCAAAATTTTCATCTGCTTCTGTTTCGGTTTTGGTCAGTCCTATGTTGTAGTGCTCGAATTTACGGTTCCAATGGTGCTTGGTTTGCTGAATTATGTTTTCGTATGAAGAAGATACAGTTATTTAAACTTTTATTACACAATATAATTAATTAATCAATAATTAATTAAATTAATTTCTTTTCATTAACTGTTAACCACCTTCCTTCCTCCAACCGTTTAATCTCTCCAGAACATGCGATTTCACCAAACCCTCACGACGTTTGGCCACCAACGCGCGCTGCCTCGATGACCGTGACCTAGATCGGAGACCAGTGAACTCCTCGTCGGAATGCCACCGACCAACCCCCGCCACCACGTGTAGATCGGCACCCCCAGTTGTCGGCTATTAGGGTTCGAAGGTTGTCACTTCTTCGAATGATTTTGGTCCCTCCGATCACCAGAATCCAATCACAGCCGGTTGATTTAAAGCTCTCACAAAGCTGATCAAAATTGCTTTTGGAAGTTTTCAAAATGATTGAATGGATTTGGGGGAAAAATCAAATGATTTTGGGAGCTTCGGTCGTCAGGTTTTAACAGGGTAGAGGCGCGATTTTATCTGAACGAATGATTTAGGTTTTAGTTGAAAAATGGATTTTTTATATATAATTTTAATATTATTTTATTCATAAAAGTAAGGTTTTGCAACCGAAGTCCAAATCAAACCCAACGACTGTCGCCCTAGGTAAATACCCATATTCCGGACACAATGGAATATGTTTCGTAAGACAATTCGACTGTTTCAATCAGTTTTTTATCAAAATTAAAATGTAAATCAATATATATTGATTTGAACGCACATTTTAATTTACCGGGGCCACATACTGACTCCAAAAATTACAAAAAATTAAATCTAGCTATGTTTTGATGATACGGTCCTAACAAAACTAATTTCTTCGAATTTGGAGATCTTTGAAAAATGGCCCTTTTTTTGGTCGATCCAATTCAAACTGAAACTGTCAAAACACATTTAAATTTACCACGCTCACATATTAAATCCAAAAATTATGAAATTTGAAGCCTAGCAATAATTTGACATTCCGGATCCAACAAAAGTGGTTTCATCGGAAATGGAGGTCGTTTGCAAAATGACTATTTTTAAGGACTATATATTATACTAAATTCTATAGTGACTATTTTAAATTTTAAATTGGATATAACTTTCAATTCTCATTATGAAATCTGGATTTTTCACATTCGTTAGAAAGATATCATTAAACAGATTCAAATGTTTTTGGTTTTACTAAAATCCAATTTATTTTGAACCTTGTACATTCATTTGAAATTTAAAATCGAATTTTCAAACTACCGCGCTATTTCAGGGTCGTATTATAATTAAAATGAATTTATATGTTCTAATTTCGATTTAAATAAATTTTTAGTCATTATTATTTAAAATAAATCATTTTAAGTATATAAAATCCATTAAAATAGTTAAAATAAAAATTTTAAATTGGTTCTGAAAATCCGGGTTGTTACAGTGTAAGTCATTAATTATTATTGATACAATGAAATTTTATCACATATTTAACTACACTTGATTTATTTGACTTGTATATCATATCACTTCGTCCAGAAATTAGTATAATGTTTTTGAAAGTTTAACTTGTGACATACATACATACATACATATATACATATATATGTATATGCATGTATGTATATCAAAGTTTGATAAAAATTGGTTAAACCTATATATTATAATATTTTAACGATAGAATGCAGTTTTATCAAAAAAATTATCAAATTTTGTATATTTGCCTGTAAATCTAGTAAATATTAAAGGACGATGGTTAAAATAATTTGAGGAATTAAACCGGAAATTTCAAGAATTCCGGAATAAAACCGAAATTTTATTTTTTCTATGTAAACGGAGCGGCCGGGAAACCGGAATTTCAAATCTTGGTTTTTAAAGAGTTTTGCTAGTATGACAAAAACTTTTTTTTGTAAAAATGCCAGAATGGTGTATTTGAGGGAGGGGGTGGTGAAATTTAGAGGGTACTATGGTAATTTGATGTGTGGTCCCTCCTAAATTTATGTCTCTGATGTAGGATTTGACAAAAATAGTTTTTGTCATAGTAGCATTTTCGGTTTTTAAAATGTCGTTTGTACTCTTTTAGTCTGTGTGATGCTGAGTTGGCCAAAAGAGATGTGTTTTGGTAAGTAGTTCCAAGCCGACTTATTTGCATAATAAGTTATCAAGTGTTAGGAAAAAGAAAAAAAAAGATCCTTCAGTAAACTGAAGATAGAAAAGACCATTTACATAATTTGAGGTTAAATCCAAACTAAAATACAAGCCTGAAAAGAAAGTTTACAATCCAAGCTAAAATTGATTCAAATAAATACATGCGTGCCTGACAAAAATATTATACAGAAGAGCAAAAAAGAAGTGGGAAACAAAGAAAAAAACAATTATAATGCCGAAAGTACTCTTTCTATTTCTAGTTATTGTAAGGGCTTCATCATAAAAATATGTTGTTAACCCAAAAATGGATATCATTGCCAAAAACAATGAATGGACAGGACTAGATACTTCACATTGTGTACATTGTTTTTCAGGTATCGGTCTATGAGACAAGCTTTTAAAAATTGATTTGGCTCCAGTCCTTTTACTTTCACTTTCTTAACCTTCTTTAATGACTGCATAATTTATTTACTGTTGGACTTTGCTGATTCAAACAAATATGAGAACTTGACATTTTAGATCGTGGATTTAAAATTCACAACGGACCATTTGAGCATTTTCGTATGTAAATTAATGTAACAAAATCAATAGACGGCTAATCATTTTATTTGTAGTACTTAAACGGTATAAACTTTGAGATATGGCTGGAGTATTGTTAATGTCACTCAAAAAACGGATTGGGGGAGGGTCATATTTTATTTTCACTCCATTAAAATTTAAATTGTTAAGGGGGCCAAACACAATGAAAAATAAATAAATAAAAACCGATTTTACCCTCCATTCAAATACATAAAATGCGGCAAAAATCGACAAGAACAATGCCGAAAATATATGATAAAAAATGGACCTTTGTTTTTCCTGGTAAATTGTTACATTTTTGGTGATTTCTTCAACAAATTCAACATATCGTTCGTTCTTTTGAGTAAAATCATGTTGGCTTCTTTTTCATAGTTAGAAATTTTGTTAGAAATTGGTCCTTCATGAAAAAAGTGATTAATTGTTTACTCTAAGAAGAAGATGATGATTACAGTTTAATGAGTACAACAAAAATAAAATGTAATTAGGGTAAAATGATAAAAAAGCGTTTTCGTCTATATTTTATAAACTGTTAAGGGGAGGCTAAGTTAAATGATCCTCCCCTTAGTAAATTTTAAAAAAAATTACCCCTCTTAACCGTTTTTGAACTGACATTAACAATACCCAGAATTTTCCACAAGTTTTAAAGAAGAATTCGTTTTGACAGTCTGCCTCCTTATTAAGCAAGAATGTTCTAGGTTTTCAAACTGATGACATCAACGTCTAATCTTTCATCAAAATCAAAACCCTAATTAGGCAACCTAGGCCTGGTCGTAGGGCAACACATGGGTTGGGGCAACAATTTAAACATTTTATATACAGATCTATATTTATGGATTGATGTTCAACTTTAAATGATTGTATGTGTGGCCGACTGGTTTGGTATGAGCATGCATGGTTCTAGAATGAAGGTTCTATTCTTGCAGGGGCATCATATTATTTTTCTTTCCTTTTTTGGGCCTTGGGCAGCACAAGTTAATGGGTCGGTCCGGCTGACATCTATACCTTGCTAATAACATCATGATGTTTTGATGATATTATCTGATACTGTCTTCGCGATCTTTTATTTATTTATAAAAATATTATGCATATCTCTACAGTACTTATGATGACAATCTTGGGTAATATTATGATTGAATAAATAGAAGCCTTCTAAAAAGAAAGTTTACTATTTGATCTAAAATCCAAATTAAAAAAGAAGCCTGAAAAGAAAGTTTACATTTTGAGCTAAAATTCATATTCAAATAAATACATGCATGCGTGCAAAAAGTATTATACATAAACGAGCAAAAAAGAAGAAAACAAAGCAAAAACACTTAAATTGACCAAAGTGCTCTTTCCATTTCCAAATTTTGTAAATGTATTGAAATGACCTCCTTACCTGTTCCAAGTCCAACCATATATGAATTATCTTAATGAGATGAAGAATGATTATGAACATAATTGCACAACATAACTTTGTAATAACCTAAATAGGATTGAGAGTGATGATTCTGAATTTAAATTTCACTGTTAGAGGAACGAAGGTTAGCACATTAGTTTTAAGAACGAGGTCCACAAATTAAGCAGACTACGATTTCAACATTCATGTAATATATATATATATATATATCTTACTAATCCTCGTATTCCAATAACTATTAATCCTAAATGGATTAATCTGTTTTTGTATTTTTAATTGTTTAATTGCTTCTACTGACATTAAGTTTATTGTTTGTTGACTTCCATCACTAATTGATAATATTTCTTCTCGATGGTGCCTGTATAACCCAGCATTTATGGTGAATACTCCTGTTCTATATAATTCTCTAGGATTTAAAGTATTCAGTTCGTTGTTTGAGAATACTTCTAAATCATTATCTACGTCTATGATTTCTTTTAAGTGGGATTGTGAACTAATAGACCTTCTTAGCATATTGTCTATCCAAGTATTTGAGGATAGACTATTACTTTCTATAGGTCTGTCATTATTAGTGATAGTTCTAAATGTTCCTGTAAAAGGTCTTATTTCATTGTGTATTATCTAGTCTTTTGAAAGTTAAGAAACTTAATTTGGTTATTTTCTTATTCAGACCTTCCTCTGGTGGTCCTAGGTTTAAGTCTGATAATTTTTCTGTAAGTTGATTAATATCATTACCTTTTTCTTGTGTAGCCAAACTTAGTTTCGTAATTTTCCTACTCATAAGGTCCGTATTACACATTAATATTTCTGCATTATCCCCTTTGCTTTGGAAGTTATCTTTATTGTATCAGCTGATAGTGTTTCAGTTTGTTTGAATGTCATGTTAATATGTTTTGTAGCTTCTACATACCATTTATTATCATATCCCATATTAATTTAATTGTATGTACTTAATTTCTTGCAACATTTGCTCAATTTTTTGTATTTAGGTTTCAAAATGTTGTTTATTTATTTCAGATTGATTTTTGACTTGTAATATTAAATCTTTAGATTGTATTTCAATTTCTTTTGGTTTATTTTCTTCTATTAATTGTTTTAGAGAAATAATATCTATTTTGTTTGGAAAGTTTTTTAGGTTTAAGTCTTTAAATTTCTTGGATAGCTTTCTCATTATATTGTCAAACTCATCTATTTTTAGTAAAGAGGTTTTTATGTAATTTTGGTTATCTTGTATTTGTTGTAACTTTTTATTTCTAGAAGTCATACTTTCAAAAATAAGTTCTATGAGTTTATAAAATATGTTATTATACCATTGTAAAGAATCTCCTAATTATATTATCAAATCTATGAAAGAATTTAAGTGTTTATCTTCAGTGTGTAAAAGATGTAGGCAATCATTATTCTTAAAATAACAATTATGCTTTAGTTTGTCTAATGAAATAATTGTTCTGACAGGGTCATGTATATCTAAGCTTAGATATTCAAACCTTTTATATTCTGTTATATCACTTGGCTTTATTTTATTCATTTTAGTGGCCTTTGATCTTAAATTGCTCTAATACCAGAAATAGGACAGATATAAAGGAAATAGTTTAAATAGCACTTAATCATAATTGTAGGTGAAAATATAACGGGGTACTGTTATTATGTTTTCTCCACATATATGACCTGCAATGAATTTTAATGTATGTTCTAATATCTCGTACAGTAGAAATATGTTGTTGTTTTTATCGTTTTTACTCTTTTTATGAAAATTTTATCTTCAAAAAACAATGTAGCAATAGTACTGTTATTATGTTTTGTCCATATATATTAATATAACCTGCAATGAATTTTAATGTATATTCTAATATCTCGTATAGTAGAAATATGTGGTTTTTATATCATTTTTACTCTTTTTATGAAAATTTTATCTTCAAAAACATTGTAGCAAAGTTCGTACTGTGGCAAACAGTAACTTTTTTTAAACCTTAGTGGCAACTTGAAGGTTCACCAAAATAGTGTCTGCTTTGCTAAGTATTCTGAGATTCATGTCTTCCTTTTAAAATCATATATCAAACCTAAGAAAATTATGAGCCTACTGATGGAATTTTTACATAATCACTTAGAAGAAGAATTTTTCACAAAGATTACTTTTGTCCTTAAAAATACAAATTTAACAGAAAAAGACTAGTATACTATTGCAAATATATTTAAACACAAATACACAACTGAATTCGTAGACCTAACAGGCTCTTGTTAAACCTATTAAAAGAACTAAATGAAATAGATATTTTTCATTATCTTAATAGAACAAAAAATAATAATATAGTTTTAAGCCAAAGATTTCTAGAATCGTTTCATCGAAAATGGAAAAATCTTATAGTACAACAAGAAAGAAACAAATCCGCTGATTTTGATTTTGATATGAATCTGTATCACGATCAATAAAATGGCAGGACAGAAAAATTACAGGAGCCTAAACAAAAATTAGAAGACTCTAAAAAGAGAAAAAAAAAAGAATTAAAGGGGGTTCCTAATTTGTAGTTTAGACATCCACTTATTGCACCCTTAGGGTGAACTTTCAAGCTGCCACTAAGGTAAAAAAAAAGTTACTGTTTTCTACAGTACGAACTTTGCTACAGTGTTTTCTAAAGATAAAATTTTCATAAAAAGAGTAAAAATGACTAAAAAAACCCACATATTTCTACTATATGAGATATTAGAATATACATTAAAATTCATTGCAGGTTATATATATGGACAAAACAAAATAATAGTTCTATTGCTACAGTGTTTTTTGAAGATAAAATTTTCATAAAAAGAGTAAAAATGATTAAAAACCACATATTTCTACTATACGAGATATTAGAATATACATTAGAATTCATTGCAGGTTATATATGGGCAAAACACGATAACAGTATAATGGATGATTGAAGAATCCTGCACATAAACAATGGATGATTGAAGAATTCATTGCAGGTTATATACATTAAAAACACAATAATTGGATGATTGAAGAATTCAGAATGCGCATAGATATTTTAAATAAATTAGGAATTATAAGGAAGACAGACTCTAGATATAGAATGTCAGCCTTTATAGTCCAAAAGGAATCTGAAAGAAAAAGAGGACAAAGTAGAATGGTCACATTGAATGATAATACACATGAAGATTGGTATTATATCCCAAATAAAGATGTACTAATTAACAAAGGTATCATTGTCTATTTGATTATTTTGCTTAACTTGTTGTTCTAATTCGAACATTTCTAAAGGTCCTAATATTATTCCTAGTTCCCCTGGATATATTATTCTATCCATTTATAGATTCCTTTGTAGTTCTGAGCTGGATTCATCATCAGTATCTATTTCCTTTTGATTAGATGATTCATAATCTTTAAATCTTAAAGATATAGATTCGTTAGGATTTGTATATGTTACTACATCATTTGGTTTTAAGATGTGTGTGTGTGTCCTTATTCGGGTTTTGTATCGTCCATTCATGTCCTGCTAGGATTAAAGAATCTATTTCCATTGGTTTTAAAAATGTTATTCCTGTTGAAGTTAATATTTTTATTACTTCATCAAGTTTCATTTTTATTTTAGGTGTGTATTTTGTCATACATTTTCCTAAAAATGTTGGAATTTTTTTTGATTTGAACCACTTTCGAAAACTAATAACAGGAATTGGCCAGTTTCATAACTAATTACCGAAATAAGCCACTTTTATCAGTAAAGGCGTTATCTGAGATAACGGTAGTGGACAAAACATTATTTTTGTGAAAGCATTATCTAAGATAACACTTAGATGAGTATATCCTTCGTCCCTCTTTTTATATTTCCTCCTTCCACTCTTATTTCACTGGTCCTTTTTCGAAATAAAGATATCCCTTTTTTCTAGAAGTGGAACAATTTTAGAAACAAAATTGTTTTATAAGATCTACCCTTCCCTTAACAAGTTAGAGAGCTCGTTTTTGTATTAACGTTTGGCTTTTATAATTTCTGATTTTAGGTATGTTGTACAAGTAGGTTTGTTATAGGTAGATAAACTGTTGCTTTCCATTTAGAAGGCTCCTAAATGTATTCCTACCATTTGTTATTTTGATGGGGAATTGGTGGTAGACGATGATAACTTTGGTAAATACGTTGGAGGGTCATATAAACGCGCTAAAGTAGTTCGGGGAGTTACTTGGTTCAATTGAAAGAATCAGTATATAAAGCGACTAAGATTAGATCCGATGAATTTGACATTGATTTGGTATGTAACTAGCCTACCGATTCTGGACCGAAAGCCATTAAAATAACCGATGATGTTGATGTGGATATAATATTTTCAGCGACAACAAAATCCATAGAGCTTTATGTTATAAAGAGCGATCGAGTTTTAGTCGAAGACTATTACATCTCCAGTAGAAGGCAACGTTGAATGTCAAAATAATGATTTGTCGAGCTGTAATCCTTCGACCTTTAATACTACATCCTTTGGATACAATGAACCCAATTTGATGCAAGGAAATTTCACACACATGATGGAAAGGTTGACTGCGGCTCTTTCTTGAATCTATAAACATGCGTTATTATTGTAGTTCGTAAATACTATGTTTTCTATGCAGTATTGTAACCCAACAATCGAATCCTTTTTGCTATGCTGGCCTGTCAAATTACTACATGTCCCCTTTCATGCATCCTATGCAAAACGAGTTAGAACATTTAAGTCAGAGGTATGTGAAATATTTTTACAGTTAATTCGTTGCTTTTGTATGTGAAGTAATACATTTAGTTCTCACGGTTATTTTATTTGAATCATCAGTGGTCAAATCAACGACATTGGTACATAATCAAATACCCAAGTATTGAACGAAGACATCGTAGCAAATGAGGTAGTACACTATGAGGATCCCCCTTTAAATAGTATGGACGTAGTGAGCATGCCAGAGAATGACCAATCTTGGGTAGATAGCATGAAGGTAAGCAATGAGCCATTAGAGACTTTAATTTTGATGATTTGGACGGTAGATATGCTGAAGATAGTAATGAGAATGAAATGGAAGTTCCCCTTGAGGATGACTTATGTACGGCTCAACTATTGTCGAACTCAAATGTCGAAGATATCCAATTTAAGAATAAGATATTTTCCACATTAAGTGTCCAAACCGGGTTCAAAGTCGGTATGGTTTTTGAAACGAAAGAAAAATTCAAACAACAATTAAGTGAATGGTCAATTCTTCATGTTGTTTCCTTCAAACCTATTAAGTCCAATAAAACCAAACATACTACTATCTGTAATGTCGATGTCAATTGTCCATGGAGAATTCATGCAATTGTTTCAAAAAAAGCCGACTAAAGGTGGTGGATTGTAAGAAAATATCCAAGCGGTCACAAATGCATTAATCCAACGGTTAACGCAAACCACAAGCAGGCAACGTCTTCATTTCTGGTTTCGAAAATCCCGTCATTTGTAAAATCTGATTTGAGTATAACCGTTGGTACCGTGCAAGTTTTAGCAGAGAAACAATTGTTTGTGAAGATTAGTTATATGAAAGCGTGGAGAGCGTTGAGTAAGGCCATTAAAACAGTTTATGGAGACTGGGCGGAATTGTATGGCACCTTAAGGCAATATTTCACAGAAATTGCAAGAACGAATCCGGAAAGCGTAGGGCAAGTTGTTACGGACGATGTTGGAGTGTTTGAATGAGCTTTTTAGGCATTCGGACCGTGTATTGAAGGATTTGCACATTGTCGTCCATTATTGTGTATTGATGGCACGCATTTATATGGAAAATACAAAGGAACATTGCTAGTAGCTACCGTTGTTGACGCGGATGACCATCTATATCCTTTGGCTTATGCGATTGTTGAGTCAGAATCTGCAGACAGTCGGGGTTAGGTTTTTTCTTGCATGCGCCACTTCATTTGAACCGTTAATGACTGTTGAATTACTTTTATTTCAGACAGAATGAAAGACATACGATTGCGCTTGAAACAAGGTGGCGTTTACCTCATAATCATCGTTTT
The DNA here is from genome assembly GCA_030737875.1 of Allium sativum. NCBI lineage: Eukaryota > Viridiplantae > Streptophyta > Magnoliopsida > Asparagales > Amaryllidaceae > Allium > Allium sativum. The sequence goes on along the minus strand of CM060913.1, from coordinate 483,696,488 downwards.
TGTGCAAGACATCTCAAAAGCTAACTTCCAAATAGTTGGTTTTAAAGACAAAAGATTGACTGGGCTTTTTTATGCTGCGGCTTGTGCTTCAGAGGTGGTTAAATACCAAAAAATTCGTGACGAAATAAAGAACGTTAGTGAAAATGAGCATATTTAGATTGAAAAAGGTTTAGGCGGGAAAGAGGAAAACTGGGATCTTTGCAAAGATGATGGTGGTCGATTCACATAATAACCACAAATGCTTCAGAGAGCTTTAATGGTGTATTGAAAGGGGCTCGATCATTACCCGTGAAAGGATTGGTTGCTCGTACCTTCTTTCAATCAATCGATTACTTTTGTCAAGAAAGAGATACAACAAAAAGTCTTATTACCAAACTTACACCTAAATGAGAATAAAAGATTGTTGAACGGGTCAATGAAGCAAGACGCACAAAGATTATTCGGTTTAATCCGACAGAATGGTTCGTGGTGCATTGTTTTGGTGATGAATTCAAAGTGATTATCAACGATGACACTTGCTTTTATACATGCTATATTCCTTTACTACAACATTTACCTTATATGCATGTAATGGTGGCTTGTTCATCGGTTTCAACTGGAGCTAATAGAGCTCGTCATGACTTTGCTTCACCATACTATACAGTCGCAAAATACCTAGTTGAGTACACGCCGGAATTTCACCCCGTTAGGGATAGGCGATATTGGCCGTTAATGAAAAATCAGTTGATCCTGCCTCTTGTAGTGAAAAGGCCATCTGGACGCTCTAAGTCCACCAGATTCAAAATTACTATGGAAGAACGTCAGACTTCAAAAGGAAACAGGTGCAGCAAATACGGTGGTGTTGGTTATAAGAAGAACCGTTGTACTTCAGTTATTTAAATTTATGTAATTTGGACATGTTTACGTTTTGTTGTCGAATATGTTTGTGTCTTCTTTTGTGCTTAATCATTTGGTAGTTTGATTTGTAATTGCCTTTTGTTGTGTCTCCTAGAATATGCTCACTGCCTCCTTGGGAGACAGTGAATAATTTGCAGAGCGTTATCTGAGATAATGCTTACAAACAAAGAATATTTTTCATAGCATTATCTGCGATAACGTTTTCAAGAAAATAAAACAAATCGAACTAGCATTATCTAGGATAACGCATTTATATGAAAAGTGGTCTAAATTTGTAATTAGTTTTCAAACTGGCTTAATTCTGTTATTAGTTCTAAAAAGAGGTCTAAACCGACAAATTTCCCAAAAATGTTATATCTAATAATATATTTTTAGTCTATTTGAACACAAAATTAAAGTACATTTGATACAGATGACATCGGTATATTTTGGAATTCATGTGTTATACATAGATCACGTAAAACACAATGCTATTGTTACATTCACTATAGTGATAAGGTGCCATTTTGACTAGGAACAATATGCAATACATCACACTGTTTTTTAAAACAAAGTTATGTACTTATTTTGGTAACCACACATCACTAGATATCACTGCATCCCCCCCCCCCCCCCCACACATATATATACATATATATATATATTTATATATATATATATATATATATATAAATAATACATCAAAGTTTGAAGTTCCGTTTTCCGGTTCCGTTCACTGAAAAATTATGATATTTCAGTTCTGTTTCGGAATTTCCGGAAATTCCATTATAATTTCGGTTCAGAAATTCCGGTATCTTTTTTATATTTACATCATACATATTCTATATTAACTTAAATTTATAATATGTTATTTGGACTAAATGTTAACATGTACGACCTAACAAAAAAACATGAAGAAAACAAGATGAAGAAACATATAAAATAGACGAAAACAATGCTCTTAAATTAAATAATATTATTTTACGTTGGTTTCATTTTATAGCAGGAATAATTCAGCCCAATTAAATAAGGCCCAATAACACTTCCAGCCTTAAGCCGTCACAGCTGTTGTTTTCCATCCAGTAAACCCTATTCCACGAAAAGGCAGAAAGTCCGCTTCTCTCTTCCATCCTCTCTTCTCCAACGCAGCCTTTCTTTAGCTCATTCTCCATGCCGATGTCCTTTCTTCCCCATCTACGCAACCTCTCTTTCTTCGTATCTAGGTATTTATAAAGTTAATCCCTTTTTTCTTTCTGAAAAGCGGAAACGGAATTTTTAGCAATTTCCGATCCGGTCATCGCCGGAACCGGACCGGACGTATTCCAGCATGCCGGACGGATTTTGAAACCTTGATATATATATATATATATATATATATATATATATATATATATATATCGTGCTGCTAAAAGCACCTTGAAATGTGTTTTCTATTGCCATTTCTACAGAACACCGCAATTAAGATTTCAATGTACTATTTCATACCATAACAGGCCACCACTTAAAACCCTTTCTCTATTTTCTTCTTCTTCATCGCTCCCTTCCAAACACGTTCCTCTTTCTCGCACTGTGAAAATCACGACATCACCGCTATGCGAAGATTAACTAGAGTTAAGAAAAACTTCTAAAGTTAAAAAAAATTAATATTTGCAATCAATCAATATTATATATACATAAAAGTTAACCAAATGATATAATTTACTTACGTCGAAAGGTTGAATCTCTACATCGTCAATCTTTACATCATCAAATTTTATATACCTCACAAAATCATTCAGAAAATCCTGCAAATGGAACAATTTTGTTAATCCTCGATGTAAAGATAAAAATTCAAATACGTAAATCACCACTATATACCTCATTCACATCATTGGAATTTTCTTCTGGATTATCGATGTTTGAATTCAGCATACTCAATGTCTCCAATTACTCACAACAACAAAAATTAAATCAATAACAATAATTTTGATTTAAAAATCAAAAGGAAAAACGACTATAGCATCAGAAACCATACAAAAATAATTTAAGATAAATAACCTCATCTTCTTCATTAGAGCATCGGTTATTCGCGAGATCTTCGTTCATGTATAAGTTATCGCCCTTCATTGCTAAGAAATCCATCAGTAATGATTACTAAAACAAGTTTTCCTCAAATTATAATAAAATTGAGAATTAGGGTTTAAGAGGAATCAATCGGGGAAGAAGTAGATAGCGGATCATGTTAGGAAGCAAATCAGACCGATTTTTATATTTGATCGATCGAAATAAGATGATAAAAAAAAAATAGGGTTTACGTTTGAAGTAATCACGGGAGATGGAATACGTTCGGTGATTAGGGATTGAGTTGAGGAATAAAGCTGGTGTTAGGAAGTACATTAAATTAATTAAGAGTGATTAAATTAAGCATGGTGTTATGAAGTACATTTCAGGATGCTTTTAGCAGCACAATATATATATATATATATATATATATATATATATATATATATATATATATGCACGGAAACCAATCATTCATGAATCCTATTGTTTCATGTGTCAAAAAGATAGCGAATCTTATTTGCAACAGAGGGACCAAAATATATAGAAATATTCAATTATGTATCACAATGAGCACGTTTCTCTAAACCTTACACGGCTTATATTTGATTTCTTTTTGCTTTCCTTTTTCCTTTCCATTGTTGACATTTTGCTATTTGTCACTGGCTTTTTATTTCATTTTCTTATTTCCTCACAAGCCTTTAATGCATAATACAGATCTTGCAGGAAACTCATAACTGGATCCTCATCTATAAATACATTTAAGCCCTATATACAATCTCCATGCCAAAATAAAATCAACTTGTCCGTTCTCATTACATTTTTCAGAAAATTTTCATATTTTGAACTTCTAAGATCTACGTTCAGAGATGAAAGGATTCAAAAGATTGATATTAACCCTTGCTGCAGTAGCAAAATGCAAGTCAGTGAAGATGAAGAGTAGACATATCAAAGTAAGTGGGGCACTAAAACTCTTTAAGATTCTTCATAATATGAAGATGATGATGAGTGATATTTCATTTGTTCAAGAACGAAATGATCAATATTCATATGGAACTAATCAAAGATGCAGAGTACTGAACTTTGAGGAAGAAGATGAAGAAATTATAGATTTCAACTCAGGTTTAGTACTAGAGTATATTAGATCATATGAGGAAACTGTGGAGTTTAGCACTGGAAATGAAGTGGATAAAGCTGCTGAGGAGTTCATAAAGAAATTTCACCATAGAACTAGAATTCAAAGACAAGGTTCATTGGATATGTGCTAATTAAACTGTATTGTAGAAAGGTGTTCAGGCAATGTGCCAAACACGAAGTGAGTTGAAACTGATTTTCCATGAAAAAATAGTCATTTTTCAGTTACTTCTTGTCCATGATTCTCTGTCTATGCGTATCCTCTTTTACTGTTTTACACAAACAACTTCATCATGATATAAAAGGAAAAGAAAATTAAAAGAAACGACCGAATCACAGAAAAAACCATAGCAAAAAAATTGTGAACTAGATCATCCTGCAATATGAAATAATAATTGTACATTTAGATGTAGCAATGTTGAACATGTATCCATACGCTTAAAATCCAGCAAAGCTATCTGTAGGGCGACAACAATATGCGTTAACTGAGTTTAACTCAACTTTGATGCTGGAGTATATTTGGGTCATGTTCAGGGCATTGTGGAGTTTAGTACTATAAATGAAGTAGACAAAGCTGCTGACGAGTACATATAAGGAAATTTCACGAGACTCAGTTGACATGTGTTAAATTGCATGCAGAAAGATGTTTAGGCAATATGCCAAACACAGAGTGATATGAAACTGATTTTCATGAAATTTTGATCATTTTTCTGTTACTTCTTGTCCATGCTTCTCTTTCTGGCCATGTACATTTTGACACAAACAATTTCATGACCAAAAAAGAAGAAAAAGAAAAAAAAAGTAGACCTATTTACAAAAATAAAATCAAAACCAACTAAATTGTTAACTAGAGCATTAATTAAGCAGTATGAAATAGTAACTCTATTTTTATATGTAGCAATGTTCTACATGTGCCCATACACTTAAAATTCCGTAAAGCAATCTATAGGACGACAAAAATATGTGAGAATTTTGTGCATTCATGTTCTAGAATTCAAAACAAAAGATGAAGATTGATGATGTTATCTAATCTTGTGATCATAAATAGAATAATGAAAACTGGAAGCCACATATCGAAAAAAAGTTCTAACTATTCTACTTGGGCAAAAGGTCTATGGTAGAGTTAAAGCAATAACAAGTTCAACATCAATGGCAAAAATGAAAAATTCAGGTTTTTTTAAAAAGAAATTGATACTTATATATACATATTTGGGTAGTATATACCATACTACCGTGACAAGGGGATCCAATCAAATCGAACATATAACCTCTTGCATCTTGCCTCAACGCCTTAACCAATCATGTTAAAGATACTTGTCCAATTCAAAAAAAAAAAAAAAAAAAAAATTGTCTCTCTTTAAATTAAGAAAATCAACTTCTCAAACATGATCAATTACATGAACCTTTTCTCCCTAGACATAGTCTTGATTCATCGGTGCAGTCTTCTGTCTCCCATTGTTGATGAAAATGGTTTCACCTTTGTTACAGATCAAAAGAAAGCTGTAATCTGAGTAATTTCGGCTAGAATAAACCAGTCTTCTGGAAAGGTTCTATGAAAATTTTTCAAGAAAGCTCAGATAATAACAATATGAATGTATCTTTGAAGAATAACACTACTCAAGTCATAAAACAATCAATCTGACTGTGTCATAAGAAACTGATGTTGCAAATTCAAGAAACGAAACTGGTTTCAATGTTGATTCTAGCTCGAAAACATCATAACCATGGGGTGATATCCTTAAATCAGAGGGGCATTCTTTTAAAATTGATTTGGAATTTACAACTCTAATATCACTACTAAATGATAAAAATTATTTTGATGAAAGAAGCTACTAGCAGTAAGACAGAAAACAATGGAGTCAATCGGTTCTTGCTTATATCTTTGGAAAACGATCGACTTGCCATCATTTCAAGTCACTTGTTTCGAAAACGGAAAACCATCATGTAATTTTGATATATTTGCAAAAAACAACGGTTCTTTATTATAATATCTATAGTACTGGAGATTGCAATAAAGCATTGAATGAAGGACAATGCTTTAGTAATGGTACTGATAATTTAAAAAAAAAATGGACAAACGACATAATTATGGATAAGATTTACCTTCTAGAATTTCTAGGGGTGGGCATAAACCGCATCGCAATGCAGAAACCGCCCAGACCGAACCGTAAAAACGGTATGGAAAACCGCACCAGATTCTCTCTCTAAAGCAAACAGCCCAAACCGAACCGACTCACAACGATACAGTTCGGTTGTGGTTTGAACTTTTACCAAATCATATTAAACCGAACCGAACCGCATAGCTACACCGACAACGTTATGATAAAAAAATTAACAAATTCATATCTAACTTTTAATTTAACGATATATATTCTATTTTCAACTTATGTTGTAGTTATATTAATTAAAGAAAATACTATGTGTTTTAAACTTTAGGTGACACAACGTCATACAATCGTAAAATGATTGTTGATGGAAGTAATTTTCTTGTTTCATATTTAATACGGGTTCAAACCGGACCGATCCAAAACCGAACCGTATTACATCGAAACCGAACCGTTTGAACGGTTAGTATAATGATTTGCATTTTTGATCAACCGTTTGATGCGGTGCAGAAGCGGGTTGAGCTTCAAACCGCATCGAACCGAACCGCGCCCACCCTTAACAATTTCTATACGGATAAAGCCTTTAGAACTAAATTTAAAATTGTGGACAAAGCAAGCTTTCAATGCAATTGCAAATTGGTAATTTTTGTTTTAATCCACGATTTTAATAAGTTAATCCACCATTTTACTTCAATAAGTTAATCCACAACTATTTTGTAAGTTAATCCACAAGTGGATTAACTTAAAGATTTTTTTCCTTTCAATTTTGATATCTAAGTTCATTACAGATATCTAGCAGTACATACAGGGAAAATATATTTTCAAAACTGTATCAATGGGTAAACATGCTCTATAAATATGACTGGGAAATAAGAACGTGAAGCTTTGAACTTCAACTCCTGAAGACCAATCAAACACAGTGATGTTTAATCAAATAGATCAATTCGTGGAGATGTGAGTGGAGGTAAAAATGGTATGAAAGATGGAAAATCAAAGAGCTCATTCACTTCCTCCTCCGGTACAATACCAAGTTCAGCATTTTTAATTCTCTGTTGTATCCTTAAATCTACGCACCTCTTCCATATGCAAGAATATCTTTTTCCTTCTACTCTTCATATTATCTTGAATCCCCTACAACTCCATCTTAGCAAAATCCTTAACCATTTCAGGTCCTATGATATAAAACCCAGATAAGTTCCGCTCAGTAGACTCTCTATCCTTATCAAAAGCAGAAAATGATGAGGAAGATGTATCAGCAAAAACAAGAATACGACACAAAACGCAAAGAAGAAGACTGAAAAGAAGAAAAATATGTACGTTTTTTTTAGGAGGATACACTGATTAAAATTTAAATTTCGGTAAAAGTCAACGATCCTGTAAAATAAGGTGGATTAACTTATTAAAATAAAAATTATCTTGCAAATTTAATAGGTATGTGTAACGATACGTATTCTACATATTCAAATATCGTAAAATAATATTATTTAATTCTTATGTGGTCATATCATTCTAATAATATAGAATATGGTTTTTAAGGATGTTTTACTTGCTTAAGATTTTTGCCAAATTTTATATGATCATTTTGTCTTTGTAAAATTTTGTTTAGACCATAACTTTTGATAGGAGAAAATTTTGTTACAGTAGTGCTAACGGGCTGGGATTAGCAATCTCATTGGTCTAGTCAATCTCAACTATAAATAAGCTTTGAATGGAGACATTTGAAGATTCTCCTCTAATTTCCCATCAGTTCAAAACCTAAGCCTACTCTAATTCATCCTTGACTTCTAAAATCAACGCTTAACGCCAAATCATCTCTTATTACTAATAAGAGATTAGATCTATATCGGGCGACTAGATCTCTACATTTGATTACATACTCATTCATTTTCCTTAATTTCTGGGATAGATCTCTATTCGATTTCGTAGAATTGTAAGATTTAGCAAGTGATTATGATCTCTCACATGTTTATATCGGATTATATGTTGTAATTAAAAGAATTAATCACGTATATATATTAAATTAACCTTAAAATCTAATAAGATTTATTAATTTCAGGTCTAGAAAACCATAGAATAGCCTAATTATGACATATATGACGATAGATCTAACGTAATTAGTAAGTAACTAAACATTATCCATGCTAGATCTATGACTAGATTTGATTGGTTCACGTTTATATGCAATTAGATGATTATGTATGTCTAATATTAGCTCATTTTGCTGTTTGAATGATTGAATTGTTTGCTATGTTTGATTTGTGTGTTAATGTTGTGCATGAATTAATACTTAGATGGAAGCATATAAAGGGCAAAGATCATTGGAATCGCATGAAACTTGGATCATAGGATTTGAAGCACAACAGAAAGGCGCTTGAAAAAACGAGCCACGATCATAGCTAAGTACGCAGATCAACACTGATCCATAAGAAATGAATCATTATTGATCAATAAATATAGCTCTGATGATGGGGCGATCCATAAGGAAGGAAGATGATGCCCTGTTGAAGCTACTATGAAGAGATAGTAGCGATTGGATAGGCCATATCCCAGTAGAGTGATGGATCGGTCATGATTGTTCACAATTTGGTTGTGATGTAAATGAAGGATTAAATCTAAGCCAAGATTTATGTATCATGGTTCAAGGACATTAGAAAGGAGTATGTTGAGGATCTGGAGCAACTTGACCAAGATTTAGGTTATGCATATGGATCGACATTGATCCATAGGGGATGGATCGATGTTGATCCATCTATTATTTTGCAAAGATGGTGTGATCCATATGAGAGATAGAGAATTTCGTTTGTAGCATTTGATAAGTTATGGTTCGTTAATTGCTTCTATGGTAAGGACCTTATGACCTGTTGAAGTTGAGACTCTTTGATTGCCAACTCGGATGAGAGTGGTCGAAGGAGTGTGATTAGCAACACAGGATGGAACAAGGCTCCAAGATAATGGGTTGGTTTAAGTGGGACTCAAACCTGAAATGGAGTTGTAGACAGCTCTTGTTATGGGGAGGGATAAGTTATCATTAATAGTTTGGAGTGTTCTAGTTGTTGAGTTAAAGCAGGGCTATCATGATCATGTGCCCTAGATCGTTCGAAAGGGGAGTCTCATTGTTTGACATTTGAGTTCTGAAGGAAAATACGTTGAACATATGGGTTCCGCAACCGTGGTTATTCGACTAGAACCGACTTTTCCATTAGCCCTTGACATGAGTGAGGATGGTCATGCGGGTTATCAATATATTCAAGGCTTTAGAAGGTGATAAAAAGTTTTTGTTTGATGGTGCTTCTGTGCAGGCGTCTACAAATGATTTTCCGAAGCTATGTAAGAATATATTTTTTCTGAGAGACAAATTGTTTGTTGGGAATGAGTTGACTATTGAAGTTTAATACTGGTTGGATACTTGTAATTGCATTTTTGGTGAATTTGGAACAGATGGTGCAACGAAGAAAAAGCTTGCTTCTAGGAAAATACTAGGTAGAGCTATTAGTTTGTTTGAATGTCATTACTATTAAACTCCAGAAGATCAGATCATATGGGATCAGTTCATGGTCAGTGTACCGAGCATTATTTTTGGCCGTTCAAGCCGACAATAATCTCCACATTTCGACCTAAACAAATCCAAAATACAGATAATTATTGGGTAAATATAAGAAAAGAAAGAATGAAGAAAAACAGTCATAAAATCTCACAGTGGAAGGACAAAACATAATAAAAAATAACAGTTCATGAAGTTATTAAAACATACATTTGATTATACTTTTTAACAATCATCAGAGTTAAACTATCCAAAGCATACCAATGCAGCGGAATAAAACAAATAAGTACATCGCCCAGGCTCCATATTCATCTTCATAACGAAGTCTTTGCTAACTGAAAACTCAGGCTGACCCGAGCATAAATGAAATACTCCATTCAGAACTAAAATATTCTTATATCAGTCAAATCAAAACCATGTAACAATATGAGTGTAACAGCGTCAGAGATTCTTACGGTAATTCACACCTCATATCCAGTGTGTTCGTGAGTGCAATAACTTAACAGATGTTATGGGAATTTCCATCTCCTAATGATCCGTTAAACTAGATAATATATGGTAAAATATGCAATATACAATAATGTCCATCGATAACATAAAGTATAAAAATAGCGTAAGCGGGATTACCGTTGTTAACCCACTCAAGCATTCCATCAAACACTATGTGTGTACTCAACCTGATAGAAAAATATATTGGGAACCAACATCAACCAACATGACATGACCAAGCAGCGTGCTCGAGCACTCAAGGCGGAGCAACATGCTCGAGTACCATGGTCGAGCAGCAGCAGCTTCCGCTAAACACTGGTCGAATACCCTCCTCCAGCATGTTGGGTCGAGTGCTCCATCCGAAGAAGGGTCGAGCAGCGGGCCTGAGTTAAACGACATACCTTGGTTAAGCAGCAGCACCACAGGTCGGTCAGTACCCATCTGGATGTGTCGAACACCGCTGGTCGGTCACTTGTTGAAGGGTCGGTCGAGCGTATCCTCAACGACAGGTCGAGCTGTGTCATCTTGCCATCTGAGTCGAGCAACATCTCACCTTGCTGAAGGATCGAGCGTTACTTCGAGACAATGGGTTGAGCAAACTGGAAGTGTTTGCTGATGAGAATCATGACTTTATATGTTAGCAATGTCAGTTGTGCTACAGTAAGTTGTTTATGTATAATAATGTATATCAAACGAGGCAAGGTATTAATTAAAAGGAACGAGTGCATTGTAAAATTCTGGTTGGTCGTTCAAAGAACCCTGGTCACACAAGAGTGATCAAGCATTGTACCTGCTCGTGCGTTACTTTCTGGTTGGTCTCAAAGTCATGCCATCTATTTACAGCTGGAGCGATGGCAATACCGTAAATACTTGTATAACCGGCTCGGACCATGTATGGCGTAATTACAACATTGCCACCCGGGACTAACTCTACCTATAAATACCCCCTTTCACAACCATTTAAGGGACGGATTCTTGGACCCCTAAGGGCTGCCCAAATCATTTCTCCACCATTTTAAAGCTTCTCAAGCTCCATTAATGGCTTCCTAAGCTCACTTCTTCTTCCTCCAACATCAAGTGGATCTCATCTTCTCTAAGCACCATCAATTCTCACTCCAATTCAATCCAAGTGATCTCCAACTGCCATTGCTCCTCTTTAAAGCTTGGATCTAACACCATTTTCATGATGGAATCAAGGAAAGTTATCCAATCACAAGATCTAGTCCGTTCCTTCTCGAATCCAAGCGAGATCTAAAGCGGAAAGAGAGTGAAAAGTGGAGAATCGTTGTAAAGAGTGAACAAGTGTAATAAGAGCGATGTAAGAGATGATGCTCTATAAAAATTTCTCCATGATAATGAAAATCACTTCAAAAGTGGATGTAGATCTTTCCTAGATCGAATCAATATAAAAATCCTTGTATTCTTTACTTGCATTTGCGATTGTGGTCTCATTTTCTGTTGCATACCTTTTGGTGAAGTGTCGATAAGACACCTTTGGTGTTGAACCATTTTTGGTTTAAACATTTGGCGCCCACCGTGAGGCCGCGTTTGCATCTCTTTCCTTCGCACTTCCCTCATCTAACGAGCCTACCATTGAAGTTCTAAGCCTACTTCTACCATAGATTCTCCAAATCTACTACGATCCACGCCATTTGACGAATCCTCTCCTACAGGGTTGAGACCCCTATCCGAAATAATGGCCAAATCTAAGAAGACCACAAGCAAAACTGTTGGAGAAAACGACAATGTTGCTAATAACGAAATTACATGTAACGATACGGATCTCGCCCGGACCTAATCGATTGCTAAATCGACCAAGATCGTTCGAATCCTGCATACGCTAACTTTGGGCATACAACACATCAGAACAACAACAGAAGACTTTTATAAACATCATAATAATGTTACATCAGAGTACATCGAAATATTATACGGCGGAAGATCAATTTACAATAAATTTAATACAGTGCAGCGGAAACAAATAAAATAACACAGCGGAAGACTACCAATGCTCTGGACATGGCTTTAAGCTCCGATCCAGAATCCTACTCAATAAATAAATATCTACAAAACAAACCACTCGACTACCCGTGTGGAAAATAGGGGCACCCGAGTTTGCAAGTGAAACAAACTACGAGTCAGTCATGGGACTAGTATGAGAAATCTTACTTAACTTATTTAATAATAATAAGGATGATCACAGGACCACACCACTAACGCGGAACAGGTTTACTCCATTGGATTGCCAGTGCATAAACAACAACCATAAATAAACTTATGGATCTACAATGCAACATACAACATGCAATTTCTCAATCTACCCATTTAGGCTTTATCCCTAAACCTAGATTTCAAAATCCAATTCTCTTTACAGAAATTATTCCTTTGGACTTTATTTCCTGATTTCTTATTTCAAATCGTTTGAAATACATATCTAGCTTTTATATCAAAGTAGATTTCACTTCGGGATCTCAAAACAAAAATATTTGGAAATATGAATTCCAAAACAAATGCATGAAAATAAATATGCAACCAAATATCGGGCTCCCCTTAGACAAGGCTACAGGACTCACTTCGCCAACTCGATATGCATATGTGTGCACCTCCCATCTAGGAGCAGGCTACACTGATGATGCACCATCCCACACTATCGGGGAAGACATACACTGCCCTCATCCACCACCATCCCCTGTGTTTTAGTCGTCCGGGTCACCCACATCTTTAGCCACATACTAAATCATTTCATATCCCGAAGTATGGAAAGTCATTTCACAACATAATAATCATAAGTACTCTCAAATCTATATATATTTCCAATTCCAAATCATTTCAAAATCATTGGGTATAGCCCTCGAAATCCTTTCTGTTTTATAAAACATTCCCTGCCCAAAATCGGGAATACTATTCTTTTGACTTAAGAAGTCTCATTTCAAAATCATTTATTAAATTTTGAAATAAAGAACATCGGTAAACACCTTATATTCAAATCATGAAGTGTTTCACAAGGTGTTAGCACATAGATATTTTTACCCAACCCATTGCTAAATGTAAAAGCATATTTTGCTCATAAACTGGTCGAGCACAATCCAAACAGTCAATCCATCACAAACAATATCAGCAACCAATTGTATTTGATTCAATCACATTTCACGTTTTGGTAATTTAATTACCATCTGTACATTCACAATCTAATTAAAGATTTATTAAACTCCAATTGATTTCAATCTCTAAATCATTTCTAATGAACATGTCAATTTTATTGGTGAATCATTTTTAATGAGGCTAATTTTACATTAAAAATTTATCATTTTTAATGCTTACACAATTTTGCTAACAAACATGTTATTTTAAATAATGAGTCATTTTGTACATTAAAAATGTTTCCTTTTTAATGTTTACACAATTTTGCCAATAACATGTCACTTTAAACAATGTATCATTTTATACATTAAAAATGTTTCTTTTCGTGTTTAACAATTTTGACAATAACATGTCACTTTAACTAATGAATCACATGTACATTAAAAATGTTTCTTTTAATGTTTAACAATTTTGACAATAACATGTCAATTTAAATAATGAATCATTTTATACATTAAAAATGTTTCTTTTTAATGTTTAACAATTTTTACAATAACATGTCACTTTAAATAATGAATCATTTTATACATTAAAAATGTTTCTTTTTAATGTTTACATAATTTTGACAATTCCTATGTTCACATATATACAATAAAAAGTTAATTTTATTGTATATACAATTTCTATGTTTCACATGAACAAATAAAAAGAGATTTGATTGCCTACACCTTTTTTTTATGGTTAATATGTACAATAAAAAGATTATTTTATTGTCTACACAATTTCTACATTTCCTATGTATACAATAAAAAGATATTTTATTGTCTACATAATTTCTAATGACAAATAAAAGGATATTTTATTTGCATATCAATTTCAATGTTATCTAATGACAAACAAAAAGGAAATTTTATTTGCATAACAATTTCAATGTTTTCTAATGACAAATAAAAAGGAAATTTTATTTGCATAACAATTTCAATGTAATACCTATGTTTACATAAGTAAAAAGAGAGTTTTATTTGTATAAGAAATTTTACCAATTCTACTATCAACCTATACAATAAAAAGAATTATTTTATTGTATAACAAATTTTGCCAATTTTATTATCAACATATACAATAAAAAGAATTATTTTATTGTATAACAAACTTTTGTTCGATCCTATCATTCATGTATATACAACAAATCAACACAATCAAGTTATTTCAAATCAAATCACGTACAATACACAACTGAATCTTAACGGCGGATATATAAAAATTTCCAATAATTAATTTTAATTTTAATTTTTAAATAAGAAATCTCACATTGATTTTACTCCGTTTAAAATTGTAGAAAGCTCCAAATCTGTTCCGGTCAACTCCATGTTGTAGATCTCATTTTTCTAATTTTGGAAGCAAGAGATACAATGGTTCAAAATTCTAATCAATTTAATTATATTATTAATTTTAGTTAAGGTGTAATTAACCTTAATCAGAATAACTAGGGCACTCCATCATCGTTTCTTCCTGTTTCCCATTGTTTTTCTGCTCGAACGAAGAACCCAAAACCCACGCCTAAGATCCACCATCGCTCTTCCGTTCATTGCGCCAGAGTCCGATCAAAATCCACGACGTCGAAGGGCTGGACGTCGCCCACCTATTGCCCGACATCTGGTCAAACTTGCACCTCCGTGTTACCCAGGAACCCACCTCGAACGCCGCAACTTTGGGGAGAGAATACATCCACCACACGGTTTTATTTCAGATCATTACCGTTCAGCATGTCGATCATGAGGAGTAGATCGATTTTCCAATTGGAAATTCATTCGACTAATTTCTGAATTAGAAGAAAAATGGGAGAAAGGATTGGAAGACATCGGCCATCCATTTCTGTAGAACGATGGATGGGTATAGAAATAGGGTTAGGTTTTCTAATAATCTAGGTATTTATAATATTTTAAATATTTAATTCTCTAATTTTCAAAAAAAAGCCCATTAACTCATACTAACTCCAAATCCAACACAACGAATGTCTCTCCTCGCCAAATACCCCTATTCCGAACACAATGGGATATGTTTCATAAGTCAATTCGACTATTTTGATTAGTTTTTATCAATATTAAAATATAAATAAATATATATTGAATTTAAACGTACATTTCAATTTACCAGGGCCACATACCGACTCCAAAAATTCCAGGAAAATTATATCTAGCTTTGTTTTGATGATACGGTCCTAACAAAGTTAATTTCGTCGAATTTGAAGACATTTTGAAAAATGGTCATTTTCTAGTCGAGCCAATTTGACTGAAATTGACAAAACACATTTTCTTTTTCCATGCTTACATATTAATTCCAAAAATTATAAAAATTGGAATCTAGCAGTAATTTGACATTTCGGATCCAACAAAAGTGATTTTATCGATAACGGATGTCGTTTGCAAAATAGCTATTTTTAATGGTTATATATTATATTAAAATATAGATAAATTCTACAATGACTTTTTTGAATTTTAAACTGGACATAACCTACAACTGATAAAGTGAAATCTCAGTTTCGTATATTCTTTAGAAAGATATTATTACATAGATTCAAATATTTCTTGTTTCGTCCAATTCTGATTTATATTGAAATCTGTACATTCAAACTCCTTTTATAATTAAATTAAATTTTATGTTCTAACATCGATTAAAATAAATTTTTAGTCATTATTACTTAAAATAAATCATTTTAAATATTCAAAATCCATTAGAATTGCTAAAAAAAATTAAATTGGTTCCAAAATTCCGGGTTGTTACATTACACCACTTACTAACCGTTTTGAAGTTGGCGAAAACTCGATAGGTGGAGCCGATGTGACTAAGATTGAGTTGGATGCCACTAGTGCCAACATGAACCAACGGATTGATGCTTCTACTAAGGCGATGATGGAAAAACTTGACGTCATCCTTAACGCTCAACCAAATCCACCACCTCGAAAGGTCCATGTTGAACTTGACGAAAATTCCAATTCATCCGCTTCTAACCATGATCATAACGACAACACGGAAGATGACAACGAATGGTTGGGCGACAAAAACGAGGTTAACGACGAAAACTCGGAGCCAAAGACTAAGAATCATTCCGAGATGGAAGCTAGAAGGGTTACTAGTCCCGTTACGGGGCACCTCCTCGTTGAGAAGGTAAAGGACCTAAGCTCTCTAACGAAGATCGCATGCCTAGACGAACATATGGTAAAGAGATCAGCTTTGCAGAACGTCAAACCACTGAAGAGTACATCTCGGTATGATAGAACAAATTGAAGAAGAATCAAGCTCTCAATGACGATGATAGGGAATGAGATTTCTCTCCTGATAGGACTCCGTTTACCAAGAGAATTCGAGAAACCGAGTGTCCGAAGAAATTCAATCCTCCAACCTTGCCTCTATACAACAACCTTGTTGGTCCAAACTACTTTCTGTTCAAATACGAATGGCATATGAGTGCGGCAAAAGAAATAGACGAGATGAGATGCCTATATTTTCCTCTCTACTTAGAAGGTGTTGTGTCACTATGGTTTACAAAGCTACCACATAAGTCCGTAGACCGATTCTCTGACTTGACCAAAAATTTCAAGGAACAATTCCACTTGTATGCTACCAAAGCCATGAATGCTATAACACTTTCAGCGATGAAGCAGAATCCAAGGGAATCTGTTAAAACTTTTCTCAGTCGATTCAATGTTGCTTTATCCGAAGTGAGAAATCCATAGCCCCGGATAATTCTCATGTCTCTAATCGGCGCCATAGACGAGAAGAGAGAATTTGGTAGATGGATCAAAATGAAAGAACTAAACACGCTTAAAAAATTCTATAAAAAAGCCGAGGAGTATATGAGAGTGGACAATAATCATGTACCTCTTCAGATTATTGATGCTAACCCACTTCTTGAAGCTCCCAAAATTGCTGCAACCCAATATAATCAGAGTAATCAGGAGCAGAAGCGAGCCAATAACGGGAACGACAACAAGGCTAATAAGAAGTCTCGCCTTTTCAACTCATCAGAGCTGACGCCGTTGAATGACACTCCTGAAAATATTCATCTTGCAACAAAGAATTCTGAAGAGTATGCAGAGCCAAATCCGATAAGGATAAGTGATAAAGCAGCAAACTCGGGAAAATTCTACAGATTTCACAACCAGCCTGGTCATAACACCAATGAGTGTCGACACATGAAGAACCTCATTGAGGAATTAATCTGGAAAAATAGGCTGCAACAGTATGTAAAAGAATCGGCAAGCTATGAATCCTTCTGCAACTCCCCAGGGGCAGGGAGCATCAAATGATCAGTCCGGTCCAAGCAACGGAACTCCTACTCAAACCAATCCGAGGTCGATCATCAACTGATAAACTTTGATGGTGCTCTAGTTTCAGTGGCTCAAAATAAGCGATCAACATTGTCACTGCCTTACTTTATGCTCTATGTCCTACTTTAGTTCATGCTTTACTTCTTGTTTTACTTTCTGTTATATTCAAAACTTCTTAAATAATCTGTAATAATCTGCAAGTGATGCGCTAAACATTAGCTCTACGACTAAGAGCATATCTGTTTGAATGAATTCCTTAGTTGCAAAAAATTTTGTCAAATCAAAACTTGCTTAAAAATTGATTTCATATTGCAGGTTGTCTATCGAGCGCTTGTTCCTGTGAAATCTGACAAAACATGGCAACCCCAACAATGTTAGTTCAAGTGCCAAATACGGTAAATATTAACATGCACAAATGCAAAAATAGAGAAGCACCGCCTTAAAAGGTGAGTGGGAAGAGTCGCAAAGATTCAAACAGCGAACAAGTGCCACGACAAACGAACGAGAGAGTTGTAGCTTTTATTGAAGGGGCACTTCTCCAAGTGAGAGGTTCAAAGCACCAGTTTCTAAACGGAAATAGCCTACCAAGTTAAGAATCTGACAAAGAAACTGATAGATGCCCCATGAAACGATATAACAGCTACCCAAACCATTTGCATAGCATCTGAAAAGTCTCAGATGCGAAGAATGACTAAACCGTGTGCGTATCATCTGGAATCCTCAGATGTGGAGAATGTAAACCATTTGCATAGCATCTGAAAAATCAGATATGAAGAATGAAAATCCATTTGCGTAGCATCTGAAAAATCAGATGTGAAGAATGACTAAACCATTTGTGTAGCATCTGGAATCCCCGGATGCGAAGATTGTAAACCATTTGCATAGCATCTGAAAAGTCAGATGTGAAGAATGAAAATCCATTCGTGTAGCATCTGATAAAATCAGATGTGAAGAATGAAAATCCATTTGCGTAGCATCTAAAAAATCAGATGTGAAGAATGAAAATTCATTTGCATAGCATCTGAAAAATCAGATGTGAAGAACGACTAAACCATTTGTGTAGCATCTGGAATCCTTAGACGTGAAGAATGTAAACCATTTGCTTAGCATCTGGAATCCCCAGATGTGAAGAATGTAAACCATTTGCGTAGCATCTGAAAAGTCAGATGTGAAGAATGAAAATCCATTTGCGTAGCATCTGAAATATTAGATGTGAGGAATGAAAAATTATCTTGCATAGTGTATGAATATCTCAGATGCGACGGGTGTTGAACATTAATCAGTTCACCTGCATAGTGTTTGAATATCCCAAGCGAGACAAGTGTTAGATTTTATCCACTAGCGGGGGCACTAAATCCAAAGTCCTCCTCTCGCGTGGCACGAAATCCAAAGTCCTCCCCTAGCGGGGGTACCAAACATAAGACCCTCCTGAGTGAGGGCACAAAGATATAAAAACTTCTCCAAGTAGAAGTCTCAAACTAATTGGATAAATCGAAATTCCTATTGTGTTGACAAAGCCCAGAGGCTCCATACATGTTGGAAAGCTCAAATTGCTTTAACTAACAAAGTAGAAACCTCTAGCGCGTCAACCACAATTAAAAAAACTAGGCAAACTGATTACATAGAGTTTTTACGACCCGTGACGACCCACAGCTTAAGGGCACCACAATGGCTTAATAGTCGAGTGATGCTCCGGGAAAATACCGTGAGTCTATCGTGACAATGCAACAAGTCAAATTCAATATACTTGGTTGATCTTCCCTTAAAAATGGATCATTTGGAAAATTCGGCAAAGCCGATATGCTCGGTACGCCGATCAAATTCATCGCACCGATAAAGATTAACCTGGAAAACCCAACTAGAGTCTCTTAATGCAAAGGCTTTCCTCGTCTGCAAAGCTCCGATTGAGCAATAATTATGAACAGGGACAAGTCATTGTGGAATGGAGATTCAAAATTCTATATCTATCATAGGATGATCCATGGTGTCGAAGCAAATCCAAAATTCTGAATCCATCCAAAGGTTGCAATCTCTTTGGCCTCGGAAACTCAAATCGGAGTTCTAATCTAAACAGGTACATGTTTCATAAAATGTAAACCATCATGCGAGGCGTATAAGGCAAGGCTTGAAATCGGTAGCCGATATACATATCGATTAGCAGAACTCAAGTACCATTGTGAATTCGAAATCTAATACCGAATCTATGGAGCGAATTCTGCATAGACACGTCATCCAATTCGCCATAAGTCATTCTTTAATGATTGACTAATCTATTATTGATGTGGACGATCAATAACAAGTTATAAGTCCAAAATCGTGCAAGTGCTTATTTTAATTACAGAACAGGTGGCATGAAGCATATAAATCGAACTAACTTGGAATTAACGAATCAAAGCATCGAAGCATGGTTTGCCATAACAAACAAAAAAGCTACGACTGAATCTCAACACAAGTTGTATTATTAATGTTTAGTTCGCAGCCCGCATTTCTTACAAGCAAAAATTATAAGCTTCGAGGGGAAAATGTTAACCCGCTCAAGCATTCCATCAAACACTACGTGGGTACTCAACCAGATAGAAGAAAATATTAGGAACCAGCATCAACCAACATGACAGGACCGAGCAGCGTGCTCAAGCATTCAAGGCGGAGCAGCACGCTTGAGTACCCTGGTCGAGTAGCAGCAGCTTCCGCCAAGCACGGGTCGAGCACCCTCCTCTTGCATGTTGGATCGAGCGCTCCATCCAGAGAAGGGTCGAGCAGCGGGCCTGAGTTGAACGACGTACCTGGGTTGAGCAGCAGCACCCTGTGCAGTTAAAGCGCATAGCGGTTCTGTAGCGGTAGAGGTGTAAAAAGTTGTAGCGGGGCTAAAGCGGGGAAATAGCGAGGCTATAGCGGAGGTGGGAAAATGTTAATTAAATGTAAACTATATAAATAAAATTGATAAATTATCGTTCTCACATCATTTGTGTATACGAAACGAATATTAATTAATATTATATAACAAAATCAATGAATATCATGGTTATGCACAGTAGGTTCAAGGATTACTACAGATTTCTATCTTCTTTAAGGCACTTATGACTTAAAGTTAGCTCTTTACATTAACTTTTTTGATTTAGTTGGAAATAAAACTAGTCAAAACATCCTTTTTATATTAGTATAGCTAAAGCGAGTGCCAAATAGCGTTGATTTAGGTGGTGCAGCGGAAAATTGCAGAGCTTTAAGCGGAGCTACTGTTCATCGGCGTTAAATTGAAATAAAGTAGCGTATGGAGAGCGCCATGGGCTATAGCGGGAATTTTGCAAGGCTTTAGCAGGGCTTTAATTGCATATGCAGCACCACAGATCGGTCAGTACCCATCTGGATGGGTCGAACACCGCTGGTCGGTCACTTGTTAAAGGGTCGGTCGAGCGTATCCTCAACGACGGGTCGAGCAGCATCTCACCTTGCTAAAGGATTGAGTGTAACTTCTAGACAATGGGTTGAGAAAACTATAAGTGTTTGCTGACGAGAATCATGACTTTATATGTAAGTAATGTCAGTTGTGCTATAGTAAGGTGTTTATGTATAATAATGTATATCGAATGACGCAAGGTAGTAATTAAAAGGAACGTGCGCATTACAAAATTCTGGTTGGTTATTCAAAGAACCGTGGTCGTACATGACTGATCGAGCATGGTACCTGCTCGTGCGTTAATTTCTGGTCGATCTCAAAGTCATGCCATCTATTTACAGCTGGAGCGATGGCATTGCCGAAAATACTTGTATAACCGACCCGGACTATGTATGCCGTAATTACAACATTGCTACCCGGGACCAACTCTACCTATAAATATCCCCTTTCACAACCATTTAAGGGACAGATTCTTGGACCCCAAAGGGCTGCCCAAATCATTTCTCCACCATTCTAAAGCTTCTCAAGCTCTATTAATGGCTTCCTAAGCTCACTCCTTCCTCCAACATCAAGTGGATCTCATCTTCTCCAATCACCATTAATTCTCACTTCTGTTCTATCCAAGTGTTCTCCAACTGCCATTGCTCCTCTTTAAACCTTGGATCTAACAACATTTTCATGATGGAATCAAGGAAAGTTATCCAATCACAAGATTTAGTCCGTTCCTTCTCGAATCCAAGCGAGATCTAAAGCGGAAAGAGAGTGAAAGTGGAGAATCATTGTAAAAAGTGAACAAGTGTAATAAGAGAGATGCATGAGATGATGCTCTACGAAAATTTCTCCATGATAATGAAAATCACTTCAAAAGTGGACGTAGATCTTTCCTAGATCGAACCACTATAAAAATCCTTGTATTCTTTACTTGCGTTTGCGATTGTGGTCTCATTTTCTGTTGCATACCTTTTGGTGAAGTGTCGATATGACACCTTTGGTGTTGAACCATTTTTGGTTTAAACAACCATTATTACCCTTACACCGTTTATATATTCCCGTATT
Source organism: Allium sativum (assembly GCA_030737875.1). Lineage (NCBI taxonomy): Eukaryota > Viridiplantae > Streptophyta > Magnoliopsida > Asparagales > Amaryllidaceae > Allium > Allium sativum. Next base: position 483,674,441 of record CM060913.1, on the reverse strand, counting down.
CTATACAGTGTCATAAGCCCCTCCAAAACGGCGCAATACTCAGGGAGTACTCCGTAGGTTTGGTACAAACCAAACTCGTAACGAGCTCGTATGTATATGGCATGTGACATGACACAACGAGGCATGCCAGGGTGGATGCATCGTTTTTAGAGCTGGACTGGTCATAACGCATAACATATGCAGTTAAAGCGCTCGGTGGATCCAATGCGGTGAAGGTGCAAAAAGTTATAACAGGGATAAAGTGAGGAAATATTGAGATATAACGGTTGAGTCTAAAATAACATATAAAACTCATATTTATTGCTTTACAAATATATAAATGATAAATAAATAGAAAATTAACATTCAACGTAATTATAATTAGTACATTATTAATTTTAAATAAAGCATAATCAAATATATGTAAATAAATATAAACTTCTAGCTAGATTGATTAAACTTAATAAAATATTATAGTATTGTTATTTTAAAAATTATATGTTAAAAAGTTATATTAAAAACTAATTTTATAACATATAAATTTCATTCTTGTATTTGTCTCTTTTATAGAAGATATAACAGAATATAGTTGAAGTAATGAGATATATCGGGAATATTGGAATATAGCGGGCTTAAAACGCAGGGGTTGTTTGGAAATAAGGCAGCGGTAAAAATCCGCTACAAGATATAGTGGGGATATGTCAAGGTAATAGTGGAGCGTTAACTGCATAGCGCATAACACCTACTACCGCCTACCTACAGACATACTCACATAATCAAAATCAAAGGGTGGCCACAAATCACATTACAAAAGTAACATAAGGGTATTGAAGAAGTATGCTTGACAGGAGGAATGACCTCACTTGGTCCCAACGTTGCTCTTGTTTTAGTCACATCAAGCTAACTCACAGGAGTTTGGGTCACGGTAGTACCTCATATCAGAATCGTCTACCAAACCATCCTACTTCGTTCTGGATTCTTCATAATGCGCACAGTTGTTAAAGTGGTCTTCAGTATTAGCAGGAAGTATGACAATATCCAATCTAGGTCTCTTTAGTAACCAACCGCTTATTACAAACCGATTGATTCTTTTACATTTCAAATGGTTCACACTTCATGTCAAAATATCATATTTTGTTTTAAAACCATTTCATATCCAAAATATAATATATCTTCATACTTGAAATATATATTTAAAACTAAACATAGAATCGTGAAACAATTCCAAATTTAAAACAAATGTAATATTTAAAATAGTTGAATTTGTTTATATATTAAAATAGTTTAGATCTATTTCATACAGTTTGAAAAATAAATAGTTAGTACATAAAAATTTATATATGTAAATAGTTTGAATTTAAAGATAGACTTTATCAAATTAGTTATATATATAGTTAAATACCAAAGTAGTTTATAAAATAGATAGTTATGTTATTACTTCCCTACGCGGAAGTTTATATAGTTGATATGCATACTGCATACCACCTGAACTCTACTATATCCTTTATTTTTTAATAAATAAAAGAGTATTACGGAACACTATAAAAACCGGTCGGCTTTACCAAAAAAATAGTTTATAAAATAAAATAGTTATTCAGTAAAATAGTTTATATAAGGATTTAAATAAAATATTTTGAATTGGAATTGTTTCTTCCAAATTTTAAACAAACCACAAGTAATATTCCAATTTCAAATCAATTTGACTCAATTTCGATATTTCAATTTGGATCGACTTCCATTTCAAATTCAATTTAATTCAACCTATTCGATTCACATATTTCAAGTTTCCAATTAGATTTCTCATCTTCAATTATTTTAATTTATTAAAATATCGAGTTCACATTTAAAAAATAATTCAAATCAAATTAATATGAAGTAAATTTCAAAGATAAACAAACGATTTAATTTCAATAGACTCAATTCATATTCCATTTTGAGTTTTAGCTTTAGTTTACAACATTAACTAATTTCCTCTAACTTTTAAATTTCAAAATTCAATGGAAATCAATTTATGAACATCATATATATTGCCTTTAAACAATATTTTAAAATTCATGGTTAAAACAAATTTTATTTAACCAACCGGTGTCTGTATATATTTTTCTATCCTATGGCCAAGTGATACTTAAAATTTTAATTTTTAGTATTTCAAGAATGAATATATATCATTTCAATCAAAATCAGGAGTCATAGATGTTCATCATTTTAACCTATATTCTTAATTCATTTCAATGATTAATTCCGAATTTATTTGATGTTCGTAACATTTAGGGTGGATGGTTGGAATTAATCAACACAAACAATAGTTATACATAAATAAAGTGGGTGTATCACACAATTAAACATCAATATATTAAACACTTCAAATGCAAGACATTCATCAAAATTAATTCATCTAAACAGCTCAATATCACATCAATTTACTAGTTGTTAGGTGTCATGTTTATGCTAATGATTAAATTTCAAATTAATCTAACCGTGCAATTTAAATTAACAAACAAATTAAGGTATACTATTGATGAAAATCAACATAAATATGCAAGCAAGCTGGACAACTGCTTCAACCGTTAAACCACCACAGTTTAACATACATAGTATCCTTTAAAATTAAAGTATCCAAAGTTTGAGGCCTCCTACCTCTTCCTCTTCCTCCTTCTAGGTCCGAGGCCCGAGGCCACCGCCTAGGTGGTCTATGCCCAGAGTCGGGCCTAGTTCAAAGTCCAGCCAAATATGAAGTAACTTAATGAAATGGAGAATGATTATCACTACAACAAATATTACATATTACAACATTGAACAAATGTTGTCAATGTATATTAACAACATTTATCGTTATATTGTTATATCCACAGTTGTAAAAGGTAGGGTCTTTTTTACAACGTTTACCTAAACATTGTACAAAACATTATAGAAAAGTTTGTTATAACAAAATATAAACATAATAAAACACACACAATATATATATATATATATACACACACACACACACACACGCACCACGTTGTTTGAATGTTGTGAGATTGTCAATTACAACATATTTCAAATATTATAACATGTTTTTTTATGATGGTACTTATATGTAATGTATTTGTATTTCCAATTATTTTCATACATTGTAATGTAATTTCAATAACGTTATTCACGTATTGTAGAATCATCATTTATGTCGTTTAGTATAAGTTGTATATCAATTTTTTTAACTATTTTCAAACGTAGTATTTTAATCTTTATTCATATTTAATTAATGTTGTAAATACAATTTAGACAACATTATATAAACGTTAATCAAACTTCATGCACGTCAATTTTTGAACATTGCAAAACAGAGTTTTACAAATGTATTTTACCATTAAATTTTGTATAACCATCTCGATTGCAAACCGTAGTAAAAAAATTATCTACGACATTGTTTTAACATAAATAAAATTGCAGCTAGGTTGTACAATAAACGTTGTGCTTTCATACATTACAACTAATGACAAGTGTCGTTTTTTCAAACATTACAACTATTGATAACATTGTGCATGCGTATACAAATATAATACCTATTTTTGCATGTTATATCTTAAGTTTCGGTAACATCTATATATCACAACATTATGTTATAATAACAAAATTATTAAATATTCAACCATAAATATTCACAAACATTGTATACATGACAAAATATTGGAACTAATGATTTACTAATAGAAGAATTTATTGCATAAGTTATCAAAAAACATTGTCTGCTGTGCACAATAGGAATTATAGATAAAATGGAACAAATATGATACTACTTGAATTTAAAGTATGATGACAACAACAACCCTTTTCCTAAAAGCACCATTATTCCCATATTATCTGCAACATAAGATTGTCATCAACCGTTAATTAGTTTAATGTAATGACAAAATTAAAAAAATGTACAAATGCCGTGATAATGAAAAAAACGTGAACATATATGCCTTGTATAAAAAAACTATACAATTATTATTATTACTTTATTTTTACAAAAGAATTACCATATTACAAAACCAGACATGCATTTTCTATTAACTAGTACATGCCTAAATCGTGGTCTTTATAAAACATGGTTATTACCATAAACATCACAAACCAAGCTAACAACAGAAACCAGAAATAAAAGTAAGAAAAAAGACAAAAAGTAAAAGGGTGAAAATCAGTTTCATTTTCCACAATAAAAATCCCATCTTTTTAACTCTTTGTTGCTTAGGCGAAAGAACATGCCTAATTGGTGATTTCTAAGACAAAAAAGATGAGCAACTTTTACTGAATAATATTGCACTTACTTCAACATTTATTTTGGGTCCAGAAGTAATTCCAGTGCTGCTAGCACCTCAGACATTTTAGGTCTAAACATGCATTTTATTTTTACAAAATAATTACCATATTATAAACTAGACATGCATTTTCTATTAATTGGCACATGCCTAAATCGTGGTCTTCATAAAACATGGTTATACCATAAACATCACAAACCAAGCTAATAACAAAAACTAGAAATAAAAGCAAGAAAAAAGACAGAAAGTAAAAGGGTGAAAGCCAGTTTCATTTTCCACAAAAAATCCCATCTTTTTAACTCTTTGTTGCTTGGGAAAAAGAACATGCCTAATTGGTGATTTCTGAGACAAAAAGTATGAGCAACTTTTACTGAATAACACTGCATTTGCTTCAACATTTATTTTGGGTCCAGAAGTGGTTCCAGTGCTGCTAGCACCTCAGACATTTTAGGTATAAACGGAACTTCATTGTTGATGGAATCCAACGCAAGTTTGGCTACTAGATGCGCTGATTTCTTCGAGTACGACTCTCCAATCTTGGGTCCATTATTTTGTACAGCTTTTTCTTGTCTCTGAGAATAGTTCTAGACCAATCTACTAGGTTTTGCTCTGCCAGTGTTCTATTAGTATCAAGGGATCGCCACCCGGAAAGCATTTCCAAAAGCACCACACCGAAGCTATATACATCTGCTTTACTGATAGTAGACCTGTGGCAGCATATTCTAGAGCAGCGTAACCTTGAGTTCCCATCACTTGTGTAGGTACGCGAGTATTATCTCCGGTTGGACCAGCTTTTGCCAATCCAAGAAATATATTTGAAGCCTTAACATCCCGAAATATAACTTGGGATTCACCATCATGCAAAAATGTGAATCCTTCAGCAGCTCCTACGACCACTTTCATCCTAGTTGCCCATGAAAGTGGCTGTGAATTCTTCTAAACAAATGATTCTCCAAACTTCCTTTAGGCATGTATTCATAAACCAAATGGTGGTTCTCACCATCCAAACAATACCCTATGGGCTTAACAAAATTTGGATGTGAAACTGACCAAAATACTCAATCTCTGTCAGCCACTCTTTATGACCCTGAAAACCTTCAGGTTTAAGCATTTTGATAGCAACAATCATACAGATCTAGGCTTTGATGGAGCTAATGTATATTCATTAGTCCAACCTTTATATACAAAGTCAAAGCCCCCTTCTTACTATTATAATTGTACTATGTAGGAGCTTGGTTCATCAGACTGGACATGTTTCTCTATATGGGATGCCTATGGTAAAAAATTACTTCTGAACTATTCCGTGTTTTCTCTATTTCCTGGCTTATTTTGTCACTAAAATGTAATTGTGGATGTGTCTTGACACTTACTGATTATTTTGGAAGAGTTTCGAATTGCAAATACGATGACCTATTTGAAAAATCATTTTAATTGTTGGTGATGTTGAGGAGGTCATAGAAAAGATTGAGGAGATCAGAAAGGAATCAGTCAATTAGAAAAAAAACAATAATTAAGTCACAGAATAATAATAATAATTTTTATGACTTGCTGTTTTGGAGATATTAAGGTACCGACTTCACTTCCTTAGCTTTAATTGTAATTCTGTAAACATTGTGAGCTACTAATTCGTTATTAATGCTACTTATAAAATCTACAAATTGATTTATTAATACACAAATGGATTAACATGCACGATATTTGTCACGTTTCCCTATTGGAAATTTTAGTTTTTAATCGTTGCTCTCTGCTTTTTTTTGCATTCCAACCCTTTTAAAATCTGATTTTCATTTAATATCTCCCTAAAAATGATGATAACATGCTGAGTATACTCATTGGATATTTTTGCATCTATACTATGATGCGGAGGCTACAACGAGGAGCAGTTTACACAGAGAAAAAAAAAGAAAAATTAAAAATGAAGAAGATGAAGTTAAGAAGAAGAAACAGTAAGTATTTTCATTAATTTTCTTTCATACATTTCCTTTCTGTAGCACTCCCATTATATAACAACTTCCTATCTTACTTTATGCCTAGGTGGCATCTAGAATTCTCGTACAAGCAATTCTATAACAAACTTCTAGACGGGAAAACAAAAGAACAAAAGCAGAAATTAAAATAAAGGCGGGATAACCTTCCAGCTGCATGTGAGTCCTTTGCATTCAATCCATGTACCTATTTGGCATGTGAGTGTCTCTCTTGGGCCGTGCATTCTTATTCTCACTAACCACATCAATAGTTGTATCATCTCCTATCCATCAAAATCGACCTTGTCCTCAAGTTCGTGGCTATCATCGTCTGGTGGAAGCATATGGGGTATTGTTGTGTTTGGTTGGGGGCATTGTTTAAGCAGTGATATATGAAAGACAGAGTGGATTTTTGAATCAGGTGGAAGAAGTAATTTGTAAGCAACAATAACTATTCGTTCCACAATTTGAAATGGCCCAAAATATTTCCTTGCAAGTTTATGTATAGTGCCTCGAATGGGTCTGTCTATATGGTTGGAGCTTTGCAAATACCCATGATCCCACTTCCAATTGTTTATCCGTGCGATGCTAGTCAGCATGATTTTTCATGCGCGACTGAGATTTACGAAGATTCTTCTTAATGAGCTGTAGCAATTTGTCTCTTGAAGTAGCCCACAAAGCTAAGTCTGGTACTTGAGTGGTGATTGTGATATAAGTTGTAATTGATGGTGGGTATCGGCCATAGACAGCCTGGAAGGGTGTCATTCCTAGAGATGAATGTTTCGAGGTGTTGTACCACCACTCGGCCCACGGCAAACATTTAGCCCATTTATGTGGAACATCACCGACAACAGCTCTTAAATACTTCTCTAAGCAACGATTGAGTACTTCTAATCGGCCGTTAGTCTGGGGGTGGTAGGCGCTACTCATCTTTAGTTTAGTACCATGAAGGCGAAACAGCTCACTCCAAAATTGACTATAAACAGGGGATCCCTATCCGAGACAATCGATCATGGAAATCCGTGAAGACGCACATATTCCTGTTTGAATTGTGATGCTAACACTGATGCAGATATGTTCGTAGGTAATGCACAAAAATGAGTGTATTTGGAGAGCCTATCGATGATCACCCAAATTACAGTTTCGCCGTTAGATGGTGGCAAGTGTATGATGAAATCCATAGCGATGTCAGTCCAGATTTGATCAGGTATTGGTAATGGCTGCAGTAGACCCGTATACGGCTTGTTGTCCGCTTTTGTTTGCAAGAAGATTGTGCATTGTCTGATGAACTGCTGTACTGACATAGCTAGAATGGGCCAATAAAAATTGCTTGCAACTCTTACAACTGTGACTTTCACACCTGAATGTCCCCCGATTTGAGACGAATGTAGCTCTGCAATTATTTTGTTTTGGAGTTCGGTGTTTTTGGGAATATATATTCCGTCATTCCAAAACATGTCATTTCTCAACTGAAATTTAGGGTTTGGATGTGTACCTGCGCGGAGTTGCGAAATGATGTTTTGAGCTTCCTGGTCCTCTGCCAGAGCGTTGGTGATGTTGGATAAGAATGGAAAGGTTGGACCCGATATTGCCTTCATTGTGGCTTCGGAAGTAAATTTGGAAAGTCCATCGGCAACCACGTTTTGCTTCCCTGGCTTGTAGTGGATGGTGAAATCGAAGCCTAATAGCTTTGACAATCATCGTTGCTGTTCTAGTGTCTAAATAGATTGAGATGCTAACTCTCTCGAGCTCTGATGATCGGTATGAATCTGGAAGGGACGCCCCAATAAGTAGTGATGCCCTTTCTTAATTGTCGATGTGATGGCAAACATTTCCCGTGAGTAAGTTGATACTTTAAGAAGATGGCGAGGAAGCTTGAGACCGAAGAACGAAATTGGTTGTTCATTTTGAGCTAAAACTGCTCCTATTGCTGTAACCGAAGCATCGGTGGTGACATTAAAAATTTGGTTGAAATTGGGTAGCGATAGAATTGGGGATTTGGTGATTGCGATTTTGAGGGCGGAGAAAGCTTGATGGGCTATTGGGTTCCAATTGAAGTTATCGTTTTTTAGAAGGTCCGTTAACGGGCTGGCTATGTGGGCATACTACTTTGTGAAACATAATAATAGCCAGTTAGGCCTAGAAATCCACGAAGGGCTGAAACATAAGATGGAACAGGCCAATCGATTACTGCTGAAATCTTAGTTGGGTCCATGCTTACGCCTTTACTCGATATTGTTAGACCAAAAAATGGTCCTAACACCCAATTGAATATGATTTGTGAAGAATAATAATCTAAAACATAGAAAATCAGGCAGAGACACAAGATTTATAGTGGTTCGGCATTAATTAGCCTACGTCCACTTCATAGTTTCTCATTTCATTCCAGAATTACAATTACGATGAATACCTTGACACAAGCACTCGAATACAATGAATTATTTTCTCCGAATTCATTGATTTTTATTGGAGAAGAAGGTGGTTGTTGATTGGGAAATTCGGCCATGGATGCCATTAATGAATTAAATGTCAGAACCCCCCTCAAATGATGCACTATATGTTTATTTATAGGTGTAAAATCGGTTGGGATGTGTGGCCACAAGGCAACATCATGGAGGACTTCGAAAATGATGGAGAAAGTGGGGAGCGTGGCTTCATTCGTGGGCTTACAAGTGTCAATCGGTCCGGGTAAATAGGCACAAGAATAGATCTCCAATGAAGGGAAGTTGCGTGTTTCAGGCAGTTCGGTTAGGAGGCTTAGAACCAATTCGAACCGATGTTGTTGCACCCATCCGATCCGACCCTAGCTATTCCATCCGAACCGATCCGAGCTATCCTAATCCGATCCGATCCAAGCTATCCCAATCCGATTCGATCCAAGCTATCCCATCCGAACCGATCCAAGCTATCCCAATCCGATCCGGTCCAAGCTCTGGTTTTAGGACATATGAGATCTTTATCCTCTAACATATGTAACCTTGATCATCTGAGTTTTGGGTGGCCTGGTCACAAAACAGGCTAACATTTTGCCCCCTAAAGTACGTCTTATCGAAGATGAGGCGTGCTTTGAATATGCCAAGCTGAATATTTTCGGAAAGTCATCAGTCCTTGGGAAGGCTTTATCAAATTATTGCACTGCTTCCATGGGTGCTAGTGAGTACAAATTCTGTAGGAGGAGTAGTCGAAATGATCTGGTAACTATTTAAATCTCGTCAAATCAAGAGGTCTAATTCCTTCATCATAAGTCATGTAGGATTGTTGGATCCTGTGTGAGGTCGTACACACACAAGTTAATGTCAAATGACGCTTCTTCTTATGCAAGTCAAGTGTATTGCAGAGTCAGACTTTCTTTTATGTATAAGTCAATGTATGAAATGGCCATCCAAGTCATAGGGTAGTATCAGAATCTTCGAGCTTTGAGCTAACATCTGGAATATTGGGATAGAGTGCATCAGGATTGGCATATGAATCTGTCACTTGTACTTAGATCTGGACTATCTCGATATCAGGATATTAATCCAGGGCTCCACGATCGCATCGAATCGTAACAATAAGGTATCTGAAATCCATTATCACTTTGGATCATTTTATAATCCCGTGATCACATACGAGTCAGCATGAGATGTTACTGAAAATGTGCAAGCCAATGGTTGGTATGATCATCACAATCCTAAGGCAGTAGAGGAGTTTATCACATTCTCCATTTGATGCAATTGCGGGTCTAGTCTTTGGATTCTTGTTTGATCCATTAGTTGGCTCACTTGGATGGTCGAGATGAATCATGTCATATTCCAGAGATATAGTGTATATGTCCTAAATTATGCACAAAATCAGGATTATGTTCAAAGCTAGTTTGTCAGTTGAAGCTCATGCTCCCAATCTCAGTGTAATATGAGTGAAGTCAGTGCTTATGCCCCCAGCATCATTGGGGATTGGACTAGATCAATCGAATATCCAGTCTTCTAGCCTTTAAACTTTCTTTCTTCACATCGGGTTAGAGCTGAAGGTTTAACAATCTTGGTTGACCGTGTCGTTCCGTACTTCTTTCTTATGTCGTCAAGCGTTAGAGTTGTATACATGAATGGTCGAATAATCATTCACTCCGATGTCATTCCATCTCTTTAGTCAAAAAGTGAGAATTGCCACATCGAGCGGCAATGAACTTAGATACTCTACTTGCATCAGCCATGGATTTGAGTATGCTCGTCAATCATGAAAGTGAGGGAACGTTGTTAAGGAGTTATTCGGGCTCCTTCGTTCATGCTTTGGAATTATCCGAAATAGCCGTCATAGCATTGTTAAGTCTATCCCTCCTGCTTGGTTCCATTGAGCTCGACAATCAGGATTGCTGGATCGATTAATGAAATTGTTTCTTTTTGGAACTATGCATTTCTGTCAGTATTTTCTGGGGCTTTTCTTTTGTCTCGATCATTTCACGAGTCAGATGACGCTTCATTCTTTGTCATGAAAACATTGAGAACATCCATTTCAACATAGATGTCCTCTTGTTGCAGGAATATTTTCTGTCTCAGGATAGAATTTGTCAACGTTTCTGGGAAAATCTCATGGCATAAAGGTTTGATGTTTACTCTAGAGGTGAACCCGCCAAGGCAACTTGGTAGGCCTCGTTGCAGAGAGACTTTGAAGTCTGAGTTACCCAGAATATCAGATACTGCTGCTATCAACACCATAGATGGTCCAGGTTGATCTACCGATGCCACCGCGACATCGAATTTTTTGAGGAACGAATGTAGAGTCTCGCCAAACCTTTGTTTGATTGAACTGAGTAACATGACACTCTTGGGTCGATAGGTATAAATCTTTGAGCTGCATTTGAGATGTTCCGCCTTTGATGAAACACTAAATAACATTGGCAATCTGGCCTTTGTTTTTGCGGAGTCGTTGCCAATTGCCCAATTTAACGCTGGTGTCCCCAGCATGAAGTCCTAAAGTAGGTGGAAGTCGGTCTCTGGCTTCTTGGTTCCGCATATGCAATAGCCGTCAATTAGGCTTCCATTCTAAAATTCTAAACAGTGATCCGCTACTCGAATGTATGCAGGTTGTTCTTGAGGATCCATTCTTCTGGTTATAGTCTGGGATCTTGTAGAACTCCGATAATAATTAATGTGCCTAAAGTTGGCGGATAGTCAAATTATGTTGCTCGAAGTTCGTATCCGTACTCTTCATCCACGGGGATTTTACTAAACGGTAATCATCAAATCCACGTATTCTCTAAGTTCATACTCTCTCATCAAACTGTGAGTTAGAGTTTGATACAAAATGATTTGTTCGTTTCCAGCTCATGTTAGTCTTTGGTCTCCCATCCAAGCTCTGAGGTTCGAGGTCGGGTGGTGATAAAGTCAGATTATAGCTGTCTCAAATGTTGTCGTTTGCCCCCTACATGGGGAGCGTCATGTTGAGGTTGAGTTGGATTTTGTTTCATTAACGACGACTATGCCAACTTGTCCTAGGATCTCATATGATCTGGGCCACAGAGCAGGGAGTGTTTGATCCAAGTTCGTTGTCGCTTGAATTCCCACGGTGCTCGCTCCAGCGAGTAAGACATAGTTACTCGGCCTTCCAACTATCCAAGTAAAGAAGTTATCCATCGCTTGCTGTCTTTTTCGGAGATATTCATCTCGCCGAGCCATTTGAGTTCTCAAATCAATAAGGGTACCATCCATTTCATATCTAGCTTGACATGCTAAGGGATCATCGGAAAAAGAAATCTGCTGACTTCCTTCATTCCTAGCGCCTTCTGCGCCAATATCCTCAACACGGAAGAAATTTCTATCTTCCTTCTTCTTAGCCTTTGAGTCTGAGTGTCAGGCAATTCACCTCCTCGCAAGTTAGAAGTCAAAGTAATGGCATCCCTCTTTTATATGGGGCCTTTCAACTAGGAAGTCGATCGGGACTAGCAAATGGGCGTTCACTCTGCATCCATTCCGTGGTCCTCAAGCATCCTGTCAAGATCGAGGTATAAGTTAGACACAAATATATAAATTATGCCATTTGTAAATATTTTCAATAATGTGGCCCCAGTCCAAGGGTAACGGTGAAAGATCGGTAGTTGTATCACATCCCATTCAAATTTAGACATAGATGCAGGGAAAAGAGACATGGCTTTCAAAGCTTATGTGATTGAGTTATCCAAGTGCTCAAGTTATCACATTTTCCATTCAGTGTATTTGTGAGGTGGCACTTGTCGATGCACTTGGACTATGGCCAGTCACATTGTGGGGGTGTATGCTGATTCGATATATCACTCTTAGGGCCTCCTTTCGGTCGTTAACTTAAGTCATGTGACACGTCATTAAACAGTTCACTCTCAAGGCCTCCTTTCGGTCGTCGCCTTGAGTCGCATGAGAAGTTTAGCATTGGGCATCAGCATCAGCCTTCTAGACATGGCCCTTTGTTTGTTTTCTACAGGCCTACTGCAGTTGTCGCGAGTGCGGCCCTCGCATTCTTGTCCTGTTATCTTATACAAGCTCACACTCTGTAAACAAAGTGAATCTCTAAGTAATAGGTAATAAAGCACATCACAATCAAGTAAGGGTTCCAATTCAAAACCCTTGTAATCAAATAATATCTAGCAAATCATATAGAATTTATCTAGGGGGGTGATGTGTGTGTGCCCCCAATCAAACTTGAATAAAGTGCCTAGTCAGGGCTTATTCAACATTGTGTTGTCGCCAATCTTTCCATGGGGGGTGTCGGCTCAGCTTTCAATCTTATCCCCATTCCTTTAGTGGGGTAGGAGCCTGTTGTCTTTGGTGCTTAATCTTAGCACCTTTATACTCTCCTGACGTATGCCCAGGTTAGAGAGTAATCAAGGCGGTCTTTAATCGTGGTGCACCATCACGCCTTGGGGACGTCGACTTCATGTCCTTTATACTCTCTCTCGAATGATGAGAGTTAGAGTTAATCGGGCGAATGGTCATGTCATTTGCCCCGGCTTTCCTCCTACGCTCTAATCCCAAGAGCGGGATTCTGTCGGCTGAGTGTCATTCTCGAACTCGATCTTTAGTCCATACTCCATGATTCACTCTGACAGATGGAGATTTTCGGGCAAGTGGTCGGGTCACACTCTCCGAGGCGCTACCTCCTAACCTCCGATTCACAGGTAGAGGTGGCCATTCGCAATAATCAATTTTCTCTCGTCCCATTGATTCGAGGGATGGAGTTTGATCGGACACTGCAATATCATCCTTCAAATGTTCTCTCAAATCATGAGAGCCAGAGCCATGGATCGAGTGGTCTTTAATCATGGCGCGCCCATCACATTCATCCTAGATGGGTACTTCTATCCTATCTCTAAGGGTTAGAGTTAACCTGGCAAAGAGTCGGAAAATGTTTGCAGAAGCTTTGCGTTCCTCCGTTCAATCTATGGGGGGAGTGATTGGCACTGACCTTTGGGTACCTGCGTCATTCATATCGCATGAATTAGTCATGTCAATAATTCAGGAAGCATGTAAGAGTAAATTGCATGCTTGAAAAGTAAGTATATCAAGGGGTAATGCTGCCTCCTTTATTTGGATTCATGTAATCTGATGGCGTCAAACATAGGACTGAGCCATGTAGACGACCGAATTGCATCTATCTGAAATTGGATTCCAACTTTGAAATGCAAAAGTCAATGCATAATTATCTTTATGTCTGCCACGTATGAGCCAAGGAATGGATGGTCATCTCAGATCTGCCTTGTGCTATACAACTTCTTTCAGGCGGAGGGCGTGGCTTTGTAAACGAGTTGTTCAATCAATCTCATTATGGTATTGCTCCATAATTCTATATGTAGGTGTTAGAAGTCTGATCAGTATCAAATCCTAGGTACCTACACCATCCACATATTAATTCATCTGAGTTAATTACATCAGTAGCTCATAAAGGATGCAAATATAAGAGTCATGGTTAAAGAGTAGTCCTGTTAAAGGAATGAATATGATTCCGTGTAAAAATGGCATTGCATGCTATCTGCAGGTCCATTTTGCCTCGCCCAATCTCTGCCAGGGGATAGTTTGATTGTGGTCTTGGTGTGACAAAGGCAATTAGGTAAATACTATAAGCGAATGACGAGGTCTTGTTTCCTTTGAATCGTCTTTTTGCCCCCGTGCTAAGGGCAAGGGTTGAATGTCAGGGAGTCATGTATGTATTATTAATGGTATCATATAATCACGTTGGTGCTAGGATAGTAATTGGCGGGAGAATACTGGATCCATGTTCATAGAAGCTTTTGTGTTTTCCATGTTAGGAAATAGGATATGGCTGCTAGGGTGATAGTTATATCTCAACCATCCTCATATATGCCTTCAATCCCATGTCGAGAATAAGATCTAGTGGACATATAATCAATCAGCATCTAGGCTTAAGTGCTCTAAACTTTTAACTCGTCAATTTTCGGGCAAGGCTGAGGAAGTCTATCATGCAAGCCTATTATGTATCAGCTTTGAATTAGATGATGTAATCATGAGCAATCGACGTTTGAATCTCCGGTTGCACCCAATGTCTGGGACACGAGTTACTTGACTAATCCTCAATGAAGGGAGTGAAATTGTAAATCTTCACTTTCTAACTCCAAAACGTCGTTTGTCAAAAGTTTCGTTCGCATTCATCTCCCATCTAGCGGGAGGCTAATTAGTGATTTTGTCCAATCATCTAGGGCGGTGAATTCAACAATGAGGCCCGTTGGTGTCTATCTTGGGACAACCTTCCACGGTAAATAAGCGTTGTCACCTTGCATGTTATATCTCGAGGCATAAAGAGGGATGGCACACCTTTCACTTCTCCTTGCTAAGTGCATTCCGTGCTGCAGGAAGTTCATCATGGGGTTGTCTATGACTCTCTTCTGAGTTGTCGGAACTGTCTATCTTGGCCGGATTATTGGCCTTCTGATTTTCCGTTCGTAGGACGTAAGATATGTTGTAACGTTCCAATCCATCCAATAGCTCTTCTACATGTTCTAGGTAAGCTACGAGTTATAATACCTTCCTTTGGAATTTCCTTCGAATCAATGCATCTCCAACGCCGGGTCATCGATCATTCATTGCACCGTCGGTATACAGTAACGGGTGCTTGTATTCATTTTTTGTTTTGAAGGGCCATCTTCTTAATCTAACACATCCTCTTCGGGAATGGTAAATTCAGTGATGGATTCGGCTAATGTTTAGGGATTAAGCAGTAGACACTAGGGTGCAATGTAAGCTCTGAGTTCTGCTGGAGCTGGTCGGTCTAGACCTTTGATCAGATAAACTTGAGTATGATAGCATAGCTTGCGAGACTTTAAGTAATATTTATGCGTTATGTCACAATGCAAATAAGAAGTAGAGAGCTAATGGTTGATTCATATTTGCTTTAATCTCGAGCTCTCATCATTTGACCAAGGTTGTATGGTGGCTGGTGAGCAGTCAAGTTGTTATAATCCTGGAAAGGATCCAGAGGTCCAATCGTGGCGTGTGCTGGTTCAACTAGTTCCTAACTCTGGGCACCAAAGTATATTGACTTAACCCTTATTCGATGGAAATCAGTCTTCCTTGATGTAGTTGATAGCAAACGACAATTGCAATGGTTCGCCAAGTTCTTCGGAAGGTGAACCGCAGAACATATTTCATTCATCACATCATACAATTGAAGTGTAGATTTGGGATGTTGAGATCCTTAGCTGCTTTCTGGTATCCCCTTATTGACAATCATGGTCACTAAGATCATAGGAATTATCTTCGGAGTAGTGCTCGGACAGTTCCATATAACCAGCATTCGATGCCCCGCTGATTGGCCAAGTTCAAGTCGCATAAATAAGGTGGTAACTACTCGTTAGCGAGCAACATCGGTTACATCGGTGAAATATATATACCATCAGAACTAAGGAAGAGGAAGCTGCTATGAGACAATCATTGCCTTGTACACTGTCCTTGTTAACAAGCCAGATCTGATCGATAGCTCCTCAAATTGGCTTACTGATGCAAATAAGTGTCATGGCTCTGGGAAGAATCCCAATCGTTGCCAACTTGCTGTGATATTCTCAAACTATCTGTCTAATCTTCATTGACAAGCTTTGATAACTGCTGTTAGCTAAAATGTATGCCGAGCCGAAGGCGAGGCGTGCTCCGAGCCGAAGGCGAGGCCGTGCTCCGAGCCGAAGGCGAGGCCGTCAGCGGGTCCGGGCGCAGCGCCGGTGGGGGTCCGGGGACCCACGGTCCCGACGGTGATCGATCTTCGGATCATACCTTCAAGTAGCGGTTCAGAGACGTCTTCACGTTGGGTCGGATCAGACTAACTCCTCCGAACTGGATCAGAGCATCATCATCTGGTCGGTTCGGGTGCCATTCCGGGTTGGATCCGGAGTTACTCCGCTCCGGCCATGTAAGTATGCCATGTTGTCTTCATACGTTGAGCGGGTCGGATATGGGTACTCCGAACCGATCCGAACTATCATCCGATCCGGGACTCCTAGTGTAACATAAAACAGAATGCCTTCTCCTATCCGAATGCCTATCTTTCATCTGAACCAATCCGCTATTATCCATCCTACCCGAAGTCTTCTACTGTCTCCAATCCGAATGCTTCGCCTGAAATGGAAACATATTTGATCTGATTCAAATGGTTTCCTGGACTCCACTCCTGGACGTTGGTGACTGTTGCTGGACGAAGTGGAGCCGATTTCACGTCTAGTGATCTCCACGATTGCAAATATAGTTTCATAGGATTTCCTCATCGAACTTGGTGATCCGATAGTAGACTGGAGAATCCTTATATGCTGAGAATCTTCAGTTCTCAGTGAAAGCACCAAAATGTTAGACCAAAAAATGGTCCTAACACCCAATTGAATATGATTTGTGAAGAATAATAATCTAAAACATAGAAAATCAGCAGAGATACAAGATTTATAGTGGTTCGACATTAACTAGCCTACGTCCACTTCATAGTTTCTCATTTCATTCCAGAATTACAATTACAATGAATACATTCACACAATCACTCGAATACAATGAATTATTTTCTCCGAATTCATTGATTTTTATTGGAGAAGAAGGTGGTTGTTGATTGAGAAATTTGGCCATGGATGCTACTGATGAATTAAATGTCAGAACCCCCCTCAAATGATGCACTGTATGTTTATTTATAGGTGTAAAATCGGTTGGGATGTGTGGCCACGTGGCAACATCATGGAGGACTTCGAAAATGATGGAGAAAGTGGGGAGCGTGGCTTCATTCGTGGGCTTACAAGTGTCAATCGGTTCGGGTAAATAGGCACAAGAATAGATCTCCAATGAAGGGAAGTTGCGTGTTTCAGGCAGTTCGGTTAGGAGGCTTAGATCCAATCCGAACCGATGTTGTTGCACTTATCCGATCCGACCCTAGCTATTCCATCCGAACCGATCTGAGCTATCCCAATCCGATTCGATCCAAGCTATCCCATCCGAACCGATCCGAGCTATCCCAATCCGATCCGATCCAAGCTCTGGTTTTAGGACATATGAGACCATTATCTTCTAACATATGTAACCCTGATCATCTAAGTTTTGGGTGGCCTGGTCAAACAACAGGCTAACAGATATAATGTGGCCCAAATATGATAATTCAGTCAGCCCAAAATTGCATTTGTCTTGGTTGGCAAAGAATTGGTGGGTGTCTAAGATACTGAGTGTTGTGTGGAGATGGGTTAAATGGTCGGACCACGACGAGCTATAAACAAGTATATCATCAAAAAAAACTAATATAAATTTTCGCAAGTGGGGACGGAAGATTGTGCTCATTGTTGCTTGAATGGTGGATGGTGCATTTGTTAACCCAAACGGCATCACTAAAAACTAATAGTGACCCTCGTGGGTTCGAAATGCCGTTTTCGGAATGTCGGGTGGATGAACTCTTATTTAGAAATAGCCACTTCTTAAGTCGAGTTTCGAGAAAAAAATTGCTTCAAAAAGTTCGTCTGATAATTCGTCGACTGTCGGTATAGGAAAACGGTCTTTGACCGTGATGGTGTTAAGGGCTTTATAGTCGACACAAAATCGCCATGACCCGTCCTTCTTTTTGACTAAAAGTACGGGGGAAAAGAATGGGCTAGTAGATGGTTGGATAAGTTTTGAGTGGAGCATTTCTTGGATTTGGCTTTCGATTTCATTTTTTTGAAAGTACGGGTAACGGTATGGTTTGGTGTTTATAGGTTTGGAATTGGGAAGCAAATTAATGTGGTGATTTAGTGTTCTCGTTGGAGATAATGAAGAGGGCTTCTGGAAAATATGTTTGAATTTGGATAAGAGGTTTTGAAGAGTCGGATCATCGGTTGAGTTGGCTTGTGGTTTTGGCAGGCATGGTTATATTTGAAGGTATAGAAAATTGGAGATTGCTTCGGTGGATTCCAAGCGTTTTAATTGGGGTAATGAAATAAGCGTGGGCTTGGAATATGGGTCGAACCTAGTTAATCAGATGGGTCTATTATCAATAGAGAAAGCCATAGTCAGTAATTTATAATCCATAGTAACAGGGCTTAAATTTTCTAACCACTGAATTCCACAAACCGCATCCGATCCGACTATCTCTAACAGATAAAAATCAATAACAAATTCATTCCCTTGAATATTAACACGCACCTTGGGGGCAGCCGCCATTGCTTTGCAGCTTCTCTTCGTTACCCACTGTTACTACGAAAGTATTATTGGTAGAAATTTCCAGGCCTAAGAATTTAGCGGTTTTGGGATGGATATAATTGTGGGTCGAACCGGTATCCACAAGAATCGAAATAGGTTTATTGTTAATGGTGGCTGGAAGTCGGATTGAACGAGGATGAGATGAACCGGTGAATGCATGAAACGAGATTTCTTGAGGCTGATCTGGGTTTGGGTTTGCAGTATTAGAAGAATCTGGTTCAGGAGTTGTTGTGTCAAGTGCTGGGGTATCCTCGGTTTGAATATCAGGAATGATCATTAGAATATGTGTCGGTTTGTATTTGTGCCCAAATTGGTACTTCTCATCACAATAGAAACAAAGCCCTTGTTGTTTTCTAGTATTCAATTCTGCATGAGATAATTGTTTCATAGGAAAAGCTAGTTTGGAAGTGGGCAGAGAAGGTGTTTGATTAAATGTTTGAGTCGGTTGTGGAATGGAGTTTGGTTTTTGAAATAATGGGTTGGGTTTTGGAAATTGTAATTTGGTTAGATCTGTATGTTTACGCTCAATGAGTTTGGCCATTTCCATAGCATCGGATATTGTGGAAGGTTTGAGGATGTGGAGTTCATTTTCAATATGGGGTTTTAGGTTTGAGATGAAACGATGAAGGATTGATTCAGTGGATAATGTGGTGATGCGATTGCAAAGAGTTTCGAAGGTTGATATATAATTTTCCACTGTTGATAGTTGCTTAAGCTTGAACAAGGTAGCTTGAGGGTTCAAAAATGTTGGAGGACCAAAACGTTGTTCAATGGCTTTTGTCAAAGCTGACCAGGAAGTTAAATGTTTGTTTCTATACATCCACTGAAACCACGACAGGGCCTGCCCCTGCATATGAAAACTGGCCAGATCAATACGCTGGCCTCTGGGTTAGAATTATAAGCAAAGAAGCGATCGGCCTAAAAAATCCAGTCATGTGGATTTGTTCCATCAAATTGAGATAATTAGCATTTTGGTGTGCGAGTTGTGGAGGTGGATGGTGTTGAAAGGATTGGAGGTTGACGGTTATTGGAAGCTTGAAGATAAGTGGTGGATGTTTGATTTGTCGAAGAGGGCGGAGTTTGTGATTCTAGCTTGCGATTTAGATCTGAGAGAGATTTGGTGAGATCTTGTAACATAGCTTTGATATCAATGATATCAGTATGTTGTTTTTCCAGCATAGAGCCATGGTTAGATTGGGTGTTTTGTATTTCTGTAATGGTTTCTTGTTGTTGATTGATTTGTTGAATAACATCATCGATTTTAGGCATGGTGAAAAGAAGTTAGGTTTGGAAGATGATTTGGATATTAGGGAGAAGAGGTTGAGGTCGAGTTGAAAGCACCAATTTGATGCAGAGGCTACAACGAGGAGCAGTTTACACAGAGAAAAAAAAAATTAAAAATGAAGAAGAAGAAGTTAAGAAGAAAAAACAGTAAGTATTTTCATTAATTTTCTTTCCTACATTTCCTTTCTGTAGCACTCCCATTATATAACAACTTCCTATCTTACTTTATGCCTAGGTGGCATCTAGAATTCTCGTACAAGAAATTCTATAACAAACTTCTAGGCGGGAAAACAAAAGAACAAAAGCAGAAATTAAAATAAAGGCGAGATAACCTTCCAGCTGCATGTGACTCCTTTGCATTCAATCCATGTACCTCTTTGGCATGTGAGTGTCTCTCTTGGGCCGTGCATTCTTATTCTCACTAACCACAGCAATAGTTGTATCATACTACATGGTACATTTCGCACATGACATTAACTGTCGTAATCGAAACAACGTGTATTTTGCAAATTTCTTTTAGATATGCAATTTTGAGCTGAGACATCTGTATACCTTTATTTTTAAGGATGCTTTTTATAAACAACCTTCAATTTTTTTACAAATCAGTTCTACTTGCTAAAAAAAGGTTTCCTAAGATAACCCATCAACAATTTTACTTATGCGTTTCAAATTGCATAAATTTACACCTAAACTGCAAACGTTTGCATTCTACACTATAAATATTTGTGCTTACGCTTAGTGGGAAAAGTGGATGTTGGATTTTTAATAATATCAACTTATTCTGCCTGATATCTTTCTTTTGGCATATCTTTATATGGAAAGAGTTTAGCAATTTTTCTATGCAAGCAGCGCTATATTGAAGACATCACTGATTTCAACACAATGGACAAAAATAAAGACAATCTTTGTCATTATAATATTGGTTTCTTTGTTCATTTGACCATAGTTATGTGGTTTCTTACAAATCATGAAAGTTAGTGCTTTTTGAATAATGAACCAAAATTCTATAACAAACAAGAATTTGCGACTGTTGTCTAAACTTGGCGTGTGGGACCAACTGGAAAGCTACCAGAGTTAGCTAGATTGTGGATTTTGGTCATCAAAAGTCAAAACACAAATGAGCCATATTGTGTAATTTGCATTTACTCGATAATGGAGTAAGCTGTCTTTTTCTTCCATAGGTTGAAACCATTATCTATAGAAATCTGTGTGATTAGGATATTATAATATGAAAATTTTCTGCATTTAATACTTGATTTCACTATGGAAGAATTCAAAATTCAACTTTTACAGAAAAATTAAACGTTGATTATTGTCCGTAAGAACGTCCTTCATCAATCTGAACACTATTTTCAAGAAGCCGTTTTGTAGTTACAAGGTTTGACGTCCATTGTAAAAATTCTGAAGAAATATATAAAGTTAAAGAAGAAGGCTGCAGCATATCGATTAGGGCAAATGCACAAGTTACCACGGTATACGAGTTACTAATAGATAATTTTAGATACGAATCTGCTTTTTTTTTTTTGACATCGTCCTTCCATCATGAATAAACAGTAAGTGTCAACGCACATGTATGAATGTATTCATATCTTTAAACAGTTCATGTATACGTTGTTTAATTTGATGAAAATCATAACCAAACCTTTTCTACAAGAGTAGCAAACATTGATTTTACATGCTTTGAGTCTATTGAATGCAAAAGGAGGTAGTGCTAACCTACCAACGAGGCAGGTAGTTTCATGAATAATTGATTTGTTACATGGTGCATAACTTATAACGTTGCATACTAGTATATATGTAAAATTTCATCTTCTTGAAGTGTACTTTTCAATAAAAACATTTTTTGTTTATTATAGATCGAATAACATGCTACTCAGCACCTAAGGATGCAAATGACCGGAAGTATAACAATAAAGAAATTAAAATTTAGGCTCATTATTTTTGCGGAGAAAATACAGTGTATCAAGGCTCTGACAATTGAATTGAGTCAACAATCAAAGACAAAGCATCGAAGAATTGGAGAGGCGCGTGAGGCGCATCGTAAATGGATTATGGGAAAGCATCAGATACGTTGATAATAGACTGCAGAAGATAAAGAAGTTCATTCGTGGTGTACTGACGGATGAATGTCATCATATCAGTGAAAATCATACAGAGTTGGAACTTAGATTAATGCAGTTTGTGAATACAGATTGTCACAGTCCGCTCCTTATTGATTCGTGGTATCATCCTATTATTTGGACTTGATATAATTAATAAATTTTTGGTAAGCATGTGTAAATTTAATTTACAGGCATGTATTTTAATATGCACATTGGTCTGGGCGTGTATTGTGGATTTTATTTTGTTGGTTAGTTACCGTTTTCATCATTTATTTTTAGCTTATATTAATTCTGCCTATTCTTCTATTACCATTCTCTTTCGTTATAGTTTTCGATGAAATTTGTTTAAATAATATTCCAAAGTAATAAATATATTATTTGGTCGTTTAGAAGGGAAAAAAAGCAATCCATAAACATTATTTATCATGGATTTGCAGTAGAGTATATATTGTATTATGCACGTACTTTTATTTTCAAATAATGCACATGATTATTTCTAGATTTTTGTATAGTAAATTATGACGGATTTATGATCAAACACATTACTATTAATTAAGTATTAAAAATAGATTGAAATTTTATCATTATTTTTTGATAGATTAGCAATGAATACTTATTATAATTATTTTACCTCAAAATTATGAAAAATAAACTTGTTTACGCACCATGCTATATTCATCATAGATTATGCTGACTTTCCAGTGTTGCTTTATTTATGATGGATCTGCCACATACATTTTAATAGGCAATATTCAATAGAACGTCAAAGATGTAAATCCAACAACAGAAGTTTAAATTCAAAGACTAGAGTTGTATCCCATTTTATTTTGTTTTCCACTGCAGAATGCCACAATCAGTGCAGAATCAAACATGGACAACGATATCAAGTGCAGAATCAAGGTGACATGGTGAACAAACATGGACAGTGGCATCACACAAATAAGTGCATCATATGCAAGTGCACAGCAACTCAATGAACTCACAAGCAAGTCAGCAGCAATTTAAACACAATGGACAAAACAAGACACTAATCAAATGAAGCAATGTACAATAATAATTCCTAGTATATTTGTAAGAGCTTATAGTGCCATGAAGTTAAAATGTGTGCCTTTTTGTTAGAAATAAGTTCAGCTTCTAACGCATCAACACGACAAACAACAACATTAAGCAACTTATCTTTCTCCAAAGGCATTTCAAATGGTTTATCCTAAAGAGTGTCAACTTTCTCTTCTAGTTTGCCCAACCTTCTTAAACATCTGCAATTTAAGTGCTACGATCTTAACTGAGCAAGTATAATAACAATTTGATAAAAATAAATTTGGTAGCTCAGGCCACTAGAACTACTTGCTAGCTAAGAAACATAAGTTTTCATAAGAATACTTCAATGATCATGTGTCAATTTGCGTAAAATCAAATTTGTAAGCAAAAACGACTATTATCGCTAGAAAAATTGGACTAGATATATTTATTTACTAACAAATGCTAATATTTGATGCATACCAATTGCAGTTGTTATATTTGATGTTGTTAAAATGATGACATTTTGCCAATTTCTCATTTTGTCCATTTGAGTAAGCAATGCATTCATAACCTGCGGTCAAACATGAAAACAGTTTAAACTAATGCAACATAAAAAAAATTCTTATGAAAGGAAATTTGAACTTGGAGCAAGTAATGCGACAATAATATCTACTATTAACAACCCGAATTGAATCTAAAGGCTCCGAACTAGATAAGGCAGCTTGTCTAGCATCTGCAAGACTTTCAACTTCATCTACAAAATGACAGGCATATAATCAGGATTCGTGTAGAATGAATGAATAAACATATACAAGTAAGAAGCAAACTGATGCAGGATAGAATATTATGGTTACATGTAGAACATAAAATAATACAAGACACCGAAGAAAGAAGAATAAAATTGTTGGTCTGTAATTGTCTAAAGGAAACCACCTACATGTTGTTGATAGCATGATATTCTAACCAAATTCTAAAATTGAAACTAATTACGTACTCGTTGCAAAAAATAAAATAAACAATTTATCTAAGCCTCAAGCAAGTGTAATGATTGTTTTCACGCATACTAGATGTTTTCACTCACAGCAGATTGAAGACAAGAAGACATCAAAATGTTCGATGATAGGAGTTATTTGATATAGTATTTGCAGACAGATATTTCCATTCGAATATGAATATCAAAAGGTACAATATATATATAACGTGTCAAAAAAAAACGATGAATAAAATAAAAAAAACCATTGAATTGCAAGCAAAGTCTAGATAGAAAATATTGCCATGTTAGTTTTCTTATTTATGTAAAGATCAAAAATAGTTAAATTATAATTAAAAAGCAATTGAAGCCTATTCCTTGCATTCACGTAATGTATTGCCAAAATAGAAACTACAACCTGTAAATGACATCAACTTCCATGCATGAGAGCATAAATTTAATGTCATCCTTAAAATTTAGTTGATACAGCCAAGGACGAACGTAATTGTGTATACATAGGTTGGTTATAGCTCCAAATTATCGGTGAAAGAATTTAGTGTACACCTGTCATATAAATAGGACTAATGGCTAGGTAGAAGGGTTGAATACAACAACAACAACAACTAATCCATAAATCCCAAATAAGTTGGGGTTGGCTAGACATGGAACCAAAAAAAAAAATTACATACCTTCTGAAGCACGGGTATAAGCCAAGTGCAGTAAACAAAGGAGACAGAAAGTGGACAACAAATTATTCTTGAAGAATCCTTAGAAGATAAATGGCATGTACCCATTCTCCAACGATAATTGTACAGTATGAAGTTGAAAGTTCTGCATTCTTTGCAATTGCTCTAATTGCCTGCTTGAAAATAGACATCATAAATTTAAAACTATCATATGATAAAGTTGGATAAAATATAAAATTCAAGATTGCAGAGCAATAGGCAGTTCAGTCCATAGAAAACTACAGTGTTTGCTTAATGGATACAGAAAAATATAATCCATTTTACACCAAGTTAATTACCACAATCAATTTAATGAGCTACAACACAAGCTATATTTGACTCAGTCCATAGAAACTGTAGTGTTGGCTTAATGGATACAGTAAAATTTAATCCCTTTTACACCAAGTTAATTACCACAATCAATTTAATGAGCTATAGCACATGCTATATTTGATTCTTGCTCAATTTTCATTTCTTAATGAAAACTTCCCTGATATTGCTGATGCATAAATACAGGAAAACCATATGTATAAATATATATACTCCTGCATTTATACATACACTGATTTTGTGGTAGTAATGACTACATGTATTTACAATATTTGACCCACAACTTATAAATTTTATGTAAGTTCAACTGCTTTACAACACACAACACGACTAAATTGGGTTATTCCACCTGAGTATATGCAAAACTATATGACATGCAACTATTTAAGGTGATATCAAAAGTATGTTTGTTATCAATTGTTAAATAATGACAAAGACAACTGATACAATTAGTTAAGTACAAAAGCACTACTAATATAGAATTATTATTGCCAATTGTCAATAAAAAGATTATACCCATAACAATCATATACTCGTAACAATGTTGAAATATGTTAGAAAATTTTCAAATCATTGTTTAGGGTTTTTTTTGAAGAGGGAAGAGAGAAAGGAATAAGAGAGTAGAGGGACTTGTAACACATCATGAAATGGACAAGGACGTGTCTCTATATATACAAAAGCTTAGTGTATTATATCAAAAAAGAAAGAAGAGAAAGGAAAGATACGGTAATGCATGAACATGGCATGCATATTAATATTTAAAAGGTCAAAAGATGGGCCTTGGTCTCTTTGGGTCTCGTTATCAGTTGGGCATCGGAAATGCCGATGGGCTTGCTACGGCCCGTTGTATTTTTGAATTAAGGCCTGCAGATTCGAAATGCTTTGAAGCGTTGCAAATCTGAAGGGACGCATCTGTTTGAATTCGAACGGATGTGACCGTTGCAATTAACAGTCATGACGCTTGGCCAAAGGACACATCTCTCCACTGCTATAAATACCGACGGCCGAAAACGTTACAAAATAACTCGAATCTTCTTCTTCCTCCTCTTTAATCTGTGATGCCATTAAAGTGTTCTGAAAACTGTAGATTTGTAACGCCTCCAGAGCATTGCAAATTCCAGAAAACGTTGTAGATTAGATCTCTTTCTTCTCCTCTTCTTTCTCTTTGAATATTGTATCATCAAAATCTAAATATCCACAGTGTTCTTGATCGGATCAAAGACGTACAAACTTTGAATCTGATTTCGTTGTTCCAAGGCTTTATTGAATTCTGAAAGTCAATAGTTCGATAATCCGTTTGTACCTGATGGATTGAATTATTGTCTGAAAGAATTTGCTACGCAAATCCTTAAAGTCTAAAGTATAGCAATCATACGATGACCATCATCATCCAATAGCGTCTCAAGCTGCAAAATCCCCAACATATTTTCAGACAATAACTTCAATCCTGGAAGGTTTGAGCGCATTGCAAGTTATGAATCAGCATTTGATGAAATTGGAGCGATTTGATGGAGAAAACATTACTATTGGCAAGAGACAACGTACAAAACACAGAGAGAATGATTTTCTATGCAAGGACCTCTAGACTACATTGGATAGCAAGTATCGCATATCCGAGGCAAGTAATAAATATTTTTATTTATAATTTTATGGATTTCAAAGTGATCGCCAACAAGTCCATAATTGGACAAGTAAGTGAAATACTACTGTTGGTGAATCAATTTAAAGATGCCGGTATTGATCTCCCTGAATCTTTTATTGTTGGAGTTATTATTTCGAGACTCCCGAATTCTAGGAATGATTATAAGAAAAAATTAAAACATGCAGAAACGGATTATGATTTAGACAATTTACAACGCCATCTTCGTATTGAAGCGGATTCTCGTAAACGTGAACTAAATGATAATCCGCAAACTGGGTCTCAATATAAGGCTAATAATGTTGAAATTAATGATAAATTGAAGCCTAAGAATGAGACATAGTTTAAGAAGTAAAATTCCAAGAACAACAAAAGAAAGGTGTCTGTTACTATTGTAACAAAGCCGACCACCATACCCGAGACTGTCATCTTCGGAAGAAACAATAAAATGTGAATGTGGTCGAAGAAAATTTATTGGAGAGGGATATTCTTGTAACGGCATGATTAGTTTGAATCTAATAAAGAACTCGTCTGCTTATATTGTTGGTTCTGTTAATTTATGGCATGGTAGATTAGGACATGTTAATTATAAGTCTCTTAGAAATATGCATAAGTGATTTCGATTTCATCACTAAATGTGAAATTTGTGTTCATGCAAAAATATACCGGAAATCCTTTAAACCTGTTGAAAGGAATACTGGTTTGCTTGATTTAGTATATAGTGATGTGGGTGACTTAAAAAGTTATATCACCTATGGTGGTAACCAATACTATGTAATATTTGTTGATGATTATACTAGATATGCATATGTATATCTAATGAAATCGAAAGATGAGGCCTTTGATAAATTCAAAATTTACAAAGCAGAAGTCGAAACACGATTAGGAGTTAAAATTAAAGTGTTACATTCAGATCGTGGTGGTGAATATTTTTCAAATGAATTTACTTTGTTTTGTAAACAAAATGGTATAATTCACCAATGTACCACTCAATATACACCACAACAAAATGGTGTTGCTGAAAGGAAAAATAGAACTTTAGTTGAAATGGTTAACGCCATGCTCTTAAGTTCTAATTTACCTTATAACCTATGGGGTGACACTATGTTATATGCATGTTACATTTTAAATAGAGTACCACTTAAAAAGAATAACATTTCTCCTTATGAATTATGGTTCAATAGAAAACCAAACCTTACTAGACTTAAAGTTTGGGGTTGCTTAGCATATGTTAGAAAACCTAATCCCAAACAACCAAAGTTAGGAAATATGGCATTTAAGTGTGTTTTCATAGTATATTCTCTTAATAGTATAACTTATAGGTTCCTTATACTTGACACCTTAGAAGTTATAGAATCTATAGATGTAGAATTCTTTGAAAATCAAACTATTGAGAACCCATTGACTTCATCTAGTCTAGAACCAACTGAGACTAATGATATCAATGATGATGAATATGCTCCTGCTCAAAACAACAAGGAAGTGTTAGTACCAGATAATAGTACTGAACACATGAGAAGTGAAAAGCGAGAATAGAGAAGGACTACGGTTCTCACTTCATAAACATATCTCGTAGAAGGCAATAAGGACGAAGTCCTTAATGTGACAATATATGTAATGAACATCGATGATGATCCCAAAACTTATTCCGAGGTTATGAGTTCTAGAGATTCTAATTTCTGGAAAGAAGATATCAATGAATTCCATAATGTTAAACCAAATTTGCGTTTTATGTGATTATCCTCCTGGTGCTGAACCTATAGGATGTAAATGGATATTCAAGAAAAAGTTCAAGTGGATCCATTGATAAGTTTAAAGCCAGATTAGTTGCTAAGGGATATAAAGAAAGACAAGGAGTAGATTATTTTGATACATATGTTCTAGTTGCTCGCATATCTTCCATACGTTGTTTAATAGTACTTGCATCAATTCATAATTTGGTCATACATCAAATGGATGTAAAGACAACTTTTCTAAATGGAGATTTATAAGAAGAGATATACATGGAACAACCTGAAGGTTTTATAACCCCAGGCCAAGAAAAGAAAGTTTGTAAATTAGTCAAATCTCTTTATAGCCTGAAGCAAGCTCTCATGCAATGGCATGAGAAGTTTGATAAAGTTTCACTGTCATTTGGATTCATTGTTAATGATGCAGATAAATGTATTTATAGCAAATCAGATAACAACAGTTATGTTATAGTATGCTTATACATTGATGACATGCTAATATTTGGTTCCAATATATCATGTGTGAATGAAACTAAGAAGTTTCTATCTTCTAAATTTGATATGAAAGATCTAGGAGAGGCTGATGTAATTTTAGGAATTAAAATCATTAGGAAAGCGGGGGAATTATTACTAACTCAATCGCATTATATTGAGAAGTTCCTAAAGAAGTATGGTCATTATGATGACAAATAAGCACCAACTCCTTTAGATCCAAGTATCAAATCAAAAAGAATACAAGACGTACCATTTCTCAATTGGAGTATTCTAGTGTTATTGGGAGTCTTATGTATGCTATGCATTGCACTAGACCCGATATCGCACATGCTATAAGTGTATTGTGTCGGTTTACGAGTAACCCAGGTTTTGAACACTGGAAAGCCATTTCCAGAATTTTAGCTTATTTGAAAGGAACCACTAACTATGGTTTATCTTATAAAGGATATCCCGCTGTAATAGAAGGATATAGTGATGCTACCTGGAACAATGTAGAATCCAATTCTACGACTGGATGGATATTTACTTTAGGAGGCGCTGTTGTATCTTGGGCTTCCAAGAAGCAGACTTGTATATCTGGTTCAACTATGTTGTCAGAATTGATTGCATTAGTAGATGCATGTAAGGAAGCAGAATGGCTTCGGAATTTGTTAATGGAAATCCCACTATGGAAGAAGCCATCTCCAACAGTCTTGATTAACTGTGATAATCAAGCAATGATATATAATGTATCTAATAAGACATATAATGGGAAGTCTAGACATGTGAGTCTAAGACATCAGATGGTAGGACAGTTAATCAAAAGTGGAGTTATAACTGTTGACTACATAGAAACGAAGAAAAACTTGGCCGGCCCACTTACTAAAGGTCTTCCAAAGGCTATGGTTTCTATAAAGTCAAAAGAAATGGGACTAAGGTCTGTGAATGAAGATTGATCATCCTTAACAGAAACCCAACTTGTGTCTTGAAAAGGATAGACAAAGTTCAATGGGTATCAACAAGTTAAGAGAGTGATTATGGAACACTAAATAAATTATCCCATAATACTTAGTGTTGGATTCTGCATGACCAAAGGATGGATACATATCCTTAATAAGTCTAGAAACCTTAAAAGGTGTCTCGCAGAAACACCTTAAGAGACTTACATGTATGAATACGGAAATCAGGTCGTTTCCTAGGAAAGTAAGACCGCTTTCTAAAGTAGACTCATGAACCAGGATTAAAGCACATGGTCATTAACGTGCTAAGCAATACAGAACACTCTAACTAAGGAATACAACATGTGTGAATGTTCCAGTTTTATCATTAAGGGATATTTGGTTCAAGATTCGTTCACCATAGAATCTCGATAGAACTTTGAATGGTTTACACTAAGTAAAGGTTCAAATCAAAAGGATGCCATTTATTTATGTGGTGTTATCCACGATGATGCAAAACTTGATCTTAGAACTACATAGGCTTGATCCCACTGGGGTATGTAGGAAGTCACATTAGTGACTTAGCCATCCATTTTATTTATTTTCTTTATTTTTGAAAATTGGGAGAGATTGTTAGAAAATTTTCAAATCATTGTTTTGGGTTATGGGGTTTGTTTTTGAAGAGGGAAGAGAGAAAGGAAGAAGAGAGTAAAGGGACTTGTCCCACATCATGAAATGGACAAGGACTTGTCTCTATATATACAAAAGCTTAGTTTATTATATCAAAAAAGAAAGAAGAGAAGGGAGAGATAAGGCAATGCATGAACATGGCATGCATATTAATATTTAAAAGGTCAAAAGATGAGCCTTGGGTCTTGGGGCTCTTGGGGTCTCGTGATCAGTTAGGCCTCGGAAATGCCGTTGGGCTTGCTACGGCCCGTTGTATTTTTGAATTAAGGCGCGCTGATTCGAAATGCTTTGAAGCGTTGCAAATCTGAAGGGGCGCATCTGTTTGAATTTGAACAGATGTGACCGTTGCAATTAACAGTCGTGACGCTTGGCAAAATGACACATCTCTCCACTGCTATAAATACCAACAGCCGGAAATGTTACAAAATAACTCGAATCTTCTTCTTCCACCTTTCTAATCTGTGACGCCATTAAAGTGTTCCGAACACTGCAGATTTGTAATGCCTCCAGAGTGTTGCAAATTCCAGAAAATGTTGCAGATTATATCTTTTTCATCTCCTCTTCTTTCTCTTTGAATATTGGATCATCAGAATTAAAATATCCATAGTGTTCTTGATCGGATCAAAGCCGTACAAACTTTGAATCCGATTGCACTGTTCCAAGGCTTTATTGATCCCTGAAAGTAAATAATTCGATAATCCGTTTGTACCTGGTGGATTGTAATATTGTCTAAAATGATTTGCATAAAAGAATTTGCTATGCAAATCCTTAAAGTCTGAAGTACGGCAATCATACGATGACCATCATCATCCAATAGCGTCTCAAACCGCAAAATCCCCAACAAAATATAGCACACCATTTATGGTAGTATATAACATTAATATTATCATTTATATCTGCCCATAAGATTGCTAGGAAACTCTATTCAGTCCTCATGACTATCATATATTAATGTACAATAATTTTCCACATATTGCAGTAATAGAAGTAGATGAAAAATGAAATTGATATTATAAAATAAATATATACATAACAATAGAAGAGCATGACAAACCAAATCATTTTAAATAAAAGGTAGCTTTCCCTTTAAGCATTAGACAGCACACATCGATATTAGTTACACTCTACAATATTTGGTATACACCCATTATGGCAACGTTTCCAATTACGTATCCATAAATACTCGGTATGATTTTGAATATTTAGTGAAGTTAAATGGGCATATGTATAGGGATGGGGAGAAAATGGATGAGCAAATAGATAAGGATATCAGTGGAACTTGCATGATAAAAGATATATTTACTATTATAAACTTATAGTACTAAGATGGTAAAATCTGAAATCATGGGATGATATCATCTATGTTAGGTAACTATGTTGCATTGGATAAGGTATGCTATTTTTTTTTTTAATTTAAGCATGATAATTAAACCTCTGCAATAGCAATTTGGCTAAGCGAACTTCTAACGTGCAGAATCACCAAAGCTTATGGAAGTTGTTCAGTAGATAATTTTTTCCATTAAGTCTCTCAGTTTCAAAAAAAGTTATGCTTTTCTCAAGATGTCAAGTCTATGATATTCAACTTTCTTTGATCTTATGTCTTGATAGGAAAAAGAATTCTCTAAGGGCATCTTTAACGAAACATATTCAGCCATAATAATTTAGTAAACACCCTCCAATCTAACATTACACAGTTAATATTTAGTGTAATGTTCAGCATTGGGTTCAAGAAACTGAACTGATCTTGGGTGCGCATTTTCACATTATTTTATATGGGGTTACAAAAAAAGAGCCAAGTAGCTGTTATAATGACCAAAAGTAATGTTATATGCACACATGATATTTTGCAAAACTATAACACTTCATATTCAAGCACGGTAACTGTATTGGTGAAAAGTATGAGAAGTACCGGAACTACACATCATGAGTATACAAATTAAAAATATATAATTGTTTACTAATAATGACTTATATGTATAACCAAACCAAAAGTTGGAAGTAAACAAATGGATATACTATAAAGGAAATTTTGCAACTATATGTCTAGTATGACCATCAATTAAGTAAATAGAACGTTACAGAAAATGTGTTACAACATCTTTCTGACGTTTTGCATATGCAAACCAGAATTAGTCAGATGAATAAAATCTTGGTTGCATAAACAAATTGCAATGACCATCTTTATCCTAGCAGCTCACATGTAGAGCTAACTACTTGCTTTTGCATTGAAACCAATAGGCTTTAAATTGTTATAATGTCAAAATTCACAAATCACCTATGATGTATATTATAGCATTGTATATCAGCATTTGTAAGTGCTTTAGTGCATTTATCTTGCTATATGACTTATATGTAAGAAAACTCCACTCTTTTTATACTGCATATTTTGATGTAAAAGATGGTTGAAATAGATGAAATCAAAACATATACACCTTCTAAAAATTTGATGTACAACTCCACACATAAAGTTGTGCATAAAAATAGTGTGGTGCTAAAGGCACCCCAATATATTCTTCATAATATCGCGACTAAAAAATATCACAAGAATTAGTATTACACTCTTCTTAATGCCACACATTTAAAAAATAGGGGCTACCACACTGTTTTACCCTATTTCTATTTTGTTTTTATTTGTTCGTCCTCATTTGTAAAACCGATCAATGATCTGAAACCTAGATCTATAACCAATCAACGAATTCAACGCCGAAAAATACAAAAGCCTCAAATAAGGTTTGAATGAAGCAAACTAGAAAAGGAAGTGAGAGATTAGGGTTTTTTGATCACCAAACAATTGAGAGATTACCTTGCAAATTTAAATTTTTCCGTGAGAGATGCAAAGAAGACAACGATTACGAGAGATTAGGCTATTTAGATTAGCTTAGTACGTGATTAGTTCAACAAATAATGATTGAGTGAGTGATTAGAATGGAAAGATAATGTGGTATTAAGAAGCATACAAAATTTAATAAGTTTTTTCTTATTGCGGTATTAGGAACATACCCTTAGCACCACACTAAAAATATTGGCACCAATTATTTATGATGGATATGCATAACTAAAAGTAATGTTTATTGATGAACTAATATGTTACTAGTATTTATTCTAAATTTTCCTATTTGTTGATTAAAATAAATAAGAGGAAAGCCCGGCTCTTTTACCTTTCCAGCACAAAAAAGGAGAACATAATGTGTTTGCCATTCGTTAACGTATGACATTTTAATGTGATAGTACTTATGTAGTGCACTACTAATATGACTTGTTATACAATGTTGACAAGCACACAGTAGCTTCCCTTGGGTTTTGTAACCTGTGTTTAATCTAAAAAAAAATATACAATACAATTAAATATGAAATTAAAGTGGATCTTCAATACATATCCAAAAAATGTAATGATTGTCTAATTTTATAAAATTTACAATGCAGGTAGACTCATATTTGCACATTATTTTACAATATGTCACATTAAATATTGTTATTTCACATGTAAAAAAACATAAGCTTATATCGTTATGAAACTCTTGCTAACAAAATAGTATCATTCAATCTTCAAATTACTGAACAAGTGTTGTCATTAAAGAAGGTAATACTATTGGATTAACACTGAATCAGTGTTTTCTAAATATCTGACGCTAAATCAGTGTTCAAATTAGTGACGGAAATTTCCGCTTCTAAATATCTGACGCTAAATCAGTGTTTTCTTAATGAATGATGATACCTTCATGTGGATTGGAGAGGTCACCACAAGCCTAACTGGACTTTGATATTTGTTATATCCTAGAGCCTTAGTCGAAAAATTGAAAGTTGTAAGGCGTAAAAGAATGAAAATGCACAATAAACTATTTGAACGAGTGATAAAATACATCTGTTCTAAAAGAAAAGAAACTTTTTACGATTTGAATTAACTTTATTAAATATGATGTACTTTGCAATTTCGAATGAACATCATCAAATGTAAAATATATGACTAAAACAATTTTGTCTTTGACCAAAAAATTACAACAAAAGTCCAAATATGAGAATTAACAACATTGATAAAAAATTGTTAAACAAAATACTTTTAACAACGTACGATAGACATCGTCATAAATATGAATTATCATAGCATTATACGAATGTTGTAAATTATATAATAAATAAAATTTACAATTGTTTTTTGTTGTTGTTTAACTTTGAGTTTACAACGTTTGGTAAATATCGTCGAGTACCACAAACTTACAATATTTAAAAAATGTTTTTTTATATGCACGTTTCAATAACATTACATATGTTATGATCAAAGTAACTATAGAACAATGTACAAAAGTTGTTGTTAAAATTATTTTTGACGACAATTTAAACAAACATTGTAAATAGTTTTATTTTACAACATTTATATTGGGAATGTTGTTTGGAAAAATCTATTACGACTTTTTTCTTAACAAATGTTATGAAAAGTTGTATGATTACAACGCTTTGATGAACTATCACAGAATCAATGTTATAATAGGGTGTTTTTGTATATGAACATAATTACACAACATAACTTTGTAATAATATCAAGGAAACGAGTATTTGACACAAAATTAGACACAGATTGAAGTACACAGAGTCTCGATCTTTGGATCTTTTCGTCGTTATATGGGGGTGAAATTCAGAAAACAATCCAATAGTTGAGATCAATTATATCACCAATTATGTCGAAATAGTGTATCTAAATAGACTTTCTCTAATATAAATAGAATTGAGAGCGATGATTTTGAATTTATATTTCACTGTCAAAGGAACGGTAGTTCGCACATTAGTTTTAAGAACGAGGTCAACAAATTATGCAGACTATGATTTCAACACTCATGTGAAAATATATTGTCCACTATAATACGTTATCCACTGATATACAACAAACAAAATTAAAGTGTGTTTGACACATATGACATTGGTATGCAACGGAAGATCATGTGTATACATAGATGACATAAAACACCATGCTATTTTTTTATAGAAAGGCAGACAATTTCATTACACTAAAGCAATTACAATCTGTACAGACAGTTACACTTTACAACAAGAAAATAACCAAAGAACAAGAAAACTGAACAACTCGGCTGATAAGAGAAAAAAAAAACAATGAAATGAACATATAAAACCAAAAAAAAAAAAAAAAAAAAAAAAAAAAACTCTACTCGCTGCTAAATGATAGCTTTCTACTTCAATCCATGCTTCCTCATTCTTATGAGCCATCAGAAAATAGCTTCACATCTCAATCCCTACCATTCCTCAAGTTCTTCATAATTTTTTCTATGAGTCACATCATGAAGCTCATTTGCACTTAGAGAAACTGAAGTGAAGACTCTCCTATTCCTCTCAGCCCATATTTCATAAATAAAAATCTTCAATATTCTCAAAAGAACACTGCATTTATCAGTTCTCTATCTCGTTGGCTTAAATATATTAAACCATTCAACCCTGCTCACCAAAGATGGCCTATAAAATCCTCCATTCAATAGCTGTCTACACCAAATATGATATACGAAACTACATTCAAAAAACAGACGAGTGTTACACTCAGAATCTGATTGGCACAAAACACAAATGTCATCTTGAATGATACCCATTTTGCAAAGCTTGTCTTTAGTATTCAAAGAATTCAACATGACCTTCCACAACAAGAAGTTAACTTTTGCTGAGCTCTTCATATTCCAAATTCTATAATGCTACGGAAAGGTCTCTTTTTCACCTTGAAGGAGATCATAAACATGTTTAACTATATGCTTCTTGCTCTTCCAGACCATCTGATCATCACTACAAACATTAAAGGTTCCTTCTATTTCTCTCCATAAAGGCCTCAAATTAGCAAAACTACAGTAAGGAAATTGCAAAACTCCATCATGAATATAATTATCTACAAAAGCATGATTAGGAATACCACTGAGTCTTCTAAGATCATAGCTAACCACATTGCTTAAGACCAAACCTCTACAAGACCACGGGGAGTGCCAGAAGGAAACTTTTTTCATCTTATTAACATTGATTTGAAAAAATGACAAAAATACACTCCTTAATTTTAATATCTGCCACCGACTCGAACTATATGATTGAGGAATTGCCATAGTCTAGAAACATTTCTTCTCTATTAGATTGTTTCTAACAAACTTAGACCATAAACTATTACCATCAGTAAATAGTTTATCAATATAACCTGAAATGGCAGCTTTATTCCAAAGTTTCAAATTTATTATGCCAAGTCCACCTTTATCCTTACCATCATATAATTTGCTAAAAGCAATTGGAGTCAACTTCTTAGCAAAAGGATCCCCACGCCACAGAAAACTATTCGTTGCACCAATTACCATATTTACTAATTTCAAAGGAAGTCGAGCATAATAATTAGTCATGGAAGTTACAATGGATTGAAGAATAGTAACCCTACCAGCTTGAGAAACCTTGCTAGAAGGCCATTTGCGTCAACCTCCCAATGATCTTCTCAAACAATGGTAAACACTTATCTTTAGTGATTCTAGCACTACATAGTGAAAGACCCAAATAAGTAGAGTTGAGAGGCAATTCATTTAATCCAGAAGTACCAATAATCTCCATTTTCTTATCCAAAGGTAACCCAGCAATCTTTATATGAGATTTATTAACATTTATTTGCAAGCCAGTGATCTCACAAAAAATATGCAAAGTTGACAGAATACAATGAATATTACTCATAGTAGGCCTAATGAATATAATCAAGCCATTAGCGAAAAGCAAATGAGTGAATAAAGGATTCTTACAACGTGGATAAAGCTCCAATTTCTTGTTCCAAAATCAAAGTACTGAGCAACTCCATCACAAAAATGAAGAGGTAAGACGAAATTGGATCTCCTTGCCTAACTCCACAATTGCCATTGAAAATCCCATGCTGACATGCGTGCTTTGGGACTGAAAATATTGGAGAGGAGTTGCATGTATGAATCCAAGCTAAAAGTGGCTTTGAGAAGTTCATTCTAGACATGTTAGCGAGTATTGAAGCCCAAGAAACCGTATCAAAGGCCTTCTTTATATCCAGCTTGATTATACATCTAGGAGAAATATGCTTCCTATCATAACCCAGCAACAACTCTTGAGTAACAAGAATATTATCACTTATTGTTCTTCCACTTATAAATGTTGATAGATTACTAAAAGTCACAAAAGGAAGAACACATTGAATTCTATTGGCAATGAACTTTAAAATGATTTTATAGAAGACACTACAACAAGATATAGGCCTGAAATCTGAAACAATTAATGGATTATCAACCTTAGGGATCAATGCAATGGAGGTTGCAGCTAAACTCTTAGGAAAATTAATTCATTTTGAAGAAAAATTGAACAACCTCTATAACATCCCTTCCAATCACTTGCCAGCTTTTTTGCAAAAAATGTGCATTATAACCATCCGGTCCACCACAACTATTTGCATCTAAATTAAAAAATGCATCTCTAATTTCTTCCTCAGTGATTAGCTCAACCAGCCGATGTGAATATTGATCAGGAATAGTTGGAAGAACTAAGTGAAACAAAGCCTTAACATTGGATGGAGGTGACTTGACTGGAGCACGAATAAACATGAAGTACCTAAGAAATGCTTCATCAATACTACATTCATTAGAATGAATATTACCCTCGATATCTTTGATCATGAATAAAGTTTCCTTGACCTTTTGCAACTTTAAAGAGTTATGAAAATACTTAGTGTTTATGTCTGCATCCAACTCCTTCCTAAGGGATGAACTTTGCTTAGCCATATGCAACTCTAAATCCAAAGTGTATTTCAACTTATTAATCAGATCCTTCTCCTCATTAAGCAACTGCACATCAAAAGGCTTCAGAGTGTTTAGAACCATACCCAAATTAATGAGAAGACCAACTTTTAAGCTGTTGCTTCAATAATCTCAATTTATTCAACAACTTATCCATTGGATTCCTACTAGAACTACTGAACCATACCTGCAATAAAATGCTAGAATAATCTTTATGATTAGTCCAAAAAATAAAAAAAAAAATAAAAAAAAAGAGGACTTCCCTTTGCTAATTTTGTAATCTGTTCCCCAATTAAGAAGTAAAGGACAATGATCAGAAATTGATGGAGGAAGTACATGATAAAAAGATTTAGGCCAAGATTGAATGAAAGCTGAATTTACAAAAATGTGATCCAATTTGCACATAGTGGGATTTCCAGAATGACTCATATTCAGCCAAGTAAAACCAGAGCCAAAATATTTGATAGGAGAGAGATTGGATTGAAGAAGAGCCGGGTTTAGAGGAGCAATGTTTTTAATGGACAGAGCACGACCCCCCTCCCCATTTTTTAGATAAAGAAGACATTCAATTAAAATCTCCTCCTATTAAACAAGGACTAGAGGAAGAATCAATGAAACTCAAATTTGAAAGAAAATTCTGTCTCAAAACTGTAGAATTATAAGCATAAACAGATGTAAAATGAAAAAAAGGAATTAGATGGCAAGTGAATGCATTTGTAATGAATATATTGATCAGATGAAGATAACTTACAAAGTTTAAAGACAGTAGGATCCCACAAAGTTAGAAGTCGACCAAAACTTGCATTATTTAGATTATGATCAAACTGCCAACTAGGTGAAATAAAAGATACAGAAAGAGATGTTGACTACATATCCAATTTTGTTTCAGATAAACAAAGCAAATGAATCTTCTGATCCTTAATAAAGGCTTTGATTTCACCGTGTTTAGAGGATAAATTTATTCCTCTGATATTACAGAATGCTATATTGTGCATCATCATTTAATGGAAGTTGGGTCAGTCAAAGGAGCAGGATGCTTCCTCATACGTCGTTTGGATTGATACTTTTGATCACTAGAAGGCTAAACCTGATCAGGCTTATATTCAGCACCCCCATCAAGATCATCTGCCATCTGATTCTTCTTGGCTTTCTTTTTCCTTCCTTTAGCATATTTTTTGCCAGATTTCAACTGTGAATTCTCATTGTGCTCATCTTCTGTGCTATTAGTTGCTAACCCAGGATTAGAATATGAAGGAATTGGTGATTTGTCTTGATTAACAAGTTGAGTAGAAGGGTTAATAAAGGTAGTGGAAGAGGAAAAAGAATTATTGGGAGGAGGTGGAAGAACAAAATGTTTGAGAGGAAATAAATGAGAGTATGGAGAAACATTGGAGTTCAATTTGCAACTGAAAGAGGAATTAGCTTGAATTTGAAAACTTAAAGAGGAATCGCGTGATGTGGATTGCATGGAGGAGAATGAGTTCATGGATACAGAGCTGGACATAGCATTTTGAGGATTAGAACTTGTAGATGCAACATTTGATAAATCATTCAACACATCAAAAGGATTTGAAACTTGAAATTCCTTGTCAAGAGTTTTATTGGTAGATGCATCAAAAATTTTCCCGTTTGATAGATTGTCAATTAGCATAGATTTTCCTTTGTTCTCTATTGAATTTTGCAAAGTACATTTACCCATTTCATCAACTAATATGACATTTTGACTATCACTTCCAATGATTGAATTTTCAGATACATCCATTTGCTCTTCATTATTTACTCTTTATCAAAATAGAAAAGTCATTCCCAGTTACATCTACAACTTCTTCCATTGCATTTTCAACATCCTTTGCCACATCAGTTTGAAAAACATTCCCTGTTCTTCTCCAAACTTGCTTCTTTTTACTAACCACTTTAGTCCAACCTTGTTGAGGCTTATTAGAAGCTGCTCCTTGTATGACATTACTTTGCACTATATGTACGTTAGCATGATTATTTTTAGCTGAGGTATCCTGTTGCCAAGCTTCCTTGTTACTAAACCTTTTAGGTATTCCTCACAAAAAGAAGTAGCATGCCCAAAAACTTTACAATTTTTACAAATTGCAGGCCTCCAATCATAAGAAACCAGAACAGGAGGACACTTTTCATCAAAACCACCAATTTCAATGTAATCTGGCAATTTTTGATCTGGAGATATTTCAACTAACCCCTTTGCATATCTAATCCTCTACATTCTCTCTGTGTTATTATCAAAGCAAATGAGCTTACCCACATGACACGCTAACCAATTAATGTCCAGAGCAGCACTGGAATTCGGTGTAAATGAATCCAGATAGGGACTTTTTTAATTTGAAGTTGAGCATTACCAATGGAAGGATTACAGGATGTAATGATGAACATTCTCCCATTTATGAATAAAGGACCTGCTTTCAAAATTTTGTCTCTATATCATTAGAAAATTTAAAATAGAAATTCCCACCATCTGATTTAATATATACTTCACCAAACAATTTCCAACGATTTCGTAAAAAATCATCCGTAGTTAAGTAGGAGAGAGTATCATCTAGAAAGAAGCCCACCAATTGGGTCTGCCAGTATTTAATACCCTATGTCTTAACAAGATCTGGTGGTATATTTGATAATCCATTTCTCTCAATTGCAAACTCAATGGGTTTGTAGCTACCTGGATTGCGAGGCAAAGAATTAAAAAGGGAAAGATAGTCAGTTTTAGGTATCTGAGGGAGAACAGTGGATGTATTCGGAAGATTGGATTTCATGGCATGAGATTGAGGGAGATCAGATAAAGGATTATCAGAAACAGGAAGAACATTATGATCAAGATTAGCAGAATTATGATCAACTCGACTAACTTGGGACAAACAATTCCTGGAATCATTTGAAGAAATGCCTCTGAACGAATCAAGAAGCACAAAAGTGCCAACAGAGGAAATTACAGCAGATTGTTGATGAGGATCAAAAGAATGAACATTAGTTAACCTAGAAATTCCATCATCCATAAAACCAAATGACAAATATGAACATTTTTCAAGAACGGGATTTACAAGATTTATAGAAGAATTATTATTAGTAAAATGCTCATCACTCAAAGCATTCAAAGAATTTGGATCAATAGTATTGCAATCAATATGAGAAGAGATAACCCAGAATTCAGATTTGAGGTGGTAGATTATTACCATCAAACATCACCAACGAAGAAAAAGACTTGGGCGTAGGATCGGAAGGAACTGGCGGAGGAGGAAGAACAGGAAGAGGAGGAAAATTTAACGAATCAAGAGCAGAAGAGGAGGACGAAGCAAGGGAGGAGATTGAGGAAGAGAGAGCCGCCATTAGCAAGGGAGGAACTCAATTCAATTTCTGGCGTCTGATGCTCTGAAATTTTCAACACCATGCTATTTTTACATTCACTATAGTGATAAGGTGACATTTTGAGTAGGAACACTATGCTATTTATTTTGTGTGGTGCTAAGAGCACACCAATATCCTCTTCCTAATGCCGCAATTGAAAAAATAACTCATTAAATTTTGTATGCTTACTAATACCGCATTTCCTCTCCTTGTAATATCTCACTCAAGCAGTATTTGTCGAACTAATCACGTAATCAGCTCTAATTTGAAAACCCTAATTAACAACAATCACTGTCTACTTCATCTTTCCTAGGAGAAAATTCAAATTTTTTCCATTTGAAGCCCTAAACTTACTTGATTGAGTTGAATGGGTTGAGACAACGACGTATCTGCAGCTTTCTTCTTTTTCGGCATTGCTGCGACGTCGAACAATTTATCGTTGATCGATCGATTGAATAATAAGGTTTCAGAATGGAATGAAATAGGAACAAATAAAAGACAAGAGAGAAATAATGTAACGGTGGTATGGTAGCCCCTATTAATTACGTGAGGTATTAAAAAGAGTGTAATGATAATTCTTATGGTATTTCTTAGTAGTGGTAATAGGAAAAGTAAATCAGGGTGCCCTTACACTACACTTTATTTTGGTTACCCAACCCACATAATAAGATATGGGCAAATGCTATTTAAACCAAGAAATCTGCTGAGTATACCATTTTTTTATAAAAAAAAAATTAGGATAAAACTACCCTTGTTCGGCAATTTTTTTTTTAAGTTTCTCGGCGCACCTCGTAGAAAAGGTACATGGTGCGTTTAGGGCACCATGTAGGACCATTACGTGGTATCATGAAGGCACCAGGTAGAGGCTCAATGAAGTGTCCTAAAGGCACCACGTAGTTGCTCTACGTGGTGTATTTATGGCACTACGTAGGGTTCTTATGTGGAAGGACAAAATTGTCTTTTATTTAATTGTGCATGGGTAAACTCAGCAAAATGCTGGTTTAACCATTTTTTTAGAGTTTCATGGGTATACTCAGCACATTTATGGATTTATACAGAATTTGAATAGGATATGGATACCGCACATCACTATCTCGGTATCTCCTCCAAAGAGACATGGAAACTAATCATTCACGGTTCCTATTGTTTCATGTGTCAAAAAGATAGTGAATCTTGTTTGCAATAGAGGGACCCAAACATATAGAAATACTCAGTTATGTATCACATTGAGCACGTTTCTGTAGTGTAAACCTTACACGGCTAATTGATTTCTCTTTTCCTTTCCTTTTTCCTTTCCATTTTTGACATTTTGCTATTTGTCACTAACTTTTTATTTCACTTTGTTATTTCCCCACGAGCCTTCAATGCACAATACAGATCTTATTGGAAAATGGAAACTCATGAGTTGGTCCTCAACTATAAATACATTTAAACACTATGTTCTCCATGCCAAGATAATATTTATAATCAACTTGTCCGTTCTCATTACATTTTTCAGAAAGTTTTCATATTTTGAACTTCTAAGATCTACGTTCAGAGATGAAAGGATTCAAAAGAACCCTTGCTGCAGTAGCAAAATGCAAGTCAGTGAAGATGAAGAGTAGACACATCAAAGTAAGTGGGGCACTAAAACTCTTTAAGATTCTTCATAATATGAAGATGATGATGAGTGATATTTCATTTGTTCAAGAACGAAATGATCAATATTCATATGGAACTAATCAAAGATGCAGAGTACTGAACTTTGAGGAAGAAGATGAAGAAATTATAGATTTCAACTCAGGTTTAGTACTAGAGAGTATATTAGATCATACAAGGAAACTGTGGAGTTTAGCACTGGAAATGGAAGTGGATAAAGCTGCCGAGGAGTTCATAAGGAAATTCCACAAGAGGACTAGAATTCAAAGACAAGGTTCATTGGATATGTGCTAATTAATTAAACTGTATTGTAGAAAGGTGTTCAGGAAATATGCCAAACACGGAGTGAGTTGAAACTGATTTTCCATGAAAAAATAGTCATTTTTCAGTTACTTCTTGTCCATGATTCTCTGTCTATGCATATCCTCTTTTACACAAACAACTTCATCATGATATAAAAGGAAAAGAAAATTAAAAGAAACGACCGAATCAATAGAAAAAACCATAGCAAATAAATTGTGAACTAGAGCATCCTGCAATATGAAATAGTAACTGTACATTTAGATGTACGTAGCAATTTTGAACATGTCCATACGCTTAAAATCCCGCAAAGCTATTGTAGGGCGACTTAAACATGCGTAACTGAGTTTAACTCAGCTTTGATGCTGGAGTTTATTTGGGTCATGTTCAGGGCATTGTGGAGTTTAGTACTATAAATGAAGTAGACAAAGCGGCTGACGAGTACATATAAGGAAATTTCACGAGACTCATTTGACATGTGTTAAATTGGACGGAGAAAGATGAAAAAAAAAAAAGAAAAAAAAGAAAAAAAAAAAAAATGAAAGAACTTTTTCTTTTTTATATTATTTTATATCTATCTCACATATAGTACTTTTCCATAATATGCTTATATAGCTTCTACAGAACATTCTAGAGAACTCTATAAATGACCTTTTCTAGAGAACTCTATAGATAACCTTTGATTACTTGGTTCATGAACCTATAATAAATAAATATAAAAGTGCATTAATTTCAATACTCCCCCTTAATGCACTTGTTTGACAACTCCAATGCGTTCATGTAAGTAGCGGAAATTTTCTTTAGGAAGAACCTT
The DNA here is from genome assembly GCA_030737875.1 of Allium sativum. Taxonomy (NCBI): domain Eukaryota; kingdom Viridiplantae; phylum Streptophyta; class Magnoliopsida; order Asparagales; family Amaryllidaceae; genus Allium; species Allium sativum. The sequence continues at coordinate 483,629,782 of CM060913.1, read as the reverse complement.
TGTAAAAATGTCTGCTAGCTGTTCTTGAGTCTTACAATATTGTAGTTGTATCTCCCTTTCTTCAACTGCATCCCTGATAAAATGATATTTGATTGCAATGTGCTTCGTCCTCTCGTGACACATTGGATTATTATGGTTTCAAGTCTTGCTACTGGGGAAAATGTTTCTGAAAAATCAACGCCGGACTTTTGAGTAAAGCCTTTAGCGACTAGCCTCGCCTTATGCTTTTGAACTTCTCCATTTTGATTTAATTTTGTTTTGTAGATCCATTTCAACCTGATAATTTCTCTTCCTTCAGGTTTGTCTACAAGCTCTCATGTTTTGTTCTTCTCAATCATGTGCATTTCTTCTTCCATTGCTTGCTACCATACTTCATGTTTCTCAGCTTCTTCAAAATTTTCTGGTTCAGTAACCACAAAATTACAAGATTGATATATTTCACTCATTCTTCTGAATTTTCTTGGTGAAGTTTCATTCTCATCCTCTGATTCAGATGTGTGAGTGTGTTGATCTTGTTCTTCTCTTTCTTCAGTTTCTATGTGTTGATCTTGTTCTTCTCTTTCTTCAGTTTCTTCATTTGTTTCCAGAGAACTTGGTAGATTGGCATGTTCCACTTGTTTTTCTTTCCAATCCCAGGCTGCATTTTCATCAAATAGAACATCTCTACTAACAACCAATTTGTTAGTTTCAACATTAAAAAGCCTGTAACCTTTAGTCTCCAGAGTATAAGCAGTAAAAATACATTTTGTACTTTTATCAACAAGTTTAGAATGTTTCTCAGCAGGTATATGAACATAATCAATGCAGCCAAATATTCTTAAATTACTTACAGATGGTTTTTCCCCACTCCATGCTTCAATAGGTGTCATGTTTCTTACAGCTTTTGTGGGACACATGTTGAGGATGTACACAGCTGTGTTTGTAGCTTCAGCCCAGAATGTCTTTGGCAGTCCTTTTTAATTCATCATTTACCTGGCCATTTCAACAATTGTTCTATTTTTGCGTTCTGCAACTCTGTTCTGTTGTGGACTGTACCCTGCTGTGAGTTGCTTCCAAATGCCTTCATCTTTGCAATATTCTTCAAATTCTTTAAAGGTATATTCACCTCCTCTATCACTCCGTATGCACTTAATGTCACAGCCACTTTGTTTTTCTACAAGGGTTTTAAATCTCTTGAAAGTAATGAATGCTTCTGATTTTTCCTTTAGAAAATAAATCCAAGTCATTCGTGAAAAATCATCAATGAAAATTATAAAATACCTTTGTTGTCCCAACGATAGTGTTTTCATTGGATCACAAATGTCAGTATGTATAAGTTTCAGGCGTCCTTTTGCTCTCCATGATTTTCCTCTTGGATATGGCATTTTGTGGTGCTTTCCCATGATGCATCCTTCACACGGGTTCTTTTCATTTTGTATTTTGGGAATGTCGTTCACCATGTTCTTTTCTTTGAAAAACTTTAATCCCTGAAAATTTAGATGGCAATATCTTTTATGCCAAAGCCATGATTGATCTTCCACTTCAGCCTTTAGAGCATTGTAGTTGAATATTAGTGGAAAGTTCCTGTTCCTCTCCATCTTTACTTCTGCAATGGCCTGTCTCTTGTTTTTTCTCAAAGATTATGCACATATTATCCTCAAATACAAGGCAATAGTCATGTTCCAAAAGCTGTCCAATACTTAATAAATTTTCTTTTAAATCTGGAACGAGAAAAACATCTCGTATATATTTGACTCCAGATTTTGTGTTGATAGCAATTGTTCCTTTGCCTTTTGCTTCTGCAACAGCTCCGTTACCCATCCTCACCTTTGGGTTTATTGTTGTATCAATCTGCACAAAATTTTTTTTATCTTCACATATATGATTGCTGCATCCACTGTCTATATACCAGGCTTTCTTGTCTTCAGGAAAGCTGGAATGACAAGCATAAAATATTTGTTATTCCTTGCTGTCCTCCTTTTCTTTGTAAAATTTGCCTTCTCGACAATTTTAAATCTGCAGTCTTTTTCAATATGGCCAAACCTTCTACAATAATTACATTGAGGCTTACCCTTGAACCAACATTTAGATGCTATATGACTGGTTCTTTTGCAGATGTTGCAAAAAAAATTTGGGTTAGAACTTGTACCTCTATCATTCTGATTATTTTTGTAAGTGCTGGAATTGTCTTCTCTCTTCTTCCTCCAGTCTGACTTCTTTTGCTCCTGGTTGTAACCACCCTCCTTTGCAAATTGTTGTGGCTTTACCTTTGCTTTAGATAGAAAAGCATTTTCTGATTGCTCTGCCCCGTTTAAGTCTTCTTTTTCATGTGCTTGAAGAGAGCACATCAATTCTTTTACGGACAACTTGGTAAGATCTTTTGTTTCTTCAATAATGGCAACAATATATTCATATTTATCTGTTAAACTGATCAAAATTTTCTCCACAACATGTTGATCAGAAATATTATCACCATAGGTTTTCATTTGATTCACAATCTCCATTACATGAGCATGATAACTTTGTATATTTTCAGAATCCTTCATTCTTAAATTCTGAAAATCTTTTTTAAGGGATTGGAGATTAATGCTTCGTACCTTTTCATCTCCACAGAATTCACCTTCTAGAATATCTCATGCCTGTTTTGTTGTTGAAGCTGTTGATATCCTTGTGAAAATTGGTTTTGTGACTCCCATCTGAAGTTTGCTCAGTGCTTTTGCATCTTGGCGACGAGACGTTTCAATTTTCTTTAATTTTTGTTCAGGCAAGTTTGTTTCATCTTCAGGTTCTGTAAATTAACCATTTCTCCACAATATTCCACAAGCCTTCTGCCCTTAGAACATTTTTTATTTTGATCTTCCAGTAGTCATAATCTACACCATCAAAGACAGGAATTAGAGATGATTCTGAATTTGACGGCATGAAATCACTTCTTGTTTCAATTTCAGATTAGAATCGAAAAACCGCTCTGATACCAATTTGAAGGAAAATGTAAATGAGTTGTTGCAGCAGAGCTCAAAAAAAAAAAAAGATGAAAGAACTTTTTTTTTTAAATATCTATCTCACATATAGTACTTTTCCATAACATGTTTATATAGCTTCTACAGAACATTCTAGATAACTCTATAGATGACATTTTCTAGAGAACTCTATAGATAACTTTTGATTACTTGGTTCATGAACCTACAATAAATAAATATGAAAGTTCTTTCATTACTTAGTTCATGAACCTATAATAAATAAATATAAAAGTGCATTAATTTCAACAGTTAAGACGATATGCCTAACGCAGAGTGATATGAAACTGATTTTCCATGAAATTTTGATCATTTTTCTGTTACTTCTTGTCCATGCTTCTCTTTCTGGCCATTTACATTTTGACACAAACAATTTCATGACCAAAAAAGAAGAAAAAGAAAAAGAAAAAAAGAGGACCTATTTACAAGAATAAAATCAAAACCAACTAAATTGTTAACTGGAGCATTCTGCTGTATGAAATAGCAAATCTACAGTATGAAACTAATCAAAGATGCAGATTACTGAACTTTGAGGAAGAAGATGATAAAATTGACTTCAACTCAGGTTTAGTACTAGAGTACATTAGTTCATATGAGGAAACTGTGGAGTTTAGCAATGGAAATGAAGTGGATAAAGCTGCCGAGGAGTTCATTAGGAAATTTCACGAGAGGACTGGAATCCAAAGACAAGACTCATTTGACATGTATTAAGTTGCATTGCAGAAAGATGTTTACGCGATATGCCAAAACGTAGAGTTATATGAAACTGATTTTCCATGAAAATTATGTTATTTTTCTGTTACTTTTTGTCCATGATTCTCTTTTGATCATGTACGTTTTGACATAAACAACTTCATGACCAAAAAAGAAAAAGAAAATAAAAAAAGAACTATTCAGAAAAATAAAATCAAAACTACCAAAATGTTAACTAGAGCATTCTATAGTATGAAATAGTAACTCTACTTTTAGATGTTGCGATATTCAACATGTCCCCATACACTTAAAATTGCATAAAGCAATTTATAGGACGACAAAAATATGTGAGAATTTTGTGCATTCATGTGCTAGAACTCAGAACAAAAATGAAGATTGATGGTGTTATCTAATCTCATAATCATAAATAGAATAATGAAAAACTGGAAGCGACATCTTGGTATAAGAAAAGAGAAAAAAGTTCTAACTATTCTACTTGATAAATAAGTCCTAAAAATAATATCAAATGATTGCACAACTCCATTGTTTATGGTAGAGTTAAAAGCAATAACAAGCTCAACGTCAATGGAAATGAAAATTTCAGACCTTTTTTTTTCTAAATTGAGTGTTTGTGTATATGTATTTGGATAGTATATACCATACTACCATGACAAACGGGTCCGACCAAATCAAACTCATAATCTCTTGCATCTTGCCTCAACGTCTTAACCAACTGAGACAAGGATGCTTGTCCAATTTATAAAGGAAAATCGATTGAAGGAAGAACATGTAGAGGTTTTTATTTTGAAGGACGCGTTTAATTTTTCCCCACATGAAGGACGCAATCAAAATTTTGGTTGAAGGAAATATTTTTAGATTAAATTTAGCCAATCATCTTCTTCTTCAGTCTTCTTAAATCATGCCGATAAAAAAATAGGCTAGGCTAGCCCTGTTTATTACCTTTAATTTGAATGAAGTAATTTTCATCCTGAGAGACTGAGAGTACGACGGTGGCCATGTTTGTTTGTTTTGCTCAAAAACGTGTTTTTTCCGATGAAAAATAATTGGATACATTGTTTTGGAAGACAAAGCAAAAGACGAGGAGGTGACCGAAATGATTATAGTGCAGGTGTGGATAATTTTACTATTTTGTTTTCGGTAAAATAATACTACTGCTAGTGTACAATCAGAATACGACAATTTATAATTTGTTGACCATAATGCTTTTAAGACACCAAATTACACTTGTAATGCTTCGCATATTTCACTGACATCTATACCTTGCTAATAACATGATGATGTTTTGATGATATCATATGAGACCGTCTTCGTGATTTTTTATTTATTTTTAAAAATATCGTGCATATCTCTAGAGCACTCACAGTGACAATCTTGGGCTATATTATGATTGAATAAATAGAAGCTTACAATTTAATCTAAAATCCAAATTAAAAATAAAAAGCCCGATTTTTTTTTTACAATTTGAGCTAAAATTCAAACTCAAATAAATAAATACATGCGTGTAAAAAATATTATAAAGACGAGCAAATAAGAAGCAGAAAAAGAAAGCAAAAACACTAAAAATGACCAAAATGCTCTTTCGATTTCCAGTTACTGTAAATGTATTGAAAGGACCTCCTTATCAAAATAAGTTCCTTACCACCAAATGAATATCATAACCATGAACAATGAACGGACATGATTTGATACTTCACACTGTAATCGAAAATTGTTTTGCCTCCAGACCTTTTACTTTCGCTTTCTTAACTTTCTTTAACAACCGTGTAAATTATAATTGGGCTTTGCAACTTCAAACAAATCCGAGACTGGAAATTATGTATCGTGGATATAAAAATTCACAGTGGATCATTTGAGCATTTTCATATGCAGATTCTTGAACCAAAATCAATAATGAATTAGTATAAGCAAAACTGCAAGGAGTCCAATTGGGGATCAAACACTTGTTGCAAGCAAGTTAGCCAACTGCTTCCACCGTTGAACCACTGCAGTTTACATACATGTTATTTTACAAATTGTAATAGGGTGTAATAGTTTGAAGCCCAAATTTACTAGTGATTGGGCATCGTTCGAGTGCTACACCCGACACTTTGGGGAATACGTTTTTTTCATTCTCTTTTCAACCTTACTTTTCGAAGAGCATCCCAACGAGGGTAGGGCAGTGTTGCTCTGCCATAGCAACACTGGAGGTTGTTGGAGCAACCGAATGGTTGCTCCAACAACCAGCTTAGTCAGCTTTGTTAAAGCCGGCTAAACATGGCAAAAGAGAGGAATTGGGGTCCCCGTCTTAGCCGGCTTTATGAAAGCCGGCTAATGACCTTTGACCCCAACCCTGTTGGGGTGTTGCTCGGGTCAACCGGCTTTGATTTGACCGTGAGCAACACCCTGCGTTGGGATGCTCTAAGCCTTCCCCAGGGCAACCAATATCCTAGGGCTGGCACTGGTGATAAGGTGCCGCTTTGAGTAGGAACACTATGCAGTACTGCACATCGTTTTTTTAAACAAAGTTATGCTATTTATTTTGGTTACCCAACCCGAATAATAAAATATGGATACCAATACCATATATACATCAGTAATAGATATCAGGGCTTAACCCATATGCAAAGAAATATATAGTATCTCGTACAGAGACATGGAAACTAATCATTCACGGTTCCTATTGTTTCATGTGTCAAAAAGATGGTGAATCTTGTTTTGTTTGCAATAGAGGGACCCAAACATATAAAAATACTCAATTATGTATCGCATTGAGCACGTTTCTGTAGTGTAAACCTTACACGGCTAATTAATTTCTCTTTTCCTTTCCTTTTTTCCTTTCCATTGTTGACATTTTGCTATTAGTCACTGGCTTTTTATTCCACTTTCCTATTACCCCATAAGCCTAATGCATAATACAGATCTTATTGAGAACTCGTGAGTCGGTCCTCAACTATAAATACATTTATTAAGCCCTACATATAATCTCCATGCCAAGATAATATTTATAATCAGCTTGTCCGTTCTCATTACATTTTTCAGAAAATTTTCATATTTTGAACCTCTAAGATCTACGTTCAGAGATGAAAGGATTCAGAAGACTGATGTTGACTCTCGCAGCAGTAGCAAAATGCAAGTCGGTGAAGATAAAGAGTAGAAATATCAAAGTAAGCGGGGTACTAAAACTCTTTAAGATTCTTCATAATATGAAGATGATGATGAGTGATTTTTCGTTTGTTCAAGAGCGAAATGATCAATATTCATATGGAACTAATCAAAGATGCAGAGTACTGAACTTTGAGGAAGAAGATGATGAAATTGACTTCAACTCAGGTTTCGTACTAGAGTATATTAGTTCATATGAGGAAACTGTGGAGTTTAGAACTGAAAATGAAGTGGATAAAGCTGCTGAGGAGTTCATAAGGAAATTTCACAGGAGGACAAGAATTCAAAGACAAGGTTCCTTAGATATATACTAATTAAACTGTATTGTAGAAACTAGAAAGGTGTTCAGGCAATATGCCAAACATAGAGTGAATTGAAACTTATTTTCCATGAAAAATTAGTCATTTTTCAGTTGCTATTTGTCCATGCTTCTCTGTCTATGCATATTGTCCATGCATATCCACTTTTATATGTAGCAATGTTGAACATATGTCCGTATGCTTAAAATCCCGTAAAGCAATCTGTGGGGCGACAAAAATATGCAAAATTGACTTCAGTTTAGCTTTGATACTGGAGTATATTAGGTCATGTTAGGGGATTGTGGAGTTTAGTACTTAAAATGAAGTAGGCAAAGCTACTGACAAGTACATATGGAAATTTCACGAGAGGGCTAGAATTCAAAGACATGACTCATTTTGACAGGTATTAAATTGCATTGCTGAAAGATGTATTTAGGCGAAATGTCAAACGCAAAGTGATATGAAACTGATTTTCCATGGAAATTTGGTCATTTTTCGTTACTTTTTGTCCATGCTTCTCTTTTGACCATGTACATTTTGACATAAATAAATAACTTCATGACCAAAAGAGGTAAGGTAAATAAAAAAAAGACCTATTCATAAAAATAAAATCAAAACTACCTAAATTGTTAACTATAGCATTTTGTAGTATGAAATAGTAACTCTACTTTTAGATGTTGCCATGTTCAACATGTCCCCATACACTTAAAATTGCATAAAGCAATTTATAGGACGACAAAAATATGTGAGAATTTTGTGCATTCATGTGCTAGAACTCAGAACAAAAATGAAGATTGATGGTGTTATCTAATCTCATGATCATAAATAGAATAATGAAAAATTGGAAGCAACATCTTGGTATAAGAAAAGAGAAAAAAGTTCTAACTATTATATTTGATAAATAAGTCCTAAAAATAATATCAAATGATTGCACAACTTCATTGTTTATGGCAGAGTTAAAAGCAATAACAAGCTCAACATCAATGAAAATGAAAATTTCAGATTTTTTTTTTCCTTCTGAAATTGAATTTGTGTATATGTATTTGGATAGTATATACCATACTACCATAACAAACGGGTCCGACCAAATCAAACTCATAACCTCTTGCATCTTGCCTCAACGTCTTAACCAACTGAGACAAGGATGCTTGTCCAATTTGTAAAGGAAAATCGGTTGAAGGAAGAACATGTGGGGGTTTTTATTCTGAAGGACGCGCTCATTTTTTTCCCACATGAAGGGCGCAATCAAAATTTTGGCTGAAGGAAATATTTTTAGATTAAATTTAGCCGATCATCTTCTTCTTTAGTCTTTTTAAATCATGCCGATAAAAAAACCCACAAATCATTCTCAATTTTTTAATTGTGCGTCTTCAATCTACAGCCGACGCCTTCAATCTCAAATCGATCTCAATTTGTGCTTTTTATGTCAGATGATGATTGAGGTAAATGCAAATTTGGTCGGTCCATCTCAAATCGTGCATTTTCTGTCAAATCATTCGAATTTTCCATTCTTCTTATGATTTTGGGAATAAATTTTTTTTGTTGCTGTGAGTTTTTTCAATTGGTTTTTGTTTCTGTCAAGAATAATGATATACAAAACTATCATTGCAAGTGGTTTGGAATGATACGATCACTAACCACGTTGCAATGGCAGACTTAGAGTTGCTATGTTGGCATTAGGGTGATGACGAAGTTGAGGTGGAGACGTGGAATTGTATGCCAGAGGTTAGCAAGTTTATGTTGACGATGGATTTAAAAGTGTTTATTTTGAAGTTGTTGTTGAACTATTGATTTTGCTTGTTGATGGAAAGAGGAGGTGTAGGTGGTTGTTTGGAGATGGTTTTAAGGGTATTTGAAGTAGGAGTGTGTTTACCGATGAGGTCAAGGTAGTGATTACGGTTGATTCAGACTGGGGAAGTTGCTACTTGTAGAATATAATGTTGCTGTAATTTGAAGGATTTGCAGACACTACAACAAATTGACCATATTACAACGGTGAAAAACAGTGTAAAAGACTTTTTACAACGGTGGAGCCACCGTCGTCTATTAAGAAGTTGTAATAAACTGAACTTTTTTACAACTTTTTTGCACCGTTGCGACACCGTTGTGATATGTATATTTTACAACTATTTTGCACCGTTGTAATAAACTTTATTACAACTATTATGCACCGTTGTTGTTATAATTTTTACAACTATTTATAACCGTTGTGATATATTTTATTACAGCTATTATTTTATAGTTGTAATACATCCACTAATTATATGTGTATATATATATGCAACAATAAATAGATAAATAACATAAAAAATAGATGTAAGTTTAAAGGCATCATGTTCCATTCATTAATAAAAATGACAACTTTATATCCATAATACAAATTATAAATCATATACTACATAAAAATGTATAAAATTACATTTGTTCTCCTCATTTTCCTCTGAAGCCTTTATTCCAATTACAAAGCTCATTTGCTTATGAAATCTACAAAGCTCATTTGCCTCTGAAATGTTATTGGCCTCCACCTAATGTTATCCTCATATCTTCTATTCACATCAGGAACTGCCTCTAAAATCTACAAAGCTCGTTTGCCTCTGAAACCTATGAAACGTACAAAGCTATATTATACATACAAATAAATATCTTGGTATTTTTATTCAACTTTTGGTATTTTTATTCAACAAGAATTAAAGCAAAAAAAATTGTTTGAAAGAATATGTAGACAAATGTGATCGTGTGAGAGAAGATATGAACATTAAATCTTTAATGTTTTTTAAAAAAATAGAAACAAAAACAAATCACCTGTAACATTTGTGATCAATTTTGTAATCTTCTGAGCTGCAAGTGCTTTTAGTTTATTTCCGGAAGCCACCTGAAACAAGTTCTTCATAAGTTGCTTTTGCTCCTTTGGACTACATGATAGAATAGTAGATCGTTAGCACATACATATTCAACAAGAATGGGCCGAGGATTACAGCAAAGATGCCAAGAAAGATGAAAAATAAAATAGGAAGAACAAATTGACTAAGTAATGGCTATAGGATATAAAATTAGTACTGAATCAAAAGAAGAAACTTAGATAAGTGAGATAGGATAATAGTCACATGCTTATTGTTTCACAACCCTACCACAGATCATATAGCGTAGAGAGAATCTGAAATGGTAATTTCCAGACTTCAAACAGCAAAAGCAATTATTAGGCAGGTTAGCCAATAGACGTAGGTGTTGGAGTCGATCCTTTAATGAGAAAATTGGTAATCGAGAAAGAAAAGGTAAGTTCCACCTCTCGGATATTAGCGTTACCTGAAAAGAAATAGAAATAATGGAGTATCAAGCAGTAGCAGGTGTAGGTAAAGTGACCAGTACCAGTCAGGAGTGCTAACAATCCAACTTAACGATTTGTAAATTTTATGATATAAGGTACGCTAAAGTTAAACGATGCAATTATGAGCTGGCAAGAGCAAGGACATGAAAAATTATATTAAACACGTACTAAGAAAATGAAGGCAAAATCATGTGAAATGGTTATCTTAATGATCTATTAGTCTCCCAAACTATCAGGTTATTTTGCTATTTATTTTCAAAATTTCATATAATCTGAAGGATATGATCAGATGGTTAACCAACATCGATAACAATCAATTGTCAGGTGAGATTTTAGAAAACTAAAAAAGAATATAGTGTATTAAATCCACAATCTTACCAACAAAGCTGGTCCTTACATCTCAAAATATATAAGTCAATATTTTTTTAAACTAGAAAACAATTGCACTATAAAATACCATTAGCACTTCTCCATTATGTAATACGATTGAAGTTATCATAATATGACAGAAAATTATGCCAAATAGCATAAAAACCAAACCATAGCCTGAACCATAAAAATAAAAATCAAATGCAAAGTGTGACAGCTTAACCTTATGTTGCTGTAAAGCACAAAAATGATATATTTAAATTTCATTCTTAAAAGGATATGTGACTCAATTGTGCATAAAAGAACCATAACTTGAAATGATAAGTTGAGGCACAGATATCTCATTTCACCGACCACATTCATCTCAAAAGCATAGAAAATTTACACATCAAAGATGTTCATTATATCATAGCAACCACATGAAAATAGTCGAAAAATAAAATTTTTGGGTTTTGCATATATTATTGCAAGTTGATGGTATTCTGTATCTACTACGCAACGGTTTGAAATAAAAAAAACCAATGTATTGAATAAATTATGAGTTCTGAATATCACATACCAGTTTTCCATTACAAATCACAGGGTATACCACGACACCAACTACTAGAACTCAAGCCAGTTCCAAAGCCAACCTCATACAGCAGTAGCCACAAAACTAAATCGAGAATAACCTAGCTCGTCGAGCTTCGCTGATCCAAAATCGAACTCCATAAAATCGGAGGATTTCTCCAAATTTAGAGTGAAAAAAGTAGTGTTGTGGCCTAGATAAAACTTGCCTGAAATGTGGTTCTAATCGGAAATTGCAAAAGCATCGACGGGTGAGGAAAGCACAAGGGCTCGATGAAATAGTAGCACGATTGAAGAGGATTAGCTACTCAAATCACTACTGACAGGTCTAAAAGAGAAACAAACTTTCGAAAAAATAGGTTACAGGAAATTGGAGAAAGGAATTGACTAAGAACGATGACAATAGCTGAGTATAGGGAGATAGGTATAAGGAAATGAGGGAGAGAAGTAGAGATTCGGAAGAAAAGAGGGGAGGCGGCTGGCGAAAAGCCCTAATCCCGATTGCTGAGGGAAAACCTTCTTTTGAAATTTGGGGAGATAGCCCAAATAAACAATTTCGATTTTGATTTTAGGGTGCAGGAGACGCGCCCGCCTAAAATTTTGCTCTTCCCACGTAAATTTTGATTTAGATTAGACGGTGCATAAGTTTGAATCAAATTTTCATTTTTCCTATCTAAGTTTCATCCCTTGACACTAATATTTTGTTATCGTTAATCTTTCATTGTTCATAATCAATTTTTCATCAAAAGATATAGAATTAAGTATTTAAGTTAGAACTAGTAAATAAAATTTAATATTAAATATAATTTGGATTTCCTGAAAATTGATTTTTATCAAAATATTAAATATTACTTATTATAATAATTATTGTTAATTATTACTTATTCTTCTTAGAATATCAATTATTAAAAGTTTATAATGCATATGTTATTAATTATTATTTATTAAACACTTAATATTAACTATTAAAAAATAATTACCATTAACTAATTATTAAGTATTAATTATTTAATATTAGTTATTATTTATTATTGCTTCTATTAATTATTAATTATTCTTAAATATTAATGTTATTCATTATTAAATATTAGATATTATTAATATTTAATAGGCCTTTATTACAATAAATAGAAAATAAAACTACTGGAAATAAGTTTATAAAATTTTCTAATAAAAACATTTTGATTATTATTTATCAAAAATTAAGTACTAAATATCAAATACTTCTTTCAAATATCAAAAATTAGTGTAGGTTGTAATAGACATCTATTACAATTGACAAAATACAACACTTGTTGAAAATATGTTTATTACTACTTAATAAATATTAATTATTTGATAATTATTAATAAACATTATTGATTCCAAAGTTTATTATTAATTATTATTAAATATTAATATAATTAGTTATCAAATATAGATATTATAAACATGAAGTTTGTAATAGGCATCTGTTACAACTAACAAAATGAAAAGTTGTCAAAACATGTTTATTACAACTTTAGGAAATTGACAGTTGTAAAAAACATTTATTACAACAGTGCTTTTTCCACCGTTGTAAAACTAAAGTTGTAATATGGTGTTTTTGTTGTAGTGAGAGAAGGGTATTGTTGCCAGGAGGAAGTTACTTGCTATTGAATGACGTTGGAGATGAAGTCGTAATTGAAAGTTTGTAGTTTTGGATGATGGGAGATCATGATTCAAGCGAGACAGTTGATTGTATTTTATGCTGGGAATAAGAGATGTTGTATTTTATGTTGATTGTATTTTATGTTGTTTTATTATATGTGCAATTTAGTTAGTTAAAACTATTATTTTTATTGATCGATCTCAAATCGTGCATCTTCTATCGAATTAATCGAGTTTTCTATTTTACTTGTGCTTTGTGATTTCGAGAATAAGAGATGTTGCTGCTGGTGTGAGTTGTTTCGATTGGGTTTTGATTTCTGCTCAAAACAATGATATATGAAACTATCATTTTTGTGCTTGCTATGAAATTCACACTATTATATGTCTAATTTAGTTTGTTGTTGTATTTTATGTTGATTGCATTTTTGGTAAGTTTCAGGCTATTGTTGAATTTGCTAAAGTGTAATGCTAGATGTATATAGCATTTCATTTTAATAGTTAACTTTTTGTATTATTTGTAAACATTTTGAAATTTACATGTGTACTAAATTTTTTTGGCAATTAAAGTTCTCAACAATATATGTTGTTCATGATATTCACAGTACAAATATTGAACATCAAAATTTTGTATTATGCTAGTTTCAGATAGCATTTCAGTATAAGTGAAAGTAATTGGAATAGATATAATATTGTACTAGTTTGCATGATTTAATTAGACTAATATACTTAATAACTAAAATGCCATAAGAGACTATCATTTCAAATATCATAAACATGCTAGTAAACTTTATAATAAAATGCTACATTAATTTATCATTTTTAATGTTATAAATATTGAAATGCATTTCACAATTAAAATGTCATATGAAACAAAAAATTATATATCACAAACACTTTACTAGATCTTGTACAAAAATGCTAGATTATATTATCATTTACAATCCATAAGTACCTGCTTAGGTTTGAGTCTGTTCGTCCTTTGCATCCCATAAGTACCAGCTTAGGCTTGAGTTCGAGCGTCTTTTGCATTCTTTTAGTTTGTTCGGTCAAATAACATATTTTATATATATATATATATATATATAGGTTTTCAAAGGTACCCGCTTAGGTTTGAGTCCGGCCATCCTTTGCATCCCATAAGTACCCGCTTAAGTTTAAGGGTGCGTATGATTTTGAACGGGAAGGGGTATTTGGAAGGGTTATTTTGAAGGGGTATTTGAAGGTGAATTATTGCGAATGGGGAATGTGTTTTTTTACGAAAGGGCAAATTGGAAGGAGCAAAGTTAATATTATATTGTTTTTGCATTTGTTATTTTTATTGTTTGTGTATGTGTGTGTTTGTTGTGGAACAGAATAGTAGAATGCAAAATAGACATTACAGAATTCAAATTACATGATTGCGAAATACAAATTGTAGAATCTAAAATGCAAATATAAAATACAAAATACAATGAAACTTTTTAATGCATTCTCGCGGCAATTAGTTCTTTTCGTATATTGTCTCGTACGACCGCCGTGGTGGATGTTGTTCCGGTCCTTTGAACGGGTTCTCGATCTCTATTTCCGCGATTTGATATACTGTAATACTCTTCGAGATATTCTTCTGGCACTAAATTAGGGTCATCATCATACGGCATAAAATCAGAATCATCACTATTTTCCATTATATTTGATCTAAAATACTGAAGAAGTGGTGAAGTAGTGAGGAAATGGAATGGAGATATATAGGGAGAGGGTAATGAAAAGGGGGTAAAAAATATCTTCCGCGTCCGACGCCTCTTACACGAAAGCTAACTTTTCAACCGTTTGTCTTGATAGGCATTCTAGTGGGCCCTACGAAAGTCGCATCAGTTGCATCAGACGCCGATGCGAACATTAATTGCTCAGTCCAAAAATCAAATGCTACCTGAGTCTGGCCATCCTTTGCATCCCATAAGTACCCGCTTAGGCTTGTGTCCGACCGTCTTCGCATTCTTTTAGTTTGTTAGGTGAAACTGTATATTTTGGGTATAGATTGGTTTTCAAAGATCCCCGCTTAGGTTTGAGTCTGGCCGTCCTTTGCATCCTATAAGTACCCGCTTAGGCTTGAGTCTGAACATCCTTTGCATTCTTTTAGTTTATTCAGTTAAATAATATATTTTGGGTATAGATTGGTTTTCAAAGGTACCCTCTTAGTTTGAGTCCGGCCGTCCTCTGCATCCATAAGTACCCGCTTAGGTTTGAGTCCGACCATTATTTGCATTCCATAAGTACCCGCTTAGGCTTGAGTTCGACCGTCCTTTGCATTCTTTTAGTTTGTTCGGTTAAACAATATATTTTGGGTATATATTGGTTTTCAAAGGTACCAGCTTAGGTTTGATACCGATCGTCATTTGCATCCCATAAGTATTCGCTTAGGATTGAGACCAGACATCCTTTGCATTTTTTAGTTTCCTCGGTTAAACAATATATTTTTGGGTACAGATTGGTTTTCAAAGGTTCCTGCTTAGGCTTCAGTCTCGTTGTCCTTTGCATCCACAAGTACCCACTTAGTTTTGAGTTCGACCTTTTTTGCATTCCATAAGTACCCGCTTAGGCTTGAGTCCGACCGTCTTTGCATTCGTTTAGTTTGTTCGATTAAACTGCATATTTTGGGTATACATTGGTTTTCAAAGGTCCCCGCTTAGGTTTGAGTCTGGCCATCCTTCGCATCCCATAAGTACCCGCTTAGGCTTGAGTCTGAACATCCTTTGCATTTTTTAGTTTATTCAGTTAAATAATATATTTTGGGTATAAATTGGTTTTCAAAGGTGCCCTCTTGGTTTGAGTCCAACCGTCCATTTTGACAGGTATAAATTGTATATTTTGAGTATATTAGGTCATGTCATGGGATTGTGGAGTTTAGTACCAAAAATGAAGTAGGCAAAGCTACTGACAAGTACATACGGAAATTTCACGAGAGGGCTAGAATTCAAAGACATGACTCATTTTGGCAGGTATTAAATTGCATTGCTGAAAGATGTTTAGGCGAAATGTCAAACGCAGAGTGATATGAAACTGATTTTCCATGAAAATTTGGTCATTTTTCGTTACTCTTTGTCCATGTTTCTCCTTTGACCATGTACATTTTGACATAAATAACTTCATGACCAAAAGAGGTAAAGTAAATAAAAAAGACCTATTCACAAAAGTAAAATCAAAACTACCTAAATTGTTAACTAGACATTTTGTAGTATGAAATAGTAACTCTACTTTTAGATGTTGCGATGTTCAACATGTCCCCATACACTTAAAATTCCATAAAGCAATTTATATATAGGACGACAAAAATATGTGAGAATTTTGTGCATTCATGTGCTAGAACTCAGAACAAAAATGAAGATTGATGATGTTATCTAATTTCATGATCATAAATAGAATAATGAAAAACTGGAACTGACATTTTGGTATAAGAAAAGGGAAAAAAGTTCTAACTATTCTACTTGATAAATAAGTCATAAAAGTAATTTCAAATGATTGCGCAACTCCATTGTTTATGGTAGAGTTAAAAGCAATAACAAGCTCAGCATCAATGGAAATGAAATTTTCAGTTTCTTTTCTTTCCTTTTTTTTTTTTTTTGAAATAGTATATTTGTATTTATGTTTTTGGATTGTATATACCATACTATCATGACAAATGGGCCTGACCGAATCAAACCCATAACCTCTTGCATCCTGCCTCAACTTCTTAACCAACTGAGACAAGGATGCTTGTCCAGTTTATAAAACAGGAAAATCGGTTGAAGGCAGAATACGTGGGTTTTTTATTTTGAAGGACGCGCTTATTTTTTTTCCACATGAAGTACGCAATCAAAAGTTTGGCTGAAGGAAATATTTTTATAGTTAATTCACTACAAGAGGCAGACTAAATAGCAATGGTGGGGGGGGGGGACGGCTAAAAAAGCGGTCGTCGCACATTTTCCTGATAACAAACAGAAACCCGCGAGTCTTCTTCCCCAAATTAGCTTCAGTATAAAAAAAACAGTCTCCCTCCCCCTCCCCTTCGACGTTGCTGCGATTTCACCCACCAAATCTTAGTTCCTAGCTTCCTAATTTGTTCTGGTAGTCCTCTAACCCTATTTTATGTTTAATTAGGGTTAATTTGCATGTTTATATGGGTTTGTAAATCGATTGTTTATGGATATGAAATTGATTGCGTTGTGAGATGAATATGATGTTGATTGTGTTTTAGGTTGATTTGAGAATAAATATAATTGATTAGAAGGTTGAAAACGATGATTATTACATATATAATTAATTTAGGAGTTTGAAAACGATGATTATCACTTATGCAATTGGGCTTACGATGATGGTGTTGTAGGTTGATTATGTTGTAAGATGATTTGAAAATAAATGGAATAAACATAATTATTTAATGGTAGTAAATTTATTATTATTGAAACGGTGTGTAATGATATCTCTCGTCTGCATGCACTGTCACCATTGGATGCAGGAATGGTCGGTCCAAACAAATTTAAAAAATGCATTTGCAATTTTTAAAAAATATGTTTCGTTGCTATAATATTTAGTAAACAAATGTTAATTCAAAATGGTTCTTAACTTCATAATTTATACATTGAAATAAAATTAACTAAAACTAAGTAAAACTAATTTATACTTCATAATTTTCATTGTCATGTTAGTTTACAAATTGAAAGTATGATTTATTATTAGGTAGACGCTAGTCAAGGCGCGCGCCTAGGCGCAAAAAGACGTAAAAAGGCACAAGGCACAAGGTGCGAGGCGCGCTTTTTCATTTGAAGTGTTTTTTTTAAAACTTAGTTGAATGTTTTTTTTACTACTTATGTGAAGCCCTTAAATAAATTTGGCCCCATCCGACAAGTGTTGTATATGATTGTTATATTAATATTCGTTTTTACACAAAACGGAAATCCATATTCATCTGATACAATATTCATTGGATTTGTTGACACGACCCAAACTTCCCCATGGAGGAAAGCCCGGATTGAATTGAGAACACGACAAATCAGAACATAAACAGAAGAACATTTCATTGTTTATTACAACAATTTACATCAAAGTACAAGAATATACAGAGTATGAACAAATATTATACATCAGAAAAATATCAGAGATTTACAAGTTACAATGCAGCGGAAAATGATATAAAACATAACTGAAAAGAATATACGGATACAGAGCTTTCCGAATATCATTCCAACTGTAAACCAGGATCCTGTGAGTATAAATCTGCAAAACCAAAACTACTAGCTACCCGTGTGGAAAATAGGGGCACCCAGAGTTTAGGTTAAAACAATAAACTCCAAGTCAGTCATGTGACTGGTGTAAGAACTAAAACAATTATTTAAAACTTTACTTTAAAATGGAGTATATCAAGGGACCATGCCGTATAACATGGAACGGGTTTCCTTCAAAAAATACCAGTGCATATAACAAACAATGCAATGCTTTCTGAAATAATGAAGCTATTATAAGACTCAAGTCCCATCATACAATGTAACGCAAGCCAGAGGATATATTTTTTCCTTATAATAGCCAAACATGCTTGGTACGTTTAAAACAAATCATTTTGATACTATTATAGTGTAAAGTGTATGAAAACAACTTCAAATATAAATGTATCAATCATAGACGACATAGTGCCTCATCCCACTATGTCGCCATATTAGGCTCTACAAATAAAACCAAAATGTCACGTATTGGAAGTTGGATTTCCATCTGTGAACCAAGGTAAGGGATCGTCCTTACCGCTTCGAGACAATCTAGCCATATCTCAAGACCCAGACATAGGTGGGCCCTTGGATCGTCAGGGCCAGTCCACTCGATGTGGATTAAAATGCATGAACTACGTTTTCCTACCCTATGGGGCGTAAATCTGGTCTATATAAAGACCATACCATCCATCGGCTCCGCAGAGACCGAAATAACCGAGGCGCCTCGCTATCCATCATCTACACAAGTAAAACGTCTGGGCGTGCAAAACCCAAACACCACTCCTAGCTAGAAGGAAACGCTTGTCCTCCCTAATGTCCTCTCCTATTTCTGGTTCACATCAGGATGCGAGGCTTGCGAATTAACGCTATACACAAAGCTATGTTATATTAAAGTCGTGCTTTGATCATCAACCACAAGACTCTGCTTTTCAACACAAGCCTTGTTCCTTTGCATCTCAGCATGCCACACAGGCTCCCTAATGTCATTTAAAACACAGCTCATGATAAACCCAAAATCTCATTCCATTAACAATGGAATTTTCATGGAAAACATGTCAATATATATATAATCGATATAAACTTCCATATCCAACCGATAATATAAATGGAATAACGACAAAGCCTTTTAAATTCCATATATATTAACAGTCTTCCTCTACAGAAGCTCACTTCGATTATTACCAAATTGAATTCCATTAACAGATCCAATTTAATATGTTAAATTGGAAAACTTTACTATGGAAAATTTCCTTTAAATCTTAACAAAAGATTTATCAATTCCAAATCACATTTAACTGTAAATTGGGTTAAAGAACGGATGTCATTAAAAACACAGTTCACGATAAACCCAATTCACATTCCATTTTATTCCAATTATTAAATATAATTGGAAACTCTAACAATCTTAATTAAAAGATTTATATCTTTTCTCAACTGGGTTTAAGAACAGTGTTAAGGAAGACACCGTTCACGAAAACCCAAAATCCAATTTGATATTAAATACAAGGCTCTGAATAGAAAATATATCGGCTTATATTCAACATCAAATTCTGAAATCAACAAATATCATATTGGGAATAATGATATATATATGTGTATATATATATATATATATCTTCCAAATTCCCATAACAATATCCGTATAATCACGAAATCCAATATCGAAATATTCCGAAGATAATTTCGATTCAAATCCATTCCAATCTATTCATTGGAAAATTCTGGTTATTTTAAAACCCTTTCCAATCCAATTTATTTATTTCTAAAAATAATTGGATTATAATCCTAGTTAATAACTAGTTCATTTCGATAAATATATATTTTTATCTTTTCAAATATGGAATTTTTCACCCCAATTATTTCCAAATCATTTATTATGATTTTACACAAATTATTGGTATTTTTAATAATTTTATCAAGGCCCATATAGTCGATTTCCATAAACGGCCATCGAACTGCACTTACAGCGACCTTTTCCAAATTTGATTTGGACATAATTCTAAATCCAACCATTCGTTTTCAAATTTCTTGTATTCATTAGAAAGCTCTTTTCGATACAAACCCAAAAGTTCCGGTTTTAGGAGAATCCGATGGTCGGATCTCCCGTAATGTCCATTCGAAGTCAATGGTCGAAATTCGCGAACTGTCGCGGTGCAGCGCGTTCTATTCAGGCCATTAAATATAATATATATATATATATATATATTATAAATTTCGTCGATTTCCATTTAAAACGTACTTTATAAAACGTTTTAAATTCGTTTTCAAAACGATTTCAACTTCTTATTCAATTTCAAATAAAAATTGAGTATTCCATATCATCGATATATAAATGATAGTATTTTCAAAACATTAGATTTTGAAATCACTTCCTTTTCGATATTCATTATGAAAATGAATAAAATCGATATAAATATCATTCATGTCAAAATGGTGTTAATCTAATCAACACGGCTTTATATATTTAAATATTTTCATGTCCATCCCAAATCGGAAATCAAAATCAGATTTTTGATCTCTTACTGAATATCATTTTAAAATATTCATTATTTTAAAATATTCATTATTTTAAAATATTCATTATTTTAAAATATTCATTATTTTAACATATTCTTTCTGAACTAGAATCAAACACAGTCAATTACCATATAATGTTATTTATATAGGTTTCATGCAACACATGTATATAACAACAATGAAAACAACAATCCATCACCCAGAGTGCATTCTACACTGCATAAGCATTAAATATAAATATTAACGCTTATAACAGTCTGTCAACCAATCGATTGACATACAACTAAACAATTGGTATTAGTGTACGTCAAATATCATCCCAATACCCGTGTGGGGTTTCAACCAACAAATACTGAATATTATTTGTGCAGTTGGGCGATGTGTAAACTTTTATCGTCCCAATCTATATCAGTCAAATGGGTGTACATTTACAAATCGTCCAATTTGTAAATGAATATTTATTTTATCCATATACACGTTAAAAATTATATTTTTAACGATAAAAGTATTTTATTTCAACACATGAATATTTTATATTCCATTCCATTCCACATCACAATCAATTTTCACAACATATCAAAATCAAACAAGTCGTCCATAGTCTGTGGACAACGGGGAGCAGTTCATTTATGCAGTTATAAAACAAGTAACTGTACAAAGAAAATTATAGTGAGAAGTTCTCACATTGGGATCCACTCCATCGGTTTTTATCTGAATTTCTGGTTCAGTTCGAGTTTGAATTTGCCTGAAATTTCAACGTGCTCCATTTTGGACGCGGTCAGTTTTATTGTGAAGCTCTCGGCTCCACGATCGCAGCGAATCTAGTTTCGCGCGATTTGGACCTCGTATCAAAAAGATATGACGATTATTACTTTAATTACCAAATGGATAATTAAATTTTACTTAAAATAAATGAATTCTCCCTTTACCCTTAATTATCTTCCTAATCCCCTCCCTACATGTCATCGTCTTCCTCGTGGAACCTGAATCGCAAAAACCCATGGCTCCAACTTCTAATCCAAAATCGCACATCACCAGGAGGGGTTAGGACCCGATCCAACTACTCCACGACGAAGCTCATCTCGTCGCCTTCCAACACCCTCAGCGCCATCAAGTTCGGCCTCCCCAATCGCTCCAGATCAGTGCGTGAACCGGCACACTTTGAGGCTGTAATTCTCTAGCTGCATGAAACAATACACGATCGTAGCTATATGATTTGAAAGGGCTTGAAACACTCTTTGAATTTCTTTGAGAATCATGTTTTAATTCGGAAGGGATGAGGAGAAATTAAAGATTTAAAATCGGACATTTCTGGCCTTCAAATGGAATGCGGCGGCTTTGAATTGTGGGGAGGGCTAGGGTTTCTTCTGGTGTTATTTATATAAATTATATTATTATTTTATTAAATTAAATTCTAAAAAGTGAATTTCTCATTCGAACTTCAAATCAAACCCAACGAGTGTCGCCCCTAACCAAATTCCCCTATTCCGGACACAATGGAATATGTTTCATGAGCCAATTCAACTATTTTGATCAGTTTTCATCAAAATTAAAATATAAATCATTATATATTCAATTTAAACGTATATTTTAATTTACCGGGGCCACATACTGACTCTAAAAATTCCCGAAAAATAAATGTAGCTATGTTTTGACGATACGGTCCTAACAAAACTAATTTCGTTGAATTTGGAGACCGTTTGAAAAATGACCATTTTCTGGTCGATCCAATTTGACTGAAATTGACAAAACACGTTTTCTTTTGCCACGCTCACATTTTGATTCTAAAAATTATGAATTTTGGAATCTAGCAATAATTTGACATCCCGGATCCAACAAAAGTGTTTTCATCGAAAACGGAGATCGTTTGCAAAATCGCTATTTTTAAGGGCTATATTTCCATAGCGACTATTCTGAATTTTCAATTGGGCATAACTTTTTATTCCCGCTATGGAATTTCAATTTTTCAGATTCGTTGGAAAGATATTTTCAAATAGATTCAATATTTTTGGTTTCACCAAAATCCGGTTTATTTTGAATCCTTTACATTCATTTGAAATTTGAAATCGAATTTTCAAACTACCGCGCCATTTCCAATTCCTTTTATAATTAAAATAAATATTTATATTATAACTTTGATTCAAATAAATATATACGTTCTAATTCTAATCAAAAAAATTTCTCGTCGTCATTATTTAAAATAATTCATTTTAAATATTCAAAATTCATTAAAATTGCCAAAATAAAATTTTTAAGTTAGTTCTGATTTTTCGGGTTGTTACAATCTCCTCCACTTAAAATCTTTTCACCCTCGAAAAGGAACGGAGCTGAAAGTTGTTTAACTAACCAACTCAATTTTCGTTTTGGCTTTCATTCTTCAACTTTTCAGTTTTTAAAAATTTCTAATTTTTCAAAAAATTTGGCTAACACCCTAAATTTCTGAAAAATTTCGCCATAACCTCCTTTGTACGGAGAGGGGTTTGGAAATTTATTGGGCCGTATTAGGCACCCAATAAATCCAAAAAAGCATACACATATTTTTAGTGATATAACTTTGTGTCCACATAGGAGTGTATATAGATCATAACTCCAGAGAATAAATTCTCGTCACCCTATAAATAGTTTTTATGACTTAACGACTAGAGAGACGTGGTTATTGTCACCTCCAGACCCGTGTGGTTTTTTTTATTAATCTGGCAATTTACCATTATATTTTATATAGTCCATATCAGTCTTCAGTTCAACCTGAAATATAGTCATCGCCATACAAGCCTCTCGCTTGTATGGTAAATCTTTAACCTCGTCACACAAGCTCCAAGTACTTATGTGGTATATGATAGAGTATGTTATCTTCACGCATTATGCCAAGTAGTGTAGTTCAAAATTAATTGTTACTATTCTATGGCGACATTTATAATCTCATACAGAACAACCAGCACACCGCATCCAATGACATTCACAGGAGTTGATATATAAATAGAATTGCGCAGCTTACTCATTAAGGTTTACCTATTTGTCGGGCACACAAATAAATTATTTACTCAACAGCAAATCCACTTACCTGTTCAATGTATATGCATGCATATATAGTAAACTCTAACAAAATTTCAATCCAGCTCAATATTTGAAGCAACTTGGCTTAATGGTTCAAAATTTTAATTAATCAAACCAATAATCAAACAACACAACCAACAATCAATTAGTTGATTAACGTTTCAAATTCATAACTTCTACATATAGTCAAAAATCATATTTTTGATGCCAAATCACAAAGCCCTATCTAGTTTTGGTTCTCACACTAGTCAATTGGAAATATATAGATATCTCACTTTCGAAGCTCGAACATAAATGCTGATGATGTTTCGAACCACCATCTGAACACCTCCGAGCGACTAGAGTTTGATTCTATATCTATCCGGTATATTAAAGCTTCGAATATACGTTCATGATGCATATATGCAAAATCTCTATATACTTGATTGTCCAAATCAGTATAATATAAAATAAATAATCAAACACATATAATTGGATTTTATTTTCAAAACAAAGTTTGTTTTCATTTTTATTTTTAAAAACAACACTCTTTACACTCGTTCTAGGATGCTACTGATCCTATCTCTAACGAGTAATTCTCATTGGATATTGCTAATCCAATCTCTGATGAATTCTTTCGTTTGGTTCTAATGTGCCTTGTTCTCGAGCTCTGTAAACCAAAGCTCCGATACCAAACTGACACGACCCAAACTTCCCCGTGGAGGAAAGCCCGGATTGAATTGAGAACATGACAAATCAGAACACAAACAGAAGAACATTTCATTATTTATTACAACAATTTACATCAAAGTACAAGAATATACAGAGTATGAACAAATATTATACATCAGAAAAATATCAGAGATTTACAAGTTACAATGCAGCGGGAAATAATACAAAACACAACTGAAAAGAATATACGGATACAGAGCTTTCCGAATATCATTCCAGCTGTAAACCAGGATCTTTTGAATATAAATGTGCAAAACCAAAACTACTAGCTGCCCGTGTGGAAAATAGGGGCACCCAGAGTTTTGGTTAAAGCAATAAACTCCAGGTCAGTCATGTGACTGGTGTGAGAACTAAAACAGTTATTTAAAACTTTACTTTAAAATGGAGTATATCAAGTGACCATGCCGTATAACACAGAACCGGTTTCCTCCCAAGAATACCAGTGCATATAACAAACAACGCAATGCTTTCTGAAAAAATGAAGCTATTATAAGACTCAGGTCTCATCACACAATGCAATGCAAGCCGGAGGATAGAGTTTTACCTTATAATAGCCAAACATGCTTGGTACATTTAAAACAAATCATTTTGATACTATTATAGTGTAAAGTGTATGAAAACAACTTCAAATATAAATGTATCAATTATAGACGACATAGTGCCCCATCCCACTATGTCGCCATACTAGGCTCTACCAATAAAACTGAAATGTCACGTATTGGAAGTTGGATTTTCGTCTGTGAACCAAGGCAAGGGATCGTCCTTACCGCTTTGAGACAATCTAGCCCATGTCTCAGGACCCAGACACAGGTGAGCCCTTGGATCTTCAGGGCCGGTCCACTCGATGTGGATTAAAATGCCTGAACACTACATTTCCCCGCCCAATGGGGTGTAAATCTTGCCTGTATAAAGACCATACCATCCATCGGCTCCGCAGAGACCGAAATAACCGAGGCGCCTCACTATCCATCATCTACATAAGTAAAACATCTGGGCGTGCAAAACCCAGACACCACTCCTAGCAAGAAGGAAACGCATGTCCTCCCTGATGTCCTCTACCGTTTCTAGTTCACACTGGGATGCGAGGCTCGCGAATTAACGCTATACACAAAGCTATGCTATATTAAAGTCATGCTTTGATCATCAACCACAAGACTCTGCTTTTCAACAGAAGCCTTGATCTTTTGCATCTCAACATGCCACACAGGCAATTCACGCTATGCAACTGATATCTATCAATCACACAGAAGTAATCCGGACAGAAGTAATCCGATGTCAGACACACATCCATTTACAAGTTCGTTCTGGGTCTGAACAAAACCGGAGGCACCTTATTCCTCGTCCCATATGTCCAATATAGGTGAGAGGTCCTCGCATATCCAGTTGATCTCCAAGTACGTCTGGAACGATCACCACTTATTACCTTGTCTTGGGTGTACAGCGCAATCAAGACATCAGTAATCATCCAAACGATGTGAAGAACTCCGGTCTTCAACCACCGTCTTCATCATTGACATATCGTCGATTCAGTTATTCAGAATGGGGTAAACCCAGACTTTCCGAATAACTCGCGTATATAATAAACACGTGCTATAAAAACACAACATACGCCTCTTTCCAATCCAGAATATTCCTTTATTCAAATATTCTTATACTTTGGGAAAGGTTCCCATTAATTTTATCAAAGATAATTTCTTTAAATTTATTCTTTAATCTTCATTTGGATATCAATTCAAACCAAATTATGGTTTATCCAAATTAGTCGGGATTAGCGAACCTTACCGAAGTAATCATTTGTTTAATTTCCCAATCCTAACCTATTCATCCCATGAAGTAAAACTGGTAATACTTCATATATAACACCACGGTGTTATTGGTAAAATTAATTACCATTTCACGTTCAAATCTAATTAAAGATTTAACTATCGCTTGGAGCAAAACTTACGATACTCCATTCTCGATTATTTCTTGAATTTGATAATTTTGGTTATCAAATTCACCTTTCAATCTATTTATAGATTCATTAAAACTCTAATTTGGTTTTAATCTCCAAAAATCATTAGTTAATGATTTTCTTCAAAGTTAAGAAATTAATCTTATCTTTAACTGGGTTAAAGAACTAATGTCATTTAAAACACAGCACACGATAAACCCAAAATCACATTCCATTAACAATGGAATTTTCATGGAAAACAGATCAATATATATATAATCGATATAAAATTCCATATCCAACCGATAATATAAATGGAATAACGGCAAAGCCTTTTAAATTCCATATATATTAACAGTCTTCCTCTACAGAAGCTCACTTTGATTATTACCAAATCGAATTGCATTAACAATTCCAATTAAATATGTTAAATTGGAAAACTTTACTTTGGAAAATCTCCTTTAAATCTTAACAAAAGATTTATAAATTCCAAAACACATTTCACTATAAATCGGGTTAAGGAACGGATGTTGTTAAAAACACAGTTCACGATAAACCCAATTCACATTCCATTTTATTCCAATTATTAAATATAATTGGAAACTCTAACAATCTTAATTAAAATATTTATATCTTTTCTCAACTGGGTTTAAGAACAGTGTTAAGGAAGACACCGTTCACGAAAACCCAAAATCCAATTTGATATTAAATACAAGGCTCTGAATAGAAAATATATCGTCTTATATTCAACATCAAATTAACAAATAACGTATTGGAAATAACGCTATATATATATATCTTCTAAATTCCCATAACAATATCCGTATAATCACGAAATCCAATATCAAAGTATTTTGAAGATAATGTCGATTCGAATTCATTCCAATCTATTCATTGGAAAATTCTGGTTATTTTAAAACCCTTTCCAATCCAATTTATTTATTTCTAAAAATAATTGGATTATAATCCTAGTTAACAACTAGTTCATTTCAATAAATATATATTTTTATCTTTTTAAATATGGAATTTTTCACCCTAATTCTTTCCAAATCATTTATTATGATTTTACACAAATCATTGGTATTTTTAATAATTTTATCAAGGCCCGTATAGTCGATTACCATAAACGGCCATCGAACTGCACTTACAACGACCTTTTCAAAATTTGGTTTGGATATAATTCCAAATCCAGCCATTCGATTTCAAATTTCTTGTATTCGTTAGAAAGCTCTTTTCGATACGAACCCAACGGTTCTGGGTTTAGGAGAATCCGACGGTCGGATCTCCCGTAATTTCCATTCGAAGTCAATGGTCGAAATTCGCGAACTGTCACGGCGCATTGCGTTCTATTTAGACCATTAAATATATATAATATATATATTATATATTTCGTCGATTTCCATTAAAAATGTACTTTATAAATCGTTTTAAATTCATTTTCAAAACGATTTCAACTTCTTATTCAATTTCAAATAAAAATTGAATATTCCATATCATCGATATGTAAATGATAGTATTTTCATAACATTAGATTTTGAAATCACTTCCTTTTTTATATTCATTATAAAAATGAATAAAATCGATATAAATATCATTCATGTCAAAATGGCGTTAATCTAATCAACACGGCTTTATATTTTTTTAAATATTTTCGTGTCCATCCCAAATCGGACATCAAAATCAGATTTTTGATCTCTTACTGAATATCATTTTAAAATATTCATTATTTTAAAATATTCGTTATTTTAAAATATTCGTTATTTTAAAATATTCATTCTTTCTGAAAAGGAATCAGACACAGTCAAATACCATATAATGTTATTTATATGGATTTCATACAACACATGTATATAACAACAATGAAAACAACAATCCATTATCCAGAGTGCATTCTACACTGCATAAGCATTAAATATAAATATTTAACACTTATAACAGTTTGTCAACCAATAGATTGACATACAACTAAACAATTGGGATTAGTGTACGTCAAATATCATCCCAATACCTATGTGGGGTTTCAACCAACAAATACTGAATATTATTTGTGTTGTTGGGCGATGTGTAAAATTTTATCGTCCCAATCCATATCTGTCAAATGGGTGTACATTTACAAATCGTCCGATTTGTAAATGAATATTTATTTTATCCATATACACGTTAAAAATTATATTTTTAATGATAAAAATATTTTATTTCAACACATGAATATTTTATATTCTATTCCATTCCACATCACAATCACAATCAATTTTCACAACATATCAAAATCAAACAAGTCGTCCATGGTCTGTGGACGATGGGGAGCAGTTCATTTATGCAGTTATAAAACAAATAACTGTACAAAGAAAATTATAGTGAGAAGTTCTCACATTGGGATCCACTCCGTCAGTTTTTACCTGAATTTCTGGTTTGGTTCGGGTTTGAATTTGCCTAAAATTCCAACGTGCTCCGTTTTGGACGCGGTCAGTTTTGTTGCGAAGCTCTCGGCTCCACGATCGCAACGGATCCAGTTTCATGCAATTTGGACCTCGTATCAAGAAGATATGATAATTATTAATTTAGTTACCAAATGGACAAATAAATTTTAATTAAAATAAATGAGTTCTCCCTTTACCCTTAATTATATTCCTAATCCCCTCCCTACACGTCATCTTCTTCCTCGTGGAACCTGAACCGCAAAAACCCACGGCTCCAACTTCTAATCCAAAATCGCACATCACCAGGAGGGGTTAGGACCCGATCCAACTACTCCACGACGAAGCTCATATCGTCGCCTTCCAACACCACCAGCGCCATCAAGTTCGGCCTCCCCAACCGCTCCAGATCAGTGCGTGAACCGACGCACTTTGAGGCTGTAATTCTTCAACTCCAGGAAACAATACATGATCATAGCCATATGATTTGAAAGGGCTTGAAACGCTCTTTGAATTTCTTTGAGAATCATGTTCTAATTCGGAAGGGATGAGGAGAAATTAAAGATTTAAAATTGGACGTTTCTGGCCTTCAAATGGAATGCAGCGGCTATGAATTGTGGGGAGGGCTAGGGTTTCTTCTGGGGTTATTTATTATATTATTATTTTATTAAATTAAATTCTAAAAAGTGAATTTCTCATTCGAACTTCAAATCAAATCCAGCGAGTGTCGGCCCTAACCAAATATCCATATTACGGACACAGTGGAATATGTTTCGTGAGCTAATTCGGCTGTTTTGATTAGTTTTCATCAAAATTAAAATAAAAATCATTATATATTCAATTTAAACGTACATTTTAATTTACCGGGGCCACATACTGACTCTAAAAATTGCCGAAAAATAAATCTAGCTATGTTTTGATGATACGATCCTAACAAAACTAATTTCGTCGAATTTGAAGACCGTTTGAAAAATGGCCATTTTCTGGTCGATCCAATTTGACTGAAATTGACAAAACACGTTTTCTTTTGCCACGCTCACATATTGGTTCTAAAAATTATGAATTTTGGAATCTAGCAATAATTTGACATCCCGGATCCAACAAAAGTGGTTTCGTCAAAAACGGAGGTCGTTTGCAAAATCATTATTTTTAAGGGCTATATTTTCATAGCGACTATTCTGAATTTTCAATTGGGCATAACTTTTTATTCCCGCTATGGAATTTCAATTTTTCAGATTTGTTGGAAAGATATTTTCAAATAGATTCAAATATTTTTGGTTTCGCCAAAATCCGGTTTATTTTGAATCCTGTACGTTCACTTGAAATTTGAAATTGAATTTTCAAACTACCGCGCCATTTCCAATTCCTCTTATAATTAAAATAAATATTCATATTCTAACTTCGATTCAAATAAATGTATATGTTCTAATTCTAATCAAAATAAATTTGTCGTCATTATTATTTAAAATATTTCATTTTAAATATTCAAAATTCATTAAAATTACCAAAATAAAAAATTTAAATTGGTTCTGATTTTTCGGGTTGTTACAATTGTCCTAGTATTGGACAAGTTACAAATATAATAACGTAAGCTTGTTTTATAAATCATTTCAGTGTAAGCGGTTAACAAAATTTCGATGGCACTTCCTTTTTGTTCCCCGTGTACGCGCATTTGTGTACGATACAGAGACCAAAGGGAAGTGCTGCCGAAATTTTGTTGAACTGTTTAACTTGAAATGATTTATAAAATATACTTACGTTATTATATTTGTAATGGGAAGTAGGTTGACCGACCGTCAAAGTAAAAAGCAATAAACAAAAAAAAACGAAAACATGAAGTGGTTATAAATGAAATTTTACAAGATTTCAATTAATATAAAGTGTATGATCGTTATTTTCAAATATATTTATATATATATATAAAGTGTATGATCGATTTTTCTAATATTTTTGTCGCAAATCAGGAAAAAATTTGATTATTTTCTTGATCGCAGTTGGATGTATCAACCCCGAACCGGTAAGAAATGGTCGATAAAGGAACATTTTTGTAACGGTATCCAAGAATTTATTAGATTCACTAAATCTAGTAATCAGAGTAACGTAGACGTTTGTTGTCCGTGTAGTAAGTGCTGACATCTGAAGCCAAGGTTTTAAATCTCGGATACCGGTCGCTTTCGTCTTGGGGGAGATCTCGGACGAGATGAGTCTAACTCGGGAGTTTGTCTCGGATTTTCATCTCGGGTCTGGAAGTTCATATCGGAACAATCTCGGGGTACATGATATATTAAAAATGATATTTTAACAAAATGATGTTTATGAATGCTATTAAAAACATAGTAACTTAAATTTAAAATGCAAAATGACTTTATTATTCTTTATTTTGCGAAAGATCATTCATACTCTAGATCGTAATATGCTTAAGACAGAAATATTGTTAGATAGGAAACATTAAAAGGATCCAAAACATTAAAAAAAATTAGCATAAATAGACCATAAAATACATAATTTCATAAGTAGCATGTATGTAAAAAGACGAATATAAAAATCATAAGCATTTAAAACATATACGAATACACAATATAGTCATTTAACATGCAAAATGTAAAATAAAAAAAGATTGATATGGCAAGATTTAAGTTTTTTAATTATAGTTCTAGTTCAGGCTCAAATTTAAATTTTAACAAAAAAAACTAAGATCTTGGATGATATTCCAGTATTTCGTCTCGGTCGATATATCGTTCCATATTGCAATATCTCGAGCGATATATTCGAAAGGAGATTTAGAGTGATATTTGCTGTTTCATTTTGGAAGGAGCCCAAAACGAGATCTCGGGCGATATTTGCGAGAACTGAAATAGTGTCTGAAGCATTGGAAGCCAGATGTAGTAGAACTACATCTATAAAATTTTGGATTTGTGCCAAATTATTACCTCTGGGATCATCATGGAGAACTTGTTCTGCCTACATCTAACCATGTAGTGGTAGAGGACGATAGTACAATGATGAACGATGATACAACGACGAATCCGATAGAAAATATGGTGCAAGATGCAGCACGATCAATGTTTCCTACCATTGATCAAAGCGACGATGAGAACAAAAGTGTTGAAGAACCAACAGAGAAAGCGATTTTTTTTATGATTTATTGAATTCTACTAAGAGATCATTGTGGGAAGGGCGTACAAGCGGAACCGAGTTATCTGTAACCGCCGAATTCATCACTATGAAATCAAAATTCAATATGACAGAAGCTGCATTTTACAAAAGTTGTACAAACTACGAAACGACATATGCCGCTGAATAATTTGATGTGCGATAGTCATTATAAAATGAAAAAAACTTATGTCTACTTTTGGACTACCGTATCAGAAGATAGATACATGTGTTAAAGGTTGCATGTTGTATTGGAAAGATGATGCTCACCTTAGAAAATGCAAATTTTGCAATAAAGATAGATATAAACCAAGGAAAAAGAAAGGAAAAGAAGTTACATACAAAAGAATGCAGTATCTACCCATAATTCCTAGACTTCAATGGCTATATGCAACTTCTGTTACAGCGTGTCATATGCGATGGCATTTGGGGTGTAAATCGAACGAGTCGGACTAGACAAAACAATGTTTGAACTCGGACCGAACTAGAAGATCGGACGGACAACTGTCCGACTCGACAAAATACGGACCACACCGTTATGTACGAGATCGGACTAATAAAATTATTTAATGACCATGTCCTACCCGTTTAACTCATTCGGACACGGATGGACTCGGACAGCTCGGACGGACTCAGGTGGACCAAAACTCATCAAGTGCAGTAACCTGCATATCTCCAAGTTTTGCAGGATCCCAAATATTTCAATATTTCATGTTTTAACCACAAACAAAATGGCAACAACATAAATATATAAAACTATTCTTTGGAGAGCACATCATTCCATGCATGAACTGCACTATACAGAGAATATGTAAAATTTACAAACTAAAACTAAATACACATCATAAATACAGAGACCATAAACTTAAAATTTAGAACATATAAATGGAAATAAAGATATCAAATAAAGCCATCTTGGAAAAGCATACGGATTCATTCGGAGACGAAGCAACCATCTTGGGTGAAAGGAAGCATGGGTAAGAGACGAAGCAGCCATCTTGGGAAGAGACGAAGCAACCATCTTGGAAAGGAAAGAAATAATTGGGAAATTTTTTTAAAGATATATTTATCAGAGAGTATTGATATTGTAATGTTATAATGCTAACGTACACTTTTAGCATGTTTTAACGGACATTTTAAGTCATTCGGTTCGGATGCCTCAAGTTCGGGCTCGAACCGAAATTTTCGAGCGGACAGAGAATGACGTCCTAATTTTGACCGTTGCTTATTCGGACGGAAAAACGATTGAACAAAATTACGGGTCAGACACAGAAGGGCAACGGACAATTTTGTTTGATTTACAGCCCTAGATGGCATAGTGTGAGAACAGCAGAAGAAGGAACTTTGATACATCCGTCTAATGGTGAAGCGTGGAAACATTTTGATAGAACTTATCCACATTTTGCTATAGAGGGTCGTAATGTTAGGCTCGGTTTATGTACAGATGGATTTTCGCCATTTTCTCAGTTTGGTAGTAAATATTCATCGTGGTATATCATTATTACTCCTTATAACTTACCTTCATGGATGTGTATGAAAAATCCGTATATGTTTCTAACGGTTGCCGTCCCCGGTCCCGATGATCCGACACAAGGAAGTGATGTTTATCTGCAACCATTGATTAAAGAGTTGAAAACACTGTGGCATGAAAGCGTCGAAACATACGACATTTTGAGAAAAAGGAATTTTCGTATGTTTGCTTCTGTATTATGGACTATTAGTGATTTTCCCACGTATTGCATGCTTTCAGGTTGGAGCATATCTGAACGTCTAGCTTGTCCTTATTGTATGGAGGAGACACGAGAATTTTCATTAAAGTATGGAAAAAAAATCTTCTCAAAGATAACAGAGTAGAGACTATGCTACCACCTAAAGTTTGGACAAGTGATGAGATATATGAAATTGTAAGAGACTACCCAAAGGTACATGAAACTGGAAAGGAAGTTGAAATTCCAGGTAAATCGGACATTCATAATTGGTGCAAATAAAGTATATTTTAGGAGTTACCTTACTGGAAAATTTTACAACTTCGGCATAATATTGACGTCATGCACAATGAAAAAAATGTTTTTGATAACATTCTTAATACAGTTTTGAATGTAAAGGGGAAAACCAAGGACGATGCGAACTTGATACGTGATATATTACACTTCTGTAAACGGCCAGAACATCATTTGTATGACGAGAATAAAAAATCCAAAGCATGCTATGAGCTAGACAACAGGCAAGTAAAACTCATGCTAAAAAGGGTAGAAGTATTACGATGTCCTGATGGGATTTCTTCTAACATTCGTAGATGTGTGGACTTTAAAAATAGTAAATTGAGTGGGATGAAAAGCCATGATTGCCATATCACGATGGAATACTATTTACCTGTGATTTTCAAGAACTATCGCCTACAAATATATGGAGTGTTATAACAGAATTAAGTATGTTTTATAAACAACTTTGTTCGATGACGTTAAAGGTAGATCGTCTACGTAAGCTTAAATTAGAAGTTCCTGTACTAATATGCAAACTCAAGAAAATATTTCCATCGGGTTTTTCTTATGAAATGGAGCATTTACCTATTTATCTTCTGTCCGAAGCACTCCTTCGAGGTCCAGTGCTATATGGATGGATGTATCCATTTGAGAGGTAATTTTGTATATATTCAATAATCGTGATAGATTACAACTTAGATTATTGTACCAACATATAAACTAAATTAATCTTATTATAGGTACTTGAATCATTTGAAGAAAAAACCAAGCAAAAAGCTCAAGTAAAAGGTTCAATTTGCAAATCATACCTTGAAGAAGAAGCTTCATTTTTTTCCTCTCACTACTTTAGTGAAGATATGAACTTGTCTTCTCAAAAAATGTTTTCTATTTTTAGACAACACGGAAGACCTGCTGAAAAATGTGTGGAAATATGGCTAAGCGATAAAGACTACAATGTGGCACACACATATATTTTGTTAAATTGTGTGGAAGTTGCACCATTTTTCAGGTAATACTAAATTCATGTACAATTCAATTATATATACATATATACACATTTATTTATATTAATAAAAAAAGGAACATAACACATATTTGCAGCATATACGAATCACAACATCCATCTGGTAATCTCGGTAAAGAATTTGCTGGATGGATTTCAGATTATGTTCATGATCCCAAAAACTGTGTTGTTAACGAAGGATTACGACATATTGCTATCGGTCCAAAAAGAAATGCCAAAACTTATCCAATATACTTTGTCAATGGATTTAAATTCAACACCAATGACTATGGAGCTGAAAAATTAACATATAACAGCGGTGTATTTGTCAAAGGTAGTGACGATCCAGAGGAGCATATAAAAGATTTTTATGGCGTGTTAACGCAAGTATTAGAGTTGACATATTATGTACAACCTACAGAGAAATTTTTTCTATTCAAATGCAACAGGTTTAGCAATGTTCCTTGTTCTGGAGTTAACATGCACAAAGATTATAAGCTAATTGAAATAAGGCATACGTCGCGTTACTATAAGTATGATCCTTTCTTTTTAGCTAAACAAGCATTACAAGCCTATTTTGCTCCGTATTCGTCTTTAAAAAAAGATAAAGCATATTAGTGGGCTGTTTTTAATACAAAGGCAAGATTTACATTTGATGGAAATAATATTCCAGACGAAGTTGCGTATCAAGTGGATCTTGAGCCAAATACTTAAATAATAATGGTTGATGACATTGATGTAGGGTCGTCAAATGACGAAGCGAATGTATTAGTATATGCCTTTGTAAGTACTGAAGAAAATGATATAGAGTATGAGACTGAGACTGGATCAGAAGATGATGAAGACTGATGTTATGTACTATTATGAGCTATGTATTATGTTATGTACTTTTACGTGCTATGTAATAATAATGGCGATGACTGATCTTAATTATGAATTTACTTACGTTCTTTACTTTTCTGATTTATGTAATGATAATGATGACTATATATGTTATGCATTATGAAGAGTTGTGCATTGTTCTTCTCATGTACGATTTATGTAATGATAATGATGACTAATGTTAATAATTCAAGTTATTTTGTATGCACATTATATGATTGCGACAGATATGTTAGCTGATAGACGACGATCGAGTAGTACATCTCAGCCGACTCCTTCACCTTCTCCTGGAGCAAGAGGAGGTCTGAGCAGCTCGGTGCCAGATCTACACCAAGTTGCGGAGATTATTCCGAAGAGTGCCGGGTATATATCAAATTTATTTCAATTTAGATTATTTAAAATATATGAAATATTTATGTCAACATGTACATAGAGGATTTGAGATTGAGCTAGCAGAATTCATTTTAGAGACATCGAGGCAATCTTACACAAGTAGAATATCTGGGCCTTGGCCGCATTGGGATAGTATCCCACCAATGTTAAGAACGTCATTCTAGCTGATTTATTGGTAAGTATTTTTTTTGTACTAATATTGAAAATTAATATATTGTAAATAATTGAAAATAAATTTAATATGCAGGTTGTTGTACGTGTTGAGGAGGACGACATGCCAATTTTTTGACTCATTGGAATATGAAGATGCGAAAAAATTATTGAGAGGCAATTTCAAGAGCAAAGACTTCTGGTAAAAGGCCTCCGTGGATGAGTGAAGATGTTTGGGCAGCATTTCTAGCATACTGGGATACAGAAGACGCTAAAATAAGATATAATAAAAATATTCACATTTGTATTGATTGCATTATTTTAATTAATCGTGTATCAAATTTAATAGAAAGTAGCAGCCAGAAACGAAGCAAATAGAGTTAAGAATCCTACTTTGCACCATGGCCGCTCAAAATCATTCCAACAACATTGAAGAGAATTGGTATAAATTTAAATATTTTTAGCTTAATTATGTTCATGTAAAAATTTAGTGTATATCATTCATTCTTATTTTCAGTAATTTTATTACTATGCATACTCAGTTTGCAAGGTTAGGAAGAGAGCCGTCGATGGCATAGGTTTTTTCAGACACACACATATGCAGTGGAGAAGACAGATGAAGAAGGGAATGTTACGTATCATTGGGCGAATCTGAAGAGTGTGAGTGTAATGGTAAATATGCATATCCGTATAAATTAAAATGTTTCATATTTGTTTATATCACAGTATATAAGTAATTTATATAGCATTTGTGTTAAAATTATATTGGTATTGCAGGAGAGGTATAATGCAGAGTCTGCTAGAGTGGCGGAGGCTAGTGGGGAGGATCTTACGGTTGCACAGTCTGACCGCATATGGGATTCTATCATTGATCCGTCTACTCGTAATAGGCGATGTAGTTTTGGCAATCAGGTGGTAAAACCTTTTTAGACATAAATTACGTTTTTAATGCATGGCATTTGCTTCAAATTATGAGAAATAATCTTCAAATTCATAGACCATATTTGGTAGATTAAATCTTACTATATGATTTAAAACTCATACATTAATAACAATATATAATATGAAATATGTTTAAATAACTTTAATGTGCACTTATTATTTCGCAGGCTATTCAGCGTGGTTATAGGAGGTTGATGGAGGAGACGGCTATTGCTCGGATGCAGCAGCAGATGGATGAGATAAATGACTGGTGAAAACCCAGATGTCCCAGCAAATAGATGAGTGCATTGCAGCTTACTTTCAGGAGCATGGGTTTATGCCTGGGCAGGGAGGAAATGTTGTTGCTGATGACAACGATGATGATGAGGAGGAAGATTAGTTTGGATGATCATTTACTTTTGGTTTATGCTTGGGTATGTATGTTGTTGGTTTTTTATATATTATATGGCTTGAGTATGCATGTACGATGATATGTGACGATGGTATGGTGTGTTTAGATATGTATGACGATGATATGTGATGATGGTATTGTTCTTTGATATGTATGTTATGATGGTGTTTAGAATTTAGTTTTTTTTTTCAAATAATTTTGGCTTGTTGATTGATTATTGATGAGTATTGGTGAATTGATGGGATGATAGTGATTATTGGCTAGTCTGGAATGATATAGTAGTGGTTTTGTTGTGGTGTGGTTTGAGGGAAAGGAATTGCTGTGTACTGCACACATTTTGTTACGGATTTGCGATGGCTTATTGGTCATTACATAGCAACGACTAATGGCAGCAATGAGCAACGCGTTGCAAAGGTTTACAACGACTTTCTGGTAAAACAAACTACTTACCACGTAAGGTGCCACGTGGCATATAGTCATTGTAAGTTGTTGTTAAATGTGCGACGGAGCCAACGCTAATCCCGTTGCTATTTTTGGTTGCAAGGACTTAAACTGCGACGACCGTTAGTGACGGCTAGCAATGGCCGCCAACGACTATTTTCCATCGCAATTTACTGTGCGCCTTGTAGTATTTAGCCGATCATCTTCTTCTTCGGTCTTCTTCTTTAATCATGCCGATCAAAAAAACCCACAAATCATTCTCAATTTTTTAATTATGCATCTTCAGTCTGCAGCTGACGCCTTCAATATCAAATCGATCTCAATTTGTGCTTTTTATGTCAGATGATGATTAAGGTAAATGCAAATTTATTCGATCCATCTCAAATCGTGCATTTTCTATCAAATCATTCGAATTTTCCATTCTGCTTATGAATTTAGGAATAATTTTTTTTGTTGTTGTGAGTTTTTTCGATTGGTTTTTGTTTCTGCCCAAAATAATGATATATAAAACTATCATTTCGGGTGGTTTGGAATGATACGATCACTAACAATGTTACAATGGCAGACTTGGAGTTGCTACGTTGCAATTAGGGTGATGACGAAGTTGAAGTGGAGACGTGGAATTGTATGCTAGAGGTTAGCAAGTTTAGGTTGACGATGAATTTAGAAGTGTTTATTGTGAAGTTGTTGTTGAAGTACTGATTTTGCTTGTTGATGGAAAGAGGAGTTGTAGGAGGTTGTTAGGAGATGGTTTTAAGGGTATTTGGAGTAGGAGTGTGTTTACTGATGAGGTAAGGCAGTGATTATGGTTGATTCAAATTGGGGAAGAGCTGCTGCTTGTAGAATGTAACGTTGCTGTAATTAAGTACCTGCTTAGGTTTGAGTTCGTCCGTTATTTGCATCTCATAAGTACCCGCTTAGGCTTGAGTTCGACTGTCCTTTGCATTCTATTGGTTTGTTCGGCTAAGTAGTATATTTTGGGTATAGATTGGTTTTCAAACCAGCTTAGGTTTGATACCGATCCTCCTTTGCATCCCATAAGTATCCGCTTAGGATTGAGACCAGACATCCTTTGCATTTTTTTAGTTTGCTCGGTTAAACAATATATTTTTGGGTATAGATTGGTTTTCAAAGGTTCCCGCTTAGGCTTGAGTCTGGTTGTCCTTTGCATCCACAAGTACCCTCTTAGGTTTCAGTTCGACCGTTTTTTGCATCCTATAAGCACCCACTTCAGCTTGATTCCAACTATCATTTGCATTCTTTTAGTTTGTTCGATTAAACAGTATATTTTGGGTATAGATTGGTTTTCAAAGGTACCCTCTTAGGTTTGAGTTCGGTCGTCCTTTGCACCCATAAGTACCATCTTAGGCTTGAGTCAAGACGTCCTTTGCATTTTTTAGTTTTATCTATTGAACAATATATTTTCGGTATAGATTGGCTTTCAATGGTACCCGCTTAGGTTTGATTCCAACCGTCCTTTGCATCCCATAAGTACCCACTTAGGTTTGAGTCTAGTCGTCCTTGCATCCCATAAGTACCCGCTTAAGCTTGAGTCTGACCGTCCTTTGCATTTTTTAGCTTGATCGGTTAAACAGTATATTTTGGGTACGTATTGGTTTCCAAAGGTAGCCGCTTAGGTTTGAGTCCGACCTTCCTTTGCATCCCATAAGTACCTGCTTAGGTTTGAGTCCAGCCGTCCTTTGCCTCCCATAAGTACCCACATAAGCTTTAGTCCAACCATCCTTTGAATTCTTTTATTTTGATCGGTTAAACAGTATATATTGGGTATAGATTTGTTTTCAAAGGTAGTCGCTTAGGTTTGAGTCTGACCGTCCTTTGCATCCCATAAGTATCTGCTTAGGTTTAAGTTTGACTGTCATTTGCATCACATAACTACCCGCTTAAGCTTGAGTCTGAATGTCATTTGTATCCCATAAGCACCCGCTTAGGTTTGAGTTCAAGCGTCCTTTGCATTTTTTTAGTTTGTTCGGTTAAACAATATGTTTTGGGTGCAGATCTATTCCACATGCTAGGTTTGTCTATCATTTTTACTCAACGCTATATTTTTCTATCATTCAGTAGCTATTCATCTTGCTTTAGCTTATCATTTATCAAATACCGAATGTTAATTTTCTCTATCATTTATCATTTCAACATAACACATTAAGCAAACAAAGTAACATATCCAACTGTAACTATATCATGTTATGTTTGTCTATCATTTTTTCCAGTGATATGTATGTCTATCATTCTATATATATCCATCTTACTTCTGTTAACACTTCTCAAAACACTGAATGTTATGTTCCTCTATCATTTATCATTGCATTATAACGCACATCAAACAAAGTTACATATTCAACTATAATTATGTCATGCCATGTTTGTTCACCATGGGTGCGTTGCAAAGAATTATGCATGAAAAAATAGAAAAATGAAAGTTTAATATAGCATTTTAGTTATGAAGTATAATAACAAGATTACAACGTGAAAAACAATGTTTAATGTAGAATTATAAACGCAAAGCCCAGCCGTCATACTCAATAATGTTCTATTAATATATCATTTTAGTCGTGATATTTTTAAATAAAAAATAATTTTAAAATGATAGTTCAACATATCATCTTATTAGTTGCATTCATCATATAGAAATATCAAGAATGATAAGGAAATATAGCACTGGAATAAAATGATAAATAAATATAGCATGACATAGTTATATAGTTGAATATGTCAGTTTGTTTTGTTGTGTGTACTATGGTGAATGATAAATGATAGACAAACATAGCATCTAGTGTTTGGAAGATAGTAGACAAAAGTTAGATGAATAGCTATGGATTGATAAGTAAATTCAGCATTGAAAAAAAATGATAGACAATTATAGCATGACATAGTTATAGTTGAATATGTCACATTGTTTGATGTGTGTTATGGTGCAATGATAAATGATAGTTGACGAAAATAGAAACTAGAGTTGTTTCGTCAAAGTTTTCACTAGTAGCGACAAAGACAAAAAAGACAACGGAGATATAGATGTGAAAACAAGATCAGGTACAACAATATTTACACAAATTTTTACACAAATGCTGTGGTTTTAAATTTTGTACTGATTAATTGGGGAAACATAAACAGAAATATTTTAGAAAGTGCTAGATTAATTTAGCATTGAACTGTAGTGTTATCTACTGTAGAAATCTATGGTTTAAAGCAATAAAAAAAGCTATATTATATTAGCATTAAATTTACACTAACATAACACAGATCCTACAGTACATTAGCATTATAAATTTTTAGAAATTGTTAGAATTCTAGATTGAATTAGCAGTAGATTATTATTTGTTGTACAAATGCTAGTGAATAGTATCATTCTTGCTATAGGATCAAACTTATGGAAGAAAAAATGTAGCATTAAAGTAACATTCAATTATAGTATAACTTGTTGTAGAAATGCTAGTAATAGTATTGTGTTTATTGTAGGATCAATTTTATGGAAGAAAAAAAAATTCTATATTATATTAGTAGTGGCTTATTTTTTGCAGATATTTAATGAGTAAAATTAATGTATACTAACTTAACACAAATGCTAAATTATATTAGCATTATATTTATCAAGCATATAAACGAGCACATGAGCCCAAGATTGAGTACAAATGATGTAACACCCCACGTCCATTAATGTCACTCACGAAGGGAATGCATTAACTTCCATGGAGGTTATAAATGAATATAGAACAGAAAAATTACAACAAGACAGATAGTAAATAGTACTTGGAAATCTAAAACTTCATTTTATTGCAGCGGAAATTAAACATGTTTGTTACATCATAAAACCATAGATCATAACCAAGTACAATATCCATCTTCATAAAAACAAAATACATAATCCCATTACATAAATAGCCATTAAAAAGATAACAAGCTAGACTTTACTTCAACGGTCCAAGCTTTCCAAAGAGAGATGAAGCAATTCAATCAAACTCCACTAGAGCTGGGCCCAACCTGAGGACCTGGAGGGGGAAAAAGGATAGAAATAGAGGGGGTCAGACATAAAGTCTAGCGAGTATGATAATTCTAACAATACTATTATCAAAATAACTAGACTAAGGCATAAGCTGGAAGACAAGTAAATGTCTATGAACTCTTAGGAAGATAAAGATAGCGTTTAAGATAATGTTAAAGATAACGGTAAAAGCACACCTAATTACTAACGAATGATTACTACATTGCACCGCACATTACTACACTGCACCACACCAGTCACCCTATTGTTTGATCCCACTTGCTTCACACAGAAACTTTATAAATAGCCTTACGTACCCCTAGCTGACTACATAGGTGTCGTCTGCCCCTATCTCCACTAGGTGTACCCCACTACCCACTTTCGATCGGCTCCCTACTCGTAGATACCCGTGCTGGCCCCACAGTGGGGTGTATCACTCCCCTAAAGTGGTAACCCGATACAACTTGAGAATGCACGGCTTATACCTACACGATGCAACAACGTCTTACCTACCAGCCCGGGTCCACACATGCATACGAAACCCATTGGACTTGCGTTGCCACCGCTCCCCGTTTTGGCCTCTTACAGTCAAACCCAGCATGCGTGTCCCGTCCTCGACTTGGGTCGAGCCCACAAAGATACGTTTGGGATACTGGTCGAAATGGGCCCCCACAAGCTACCCACCTAAGCTTGTCACTAGTATATCCCACTTAACCCTCTTAGTCATGTTCATTTACATGTGTGTTTGGTTAAGTCTTACTAATCATATTTCACATGCCACTAAGGGCACCCCCTAGATTCCTCATGCCACCCAAGGCACCTACTTAACCCCCATGTCCCACCTTACATGTTTATCTGGTTAAGTATTTCTTAATTCATTCAGGCCATAACCTCATAAAGACCTCTCACATTAGACTGGCATTT
The DNA here is from genome assembly GCA_030737875.1 of Allium sativum. Classification (NCBI taxonomy): domain Eukaryota; kingdom Viridiplantae; phylum Streptophyta; class Magnoliopsida; order Asparagales; family Amaryllidaceae; genus Allium; species Allium sativum. The sequence continues at coordinate 483,586,636 of CM060913.1, read as the reverse complement.
ATGGCAGCTGGATTTGCCGGGCGGGTCCGGGCAGTCTTACACCATAAAAGAGTCTAACCTCGTGTCTTTACAATCGTTATGCTTTAGTTTAGGCCTAGGACCTCTCACATCAGGCTGACATTTGTGACCACTGGATTTGCCAGGCGGGTCCGGGCAGGTTTACGTCACAAACGAGTCCAACCTCGTTTCCTAAGCATTAATTAACACTTAAAATCTTTTACCCCAGTTTTAATAATTCCCTATTCAAATTATTAATTAAGTCAACTTTTAATGATGTCCATAATTGACTCAATTATGGCCATCCACTTATGGCATGCAAAATCATATCAATTGCACCCCAACTTTTTAATATTAAATCCTTAATATTACCCCTACCCCACGTTTATACGTTCGCTTATTCAACGCATAATATAGGCTAGACTTGTATAGTCTAACACCTAGCACAAAGATAAATTATCACAACATATAGACAATTAAAATAAATCTAATCATAATAGGGGTGAAACTTGCATAAACTACACATGTTAAGGATCAAAAGGTGTCAACTTGTTAAATGTCTCAATTTATATGATATGATCATAGCCCAAATCTATACATAAACTTGCATATGGGGTTTTTAGGCAACATAATGATGGTGTGAACTAGCATAGGATATCACATATGTCATAGCATAATTCTAGATGTCATAATAGATGTCTTGGTATATGTTCATAACTTTTCTAATCAATCTAACTTGCATATGTGACTTGTCATATAGATCAACATAACCCAAACATGATGATTTAATTAATATGAACTAACTAGCATAGATGGTAACATCATGGCCTTTTTAACATGTATGATTCATCACAACTTAGCATAGAAACTTTCAACATACATAACATCATCATAGCATGATTTACAACATATAAGATATCATCATCACATAACATTGGATTTACAATATACATGATAGCAAAAGGGGTTTACAACAACATATATGATAATTCACATCATCTACTCCTAATCCATTCATAACTCAACCTAATTAAAATGATAATAATCTTGTTAAGATCATCATACTCACAATTTAGAGAAGAAAAGAGAGAGTTTTGCTTTGCTTTAGGGTTGAGAGAATTAGAATTGAATTAGCTTTTCTTCCTTCTTAGTTGGCGGCGGCTCCATTGATTTCCATGGCGACGGTAACTATTCTATTTTAATTAGGTTTAGGGTTAGCATTAGGATGTATTTATAGGTGTAGGAAGTTATTTAGGACCATTAGATTAACCCTGAACCATGAGAACCAATCAAATGCAAAATCTGCATTTGAGCGAATCGGCCCACGGGTTGACAGCCAAACATCCTGAATTAACCCCTAGTCGACCCAGCGGGGCTTGGGTCGACCTCAAAAATGGGCCGGTTCGGTTATTTCCCCTCCCAATTCGCTGTTTTGAACTTTTTCGCATATTTATTTATTTAATTTTTAATTTATATATATATATATATATCAATATATATATTTCTCTGCGCAACCCATTTCACTTAATTCTTTTCTATAAATTAAGTATACTTTAATTTGTGAATTTTAATGTTATAAAATTACGGGGTGTTTCAAATGCTAAATTATATTAGCATTATATTTACCATGACTGAACCCTTGACCGAGCCCATGGTCGAGCAATTGATCGAGTCCATGACCATGTCATTGACCGAGCCCATGACCGAGCACTTGACCGAGCCCAGGACTGAGCCCATGGCTGAGCCCTTGACCAAGCCCACAACCAAGCCCTTAACCGAGCACTTGACCGGGCCAATGACTGAGCCCTAGCACTTGTCCAAGCCTATGATTGTGCCATTGATCGAGCTTTTGAAAGATCCCTTGACCGAGCCCTTGACCAATCCCATGACCGAGCCCTTGACCTAGCATTAGCATTAAGTTTTGCTGCATGTATGACATTTATTTAAAAAATGCTAGGGTACGTTAGCATTAAAATAACCGTATGCTAAATTTAAGCTAAATTGAAGTAGCATTTTATGTAATGGATTTTGACATATTATAGAAAATGCTAGGTTAAATTAGCATTTGGTTGTATAATTACTTGCAGAAATGCTAGTAAATGTTATCATTTTTGTTGCATGTATGACAATTTTAAAACAATGATTGTTTTAATAATTTGTTATGACAGAGGACTTTGTTATTAAAATGCCACACGAAATCTAATTTTGCATATTCATGTTATCGAACTTTATAACTAAAATTCTACATTAATTTATCATCCTTCATACTTAAAGCATGATAGTGGGTTAACTCAAATATTATGTTAAATTATCACATATATGATGTCAGAATCACGAAGTGTTTACGTCAAAAATTGGCCTAATGACAATTAACCCCCAACGTGCGTCCACACACGAAAATAATCACAATGAATGTGAGAAAATTTAAATAAACACAGGAGACACAATATTTTTATAGCGGTTCGGCTTAATCCAAGCCTGCGTCCACTTATAATCTTTGTTTATACTGTCGATTATAGGTTACTGTGGTTTTTCAGTGAAAGAAAGTGGAGAAAGAAGAGATGTTCACACAAAATCCTTGTGTTATACTTAGAATATACGGTAAACTATTTTTGGTAAGCTGAATTGGAGGTTTCTCTTATGGATTCCAATCTGCCTTTTTATCTCCAGAAAGGGTTATATTTATAGGCGAGCTAGTGGGCCAAATTTGCATGTGGCGTGGCACACATCTGTTTTGGGCTTTAACACGTGGAGCTCGATCCTGTTGAGTAGCTGTAGGCGGCGGGACCCGATAGACTGCTTATAAATAGTTCTTCCTCGAAATATGCGGCATACGTGGTATTTGAAACTTGGAGTATGAAAAGAAGTGCTGGTCAAAGCATATTCGTTGCTTCAGCCTTGGAAATGAAATTTTGTTTGATAGCGGATAACTCGCTCTGATAGTTATGTTGATCCGGTACTGTACTAGATAATTTACTGGATACTTATGCTTCGATATTCCATCTCGATCCGGTTTTTCAGGAATAGGTCGACCGATTGGTTGATGACTCGATCGATTGGTTTATGACTCGATCGATTAGTTTGATCTTGCCTTTGGGAGAATTGTCTCGGGTCGGCCCAAAATGGAAGTTGACTCTGTAAGCATAGGACTGGGCTGATGTCTAGTAGAGAGAGCTTTAGTCTTGAGTTGTGACAGCTTTTTCCAAAAAAGTTGGTCAACACTTTGCCCCCTAGAACATATCTTCTTGAGGAACAGAGGCGTGTTCTGGATCTAGAGAATATTGAATAGCAGAAATCCAGGAAAACATGGTTACCTCAAACCATATTAGGGACAGAAAACCCATCAATGATTTTATTAAGGCCAGAAGTACGACGACCGCTGGGGATCGTATTAAGACCGGAAAACCGACAATCATTAACGATCGTTTTAAGGCCGGATATTTGCGAATGTTGGAAAATAAGTCGATCATTTTGAGTCGATCTTGGTAGAAGCAAAAGAACCGGGATCCCGTTAATTTAAATGGTACATGCAAAGAACTGGAGTACGAGCATAAACCATACTCGATTTTATAAGGTAGGGTATAAACCATACTTGGTTTTGCTTGGTAAGACAGTTTAGTCTTTTAAGGTCAAACATTAACATGTCCGGCGAGAGAACAGAAGATCTGAGTGTTAGCCATACTCTTGAGTTAATAATATTTACTTGTCAAATCCTAACAATTAGAGTGTTAGCATTCGTATTAGCCATACCTGAAGGACAAGCATAAGACATGCTCGGTTTAGGGAGTTGGCGAGCATAAACCATGCTAGGCTTAAGAAGGTTGGTGAGTAATAATCATACCCATTTTTAAGGGAGTGGCGAGCATTAACCATATTTGGCTTAGAAGTTTTGGCGAGCATTAACCATACTCGGCTTAAGAAAGGGGTGCCGAGTATTAACCATACTCATCTTAAAGAAGGTTATTTAGGTATGGTGATGGGCGTTGACCATGCTCGGTTTAGAGATGGTGGCTAGCACTGACCATACTTGGGGTGGCAAACATTAACCATGCTCGGTCTAGATCTATCAAACATAATCCGTGTTCGAGAAAGAAAGTTTATTTCTGCTAAAGAGTTATTACAGAGATTAAAATAAAGTGAATATTAGGCTCAGGTCCCTGTTAAGTTTGGAAATTAGGCTCAGGTCCGGTCCTAAACTTATTACAAATTAGGTCCCTATATTTCGAAAATTCATTAAAATAAAATAAAAAATGTATATAAAAAAACCACATAAATTCGTATTTAAATAAAGCACGAAAACATAAAAAAAAATCAAGTAAAAAAATCATCAAATACCAAAAAAACAACAACGAAACTACAGTTTATTGCATCGAAGGATGCATATATTTGAAATTCTTGCATACATATGTGCAATTGTTTCATGTATGCATATGTGTTAGCTTTTTTGCGTACACGCGTACAAGTAATACAGAATTCTTGCATACAAGTATGCTATAATTCGTAGGCATGCAAATCAGTTCATAATTATTTGCATACGTATATGCAATAAAACCGTATACTTGCACGCATGTATGCAACAATCTGCAGGCATGAATATCAGTTCACGTTTACTTGCATACATGCATGCAAGAAAACAGAATACCTGCATACAATCATGCAAGTATTCATGCAGATTTTCAACGTGAAATCTTCATGAATTATTTGCATGCATGTATGCAAATATTCTAAATAGTTGCATACATGTATGAAAGAATTCATGTAGATTTTCAATGTAAACTGCTTCAGGAATACTTGCATACATGCGTGCAAATATTGTGTTTACTTGCATACATATATGCAAAAAAAAATCTTTTTCCATGGTCTTCTGGGAACATTTGCAATTTTTGATATTTTTTTTAGTGTACAGCACATCTTTTTTGGTAAAAACACGTAACGACCATTCTAGGGATCCGCTTTGAAGTGGAAAGATGGGAGGGATGTCGTTTATATTTTGAAAGTTTCCAAGGATGTGATGCAAACGGACCCTAAAATAAATCATACTAGGTTACAGTTGAATCCTGAGCATGCCTAGGGATTAAATCATAACCCCATACGTGTGTACTTCAACATAACCACATTATTAAATAAAAAATAACGGAAGTAAATTTCTTATATCCTAAGAGATGAGATGTTTCTTTAACGATCCAAACCAGATCAGTTGATGATGATGCCGCGGTTGTTAGGCTCAGGGTCCTTTCCATTTCGAGGAGCTCGGGGATCGATCTGAGGAGCTTAGGCAGAAGGTTGTGGCTACTCGGCCGGTAGAGATTTCTTGACACATTCGGGTAGCTCTCTACGTCTACCCTTTCCTCAATGAGATCGCGTAAATGTCTGCATTCATTGGTACCATGACCAGCCATGTTATGATACATGCAGTGTTTTCCTGATTCAATTTTTCTTTGGGTCGGCTCCCTCCTGGAAGGCTTAGGGAAAGGCAGAGATCCTCTTACATCGAGGTAGATATCTAGTAAGGAGGAGTTAAGTTCGGTGTATTGGTCATACTTGTCTTCTCTCCGGAATCGTACGTTCCGATCGTTCTTCTCCGAGGCTTGCTTTCCTTTTCCTTTGTTCTGGTCATTGGTATGGGGTAGGCCTCCTTCTTTTGTAGTAATAACTTCAAGAATTTCCATCTTGATATTAGCATCTTCTTGTCGAAGGAATCTATCTGCTTCTGTATATAAATCTTCAAATATCTTTGGGGGGTCTCTGGTTAAAGGGATCCTAAATTCAGATCGGCTTTGAACACCGGCTATGGCGGCCATAAGCACCATCGATGGCTCAAGTCGATCAACTGATGCTACTACCACGTTGAATCTTTCTAAGAAGGAGCGTAGGGTCTCACTGAACCTCTCCTTGATGGATGTAAGGAACACGATGCTCTTCGGTTGGGAGATATAAACTCTGAACTGCTCGATGAAGCAAGTGCAAGCATATTCCAGTAGCTGATTGATTAAGTTGTTAGTTGTCGAAACCACATGCCAGCTATGTCAGTGAGAAATAGAGGGAAGCACTTGGCCATGACATTGGTCGATGTTGATAGTAATTCCATGTGATGCATGTATCGCACTGTGCAGTTAAAGGGCTCAGCAGATCCAAAGCAGCAGAGGTGCAAAAAGTTGAGCGGGGATAAAGCGAGGAAATAGCTGGATATAGCGGATGAGTCTAAAAATAAAATATAAAACTCGTATTTAATGCTTTTGCAAATATACAAATGATAAATAAATTGGAAATTAACATTTTATTTATTTATAATTAGTACATTCTTATTTATTTTTTGAACGGAAGTGCATTTTTTTATTAATCGACAAGAATTTATAAAATATACAACAAACTAAATATACACCTTACAATTCTATATCACTGTTCATGAACTCGCTATGATTTCCTAATTATAGACAGAAAATTATTTCAATACAAAACAATAAAACTTTATTCACAAGCATCTAGCAGCAACAGTCCCACATGCTTCACGCAAAATCAATGATGAGGCAATGACTCCCTGAAGTGAAGATAAGATAATGAGCAAAGAACCATGCGGTACAAAGAAAACTGCAGAATTTTGATTTCGAAATGCGACCAAACCAATAATGTTGAACATTACCATAATCATCAAAACCATATACTACCAGCAAATTAATTTCAACCTGCTATAAGCATGACAGTTGCTAATACCAACTCTTAGAAATAGCATCAAAACTTTAAAGGATCGAACAGAAGTGAGGTGTGACACCCCACGTCCGTTAATGTCACTCTTTATCAGAATGCATTAAGTTTCGTGAAGTGTTTAGGTAAACAGAAACATCACAAGACATACATAAAATAACAGCGGAACTAAAACTATATTAAATAGAAAAGCTCCGTGGTCCAAACCCAATTACATAATAAGTCTGAAATACTAAAAACTCATTACATCAACATAAAACTTGTGTCTTGTACCAAAATCATCATCAGAGTACAATAATACATAAAAAGCATAATCCCCAAAATATAGCTATATCAGAGAAGATACGAAATCAAGTGATACATCAAAGTAGCTCCAAGCAGAATGAAAGAGAGAATCCAAATCAAGTCTGAGTATTCCCACCCAGAGAATCTAGGAGGGAACGGAAGAGAGAGAAGGAGAAACAAAATGGGTTAGACATAAAGTCTGGCAAGTCCAATTACTTTTAGCATATAAATAAGTAAAAGCGTCATAACAGGCATATAAAATGGATGAGAGAGATAATAGTATCATAAGACAGGTATAACAAACTGAGCAGGGTAAGCAGAACAAACAGAACAGAATATATTGCGCTTCTCTAATACTTGTCTCTGCACCAACACTAGTATAACAAAACAAGATGATCCCAACAAAAATACAATGGTAAATTTAGGTCTACTCAAGTAGCGTTTTTTACCCCAAACAGAATTAACCGATACCTAAGCAGAAATAACGGGTGTTAACCCAAATAGAAATACAGGTACCCCACAGAAACAGACAGGACTAGATGTACCCTAATTACTACCCCCCAACCGATCGGCTCCTTATCCCATAAATACCCTGTGTCGGCCCCACAGTAGGGTGTATTACTTCCTAAAGTGGCAACCTACAGAAGGACACAAACCTATTTACTGGTGCTACAACGGCTTATTTTCCCAGAGCAAGCCGTACTCATGCACGAACATGAGTCCGTTGGAACGCGCCAGTACACACCTCCCCCCAGATGAACCTCTTACAATCAACTCAGTAAGTGTGCCCTGACACCTACCTAGTGCGGGGTCCCCCTTTAATCCCAGAATGGGTTACTGACTAATATGGGTCCCACACAACAGATGACACAAGTCAACCCTTACAGATCTTGTGTCCCTAATTAACTAGGATTTTGACAGGTTACGCCTAACAGATTTAACAGATTTGCATAACCCCCTACAGATTTACAGGTTAAACTTTACAAGTTAACGGTTCCATATAACTCTAACAGATGTAACATGATAAGTTTTCTAGATTAACAGGTTCGTATAACCCCCAAGATTTAGCAGGTTACATAATCCCACAGATTTAATAGGTTTACTTGACCCCACAGATTTAACAGGTTTACTTAACCCCACAGATTTAACGGGTTTAGTATTTTTGGTAACAGATTCTTGTCATTCTCCATTCATGTCTGTTAATGCACCAGACCTCTCACATTAAGTCGACTACTTGTGGTCGCTAGATATGTCGGGCGGTTTCGGGCAGACTTCTACCACAAGCTAGACTTAACCTCATGTCTTAGCAATGTTAGGTGTACATTCACGCACCGGACCCTGCACATTAGATTAACCACTTGTGGTTGCTGGATTTTCCGAGCGGTTTCAGGTAGACTTCTACCATAAGTGTAATATAATCTCGTGTCTAAGTGCAGTTATAGTTTCAATTGACTGTAGTCTTAGGCATATGCGTTTTTAGCCAATTATTCATGGTCATCATAGGTTTCCTAATTACAATATTCAATTTCAACGGATTAAACATGCATCACAGATTCTTTACAGTTCCATTAACATGTTTCGCTTAATCATAAATTAAGCCTACAGGTTTATATGTCCCAAACCACAAGTCGTAATTTACGGTATAAATCATGCCCCAATTTTTAGTCCAGTTTCACAATATAGATTATTCCCCCAAATTTCAATCGTGATTCAAAGTACAAGTTATTCCCCTAAATTAACATTTCCAATCATTCCCAATTTAACCTAATTTCGTTCGTACGCATATTTCAGTGATATCGGCCTAGGCTCGAAGGTAGCCTGGCTATAAAAATAAAAAATGATGAGAGAGAAAAGAACAGGATATGCATAAAACCAAAAGTAACAGAAATTGGCATATGATAGCAGAAATAGGCGTATAAGAATAGATCTGATAAACAAAAATAGGCAAATAAGAACAAATCTGATGAACATGTAATAACAGGACTGATTAGGTATAGGCTTAGATCCAGATTTATAAACATGTCAGAACTACTTGTTAAATGCTTATATCTAAAAATAACATGAAATCATTGTGATTGGATCTAAAGAACAGAAGATTGATTGTAGATGATGTAGCATAGATCTCTGAATTCGTATAACTTGTTGTTGAAGAAGAATAGGCTAGATCAAGCTAAGTTGGAGCACCACCTCATTGTCGCCATTGGTTTAGATGAATAAAACAATGGGAATGAGGTCTTATTTATAACGTAGGTTAATGAATCTGGTCAGAAAACAAGTCCACATACGCAGAATTGAATCTGCCCCAGATCTGGAGGGGGGTCGACATGGGTGTCGACACCCCTGTTATGGTGTCGACCCATGGGTCGACACCCCTAGGGTGGGATCGACCCCTGATGGGCTGAACTCCCGCCCTGTCCCATGTCTTCTGATTTTGAATTGTTTTGTATATATAATTCTCTTGTGCGTATACAAACTTCAAACCTTAATATCTTCTTCATACGATATCCGTTTTACACAAACTTAGTGTCTATCTTAAGCAAAATTCCGAGATGAACGCAATGGCGTAGTGCATTTTACATTATTCCCAATATTTAATTAAGTATTCTTTAATTTATCAATCTAATGTTCTTTAAAATTACGGGGTGTTACATTCTCCCCTACTTAAAGGATTTCGTCCCAGAAATCTCTAAGTTAAGAGGATTGTATATCCTAACATCCATCATCCATCTAATCATTCACCGATCACAAGCATCCATTGTCCTTAAAAGATTTCTAATGCTTATGTGAACACATGCAAAGGGGTGTGTGTGTATGTCCCTATGTTAATTCGAAAGATCAGGCGGTCTACTGATTCAGTCGACCTCCTTAATGCAATTCATGTTTGTGCCATGAGTACAACATGTATGCAAATAATCCTAACATATCATGTAAATGTTATATGCATGCTCAATCATCCATACAAATGCAACATCCATATGACGATTCACCCATTTTTATCCATAAAAAGAAAAAAAATGCACACGCATCCATATGCAGTATGAGAGTGATTGAGCCGATCTTGTGCCTAATGTGTGTGTATACGCATCCACGAGCAACCACTATCAAACACTTGCATCCACTTGCATCCATCAAACATAACATGCCTCAAACACACGTTTACATCCATGGGAATTCTACCTAAAGGTCGAAGATTCGATCGATAAGATACACACGACTGACAGAAGCAAGTACGAATAAAAGCTTGGAAAAAGAAGATAAGAACATAGTCACGAAAAGGAAAGGGTATGAAGCGCATTCTTGTCTTCAGTCTCCTAAGCCGCATCCTTGCTGTCTTCTCCCCATTGCACTTCTATTAACTTAACCTCCCTGTTGCGCAGTTTCTTAACCTTGATCCAAGTATACGGGTAGGAACTCGTCTAATTGTCGCCTCTCGCTCTACCTTTACTTCCTCAAGCAAGCTCGGCTTAACTACCTCTGCTGTATCGTGCAGTCACTTTCGTAAATAAGAAATGTGGAAAAACATCATGAATATCCACACATAAGCGAAGCGAGGTGTACGCCTTAGTTGCAAAGATGACCAGAGCACTCCATTCTGATATGCTTTTCCTAACAATCACCTTTTCAAGTAGCTCCCATACTTGCTTGCTGAGCTCCCTCCTCTCCCTAGGAGCCATATGGCACACAAGTAATGCGACTGGCTTTGCATTATCTATCAAGTATATCCGGAAATCAATCTCGTGCCTCAGAGGTAAGTCCCTAACCTCCTCGAAAACACCTGGATACTCACAAACTACAGGTACAGATCGCAAATCATCGACAGAAGCATCAAGTGATTCTAAGAAACTAAGCATGACTGATCCCCTTAGGTCACTAGAAATCTTGAGAGTCCTCCCACGACAAGTCAGAAGTCTAATGACCCTCCTCTCATAATCCAGAATGGCACCATATATGGCTAGCCAATCACTACAATGAAAAGGGTTTTTCATGTCGTTTGAAAAACGCTATTATATCCTAACATAGCGTTTCAGAAAACGCCATGTAAGGACATGCTATGTTAGACCTTCGACTTTAAATAACACAAACGAAAACGCTATGAAAAAGTAACTTTGTATAGCATTTTTACTTGCTATCAAACAAAAATGCTATAGAATATACCATCTGATACTTACTTTCAATAGCGTTTGTGTATATGTTTCTATAGCGTTTGTTTGCATACTTCTACAACGTTTATAATACGCTATTGTTTGTATTATTAATTTATAGACCATTTGCCTTCGTTTTAGCTTTGTTCATGCATATACACACACACACACATTTAAATATTTCTTAACACCATATAGATATAACAGTCTTTTACGAACAAAAAATATATAAGTTACTGTATAATATTTCATATATATATCAATCAAACAATTTAGTATTTCATACAACTTGTTCTTTTCCATGTCCACGCATAGTACGTCATACATTTTTGCATCAATAAATTACTTACAAAATAAAAAATGATAAAATTTATCTTGCTTTGCTCCTGCTATTTTCCCCTTAACATCAACAATGGTGGTCCTGTTAATGTTAAATAAATAGTAAAGACGTTAGTAATTGTTATATCGTATATTGACAAAGCAAAAGAAACTAAGCTCCAAAAATCCTACGTCGTTCATGAATAATTTTTCATTGTTGCTAGATAAAGAAATAAACATAATTATAAGTTATTATTGATTAACCCTTAACTTTGATATTCCACGAAATTCGTATGGCTGAAACATATAATGGGAACACATATTACACCGAATAGCATTGAGCACTCATAATATGTTCATAAATAGCGTCGAAACCCCATAATTTCAAAACATTTAAAGGTTCAATGCAGGAATGCTATCCATTATTACTATCTTAACCCCAATTTGTTGTAGTGAACTAATTTATACACATGAAAACTAGCTCCCTCGCCTGGGAATTTCTCAAATTCCTAAGCCTGATTCCATAGCTTAAAATTAGGCAAACGGTACTGCGAATAAATACCCAAAAGTAGTTGCAACAATGAACTAGTTTAACGTAAAATGAGACTGACATTATGTTAAAATGGTAAGGCATGATAATATGGAAGGATATTGAATATTGTTATATGATAATAAGTAACCAACATGTCATTTCACTAAACTGTTATATGATCAGTCAGATTAGATTGGCTTGAATTTTGAAATGTCACAGAAATATGAAACAAGATTTGTTGCACAACCGAATAAAATTTAAAATAATTAGAAAATTCATCTCAGTCGGTTTTTATAAAATTTAGTTAACTAAGTTAATTACTATTACGAACGTAACGACACGCGCTCCGCGCGTGATCGTGGCACGTGCTTCATGCGTTGATTGTTATTGACCCATTATTCAAGGGCCAATGCATACATAAATGAAGTTTTGAAAAGAAAAAAAATTAACCGAATAGATCTTATTTTTATGGGATAGTTTTTTTATTTAAATAAAGGGAAATTTTGGCATCTCACGGTCGGATAAAAAATGAGACATTCCGAACTTCCCCATAAAGGAAAGCCCGGATTGAATCGAGGACAAGACGAATCAGAGCACAAACAGAAGAACATTCATTGCTTATTACAATAATTCCATCAGAATACAAGAATATAACAGAGTATGGATAAATAATACACATTTAATATACATCAGAGACTTAAATTACATTTAAATACATAGCAGCGGAAAAATAATCCAAACACAACTGAAAGAGATAAACGGATACAGAGCTTTCCGAATATCATTCCAGCTGTAAACCATGATCTTGTGAATATAAATCTGCAAAACCAAAACTACTAGCTGCCCATGTGGAAAATAGGGGCACCCAGAGTTTAGGTTAAAACAATAAACTCCAGGTCAGTCATGTGACTAGTGCGAGAACTAAAACAGTTATTTAAAACTTTACTTTAAATCAGATATATCAAGGGACCACGCCGTATAACACGGAACGGGTTTTCTCCCAAGAATACTAGTGCATATAACAAAATAGCGCAATGCTTTTTGGAAAAATGAGGCTATTATAAGACCCAGGTCCCATCAACAATGCAACGCAAGCCGGAGGATAGGGTTTTCCCTTATAATAGCCAAACATGCTTGGTATGTTTAAAACAAATCATTTGATACTATTATAAGTGCATAGTGTATAAAACAACTTCAAATATAAATGTATCAATCGTAGACGGCATGGGTACCATATATCATGTCGCCAATACTAGACTCTACAATCAAAACCGCTATTGTCACGTATTGGAAGTTGGATTTCCATCTATGAACCAAGGCAAGGGATCGTCCTTACCGCTTCGAGACGCTCTAGCCCATGTCTTAGGATTAGAACGCATCGACCCTTGAGTCGTCAGGGCCGGTACACTCGATGTGGATTAAAATGCCTAAACACTATGTTTCCCCGCCCTATGGGGCGTCAATTTGGTCTGTATAAAGACTATCCATCGGCTCCGCAGAGACCAATATAACCGAGGCGCCTCGCTATCCATTGTCCACATAAGTAAAACATCCGGGCGTGCAAAACCCAGACACCACTCCTAGCTAGAAGGAAACGCATGCCCTCTCTAAAGTCCTCTCCCGTTTCTGGTTCACACCGGGGTGCGAGGCTCGCGAATTAATGCTACACAAAGCTATGCTATATTAAAAATGTGCCTTGATCATCAACCACAAGACTCTGTTTTCAACAGAAGCCTTGATCATTTGCATCTCAGCATGCCACACAGGCAATTCACGTTATGCAATCAATGTCTATCAATCACACAGAATGAAATCTGATGTCAGACACACATCCATTTACAAGTTCGTTCGGGGTCTGAACAAAACCGGAGGCACCTTATTCCTCGTCCCGTATGTCCAATACAGGAGAGAGGCCCTCGCATATCCGGTCGATCTCCAAGTATGTCAGGAACGATCACCACTTATTACCTCGTCTTGGGTGTACAGCCCAATCAAGACATCAATAATCATCCAAACGATGTGAAGACCTCCGGACTTCAACCACCGTCTTCATCCTCGACATATCGTCGAATCAGTTATTCAGGATGGGATAAACCCAGTCTTTCTGAATAACTCGCGTATATAATAAACAGGTGCTATAAAAACATAACATACGCCTCATTCCAATCCAGAGTATTCCTTTATTCAAATATTCTTATACTTTGGGAAAGGTTCCCATTAATTTTATCAAAGATAATTTCTTTAAATTTATTCTTTAATCTTCCTTTGGATATCAATTCAAACAAAATTATGGTTTATCCAAACTAGTCGGGATTAGCGATACTTACCGAAGTAATAATTTGTTTAAATTTCCCAATCCCAACTTATTCACCCCATGAAGTAAAACTGGTAATACTTCATATCTAACACCATGGTGTTATCGGTAATTTCAATTACCATTTCACGTTCAAATCTAACTAAAGATTTAACTATCGCCTGAAGTAAAACTGGTGGTAATCCATTCTCGATCATTTTTCGAATTTGATAATTATAGTTATCCGATTCACCTTTCAATCTATCTAAAGATTCATTAAAACTCTATTACAGTTTTAATTTCCAAAAATCATTACTTAATGATTATTCAAAGTTAAGAAATAAATCTTATCTTTAGCTGGGTTAAAGAACTAATGTCATTTAAAACACAGCTTAAGATAAACCCAAAATCACATTCCATTAACAATGGAATCTTCACGGAAGACAGATCAATATATATAATCGATATGAACTTCCATATCCAACCGATACTATAAATGGAATAACGGCAAAGCCTCTTAAATTCCATATATAGTAACAGTCTTCCTCCACAGAAGTCCACTTCGGTTATTACCAAATCGAATTCCATTCCATTCCAATTTATTTTATTAAATTGGAAAACTTCATTTTGGAAAATTTCCTTTAAATATTAACAAACGATTTATAAATTCCAAATCACATTTCACTGTAAATCGGGTTAAAAAATGAATGTCGTTAAAAACACAGTTCACGATAAACCCAATTCGCATTCCATTTTATTCCAATTATTAAATATAATTGGAAACTCTAACAATCTTAATTAAAAGATTTATTCTCTTTACATGGGGTTCAAGAACAATGTTACCAAAGACACCATTCACGACAAACCCAAAATCCCATTTGATATTAAATACAAGACTCTGAATAGAAAATATATCGACTTATATTCAATATCAAATTCTGAACTCAACAAACATCGTATTGGAATAACGACATATATATATATATTCCAAATTCCTCCACAATGCCGGTATAATCACGGAATCCAATATCGAAATATTCCAAAGATAATTTCGATTCAAATCCATGCCAATTCATATACTGGAAATTCTGGGTATTTTTAAAACCATTTCAAATCCAATTTATTTATTTAAAAATAATTGGATTAAAATTCTAGTTCATAACTAGTTCATTTCGATAAAAATCTATTTTTATCTTTTCAAAAATGGAATTTTTCATCCCAATTCTTCCCAAATCATTTCTTATGATTTTACACTAATTATTGATACTTTTAATAGTTTTATCAAGGCTCGTACAGTCGATTTCCATAAACGGTCATCGAATTGCACTTACAGCGACCTTTCCCAAATTTGATTTGGACATAATTCCAAATCCAACCATTAGGTTTCTAATTTCTTGTATTCGTTAGAAAGCTCTTTTCGATATGAACCCAAGGTTCCGATTTTAGGAGAATCCGACGGTCGGATCTCCTGTAATGTCCATTCGAAGTCAATGGTCGAAATTCGCGAACTGCCGTAGCGCAGCGCTTTCTATTCAGGCCATTATATTATATATATAATATATATAATATATATTCCATCGATTTCCATTTAAAACATATTTTATAAATTGTTTTAAATTCGTTTTCATAATGATTTCAATTTCATATTCAATTTCAAATCAAAATTGAATATTCCATATCATTAATATATAAATGATAATGTTTTCAAAACATTAGGTATTGAAATCAATTCCTTTTCAATATTCATTATAAAAATGAATAAAATCGATATAAATATCGTTCACGTCAAAATAGCGTTAAATTAATCAACACGGCTTTATATATTTAAATATATTCGTGTCCATCCCAAATTGGACATCAAAATCATATTTTGATTCTTTTCAGAATATTATTTGAAAATATTCTTTATTTTAAAATATTCGTTCGTTCTGAATTGGATCAGACACAGTCAATTACTATATAATGTTATTTATATGGATTTCATACAACACACATATATAAAAACCATAATCAACAATCATCCATCATCCAGAGTGCATTCTACACTACATAAGCATTAAATATAAATATTTAATGCTTACAACAGCCTGTCGATTAATCAATTGACATACCACTAAACAGTTGGGATTAGTGTACGTCAAATATCATCCCAACACCCGTGTGAGGTTTTCAATCCACAAACACAAAATATTATTTGTGCAGTTGGGCGACGTGTAAAATTTATCGTCCCAATCCATATCAGTCAAATAAGTGTACATAAACAAATCATCTAATTTGTAAATGAATATTTATTTTATTCATATACGCGTTAAAAATTATATTTTTAACGATAAATTATTTTATTCAGCACATGAATATTCTATTCAGTTCATTTATACAATAAAAATGATATTTTCAATGTTCTAATATATTTTAGAAAATTTTGGCTGCATAACGGCGCGATACTAAAAATGGGATAAGGTCTGGCCTTATCCCTCGCCTAATAATGGCGCACGTTGTACACAAACCAAATTATATCAATTCGTTATTCATCCCTAACCAAATTCAAACAAATATTCCAATCCACCAAACAATCAAACAAGTCGTCCATGCTTTGTGGACGACGGGGTGCAGTTCATATATATGCAGTTAAAAATAAATAACTGTAAAAAAAAATCCAGTGAGGAGTTCTCACCTTTGGGATCCACTCCTCCATTTCATTTTTGAATTTCTGAATAGCTTGGATTTGCCCGAAATTCAACGCCGTCTTTTCCACACTGTTCATATTGAAAGTCACATTTTTATATTGATGTACACATTATAAAAACCATATTTTTATCTCGCTATATATATAATAAAAATCGTATTTTTATAACACTTCTCATACAAAAAATATATTTTTATAACAGTGTTTATAGTATAAAAATCATATTTTTATACCGCTAACTTCATAATAAAAATTATATTTTTATTTTGAATCCTTATGTGTATAAATCGTATTTTTTTATATAATTAAAAATCAAATTTTTATGTTATATAAAAATCGAACCTTTACTTGTTTAAAAATCTCTACTTTACTAATTTAAAAACCTAAGCTTTCTTAACATAAATAAAATAAAACATAGATTAACACTCACGATGGAGTCCGATGAGTCGCAACCGATGGTGGTGGAGTTGCAGTGAAGGAAGTGGGTCTTAGGAGGTGGTGGCGGGCCACGTTGGCCGGTGGTGGCAGCTTCCTTCGATTTCAGGTGAGCATGGGCCTCTTGAGGCTGTCTGGACAGAGGAGGGCGAGCTGTGGGGTGAGCCAGGGGGGTCAAAGGGGGAGTCGGAGCTGTTGTGGCGGCTAGGGAGTGGGGCCGACGCTGAACGGAGGCAGGGCTAAGGGCTGCAGGGGGTTTTAGGCTCGCGTTTGAAGGGAAGAGGGAGGGAAAGAACGAAGGGGGGCCGGAGCAAGTAGGAGAGGGGGTCGTGGGGTGGTGGCGCGGCCTGGGGAGGCGGAGGCGGGGGAGGAAAGTCGACGGCGACCGTGGGTTGAAGTTGAGACGGGATTTTAAAATTTTGGGGGCGCGATTATTGATTTAGGGTTACGGGTTTAGTTGGGGGGAAGGGGGGGTATATATAATAGAATTATGATATTATTATTTTTATTTTTCCTCTAAAAAGTTAATTTTTTTATTCAATCTCCAATTCGAACACAACGGCTGTCGCCCCTAGCTAAATACCCCCATTCCGAACACAATGGGATATGTCTGGCAAGCCGATTCGACTGTTTCGATAAGTTTACATCAAAATCAAAATATAAATCTATATATTGAATTTTTGAATGCACATTTCAATTTACCGAGGCCACATACAAACCCCAAAAATTCCAAAAAAAACATTTCTTGCTTCGTATTGATGATACGGTCCTAACAAAACTAATTTCGTCAAATTTGAAGACCGTTTGAAAAATGGCCATTTTTTGGTCGATCCAAATTGACTGAAACTGTCAAAACACGTTTTCTTTTGCCACGCTCACATATTGATCCCAAAAATTATGAAAATTGGAATCTAACAATAATTTGACATCCCGAATCCAACAAAAGTGGTTTCGTCGAAAATAGAGGTCGTTTCCAAAATTTCCATTTTTAAGGGCTAAAATTCCATAGCGACTATTCTTAATTTTCAGTTGGGCATAACTTTTTATTCCCGCTATGAAATTTCAATTTTTCAGATTCGTTGGAAAGATATTTTTAAATAGATTCAATATTTTTGGTTTCACCAAAAACCGGTTTATTTTGAATCCTGTACATTCATTTGAAATTTGAAATCGAATTTTCAAACTACCGCTCCATTTCTAATTCCTTTTATAATTAAAATAAATATTTGTATTCTAATTTTAATCCAAATAAATATATATACGTTATAATTCTATTCAAAATAAATTTCTCATCGTTATTATTTAAAATAATTCATTTTAAACATTCAAAATTCATTAAAATTGCCAATATAAAATTTTTAAATTGGTTCTGATTTTCCGGGTTGTTACAAAAAATATGTGTTTCTAACACATTTATTAATAAAGATTACTATCATTATTATTATATTTTTATAATATTTGGTTGATTTTATATAAAATTTAATTGATTTATTATAATTATTATTTATAATACTTAGTCAACTTAGTTAAATTGTTATTATGAATATAAGTTTGGTTTATATAACTTAGTTAATATCGTATAGTATGAAATGACCCAAAAACATATACTGTGAAAGTGAACACAAAATGAACGAGCGTTTACTAGACTTGCAGCTCAACAACAAAATTTAACCAATCGCCAAAATGTATTAGGGAAAAAGCAAAAATAAAAAGTACCTCTGGAAAAAAAATCGAAACAAGTAGGGGAAAAGAATCCATCAAGTGACAAACAAAACTTCCATTAGATAATTCGATACATGTACGTATCAGAAGCTTCATTCCCGCCCAGTAGTTGCAGGAGTAACGCCTTCAATAGGAGGTACTGACGCATCCCATTCGGCAATCACAACAGCTGCATATTTTAATCAAAAACTCGTTAGAATTACTACTTTCTTCAAACTTTTAACCATATTAGACAAAAACATAACTCAAATTCATACAACATTCTTATGTTATACAATCACAAACCGTAAGACTAGAACCAGTAGTGAACATGTCTTGGATCATTCTCATTTGATGTACATAAATTACAACATAATTTGAAAACATACATTAAACCAAGCAAACCACGGAAGAAGCTAAAAGTGAAAATACTGTAAACTTTTCACCACTTATATATGCCAAATATCAAGCATAAGCAGTGCAATATATTTGAGTAGTGTGAATGTCATCATGCTTAACAGGCAAGATACTAAATTTTTCACTTTGAAGTTTAAGTTGATTTGAATTTTGGGGTTTTTCTCATAACATAGTCAATGAATTAAATAGAATATTCTGAATATTTAATGTTAGTTGTTTATCAGAGTATGAATGACTGATTGAAGGGGAATAAACTACAGCAATCAAAAGCTATAGGCGACATAAGAAAAAACCGAATAAATACTAAAACTAAAAATAAAAACCTTAAACAGCCTCCTAGTCAGTACTAGTAGCCACAACAATCTGAACCAGTAGCAGCCTTTGTGTTCAACCATTCTTGTGTATTCAACCGCTCTATATTCTGGACCAGGAAAAACTTCTTCTGGCTCCTCTAGTTGTTTTTTGTTTTTGTGTCACTATGGAAGAAGAGATCAACCTATAAAACAACATTATATATTGCACATAATTTCACATTCAACTTGATACGGTGTGGAAAATTTAATTATATAGCTGCCATTGCAAGAAACTAACCCGTAATTAAGAAAACCATATGTATACTTGATATGATGTGAACTCCCACATCTCTCAATTATAGACAAAGGTGTTAAAACAGATTCAACAGACACAGTGTTTATCCATGTTTGCAAGTAGTTGCAATTCCAACACGAGTTGAAATGCCCACCCGTTATAAAATATGACTGCAAGTAAAATGTCATCAAAAAACACTTCATCTATTTCAATGGGAATTCAAATTTAAACACTTGAAGAATTGATGCAGAACATTATAATGGCAGAAAAGCGATTTGAACTTCCAAATTCATAATAAATAATTCTAGATATTATGAAAACATAAAGGGTGTTATTAGTTGTTCGTTAAGGTAATTGAGATAATCATACCCAGTTTGTTATCGGGTCCAATGCAAGCTCTCCAAACCCGAACACAACCATCCAAACGTCCACTACAAACCTGCAACCTATCACCGTCATGTGTTAGTGCATGCAACTCATGTGTAAGTGCATCAATTTGATTTTTTTTTTTTGGTTGTTAGTTATTTAAGAATGCATAAAATCATAGAAACTAACATAAGTAACTAACTGATGTAGCCCACTTAAAGGTTTTAAAGGAATCTACACTAAGTCCAACTATCACATATATTGCAACTTTAGAAAATAAGGCCCCACACAAGTTCAAAGATAAGTAGTAATTACATAGTTCTAAACTGCCAACGAGTGAGTTCAAAGTACACAGCAATACAAGGTTTATAAAAGACAAATTTGCTAAACAACCTAATGACCAACGCACTAGAATTTTCTAAAATCACCTATAAAGTAAAACTTGAATTTCACAAAAAAAGGCTCAAATTGCAAAAAGGCGCACAATGTGCGCTTAAGCCTTTTCTTTTTAGCCTAGACATACATGCTTAACCCCTTGTGGTTGCTATGATAATCTTAAGGAGTTAAAGATGTGCTAACATAACAAGGCTACAAGAAGGCTACATGCTATTTTATACTCTAATGACCTATTATTTGGAGGGATACTAGAAATACTAGAAAATCACCAACTCCAACTGAGAGGCACACACTCCAAATGAGAGATACACTAATAACCGTAGCATTATATGCTTTCAATTTAATAATAGTAACCTATTGCTTTGCTACTTACAGTACGCTACTAACCACCAAAAGCTAGCAAGAATTTTGATACTAGACTAATGTAGAATAGAACTGGAAAGGTACACTGTTCAAATCTTTGTTAATATATTTGAGTTCAGAGGCTTTCCTCTACATTTATTAGCAAACAATGTTTCAAAACGGGATTTAAATAATAAGATGCAAAGTTTGAACTTCAAACTCCATGCATGAAATTTCTTATGTCTTCACAACTCATCACCTTATACAAACTAGACCTCTCCCTTAGCTCATAACCACGTTCTATCCTATACCATGATGAATCTGTGAATGTTTCTTGAACGTGCACTGTGTTGCATATCCAAATATCTTATTTGATAAAACTTAATTCATATGCCTCAACTTTTACTTGGTAAATCAGCATTTTTTAAGCAGAAGTAGCAGCAGTAATAATAAAAATAGGAGTGTACTTAGATTGATGTTGATAATCTAAATAGTTTGAGACATTTCGACGCAATTCAAAGTAGTTGTAGTGAGTTTATAGCAGCTAAACACTGGATTTCCCACTCAGAAAAAATAATGATGTTACCTCAGGAAAAATAACGGAACATGACACCATAAAATCAATAGCCAAATCAACATCAGATAGAAGCTTGCAATGCCAAACCAGAAAAGGAACAAACTCAGCACGTCCAAATTTGAATGGAAGAGAAATCTCAAGTATAGTGTGGCTAATGCGATTATAAAATTAGAGCTTTCTTAAAAAGTTAAACAAAAGCCGGTGATGATGAGATCAGGAGCAAGAAAAAATGATTTCAGTGCTAATCTAAGGAGGAATAGACGCTGCAACAATAGTTGCAGCATGCACTATATAACATAGATTTCCTAATAAATGAGGCAGTCGATAACACCGACTAATAACAAGTGCAATTAGCAAGCATGTTTTAGAACTACTCCCATAAGATAAAATTCGTAGGTAAATGAAATAGTTAGTAAGTGATGCCTGAATTTTTGATGAAATATAGATAATAGTAAATAACCTAGGGGGAGAGATTGTTTGAGCTTCTTTGCCTTCACAGCATCAGGCACACACAATGTGTATAGATAAGCAACGAACCTTAAATTTGGTTACATCCTTGCCCTTCTTGATCATTGATGTAGCGCCCTTCCTTCTTGCAGTCAAAAGGAAATCCTTGACTTCATGAATTTGCTTCTGCTATTTTTAAAACCAACTAATATTCACATTCTCAGCAGGATTTCATTTATAGAACAGTTTAAGAACAACCATGGGAAAATACAGTTAATTCGTATGTAACTATGCCATGAGGAAGACATACGAACTTTGCAAAGAACAGTTCTTTACTTTAGGTGATTTAAACTAGTTTTTGTAGACTTATTGTTTTAAGATCTCGCTTATCATTGATTAAAGCGGGTGACAATATTGGGAAAGAATACAACAATGGTAATGAACTAAAATCAATGAATAAATATATTTAATTCCAACTTCAGATATTATAAAGGTTCCAGTCTACATCTGATAAAAACCATATGAATATCATCATATTATGCTTTTATTTACTCATATATAATTGTATTACAATCTAATACTTGATAAATATGCATTTAAATTTAAATTTTATAACAGAGGTAATAGTGTTGGAAAAGTAAACTTGTGTTTAATTAAATGTTTTGACTAGTATTAAGTGTTGTCCCTAGTATTAAGTAATGTGTCCTTTTATTAGTCAAGAGTCATGTCAAAGTTTGTGTTTCTATTTAATAAGTAGTGTCAGTTGGTAAAATGTGATGTCTATTAGGATGAATTGCCATATAAGGCTCTCTGTATATAGCCTACTATCATTTTGTATGATTGATAAAAGGGAAAGCATATTGTTATCAGTCCTTTTTCTCCTTCTCTCTTCTATCAAAATATCCCTAAATATCCAACAGATTGGTATCAGAGCCAGAGAAAATGGCCTCCTCAAACAACAATGTTCCAGCATCCACATTTACACTTCAACGAGTTCCTATTCTTTTGAAAACGATTACAAGTTAAGGAATGTTTTTATGAAGACATTCCTCATATCAAAAAAATTATGGGATATTGTAGAAGAAGGATTTACATCGCATACAGCAGAAGAAGTGGCTGCAATGTCAGCTGCAAAGAAAGAAAAATATAGAGAGAACAAGGTCAATAATGCAAAAGCCTTGTCTCTTATATTTCAAGGAATGTGCCGATCAGTTCTTCCACTCATCATAAGTGCAAAAACCGCACAAGTAGCTTGGAAGAGATTAGAAAATCATTTTGCAGAAAATGTAAAAGCAACAACTCAGGAAGACGTTGAAGAAAGCTATCCTGAAATAAAAGAGGTTGCCGAAACTAAAGACAAAGGTGATAGTAAAAATGAAGAGGTCGAAATGACTGACGCTGACGATGTTGAGGTCGATGATAACTCAATAGAAAAGGATGCTCGCGAAAATGTGATGATGGCACATGAATATAGAGGATTAAAGAAGGAAGAGGAACCAAAAGAAAAGGAGAAGTCGAAAGCTCCTCAGATTGATGACGAGCAATTCAATAAGATCCTGCACTACACAAAATTAGGGGTTGCTGGTGGTACATCCCTTGTTATTGGGGATGAGAAAATTGAAAGCAAAGAGTTCTATATTCAAACCACTGTTTTCTTAGATGTCAAGGAAGATATGGTCATTGCAAAAGAAGAGATATTTGGATACGTTCAGTCCATTCTTAAGTTCAATAATTTCAACGAAATAATTAGACGTTCAAATGCATCACTCTTTGGACAAGCAGCTGACGTTTTCACAAACGACATTGATAAAGCAAGCCATGAGAATGAGAAAGAAAGAATCTTGACTGGGAAGAAGCTACAACCCATGGAATGCGAGCCGCTAAATCCAAAAGAAGTAAGAAAGAAAAAAATTCAAATTAAGTTGACTTGGAGTTATCAAAACACAAGTTTAAAATGGGATGTTGGAAAAGTAAACTTGTGTTTAATTAAGTGTTTTGACTAGTATTAAGTGTTGTCCCTAGTATTAAGTAATGTGTCCTTTTATTACCATATGGACATCTCACATTGTTACTATAAGGAGAAAAAGGTAGAATATTTTCTTACTTTTTCCTTAATACAAAATGACCATATATATATATATATATAGTGGACCCCATGACCTTACAAATAGATACAATTCTAATAGACACAACACTTCACCGAATAGACATGACATTTCACCTTAACAGACATGACTCTTGAACTTCAATAGATGTGACCTTTCAGCTAAACAGACATGCTTCATTATTTCTAACAAATAGTTATTTACATTTGTATAATAATTAGCACTAATTGATTAGTTGTACAATTTGAGGGGGGAAAACCTATGAAAGAGACGCCTATCCTGACATAAATAACTAGGATCAAGGCTGTGCTTCGCATAAGACATAAGGTCGTGCTTTGCATAAATAACTAGGATCAAGGTAGTGCTTCGCATAAAACATATGAAAGAGACGCCTATCCGACCAGATCTTTTTTTTTTTTGGTAACCTTTACTTATATAAATATGGGTACATATCTTATAAGCTTCTTCTGAAAAAACCAACATGTAGATATATTTATGTAGAGCAATTCAGAGAATCAAGAAAAACACTATGCGATGAAGCACTACAGACAAAAAATACTGATAAGCAAATGACATATTTGGCATTCAATATATAGAAATCTTGTTTTCCTTTAATTACCTACTTATTTTGTTATGTATCTTAACTAATGAATACTTTTCTGTATGCATACTTGGTAGGTGAATAGAAGGTAACGTAAACTTGGATCATCTTTAAAAAGGTAAAAATTGATCACTACAAAATTGGTAAACTAACTCATAACTATTACTTTAGTTTTGAACTTAATTTTAGAGATATATATATTGTTATGTTTTGACTATACAATGCCATTTTTGATATCCAGCTAAGACGAAACTGCAAAACAACAATCTATTAAATTATAATAGACCATAAATATGTAGCGATATTATAAAATACTATTGGACAAACTTATCTTGTTTTTTGGTCTTCCTTGTCTTTTGACATATGAAGTCACTTATCTAAATTGACTGCTAAAATTAACAATTTCCATTCAACAATCAAATTTGGTAAATTACAGAAATCAGGTATAATCAATTAGAAAAAGGGTAGTTTTTTCCAATCATTTTCCTCATCTAGATATAAGAAACGCCAACCAATTTAAATCATAGCTACCTGTTAGCTTATTCATCTAAAAACTGGAAAAGCTAGTTCCAAACAAGTTAAATATATAGCAATACCTCTCATAGCTATTCAAATCGAAGAGATGAGATTGTGGCTGCATTTTGGGATTGGGATCCATTGGAAGAGAGAGCGGTTGGTTAGGGTTACGCAGATTGGGGCAATGATCGATTGTCGACGACGGATATGGAACCGACGCGTAGATGGCGGCACAAATAACATACTAATGATGGCGTTAAGAGTTACGCGTTCTGTGTTTCATGAAGAGGATCTCGTGGACTTTGATTTCTGAAGGTGACGATTTGTACGAAATATATTTTTGTGGGGGAGTAACCAAAGCACGCTCGTTTTTTCCCGCAAAATTTTCAATTTGTATTTCGACGCCCCAAAACAGATATCCTCAAACCCCGACAAATCATAGATAGATGAGCCGTGCCCCCAGTGGGGTTTGATTAATAACGGGATCAGAAACAATACTAGTACTAAGGTGCAGAGACTCAACCATTGAATCAGATATAAAAGAGTGAGAAGCACCAAAATCAAAAAGAGTCCTAACTGGATGATCGGAAAGAGAAATCTAACCTTCAAAAGAAACCTTCCTACCCTGTCCGGTACACTAGCCTCGAGAGCATGCACCTGCCCTCCAGAAGGTCCTGCCCTTTGGCCCTGCCCTTGCTTCTTCTGGCACTCCCTAATATAGTTTCTGACTTTACCACAGTTGAAGCAAGCATTCTTCCTTTTTCTGCAGTCTTTGACCAAATGACCCACGTTCCCGCAACCATGACATTTCTTTTTGCCTTGAGCTTTGTTTTTCTTTCCGCTCTCTTGTTGTTGTTCTTACTTGGGACACACTTTCTTGTTTTGCGGCTCATCGGACTTAGCCTCCTTTTTCACATCCTTACCATCCTCGTGCATCAATGTCATATCAACCAGTCTCTCAAAAGTAGCCCCCATCGGAATGTGAGATAATGCCAACACTTGAAGAGGCTGATTTAATCTTCTTGCAAACCGTAAAGCCTTCTTGTGCGAGGTGTTCACCAGCTCTAGACCAAACCTTGCTAACTGATTGAACTTATTCACATACTTCCTAACAGACATGCCTCCTTGCTTAAGCGCCAAAAACCTTTCCATTTGCATACTTTGCTCGGCTTGAGAAAGAAACTTCATCTCGAATCTTTGCCGGAAATCATCCCAAGTCTCGACTGGACGTTCTGCATGCGTCACTTCCCACCAGAATGAAGCCTCATCTTTCAACTACCAAACAGCCAACTGAATCTTCCTACGGTCGTCAACCTCAAAAATCCCAAAAAAAAATCCTCCGTCGCCTTGAGAGAATTCCTTGCTTCTACAAAAGTCTATGTTCCTCGAAATGGGTTTCCTCCCATAGAATAAAAATCCTTGCATATCTTGGAGAAATTATCTGCTCGTGGAGGAGGAGGAAGAGGAGGAACGAAGGCTGCAGCTGGGGGAGGGGCGTTTGCTTGGCCTTCGGCAAGAGCCGTAGCCTCAAGATACCTACGGAACCAAGCTGGTATCTGTACGCCCTCGGGAATATTAGGTTCCCCACACATGCTGAAAAGAAAAGGAAAAGGGATTCAAACAGAGAATCGATATATATTTCATATGTCTTTGGGGAATACGTTTTTCAAAAACAGACTTTTCCTTGAAAATACTATCTTTTAAAACCTTTTTGAATACAAATCTTTTATCTGATCTGGTAACCTTCAGCTCTGATACCAAGTGTGACACCCCACGTCTGTTAATGTCACTCTTTATCAGAATGCATTAAGTTTCGTGAAGCATTATAGGTAAACAGAAACAGAAATATCACAAGACAAATATAAAATAACAGCGGAACTAAAACTTTATTAAATAGAAAAGCTTCGTGGTCCAAACCCAATTACATAATAAGTCTGAAATACTAAAAACTCATTACATCAACATAAAACTTTTGTCTTGTACCAAAATCATCATCAGAGTACAATAATACATAAAAAGCATAATCCCCAAAATATATCTATATCAAAGAAGATATGAAATCAAGCGGTACATCAAAGCAGCTCCAAGAAGAATGAACTCAAGACTGAGTATTCTCACCCTAAGAACCTGGGGGGGAATGGAAGAGAGAGAAGAGGAAACAAAATGGGTCAGACATAAAGTCTGGCAATTCCAGTTGCTTTTAGCATATAAATAAGCAAAAGCATCATGACATGCATATAAACTGGATGAGAGAGATAATAGTATCATAAGACAGGTATAACAGACTGAGCAAGGTAAGCAGAACAAACATAGTAGAATATATTGCGCTTCTATAATACTTTTCTCCGCACCAACACCAGTATAACAGAACAAGATGATCTCAACAAAAATATAATGGTAAATTTAAGTGTACTATAGTAGCGGGCTTTACCCCAAACAAAATTAACCGATACCTAAACAGAAATAACGGGTGTTAACCCAAACAGAAATACAGGTACCCCACAGAAACAGACATGACTAGATGTACCCTAATTACTACCCCCCAAATGATCGGCTTCTTATCCCGTAAATACCCTGTTGGCCCCATAGTAGGGTGTATTGCTTCCTAATTGCAACCTACAGAAGGACACAGACCTATTTACTGGTGCTATAGTGGCTTATTTTCCCAAAGCAAGTTGTACTCATGCACGCACATGAGTCCGTTGGAACGCGCCAGTACACACATCCTCCCAGATGAACCTCTTAAGCGTGCTCTGACCTCTACCTAGTGCGGGGCCCCCCTTTAATACCAGAATAGGTTATTAACTAATATAGGTCCCACACAACAGATGACACAAGCCAACCCTTACAGATTTTGTGTCCCTAATTAACTAGGATTTTGACAGGTTACGCCTAATAGATTTAACAGATTTGCATAACCCCCTACAGATTTACGGGTTAAACTTTACAAGTTAACAGTTCCATATAACTCCAACAGATGTAACAGGTTAAGTTTTCTAGATTAACAGGTTCGTATAACCCCCACAGATTTAACAGGTTTACTTAACCCCGTAGATTTAATAGGTTTACTTAACCCTGCAAATTTAACAGGTTTACCTAACCCCACAGATTTAACAGGTTTACTTAACCCCACAGATTTAACAGGTTTACTTGACCTCACAAATTTAACAGGTTTAGTATTTCTGGTTAATATATTCTTGTCATTCTCCGTTCATGTCTGTTAATGCACTAGACCTATCACATTAAGTCGACTACTTGTGGTCGCTGGATATGTCGGGTGGTTCCGGGCAGACTTCTACCGCAAGCTAGACTTAACCTCATTTCTTAGCATCGTTATGTGTACATTTACGCACCCGACCCTTCACATTAGATTAACCACTTGTGGTTGCTGGATTTCCTGGGCGGTTCTGGGCAGACTTCTACCATTAGTGTAAGCTAATTTCGTGTCTAAGTGCAGTTAAAGTTTCAATTTATTATTGTCTTAGACATATGCGTTCTTAGACAATTATTCATGTTCATCGTAGGTTTCCTAATTATAGTATTCAATTTAAACGGATTAAACAGGCTTCACAGATTCTTTACAGTTCCGTTAACATGTTTCGCTTAATCATAAATTAAGCCTACAGGTTTATATGTCTCAAACCACAAATCATAATTTACAGTATAAATCATGCCCCAGTTTTTAGTCCAATTTCACAATATAGTTTATGCCCCCAAATTTCAATCGTGATTCAAAATACAAGTTATGCCCCTAAATTAGCATTTCCAATCATTCCCAATTTAACCGGGCTTAATAGGGTAATTAGCAGCTAGGCCTATAGGGTTATGAGAGGGCTGAAATAAGTTAGAGAATGGTTCCTTTTCATTTTCTCAGCCGCCATAAACATTTCTTCAAACCTAGAAATGGTCTCCACCTTTTAAATTCATCCTAAATCACTTTTTAATCACATTTTAGCCTAATCTACACCAAATTAAGGCGGATTGGCATAGAAACTGAGATAAAGCTGCTAGAATACATGGGAACCGAGCCAAATTAGTTAGAGTTTCAGATCTGAAATTTATTTTGGCTAAGGTGAGTGATTTGCACTTTTATTCACTAATTACGGCTAATTAGGGGTGATTAGTGATAACTAGCGAAATTATGCATCATAAAAATCTGGAAAAATATGTAGAAATTCTTAAATATTATTTTATGCCTCTGGTGAAAATTTGGGTTAATTTGGATTAAATTAGCTAATCCTATAGTTAAAACATGGTTAAGGGGATTTAAGTGGAAAATCATGTTTTTTGGGTATGTTTGGTCTAAAGTATTTCATGTTATTGATATTTTGGTGTCTTTGGTCGATTCTACATGTTACTACTATTGTTTGTATGTTTTGTGACTTCATAGCAAGGTTAGACTGGTTGAAAACACCATCGTTTGGCGAAATTAGCTTGCTGGAAAAACTGCAGAAAACCGATTCCTGAAGGGGGTATGCTCGCGGTTCCTGAAGGGGGTATGCTCATGATTCCTGAAGGGGGGTACGCTCACGATTCCTGAAAGGGGTACGCTCACGATTCCTGAAGGGGGTTATGCTCACGAATCATGAAGGGGGTATGCTCACGATTCCTGAAGGGGGTTATGCTCGTGATTCCTTAAGGGGGGTATGCTCGCGATTCCTGAAGGGGGTATGCTCACAATTCTTGATGTGGGTATGCTCATGATTCCTGATGGGGGTATGCTCACGATTCCTGATGGGGGTATGCTCACGATTTCTGAATGGGATATGCTCACGATTTCTGAAGGGGGTATGCCTCACGAACTACCCTGGAGAAATTCGATTCCCGAAGGGGGTATGCCTCATGAACCACTCCAAGATGATGGTCATGAACCGCTTCAAGATGATGGTCACGAACCGCTCTAAGATGATGGTCACGAACCGCTCCAATATGAGGACTCACGAGCTAGGGAAGGGTGTCACAAGCCGGGAAGGGGTGGTCACGAACCGAGAGTGGGATTCCAGAAGCATGATTTCGAGAGTGGGGTTTCGAGAGTGGGATTCCGAGAGCGGGATTCCGAGAGCGGGATTCCGAGAGCGGAATTTCGAGAGCGGGATATTGAGAGTAGGATTCCAGAGTGGGATTCCGAGAGTGGGAGGATTTCGAGAGCGGGATTCTGAGTGCGGGATTCCGAGAGCGGGAATCCAAAAGCAGGATTGTGAGAGCAGGAATCCGAGCTTTTCTATTCTTTGTCACTTCATCCAAGATGATGACTCTAAACTGAACCGGATTCGAACTTCTACCATGCGACGACAATTATGAACTCTTCTGAAGATCAAAACCAATTCAACCAAAACCCGAGATGCAAAGGAGGTCCAATTGAGAAGTTATTATTCAGGATCCAGCTGGGAACCAATGAGTTAACTTTTAGAGTTGGGTTTTGCTGCGGGACGTGTGCAAAGGGGTTATCGATATCCATAATTTTGGTTCACCACCGAGAGACGGATTATGAGCTATGGATCAGTGCAATGGGGTCATTGTGACTCCCAAGGGCAAAGTGATCGTAGCAAAGGATTGGGTGATCGAAGTGGTGGATATCATATGCTTTACGCACTGAGTGAGAGATGTGAGGATGATTATTGTGTTTGATGTTTGCTATCACCATGACATGTGCACTTCCACTTTACACTTTATGCTAGTGTTACCTTAGAGTATTGTACATCTTGTTGTGCTAACTCTTTGGTTACAGGTTCTAGGTATGATTATTTATACCTGTTATTGTTCTATTTTGTTGTTATCGCTCATACCAGACTTTTGTCTGACCCAGAGTTTTATGTCTCTTCTTATTACTCTGTGTGCTCCTAAACGAGCAGACTAGAGACAGGTTAGGTGGTTATGCACGAGTAGCTGTCCGGAGATGAGCAAGAGGCTTCTACGTACTATTTACATATATTCTCCCTGTGTTGTTGCCGGACACTATTTTGGGCATTAGTAGCGTACCTTTCCTATTTTGCTTTAGAGATAGTATTTTGAAGTTGTAATAATGGTTTGGATCATAAGCTGTATTTTGGATTCGGCTGCTATGATGGTTTAGTTTTCAGCTTATGCACTGTTTCGCCTATTTTATGTCAAGTTATGTTACTATTATATTTTATTCCATGCGCTGTGAGATATACTACAGTTTCTTGATGATTCAACGTTTCAAAACCCTTTTTCTTTGATGACCGTCCCGTGCTATTCGGGCATTGGCACAGCGCATTTCTGGGAAATGTCGGCTGGTCCGGGGTGGGCCGTCACACTTGGTATCAGAGCCTAGGTTGCGTATTTAACTTAGGGGAAGACATCAAGGAGAGATAGTATACGTATATGAGAGCGCGTATTTGTGATATTTTGGTTTTCAAAATCTATACATATACTATTAGTATATCTAAGGATGAAGTCGCACTGCACTGGCACCACAAAGGAGATGGTTAATCGTTTTCTCTTTGCAGATTGAACGATGAGCCAGTATATGAGGAGTACGGGTTCAGGGGCTAACAATGGGAATGTCCCTGATATAAGGACAATGTTTACTACCTTCATGCGAGAGATTCTTAGGGATGCTCGGGGAGCAGTTCCTAATGCTACTAACGGTGGTGGTGCAGTAGTGCAGGCGCTTAGAGCCGATTTTGCCAAGCTATGCAAGGATTATACTAGTCTTGGTGGGAAGCCGTTCCACGGAACAGAATCAGCTACAGAGGTTCAAGATTGGCTTGATAGTCGTGAGCGCATCTTCGAGGATTTGGGAATCGATGATACGATGAAGAGAAATCTAGCATCGCGTCAGCTTCAAGAATGGGCGATGAATTGGTGGAATGCTATTAAAGCATATACTCCTGAGGATCAAGTTACTTGGAATCAGTTTAAGGACCGATTCAGTGATAAGTTTATTCCGGCCGCTCAGAAATCGGAAATGTTTAGGAAATTCTTGGAGCTTAAGAAGAATGGTAGGGCAGTCTCGGAGTATATTGCTGAATTTAATACCTTATCGAAGTATGGATTGTCCCTTATCGATACGATCGAAAAGAAGAACGAGAAGTTCATAATTGGCCTAGATGAGTACTTGGGGGAGAGACTCATAAACCATATTGATGAGACTTTCGAATCAATTATGGGAAAGGCATTGAGATCTAAGAGCCTTTACCCTAAGTCGAAGACAGAGGTTATTATTACATCTGCAGAGGAGCCAAAGCCGCAGGAAAGCAGTGGAAGCAAGAATAATTCCCAGAATAAGAGGAAACAAGACCAAACCAAGGATGGTCAGAAAAAGAAGAACAAGAAAGATGGCGGGTGCTTTAGTTGTGGCAAGAAGGGCCACTATGCCAGAGAATTTCAGGAAAAGCCTGGGGAATGGAAGTGCTTTAATTGCAGCCAAGAGGGACATTACAAGGATAAATGTCCGCAACCCCCTAAAGAGAAGCAGATTGTGAAAGCATATGCTATCAATGTTGTTCCTTCTTCGTCAAATGCCCCAACTACGGTGTAGAAGGAAAAGGGTGTCGTTATTCTAGGTATGCTTTCTATTTATGATGTTCATGTTCAAGTATTGTTTGATACCGGAACTTCCCATTCCTTCGTATCTAATGACCTGGTAGATAGGTTGGGATTGGAACCCGAGATAGTCGATAAACCTTTAGTTGTGACGAGCCCGATTGGTGGTTTGACCAACCTTTGCATGATTTGTCATGATTTGGTCTTATCGATTCATGGATGTATGTTGCTTGTGATTGCTTTGTTTTGGGCTTTACGAGGTTTGGCATTATTTTGGGAGTCGATTGGCTCCAAGGGTATAGGGTGGTATTAGGTATCTACCTAGAGATGGCAATAATAACTAGAACTAGGGGAACAAAGAGATTCGGGTCGACTATGACTCGTGACGAAAGGGCTTTTGTAAGCATTTTTAAATGCCGTGGTGAATAGCATAAGCATTGTGGTATTCCGTAGTAAATGAGTGATTGCTATAGATTGTTTAGGACTTTATGTTGATGTTCCCTTTGGTTCAAGAATGGTAATAACTTCGGAGTAAATTCAGTGGGGAAATCTCGAAGCGATAAGATGTGTTCATTGATCGTGGGGATGCAACGAAGGTTAAGACGATTCAAGTTGTACTTGAACTCGTAGACAATGTTTGTTCGTTAATCTTGGAGATGCAACGAGTAGGGAGACGACTCATGTTGGACTTGAGTTTGTGGGTAATGGATACTCGAGACTGGGTCTGAGTTTTTGGATAGTCGCTGGATGCCGACTAAAGTTATAGACAGATTATCGTTGTTGTAAGTTCTAGTAATCTCTGGGAGGCAAATGTACGTTGGACGTGCAGTAGTCTAGTTAGAACTGGGGTTGATATTTACCCTTGACATATGGCTTGGGCCGTCATGCGATCAACGATAGTTTCGAAGCAGGATTGGCGAGGATAGCCAGAGTTAGTTATGAATGCTCAAGTGTTTGGTTGTTTTATTCATATCATCTCACATAGATTGTCTGGATTCAGAGGAGATGTTCCTTGAGTTCTTGTCTGATATTGGTTTAGGCCTTTGGTGCTTGTGCTTGGGGAATGTGGAGTTCGACTAGGATGGTTCGCGTGAGATATAAGTAGTTGTTGTGATTTTCATTGAATGATGTCTTGGTTTATTCGAGGAGTGATGGGCAGCCGTGACGTGATAAGACTGTTTAATGATGTGGATTGCCCCGAGTTGGACTCGATAGGGCTATGAGATGACTCGAGTGGGACTCGAGAAGGCTGCGAGGTAATGGACTGACTTGGGTTGGACTCAAGTTGAAGATGGAGTAGTGGATAGCTCTTCTGATGAGGTGCCAAGGAATCGTCAGATAGTTTGGAGTGTTCTAGGCAGACTCGAAGAAGGGGTATCTGGGGATGCCCATTTACCTTGGATCCGTTGGACGTGATCTAGTTATCCTTGCAGGATAAACGTGCATCGGACGAGCGGTAGTCCGTTTGGAGCCGGGGCTTCCATTGGCCCTTGATATTGGTGGGACCAGTCATATAGGTATCAATGTATTCATGGCTTTAGCAGGTGATAGATAGGACTTGTTTGATGGATGCTATGGTTGCTAGGTTGTTCCTATTTTCTTCTCTTGGTCACTATCACCTGTAGGATTCTGGCGATGGGGAATGAAGAAATGACGATATACACGGATGCATGTGGTACCGGACTAAATGTGGTAGCTGATGCATTGAGTAGGAGACATGCCAGATTGGGGGCTATGTTTCTTGAATGGAAGCAATTGGAGTATATCGCGGGATATGATTTCAGACCTAAGTGCATATTGGGTCCAGAGAAGTTAGCAAGTTTAATGATTAGAGCGACAACTAAGTTAGCAGAACTGTATATGAAGTGGTGTGATATTGAGAATGACTGTACTTGGGAAACCGAGAAGAATATAACGAAGTCAAATCCAGAGCTCTTTACCTGATACAGTTTTAATATCGATATAGTACTCCCTTGTTAGTAAACCGCATGCTCGGATTGGCTTGTTATGTATGTTTGATTGTTTGTAAATAGTTGATAGGCATGCGGGCCACCTTTGTATGTTTTGGTTAAGGAATTTCTGGGGCGAAATTTCTTAAGGGGGGAGAGTGTAATGACCCGTATTCTACGTACGGAGGATCGTAGAATATTTATTTTATTTTCATACGAAGTCGTATGGTCGTATAACTTTGAGGAACGACTATTGGGTTCATTTCTCATGTTCACGATTTTTGCCGATTTTTAAATGATCGTTTTGCCACTAACGAATCTTGTTTTACCTATAACTTTTGATTGGTAAGGAGTTTTGACCTGAAAGCACTTCTATTGGATTCGGATCTTTCCGTAGAGTGGTCACATTAATCAAACGGACTTACCGTTTGGGAGATGTGGCTAAAATAAGGTTTGGAAAGCGAAAAACAGCTTAACCGGGCTTAATAGGGTAATTAGCAGCTAAGCCCATAACCCATTTCAGAATTGG
This sequence comes from Allium sativum, assembly GCA_030737875.1. Taxonomy (NCBI): domain Eukaryota; kingdom Viridiplantae; phylum Streptophyta; class Magnoliopsida; order Asparagales; family Amaryllidaceae; genus Allium; species Allium sativum. The sequence continues at coordinate 483,551,203 of CM060913.1, read as the reverse complement.
GGTTATGGGAGGACTGAAATGAGTTAGAGAATGGTTCCTTTTCATTTTCTCAGTCGTCATAAACATTTCTTCAAACATAGCAATGGCCTTCACCTTCTAAATTCAACCTAAATCACTTTCTAATCACATTTTAGCCTAATCTACACCAAATTAAGGAGGATTAGCATAGAAATCGAGATAGAGCTGCTAGAATACATTGGGAACCATGCCAAATTAGTTAGAGTTTCAGATCTGAAATTTATTTGTAGCTAAGGTGAGTGATTTGCACTTTTATTCACTAATTACGGCTAATTAGGGGGTGATTAATGATAATTAGCGAAATTATGCATCATAAAAATCTGGAAAAATATGTAGAAATTCTTGAATATTATTTTATGCCTCTAGTGAAAATTTGGGTTAATTTGGATTAAGTTTGCTAATCCTATAGTTAAAACATGGTTAAGGGGATTAAGGGGAAAATCATGTTTTTTGGGTATGTTTGATCTAAAATATTTCATGTTATTGATATTTTGGTGTCTTTGGTTGATTCTACATGCTACTACCATTGTTTGGTATGTTTTGTAACTTCATAGTAAGATTAGAATGGTTGAAAATGCCATCCTTTGGCGAAATTAGCTTACTGGAAAAACTGATTACTGACGGGGGTATGCTCACGATTCTTGAAGGGGGTATGCTCATGATTCCTGAAGGGGGTATGCTCACGATTCTTGAAGGGGGTATGCTCATGATTCCTGAAGGTGGGTATGCTCACGATTCCTGAAGAGGGTATGCTCACGATTCCTGAAAGGGGGGTATGTTCACAATTTCTGAAGAGGGGTATGCTCACGATTCCTGAAGGGGGTATGCTCACGATTCCTGAAGGGGGGTACGCTCACGATTCCTGAAGGGGGTATGCTCACGATTCCTGAAGGGGGGTATGCTTGCGATTCTTGAAGTGGGTATGCTCACTATTCCTGAAGGGGGTATGCCTCACGAACCACCCAGGAGAACTTCGATTCCTGAAGGGGGTATGCCTCACGAACCGCTCCAAGATGATGGTCACGAACCGCTCCAAGATGATAGTCATGAACCGCTCCAAGAAGATGGTCACGAACCGCTCCAATATGAGGACTCATGAACCGGGGAAGGGTGTCACGAGCCGGGAAGGGGTGGCCACGAACCCAGAGGGGTGGTCACGAACCGAGAGTGGGATTCCGAGAGTGGGATTCCGAGAGCGGGATTCCGAGAGTGGGATTTCAAGAGTGGGATATCGAGAGTGGGATTCCAGAGTGGGATTCCGAGAGCGGAAGGATTCCGAGTGCGGGATTCCAAGAGCGGGAATCCGAGAGCAGGATTCCGAGAACAGGATTCCGAGAGCGGAATCCGAGCTTTCCTATACTTTGTCACTTCATCCAAGATGATGACTCCAAAATGAACCGGATTCGAACTTCTACCATGCGACGACAATTGTGAACTCTTTTGAAGATCAAAACCAATTCAACCGAAACCCGAGATGTAAAGGAGGTCCAAATGAGAAGTTATTACTCAGGATCCAGCTGGGAACCAATGAGTTAACTTTTAGAGTTGGGATTTGCTACGGGACATGTGCAAAGGGGTTATCGATAACCATAATTTTGGTTCACCACTGAGAGACGGATTATGGGCTATGGATAAGTGCAATAGGGTCATTGTGACTCCCAAGGGCAAAGTGATCGCAGCAAAGGATTGGGTGATCGAAATAGTGGATATCGTTTGCTTTACGCATTGAGTGAGAGATGTGAGGATGATTGCTGTGTTTGATGTTTGCTATCACCATGGCATGTGCACTTTCACTTTACACTTTATGCTAGTATTACCTTAGAGTACTGTACATCTTGTTGTGCTAACTCTTTAGTTGCAGGTCCGGGTTCAGGTATGATTATTTATACTTGTGATTGTTCTATTTTGCTGCTATCACTCATACCAGAATTTTGTCTGACCCAGACTTTTGTGTCTCTTCTTATTACTGGGTGCTCCAAAACGAGCAGACTAGAGACATGTTAGGTGGTTATGCACGAGTAGCCGTCCGGAGACGAGTAGGAGGCTTCTACGTACTATTTACATATATTCTTCCTGTGTTGTTGTCGGTCACTATTTTGGGCACTAGTAGTGTACCTTTCCTATTTTGCTTTAGAGACAGTATTTTGAAGTTGTAATAATGGTTTGGATCATAAGCTGTATTTTGGATTCCGCTACTATGATGGTTTAGTTTTTAGATTATGCACTGTCTCGCCTATTTTATGTCAAGTTATGTTATTATTACATTTTATTCCATGCGTTGTGAGGTATACTATATGTTAGACCAAAAATTGGTTCTAAAACCCAAATTAGTTATGATCTCAATGAAATAGAATCAAAAAGCAACAAAGAACACACGATTTATAGTGGTTCGGCGTTAAAGAGCCTACATCCACTTTGTTTTCTCTTAATTGATGATTTGGATACAAATACAGCAATGATTCTCACTCAACTACAATGCATAAACTCACTCAAATCTCTCAAAAATGGACTTTAAGAGATGATTTTAATCTGAATATGATTGTAGAATTCGGCTATGGAGGAAGTAAGAACTGAGAATTTGCCCAAAAATCCTTTCAAATGCCTCTAGATAGTGTATTTATAGGTGAAAAATCTCTTCTAAGTGGCTCCGGTTCGGAATCGCGTGGCACCCATCCCATACGAGTCGGGTTCGGAGTCTTCCAGATGATGACAGCGCATTGATTTAGTGGGAGATCGTGGGAGAAATAGTCATGCTTGGTCCGAGTCTTCAGGGAGCGTGTGTAGCAATGGTCACAAGCTCAGAGAAAGTGGTTCAGATCGGCTGCCTCTGATCCGATCCGATGAGACCACTGGTTATCTTCTGTTGCTGACGTACCCTACCGATCTGATCCGATGAGGCCACTTGCTTTATGATGTTGCTGACGTATTTCTCCGATCCGATCCGATGAGATTCCTGCGTCTTTGATTTCTACTTACTTCTTGCACTATCTTCCTCCGATCCGAACCGGTTGGTGGCTTCCTCGCTGTTTGTTCTTTGTGTAGCCTAGTTCACAAAGTAGGCTAACATTTTGCCCCCTCGAAGTACACTCTTATTTAAAATAAAGTGTGCTTCGAAGCAGTTTACAAAACATCCTTCGAATTAGAACTATTGAATGATCGCCTCCATTTACTTGTAGTGTCGTGTCGCTTCATAAAGTCGTGGCTTTTGCTGTTTATATATATCCACAATCCATATGAACTGCTTCCTTCATTTTCAAACAACATTGAGAGCTCCTTTTAATGTCCAGTGATTCTTCCAGGTGAGCTTTTTCTTTACTTTTCCTCAAATTCAATCCTGCGCATCAAATTAGTGCATATGGTCCCTTTCGGTTCGGATTCCGATCCGAATGGATTTCCTCCAGTGGCACATCCGAATGGACCCTCCAGTATCACTTCACTATGGATCAACAGGCCAGAGGGCCTTTGTGGGTTTGACTTCCGGTCCGAATGGGTCAGAGAAGACTAGGAATACGAGTAGTCACCCTGATTTTATATAAATTCTCTTCTTGCCTTCTTCTTCCTCTTCTTCTTTCACTATTCTCGTCCAACTGAATTTGCATCGAAAACCCAAAAACTTCGAAACTCTCTCGTTTTTCCTTAAATTAAACGACTTGGTAGGTTCAAAGTCTCAAATTTCTTTGCTGTAATTGTTGTTGATTTGGATTTGTGGTAAAACTGGACGATTCGAACATGGTGCGCGTTTAATTCCAACGTCGCCGCCTTCTCTCTCTTCGCCGTCGTCGCTGGTGGTTCTTGTCACCACCTCGAGGCGTTGAGAGGAAGAACTTGGGTTCTACAGTATATTCGAGCACGTAAGTGCCTGGACTTAATAGGGATTTATGAAATGGAGTTGGGTTCGATATTGGTCAGGCGGGATGAAAGATGAAGGAGATGAAGGAGCGGAGAGGAACTGGGATCGGTTCGGGTCAAGAAACGTTGAGATGAAGGAAAGGGAGAGAGGTTTATGAGATCGGATCGGGTCGGAGCAAAAGAAAGAACAGGGAAGATGTTTACCAGGTCGGATCGGGTCGGAGCGAAAGGAAGAACTAAAAAGGGAAAACAAAGCCTACATGACCGGGTTGGATCGGAATAAAAGACAAGGAGGAAAAGAGACATGATCGTTTAAGCCAATCCGAACCGATCCGGTCGTCTACATCCGAACCGATCCGGTTTTACTTACTGGGTGTGAATATCCGCTTCAGACCAAAACATGACTTTGCCCTCCGATCTGATCCCAACGCACATACCCGAACCGAACCGAAATAGCCCAACTCAATGCACAAGAACTTATCCAACTATCTTAATTAATGCTTGGAATAACCTTCAACTTGATGAACAGTTAGGATAGCGCCTTACGAACACAACAAACAACAAGAACTATCCCGAACATTTATTGCTTCTTTGAATCTTCATATCACGCTCTCATGTGTTTATTTTGCACTTTTGTTACACGTAGCACACACTTTAGTTCACATGCACACACGAGGGACATGGGCAACTTTACTCTAATCCTTGCTATTGTTTCTTCAATAGTCTAGCGATCATGGCCGAGAGACGTTCATCTAGGTTAGCAAAGAAGATGGAAGTTGCAGAAACTTCTGAGAAAGTTACTATTGATGACATATCTTCTTCTTCAGACCCTGAATGGGACAATGAGGGCTCAGACTATGAAGTAGGAGCACAACAACGAAATGCCTTCCGATAGCGAAGTTTCTCTGGGCTATGAGGAGGAAGGAGGGATTGGAGATAATTGAGCTCCTGACGAGTTCGAGTCTGCCATTATATTGGAGTCACCCAAGGACTCTGTTGAATCAACGATCGACGATGACAGACTTGTTCGCATATGTTTAAAGCACGGGATACTAAAAAGGGATACTCTGGTGCCATCGAAAACTGACCGTCCTCACAATCCCCCAGAAGGATTTATGGCAATCACCCGATTGATGTGTATGGTTGGGGCTATTCCACCGTTTTCGCCTTTTGTTGTCGACTTTCTAAGACAGATGCGGATTGTCCCCATGCAGTTACATCCCAATTCCTATGCTTACTTATATACTTTATATATAGCATACATAGAGATTTTAGGTATAGAGCTCACTTTTGACGACGTCCACTTTTTTTACAATTTCAAGCAATGGACTCAGGAGACTCCTTCCTTTTCCTATTTCGAATCAGTCCCAAAAAGGAAAATTATTTCAGCTCCATTTAGCAGTAAAGCCGGCGACTCTATGTTAGAATGGTTTTATATCAGGCAACAGCCGGAGTGCGCCAGGAGATGGACAAAATCAAGTAAGGCACCGATTTCCTAGATCTGAATGTTCATGTCAACACACTAACATGATTTCTCTTTTGTTTGCAGTTGATAACCCAAAACAGATATCGGGTGTACTTTGATCGGATGCATCAGCTCCTCAATGGCAATCAAAAATTTCTAATCATCGATGAAGTTCTTAAGGATGAGTACCTCCATCATCACGGGCTATTATCCATTACCCGTAGCATAGGTCACGGGTCAGATCCATATGTCTACATCCCCCCAGTGGACATAATTCCTGGAATGGGCGAGGGGACGAAAAATCCAACAATGCCTCTTCGGACTTCACCTTCTCCATCTTCGACTCAGGACGATGAATTGGCCAACATAGCCGAAAAGCACAGAGAAGGGTACACCGTCCCTGATGATGCTATCTCTCCTGAGAAGTCAATGTCTCCTAAAGAACTACCAATAGACGCTTCCCAAGGAGATGTCCCCACTACCGATGATTCCACATTTCAAGGTTTAGGAGATCTCCCCTACCCGAAACCATCTACACTTCAGAGGATTTTGGCACAAATCCTTTAGTTTTCACTTCTTCAGAGGAGACTACTCCCATTAAGGCCAAAGCGCCCACTCGCGCTGGTCTGGCTTCGGACTCGGGTTTGTCGGGGGGGGGGGGGGACACCACTTAGGATGCGCTTAACACGATAGCACCACACTCCACAACACTTACTTCTCATGAGAATACTGATTCTGAATTCCACTTACATTGTTGCGCAGGTACAATGTCTCATGATCACTATGACATTAGGAAAATACGTCGCAGCATGACTAGGCCCCCTTCCGATGTTGAGCATGATCGTCGTGAAAGCCGGGGTAGAGAGGATTGAAGGCCCTATGATTCTTATCAGTCGCACACCTCGCGCTCTCGCTCCCCCATCAGATCAGATCCAGACCGACATAAAAGCTATCAGAGTCATCGAGGAGAAGACACATCATAGCCGAAAGACCGAGCTTCTCCTCAGGACAAACACAGTCAGGAAAGAAGCCCGCTGAAAGATACCGACTCACGAGGCAAACATAAGGTTTCTGATAAGCGGCCTAGAAAGGGTGATGCAGCAATCGTGCCCACTACACATAAGGATACTGAGCTAACATACTGCGAACCTCCTCCACTGAATGCTGAATCTAAAGTTAAGCGGGCATATCTGGAGAAGCAGTTCCCCGACCACTACTTTGAGAATCTGACTTTCTTGCCTGCTCTCGAGCCTATTTCCTCAAGGTGGGCAGATGAGGCCAAAGCAAAGATTGACGCAGTCGAAAAACAATATTCGGAGATGTTCAAGTATTCACGTAACCTCTCCAGAATCATCCGAACTTTAATTACAGATGTTAATTCGATGAAAAAGACTGCAAACGCTGACGCAAAGGCCTTAAAAAATTTGGAAAAGGACCTTGAGGACACACAGGCCCAACTTGTCATCGCTCAACGAGACGCTACCAACTTTAAACAGCAATTTAAAGAGTTACAGAAGCATTATCATGACTTACTCGAATCTCATAGTCAAGAGCGTCTTGAGTTGAAGAAACAAGCAGAAGATTCTAAGTCGGATAACGCCAAAATGCAACTAGCTTATAACACTCTTGAGCGAGAAAAAACCGAGTTAGTGAGAAAAAATGCTGAATTAGAGAAGCGAAACGCTGACTTGGAATCCAAGTTGATGGAGGCCGAGAATAGGGCTGCCCTAGTGGAGGGGAACGTGGAAAATGTTATTAAGTCCGCCGAAGAGACCCGCAAGAAGCTCTCAGAGGCTCAGGAAGAAGTGCAAGGTTTCGGCGAATTACTGATTGAATTCTTTGCGCATATAATTCGTCGCCGAAACATCTCTTGGATTGAGGATTATCCAACTACCTTGGTTCACGTATGGAGTCAAATTGTCGAATGGGAGAAAGAGGAACTCAAGGTAGACTCCATCGACGAAGACAAGCTTATGGAAAAATATCTAAGAGATGATGAGCCGGCACGCCTGGCTGAGGGGCGCCGCCTCATCGCCGCTGCCATGGAGGAGGAGAAGCGGATGGCCAAGCAAAAGAATGTCCTCGAGGTGGGTTCTTCTTCTACTACTGCTGAAACTTCTGAAGTCGAGGGATATGATCCCGAGAACCCGGGGATCCCTCAAGTATCTCTTTTATCTCCCATACCCGAGTCAGCGTTAGAGACGGCAGTTACTCCAACTGAGAAATCATCGGAAGGTATTTCTACCTTTTCACCTCAATTCGTCAAGGCCTTCTCCACTTTTCATCACATAATTGGGAAATCGATGGAGGACCCTTTATTTTCTCCTGAGTTGATAAATGTTGCTTCTCATTCTGTAGGTGTTAAACCGACCGAGAAGGCTGGCGGGCCTCAGGGAACCACCACCGGAGCAAAATCCGCGGAGAAGGCTCAAGGAGAAAAGGATAAGGCTACCACCGTAGAGTCAGGAGAGGGAGCCGAACTGTCTAAGGCTGATGCTCCTCATGATGACGAGATGATAGATGCCTTGAAAGACGATGGCGGCAACGAGGGACATGAGGAAGACCCTGATATGGCTATAGTTGGGGATTCAAAAAGCACTGATGACATCACTTTGGCTGAATTGAAAGCCGAACAAGACAAATGTATGCAGCTAAAAGTTGAAGACCTGAACCCTGAAAGCCTTAAGCCTCTTGCAGTGGTGGATCCTGGATCAAGGTTAGTCGTTAAGCTTTCTACTAGGTCTATTACAAAAGAGCTTGCTAAAAAGTCTTCTCTTGATTCCAGTGTTCCGAATCCTGGGTAAAAATCAACCGATTCTAGTACTTCGGTCGCAGGGAAGAAAAAGCCAAAGCGCATTTTGACTGATGCTGAAAAAGAGGCTAAGGATGCTCAGAAGGCTGCCAAAAAATCCAAGTCCGCTCCAAAGCCCAAGTGATGAAGTGCTTTGTTTTATTTTGGCATTTAATTGGTTCGCAATTGTTGCAGCGAGTGCGACCCTGGCATCTTCTTTTCTGCTTGTTCTCCTTGTACAAACTCACATGTTTGTAAATAAAAATAGTTTATTTCCTGCAATGTCTAATAGTCGTTAGATCAGCACTTAAGTGAAAATACAAAAGCATGTCATATTAAAGTTATATAATAAAGTCATTATTGAGGGGAATACGTATGCGCATATATGCCCCCAACTATCCTTGAATAACTGAGTCAGAATTATTCAAGATTGACTAAATTAAAAAATCTAATTGCCCCCGATTCTCTGACGGGGCGATATTCCTTTTGTCATTGATGCCTATTCTTTCTAGCATCTTTATACTCTCCTATCTCACAACCAGGTTAGAGTTTCGTTGAGGCGGTCTCTCATCTGGGTGCACCTTCACGCCTCAGGGGACGTCGTCTTCCCGTCCTTTATACTTTCTCTCGATTCTTGAGAGTTAGAGTTAAGAATGTCGTCTTCCCATTCTTCTGTGTTTTGTCGTACAGACAGTCATTTTATTTACTCCTGCACATGGGTCAACCCCAACTTTCCAAATTTAATTTAACATTTTGTGTTTCACAGTCATGATAGAATAATTGTTGAATGTATAAATAATGCAGGAAAGTAAATGAGACACGATATTTTTATAGTGGTTCAGCTAAGTCGTAGCCTACATCCACTTTATAATCCTTTGTTCACATAAACAGACTTTTTAAGGCAAGTCGTGCCTTTTTACATAGCTTATGAAAACAAAAGAAATGAATTTTCATATTTAGCTCAGATATCGTCGTAGGTGCTGAGCATTCCAGGCTCTGGGAATCTCCTCACCGTCCACGTTCGTTAGCTTGAATGCTCTGTATCAAGCTTCCGTTGGATGGTGTATGGCCCTTCCCATTTTGGACCCAATTGGGTTGGAGGAGGGAAGACTCATTTCAGTACTAGGTCTCCTGGTTCAAAGATTTTGAAGTGAATCTTTCGGTCATAATAACGTGCCACTTGATGTCGATGCATCAAGGCACGCAAGTCGGCTTCATCTCTTTTTTCTTCAATCATATCAAGAGATTCTAGGAGGAGTGCTTTATTTGTCATCGGGTCATAGTACGCGACTCGATGAGAAGGGACTTCCAATTCTACCGGGATCACTGCTTCTGACCCAAAGGAAAATGAATAAGGAGTGTGGCCAGTAGCCGTCTTAAAGGTCGTCCTGTAGGCCCATAAAGCTAATGGCAACTCATCTACCCATCTAGCTTTGGCTTGCTCCAACCGCTTCTTTAGAATTGATTTGATGACTTTATTTACGGCTTCGACCTGGCCATTTGACTGCGGGTGAGCTACTGCAGTGTATCGTTTATCAATCTTATATTTCTGGCAGAAGTTTTTGAACTCGATGCTGTCAAATTGCGTCCCATTATCAGTTATGATGGCCTTCGGAATCCCAAATTGGCAAATAATGTTTCTGATCACAAAACTGATCACCTTCCTCGCCGTGATGGTTGTTAGGGGTTCAGCTTCCACCCATTTTGTGAAGTAGTCCACGGCAACGATGGTGCACTTAGCTCCTCCTCTGGCATTACGTAGCACTCCAATAATGTCTATTCCCCACATGGCAAATGGCCACGGGCTTACCATCGACTTGAGCTGAGTCGGAGGGGCTCTGGGAACTTTGGCATATCTTTAACATCTATCGCAGCGTCGTGAATAATCAGCCGCGTCTTTATTCACGGTAGGCCAGAAATATCCATACCGTAATACTTTCTTTGCTAGGGTTTGGCCCCCAGTGTGATCTCCACACTCACCTTCATGCACTTCTTGCAATACACGTTTAATGTCGTCGTGTGCGATACACCGTAGTAGGGGCATTGAAAATCCTTGACGATAAAGGACGTCGTCCTGTATAACGTATCTTGCAGCCTTGTGTCTTACAGCTCGTCTTTCGCTCTTTTTTTAACGGGAGGGTTCCATTCTTGAGAAATTTCTTTATTGATGTCATCCAAGATTCTCTTTCTAGTTTCACTTCCAAGACTAGCTCTGCTTCCATTAGGTCGAAACTCGGTGATTCCAACACCTCTATCGGGACCATTTCGGTTTCTTTAGGATTATCAGAACTTGCTAGCTTCGCCAGTCGATCTGCTTTATGATTTTCAGCTCTTGGAATGTGTGTTATGCTATAATGTTCCAAACCTTCCAATAACTCCTTTACCTTTTTTAGATAGGTGATGAGTCAAGGTCCTTTAGCAGCAAATTCTTCCCGAATTTGACGTACAACTATCTTGGAATCACAATATATATCTAGTGTCTTCACTCCCAAATCTTTGACAAGTTTCAGCCCAGCAACCAGGGATTCATACTCGGAATCATTGTTAGTAGCAGCGAAATCTAATCGTAATGCATAGTAGATGGATCGTCCTTCAGGAGTTATCAAAACAACTCCGGCACCGGACTTTCTATCATTCTTGGCCCCGTCCGTATATAATTTCCACGGACTAAGCTTTAATTCTCGATCCAAAGCAACTACCTTGTCACCCACCGTTTCCTCTTCAGGAATTGTAAATTCAGTTATAAAGTCAGCCAAGGCCTGCCCCCTTATTGATCTTCGTGGATGAAAGTTCAAATCAAACTGACTCAGCTCGATATTCCATTTAAGTAATCGCCCCGATGCTTCGGGTTTTTGCAACACTTGTCTCAAAGGTTGATCAGTATATACGATTACCGGGTGTGCCTGAAAATAATGGCGAAGTTTACGGGAAGCAATCAGGAGGCTATAAGCAAGCTTCTCTATCGTCGGATAGTTACGTTCTACAGCAGCTAGTTTTTTTGCTTACATAATACACAGGTTTCTGGATTTTATCCTCTTCACGTACTAATGCTGTGCTGACGGCGTGAGATGATACCGCCAAGTAGACGAACAAGTCCTCATGTTCCACAGGCTTTGATAATATTGGAGGCTTTTCTAAGAAGTCTAATAGATTCTGGAACGCCTCCACACAGTCGGGAGTCCATTCAAAATTTCGCTTTCCCCGTTTTATGAGATCGAAGAAAGGTACGCACTTGTCTGTTGCCTTTGAGATGAACCTGCCCAGTGCTGCAACCTTGCCAGCTAAGCTTTGAACATCCCTAATCTTCTGCGGCTCCTCTATGTTACGGATTGCTGCTATTTGGTTTGGATTGATTTCAATTCCTCTGGAACTCATGATAAAGCTAAGGAACTTGCCTGATGCCACGCCAAAAGAACACTTCAAGGGATTCAACTTCATCCCATACCTTCGTAGTATGCCGAACATTTCTGCCAAGTCCTTCGTATGATCGGGAGATTGCTTGGACTTCACGAGCATATCATCCACATAAACTTCCATGGTTTTCCCGATTTGATTGTAAAACATGCAGTTGACTAGGCGCTGATATGTGGCTCCCGCATTTTTTAACCCAAATGGCATTACCACGTAACAATACAATCCCAAGTCTGTGATAAATCTTGTATGCTCTTGATCTGGTATGTGCATGGGAATTTGATTATACCCGGAATAGGCATCCATAAAGGATAAAAGTTCATGCCCGGCAGTTGAATCTACTAGTTGGTCAATTCTGGGGAGAGGAAAGCTATCCTTCGGGCAAGCCTTGTTCAAATCAGAGAAGTCGATGCACGTTCTCCATTTCCCATTTGACTTTTTGACCAGAACAAGATTCGATATCCAGTCGGGATATTTTGAATCCTCAATGAATCCATTACCTTTTAATTTCTCTACTTCTTCTTTCAAAGCTGCTGATCGCTCTGGGCCTAACATTCGTCTCTTCTGCCTGACTGGTGGATGCTTTGGATTGATACACAAAGAGGGGCTCATGATGGTAGGCGAAATCCCACACATGTCAGCGTGAGTCCAGGCAAACACATCCAGATTTTCCTTTAAGAAATCAGCTAATTCCCTCGCTCTAACTGAATCCAGTTGCGAGCCGATCTTTAGTACTTTTGTTGGATCCGTTTCATCAATAGGTACATCGATTGTTATTTCGTTGGGAGTTGCCTTCCTGTCTCCGGGTTCTCTATCCTCTCTGGGATCTATGTCCTCGAGCGCGTCTGAGGGCGACTCCCTTGGGGCAGGACCCCTTAATTGCTATGCTGAGGCCTCCTTTGGAGGGGCGGAATCATCCTTAGCATCTATGTTCAACCCCTTCATTAACATTTTCAACTCTACCACGTAACAAGCTCGTCCCGTAGCTTGGTCGCCCCTCATCGTCCCAACTCCTGAGTCAGTCGGGAATTTAAGCAGCAAGCACCAAGGCGCAATACATGCCTTAAATTCGGCAAGGGATGTTCGGCTTAGGAAGGCATTGTACGGTGACTCCAAATCCAAGACCACAAACGGCAAGATCCTTACTCTCTGGCGATCTCCCTGCCCTAGTGTGACTGGTAATTCCACAAAACCCATCGGAGCTGTAGATACTCCGTTAAAGCCACGTATCCATCCTTGACATGGCTTTAAGTCTTTTGCTTCGAGCCTCATTTGTTCGAAAGCTTTCTTGAAGAGGATATTGACCGAGCTTCCGTTGTCCACTAATACCTTATGGACTAAAGCGGGGCCAATTGTCGTGGTAATCACTAGTGGATCGTCGGTTGGAGATTGAACTCCTAAATCATCTCTATTACGGAACACGACATCATATGACATCGTTTTTTGTTGTTTTATTGGAGTGACGTCTTCAAGGCTACTGCATTCTCCTACTTCAAAATGCTTGGCGACATTGACGTACTGGTCCATTGCTTTAAAACTACGGCCAACTAAGTGAGGTCCGCCTATAATGGAGTTAATGACGATCCTCTTACCTTTTTGCTGAGCTGTGGGTTTTGGAGCAGGCTGGTCTTGGTTCGGGGCTTGTCCCCCTTGCCCCCGGTCCCTTGGGGCGACCTTGTATTCATCCAACTTCCCTTCTCGCAGCAACTTTTCGACGATATCCCTCAAATGACGGCACTCATTGGTGGAATGGCCGTATGTACCATGAAACAAGCAAAACTTTCCTGTTTCAATCTCTTTCTCAGTAGAATCTCTGGGTGGTGGTTTTTTGTACTGCAATATGCTGTATGTATCTAAATAAATGTTCTCCAACGTATCATTTAATGGCGTGTAATTTTCAAAAGTCTGGAACCTGGGTCTTTTATTAGAGCTATTCCCTCGGTTTCTGTTCCTTCTATTGCCGTTCCCATTTCTGTTGTTGTTACCACCACTCTAGTTGCCAACATTTACTTCCACCTTCCCTGAACTATCACCAGATTGTTTCACAGCGACATTACTCTGGACACCTTCCTTCGAGGCCCCTTCGGACTTTCTCTTCCGATTTGCGTTAGCTTCTTCTCGCCTTAAGCGGACATTAGCCTTTTCATAGAACAATTCTCTTGTAGGAGGTGGTTTTCCAGCCAAGTAATCCCCGAACTCAGAGTCAGGATCTACCCCTTCTATTAAGGCCATCGGGATAGTGGGCTCGTGGGGATCACTAACTTCAGTGACGGCCAGGTTGAAGAGATCCAAATATGACTTCAAAGATTCTCCTGGGCCCTGTTCAATCCGTGACAATTCTATGACGGTCTTGGATTTTTGGGCATGGAGTCGAAACTGATTCATGAAACACTCACTCAATTCTGTGAAATTTGATATCGACCGAGGAGGAAGTCGGGTGAACCACATTAACGCTACATCTTCAAGATAGATAGGAAAAGCTTTGCATTTTATGGCATCTGGAGCCGCTGTCGCATTCATGAACCATGCATATCTCATCAGGTGCTGCACTGGGTCTATTCTTCCTGAATATCGATCCATCTGAAGCAAGTTGAATCGTCGGGGGAACTGAAAATTCAGGATGTCATCTGTGAAGGGGGTATGGGTCCGTTCAATGCCCCAATCTTCATTAGTATACTGCCGGCTTTCGGACATGATCTTGCGCACCATCGCCCATACATCGGCATTGGTTAATGTCTGCACAGGCTCTCTTGATCTGATGTTCGGATTACCCCTGGGTTCCTGATCAGGGGATAACCTCCTGTTTATGGCAGCCGCTGCTTTACGTCGCTCTCGGTGCTCCCGGTCGATCTCAGGAGGTAGAGGTTGGAGAAGCTGTTGCTGTGTGGTGTTGGTAATATTAGGATCCCAAGGTAAGACGTGGGATCCGCGCATAGGTAACAACAAAGGTTGTTGCAGACTCGGGTCATCAGGGCCCAATACACGAGCAGCATCTTCTCGGGATCCTAAAGATCCAAAAGTCAACTGATCGAGGTTCTGAGGTCGTTCAAGCGGCCTTCTCTCGCGAGGACGTTCCTCCTCCGAAGAAGACGAATCATCAGTATCAAGACGGCGTGTTGGGGAAGGAGACTTCTGCCTCCGAAGCTCTTGTAGTTCTCTACCCATAGTTAACATGTTTTCCTGCATGCGAAGGTTGTCACGCCTTTGGGCTTCCAATGCTTCTTTGGTGCTTTGAAGCATGTCAAGAAAACGTGTAAAGTATCCCTGAGTAATGGGTGTAGATGGATCAGGCTGAACATTAGTCATTGCGGCTGGAATCAGAGCGTTGGAGGGAGCTCGAGTAGAAGTTCCAGCTTCATTCTGGTTCGGATTGGTTCACAGCAGCCTGGTCGGGGCGGTTCGGATGGAGAGAGTGGGTGCCCCCGACCTCATCAGATCGGATCGGATCGGTGCCTTCCACCCGGTTCGGATCGGCACCTCCGATCCGGTTTGGATCCTCCTGGTTGGAGTGATCTGCTCCAGAGCTTTGAGCACGTGACCTTGTTAACACGATAGCTTGCTGATCTTCTCTGGAATCATTTCCCCTAGCACCTTGCACTTCTTTTCCTTTGGTCTTAGCCATAACACTTGATTCTTCAACGGTAAGTCAACAAGTACTGAAAGATGTCGGAGAGAAGGGATTAACTTCTTTGAACTTAAAGGTCCAAATAGTAGAATGATAACCCCGAAAAGGCTGAGAATTCGAAGGTCTCTCAATGAAAGCACCAAAATGTTAGACTAAAAATTGGTTCTAACACCCAAATTAGCTATGATCTCAATGAAATAGAATCAAAAAGCAACAAAGAACACACGATTTATAGTGGTTCGGCGTTAAAGAGCCCACGTCCACTTTGTTTTCTCTTAATTGATGATTTGTATACAAATACAGCAATGATTCTCACTCAACTACAATGAATAAACTCACTCAAATCTCTCAAAAATGGACTTTAAGAGATGATTTTAATCTGAATATGATTGTTGAATTCGGCTATGGAGGAAGTAAGAACTGAGAATTTGCCCGAAGATCCTTTCAAATGCCTCTAGATAGTGTATTTATAGGTGAAAAATCTCTTCTAAGTGGCTCCGGTTCGGAATTGCGTGGCACCCATCCCATACGAGTCGGGTTCAGAGTCTTCCAGATGATGACAGCGCATTGATTAGTGGGAGATCGTGGGAGAAATAGTCATGCTTGGTCCGAGTCTTCAGGGAGTGTATGTAGCAACGGTCACAAGCTCAGAGAAAGCGGTTCAGATCGGCTGCCTCTGATCCGATCCGATGATACCACTGGCTATCTTCTGTTGCTGACGTACCCTACCGATCCGATCCGATGAGGCCACTTGCTTTATGATGTTGCTGACGTATTTCTCCGATCTAATCCGATGAGATTCCTGCGTCTTTGATTTCTACTTACTTCTTGCACTATCTTCCTCCGATCCGAACCGGTTGGTGGCTTCCTCGCTGTTTGTTCTTTGTGTAGCTGAGTTCACAAAGTAGGCTAACACTATAGGTTCTTGATGATTCATTGTTTCAAAGCCCTTTTCCTTTGACGACCGTCCCGTGCTAGTCGGGCATTAGCACAGCGCATTTCGGAGAAATGTCGGCTGGTCCAGGGCGAGCCGACACAAATTTGCTCTTTAGAAAATTAATGTCTCTCTTCAAATTTAGAAAATCAACTTCTCAAACATGAACAATTACAAGAAAATTTTGACAAGTAGGTTTGCCTTTCTTCAATACCCCTTCTTTCCCCATACATAGTTTTAATTCATCAGTACGGTCTTCTATCTACTGTTGTTGATGAAAATGGTTTCACCTTTGTTAGAAATATAAAAAGTTGTAATCTAGAGTAGTTTCAGCTAGAATAAACCAGTCTTCTCGAAAGATTTCATGCAGAATTTTCAAAAAAGCTTAGCAAAATAACAATATGAATGTGTCTTTGAAGAATAATGTTACTCAAGTCATAAAACAATCTATCTGACTATGTCATAACAAATGTTGTTTCAAATTCAAGAAATGAAAGTGGTCTCAATGTTGATTCTAGCTCGAAAACATCGTAACCATGGGTTGATATGCTTAAATCATAGGGGCATTCTTTTAAATTTGATATGAAATTTACAACTCCATTATCACTAAATGATAAAAAAAATAATGATGAAAGGGGCTACTAGCAGTAGGACAAAAAGCAAATGGAGTCAATCGATTCTTGCTTATATCTTTGGAAACTGATCGACTCACCATCATTTCAAGTCATTTATTTTGAAAATGGAAACCCATCATGTAATTTTGACATATTTGCAAAAAACAACGGTTCCTTTATTATAATATATACAATAATGCAGATTGCAATAAAGTATAGAATGAAGGACCATACTTCATTAATAGTACTGATAATTTTGAAAAAAAATTGACAGACAACATGAATATAGATAAAGATTTACCGTCTATAATTTCTATTTGGATGAGGCCTTTAGAATTTGATTTAAAATTGTGGACAAAATAGTCTTTAGTGCAATTGCAAATATAATAGGTATGTGTAACGTCATGTATTTTACCTATCCAAATATCGTAAAATAATATTATTTAATTTTAATGTGGTTGTATCATTCTAATATTTTAAAAAAGGACAAATTTTCAAAATAGGCTAATTTTAACAACATATAGCAGAAATAGGTCAATTTTAAAAGTATTAGCAGAAATATGCCATTTTTTGGTGGTAAAAGTTTAAAAAAATTAACCAGGGGGCACTTGACAAGTGCGCCCCTTATAATTATAACAGGCGCACTTCACAGGTGCACCTGTTATAATTTGAACACGAATTGTAACACCCCACCTCCGCTAGGGTCACTCACAAAGGGAATGCACTAGGTTTGGTGAAGCATTATCGAGGTAAACATGCGCAGAAATATTACAAGACAGAACATGTATAAAACAGCGGAAGTAAAACAAATTTCATTACCTTATAAAATAAGGTCTAAAGCCTTTTACATCAGAATACATCAAAACCTGTCTTACAATAGTAAAGAAGCATAAAACCTTTTCATAAATTATTCCCCAAAATAAAGCGGTGAAGCAGCCATAGCCAAGAGAAGACCTAGCTATACATGATGACCTTCAAGCATAAAAGGTCCGAACTAAACAACAGCATTTCCTCCCTGAAAACCTGGGGGGGAAACGGAAGACAAAGAGGCGAAAGAAAACGGGGTCAGTCATAAATACTGGTAAGTCCTATCAACTTCCAGTATAAAAACAGGTAAAGGTAACATGACATGCATAAACTGAAAGTAAACATAAGAATGACTACAAGATAGATAAGCTAAACCAAGATAACCGGATGAACTACTATAGCAAGATAAACTAAGGTATCATGATAAACTACGGTGTCAAGATAAGTCAAGGTATCACATCGTCAGGTTTCTATCAAGTATACTATCCCAAGGTATCTATCATGTATAACATCCCACGGTATCTATCATGTATAACATCCCAAGGTATCTATCATGTATAACTTCCCAAGGTATTTATCATGTATATTTGCTTTGCACCTCTCGTACTAGTATCCCAACCCGCGTCATGTGTTAACTATGAATGTCCCTTGCCCAATGTCATGTAATGGTCCATGTCATCCTAGCATATGTAGGTTTTCCCAACTCGTATGTTTCTTTCCATGTATAAGTTCAGTCCTTTGCCGTAGGCCGTACGGGCTTTCCCATGTAAATCTATACCACCTGAACGTAGTACCATTTTATCCTTGAAGTTGTTTTGGACTGCTACCTCTGATCTGGTTATGTTTTCTTACCATGAACTATCGCGTGTTCACTTAGGATTTATGCCACCTAGGACCACTAGGGATTATGCTACCTAATGAACGTTTCCGTGTCTCGGTTTGGGTTCAAGCCACCTAGGGCCACTAGGGATTATGCCACCCGTCAACCACGCCCTTTATCCCTCGTATGTATCATGAATCGTTTTCCATGTCTAGACGCACATGTATCTCAATGTGCCATCCGAGTTCCGTGCCAGGGCAAATCGAGGAATACAGAACTCGGTCGGGAGCTTTAAGTCGTCTGCTGATGCAGATATCAAGGTCTGTTTTTGTATCCGTGGCTATGGTCCCATGTGACCCCTCCCTCAACTACTGAAAGGCAACCCAAGAAAAATCATGTATGAGAACTACATCCCGGCCCCACTATGCCCCACTTTCCTATTGGCCAACCTCACCCATGACTCGATAGCAAGAACATGGTCTGTTTGGAGTTCTCTGCCTTTCCGTTCGTACACGATTGACTAAAGATGGTAGGTAGTCGACGACGCGCTATCCAGGGCAAAAATCAAGTATCGTCGACTCCACGCTAATCCATCCCCGTCTTTAGGTTGCTCGCACAGCAACCAAGGCATACCCTTGGTTCTTCTACCGCAGACCTTAACATCTACGAGGCCAGGTTTCATGGACCATCTACCACCTCACAGAGGGATACCAAGAGTACCCTCACGTCCCCCGAAGCTACCGCTTCGTCACCCAGTTCGCTGGAGCTTTTTATCCAAGTCAGATAAGTTGCTCCTCCTCGTATACTAAGCGATGACCTACCGTATCAGGTTACTCATCTATTTATGAACTAGTCCCATGTCCTTGGCTAAGAATTATTACTTAGTTATTCTTAACTAAGGTTTACCACTTAGCTTCTCTTCCCGCTATCCTTGTTAACTACGATTTTCAACCTAGTCCCCTGAGCTAGGGTTTTGTCTAATGGGTTAAGTGTTGTCATTCAAGTTCATGACTTAACCCGCCTACGAATCATGTCAAGATTGGCTAAGTATTTAAGTTCAAGGCTTAGCCCTACAAGTTGGTTAAGTGTACCCAGAAGCTCATGACTTAACCCTATCAAGTCAAATTGGTTAAGTATTTGTTTGTCTTAACCCTATCAGATTATCGTGTTAGATTGATTAAGCATAGATTATCTTAATCCCATCAGATTATCGAGTCGTATTGGTTAAGTATGGGTTAGCTTAACCCCACCCACTAATTGTATTACAATGGTTAAGTATATTTAAAAGGCCTTGTGACTTAACCCTATCAGGTCTGCATATTAGATTGGTTAAGTATAGGTTACTTAACCTCATCAAATCATCATGTATAATTGGTTAAGTATAAGTTACTTAGCCCCATTAAATTATCATGTTAAGTTGGTTAAGTATTGGTTACTTAACCTCATTGAATTACCAAGTTTAGATTGGTTAAGTGTTTAACTTAACCCCATCGAATTATCGTGTTTAGATTAGTTAAGTGTAGGTTACTAACCCCATCTAATTACCGTGTTTAGATTAGTTAAGTCTAAGTTACTTAACCCCATCTAATTACCATGTTTAGATTAGTTAAGTCTAAGTTACTTAACCCCATCTAATTACCGTGTTTAGATTAGTTAAGTATAAGTTACTTAACCCCATCTAATTACCAAGTCGGATTAGTTAAGTGTAAATTACTTAACTTCATCCCCTAATTGTCTTATATGGTTAAGTGTCATTAAGAAATCAAGTCCGGTTTAACTTAACCTACCCATTCGTGTCATATCGGTTGAGTGTCATTAGTCAAAATTACTTAACCTTTTCATGTGGCATTAATTAGATTAATGCACCCCAACCTCTCACATTAGACTTTGTTGTGGTTACTAGTTAAGCCGGGCGGGTCCGGGTAGCTTTACACCATAACCTAGTCTAACCTCGGGTTTTAAGTGTTATATGACCAACTACTCAAATTGGGTCCTATTGTTTGTAGCCACTAGTTAAGCCGGGCGGGTCCGGGTAGATTTATGCTACAAACTCAACCCAACCTCGAGTTGGCCATTTTCATGTTTGGTCTAGTGTCATGTTACACTTACAACCCATACATGTCTAGTTTCAAGTCCCATGTTTACCCCCCCATGTCATGCAAACGTTTAGGTGTATCATGAGTGTCATATTTTCATGAAATCCCATGTCAAATTATCATGTCGTAATCACGCTCATCTAACCTACCCCAAATCGTGTTTCCAACCCATGTAAAAGCGAGTCAACATAGTAAGGATACTATGCTACATATTGGCCTCAAAACATGCACGATATCAAAAAGGGATTGGCCACAAACATGCATGGTATCATAAGGGGTTTGGCCTCAAAATATGTATAGCATCATAAGGGGTTTTTGGCCTCAAACATGCATAATGTCACAACGGGATTAGCCACAAACATGCATAGTATCATAAGGGAATTTGGCCACAAACATGCATAGTATCATAAGGGAATTTGGCCACAAACATGCATGATAACATAAGGGGTTTGGGTTCATTTACATGCATAAGCCCCAAAGTCAAGTCTTTGCCAATGTTTCACAAGTCAAATGGTTCCCAAAGGTTCATGCTAACATTCCATAGATAAAGATTCAAACTTGCAAGATAAACTAGGTGAAACATAACATGAGTGGCATGATTAAGTCGCTAAAACTTAGCCCAAGGTCATAGATCATAGAAAAGGGGCAAAATTAGGTTCACATAGGCTAGCATACTTATGTTTCATCGCATTTTATTCCATGTCACATTAGAACCACCGTTAGAATCTACAAGTAGCTAGAACTTACATAGCGAGGCTTAGGGAAGGATCATGCATCGTCTTGACGAAGAAAGGTGGCTCCTTTGTTGAAGAATCGTCATGAAACTTGCGTAGCAACGTTGATCCCTCCTCGATTTGGTGTAGAAAGCTTGCACCTTTTGATTTGAATCCGATTTGAATGCATAAGCCCTTGGAGTTGGAGATGGAGGCCATGATCAAGATGGATTTTGGCAGCACTTAGTTGCTAGATTGATTTTGAGTGATTTAGGTTAGGTCCTAGGGTGTTTTTATAGAGATTAGGAGTAGTTTAGGCCCTTAGATTAACCTTAGGATAGATCTGAACCCTCAAAATCCGTCACAGGCCCATAAAACATGTCTTGAGGAACAAGTCAGGTGCACCCAGGCCCAAGTGGTCGGACCACCCAGGTCGACACCCGTGTCGACTGGGCAGTCGACCTGCCCCCTGGGCATGTCGACTCCCCAGTCGACCTGGGGCTTGGGCGGGAATTTTCCCGCCCAGTTCGTTTGGCTCCAGATTTGAATTTCGAACTGTTTTTGGGCTTGAATTTTTCTGAAAACTTTGACGGGCCATAACTTGGTCATACGGACTCCGATTTTCGAAAACTCGGACTCTATTTCGTGTATTTTTTCGAGACGAACGCAATGGCGCAACCCGTTTCTTTTGATTCATATTTTATAATTAAATTCTGCCTTGATTCTTGTCGTAGCATGTTGTAAAAATCCGGGTTGTCACATTCTCCCCAACTTAAAGGATTTCGTCCCCGAAATCTCCAAGTTAGGAAGAACGTATCCAACCATTCATCATCCATCTACTCAAAACATCATTCACAGGTAACCATTGTCCTTAGACGATTTCTAATGCCATATGAACATATGCAGAACGTGTGTGTATATGCTCCTTAGCTAATGCTAATGATCAGGCCTGAATGATCTTTCTAATGCAAAATATGTTTAGTGCCATGAGTCCAACATGTATGCAAATAGTCCTAGTCATATAAACATTATATGTGTGCACAAACATTCATTCATATGCAACATCCGCATGACAACACATTCAATTTCATCCATAAACAAGTATAAATACTCGTGCATATGCAACATGAAACGTGACCGCGTCAATCTAGTATCTAATGTGTATTCGCGCATCCACGAGCAACCACTTGCAACCATTTGCAACCATATCAATCATAACATGTTTCAAATACATGTTTACATCCATAGAGTTCTATCTAAGGTTCCCAAGATAAGATCGAGGAGATAAACAAGACAAACTCCTTACGGGGTTTGTAACAGAAACAGGAACGAGAGGATATCCACCAAGCGATAGCGTGCAAGCAAGCTCTACAGGTGGACTAAGGATCAAAGATGTACTCTTAAAAAGAGACATGATGCGCGCGTCTAAGCCGCATTTCCTTAAGCTTAATTCCATTGTGATTTGACCGCCTTTTTGACTTCATGATTTCGTAGCTCCTTGATTCCTATTTCCAAGGTATGAGTTGGAACTCATTTCACTATCGCCTCTCGTTCCACTTTCACTTATTCTTTCCCTAGTATACTTGGCTCAACCATATCTGCGTACTCATGCAAGCTCTCCAAAATTCACTAGTGAATTCTGGATCTCGTTTACCGATGCTAATCCATGTTACCACGTGCACTTACTAGGGTGATTCCTATAACCCATGCTCAAGCGGAATGAACCATCCGTCTTATTGGCGAACGTTACTCGGTTGGATCAGAGATTTCCGATAAGTGCATCAAGAGATTCTAGGTAACTAACCATGACAGAACCCAAAAGGTTACACGAGACTTCGAGGGTATTACCAAGGCAAGTTAAGAGTCTGACTACCCTCTTTTCAAAACCGAGAATGGTATCCCTTACTGGATAACCACTTTACCCCTAGAATCCATCCATAGCCCAACAAGTCTTGAATAAATGGACCGATCTTCCAACAAGATTTTGGGACTAAAGTGGGATCTTCTACCATGCTAGTACTAAGGTGCAGAGACTTATCTATCGAAGCAGACATAAATGATGTGATGATCAATACAAAGTCTGGACGGGTTGATAGAAAAGAAAGGCTAAGCCTTTAATAGAAACGGTACCATTCCTCTTAGGTACGCTAGAAATGAGAGCATACAATTGCCTTCTCGCTGATCTTGTCCTTGTTTTCCTTCGTGGACTAATCCATACCAACAAGTTGCTTATCTTAAGCTCGTATCCTTTATCCTTGTTCTTACTATCCTTTCTTATAACGCAGTAACAAGTCTTTCGAGAACTTCCTCCATCGCAGGAGAAAACACTTACGTAGCTAGACAAGAATTAGTCGCAGTTTAAAACTACTGTGACTATAGATGGAGGAAAGAAAGGAAAAGAGGTTCAATCAAGGAAACAAAGGATAGTGCTAATGGCTTTTGGGGAATAGCCTTTAAAAACTTTTCTTGAAAAAAAATGCTTCTTTGTAAACGGTTTTTCAAATAGTTTTCAGAAGATTTTAAAAACTTTTGCCTAGTCTGGTAACCTTCTGCTCTGATACCAAATGTAACACCCCACCTCCGCTAGGGTCACTCACAAAGGGAATGCACTAGGTTTGGTGAAGCATTATCGAGGTAAACATGCGCAGAAATATTACAAGACAGAACATGTATAAAACAGCGGAAGTAAAACAAATTTCATTACCTTATAAAATAAGGTCTAAAGCCTTTTACATCAGAATACATCAAAACCTGTCTTACAATAGTAAAGAAGCATAAAACCTTTTCATAAATTATTCCCCAAAATAAAGCGGTGAAGCAGCCATAGCCAAGAGAAGACCAAGCTATACATGATGACCTTCAAGCATAAAAGGTCCGAACTAAACAACAGCATTTCCTCCCTGAAAACCTTGGGGGGGGGGAACGGAAGACAAAGAGGCGAAAGAAAACGGGGTCAGTCATAAAGACTGGTAAGTCCTATCCACTTCCAGTATAAAAACAGGTAAAGGTAACATGACATGCATAAACTGAAAGTAAACATAAGGATGACTACAAGATAGATAAGCGAAACCAAGATAACCGGATGAACTACTTTAGCAAGATAAACTAAGGTATCATGATAAACTACGGTGTCAAGATAAGTCAAGGTATAACATCGTAAGGTTTCTATCAAGTATACTATCCCAAGGTATCTATCATGTATAACATCCCACGGTATCTATCATGTATAACATCCCAAGGTATCTATCATGTATAACTTCCCAAGGTATTTATCATGTATATTTGCTCTGCACCTCTCGTACTAGTATCCCAACCTGCGTCATGTGTTAACTATGAATGTCCTTTGCCCAATGTCATGTAATGGTCCATGTCATCCTAGCAAATGTAGGTTTTCCCAACTCGTATGTTTCTTTCCATGTATAAGTTCATTCCTTTGTCGTAGGCCGTACGGGCTTTCCCATGTAAATCTATACCACCTAAACGTAGTACCATTTTATCCTTGAAGTTGTTTTGGACTGCTACCTCTGATCTGGTTATGTTTTCTTACCATGAACTATCGCGTGTTCACTTAGGATTTATGCCACCTAGGACCACTAGGGATTATGCTACCTAATGAACGTTTCCGTGTCTCGGTTTGGGTTCAAGCCACCTAGGGCCACTAGGGATTATTCCACCCGTCAACCACACCCTTTATCCCACGTATGTATCATGAATCGTTTTCCATGTCTAGACGCACATGTATCTCAATGTGCCATCCGAGTTCCGTGCCAGGGCAAATCGAGAAATACAGAACTCGGTCGGGAGCTTTAAGTCGTCTGCTGATGCAGATATCAAGGTATGTTTTTGTATCCGTGGCTATGGTCCCACGTGACCCCTCCCTCAACTACTGAAAGGCAACCCAAGAAAAATCATGTATGAGAACTACATCCCGACCCCACTATGCCCCACTTTCCTATTGGCCAACCTCACCCATGACTCGATAGCAAGAACATGGTCTATTGGGAGTTCTCTGCCTTTCCGTTCGTACACGATTGACTAAAGATGGTAGGTAGTCGACGACGCGCTATCCAGGGCAAAAATCAAGTATCGTCGACTCCAAGCAAATCCATCCCCGTCTTTAGGTTGCTCGCACAGCAACCAAGGCATACCCTTGGTTCATCTACCGCAGACCTTAACCTCTGTGAGGCCAGGTTTCATGGACCATCTGCCACCTCACAGAGGGATACCAAGAGTACCCTCACGTCCCTCGAAGCTACCGCTTCGTCACCCAGTTCGCTGGAGCTTTTTATCCAAGTCAGATAAGTTGCTCCTCCTCGTATACTAAGCGATGACCTACCGTATCAGGTTACTCATCTATTTATGAACTAGTCCCATGTCCTTGGCTAAGAATTATTACTTAGTTATTCTTAACTAAGATTTACCACTTAGCTTCTCTTCCCGCTATCCTTGTTAACTACGATTTTCAACTCAGTCCCCTGAGCTAGGGTTTTGTCTAATGGGTTAAGTGTTGTCATTCAAGTTCATGACTTAACCCGCCTACGAATCATGTCAAGATTGGCTAAGTATTTAAGTTCAAGGCTTAGCCCTACAAGTTGGTTAAGTGTACCAAGAAGCTCATGACTTAACCCTATCAATTCAAATTGGTTAAGTATTTATTTGTCTTAACCCTATCAGATTATCGTGTTAGATTGATTAAGCATAGATTATCTTAATCCCATCAGATTATCGAGTTGGATTGGTTAAGTATGGGTTAGCTTAACCCCACCCACTAATTGTATTACAATGGTTAAGTATATTTAAAAGGCCTTGTGACTTAACCCTATCAGGTCCGCATATTAGATTGGTTAAGTATAGGTTACTTAACCTCATCAAATCATCATGTATAATTGGTTAAGTATAAGTTACTTGACCCCATTAAATTATCATGTTAAGTTGGTTAAGTATTGGTTACTTAACCTCATTGAATTACCAAGTTTAGATTGGTTAAGTGTTTAACTTAACCCCATCGAATTACCGTGTTTAGATTAGTTAAGTGTAGGTTACTTAACCCCATCTAATTACCGTGTTTAGATTAGTTAAGTCTAAGTTACTTAACCCCATCTAATTACCGTGTTTAGATTAGTTAAGTCTAAGTTACTTAACCCCATCTAATTACCGTGTTTAGATTAGTTAAGTCTAAGTTACTTAACCCCATCTAATTACCAAGTCGGATTAGTTAAGTGTAAATTACTTAACTCATCCCCTAATTGTCTTATATGGTTAAGTGTCATTAAGAAATCAAGTCCGATTTAACTTAACCTACCCATTCGTGTCATATCGGTTAAGTGTCATTAGTAAAAATTACTTAACCTTTTCATGTGGCATTAATTAGATTAATGCACCCCAACCTCTCACATTAGACTTTGTTGTGGTTACTTGTTAAGCCGGGCTGCTCCGGGTAGCTTTACACCACAACCTAGTCTAACCTCGGGTTTTAAGTGCTATATGACCAACTACTCACATTGGGTCCTATTGTTTGTAGCCACTAGTTAAGCCGGACGGGTCCGGGTAGATTTATGCTACAAACTCAACCCAACCTCGAGTTGGCCACTTTCATGTTTGGTCTAGTGTCATGTTACACTTACAACCCATACGTGTCTAGTTTCAAGTCCCATGTTTACCCCCCCCCCTCCATGTCATGCCCACGTTTAGGTGTATCATGAGTGTCATATTTTCATGAAATCCCATGTCAAATTATCATGTCGTAATCACGCTCGTCTAACCTACCCCAAATCGTGTTTCCAACCCAAGTAAAAGCGAGTCAACATAGTAAGGATACTATGCTACATATTGGCCTCAAAACATGCACGATATCAAAAAGGGATTGGCCACAAACATGCATGGTATCATAAGGGGTTTGGCCTCAAAATATGCATAGCATCATAAGGGGTTTTTGGCCTCAAACATGCATAATGTCACAACGGGATTAGCCACAAACATGCATAGTATCATAAGGGAATTTGGCCACAAACATGCAGAGTATCATAAGGGAATTTGGCCAAAAACATGCAACATAACATAAGGGGTTTGGGTTCATTTACATGCATAAGCCCCAAAGTCAAGTCTTTGCCGATGTTTCACAAGTCAAATAGTTCCCAAAGGTTCATGCTAACATTCCATAGATAAAGATTCAAACTTGCAAGATAAACTAGGTGAAACATAACATGAGTGGCATGATTAAGTCGCTAAAACTTAGCTCAAGGTCATAGATCATAGAAAAGGGGCAAAATTAGGTTCACATAGGCTAGCATACTTATGTTTCATCGCATTTTATTCCATGTCACATTAGAACCACCGTTAGAATCTACAAGTAGCTAGAACTTACATAGCGAGGCTTAGGGAAGGATCATGCATCGTCTTGACGAAGAAAGGTGGCTCCTTTGTTGAAGAATCGTCATGAAACTTGCGTAGCAACGTTGATCCCTCCTCGATTTGGTGTAGAAAGCTTGCGCCTTTTGATTTGAATCCGATTTGAATGCATAAGCCCTTGGAGTTGGAGATGGAGGCCATGATCAAGATGGATTTTGGCAGCACTTAGTTGCTAGATTGATTTTGAGTGATTTAGGTTAGGTCCTAGGGTGTTTTTATAGAGATTAGGAGTAGTTTAGGCCCTTAGATTAACCCTAGGATAGATCTGAACCCTCAAAATCCGTCATAGGCCCATAAAACATGTCTTGAGGAACAAGTCAGGTGCACCCAGGCCCAAGTGGTCGGACCACCCAGGTCGACACCCGTGTCGACTGGGCAGTCGACCTGCCCCCTGGGCGTGTCGACTCCCCAGTCGACACCCCAGTCGACCTGGGGCTTGGGCGGGAATTTTCCCGCCCAGTTCGTTTGGCTCCAGATTTGAATTTCGAATTATTTTTGGACTTGAATTTTTCTGCAAACTTTGACGGGCCATATCTTGGTCATACGGACTCCGATTTTCGAAAACTCGGACTCTATTTCGCGTATTTTTCCGAGACAAATGCAATGGCGCAACCCATTTCTCCTGATTCAGATTTTATAATTAAATTCTGCCTTGATTCTTGTCTTAGCATGTTGTAAAAATCCGGGTTGTCACACGAATCCTACCTACTTCCTGCTACTCTCTGCCATTATACTTTTTACTATTTCGGGAAAAAAGTACCAATTCGTACCATTCTTCCACTAGCTCCAAAAAACCCTAAAATCTTCAAAAAATATATTAAAATAAACAAGGGTTATTGATTGGGTAACTTCTATTAGCTATTGCACATCAATTTGAAGGTATTGATTTAGTTTAAACTCAAACCCTATCTCAAATTCTTATGTTTCTCAATTACATTCAAATCCTAGGTTTAGTTTTTTTTTTACTTTCTTATGTTACTAATATTTGTTTAACAATTAATTATCCTTATGCCTTGCAAATTTTTCATTGTAGACTATGTCAGATTTCATCCCTATTATTTTCTATTTTGATGGTAAGTTGAACTTAAAAGAAAATAATACGCCGGTGTATGTTGGTGGCAAACAAAAAGGTTCAAAGGTCAAAATTTTTTGCTCCTACCATGAACTAAAGGAAACATTGTATACGGTTATAAAAATTGATTCACAAAAGTATGATGTACGATTAGTAAGCAAGTGGGTGACGGATTCTGGATCTTTTGCTATCGATGTAAATGATGATGAAGATGTCGATGCAATGTTTTCAGTTAGTATGAAAGCTATTGAGTTATTCGTAATAAAAGAGGAGCTGAGACATTATGAAGAGGCAATTGATACTAATTTAAGCCAGCGTTCTACTCAAATTATTGGAACTATTCTGAGTTGTGCTCATCAAAGCAATCCAAGTCCAATATTTCCTCCATTCGTGAATACAAAGTAAGTTTGTAAATTTTACATTTGAGTAGTTAAAATTCATAGTGTCATGATCTCATACTTTTTTTAATAGTTATATGGTGCATGTGGGTGGTTCAAGCTCTAGACCGGCAAATGATGGTGTAGGTTGTAGCTCACCACCTATTGATAGCATGAAAATTGCATCAATGATAATGATATGGCATGGATAGAAAATATGGAAGCTAACAATGACCCGCTTGAGTTTGGAATTGGTAACGTGAATGAAAACGAAAATAATGAAGCATCGTTGGTGCAAGAAAATGAAGATGATAACAACGGAAAAATGATAATTTATTACATGATTGACCTTAATTCATTACTTGATTGACCCTAATTCATTACTTGTATATGGTAATTTACTCTAGTTCATTACTTGTATATGGTGATTTACTTGTTCATTACAATGGAAGGGTCATTTCAATGAAGATTTACTTGTTCATTTACTTGTATATAGTGATTTGCGTGTTCATTCACGTGTTCATTTAATTGTATATGATGATTTACTTGTTCATTAAAATGGAAGGCTCATTTCAATTCTTAGTTCAAGTATATGGAGATTTACTTATTCATTTCAAAACCTAGTTCATTACTTGTTCATTTCATTTCAACTTTTTTCTTATAGAGTTAGCACCCGGTCCTGTGGATGCAAATGTCTTGTATCTTCAAAATGAGCATAGAAGCAATAATCCAGACTTGATGAAGGTATTTCAAAAATCCAAATGAAAGAATTCAATAGCTTTTTCATTTCTCATGCACTAGCTAAATACTTTCATTTCGTTTCAAATTTTGTAGAGTGATGAGCGAATTGATTGTCAAGATCATTCTAGCAATTTAGGGTTGATTACTTCAAACATACCTAGAGTTCAACTTGCGCTACAAAGAGCTGGATTTAGAGAAATATCCAAATTGGGATTTTTTAAGATAGATCATGCACTTATTACTACATTGGTAGACAGGTGGAGACCGGAGACTTCCATCTTCCATCTTCCCACTGGTGAAATTACTATCACGTTGCAAGATGTTAGTTGTCTTTTCAGTGTTATAGTGGAAGGAGATCCTATTACTACTACACATCTCAGTAATTATGAAGATATTTGTTATGAGTGTTTAGGCATGGTCCCAAATCGAAATGAGATAAGAGGCGCAACAATTAAGTTGACTTGGCTTCGACGTACGTTTCAAAATGAGCCATCAGAGGATGCGTCAGACGAACAAATTGAACGTCATGCGAGAGTTGTCATTCTGCACTTGATATCTTATCGTCTATGTCTCGATCATTCTAAAGGACGATTAAATCTTTTTTGGCTATTATTTGTGAGAAATTTGGAAGATTGTGCATGATATTCTTGAGGTAGTGCGATATTGAGAACATTATACACTGAATTAACAAATGTTGCGCTCGGTAAATCCAAATCGATAGCCGGTTGTCTTTATCTTCTACAAGTAAATATTAGTATGTATAATTGTTAATGACCACTTATAATATGCAATCCTATCATATTTGTTTTTTGTATATTTTACAGCTTTGGTCATGGACACATCTTCCTATCGATCGTCCAAACGTAACTTTATCTGCATAGATCGACAGGTCATTACCTTATAGTGCAAGGTAGTTTATGTACATTTACATTATGTTCAATAATGATGTTTATGCTTATGCTATATTATTTACATTTACGTACTTTGTATACATTACTTTATATCGTAGGTGGTTTGGAAATAGGAGTTGGATTGAGTCTCCAAAGCCGGTTACCACTTACTACCATGACCAACATGACATGCTAACAGATGAGGCTATTGTATGGAATCTCTACACATATGATGTGCTATTTGATCTACCTCAGATATGTCTAAGCGGCATGCCTAGTTGGCTTTGCAAGACACCGATCATATGCATGCGAATTGTTGAGATGTATAATCCTGATTGAGTGATGCGACAATTTGATCTTCAACAACACATCCCTGAGCCTTGCGAACCAAAGCCAAATTTGGATTTTGCTGTCATTCAATGGAACGATAGTCATAACCGTATCATTCGTCAACAAATTCCTAGCACTCATATTTTAGTATACATGAGTTGGTATTGGTAGATTACTCGAACATTCATTCTCACGGATCGGACTCCTCACGAGCGAGCATACACCGCTCATGCACCGTTTGAGCGAGATGTCGTACGTCTTTTACTTTGATTTACTATTTTACTTTGCTAATTAAAATCTTTCAATATGTGATTATAAATAACACAATTTGCAGGTCGATGTGCTAGAGACGTTTGGTAGAGGATTGGAGGATACTGAACACTGTCGAGTACCGGAGCTCGACGTCCAACCACGATGTATTAGCTTGAAGAAACTCATTGGCACATTACTCTTTAGACGTAGACAAGAAGGCTGTAACGACCCAGAAAATCTGAACCAATTTAAAAATTTTAAATTGGCTAAAATAATGGATTTTAAATATTTAAAATAAATATTTTAAATAATAGCAATGAAAAGTGAGTTTGAATTGACGTTTGAAAACGAATATAATTAATTATAATTATAAACAAGGCCTGAAAAGGCGCTGCAGTTTCAAAACTTGAATCCAAACTTTGTCGGACTGTACCGGGTGCAAAACAAAACGGATTTGAGTGAAACCAAAAATATTTAAATCTGTTAGTGAATACCTTTCTAACGAATCTAAAAAATCGAATTTTCATAGGGGAAAGCAAAAGTTATTGCCAAATGAATTTTCAGAAAGGTCGCTATGGAATTTATATAGCCCGTGAAATTGGCCATTTTGCATATGACCTCGGAATTCGACGAAACCACTTTTGTTGGATCCGGGATGAGAACTTATTGCTAGTTTTCAAATTTCATAATTTTTGAAGCTAGTATGTGAGCGTGGCAAAGGAAAACGTGTTTTGGTCAATTACAGTTAAATTGGATCGACCAGAAATGGGCCTTTTTGCAAACGGTCTCAGAATTCGACGAAACTAGTTTTGTTGGGACCGTATCGTCAAAACATAGCCAGGTTTATTTTTCTGGAATTTTCCGAATAAGTTTGTGGCCCTGGAAAATTGAAATGTACGTTCAAATTGAATATTGAATGTTTTATATTTTAATTTGAAGGAAAACTGACTGAAACAGTCGAATGGGCCTACGAAACATATCCCATTATGTTCGGAATGGGGGTAAAACGCTAGGGACGACAGTCGTTGGGTTTAGATTGGTGGTCGTGTCAGAAAACCCCTTTAAAACTCCCCCGACCAATCATATTTTTTTTTAAAAAAAATTCTTTTTTTTCTCTCTCCCCGTAACAGCCGATCGACGACGGAAAGGAGTTCGCCGCTTCCCATTCATTTTCCGACCAATCCACGCAGTAATAGACCCCGACCCAATTGAAGCTTTTGTAGTACTCGTCGATGGCTTCAAATCTATACCTCCCACGCCACTCCTCGTTCGCTATACCTCGAGATTCACGCCCTCGAAGTCGCCGACTTTGCGCCGCCGCAGACATCGCCTCCAACCACCGAGTTCGACGAGGTTGCCCTCGTTCTGCACGCCTCTCCTTCCTCTTCCAGGTGGCAGTGGCCGATTGTCCTATAGTGCAACGGTTGTCGAGAAAAATCAAAACCTAGTTTTGAACATTTATTGAAAGGTACGGGTTTTATTTTCTGAAATGATTTTAACACCTTTAAACCGTTGCAAACCTTGTAAAAATCATATCTTTTTCGTTTCTGGACGAAATTCAGTTAAACAAGAGACAGTGGACTCATGTGGACGTCTTCTACATTCTAGAAGAGTCCGCATATTTTTCTGAGGCTTCTGCTATTTTTGGTGGAGTGGAACCCAATGTGAGATTTCTAATTTATAAACGATATGTAAAACGACGATGTATAAATTATATAGTCGATGTATGAGTTATATAAGCGTTGTACACCTCTTGTATAAGCGTTGTATAAGTTGTACGTTCGATGTATAAGTTATATATGCGTTGTAAAAATTATATATGTGTTGAAATAGAAGTGAATTGTTATATATAGTGAAGTGTTGAAATAGAAGACAGTTAGATAAAAATATCATTTTTATCAAATGTATGAAAAGAATATAGCTTTGAAATCGAAGAATCGATATATATATAAATAGAATTAAAATGTATCGAATAACGACGCTGCAGTTCGTATTTTGAAACCGTGATTTCAAACGATTATACCGGGAGATCCGACCATCGGATTTTCCTGAAATCGCAACCGTTGGGTTCGCCTTGGAAATATCTTTCCAACGGCACCAACTTTGTAAAAATCCAATGGTTGGATTGTCTGGAATGTTTAATTCAAATCTGAAGAAAAACAGCGCCAGAATCGATTTTATTTATATATATATATATAATTATATTTAATCGAATAACGACGCTGCAGTTCGTATTTTGAAATCGAAACTTCAAACGATTATACCGGGAGATCCGACCGTCGGATTTTCCCGAAACTGGAACCGTTGGATTCATTTTGAAAAGATCTTTCTAATGATGTAAATTTTGTGAAGATCCAACGGTTAGATTTTCAGATATGTGTAAATCAAATCTGAAGAAAAACAGCGCCACGGTCGCGTTATGGCCCGAAGCGTCGTTTTAAATAAATTGGCTATTTTAAAATAAATAAAAATTGCGATAAATCGTTGTAAAATATTATAAACGATATGGGCGTGATTTAGAAATTAACTGAAGGTTGGCTAAGCCGAATGGTTTCCTGGGTGTTGATCTGATGTTGGTTTCGGCCTTCGGGGTTAATATTTGGGAAATCGTTCTCTTACTGATTGACGGTTAGTGACTAATGAATTGAAATGATGCGTGTGTATGTTAGTGTTGCACTTGTTTATTATATACGCGAGTTGCTCAGAAAGACCGGGTTTATCCCATTCTGAATAACTAAATCGACGATAAGAAATCGAAGATGAAGACGGTGGTCAAAGACCGGAGATCTTCACCTCGTTTGGATGGTAACCGAGGTCCTGATTGGGAGGCATCCCGAAATATGGATAATGAGTGGTGATCGTCCAGACGTACGTGGTGATCGATGGGTTTGCGAGGTATTTAGTGCCTCCGGTTTCGTTCAGACCCAGAACGGACTTGTAAACGGACTGTGTGTCTGACATTGGATTTTATTCTGTGTTGATTGATCTCTATTAAATATACATGTGTTTGGCGGCGGAGAATTTATTTTTTTGCTTAACGCCCTTCTTTGAAACGCACGAGCTCAGAGGTTGTATATCGATGGACATCAGTCGCATGGCATGAATTGCTAGTGTGGCATGCCTAAGTAGCAAATGAACAGGGCTTCTGTTGAAAAGCAAAGTCTTGTGGTGATGATCAAAGCACCGCCTGTGTGGCGTAGCTTTGTGTATAACGTGAAATCGCGAGCCTCACACCCGGTATGAACCAGAAACGGGAGGAAGGACCTCAGGGAGGACATGCGTTTCTTTCTAGTTAGAAGTGGCGTTAGTGGTTTTACACGCCCTGACGAGTTTGACTTATGTGGTTGTTGCTGTTGTGAGGCGCCTCGGTTTGATCGGACAATCCGGGTCTGATGGAGTCATTCGTTGGCTCGTTTACGCCCCAAAGGGCGGGGAAACGTATTGTTCAGGAATTTTAATCCACATCGTGGACCGGCCCTGTCGCTCCTAGGGTCACTCGAGCTCTGATCTTGTGGCTCGGGCTAGAGAGTCGCGAATTCGGTAAGGACTATCTTTTGCCTTGGTTCATGACGGAAATCCAATTTCCAAATACGTGATCATGCGGTTTCGATTGTATAGATATTTGGCGACATAGTGGCATGGGACGCTCATGTCGTCTATGATTGATAGTTATGATTTGAAATTGTTTTCGAAACATATAAACACTAGTAGTAATATCAAATGCTTTTGTTTTATTCGTATCAACCATATTTTGGCCAATATAAGGTAAAACTCTATCCTCTGGTTTGCGTTGCATTGTGTGATGGGAACTGAGTCTTATAATGGCTTCATTTTTATAACATGCATTGCGTTGTTTAAAAGAAAGATTTATTTCAAAGCACTGGCAATCCAATGGAGTAAACCCGTTCCACGAAAGTGGCGTGGTCCTGTGATTAGCCCTATTATAAATGTGTTGAGTAAATTTCTCATACCAGTCCCATGACTGACTCGTAGTTTGTTTCACTTTCAAACTCGGGTGCCCCTTTTTCTACACGGGCAGCCTTGTATTCAGGTTTAGCTGGTTCTTTCTGGATAGCTGGAGCTGAAGATGGATTCTATTGTTTATCTCTTTTTATGTTGTTCAGCTCCTATTGTACATATTATGTTTGTTTTCCGCTGTAGACATTTATGTATAGCTGAACTGTATTTTTACTAAGTATGATCCTGTATACTGTGTAACTCTGATGATTACGTTTATCCAGTATATTCTATTGTTCATTATCTGGTGTATTTATTTAATTCTGTTCTGCTATTATCTGTTTCTGTGTTATATTCCACGGATTACCCTTGCCGCTGTCAGTACGGGGTTTGGGGTCGTCTCAAAGGCCCAGGAGAGCGAAGAACCAAAAGAAGACATGATCCTTCTCAAGCTCCACCTAGATAAGACCCAGCTCAATCGCAGGCGACAGGACCTTCTCATCCTCCCCCTACTCAAGATTAAACTCAACCATGAACGTTTTTATAACTATTGTATTAACGTATGTTTGTAAGCGAACCATGTGCACTTTGGATTTGTGATCGAATTTTATTTAGGTTCGTGTTTATGTTTGTAATCGAATTTTATTTAGACTTGTGTTTATGTTTGTAATCAAATATTAACGTTATTTTTACGTATTTATGTTTGAAGTTGATTCATATATTTGTTTATGTTTTATTTTATTCACATATTCGAATAATGGAAGAAAAAACTGTTGTGATACAGCAATTATGATGAAGAGAGCTTGCTGGAAAGCAGCAAGTAGTAGAGGCGCACCTTGCAGGTGCGCCTTCACATACTCTCAAAGGGGGCACTTGGTAAGTGAGCCCTTGTAAAAATAAAAGGGCGCACTTATCAAGTGCGCCTCCGGGTATTTTTTTTTTAAAAAAAGTTTTTGCCACCTCATCGCTGAGGTGGCAAAAATTGGCCTATTTCTGCTAATAGTTTTAGAATTTCTGCTATATGTTTTAAAAGTTAGCCTATTTTGAAAATTTGTCCTTTAAAATATGGTTTTTAGGGATGTTTTACATGCTTATGATTTTCGCTAAATTTTTATATAACCATTTTGTCCTTGTAAAGTTTTTTTTTGACCATAACTATTGATGTGAGCAAAATTAGATGCTCTAATCTATTTTATTGCTTCAGGATAGTAGTTTCTCATTCTGTAGAGTGTTCATACGAAGAAATCGAATAAGCTATTTGAGAGCTACTATAGTTTTAATATTCTAAGGTTGTTACAATAGTGCTAATGGGCTGGGATTAGCACTCCAATTAGTTTGATCAATCTAGGTTATAAATAAGCTTTGAATGGAGACATTTGAAGATTCTCCTCTCATTTCCTAGCAATTCAAAACCTAAACCTACTCTAATTCATCCTTAATTTCTCAAATCAACATTTGATGCCAAATTTTCTCTTATTATTAATTAGAGATTAAATCCATATCGGTGGACTAGATCTGATCTTCATTGGGTTACATATTCATTCATTTTCCTTATTATCCAGGATAAATCACTATTTGAGTTCATTGAATTGTGAGATTTGGTGAGTGGTTATGATTCTCACATGTCTATATTGGATTATATATTGTAATTAGAAGAATTAATCACCTATATATTAAATTAACCTTAAAATCTAATCATATTTATTAATTTTAGATCTAAAAAAACCCTAGGATAGCCTAATTATGACAAATGATGATATATATAATGTAATTAGTGAGTAACTAACCATTTTCCATGCTAGATCTATGATTAGATTTGACTGATTCATATTTATATGCATTAGATGATTATTTATGCTTAACATTTGCTCAATTTGTTGTTTGAATGATTGAATTGCTTGCTACGTTTAATTTGTGTGTTAGTGTTGTACATGAATTAGTACTTAAATGGGAGCATATAAAGAGAAAAATTCATTGGAATCGCATGAAACTTGGATGATAGGATTTGGAGCATTACGGAAAGGCCCTTGAAAAATCAAACCACAATTAGAGCTAAGTACGCAGATAAACAGTGATTCATAGGGCGTGGATCGGTACTTATCCATAAATATAGCTCTGATGAAGAAGCGATCCATAAGGAAGGATGATAATGCCCTGTTGAAGCTACTAAGATAGTAGCGATTGGATAGGCCTTGTGCCAGCAGAGTGATGGATCAACTAAGATTGTTCAAAATTTGGTTGTGATGTAAATGAAAGGATTGATCTAAGGAAAGATTGATGTATCATGGTTCAAAGACATTAGAAAGGGGTATGCTAAGGACTTGGAGCAACTTGATCAAGATTTCAGTTATGTGTATGGATCAACACTGATCCATAGGGGATGGATCGATGTCCATCCATCTATTGTTATGCAAAGAAGGTGTGATCCATATGAGAGGTAAAGAACTTCATCAGTAGCATCTGGTAAGTTGTAGTTTGCTAATAGCTTCTAAGATGAGGAATTTATGACCTATTGAAGTTAAGACCCTTTGATTGCCAACTCAGATGAGAATGGTCGATGGAGTGTGTGCTGAGCGACACGGGATGGAATGAGGCTACTGGATAATGCGTTGGTTTAAATGGGACTCAAACCTGAAATGGAGTTGTATATAGCTCTTGTGCTTAGGAGTGCTAAGGAATCATCAATAGTCTAGAGTGTTCTAGTCGTTGAGTCAAAGCAGGGGTATCATGGTCATGTACCCTAGATCATTCGAAAGAGGAATCTCGTTGCTAGACATTTGAGTCCCTAAGGAAAATGCGTTGAACGTATGGGTTCCACAAACGTTGTAGTTTGACAAAAACCATAGTTTTTAGTTAGACATTGACATGAGTAGGGATGGTCATTCGGGTTATCAATATATTCAAGGTTTTAGAAGGTGCCAAAAAGGTTTTGTTTGGTGGTGATCCTATGCACGCATCTAGGATTGATTTTGCGAAGCCATGCAAGGAAAATTCTTTTCTTAGAGGCAAGCTATTTGTTGGGAATGAGTTGGCTATTGAAGTCTATGACTGGATGGACACCTATAATCGCATTTTTGGTGACCTTGAAATAGATGATGCAATGAAGTGAAAGCTTGCATCTATGCAACTAAGGTAGAGTTATTAGTTGGTGGAATGTATTACTATTGAAACTCTAGAAGATCAGATCTCATGGGATTAGTTCATGATCAAGTTTGAGGATAAGTTCATCCTTACCGTTCAGAAGTCCATTGTTTTCAAGAAGCTTGCATAGTTGATGCAAGCAGATTTTTCTATTGCTGAAAATGTTGCCGAGTTTTAGGCCTTGTCAAAGTATAAGACGTTGTTCATTGATACTCCTTTGAGGAAGAACGCAAAGTTCATAGTTGACTTGGATGACTATTTGGGAGAGAAGCTAGTTGATCACATAGATGTTTCATTTGAGAAGCTTGTTGAGAAGGCTCTTAGACATGAGAG
Organism: Allium sativum; assembly: GCA_030737875.1. Taxonomy (NCBI): domain Eukaryota; kingdom Viridiplantae; phylum Streptophyta; class Magnoliopsida; order Asparagales; family Amaryllidaceae; genus Allium; species Allium sativum. Next base: position 483,512,559 of record CM060913.1, on the reverse strand, counting down.
ATTGTATCCCAAGAAAACCATTGTTGTTGTTGATGCTATTGAGAAGGGAGAATCGAAGCCACAATAAGGTAGTTAATGTAAAAAGAACCGGAATGGAAAATGAAAGCGACAACAAGGCAATAATGGACATAAGAAAAGTAAGAGTGAGGTTATTGATTATAACGGTAAGGAGAAGTGGTATTATTCTAAAGAGTGTAAAGCAGCTAAAGTAGAGAAGAAGTGCATTAATTGTGATAAACATAGGCATTTGAAGACGAACTGTCCATAACCACCTAAAGATAAGAAGATTGGGAAGACCTATACTTTGGATGCGGTGCCTATGTGACGACCGCTCCATACCTCCTTCACTAAACAAGGGAAGAAGTGTGTTGCATAACTTTTCAGGCCGATATAGACGATCATCGAGGAAAGTAAATCGAAAAGGAACCTATTATATAACTCATAGTGCATGGATACTATATAATAATGAAATATACTACAGGATATAGTAGTGAAGCATAATAAAGCAGAAAATCCTATCTCGATAAAATCTCATAATATCAAGTACGAAACATATCAATAACCGAATATCTAAATACATCAGACCTCACTACATTCCTCATTCGAGTATATAATAAGTAAAATAACTGAAATCGTCTATATAGCTATATAGTAAGAATAGTAATACGCCAGCCTCTTGCTCCTCATCGCACAACATCATCGTCACCAACTTATCACAGATACCCAGTCTACTCATCAACATCGTCGAGAAGCATCCCAAGGTAATAAGAGAAAACTTGAGTCAGACAACAGTCTAGTGTGAGCGGGAAAAGACTATAAAACTCCACATGATAATATAATAATAGACAGATCAAGCCTCACATGACCAGTCTCAATAACCAAAGAGTTAAGACATAATAATCTCATTAAATATGTTACTCGAACACTCAGAGGTAGACACTAGTCAGAATAGGATTCTGACTCTCCACTTCTCTTTCGTATCCTATGGTGATATCTTACCTAGAGAAAATAAAAGAGAATACACAAGAAAATAGCATCTATTACAAGAAATACCCTAGCTATCACCGACTAAAGCCTTGAATACGCTGATATCGAATGATTGGCTATTGTCATCCATCAAGGGCTAATGGAAACCTCATTTCTAGTCAGACTACCATATTCCCCACGTATGTTTTCCTTCTCAAGACAACTACATCACTTCCAAAACGATCCAGGGTATGGATCTCCCAGATCCTAATTAGGGCTGGCAATTAGAACCGAGAACCGAAAACCCGAACCGACCCGAAAAGACCCGAACCCGATGGGTCTCGGGTCGGGTCTAGGTGTTGAAAAATTCCATCAAGACCGGATCAAACCCGACCCGTATAAACCTGACCTAAAAGACCCGACTAAAAAGTATTGAAATATTTGTATTTTTAGTGTTATTATTCAACTGGACCCGAACCGACCCGAGCTTCGACCCAACCCGACCCGAACCGAAGCTCGGGTCGGGTCCAGATTTTTGAAATGCATAGTTTAGACCCGACAAAACCCGACCCGCCTAGAACCGAGACTCGACGGGTCGGGTCCGGTTCCATCGGGTCGGGTCTAATTGCCACCCCTAATCCTAATAGGAGTCCCTACGATACCCCTGCTTCGAGTCTGCTAGAATCATTTGACCTATCAACAATTCCTTGACACTTCCAATCATAAAAGCCATCCACGACTCCATCTCTTATCACGAGTCCTACTCGAGTTAGTCCATTATCTCGTACTGTCATTTCACTTTGAGTTGTCTATCACTTCTGCCTTCGACCACTCTTTCTTGAGTTCACACTTGAAGCATCGACACTTTTTTGTTGATAACCTCCACCTCGTAGATGCTATAGACAATCGAAGACCAACCATCATGCTCCTGAAGACCACAGCTTCCCATAGCCAAGGCCCCTCGGTCCATCTCCCTTGTTTCATGGATCGGTACTGATTCATGCTATGGATTGGTATGGTTCCCACACTTAGCCAAAATTTGGCTAACTGTTGGACCACCAAATCCCTCGCTTCAAATGTTTCCTCCTGATCCAACTTCATATTATTTGCCATCTTGACTTCATATGTCAATCCATTACCTTATATACAAGTGATTGCACTTCGACCCATCCAATCATCACCAAACTTTGCACATAACTCGCTATAGACATCAGAAAGCCATGCATGAAGTTTCTCACTCCTCAACCAATCCTCATGGATCGGTACTGATCCATGCTCTATGGACCGGTACCGATTCCCATCCTTAGCGAACTTTGACTTGAAAACTTTTATGTAGCCTCCTTGCCACCTTTAGATACCATGTACCAAGCCTCGTCACCTTACGACGCATTGTGATGGGTCGTCACCGGTCCATAGGGCATGGATCAGTACTGGTCCTCATAAATAACATATTTTTCGATCAAAAATTCTGAGCACCATTTTGGTACCTTCTAGAGCTCCTCCGTCAGTTCTCGTTTGAATCGGATCATCTGAACCATCGATGTTCTCTGTTCTTTAATTCTAAGTCCTACGACACACAATTCTAAACAAACAAATCACAGATAACATACAATTCAACTAATCGAACCGCGATTCATCCAATTTCTAACATGAAAATCATATGAACACATACTAACATGATATATCTCATAAGAATAACAAATTTAGCATAATTTGATATTAAACACATATAAAACATGATGAATCTAGCAAATTACGTGACATATGATCAAATTAGGTTACCCTAGGGCGTATAGATCTGAATTACACATGTATGATCCAATTTTAGATGAAATTAGCATAAGAGTTGTTTTTTAACCTAAGCAATACATAAAGTTCTTAGTAAGCATGTGAGAGATCTCTATCATTCATCGAAACCTAGATCTGATGTAATAGAGATGAAAAAAAATCTGGACAACAAAGAAAAACCCTTGACTTCGATGCAAAACAGCGAGACCCAATCTTCCTTGATGTAGATCTTGCCTCTAGATGCAATATAGGATAATTTGAGAAAGAAATTGGGGTCTAGGGTAATTAAGTTGGACCGGAGATTAACAGATGCTCGACCTAATGTGTGGAATAGGGAAAAGAACCCTAATTCTCTCCTCAAACACTCTATTTATAATCTCAGGTCATTAGCCTAATGGGCTTACTAATCAGCCCATTAGCAGATAAATAACCTGGACAATAGAAAAAACTTAAAACATTAATTTCTCTTTAACCACTGAGCTAAATCTTTAATGAGGTCACTCTAGGGAATAGCTAGCCACTATCCTGATCCAGTGAGACCAATTTCAGCACCTAATTCTTTCCCTAACAAAAGTTATAGCTAAAACAGTAAGTCACATGGGAAAAATGATTACAAAACGGTTCGGTAAAAATCACAGACATTTCTCACTTCCCCATGAACAACATAGTAAAATTTGAGAATGATATGACAACCAAGGAATTAAATAGAATTATTTTATGATCCCCCGATACGTAAAATACGGGTCGTTACATTCTCCCTCCCCCTTTTAGGAACTTTTCTCCCAAAATTCCAAGCAAGAACGAGCAAACAAAGTATCATGCATGCCTACCGTCCATAAGTAGCCAATCTACCATCCAACAATCCGTATAACCAAAATCATATCCTAGTATGTGAAACTCTTATAGTATAAATCACAATGGAACAAGTAAGATATGATATATGGGACATACCACTTAAACAATTCTGGATGGGTCATCCTCAATCTCTCTTCCATTTCCCATGTGCAATCATCTTCGCTACATTGTATCCTGAATGGTTTAACAACCTACCTTCTAAGCAGTTTGGTGTCATTCGTAATGACGCAAAGCAACTTAGGAGGTCTAGAAACTTCTAGCACCACCTCCAAGTCTTCTAACTAATCTGGAGATGCTATCAAGCTTAGGTCATGCGCGAACTTCCGTAGATACGACAAATGAAAAACATTGTGCACTCCTGCCATCATGTCAGGTAAATCCAACCATAAGCAAGCTTTCCGATAGGCTCGATAATCTGAAGCGTCCCACGAAGCTAACTTGCCTTTCCTCCTAAGTCGAACAACATTCCTTAGAAGTGAAACTTTCACAAATACCAAATCTCCTACTGAGAATTCCAAATCCTTTCTCCTCTTATCGGCATAACTTTTCTGACGATCTTGGGCTGCCTTTATTTGTTGTCGAACGATTTCAATCTTATCTGTCGTTTCTCTTATCATTCTGGCCCAAGTACCCATTTTTCTCCTGTCTCTGACCAACAAGAGGGTGAATTATAGAGTTTGCCATACAATGCCTCAAACAGTGCCATACTAGTACTTAACTGATAACTGTTGTTGTAGGAAAATTCAACTAGACGTAGATGGTCTTCCCTTGATCCTCCAAAATCCAATACACAAGTTATCGGAAGATCTTCCAAAACTCTATTGACTCTCTCAGTCTTACCACTGGTTTGGGGATGATAAGACGTACTCATATATAGTTCGGTTCCTAATGCCTCTTGCAAACTCTTCCAGAATCCACTGGTAAACAAAGAATCTCGATCACTTAACATACTCTTAGGTATTCCATGGAATTAGACTGTCCATTTGATATATCACTTAACCAACTTGGATGTTGTCTTGGTAGATTTGACAGAAATAAACCTTGCGTTTTTGGTCAAGCGATCCACAATAACCCATATACCATCATATCCTACCCAAGTCCTCGGCAATCCGTCAGTAATATCCATTGATACTTGTTCCCACTTCCTTGGCTGCAATAATCCACTGGGCTTCTTCTTCTCAGCTTTAACCAACAGACAATTCACACACTTCAAGATAAATCTCCCAACATTCCCTTTCATGCTTTCCCAGTAATAAACTCTTTTCATATCTTGATACGTCTTGTTATCATCAGGATGAGTAGTCAGTCTAGAGTGATGACATCCTCTCATAACCTCATCTCTCAATCTATCTGTGTCAAGAACAACCAATCTTCCATCTTTACGAAGCCAACCATCTCGATCGATTTCGTAACTCCACGGTTCCTCAAACTCAATTCTCATTTCCAATCTCTGAAGAATCTCGACAAGCTTAGCATCTCACTTTTGGCTTCCACCAATCCTTTCGACGAGAGTTGGTCTAATCGACAAGCTCGCTAACATTTCTGGCTCTAACTCACAATAGGGCCTGAAATCAAACCCATCCAAATACTCAAGGTGCTTCCATTCCATAAATATAGCTCCTAAGCTTGTGTGTCTTCTACTCGATGCATCGACCACTTATTTTCCTTGAGTAGGCGCTATACAAAAATCATATGACGCTAAAAATTTCAACCCCCTTGTTACCGAAGATTCAAATCCTTTTGGGAGAAAAGAGACTTTGATGACTTGTTATCCATGAATATCTCAAATCTAACTCCTAACAAATAATTCCTCCACATCTCCAGAGAAAACACTATCGCCGCTAACTTCAAGTCATGGGCTGGGTAATTCCTTGCGTGCGGCTTCAGTTGTCAAATCGTGTAAGCCACAATTATATCTTTTTGCATTAGCACCGCTCCCAAACCAGTGCCACATGCATTAATATGCACAATTGTCTCTTCATTTCCTCTTGGAATAACCAATACAGAAGCACTCGTCAATTTCTCTTTCAAGACCACGGAAGAATGCTCACATTTCGCATCCCATGAGAATACTTGATTTTTCTTCATCAATCCAGTCAATGGTGCAACTGTCTTCGAAAAGTCCTTGATAAACCGCCGATAAATCCAAAGGTATAAGAAGAAGAAGCTTTAATGTCAAAAAGTAAGAGAAGATGCTTTTAAGTCCAAGAGAATACAAATAGCAAGCCTAGTGTCCAAGAGAGCCCAGGTAGCAAGCCAAATGCCAAGTAGAAGTTTACAAGTCCAAAGGTGATTCCAAGGAGGAAGAACCCATAAGAGAAGCCATTAAAAAGCTTCAAGTCTAAAAATTCTGAGTGCAGCCTAAAAGATCCCGAAATCATCCCAACGAGTGGTATTTATAGGTGATAATTGAAGGGAAAGGCAATAAGTGTAAAATATTGATGCCCGAATACCGATCTCGGAATACCAATCCCACATGCCTTAGAGAAAATCTAGCACCACATCTTAATTCATATCTGGGGATACAAAATATAAATCCTGATCCCAGGATATGTATAGTGAATACCGATCCTGGGATATTTGGAAGATTTTTGCCGACTCGAGAAGAAGAAATGATAATACTGATCTTCGAATACTTAGCAAATTCGGAGAGAAGGAAAGTTTATTCCTATCCCTGAATTCGGGAAGAAGGAAAGTTTATTCCTTCTTCCCCAACTTTTAGCCAATTTGTGGAGAAAGATAGTTTATTCCTCCTTCCCGAACACTTAGCCAATTCTGGAAGAAGGAAAGTAGGAAAGTTTATTCCTTCTTCACAAACACTTATTTAATTCGGGGAGAAGGAACGTTTATTCCTTCTTCCCAATCACTTAGCCAATTTGGGGTCACTTAGCCAACTCGGGGAGAATGAAAGTTTATTCCTTCTTCTCTATCACTTAGGGAGAAGGAAAGTTTATTCCTTCTTCCCGAACACTTAGCCAACTCAGGGAGAAGGAAAGTTTATTCCTTCTTCTCGAACACTTATCCAATTCGAGGAGGCCAATTCATGGAGAAGGGAAGTTTATTCCTTCTTCCCAAACACTTAGCTAATTTGGGGAGTAGAAAATTTTATTCCTTATTCCCAAACACTTAGCCACTTCGGGGAGAACGAAAGTTTATTCCTTCGAAGTTTATTCCTTCTTCCCGAGCACTTAGCCAATTCGGGGAGAAGGATAGTTTATTCCTTCTTTCCGAACACTTAGCCAATTCAGGGAGAAGGAAAGTTTATTCCTTCTTCCTGAACACTTAGCCAATTCAAGGAGAAGGAAAGTTTATTACTTCTTCCTGAATACTTGACTAAGTTTCCGTGTTTTTCGAGAATTCCGCAACTTCGTCCAAATTACTCCAAACTTTTCCGAGTTCATGATCAAGCCCTAAGCGCTCTGATGGCCGTAAATCCAAAATGTGACTTCCTTGTAAAAAGGAGGATCAACATTTGCCCCTTCAAAATATGTCGTCTTATTGGAAGACGTGTTTTGCATAATCCAAAAATCTAGAAGTCTCGAACCGAAAGAAGTCCAAATAGAAATCCAATAGCTAAAAACTAGAAATTCAAAGAACCATGATCACGCCAGATCGTATTATAAGAAAACTGGAACCAAAAATCCAAAGAAATCCAATGAATACGCCTAATCGTATTATAAGAGAAAGGCAAGCCAGAATACTAGAACTCCAATATCCATAAAGCCATATAAAACAAAAATCCAGAATATCCAATGTTGCCATAGTCCATACCTACAAAATCCAAATGAATCGTTTTGTCAAGTCCTATCAAAACAACTCAAAACCAGTCGGGACCATACTTGAGCCATGACCGAGTGGCCTAGCCAAGTCCTGACAAGATGACCCGGCTCTTCCCAAGCAAAGTCCTTACTTTTGGACCAGTTTACTTTTATACATAATGAACATAGTCCATACTCACCATGCCCTTAAAGTTTGAAATTACGATTCTTGATTTCATACTTCACAAGCATAGCCCATACGAGCAAAGTAAGTTTATTAAAGTTTTGGAAGATTTTTAAGTTTTTAATATAAATCCAAAAGAAAACCAAATGGTTCATTGTCGGGTAGAGAGCACGTTTAGGGGTTGAGTCATAACCCTGTATGTGGGTGAGCCGCCTTAGCCATTTCCAACTACGAGTTTATTAAGTCTTGTTAAGTATGAAGGGGATGGACTATCGTATGCAAAGACCATGCCTAGGGATCTCACCGGTTACCGTACATGGGTAGGCAGACTTAGCTATCCAAAGCCAAAAACCAAAAACAAAATATTAACTAAAAGGTGGATGGTTTATAGTCCACAAAAAAGCATTCCTAGGGATCTCGATGGTTCCCGTATATGGATAGGCAGACTTAGTCATCCACAACCAAAATCGAAATAACTAGAAAGCCAAAATCCAAAAGCCAGAGAGCCATATCCGAAGCCAGAAGATCAACATGCCAAATCTGAGACCAGAAAAACCGAAGTGTCAGAGTCTAAATGCCGGAAAACCAAAGAACCAGAATCCAAGAGTTAGAGAACCAAAATATCAGAAAACCAAAGCCTAAGTTCCAAGAAGCCAAAATCTAAGCAACCGAAATCCAGATTAATTGACTAAGGATTTTCCCAAGCGATCTAAGTCCTAGCTCGATCCATTTTCTAAGCATGTGCATGCCTGCAATCAAGTTTCAAAATTCGAAATCCAAAGTCCTTAAAATTAGATGGAGTCATATGTAAAATTATTGCTTAAGTCGTTGAGAGAGCTTCATTTGACATAAAAACAATTGTGGAGAAGGGAGATAAATAGTTAGTTATATAATTATATACATAATAGAATAAATAGACTTTAACAATTTAATGCATTTGCATTAGAGTGAATAAATATGCTTTATTGTGATGTGCTAATTTTTTTTTATTCACATTAACTTAACATTGTTTATATAAGTAAAATCTATTTAGATATAAAAAGTGATGCGAATTTAGAGACAAACAATCTTAATTATTAGATCTTCCCCTGAATTTCATCTTCCATGTAAAGGCAAAATGTTCCAACGATCGAGATTTCATGTCTTTCAATTTATGTTTAATTTTATGTCTAAATAACCGTCTACAATAAGGGAATGACACATCTTTATTAATAATTGTCTTGAAAGCGTAAACTTTTGATCTGACCGTGAACTTTCAAAGATACCCATGCATATCTTTAGTTTTGTATGTTACCTAAAAATATGATCTAACGACTAGATATTTTTTTCGAATTCGAACTATATTTTTATACATATTAACAATTCATAATATCATTTAAATACATGATCTAACAAATAGACATCTGTTACATCATTATCATTTATTAATCAACAACATAAATAAAAATTAAAACTAGTCAAAAGTAAGATACTGATACTTAAAATAAAATTCCAAACTAATTACACATTATATCAACGTAAAAATATAACTACATATTTGTGCACATCACTTTTTCTTGAATGTGTTAAACACAGGGATGAGCGTTCGGTCGGTTCAGTTGGTTTGGAGGTAAAAAAAACTCAAACCAAATTGAAATTGAAATTTTTTCAAACCGAACAGAATCAAATTAATTTCGGTTAATTCGGTCGGTAACTGATTTAATTGAATTTGAAGGATGTGTTATTATTCAAATGATGAATACATTCAAAGAAAAACATAACTTCATTTTTGAAAGAAATTTTATGTAGTAGATTCTATGTTTATGATAAGATTTGATTTATTTACAACAAATGTTTTTGTATTTTATAACTAAACTTATTATTTAAAGTACTAGAATACAGTAAAACTAGAAAATAAATTAAAAGTTTGGTTAATTTGGTTAAACCGATAATCAAAAAGATATATTTTACAAACCGATTTAGTTTCAAAACTGAATCGAACCGAGCGAAATGAACCAGTTTGGTCGGTTAATTCAGTTTGAACTAAATATTGTTCATCTCTAGTTAAACGTATACATTTTCTAAAAGTATAATTTAAATGCAAATCATGTATGTATCACGATGTTAGTTGGAGACGCTCTTATCAAAGTTCTTGTCAACTAAAAAACAGACTTATTGAAGGGTATTGTTATTGACACTCTAAATATTGTTAAGGGAAGACCATTTTTTTTTCTTTTCAAAAATTGTTAAGGGGAGTACCAACGACGAAAGTAACCCTCTAACAAATTAAGGTAAGCTTACCTTATTATCCATTTACCCCCTTAAAAAATAAATGTAATTTTACCTTAATAAATATTGCAAGGGTCGTAGTATTTCTTTTATTTGCATATATCATTTTTTTAAACCCTAAAAGATAAGCGTTTTCGAAGGAATAAGATCGAACTTTTTTTTTTGTCGGCATAAATATGCCATATTTTATAATTATGAGGCAATGCATCCAAATTATTATTAATTTTTGACATACCACTGTCAAATACATATATAATCGATTATGTGTTGCATTTGGTGCAGTGGGGGTTCAATTGTTGTGTACCGGACTTATATATGCCCCCTGTACTTACCACTAGGGGTGGGCATTTAACCGATTTAACCGACTTAACCGAACCGACTTAACCGACATCATCGGTTAACCGACCTCATCGGTTAACCGACCAACCTTAACCGAAGAGTTTCGGTTCGGTTAACGGATAATATAATCTTGGTAGGTTCGGTTAACCGACCAATTTTTTTCATCGGTTAACCGACATGTGCTTATGTATGTAAATCTATAAAACTACATACAGTTACAGTCAGTCCACCTTTTGAATAAAACTGTTATGTATGTTTTCATCAACTGCTATCGTTTTTGTTTCAAATTGCGGCACAGTTACATACTTACATGTGCTTACAGGGTGACTGTATTTAGTTATTAACAGTTCTGATTCCCATTCAGTGCATGAAGTTGAATTGTTATGCACATGAGGCAAATATACCACTTATTATTTTGTATAGGACTTATGTTAATTATAGTCCCATTTCAGTGCATGAAGTTGCATGTTTATTAATGTAGTTTGACATGAATATGATCTTCGACGTCAAACTTCTAACTTAATTCTTTGAGTTCTAACTTAACTGGGCACCGTTCATATTTCCTTTTTGGCTAAATGTAGTTTACACCAACTTATTTTTGGATTACTACATCCCAGTTAGAAAGAATTGAATGTCCGAAAGTCTGAAATGCATGCTTAACTTTATGGATGTGTTTGACATGGTTAGGAAATATTATGTAACTTTATGTTGTAACTGCTATAACTTTACGGTTATGCAATATCAGTAGAGTAATCACTAATCAATTACTGCTGTAACTTTATGCAATATTATGTAAATCGAACGGTTAACCGTTTAAATCGAACGGTTAACCGTGGATAAATATTTTCGGTTCGGTCGAATAAAGCTGCCCTCAATTAACCGAAATTCGGTTAACCGAATCGTACAAAATAACTGGTTAACCGAAAATATTAACCGATCTGTTCGGTTAATCGCTAATGCCCACGCCTACTTACCACTAATAGACGACCACGGGTACAGTTCATATTTACAAGCAATTCACGTGAGTAAAACAACAAATAAATAAGAAAATTGTACAAAGCCCGTCCTTTAGTTGTGTCTGTTCATCTCCTTCATCAAATAACGTGAAAACTAATCCTATCAGCTTATTATTATTAGATATCTGCTCATAAAATAGTTTATCTGTTCCACTTTAATTTTTCAATTTTTATAAATAATCACCGTATATCATTAAAAGACAATCCAGGTCAGGTATTTTTTAATTATTATGTTTATTCCACTGTATTATTGATCACAGCCGTGAATTGAAGCCTTTAATTATGTTTATCTTTAATAAGCTTTTCTTATTTACTGTTCTAGCCATGAATTGAAGCCTTTAATTATGTAAATAAAACTAAGGCATGATATTTCTAAATCTTTAACAATTGGAATTATTGATATTGGAGTCATATATCAAAACGGAACAAAGTAAGTTATGACAGTGGACTATTTAAGAATAAAGTAATGACAGTGAACTATTGATAAATTACAATTTCAAAGTAATTACAATTTAAGAATTAGAATTGGAATAAAGTAAGTTATGACAATTTATATAACAATTTATTTATGACAGTAAGTTAAGACAGTGAACTAGAATTAGAATTTACTTATGACACTAAGTTATGACAGTTTATTATAACAATTTATTTATGACAGTAAGTTATAACAATTCATTTATGACGATTTAAGAATTAGAATTGGAACAAAGTAAGTTATGACAGTGAACTATTTAAGAATTAGAATTGGACTGTATTTTCATAGTGATTACCTCCCTGATTTTCTTTTTCCTTGTTTGTTCCCCTTGAAAATGGTAGCAATTCTATGCTGGAAACATGATTGGGCATGTCTCTCAACTACCTGTGTATATTCCATTTGATCAAAGTTTCAATATGACAAAATCTTTACAGGTATTTGCTGTTTTTTTTTCTTTTTTCTTTTTTTGTATCTATGTTTCTTATTATTTTAATTCATATTTATTGATCTACTTGTCTAACCAAATTGCAAATATATGCAAGGTTTCGAACGAATTTGGAATGAACTTGCAGCCAAGGCCTCTTCCTTTGTCATCGTTTGAACAATTTGATCAGGTAATCCAAAGCATATTAAAATTTTTTGTATATTTTCCTGCACACAATAAATATTGTGGTTAGATTTATCCAACTGATTTGTATTTTCTTGCATGTATCTTGTATTAGCGACATCAACAAGATTGGTACTTCAATAAATACCAATTCGGACCGAGTTCTACGAGCTTGCTTCACTTGCTACAAGTATATTTTAGTTAGTTACTAATATATATATATATATATATATATAGTTTGTTGCTAAGGATGCCCCGCTGGTTGTTAGGGGCTACTAGCGGGGCGTTCAGTCGGCGATTAACCGCCGGCCAAACAGGGATTTGGTCGACGGTTGTCCACCGATCGTGCCTTGGTCGGTGGACAACCGCTGACCGAAGGGCACCGCGGTAGCCCCTAGCAGAAACCGTGGTGGCCTTAGCAACACTCTCTCTCTCTCTCTCTCTATATATATATATATATATATATATATATATGTATAAGTAGTGTGTTAAAACCCTATTTAATGCTTTAATTATATTTGCAGGAACAACAAGGGAAATTGCAGAGAAATGATGAGTAACTTATGAATCTTGTTTGTTTGATACATATGATATCTGTTGTGATATATTTTGCTATGGAATTTCTAGTGCAGGTTTTGTTGAGGTAGATTGTTTAATGAGGAGAACATTAAGTCCCACATCACCAAGTCTTTTGGATTATTCCAAGATATATAACAAAGCCTTGTATATGATATTGTGAATTAAAATGACTTGGGCTTGAATAGTGGCTTGGATGGGTATGTATATGGGCTTGGGCCTATAAATATTTATAGGTCAAAGATTGGGCACTTGGTCACTTGGTGACCGTACGGAAGCGATGTGGCCTAAAAGCAAACAGTCGCATTTTTTTGAATTTGAACAGATGGACGAGTCTGTTTGAATGCATCTGCTCCAGAACGGTCATGACTCTTCGCCTTTCATAAATGCATCTCCTTTTCGCCCAGTTCATAATTATCCATCGCCCTTCTTCTCTCTTCTCCTCTGAATACAATTTCTGTTTTTATCTGCTGCCAATAATAAATCCCATTAAACTCACAGGCATTGCCACGCCTCTGGGTTTAGGTTTTGTTGTATCATGGGAAGCAGACTGTCGCTCAACCCGTTGGCAAACTCAGACGAGTGGGGACAGATATTGCTTTAAGGAAAGAGAGACCGCTCCTCAAAACCATATAACCCTGATTCTTCACTGTTAATAACAAACTTAAAGCAATATGCGATATGAATAACAGTGCAGAATCCGCTTTCAAACTGATGAATCAAGACTTCATCCGCCTGGACAGAATGGATGGAATCAATTTCACTCGCTAGCAAGACAAGATGAAGTTCCTCCTTACTACTCTTAAAGTGTCATACGTGCTAGATGAAAATCTTCCTCCGATTCCTCCTACAACAGACAAAGATACAGAAGACCTGAAGAAAAAGAGGATGAAAGGCGAGGAAGATGAACTGCTGTGCCGAGGCCACATTCTAAATACGCTTTCAGATCGGTTGTATGATCTCTACACTCCGCTAAAGTCGCCTAAAGAAATTTGGGATGCACTCGAAGCAAAGTACAGAACAGAGAAAATTGGAACAGATAAGATTCTTACCTTATAGTTTTTTAAATTCGAAATGAAAGATGATGTCTCTGTTATGGACCAAATGCATGACTTACAAGTTCTGGTTGGAAAACTTGCGGATTTAAAAGTGCAAATTCCAGAATCTATTCAAGTAGGGGCTATTATTGCTAAACTTCCACCGAGTTGGAATAATTATCATAAAAAGCTCCTACACATGACTGCAGAACTCACATTGGAACGGATTGGAAAACATATACGGATTGAAGAGGAAAATAGAACCTGTGATGGTGTTTTTCTAATAACAAACGTGAACAATGTCAATTCTGGAAAGAAGAGAAAGAATGCTCAAAACCAGAACTTTAAGCCAAATAAGAAAACAAAGTCGGATGCCAACTCTAATCCAAAGAATAAGAAAAACAAGGCTTGCTACAACTGCGGCAAACTTGGGCACTTCTGTAACGACCCGCATTCTACGCATCATAGGATCGTAGAATATTTATTTCTTTCACATATGAAGTCGTATGGTCATGTAACTATGGGAGACGACTATTGGGGTCATTTCCCATGTTCATGATTTTTGTCGATTTTTAAATGACCATTTTACCCCTAGTTGGTACTGTTTTGGCCATAACTTTTGACTGAAAAGGAATTTTGACCTGAAACCACTTCCATTTGCTCCGAATGATGGTTTACAATTCCGTAGAGTGGTCACATTAGCCAAACGGACTCACCGTTTGGGAGATATGGTTGAAACAAGTTTCAGATAGTGAAAAACAGCTTAATTGGGTTTAACCGGGTGATTAACAGCTAGGCCCAATGGGGGATTTCGGGATTAGGGTTATGAGGAGGCTGAAATCAGTTAGAGAACGATCTTATCCTCATTTTCCAGCCGCCACTTTCATTCCTGAACCCTAACAATGGCCGCCAACATCTAGAAACATCCCCAAATCACTTTCTAATCAAGTTTTGGCTTATTCTACATCAAATTAAGGAGAGAAACACGAAAGCAATGTTAGAGCTGCTGTTAGACGTCAGTATTCATCCAAATCAGCGAGGTTTCAGTTCTGAGAATTTTATTTGTGGCCAAGGTGAGTGATTAGCATTGTTTTGACACTAATTACAGTTAATTAAGGGTAATTAGTGAAGATTAGCGAATTTATACACTAATAAATTCTGGAAAAATATCTATAAATTCGAAAATAATATTTTATGGCTCTGTTAGAAATTTGGTTTAATTTGGGTAAGTTTTGTTAACCCTAGGATTAGTTTTAGTTAAACATGCTTAAGGGAAAATATGGGGTTTTGGGTATATTTGATCCATTTTGGCATGTAAAATTCATTGTTTTGGTGTTTGTGGTTAGTTTTCTATGTTGTTATGACCGTTTGGAATGATTTGTCGTTGATTAGTATAGTTAGATTGGTCGAAAACGTCGTCGAATGGCGTAAACAAGTTGCTGGAAAAAGTTGCAGAAAGTTGTGCAGAGTTTCGGATCGGATAGGAGAGCCGGGCAAGGAATCCGACCTGAACTGAAGTCTGGCACAAGGGAAGTTTGGCAGAAAGGAAGGCCATTGCTTAGAATTGGAGTTGGACAGAGGATCGGATCGGAGCAGGCAAGCGAGCAGGATCGGATCGGAGCAGGCAAGCGAGCGGGATCGGATCGGGCGAATGGAGAAGGACGGGATCGGATCGGGAACCCTAGAGGGGAGCAACCACCGAACTGAACAAAGGATGGGCACTATACTTCTGAACCAAACCGAGAAGGGATGGAGCACTGATCCAGGCATGGACTAGGACCACCGAACCAAGCTGGAAGGTTACACCGAACCGAACCGAGCTAGATGAGGAACGCCGAACCGAACCGTACGTGGGCTTTTACTACTACGCGATGACTTTTCTGAAGACCAACTCCAATTTGACCAAAACCCGAGATGCAAAGGAAGTCCAAATGAGAAGCTTTGACTCAGGATCCAGTTGGGAACCAATGAGTGGACTTCATGATTGGGCTTTGCTGCGGGACGTGTGCCAAGGGGCTATCGATGTCTATGACTTTGGATCACTATGTATGGGAGGTACGTGAACGGATTCAGGGCCGCAGTGGCGTAGGTACGACTAAAGGGCTATAGACCAATGAAGTGGGGTTATTTGTAAAGATTTGGTCATGACTCCATGTGGTAAGCTTGGTAGTAGTAGTTTCACAAGTTGAACTTCGTCACTACTTCGATGGGTCTAGTGATTGACAGTGGTGGACATCGTATGCTTTACGCACTGAGTGAGAGATGTGAGGATGGTTGCTATGGTTGATTTGTTTGCCATCATTATGACATGCACACCCCACCCCCGTATTCTTTACACTATCCGTTATGGCACCTTAGAGTATTGTACGGTATGTAGTGCTAACTCTTTGGTTGCAGGTCCAGGTTCAGGTATGGTTTAGTATACCTATTATTGTTCTGTTTAGATGCTTATCGCTCATACCAGGCTTTATGTCTGACCCAGAGTTTTATGTCTCCTCTTATTACTCTGGGTGCTCACACGAGCAGACTAGAGACAGGTTAGCTGGTGATGCACGGGTAGATGATCCGGAGACGAGCAAGAGGCCTCCACGTATGATATATATATATATATATTATTCTCCCTGTGTTGTTGAAGATCACTGCTTGGGCATTAGTAGTGCATCTTCTACTTTAGCTTTCTTTTGTTTTAGAGACTGTAAATTTTGGAAAGTTGTAATAAGCTGTATTTGGATTTCCGCTGCTCTGATGTTGATGTTGATTTTAGTTATCAGCTTATGTACTGTCTCACCTGTTTTATGTCAAGTATATTATTATTATATTTTGCTCCATGCGCTGTGAGACATTCTACAGGTTCCTCGTTAGTTAATCCCCTTCTTTCCTTTCTTTGACGACCGTTCCGTGCTAGTCGGGCACGTGTACAACGCACTTTAGGAGGAAATGCCCGCTGGTGCGGGGCGGGCCGTCACACTTGGTATCAGAGCTCTAGGTTGCGTAGTTAACCTAGGGAAAGACACTAGGGAGAGATAGTACGTATATGAGAGCGCGTATTTGTGATTAATTTGGTTTTCAAAAGCTACATATATATACTATTAGTAGTATAAGAATGAAGTCGTACTGCACTAGCACCACTATGGGGTCGTTAATCGTTTCCCTTTTCAGATTGACGATGAGCCGATATGCTAGGGGTGCTGGTAGGGGAACTAATAATGGGAATGCTGCTGACATGAGGACGATGTTTACTGACCTCATGAGAGAGATGCTTAGAGATGTGCAGAGGGCAGCTCCCAATGGTGGTAATGGTGGTGGTCCAATAGTGCAGGCGCTTAGGGCCGATTTCGCCAAGCTAAATAAAGATTATACTAGTCTTGGTGGGAAGCTGTTCCACGGAACGGAGTCGGCTACGGATGTTCAGGATTGGATGGATAGTTGCGAACGTATCTTCGAGGATCTTGGTATCGAGGATGCGATGAAGAGAAAGCTAGCATCCCGTCAGCTGCAAGGGCGGGCAATGAATTGGTGGAATGCTATAAAGGCAGCTACTCCCGAAGATCAGATTACTTGGGAGCAGTTTAAGGTTCGCTTTAGTGAGAAGTTCATTCCAGCTGCTCAGAAGTCAGTGCTGTTTAAGAAATTCTTGGAGCTCAAGCGGAATGGCAGAACTGTCTCGGAGTATATTGCCGAATTCGACACTTCGTCGAAGTATGGGTTATCTCTTATTGATACTGCCGAGAAGAAGAATGAGAAATTCATAACTGGTTTGGATCAGTACTTGGGAGAAAGACTTATTAACCACATCGGTGAGACGTTTGAATCGATTGTAGGGAAAGCATTGAGATCAGAAAGTCTCTACCCTAAGCCGAAGACTGAGGTTGTATCTGCAGAGGAGCCAAAGCCACAAGCAAGTGGTGGAGGCAAGGGCGGTTCCCAGAATAAGAGGAAGCAGAATCAGACTAAGGATGGCCAGAAAAAAAAAGAATAAGCAAGATGTTGAGTGCTTCAGCTGTGGTAAGAAGGGCCATTATGCTAGTAATTGTCGGGCAAAGCCAGCGGATAGGAAGTGCTTCAACTGTGGCCAAATAGGACATCACAAGGACAAGTGTCCGCAACCCCCTAAAGAAAAGCAAATGGTGAAAGCATATGCCCTTAATGCTATTCCTTCTTCGTCGAATGCCCCAACCGCGGCGGAGAAGGGAAAGAATGTCGTCATTCAAGGTATGCTTTCTGTTTATGATGTTCCTGTTAGAGTTTTGCTTGATACCGGAGCTTCCAGTTCTTTCATATCTAGTGACCTGGTAGATAGGTTGGGATTGGAGCCCGAGATTGTCGATAAACATTTAGTAGTGACGAACCCGATTGGTGGTTCGACTAGCCTTAGCATGATTTGTCGTAATGTGGTCTTATCGAGTCATGGATGCATGTTTGTTTGTGATTGCTTTGTTTTGGGCTTCACTGGGTTTGGCATTATTTTGAGAGTAGATTGGCTCCAAAGATACGGGATGGTGGTAGACTGTGAGGGCTTTTTGGTGACAGCTAGAGCGGATGATGGGCGGAGGATAGTGTTTGGTGGTCTACCCAGTGAGGGGGTATTGGCTAGTTTTCTAAACTCCCTCGACATTCCGCATAGTGAGTTGTCAGGTTTGCCCGTGGTTGGCCAGTATCCGGATGTCTTCGAAGAAGTGACCGGGCTTCCACCACATCGAGAGATTGAGTTCCGTATTGATTTGGTGAAAGATGCCAAACCTATAGTGATGCCACTTCGTCGTATGGAACCAAGGGAGCAGCGAGAGCTCAGGCTGCAAGTCAGTGATCTTTTGAAGAAGGGATTTATCAGAAGGAGTGTTTCTGAGTGGGGAGCACCAGTTGTGTTTGCTACCAAGGTGGATGGTTCCCTTCGTTTGTGTGTAGACTACCGCGAGTTAAATAAAGTGACGAGGAAGAACAAGTATCCTCTACCGCGGATAGATGATTTGTTCGATCAGTTGAGTGGCGCGAGAGTATTTTCCCAGTTGGATCTCGCGACAGGTTTTCATCAGCTTAGAGTGGAAGCTGAGAGTATAGCTAAAACGGCATTTCGGACGCCGTCCAGATTTTATGAATGGTTGGTCATGCCATTCGGGCTGACCAATGCCCCAGCATATTTTGTGGATCTTATGAATAGGGTATTCAGAGATCAGTTGAATAAGTTTGTCCTTGTGTTCGTTGATGATATTTTGGTCTATTCGAGGACAGAGGAAAAACACAAGGAACATTTAAGAATAGTGATGGAGGTGTTGAGAAAACACCAATTGAAAGCAAAGTTTTCTAAGTGTCACTTCTGGAGTAGGGAAGTGAGGTTCTTGGGCCATGTTGTTTTAGAGCATGGTATCGCCGTGGATCCTGCAAAGGTGGCTACGGTACAAGATTGGTCTACGCCCAAGAATGCAACGGACATAAGAAGTTTCTTGGGATTAGCTGGATATTATCGTAAGTTTATCCAAGGTTTTTCCAAGATAGCAGCACCATTGACCCAGTTGACCAAGAAGAATCAAGCTTTTGTTTGGGATGAAAGGTGCGAGAATGCATTCAAGAGTCTGAAGGACAAGTTGACGTGCGCACGAGTGTTAGTCATTCCTAAGGGGAATGAAGAGATGACGGTATACACGGATGCCTGTGGTACCGGACTGGGTGTTGTATTGATGCAAGGCGGTAGGGCTGTAGCTTATGCAAGTCGGCAATTGAAACCGCATGAGAGAAGATACCCTACCCATGATTTGGAATTGGCAGCGATCGTGTTCGCGTTGAAGATGTGGAGACATTATCTCTTGGGAGAAAGATTCGAGTTGTTTACCGATCATAAATCGTTAAAGTATCTCTTCTCCCTGAAGGATCTAAATCTCCGGCAACAAAGGTGGTTAGAATTCTTGGCTTCCTATGATTTTGACATCGCATATGCACCAGGAAAGGGCAATGCGGTATCCGATGCATTGAGTAGAAGACATGCCAGTTTGGGGGCTATGTTTCTTGAATGGAAGCAACTGGAGTACATCGTTGGGTATGATTTCATACCAAAGTGCGAATTGGATCCAGAAATGTTAGCAAGTTTGACGATCAGACCCACTTTGAATGAGCGGATCGGCTCTAGTCAGAGAAGCGATCCTAACTTATTGGAAGTCATCTCCAAGTTAGAGATGGGTATCGACGAGGAGATGAACAAGTATGGGCTTGATCGAGATGGATGGCTTAGAAAGAATGGAAAGCTTTTTTACCCAGTGTCAATGGATTAAGAGATGAAGTGCTTAGAGAATGCCATCACTCAAAACTGACGATACACCCCTGTGGTAACAAGATGTATTGAGACATGAAGCGGACATACTACTGGGAAGGGATGAAAAGAGACATTGGGAAGTTTATATCCAAATGCATGAATTGCCAGCTAGTTAAAACCGAGCAAAAGAAGCCTAGTGGGTTGTTGCAACCATTAGAAATTCCAGAATGGAAATGGGAACAAGTGTCAATGGATTTCATTGATGGGTTACCAAGGACTAGATCGGGTCATGATAGCATTTGGGTGATTGTGGACCGATTGACTAAGAGTGCGAGGTTTATACCCGTCAAGTCAAACAGGACGGCAGCTAAGTTAGCGGAACTATATATAAAGTGGGTAGTGAGGTTTCATGGAATACCCAAGGGCATTGTGAGTGACCAAGATCCGTTGTTCACTAGTGGATTTTGGAAGAGCTTACAAGAGGCGTTAGGATCAGAATTACATCTCAGTACCGCGTATCATCCTCAAACCGATGGTCAAACGGAGAGGGTGAATCGTATATTGGAAGACCTCTTGAGGGCTTGTGTACTGGATTTTGGTGGATCATGGGATGACCATTTGCATCTAGTAGAGTTTGCATATAATAATAGCTACCAATCCAGTATCGGTATGGCTCCGTTTGAAGCTTTGTATGGAAGACCGTGCAACTCACCGTCATGTTGGGTAGAAACTGGCGAGAAGTTTGTGCTTGGACCCGATTGATAAGAGAAACTTCAGATAAGATCAAGATCATTCAACAACGAATGAAGGCTGCCCAAGATAGGCAGAAGAGTTATGCTGATAAAAGGAGAAGAGACTTAAAATTCTCCGTTGGTGACTTGGTGTTTGTCAATATTTCTCCGTTGAAGAGCGTGATACGATTTGGCAGGAGAGGCAAATTGGCACCAAGATTTGTTGGCCCATTACCTGTTCTTGAACTAGTCGGGAATTTGGCATATAGAGTTGACTTACCAGAGAAGATGGCAGGAGTTCACAACGTATTTCATGTTTCCCAACTGAGGAAGTTCGTTCACGACCCAGATATAACTATTTCACCTGATCAGTTAGAGGACTTCGAAGTAGAACCCGAGGCGGTTGGGAACCGCAAGCCGATCCATATTGTCGAGCACGATATGAAGCAACTTCGAAGGAAGGCGGTGAAGCTAGTCAGGTTCAGTGGGGCGAGAACGAGAATGACTGTACTTGGGAGACCGAGGAGAGTATTAGAAAGATGTATCCAGAACTCTTCGCCTGGTAAGATTTTAACTTCGATTTAGTTTTCCGCATGCTAGGGTAGGCTTGTTTACTTGTTTTGCATGTTTGATTGTTGTATGTGGCTGTTAGGCATGCGGGATCCTTTGTATGTTTTGGGTTAAGGAATTTCGGGGACGAAATTTCTTAAGGGGGGGGGGGGGGGAGTGTAACGACCCGCATTCTACGCATCATAGGATCGTAGAATATTTATTTCTTTCACATATGAAGTCGTATGGTCATGTAACTATGGGAGACGACTATTGGGGTCATTTCCCATGTTCATGATTTTTGTCGATTTTTAAATGACCATTTTACCCCTAGTTGTTACTGTTTTGGCCATAACTTTTGACTGAAAAAGAATTTTGACCTGAAACCACTTCCATTGGCTCCGGATGATGGTTTACAATTCCGTAGAGTGGTCACATTAGCCAAACGGACTCACCGTTTGGGAGATATGGCTGAAACAAGTTTCAGATAGTGGAAAACAGTTTAATTGGGCTTAACCGGGTGATTAACTGCTAGGCCCAATGGGGGATTTCGGGATTAGGGTTATGAGGAGGCTGAAATCAGTTAGAGAACGATCTTATCCTCATTTTCCAGCCGCCACTTTCATTCCTGAACCCTAACAATGGCTGCCAACATCTAGAAACATCACCAAATCACTTTCTAATCAAGTTTTGGCTTATTCTACATCAAATTAAGGAGAGAAACACGAAAGCAAGGTTAGAGCTGCTGTTAGACGTCAGTATTCACCCAAATCAGCGAGGTTTCAGTTCTGAGAATTTTATTTGTGGCCAAGGTGAGTGATTAGCATTGTTTTGACACTAATTACAGTTAATTAAGGGTAATTAGTGAAGATTAGCGAATTTATACACTAATAAATTCTGGAAAAATATCTATAAATTCGAAAATAATATTTTATGGCTCTGTTAGAAATTTGGTTTAATTTGGGTAAGTTTTGTTAACCCTAGGATTAGTTTTGCTTAAACATGCTTAAGGGAAAATATGAGGTTTTGGGTATATTTGATCCATTTTGGCATGTAAAATTCATTGTTTTGGTGTTTGTGGTTAGTTTTCTATGTTGCTATAACTGTTTGGAATGATTTGTGGTTGATTAGTATAGTTAGATTGGTCAAAAACGTCGTCGAATGGCGTAAACAAGTTGCTGGAAAAAGTTGCAGAAAGTTGTGCAGGATTTCGGATCGGGTCGGGTATGGGATCGGATCGGATAGGAGAGCTGGGCAAGGAATCCAACCTGAACTGAAGTCTGGCACAAGGGAAGTTTGGGAGGAAGGAAGGCCATTGCTTAGAGTTGGAGTTGGACAGAGGATCGGATTGGAGCTAGGGAGCGGATCGGATCGGAGCAGGCAAGCGAGCGGGATCGGATCGGAGCACGCAAGCGAGCGGGATCGGATCGGGCGAATGGAGAAGGACGGGATCAGATCGGGAACCCTAGAGGGGAGCAACCACCGAACCGAACAGAGGATGGGCACTATACTTCCGAACCGAACCGAGAAGGGATGGAGCACTGATCCATGCATGGACTAGGACCACCGAACCGAACCGAACTGGAAGGTTACAACGAACCGAACCGAGCTAGACGAGGAACGCCGAACTGAACCGTACGTGGGCTATTACTACTACGCGATGACTTTTCTGAAGACCAACTCCAATTCGACCAAAACCCGAGATGCAAAGAAGTCCAAATGAGGCGCTTTGACTCAGGATCCAGTTGGGAACCAATGAGTGGACTTCATGATTGGGCTTTGCTGCGGGACGTGTGCCAAGGGGCTATCGATGTCTATAACTTTGGATCACTATGTATGGGAGGTACGTGAACGGATTCAGGGCCGCAGTGGCCTAGGTACGACTAAAGGGCTATAGACCAATGAAGTGGGGTCATTTGTAAAGATTTGGTCATGACTCCATGTGGTAAGCTTGGTAGTAGCAGTAGTTTCACAAGTTGAACTCCGTCACTACTTCGATGAGTCTAGTGATTGACAGTGGTGGACATCGTATGCTTTACGCACTGAGTGAGAGATGTGAGGATGGTTGCTATGGTTGATTTGTTTGCCGTCATTATGACATGCACACCCCACACCCGTATTCTTTACACTATCCGTTATGGCACCTTAGAGTATTGTACGGTATGTAGTGCTAACTCTTTGGTTGCAGGTCCAGATTCAGGTATGGTTTAGTATACCTGTTATTGTTCTGTTTAGATGCTTATCGCTCATACCAGGCTTTATGTCTGACCCAGAGTTTTATGTCTCCTCTTATTACTCTGGGTGCTCACACGAGCAGACTAGAGACAGGTTAGCTGGTGATGCACGGGTAGATGATCCGGAGACGAGCAGGAGGCTTCCACGTATGATACATATATTATTCTCCCTGTGTTGTTGAAGATCACTGCTTGGGCATTAGTAGTGCATCTTCTACTTTAGCTTTCTTTTGTTTTAGAGACAGTAAATTTTGGAAAGTTGTAATAAGCTGTATTTGGATTTCCGCTGCTCTGATGTTGATGTTGATTTTAGTTATCAGCTTATGTACTGTCTCACCTGTTTTATGTCAAGTATATTATTATTATATTTTGCTCCATGCGCTGTGAGACATTCTACAGGTTTCTCGTTAGTTAATTCCCTTCTTTCCTTTCTTTGACGATCGTTCTGTGCTAGTCGGGCACGTGTACTGCGCACTTTAGGAGGAAATGCCGGCTGGTGCGGGGCGGGCCGTCACAACTTCAAACGAGAGTGCAGGGCACCTCCAAAACAAAAAGGCCAGTCTAAAAATGCAAATATGGTTGAGAACGATGAAGTCCAAGAAATCGTTGCTATGGTTTCAGATTTGCAGATCGGCATGATAACTGAACTGCACATGGCAATTGCTAAAACAAAATCTTCGGATTGGTGGTTTGATTCTGGTGCAACAGTTCATGTTTGCAACAACAAAGGGCTGTTCAAAACCTACACTGAATTGGCAGATCAACAGGAAGTGCTTATGGGAAATGGAAATGGTGCAAAGGTTCTGGGAAAAGGAAATGTGGAGATCCATTTTACTTCCAACAAGAATATCACTCTTACTAATGTACTCCATGTTCCTGATATTAAAAAGAATCTGGTTTCTGCATCAATCCTATGCAAGAGTGGTGTCAAATCTGTCTTAGAGGCTGATAGTTTAATTCTATCCAAAAATGGCATGTTTGTGGGTAAAAGTTATGCATGTAATGGGATGTTCAAACTAAGTATTAATGAAATAAATGAATGTTCTGATTATACAGTTGATTCTTTACCATTGTGGCATGCACGTTTAGGACATTTAAATTATACATCTTTGAAATATATGGCAAAGCATGGTCTTATTTCTGTTAAAAATGATAAACATGATAAATGCGACATATGTATCCAAGCCAAGATTACAAAGGAACCATTCCCAGCTGTTGAAAGAAACTCAGAACTCTTGGATTTAATTCACTCCGATATATGTGAATTAAATGGAGTTTTAACCAGAGGTGGAAAAAGGTATTTCATTACCTTTATTGATGATTTTTCTAAATACACATGTGTGTATTTGCTCAGAAATAAAGATGAAGCTTTTGACATGTTCAAACGCTATAAAACAGAAGTTGGAAATAAAAAAGGTAGGAAAATAAAGGTTCTACGTAGTGACAGAGGAGAAGAATACTTCTCCACTGAATTTTCAAACTTCTGTGAAGAACATGGGATTATTCATCAGCACATTGCGCCATACACACCACAACAAAATGGTTTGGCTGAAAGAAAAAATAGAACTCTGGTTGATATGGTAAATTCTATGTTATTAAATGCTAAATTACCACTTAACTTGTGGGCGGAAGCATTATTGTCTACATGTCATTTGCACAATAGAATCACTTCAAGGAAAACTAAAGTTTCTCCTTATGAACTATGGAATGGTCGAAAACCAAATCTACGATATCTAAAGGTATGGGGGTGTATTGCTTTTTATAGGGTGACTGATCCAAAACAGACTAAACTTGGTCCAAGAGCATTGAAAAGTTTGATTGTAGGATATGCTAAAAATTCTAAAGCATATAGACTACTAGATTTATCCTCAAACACGATTGTTGAATCAAGGGATGTTGAGTTTATTGAAAATAAATTCAAAGATGATTCAAATACAAATCAGTCATTAAACCCCGATATTATTCAAACACCAACGGATGTTACTACATCTTCTGCTGGTAATAAAAGAAAAGTAACTAATGAACAGATAGAAATAAGAAGGACACAAAGAATCAGAAAAGAGAAATCTTTTGGTCCTGATTTTATATCATCTCAAGCTATAGCATTCCTTGTAGAAGGAACTCGAGACGATGTTACTAATAAAATTCCTATTGTACTGAATATAGAAGATGATCCAAAAACATACAAAGAAGCTATAACTTCCAGAGATTCTGCTTTTTGGAAGGAGGCAATTAATGATGAAATGGATTCAATTTTATCAAACAATACTTGGGTATTGGTAGACTTGCCTCAAGGGTCAAAACCTATTGGTTGCAAATGGGTGTTTTGAAGAAAACGTAATAATTATGGCAGCGTGCAAACTTTCAAGGCTAGATTAGTAGCTAAGGGCTTTCGGCAAAAGGAAGGAATTGATTTCTTTGATACATATGCTCCGGTTGCAAGAATTACATCAATTCGAGTACTAATAGCATTAACATCAATCTATCAGTTGCATATCCATCAAATGGATGTCAAAACAGCCTTCCTTAATGGTGAACTTAATGAAGAAGTTTACATGGAACAAACTGAAGGTTTTATCCTTCCCGGGAATGAAAGAAAAGTTTGCAAACTAACAAAATCATTATACGGATTGAAACAAGCACCAAAACAGTGACATGAGAAATTTGACTCAATTATACTTCAAAATGGCTTTACATATAATAGTGCAGACAAATGTATCTACTCCAAGTTTACAAAAGAATATGGAGTAATCATTTGTTTATATGTAGATGATTTATTAATATTCGGTACTAACATAAAAGGAATACAAGACACCAAGAATTATTTAACTTCAAAGTTCAAAATGAAAGATTTGAATGAAGTTGATACAATTCTGGGTATAAAAGTTAGTAAAGTTAGTGGGGGTTATGCACTAAATCAATCACATTATATTCAAAAGGTGCTTCAGAAGTTTGAACATCTAAAAATTAAAGATGCCAGTACCCCAATAGACTCGAGTATCAATCTCAGTAAAAATGAAGGAAGATGTATTGCTCAACTCGAATACGCAAGCGTTATTGGAAGTATAATGTATGCAATGCATTGTACAAGACCTGATATAACATATGCAATATGCAAACTTGCACGATATACTAGCAATCCTGGTATAGATCATTGGAAAGCAAGTGGAAGATTACTTGGTTACCTAAAGAGAACCAATAATCTAAGACTTGTTTACAATGGATTTCCAAGTGTATTAGAAAGATATACTGATGCTAGTTGGATAACTAGCGCCGGTGATAATAAATCTACTTTGGGTTGGATTTTCACATTAGGTGGAGTTGCTATTTCTTGGGCATCAAAGAAACAAACTTGCATTTCGCACTCCACAATGGAATCGGAATTCATAGCACTTGCTGCCGCTGGAAAAGAGGCAGAATGACTACGAAATATGTTACTGGATATCAAGCTATGGCCAAAACCAATGTCAGCCATATCATTACAATGCGATAGTCAGGCTACTATGTCACAAGCATATAGTAACACATACAATGGAAAATCAAGACATATAAGTCTTAGACATGAGTATGTTAGACAAATAATAAATGATGGAATAATTACTATTGTCTACATAAGATCTAGCGATAATTTAGCAGACCCATTTACAAAAGCTTTGACTAGGGAAATGGTAAGATCCACGTCAGTCGGAATGGGACTTAAACCTTGTATTAATCAATGATAGTGGAAACCCAACCTTAATATTAATTAGCTTAAGGTTTAATGGGTAATAACAAACTATCATATGATTGGGAAGACACTAAGTCAAATTAGTGTAAACTGTTACAGGTATAACGAGGCTAAGTTGAATAACTCTTAATAAAGTTCTAGCTAGTCTGGTAACAGAGACATTGAAAGGGAAAAAGAACTTTACCTTTATGAACTTGGAAGTGGTGCCGCTTCTAAACAAGAGTTTATAGGGTTTGCTCTTGTAAAAGTTCATTAAGCTGGGATGGAGCACATGACCATAACGGTGCTCACGGTAGGGAAATTTATTGGTAAATTGAAATTACGTGTGTAATATTTCCGACTTTATAACCCAACGGAGACTTGGTTTAAGTTAAGATCACCCAGCTCTTCTTTAAAGTCCTGAGATACTTACACTAATACGTGGTTTAATTGAATAGATACCACATATAATGCGTAAATTCTAGTTAAGATAAAACTGAAGAACATCAATAAAACAATATAGTGGGGGATTGTTGAGGTAGATTGTTTAATGAGGAGAACATTAAGTCCCACATCACCAAGTCTTTTGGACTATTCCAAGATATATAACAAAGCCTTGTATATGATATTGTGAATTAAAATAACTTGGCCTTGAGTAGTGGCTTGGGTGGGTATGCATATGGGCTTGGGCCTATAAATATTTATAGGTTAAAGATTGGGCACTTGGGCATTTGGTGCACGTGGGCGCGTGCGTGACCGTACGGAAGCGATGTGGCCTGAAAGCAAACAGTCGCATTTTTTTAAATTTGAACAGACGGACGCGTCTGTTTGAATGCACCTGCTCCAGAACGGTCATGACTCTTCGCCTTTTATAAATGCATCTCCTTTTCGCCCAGTTCATAATTATCCATCGCCCTTCTTCTCTCTTCTCCTCTGAATACAGTTTCTGTTTTTATCTGCTGCCAATAATAAATCCCATTAAACTCACAAGCATTGTCACGCCTCTGGGTTTAGGTTTTGTTGTATCCTGTGAAGCAGACTGTCGTTCAACCCATTGGCAAACTCAGACGAGTGGGGACATATATCGCTTTAAGGAAAGCGAGACCGCGCCTCAAAACCATATAACCATGATTCTTCACTGTTAACAACAGGTTTGGTTTTGATTGTGGGAACAACATGTTGTTGTTACAGCATGTTATTTAAGAAATATGATGGCTTTTGTAAAGGCCCGCAAATCCGTGCTATCTGAGTTGACTAAATACACCACACGTCCAACCCAAATAACACAGAAATACGACTCATTATTAGAAAGAAGTTAGAGGATGAGAAATAGAAAGAAAGAAATATTAGAATAGAAGAAAAACGAAGATCACAACTCACAGCGGAACGAATAAAATATATTCTATAACATAAGCTTTGAAATACAAATCTGTTTTGTACATATAAACATACCATCATCAGAGTACACATAACATTTGATCCAGCGGAAGTAACTCGAAATAACTAACGTTGAAGCCTCCTGCTTCAAGCTCCTCCAAGTGTATCTGTAAAAGCCTGAAACACTTGACTGCCTGTGACGGCCCGCCTCGCACCAGCCTGCATTTCCTCCAAAAGTGCGCTGTACACATGCCCGACTAGCACAAGACGGTCGTCAGAAGAAAGGAAAGAAGGGAATGAACTAATCAAAGAACCTGTAGAATGTCTCACAGCGCATGGAACAAAATATAATAATAACATACTTGGCATAAAACAGGCGAGACAGTGCATAAGCTGATAACTAAAACCAACATCAATCTCAAAGCAGCGGAAATCCAAATACAGCTTATTACAATTTTTTTTTTCCAAATTTACTGTCTCTAAACAATAGAAAGCTAAAGTAGAAGATACACCAACAATGCCCAAGCAGTGATCTTCAACAACACAGGGAGAATATTATGTATATAGTACGTGGAAGCCTCCTGCTCGTCTCCGGATCATCTACCCGTGCATCACCAGCTAACCTGTCTCTAGTCTGCTCGTGTGAGCACCCAGAGTAATAAGAAGAGACATAAAACTCTGGGTCAGACATAAAGCCTGGTATGAGCGATAAGCATCTAAACAGAGAAATAACAGGTATACTAAACCATACCTGAACCTGGACCTGCAACCAAAGAGTTAGTACCACATACCGTACAATACTCCAAGGTTCCATAATAAATAGTGTAAGAATACGGGGGTGGGGTGTGCATGTCACAATGATAGCAAACAAATCATCCATAGCAACCATTCTCGCATCTCTCACTCAGTGCGTAAAGCGTACGGCATCTACCACTTTGAAACACTAGACAAACTGAGGCAACGACGAATCCCGACTTGTAGAAACCCTGCTATGACCAAGCCAAACATTTGGAGTCATGACCAAACATTTCAATGACCCACTTCATTGGTCGTAGCCCTTGGTTCTACCAATGCCATAATGGCCCTGAATCCGCCTTCGTACCTCCTACCATAGTGGTCCAAAGCTATAGGTGTCGACAACTCCTTAGCACGCGTCCCGCAGCAAAGCCCAACCATGAAGTGAACTCGTTGATTCCCATCTGAATCTTAAGCTCGAACTTCTCATTTGGACTTCCTTTGCATCTCGGGTTTGGTTGAATTGGAGTGGGTCTTCAGAAGAGTTGTCGTACATTAACAGTCCTAGAATTCTGTTCGGTTCGGTAGTCATCACCATCATCGGTTCGGGTCGGTAGTCATCTTCTTCATCGGTTCGGGTCGGTAATCATCTTCTTCATCGGTTCGGGTCGGTACTCCACTTCTTCATCGGTTCGGGTCGGTACTCCACTTCGGGTCGGTTGTCTCTGTTTGAGTTCGGTGGTTGCTCCCTTCTGAGTTCTCATGCCCGATCCTGTCCTTCTCCAATTGCCGATCCGCTCCGCCCCCTTAGCGTACTCCGATCCAATCCTCTCCAATCCGATCCACTCTCTAGTTTCGATCCGATCCGCTCCCTAGTTCCGATCCGATCCCCCTTGTCCACTCCAACTCTAAGCAATGGCCTTCCTTCCTGCCAAACTTCTTCCAGTGGCAAGTCCTCATCCAGTTCGAATTCCCTTGGTCGGTTCCCTAGTCCGATCCGACCCCTTTTCTCCGATCCGAACCGGTTCGGAACCTGCACACTTCTGCAACTTTCCAGCGAGCTTTTTACGCCATTCGACGACGTTTTCGAGCAATTTGACTATTCTAATCAATCATGAAACATACCATAGAGTCATAGCAACATGTAATAGCAACCACAAACAGCAAACAACAATTTAAATGAATCAAAATGAATCAAAAGTGGCTAAAACCTCACATTTGCCTATAATCCCTCTTAATCATGTTTAAGCATATGATTAGCAAAACACATCGAAATTAACCCAAATTTTTAACAGAGCCTTAAAACATTATTTTAGAATTTTAAGAATTTTTCCAGAATTTATTTACGTATAAATTCGCTAATCTTCACTAATTACCCTTAATCACCGTAATTAGTGCAAAAACTATGCAAATCACTCACCTTGGCCACAAATGAAATTCTCAGAACTGAAACTCCTCTGATTTGGGGCGAATACTGATGTCTAACAGCGGCTCCAACCTTGCTTTGGTGCTTTTTCCCCTTAATTTGGTGTTGCTAAGCCTAATCTTCAATTAGAGAGTGATTTTGGGGTGTCTTAGATGTAGGAAGCCATTACTAAGGTCTCAAGGAGGTTTGTGGCGGCTCAAAACTGAAATGAAAGTGATAACCTAACCCTAATCAGACCTCCTATACCTCTAAACCCGAAATTCCCCTTGGGCCTAGCTGCTAATCACCCGGTTAAGCCCAATTAAGCTGTCTTTCACCATCTGAAACTTGTTTCAGCCATACCTCCCAAACGGTAAGTCCGTTTGGCTAATGTGACCACTCTACGGAAAGAGAAACCATCATCCGGAGCCAATGGAAGTGGTTTCAGGTCAAAATTCCTTTCCAGTCAAAAGTTATGGCCAAAACAGTGATAACTAGGGGTAAAATGGTCATTTAAAAATCGGGAAAAATCATGAACATGGGAAATGACCCCAATAGTCGTCTCCCAAAGTTACATGACCATACGACTTCGTATGTGAAAGAAATAAATATTCTACGATCCTATGATGCGTAGAATGCGGGTCGTTACACTCTCCCCCCCTTAAGAAATTTCGTCCCCGAAATTCCTTAACCCAAAACATAAAAAGGATCCCGCATGCCTAACAACCACATATAACAAAAATCAAACATGCAAAACAAGCAAACAAGCCTATCCTAGCATGCGGAAAAACTAAATCAAAGTCAAAATCTTACCAGGCAAAGAGTTCAGGATAAGTCTTCCTAATGTTCTCCTCTGTCTCCCAAGTACAATCATTCTCGTCCTCGCCCCACTGAACCTTGACTAGTTTCACCGCCTTCCTTCGAAGTTGCTTCATGTCGTGCTCGACAATACGTGCCGGCTTGCGGTTCCCAACCGCCTCGGGTTCTACTTCGAAGTCCTCCAACTGATCAGGTGAAATAGTCATATCTGAGTCGTGAACGAACTTCCTTAGTTGGGAAACATGAAATACGTTATGAACTCCCGCCATCTTCTTCGGTAAGTCAATTCTATATGCCAAATTCCCGACTAACTCAAGAACATGGAATGGGCCAACAAACCTTGGTGCCAACTTGCCTCTCCTGCCAAATCGTATTACGCTCTTTAACGGAGAAATCTTGACAAACACCAAGTCGCCAACGGAGAATTTTAAGTCTCTCCTCCTCTTATCAGCATAACTCTTCTGCCTATCCTGGGCAGCCTTCATTCGTTGTTGAATGACCTTGATCTTATCCGACGTTTCTCTCACCACCTCTGGTCCAAGCACAAACTTCTCGCCAGTCTCTATCCAACATGATGGTGAGTTGCATGGTCTTCCATACAAAGCTTCAAACGGAGCCATACCGATACTGGATTGGTAACTATTATTATATGCAAACTCTACTAGATGCAAATGGTCATCCCATGATCCACCAAAGTCCAACATACATGCTCTCAAGAGATCTTCCAAAATACGATTCACCCTTTCCGTCTGACCGTCGGTCTGAGGATGATATGCGGTACTGAGATGTAACTCTGACCCTAGCGCCTCTTGCAAGCTCTTCCAAAACCCACTAGTGAACAACGGGTCTCGGTCGCTCACAATGCTTTTAGGTACTCCATGAAATCTCACTACCCACTTCATATACAATTCTGCTAACTTAGCTGTCGTTCTTGTCGATTTGACTGGTATAAACCTTGCACTTTTAGTCAGTCGGTCTACAATCACCCAAATGCTATCATATCCCGATCTAGTCCTTGGTAAACCATCGACGAAATCCATCGAGACTTGCTCCCATTTCCATTCGGGAATTTCTAATGGCTGTAACAGACCACTAGGCTTCTTTTGCTCGGCTTTAACTAGCTGGCAATTCATGCACTTGGATATAAACTTCCCAACGTCTCTTTTCATTCCTTCCCAGTAGTAAGTCTGCTTCATATCTCGATACATTTTGTTACCACCGGGGTGTATAGTCAGTCTTGAGTGATGACATTCTCTAAGCACTTCGTCTCTCAATCCATTGACATTGGGTACAACGAGCTTTCCATTCCTTCTAAGCCATCTATCTTGATCAAGCCCATACTTGCTCACCTCCTCATCGACACCCATCTCTAACTTGGAGATGATTTCCAATAGGTTAGGATCGTCCCTCTGACTAGAGCCGATCCGCTCAATCAAAGTGGGTCTGATCGTCAAACTCGCTAACATTTCTGGATCCAATTCGCACTTTGGTCTGAAATCAAACCCCGCGATAAACTCCAGTTGCTTCCATTCAAGGAACATAGCCCCTAAGCTGGCATGTCTTCTACTCAATGCATCAGCCACCGCATTTCCCTTTCCTGGTGTGTATGCGATGTCAAAATCATAGGAAGCTAAGAACTCTAACCACCTCTGCTGACGGAGATTTAAATCCCTCTGGGAGAATAGATACTTCAACGACTTATGATCTGTAAACAGCTCAAATCTTTCTCCCAAGAGATAGTGTCTCCACATCTTTAACGCGAACACGATCGCTGCCAATTCTAGATCATGGGTAGGGTATCTTCTCTCGTGCGGTTTCAATTGCCGACTTGCGTAAGCTACAACCCTACCGCCTTGCATCAATACAGCACCCAGTCCGGTACCACAGGCATCCGTGTATACCGTCATCTCTTCATCCCCCTTAGGGATGACTAACACTGGTGCGCTTGTCAACTTGTCCTTTAGGCTTTTAAATGCATTCTCACACCTTTTATCCCAAACAAAAGCTTGATTCTTCTTGGTCAACTGGGTCAATGGTGCTGCTATCTTGGAGAAACCTTGGATAAACTTACGATAATATCCAGCTAATCCCAAGAAACTTCTTACATCTGTTGCATTCTTGGGCGTAGGCCAATCTTGTACCGTAGCCACCTTTGCTGGGTCCACGGCAATACCACTCTCTGATACAACATGGCCCAAGAACCTCACTTCCCTCTTCCAGAAGTGACACTTAGAAAACTTTGCTTTCAATTGGTGTTTTCTCAACACCTCCATCGCTACTCTTAAATGTTCCTTGTGTTCCTCCTCTGTCCTCGAATAGACCAAAATATCATCAACGAACACAAGGACAGACTTATTCAGCTGATCTCTGAATACCCTATTCATAAGATCCACAAAATATGCTGGGGCATTGGTCAGCCCGAATGGCATGACCAACCACTCATAAAACCCAGACGGCGTCCGAAATGCCGTTTTAGCTATACTCTCAGCTTCCACTCTAAGCTGATGAAAACCTGTCGCGAGATCCAACTGAGAAAATACTCTCGCGCCACTCAACTGATCGAACAAATCATCTATCCGCGGTAGAGGATACTTATTCTTCCTCGTCACTTTATTCAATTCGCGGTAGTCTACACACAAACGAAGGGAACCATCCGCCTTGGTAGCAAACACAACTGGTGCTCCCCATTCAGAAACACTCCTTCTGATAAATCCCTTCTTCAAAAGATCGCTGACTTGCACCTCGAGCTCTCGCTGCTCCCTTGGTGCCATACGACGAAGTGGCATCACTATAGGTCTGGCATCTTTTACCAAATCAATACGAAACTCAATCTCTCGGTGTGGTGGAAGTCCGGTCACTTCTTCGAAAACATCCGGATACTGGCCAACCACGGGCAAACCTGACAACTCACTATGCGGAATGTCGAGGGAGTTTAGAAAACTAGCCAATACCCCCTTACTGGGTAGACCACCAAACACTATCCTCCGCCCATCATCCGCTCTAGCTGTCACCAACAAGCCCTCACAGTCTACCACCACCCCGTATCTTTGGAGCCAATCTACTCCCAAAATAATGCCAAACCCAGTAAAGCCCAAAACAAAGCAATCACAAACAAACATGCATCCATGACTCGATAAGACCACATTACGACAAATCATGCTAAGGCTAGTCGAACCACCAATCGGGTTCGTCACTACTAAAGGTCTATCGACAATCTCGGGCTCCAATCCCAACCTATCTACCAGGTCACTAGATATGAAAGAACTGGAAGCTCCGGTATCAAACAAAACTCTAACAGGAACATCATAAACAGAAAGCATACCTTGAATGACGACATTCTTTCCCTTCTCCGCCGCTGTTGGGGCATTCGACGAAGAAGGAATAGCATTAAGAGCATATGCTTTCACCATTTGTTTTTCCTTAGGGGGCTGTGGACACTTGTCCTTGTGATGTCCCAATTGGCCACAATTGAAGCACTTCCTATCCGCTGGCTTGGCCCGACAATTACTAGCATAATGGCCCTTCTTACCACAGCTGAAGCACTCCACATCTTGCTTATTCTTTTTCTTCTGGCCATCCTTAGCCTGATTCTGCTTTCTCTTATTCTGGGAACCACCCTTGCCTCCACCACTTGCTTGTGGTTTTGGCTCTTCTGCAGATGCAACCTCAGTCTTCGACTTAGGGTAGAGACTTTCTGATCTTAACGCTTTCCCCACAATCGACTCAAACGTCTCATCGATGTGGTTAATAAGCCTTTCCCCTAAGTACTGATCTAACCCAGTTATGAATTTCTCATTCTTTTTCTCGGCAGTATCAATAAGAGATAACCCATACTTTGACAGAGTGTCGAATTCCGCAATATAATCAGAAACTGCCCTTCCATTCTGCTTGAGTTCCAAGAACCTCTTGAACAACACTGACTTCTGGGCCGCTGGAATGAACTTCTCACTAAAGCGAGCCTTGAACTGAACCCAAGTAATCTGGTCTTCGGGAGTAGCTGCTTTTATAGCATTCCACCAATTCATTGCCCGCCCTTGCAGCTGACGGGACGCTAGCTTTCTCTTCATCGCATCCTCGATGCCCAAATCCTCGAAGATACGTTCGCAGCTATCCAACCAATCTTGAACATCTGTGGCCGACTCCGTTCCGTGGAACGGCTTCCCACCAAGGCTAGTATAATCCTTATTCAGCTTGGCGAAGTCGACCCTCGGCGCCTGCACCATTGGACCACCACCATTTCCGCCATTGGGAGCTGCCCTCTGAACATCCCTAAGCATCTCTCTCATGAGGTCTGTAAACATCGCCCTCATGTCAGCAGCATTCCCATTATTGGCTCCCCTACCAACACCTCTAGTATCTCGGCTCATCGTCAATCTGAAAAAGGAAATGATTAACGACTCCATAGTGGTGCTAGTGCAGTACGACTTCATCCTTATACTACTAATAGTATATATATATATAGCTTTTAAAAACCAAAGTAATCACAAATACGCTCTCTCGTATACGTATATTATCTCTCCCTGATAACTTCCCTAGGCTAACTACGCAACCTAGAGCTCTGATACCAAGTGTGACGGCCCGCCTCGCACCAGCCTGCATTTCCTCCAAAAGTGCGCTGTACACATGCCCGACTAGCACAAGACGGTCGTCAGAAGAAAGGAAAGAAGGGAATGAACTAATCAAAGAACCTGTAGAATGTCTCACAGCGCATGGAACAAAATATAATAATAACATACTTGGCATAAAACAGGCGAGACAGTGCATAAGCTGATAACTAAAACCAACATCAATCTCAAAGCAGCGGAAATCCAAATACAGCTTATTACAATTTTTTTTTTCCAAATTTACTGTCTCTAAACAATAGAAAGCTAAAGTAGAAGATACACCAACAATGCCCAAGCAGTGATCTTCAACAACACAGGGAGAATATTATGTATATAGTACGTGGAAGCCTCCTGCTCGTCTCCGGATCATCTACCCGTGCATCACCAGCTAACCTGTCTCTAGTCTGCTCGTGTGAGCACCCAGAGTAATAAGAAGAGACATAAAACTCTGGGTCAGACATAAAGCCTGGTATGAGCGATAAGCATCTAAACAGAGAAATAACAGGTATACTAAACCATACCTGAACCTGGACCTGCAACCAAAGAGTTAGTACCACATACCGTACAATACTCCAAGGTGCCATAATAAATAGTGTAAGAATACGGGGGTGGGGTGTGCATGTCACAATGATAGCAAACAAATCATCCATAGCAACCATTCTCGCATCTCTCACTCAGTGCGTAAAGCGTACGGCATCTACCACTTTGAAACACTAGACAAACTGAGGCAACGACGAATCCCGACTTGTAGAAACCCTGCTATGACCAAGCCAAACATTTGGAGTCATGACCAAACATTTCAATGACCCACTTCATTGGTCGTAGCCCTTGGTTCTACCAATGCCATAATGGCCCTGAATCCGCCTTCGTACCTCCTACCATAGTGGTCCAAAGCTATAGGTGTCGACAACTCCTTAGCACGCGTCCCGCAGCAAAGCCCAACCATGAAGTGAACTCGTTGATTCCCATCTGAATCTTAAGCTCGAACTTCTCATTTGGACTTCCTTTGCATCTCGGGTTTGGTTGAATTGGAGTGGGTCTTCAGAAGAGTTGT
Source organism: Allium sativum (assembly GCA_030737875.1). Taxonomy (NCBI): domain Eukaryota; kingdom Viridiplantae; phylum Streptophyta; class Magnoliopsida; order Asparagales; family Amaryllidaceae; genus Allium; species Allium sativum. The sequence continues at coordinate 483,475,232 of CM060913.1, read as the reverse complement.
CGTACATTAACAGTCCTAGAATTCTGTTCGGTTCGGTAGTCATCACCATCATCGGTTCGGGTCGGTAGTCATCTTCTTCATCGGTTCGGGTCGGTAATCATCTTCTTCATCGGTTCGGGTCGGTACTCCACTTCTTCATCGGTTCGGGTCGGTACTCCACTTCGGGTCGGTTGTCTCTGTTTGAGTTCGGTGGTTGCTCCCTTCTGAGTTCTCATGCCCGATCCTGTCCTTCTCCAATTGCCGATCCGCTCCGCCCCCTTAGCGTACCCCGATCCAATCCTCTCCAATCCGATCCACTCTCTAGTTTCGATCCGATCCGCTCCCTAGTTCCGATCCGATCCCCCTTGTCCACTCCAACTCTAAGCAATGGCCTTCCTTCCTGCCAAACTTCTTCCAGTGGCAAGTCCTCATCCAGTTCGAATTCCCTTGGTCGGTTCCCTAGTCCGATCCGACCCCTTTTCTCCGATCCGAACCGGTTCGGAACCTGCACACTTCTGCAACTTTCCAGCGAGCTTTTTACGCCATTCGACGACGTTTTCGAGCAATTTGACTATTCTAATCAATCATGAAACATACCATAGAGTCATAGCAACATGTAATAGCAACCACAAACAGCAAACAACAATTTAAATGAATCAAAATGAATCAAAAGTGGCTAAAACCTCACATTTGCCTATAATCCCTCTTAATCATGTTTAAGCATATGATTAGCAAAACACATCGAAATTAACCCAAATTTTTAACAGAGCCTTAAAACATTATTTTAGAATTTTAAGAATTTTTCCAGAATTTATTTACGTATAAATTCGCTAATCTTCACTAATTACCCTTAATCACCGTAATTAGTGCAAAAACTATGCAAATCACTCACCTTGGCCACAAATGAAATTCTCAGAACTGAAACTCCTCTGATTTGGGGCGAATACTGATGTCTAACAGCGGCTCCAACCTTGCTTTGGTGCTTTTTCCCCTTAATTTGGTGTTGCTAAGCCTAATCTTCAATTAGAGAGTGATTTTGGGGTGTCTTAGATGTAGGAAGCCATTACTAAGGTCTCAAGGAGGTTTGTGGCGGCTCAAAACTGAAATGAAAGTGATAACCTAACCCTAATCAGACCTCCTATACCTCTAAACCCGAAATTCCCCTTGGGCCTAGCTGCTAATCACCCGGTTAAGCCCAATTAAGCTGTCTTTCACCATCTGAAACTTGTTTCAGCCATACCTCCCAAACGGTAAGTCCGTTTGGCTAATGTGACCACTCTACGGAAAGAGAAACCATCATCCGGAGCCAATGGAAGTGGTTTCAGGTCAAAATTCCTTTCCAGTCAAAAGTTATGGCCAAAACAGTGATAACTAGGGGTAAAATGGTCATTTAAAAATCGGGAAAAATCATGAACATGGGAAATGACCCCAATAGTCGTCTCCCAAAGTTACATGACCATACGACTTCGTATGTGAAAGAAATAAATATTCTACGATCCTATGATGCGTAGAATGCGGGTCGTTACACTGCCCGTACAAATTTGGGCACCCAAGAGTTTAGGAAAACAAAACAAAATAAACTCTGGGTCAGTCATGGGACTGGTGTGAGTAAACTCCAACCACTTGTTTAACTTTCAAAATCTTTTCAAAGAAAAGATAATAGTAAGACCAGCCCACACATAAACACGGACGGTTTTTACCTTACTATAACCCAAAACACTTTGATATCAAATCCAGTGATATTACAATAATGTCTACATCAAGTAATTAACCAAATAGCAGAACGCTTGCATCTCACGCTCCACATATATATTATAAAATCAAAAACCGCATGGCGCTTATTGGAGATTGGATTTCCAACACGACAAGGTATGGGACCACCTTCCGACTGTGTATCTCTAGAGAGGAATACACTGGGTTCAACAAGAACATCTTGCAACCCGGCCCACACATGACCGACCACTCATTTCGCTTGAGTGTATCGAATGTATATCACCAACGGTTGGACTCAAACCACCGTTTCCCGAATGGGCAGAATCGATAGATTTAGAAACAAAAGGATTTTCTCTAGATAGGTGATTATACACCCTAATGGGTGCGACCCACATAGCCATGCTGCCTGCCCGATTTTTGTCCTTTCCCGGTTGTTGAGGCCTGAGGCTACGCATACTTACCATCCATTGATAGCACAATCACTTTGAATGCCACATCGTCAGATCCGTTGATCACTAGTTGAGTTTGCACAAATATTCTGGATATTATGCTAAGGGATAAATCCGTTGCAACCATATATATTCATACAGACCAACCCATTTGATCATTGGAAATACTCTGTCAGACATTCGTCCATTTACGTTCGTTCTGGGACTGAACGACACCGAAGGCACTATTTCTATAAATAGAAAAGCCCTTGCACTTCACTCCGTCTTCAATATATTCAGCATACTTGGTTCGCAACGCTTATGCCGATACGGAGTGGTTCTTCGGATAATAATCCAACCGGTCTCTCCATATTGACAACGATGGTCAAAAACTTCGATAGTCTGTGATTTAACTATCGAATAAAAACAAGTGTTCAATCAACATATCAAACAAATCACTGGGCTCTTTAATTAATATTCATTAATTAAATCTCTTTTCCATTTTCTCTATCAATATTTGTTAACCAAATATTTCAATAATAAATCTTGGCCCTTTACGCTATCTGGAAAACGTTTCCAAATTTCAACTTCTTTTATTTTCTATATATTAGAAAAATCTCTATTTGCAATTGAAAACAATTTCAATTACTTATCTCTATCCCTTTTACAACATTCGATTTTTATATTCACTTTCCTATCGAATTCAATGTGTCGATACAATGATTTCAAATTTATCAAAATATCTTAAAAATATTCTAACTCCTTAAATTTCCGGAAAATTTCGCCATAACCTCCCCTGTATCGGGAGCATCGGGAAATTTCAAATAGCTTCCCGGTATCTTCTTAAATCAAAAAGAAAAAGAAAAAGCCAAGCGGCTTGCCGATACGGCGCATAAATCTCATATATGAATTAAACATGTACCTTTTGTCGAGCACATTATTTATATGCATGCATTATTCTTGTCCCATACCTGTCTCCTGTATGTCTATACCTGTCCAATTTATTTCAACTTCATACACTCGTTTGACTCAATTCGTTAAAGTAATTCTTTAACTAACTCTCTGCCTATCTCGCTTGTATATTTGAATATAACACGCTTTCAAATATATTTCAACTTACTTATCCATCAATTGAATTCAAATTTCAATTTAAATTCTATATTCGATTTCGAATATATATTTACAATCCCAAATTTTGCTTTTCAAAATTCGACTTTAGTTCAAACTCGATTAACTAATTCTCCTTTGATTTAGTTAATTCTATTCAATAATCAAAAATAGGATTATTGTTCCAAAAATCATCTTCTTTACTTCACTTGAGTTCACATTTATTTTCTAACTCAAGTCTAGATTTTTAAATGGAAATCCGGATTTTTATTTGCTTAAAAATCCCAATATTTATATATAAAAATCCATTATGGTTTATAATGGTTTATGGCGCTGCATTTTTGAAATTTTGATTTTGACATAACTCAAAATCTATACGACGAAATTCAGATTTTTCTCCTTCATTAGAAAACTATTATCAAACCGGTCCCGACGTTTCTTGTTTCGAAGAATTCCGACTTCAATTGAGTTCTGTATATTCAATTGAAGTTCGAATCGCTATTTTACGAACTGCAGCGCTGCGGCGAGTTCGTTTTAATTATATTTATGTATATAAACTTTTAAACTTCGTTTACATAAATCCAACTCCATTCTGATATATTTTAAATATATATCAAACCATTTTTTTTCAACCCAACAAATATTTCTGATCTTCTATTTCATTTATATTTGAAATCTATATTCAAATCCCAATTCAATTATAATTCAAATTCTATATTCAAATTCTATTTCAACTATTTGAATCCAAATTCCATTTTTAATCTATTTGAACTTCAAATATTTAAACTCATTTTTACTTTGAACTTCAAGTACCACATTTACTTCCTTTGAATTCAAATACCATGTTTCAAATTCCTCTTATTCAAATTTCTTCTATTTAAACTCCATTTGAGTTTTGTTTGAATTTATATTTAACACCATTTGAATTCTATTTAAATTCTTATATTTAAATCCTCTTTATTAAACCCATTATTTAAATCCATTTGAATTTTCCTTATTTCAAATCCATTTGAACTTCTTTAAAATTCAAATTCCATTTCAAAATTTATTTGGATTTCCTATTTTGAAATCCTATTCCACTTCTTACTTTGAAATCCTAATTTCGAAGTTTATTTCAAATTCTATTTTCAAATTCGATATTCAAAATCTCTATTTGAATTTCTATATTCAATCCCATGTTCAAATTCAATACTTGAATTTCCATTCAAATCTCTATTCAAATTCCATATTTGAATTTCATTTCAAAACTCTAGTCAAATTTCATATTTCAATTCTTCTTTTGAAATTCTATATTTCAAATCTTATTCGATTTTTCTTTGAAATTCTATATTTCAAAGTCTGTTCAATTCTTCTTTGAAATTCTATATTTCAAATCTATTTGAATTTCTTTATTCGAATTCCTTTGAATTCAAATTTTATTTTAATCTCCCGAATTCAAATTCTATTTTTTCATTGTAATTTCGTCTATTCAAATTCCATTTGAACTTCGATTTGAATTTCTAATATTCAAACTCCTTTTCCTTTCTATAAAAATTCAAATATTTAAATTCCTTTTTAAAAAATTCAAATGTTATACTCAACTTCATTTAAAAATTTCATTACACATCTTATTTTGAAATTTCATTTCAAATTCCAGTTTCGCACTTGTATTTCTATTTCTGAATTATCAAAGGATAATTCTTTTCACTTTATTTATAACTTCGTTATAAAAGAATTATTTCTAAACTTCGTTTAAAAAGAACTACTTGGTTTTTATTTTAAAAAAACAAGTTTAAAATTCTATTTCCATTTAAAATTCAAATTCTATTTAAAAAATAGAATTTTCCCTTTTTAAATCGCCAATATCCTTTTTACGATATTTTAAAATATCATTACTTAAGCCCAGTGATATTTAAACACACAAAGCAACAAATTATTTATTTTTCTAACACATCATATATAAATATATATGCAAACAAATAAACAAACAGATAATATATTTTTGAGGAATCCAGTTGGATTCCTCCAACCTGTTTTCCTGCATCCACAGATGTTAGCACATAAATAATACCAATTCTGCTTCGTGGCAGAATATCGCGGTATAGAAGGTCATCCACTAATCATAGCGTGGGGCGTATATGGTAATCATCCGCTATGAAACTGCGGGCATCCGCTAATGAGACTGCGGGAATCCAACCAACCAATCAACCCAATATATATATATAGCCTAAATAACTAATATATATAAACAACCAGAAAATATTCACACAAGCAACAAACAATTATTTTTAACGAAATAAAAATAATTAGAAATAAAAGGTGAGTGAGATTTACTCACCGAGATTGCAGTTGTCGAATATCCAATTAATTCCCATATCGTCTTAGCTACCAGTCATCTCGAATCATTTCGAATAAATTGTTTTTGAACCTTATTATTTTCGCATACCACTCGATTGATCGATGAACAAATTCTCGAACAACTCCTATGATCCATTTCTATAGAAAGCAGCCCCAACATTCATTCATCCTACCTCGGCAATTCAACAAACATCTCATAGACCATTACCATTCCCTTTTAACACCATATACCATTTCTGCGCTGATGTCATACCACTTAACTTGATCCCAACATCACCTCCAATACCAGCATTCCATTAACTTCCAATGACCAGACCCTCGTGAAGACATCGCAACCTCCCTCATCAACACTCACGCACCAGTTGTGCATCGGGATCGCTCATCAGCACCCCATCCAGTCAGCGTCACCCACAATCAGCACGCACCCTTTTTTCTCGAACCAAAACTCCTCATCGAACCCCCAGTTCACCCTTGATAAACCGAAAGCCACAAAATACGGTCATCCCCACATACGAAATCGCGAGCGCTTCTAGATTGTCGTCGAGCCTTAGGCCACCCCTCGCCTTCAATTTCGATTTCGGTTTTCGATCCCCAAGCCAGATCCGACCCTTGCCACCAAGATGTATTCGATTTCCGTTTCCCTTCTTCTTTGTTCTGGCGTTTCGATTTTGATTTAAAGGGAGCGGCCCTTTATATTGCTTAAGCTCGATTTTTGTTCTGGAAAAAGAAGAATGGAGATAAATGGGAGGACTCGAATTGATTTTGGAATCAGAAGACATTGAGGCAGCGGTCTCGTTTATATATAATGCGAAGGGGAAACAAAATGTACAGCGCCATTAAATTCATGTTTCCCTGATACTGAAGCTTAGAGACAAGTTGTCGGCTCAAAATGGATAGGTCTGCGAAATGAAATAGGAGGTCGGCTGATGTAGGTCGGCTCTGATTTTTCTTTCCTTTATTATTTATATTGATTTTATTTTTATTAAATAATTAAAATATTTCGCGGTCCTTAACTAGTAATCCCGAACCACTATTCAACCGTGACGACCGATGTTTCCAACGTTATCCACTATTCTGAATTCAATGAAATAGATTATACAATTAAATTTGAACGTATATTTAAAATAACCATATTAAATCATTTTAAATTCAAAATAAATTCTTTATCAATGAATTTCTATTATCATCGTTCAGTTTTATCTTCAAATTGAATTATTTCAACTTCTCGTATTTCGATAATTATCAAAATAAATCGTATTTCGATTATTTAAACAATAACCCAATAAAATACCATCTATATTTTAAATTCAATATTTAAACCCATACTAAATATTTAAAATAAACTGTTCAAAAATCTGGGTCGTTACATTCTTCCCCCCTTAAAATAATTTCGTCCTCGAAATTGCTAAGGTAGAAAAATACTATAAACTCACTAACTTTTCAAAATTCCTTTATGTTGAAACTCACCTCTTCATATTTCAACAAATTAACTTCAACCAAAACTTTTGGTCTTCACACATTTGATTCGAATGATCTACGATCAATCCCTTTATATCCAATCTGTATTCCAATAAACCAATTCAAATTGATTCTAATCAATTCACTCCCTTCGACCCATTTAACTTGTTTAAGTTAAATTTCAATTCCAGAATTCAAATCCCTGGGCTTATCATTTCAAATCCTTTTGAAATCACTTAGATATATACATATATTTATTTCCATTTCAAATTCAAAACATTTGAATTTTCAAACCACATGTTTTTTTTCAAAACAAATTTCCATCAAAAACTTTCTAAGGTAGCAATCCATCACTTAGAAACTCGGAAATAAACACTGATGATGTTGCAATCATCATCAGAATAATTTCCCAGCCACTGAAGTGAGTTCAGTGCTTTATCATTTTCAAAATCCACCTAAAATGATTTTCTTTCAAATCCTTTAAAACAAATCTATATTATTTTAATATACTTTGAAAAATATTTTCAAACTTCCCAGGATTTTGAATGCTTAATTCTGGTTTGAATTTACTCCTAATTCATCTCATTTGTATATATTTTATTCATATACAAATTTCATTCTGGTTATAAATAACCATTCTAAATTTATAATCTCTTTTGATTATGAAATCACCATCCAACACATCCATATAATAATAATAATTCTAGAAAATTATTCTTTCTATATCAAAATATAATTTTGGGTAAAATAATTTCACCCACTTTAAAACAATATCGTGTTCAATCTTCTGTTCAAGCGTTTAGAAATTCCTATCGACTTCGTGGCGTCCCACGATTCGACCAGAATTCATAAACTACTCAACAGACTAGCCAACACAATATAAAACAACTTTTATATCAACTAACAAATACGCTCTCTCGTATCTATACACTCAACTCATTCTAGGGTACTACTGACCCTATCTCTAATGAGCACATGCCACACAAGCCTAGGTATTCACTCAACCTAAGCTCTGATACCAACTGTAAAGGCCCGCAAATCCGTGCTATCTGAGTTGACTAAATACACCACACGTCCAACCCAAATAACACAGAAATACGACTCATTATTAGAAAGAAGTTAGAGGATGAGAAATAGAAAGAAAGAAATATTAGAATAGAAGAAAAACGAAGATCACAACTCACAGCGGAACGAATAAAATATATTCTATAACATAAGCTTTGAAATACAAATCTGTTTTGTACATATAAACATACCATCATCAGAGTACACATAACATTTGATCCAGCGGAAGTAACTCGAAATAACTAACGTTGAAGCCTCCTGCTTCAAGCTCCTCCAAGTGTATCTGTAAAAGCCTGAAACACTTGACTGCCCGTACAAATTTGGGCACCCAAGAGTTTAGGAAAACAAAACAAAATAAACTCTGGGTCAGTCATGGGACTGGTGTGAGTAAACTCCAACCACTTGTTTAACTTTCAAAATCTTTTCAAAGAAAAGATAATAGTAAGACCAGCCCACACATAAACACGGACGGTTTTTACCTTACTATAACCCAAAACACTTTGATATCAAATCCAGTGATATTACAATAATGTCTACATCAAGTAATTAACCAAATAGCAGAACGCTTGCATCTCACGCTCCACATATATATTATAAAATCAAAAACCGCATGGCGCTTATTGGAGATTGGATTTCCAACACGACAAGGTATGGGACCACCTTCCGACTGTGTATCTCTAGAGAGGAATACACTGGGTTCAACAAGAACATCTTGCAACCCGGCCCACACATGACCGACCACTCATTTCGCTTGAGTGTATCGAATGTATATCACCAACGGTTGGACTCAAACCACCGTTTCCCGAATGGGCAGAATCGATAGATTTAGAAACAAAAGGATTTTCTCTAGATAGGTGATTATACACCCTAATGGGTGCGACCCACATAGCCATGCTGCCTGCCCGATTTTTGTCCTTTCCCGGTTGTTGAGGCCTGAGGCTACGCATACTTACCATCCATTGATAGCACAATCACTTTGAATGCCACATCGTCAGATCCGTTGATCACTAGTTGAGTTTGCACAAATATTCTGGATATTATGCTAAGGGATAAATCCGTTGCAACCATATATATTCATACAGACCAACCCATTTGATCATTGGAAATACTCTGTCAGACATTCGTCCATTTACGTTCGTTCTGGGACTGAACGACACCGAAGGCACTATTTCTATAAATAGAAAAGCCCTTGCACTTCACTCCGTCTTCAATATATTCAGCATACTTGGTTCGCAACGCTTATGCCGATACGGAGTGGTTCTTCGGATAATAATCCAACCGGTCTCTCCATATTGACAACGATGGTCAAAAACTTCGATAGTCTGTGATTTAACTATCGAATAAAAACAAGTGTTCAATCAACATATCAAACAAATCACTGGGCTCTTTAATTAATATTCATTAATTAAATCTCTTTTCCATTTTCTCTATCAATATTTGTTAACCAAATATTTCAATAATAAATCTTGGCCCTTTACGCTATCTGGAAAACGTTTCCAAATTTCAACTTCTTTTATTTTCTATATATTAGAAAAATCTCTATTTGCAATTGAAAACAATTTCAATTACTTATCTCTATCCCTTTTACAACATTCGATTTTTATATTCACTTTCCTATCGAATTCAATGTGTCGATACAATGATTTCAAATTTATCAAAATATCTTAAAAATATTCTAACTCCTTAAATTTCCGGAAAATTTCGCCATAACCTCCCCTGTATCGGGAGCATCGGGAAATTTCAAATAGCTTCCCGGTATCTTCTTAAATCAAAAAGAAAAAGAAAAAGCCAAGCGGCTTGCCGATACGGCGCATAAATCTCATATATGAATTAAACATGTACCTTTTGTCGAGCACATTATTTATATGCATGCATTATTCTTGTCCCATACCTGTCTCCTGTATGTCTATACCTGTCCAATTTATTTCAACTTCATACACTCGTTTGACTCAATTCGTTAAAGTAATTCTTTAACTAACTCTCTGCCTATCTCGCTTGTATATTTGAATATAACACGCTTTCAAATATATTTCAACTTACTTATCCATCAATTGAATTCAAATTTCAATTTAAATTCTATATTCGATTTCGAATATATATTTACAATCCCAAATTTTGCTTTTCAAAATTCGACTTTAGTTCAAACTCGATTAACTAATTCTCCTTTGATTTAGTTAATTCTATTCAATAATCAAAAATAGGATTATTGTTCCAAAAATCATCTTCTTTACTTCACTTGAGTTCACATTTATTTTCTAACTCAAGTCTAGATTTTTAAATGGAAATCCGGATTTTTATTTGCTTAAAAATCCCAATATTTATATATAAAAATCCATTATGGTTTATAATGGTTTATGGCGCTGCATTTTTGAAATTTTGATTTTGACATAACTCAAAATCTATACGACGAAATTCAGATTTTTCTCCTTCATTAGAAAACTATTATCAAACCGGTCCCGACGTTTCTTGTTTCGAAGAATTCCGACTTCAATTGAGTTCTGTATATTCAATTGAAGTTCGAATCGCTATTTTACGAACTGCAGCGCTGCGGCGAGTTCGTTTTAATTATATTTATGTATATAAACTTTTAAACTTCGTTTACATAAATCCAACTCCATTCTGATATATTTTAAATATATATCAAACCATTTTTTTTCAACCCAACAAATATTTCTGATCTTCTATTTCATTTATATTTGAAATCTATATTCAAATCCCAATTCAATTATAATTCAAATTCTATATTCAAATTCTATTTCAACTATTTGAATCCAAATTCCATTTTTAATCTATTTGAACTTCAAATATTTAAACTCATTTTTACTTTGAACTTCAAGTACCACATTTACTTCCTTTGAATTCAAATACCATGTTTCAAATTCCTCTTATTCAAATTTCTTCTATTTAAACTCCATTTGAGTTTTGTTTGAATTTATATTTAACACCATTTGAATTCTATTTAAATTCTTATATTTAAATCCTCTTTATTAAACCCATTATTTAAATCCATTTGAATTTTCCTTATTTCAAATCCATTTGAACTTCTTTAAAATTCAAATTCCATTTCAAAATTTATTTGGATTTCCTATTTTGAAATCCTATTCCACTTCTTACTTTGAAATCCTAATTTCGAAGTTTATTTCAAATTCTATTTTCAAATTCGATATTCAAAATCTCTATTTGAATTTCTATATTCAATCCCATGTTCAAATTCAATACTTGAATTTCCATTCAAATCTCTATTCAAATTCCATATTTGAATTTCATTTCAAAACTCTAGTCAAATTTCATATTTCAATTCTTCTTTTGAAATTCTATATTTCAAATCTTATTCGATTTTTCTTTGAAATTCTATATTTCAAAGTCTGTTCAATTCTTCTTTGAAATTCTATATTTCAAATCTATTTGAATTTCTTTATTCGAATTCCTTTGAATTCAAATTTTATTTTAATCTCCCGAATTCAAATTCTATTTTTTCATTGTAATTTCGTCTATTCAAATTCCATTTGAACTTCGATTTGAATTTCTAATATTCAAACTCCTTTTCCTTTCTATAAAAATTCAAATATTTAAATTCCTTTTTAAAAAATTCAAATGTTATACTCAACTTCATTTAAAAATTTCATTACACATCTTATTTTGAAATTTCATTTCAAATTCCAGTTTCGCACTTGTATTTCTATTTCTGAATTATCAAAGGATAATTCTTTTCACTTTATTTATAACTTCGTTATAAAAGAATTATTTCTAAACTTCGTTTAAAAAGAACTACTTGGTTTTTATTTTAAAAAAACAAGTTTAAAATTCTATTTCCATTTAAAATTCAAATTCTATTTAAAAAATAGAATTTTCCCTTTTTAAATCGCCAATATCCTTTTTACGATATTTTAAAATATCATTACTTAAGCCCAGTGATATTTAAACACACAAAGCAACAAATTATTTATTTTTCTAACACATCATATATAAATATATATGCAAACAAATAAACAAACAGATAATATATTTTTGAGGAATCCAGTTGGATTCCTCCAACCTGTTTTCCTGCATCCACAGATGTTAGCACATAAATAATACCAATTCTGCTTCGTGGCAGAATATCGCGGTATAGAAGGTCATCCACTAATCATAGCGTGGGGCGTATATGGTAATCATCCGCTATGAAACTGCGGGCATCCGCTAATGAGACTGCGGGAATCCAACCAACCAATCAACCCAATATATATATATAGCCTAAATAACTAATATATATAAACAACCAGAAAATATTCACACAAGCAACAAACAATTATTTTTAACGAAATAAAAATAATTAGAAATAAAAGGTGAGTGAGATTTACTCACCGAGATTGCAGTTGTCGAATATCCAATTAATTCCCATATCGTCTTAGCTACCAGTCATCTCGAATCATTTCGAATAAATTGTTTTTGAACCTTATTATTTTCGCATACCACTCGATTGATCGATGAACAAATTCTCGAACAACTCCTATGATCCATTTCTATAGAAAGCAGCCCCAACATTCATTCATCCTACCTCGGCAATTCAACAAACATCTCATAGACCATTACCATTCCCTTTTAACACCATATACCATTTCTGCGCTGATGTCATACCACTTAACTTGATCCCAACATCACCTCCAATACCAGCATTCCATTAACTTCCAATGACCAGACCCTCGTGAAGACATCGCAACCTCCCTCATCAACACTCACGCACCAGTTGTGCATCGGGATCGCTCATCAGCACCCCATCCAGTCAGCGTCACCCACAATCAGCACGCACCCTTTTTTCTCGAACCAAAACTCCTCATCGAACCCCCAGTTCACCCTTGATAAACCGAAAGCCACAAAATACGGTCATCCCCACATACGAAATCGCGAGCGCTTCTAGATTGTCGTCGAGCCTTAGGCCACCCCTCGCCTTCAATTTCGATTTCGGTTTTCGATCCCCAAGCCAGATCCGACCCTTGCCACCAAGATGTATTCGATTTCCGTTTCCCTTCTTCTTTGTTCTGGCGTTTCGATTTTGATTTAAAGGGAGCGGCCCTTTATATTGCTTAAGCTCGATTTTTGTTCTGGAAAAAGAAGAATGGAGATAAATGGGAGGACTCGAATTGATTTTGGAATCAGAAGACATTGAGGCAGCGGTCTCGTTTATATATAATGCGAAGGGGAAACAAAATGTACAGCGCCATTAAATTCATGTTTCCCTGATACTGAAGCTTAGAGACAAGTTGTCGGCTCAAAATGGATAGGTCTGCGAAATGAAATAGGAGGTCGGCTGATGTAGGTCGGCTCTGATTTTTCTTTCCTTTATTATTTATATTGATTTTATTTTTATTAAATAATTAAAATATTTCGCGGTCCTTAACTAGTAATCCCGAACCACTATTCAACCGTGACGACCGATGTTTCCAACGTTATCCACTATTCTGAATTCAATGAAATAGATTATACAATTAAATTTGAACGTATATTTAAAATAACCATATTAAATCATTTTAAATTCAAAATAAATTCTTTATCAATGAATTTCTATTATCATCGTTCAGTTTTATCTTCAAATTGAATTATTTCAACTTCTCGTATTTCGATAATTATCAAAATAAATCGTATTTCGATTATTTAAACAATAACCCAATAAAATACCATCTATATTTTAAATTCAATATTTAAACCCATACTAAATATTTAAAATAAACTGTTCAAAAATCTGGGTCGTTACATTCTTCCCCCCTTAAAATAATTTCGTCCTCGAAATTGCTAAGGTAGAAAAATACTATAAACTCACTAACTTTTCAAAATTCCTTTATGTTGAAACTCACCTCTTCATATTTCAACAAATTAACTTCAACCAAAACTTTTGGTCTTCACACATTTGATTCGAATGATCTACGATCAATCCCTTTATATCCAATCTGTATTCCAATAAACCAATTCAAATTGATTCTAATCAATTCACTCCCTTCGACCCATTTAACTTGTTTAAGTTAAATTTCAATTCCAGAATTCAAATCCCTGGGCTTATCATTTCAAATCCTTTTGAAATCACTTAGATATATACATATATTTATTTCCATTTCAAATTCAAAACATTTGAATTTTCAAACCACATGTTTTTTTTCAAAACAAATTTCCATCAAAAACTTTCTAAGGTAGCAATCCATCACTTAGAAACTCGGAAATAAACACTGATGATGTTGCAATCATCATCAGAATAATTTCCCAGCCACTGAAGTGAGTTCAGTGCTTTATCATTTTCAAAATCCACCTAAAATGATTTTCTTTCAAATCCTTTAAAACAAATCTATATTATTTTAATATACTTTGAAAAATATTTTCAAACTTCCCAGGATTTTGAATGCTTAATTCTGGTTTGAATTTACTCCTAATTCATCTCATTTGTATATATTTTATTCATATACAAATTTCATTCTGGTTATAAATAACCATTCTAAATTTATAATCTCTTTTGATTATGAAATCACCATCCAACACATCCATATAATAATAATAATTCTAGAAAATTATTCTTTCTATATCAAAATATAATTTTGGGTAAAATAATTTCACCCACTTTAAAACAATATCGTGTTCAATCTTCTGTTCAAGCGTTTAGAAATTCCTATCGACTTCGTGGCGTCCCACGATTCGACCAGAATTCATAAACTACTCAACAGACTAGCCAACACAATATAAAACAACTTTTATATCAACTAACAAATACGCTCTCTCGTATCTATACACTCAACTCATTCTAGGGTACTACTGACCCTATCTCTAATGAGCACATGCCACACAAGCCTAGGTATTCACTCAACCTAAGCTCTGATACCAACTGTAAAGGCCCGCAAATCCGTGCTATCTGAGTTGACTAAATACACCACACGTCCAACCCAAATAACACAGAAATACGACTCATTATTAGAAAGAAGTTAGAGGATGAGAAATAGAAAGAAAGAAATATTAGAATAGAAGAAAAACGAAGATCACAACTCACAGCGGAACGAATAAAATATATTCTATAACATAAGCTTTGAAATACAAATCTGTTTTGTACATATAAACATACCATCATCAGAGTACACATAACATTTGATCCAGCGGAAGTAACTCGAAATAACTAACGTTGAAGCCTCCTGCTTCAAGCTCCTCCAAGTGTATCTGTAAAAGCCTGAAACACTTGACTGCCCGTACAAATTTGGGCACCCAAGAGTTTAGGAAAACAAAACAAAATAAACTCTGGGTCAGTCATGGGACTGGTGTGAGTAAACTCCAACCACTTGTTTAACTTTCAAAATCTTTTCAAAGAAAAGATAATAGTAAGACCAGCCCACACATAAACACGGACGGTTTTTACCTTACTATAACCCAAAACACTTTGATATCAAATCCAGTGATATTACAATAATGTCTACATCAAGTAATTAACCAAATAGCAGAACGCTTGCATCTCACGCTCCACATATATATTATAAAATCAAAAACCGCATGGCGCTTATTGGAGATTGGATTTCCAACACGACAAGGTATGGGACCACCTTCCGACTGTGTATCTCTAGAGAGGAATACACTGGGTTCAACAAGAACATCTTGCAACCCGGCCCACACATGACCGACCACTCATTTCGCTTGAGTGTATCGAATGTATATCACCAACGGTTGGACTCAAACCACCGTTTCCCGAATGGGCAGAATCGATAGATTTAGAAACAAAAGGATTTTCTCTAGATAGGTGATTATACACCCTAATGGGTGCGACCCACATAGCCATGCTGCCTGCCCGATTTTTGTCCTTTCCCGGTTGTTGAGGCCTGAGGCTACGCATACTTACCATCCATTGATAGCACAATCACTTTGAATGCCACATCGTCAGATCCGTTGATCACTAGTTGAGTTTGCACAAATATTCTGGATATTATGCTAAGGGATAAATCCGTTGCAACCATATATATTCATACAGACCAACCCATTTGATCATTGGAAATACTCTGTCAGACATTCGTCCATTTACGTTCGTTCTGGGACTGAACGACACCGAAGGCACTATTTCTATAAATAGAAAAGCCCTTGCACTTCACTCCGTCTTCAATATATTCAGCATACTTGGTTCGCAACGCTTATGCCGATACGGAGTGGTTCTTCGGATAATAATCCAACCGGTCTCTCCATATTGACAACGATGGTCAAAAACTTCGATAGTCTGTGATTTAACTATCGAATAAAAACAAGTGTTCAATCAACATATCAAACAAATCACTGGGCTCTTTAATTAATATTCATTAATTAAATCTCTTTTCCATTTTCTCTATCAATATTTGTTAACCAAATATTTCAATAATAAATCTTGGCCCTTTACGCTATCTGGAAAACGTTTCCAAATTTCAACTTCTTTTATTTTCTATATATTAGAAAAATCTCTATTTGCAATTGAAAACAATTTCAATTACTTATCTCTATCCCTTTTACAACATTCGATTTTTATATTCACTTTCCTATCGAATTCAATGTGTCGATACAATGATTTCAAATTTATCAAAATATCTTAAAAATATTCTAACTCCTTAAATTTCCGGAAAATTTCGCCATAACCTCCCCTGTATCGGGAGCATCGGGAAATTTCAAATAGCTTCCCGGTATCTTCTTAAATCAAAAAGAAAAAGAAAAAGCCAAGCGGCTTGCCGATACGGCGCATAAATCTCATATATGAATTAAACATGTACCTTTTGTCGAGCACATTATTTATATGCATGCATTATTCTTGTCCCATACCTGTCTCCTGTATGTCTATACCTGTCCAATTTATTTCAACTTCATACACTCGTTTGACTCAATTCGTTAAAGTAATTCTTTAACTAACTCTCTGCCTATCTCGCTTGTATATTTGAATATAACACGCTTTCAAATATATTTCAACTTACTTATCCATCAATTGAATTCAAATTTCAATTTAAATTCTATATTCGATTTCGAATATATATTTACAATCCCAAATTTTGCTTTTCAAAATTCGACTTTAGTTCAAACTCGATTAACTAATTCTCCTTTGATTTAGTTAATTCTATTCAATAATCAAAAATAGGATTATTGTTCCAAAAATCATCTTCTTTACTTCACTTGAGTTCACATTTATTTTCTAACTCAAGTCTAGATTTTTAAATGGAAATCCGGATTTTTATTTGCTTAAAAATCCCAATATTTATATATAAAAATCCATTATGGTTTATAATGGTTTATGGCGCTGCATTTTTGAAATTTTGATTTTGACATAACTCAAAATCTATACGACGAAATTCAGATTTTTCTCCTTCATTAGAAAACTATTATCAAACCGGTCCCGACGTTTCTTGTTTCGAAGAATTCCGACTTCAATTGAGTTCTGTATATTCAATTGAAGTTCGAATCGCTATTTTACGAACTGCAGCGCTGCGGCGAGTTCGTTTTAATTATATTTATGTATATAAACTTTTAAACTTCGTTTACATAAATCCAACTCCATTCTGATATATTTTAAATATATATCAAACCATTTTTTTTCAACCCAACAAATATTTCTGATCTTCTATTTCATTTATATTTGAAATCTATATTCAAATCCCAATTCAATTATAATTCAAATTCTATATTCAAATTCTATTTCAACTATTTGAATCCAAATTCCATTTTTAATCTATTTGAACTTCAAATATTTAAACTCATTTTTACTTTGAACTTCAAGTACCACATTTACTTCCTTTGAATTCAAATACCATGTTTCAAATTCCTCTTATTCAAATTTCTTCTATTTAAACTCCATTTGAGTTTTGTTTGAATTTATATTTAACACCATTTGAATTCTATTTAAATTCTTATATTTAAATCCTCTTTATTAAACCCATTATTTAAATCCATTTGAATTTTCCTTATTTCAAATCCATTTGAACTTCTTTAAAATTCAAATTCCATTTCAAAATTTATTTGGATTTCCTATTTTGAAATCCTATTCCACTTCTTACTTTGAAATCCTAATTTCGAAGTTTATTTCAAATTCTATTTTCAAATTCGATATTCAAAATCTCTATTTGAATTTCTATATTCAATCCCATGTTCAAATTCAATACTTGAATTTCCATTCAAATCTCTATTCAAATTCCATATTTGAATTTCATTTCAAAACTCTAGTCAAATTTCATATTTCAATTCTTCTTTTGAAATTCTATATTTCAAATCTTATTCGATTTTTCTTTGAAATTCTATATTTCAAAGTCTGTTCAATTCTTCTTTGAAATTCTATATTTCAAATCTATTTGAATTTCTTTATTCGAATTCCTTTGAATTCAAATTTTATTTTAATCTCCCGAATTCAAATTCTATTTTTTCATTGTAATTTCGTCTATTCAAATTCCATTTGAACTTCGATTTGAATTTCTAATATTCAAACTCCTTTTCCTTTCTATAAAAATTCAAATATTTAAATTCCTTTTTAAAAAATTCAAATGTTATACTCAACTTCATTTAAAAATTTCATTACACATCTTATTTTGAAATTTCATTTCAAATTCCAGTTTCGCACTTGTATTTCTATTTCTGAATTATCAAAGGATAATTCTTTTCACTTTATTTATAACTTCGTTATAAAAGAATTATTTCTAAACTTCGTTTAAAAAGAACTACTTGGTTTTTATTTTAAAAAAACAAGTTTAAAATTCTATTTCCATTTAAAATTCAAATTCTATTTAAAAAATAGAATTTTCCCTTTTTAAATCGCCAATATCCTTTTTACGATATTTTAAAATATCATTACTTAAGCCCAGTGATATTTAAACACACAAAGCAACAAATTATTTATTTTTCTAACACATCATATATAAATATATATGCAAACAAATAAACAAACAGATAATATATTTTTGAGGAATCCAGTTGGATTCCTCCAACCTGTTTTCCTGCATCCACAGATGTTAGCACATAAATAATACCAATTCTGCTTCGTGGCAGAATATCGCGGTATAGAAGGTCATCCACTAATCATAGCGTGGGGCGTATATGGTAATCATCCGCTATGAAACTGCGGGCATCCGCTAATGAGACTGCGGGAATCCAACCAACCAATCAACCCAATATATATATATAGCCTAAATAACTAATATATATAAACAACCAGAAAATATTCACACAAGCAACAAACAATTATTTTTAACGAAATAAAAATAATTAGAAATAAAAGGTGAGTGAGATTTACTCACCGAGATTGCAGTTGTCGAATATCCAATTAATTCCCATATCGTCTTAGCTACCAGTCATCTCGAATCATTTCGAATAAATTGTTTTTGAACCTTATTATTTTCGCATACCACTCGATTGATCGATGAACAAATTCTCGAACAACTCCTATGATCCATTTCTATAGAAAGCAGCCCCAACATTCATTCATCCTACCTCGGCAATTCAACAAACATCTCATAGACCATTACCATTCCCTTTTAACACCATATACCATTTCTGCGCTGATGTCATACCACTTAACTTGATCCCAACATCACCTCCAATACCAGCATTCCATTAACTTCCAATGACCAGACCCTCGTGAAGACATCGCAACCTCCCTCATCAACACTCACGCACCAGTTGTGCATCGGGATCGCTCATCAGCACCCCATCCAGTCAGCGTCACCCACAATCAGCACGCACCCTTTTTTCTCGAACCAAAACTCCTCATCGAACCCCCAGTTCACCCTTGATAAACCGAAAGCCACAAAATACGGTCATCCCCACATACGAAATCGCGAGCGCTTCTAGGTTGTCGTCGAGCCTTAGGCCACCCCTCGCCTTCAATTTCGATTTCGGTTTTCGATCCCCAAGCCAGATCCGACCCTTGCCACCAAGATGTATTCGATTTCCGTTTCCCTTCTTCTTTGTTCTGGCGTTTCGATTTTGATTTAAAGGGAGCGGCCCTTTATATTGCTTAAGCTCGATTTTTGTTCTGGAAAAAGAAGAATGGAGATAAATGGGAGGACTCGAATTGATTTTGGAATCAGAAGACATTGAGGCAGCGGTCTCGTTTATATATAATGCGAAGGGGAAACAAAATGTACAGCGCCATTAAATTCATGTTTCCCTGATACTGAAGCTTAGAGACAAGTTGTCGGCTCAAAATGGATAGGTCTGCGAAATGAAATAGGAGGTCGGCTGATGTAGGTCGGCTCTGATTTTTCTTTCCTTTATTATTTATATTGATTTTATTTTTATTAAATAATTAAAATATTTCGCGGTCCTTAACTAGTAATCCCGAACCACTATTCAACCGTGACGACCGATGTTTCCAACGTTATCCACTATTCTGAATTCAATGAAATAGATTATACAATTAAATTTGAACGTATATTTAAAATAACCATATTAAATCATTTTAAATTCAAAATAAATTCTTTATCAATGAATTTCTATTATCATCGTTCAGTTTTATCTTCAAATTGAATTATTTCAACTTCTCGTATTTCGATAATTATCAAAATAAATCGTATTTCGATTATTTAAACAATAACCCAATAAAATACCATCTATATTTTAAATTCAATATTTAAACCCATACTAAATATTTAAAATAAACTGTTCAAAAATCTGGGTCGTTACAGCTTTTGTGTTTTATTTTAGACAGCTTTTGGTGCATGCTTGAGTAACTTATATATATGGCAACAACATGTTTGGTGCAAGCGAAAATGTTAAAAACTTTGGCTCACTAGACATATATTATGATATCTCTGAATATTATAAGTTCATCTATGTTTGGTCACATGATGTTTGAATATTATGTTTGGTAACAACATGTTTGACATGTCTCTGGATGAATTATGATAGATAATGTTCTTTGCATTCAATTAATGTGTTGATTTTCAAAATAGTAGTTAGCTATCAAAGTGAGAGTAGAAATAAAGTATTTGGGAACGGAAATGAAAAGAAGGATTGTTTTACAATTTTCTCCATTCATATATTGTTTATTTCATAATCATGCGAACAACACTACTTGGGATGAATTAGTGTAAACTTGGATGTTTATTAATGGATAGAACAGTGGACATATTTAAAGTGGGAACAGAACAATTGAACTCGGTGCAGTGGTGATGAATTGCTTATTTTAGTTCGGTTTACCTCAGGAATATTGAGTAGTGTGAAATAATATGTTTGTGTAGCTTCTTAATAATCTTTTAAAAAGTGAAGTATTTTTAAAAAATGATCCTCTCTTAACATTACTTGAAATGCCAATAACAACACTTTTATTGAAGATGTTAGTTGGGAAATTACTGGAAACTAATTGCTCTTTTTTTCTAACTTTTGACGAAAGGGGGCAGTTGTTTACCCTTATCCTCACTTCGTAGCTTGGTTGTGTTTAAAGCCCGACTCCAATGTGGGCGGAATATAAAAAACTTTTTTACTTTTCCCTCCAAATTCTTTGCTCCTCAGAATTGACTTCCTCTTCCTTCAATTTTCACTTTTCTACCTCTTCCATTGTATTAGCTTATGTTTTAAAGGATAGCCGTCGCAACATCAGTTTGTACTGCTTGCACAATGTTTCCTTAATTGCCAGAGTTGCTAACCAACAGAGTTGAAATCTTCGAATCCATTCGCTTATATTGGACTCCGTCTCCTATCCGATACTCAAGTCTTCATTTCCCTATTCGATATCATGACAAATTAAAAGAAACCACCCACTTCAGCTTTAGGCCTGGTAAGCCAAATGCCATTGTTAAAAAGGAAAGTTCAATTTTTTATTTTTATTTTTATTTTTATTTTCTGAACTATCTACGCCTAAAAAAGAACCAAACATTAACAGTGTGTTTCAACCGTTTGATAAAATGCTTTGCAAGGAGAATTGGATTAAGCGGCATTTATTGCCTTTACAAAAATGCATGGGAGGAGGATGAAGTCGCGAAAGATCAAGAATATTACTAACCTGTGCAAAAGGAGACTGTTTTCAAATTTGCATCTTGCTCTCGGCAAGATGGCTACATGGAAAAATATTTAGGGTTTGGTAAGTGAATATTTAGCATCAGATAGTGCTTTGGTTATATATGAAACCAGGTAGTCTCATCTGCTTCTAGATATTTGAAAGGATGATAAGTTTGTATACTGTTTTTGTTGCATAAACTTGTTAGCTTATAGGTTGTGCTTGGGCAATGGGCGGGAGAAATTAGCTCTTAAAAAATGAAAGCAAAGCTTGCAAAACACTATAAATAGATATGCAATTGTAACGAGTGTTGTGCTTGATTGTAAATAATCCTTACAATAAACTTTTAAACTTTAAATCCTTAGATGTGGGTAATAACGTTGTTATCTAGCATATGTGCTTAAGGTAAAATAATGAAAGGCGGGGCAAGTTTATAAAGCAACCAGGGAAAGATTTGTAGATCAAGAAAACATAATAGGCAATCGCTTATTATCGCAAAATCAGTAATGGTGTGGCGAGTGATATACTAATAATTCTGCATAATCCATTGTATCGTGGACAAATTTTAGAACTAAACTTCATAAATAAACGTATTCCAAATATAGACATAAATGTGAAGTTAACACAAAACTAAAACTTATTTTCACACTGGCAGATTTTGTGCTTGCGCCCTTTTAAAGTGTACGCAAACCCAAGGTTATACTTGTGCTTGCTCATTTTGAAAGCGAGCAAGCACAGTTTTAATATTATTACTAGTGCTGCTGCTACTACAACATCGCCACCACCACCTGTACTATTTAAGCAGAAGCAAAAGTTGGACACGCGAAGTATTTAAGCAGTAGCAAAAATTGGACATGCTCCAGGATCATATTAGAAAACTTATTTTCCCAACCAAATGGCTTATACGAAGAGTGAATTGTTAGATTAATTGCTTGGTATGACACTGCTCTCACCTTTTTCTAATCTGAGAGTAGATCAGATTCATTTGTTTGAGAATTTTGAACATCTAATGGAGAGAGGTTATACATGTGGCAATACCAGAACTTTTTTTCTCACTAAAGTCGGAGATCCAGTATACATATTTCAAATTTGATAGGTGGTTTGAGTTGAGGTTCTTTTTATAGGATAATCTTGGAAAACAATGAACATTTTTGACAATGATAAGGACGAACCCGGTTGCCCAAAAACCAAGCCCTCTGAAGTAGTTGCGTAGCCAAGATTTGAACCCTGAGGGGTACAACTTCGGTAGTCGTGGGATTGGGGCGAAAGACCCCCGTTTTTTTTTTTCCTTTTGTTTGACAATTATTCAATATTGATTGCAGTATTGCATCAAGTAAAATTAAGCATTCTTAAGTATTGTGTAAACAAATTAGGAAAACATAGAAAGTCAAAATCTGAAGGGACTAGGGCTATTCCTGTCAAGTGGTGGAGCTGTGGAAGCAGTTAATTCAGGTGCCAGCATTGGGCTGCTGCAGTAGTCAGCTTAAGTGGCAGTAACACTGACGATGAATAGGGCTTGAGTGTCGTGTCATTACAGAGCTTACACTCAGCCATAAGAGTGGATGGTAGACTTGAGATCCTTAGCACTTTGAGAAATAGACCATGGATGAAATAACAACTATAAAATGTAGGCTTGAAATCGCAAGTGGCACCTCCTTAAAAAAAAAAAAAAAAAAAAAAATCAATGTGCCTCGGCCACTGCGCTGAAGAGATTACTATTTGTATGGAAAGTGTAAACTCTTCATTTTGAAAGCGTTGGCGCTTAGATCTATTCTTGGCTTGCTTATTAGTTGCGTGGTTGACTAAACACTTTACTAATAGTCTAATAACGTTCTCCTTGTATTTTCAAGATATATGTTGCATGTCAAACAATTTAAGATACCTACGTTAATTTATGCATATATATCCAATTCTTTTGAGATATGGTCATTACTCATTAGCATCAAAGCCATTAAGATATGGTCATTAGCGTCTAAGCCACTAGCTGTTTTGAGTAGCTCGTGCCCATATCACAGTTTTTAACATAATAATATTGTTACTTCTGTCATTTTTACAGCTCTGTTGTCTTATATCTTATCTATTTTCGATGAAGATCCTTCGGACAATGTTGCAAATGTATAATAATAATAATAGTAGTAGTAAAAACAACAACAACATTAACAATAATAATCTTTTTACTATTGCAGCCAATGAAATATAGGAACAACTTCAAGGCCAAAGTGTTCATCTATTTTTTAATGATTCAGTCGGTGGCCTATTCTATGTTCAGATCATTGCTTTTGAAAAATGGACTCCAACCCTGGTGCACCTTATTCTATGTTCAGTTCATTGCTTTTGAAAAATACACTGTGATTTAGTTAATGTAATATGGATCTTCTACGCAAATTCCATGTTCAGAATAACAGTTGATTAAGCTAACAGTGAATCCACTGCTTCAGCTTGCAACACTGTTAAGCTACTGCAAAAGCATCAATTTTTTTTAATCTCTTATATTGTTATGATTATCTTTGTCTTGTGAATAGTTTTTGTCAGCCTTATTTTGGGTGCAATTTAGTCAAAACCGATTGTGCATTCTTACATAAACACAATTTTCAAAGTGGATAACATAAAATTGGTATGTAAAAACAACATAGGCCATGTCTACTTTGGAGGTATTATAAAGCAACCGACCCATGACTGCAAAAATATGAAATCGTGGATTCTGCCACTAATTCTGGGGTTACCAAATATAGTATAAGTTTTTGGCCACAGCACCATATCACATGTGTGCATGTGCACTCTTTCAACCTTCTTAATAAATAAACGTTTCTGTTTTCCTAGGATTCTTATAAGGTGAAGTAGGGTTGGTTTTGCAACTGAACTGTTGTCGGAAAATCCAGTTACATTGTATAATAGTTCATTTTGGACTTTCAGAGTTGATATCAGTTTAATACCCACTGAAACAAACATAAAACTAGTTCAAATTGGAAATTTGGATCATCTTTCATACTAGTGATTATTCTAAATCGTAATAATTGATTTGAACAAGTAGATTTTTGATCCTTAGTGCCAGATTAACAGGTAAGCTGGTATTTTTATTTTCGATTTTTAACCAGAGAGGGTGATTCCTTACTGTCTGTTTTCGTGCATTTAATAGCAACTCGAGATCTAATTCGATCCAACAGATTCAATAACTGGGTTGAAACAAAAGCATTAATAGATGGATATCTAGATTTGTGCATATAGCTGTTCTCCGATTTGTTGGAATAAAATAATGTGCATGCACATGCCATACGGGGAAAAGAGCAACTTGTATCTTGATTTTCATCCAAGTAACATAGTCTATATAAACCATGCAAGTTCTATTCACTCTATACCATTCCATTCAGTCACTTGTGAAAAAAATGGCTGCACTATCTTCTTCATTAAAGTATTTTGCTGCATGTTTATGTTTCTTATATCTTTCGATAGCAAGCACAATGGCTGCTGCACCTAAGAAGCCCGTTAACGTTCCATTTCAAAAGAACTATGCACCTACTTGGGCTTTTGATCACATTAAGTACTTCAATGGTGGCAATGAGATCCAACTCATGCTTGATAATTATACAGGTAATCAAGTGAAAATATAAACAGAATAATAGAAACATTTCAATTTCAGTATAATTCATGATGCATTTATAATTCAATATTTTATAGGAACTGGATTTCAGTCGAAAGGCTCATACTTGTTCGGCCACTTCAGTATGCATGTAAAGATGGTTGCAGGTGATTCTGCTGGAACTGTTACAGCATATTACGTAAGTAATTTCGTTTTAATCAAATTGCTATTATTTTCAGGTCTATCATAATACTGTAGGTTATATTTCTTGACTACTCACATTAGCTTTAAGCATTTAAGGTTCAGAAAAAAAGAGGTATCATTAGTACAGATACCACGTTTATATTGTTAAAAAGCCTTTGAGTTGAAGCAACACGGTACAATTCAATCATGAATGAATCTATACATTAGTGTAGACTCATGTTATTCATTCAACTTAAGCTCCAACTATTTTAATTAAATTTACCCCAACATTTTTACTGAATTTATAAGACAAATTCTTTTAATTTTTTCTTGCAAATGTTCAAGTTCGAAGCGAGTATAATAAAATGAACATCAGCAGGTTTTGTCCAGCATCGTTAAGTAGCTTTAAAGTTTGTAATGAAAAATTCCTTTTTTAGTTTGAATTTATTGTTTAAAATTCTTATCCGAGGAATTAATTTATTTCAGCTATCATCTCAAAATTCAGAGCATGACGAGATAGACTTCGAATTTTTAGGAAACAGAACTGGTCAACCATACATATTGCAAACCAATGTGTTTACAGGCGGTGCAGGGAACCGCGAACAAAGGATATATCTATGGTTCGACCCAACCAAAGCATACCATGAATATTCTATTCTCTGGAACATGTATCAGATTGTGTAAGTTCTGTCTTACCTTTTTTAATATTTAACCATGATATGCTTATAATCTATGAGCTGTTTTAGTAAACTTGGTTACAATATTAAGAACACTAATTAAATGATTAATTATGTAGGTGTATGGGGACATAGTGTGCCATTTTTATGTCACATGCTTGTACATAAAAAAGATAGCCAGAGACCAAAATGTGTTGGGAGATCTCAGTGGAAATTTTAATCCCATGTGATTTCTGCTTATAAGCTTGATTAGTGTAAACTATGATTTTTAAAGCTTAAGCTTTTACTACATTAACACATTATTTTGCATTGAGATGATGCCCTTCTTTGACAAAAGGTTACATACTTCATTGCTTTCTCCAGTAATCAATGCACGCATTTAGGCAATTGTTGCCTTTATCCAAGCACATATGGATTAATCATTTGTTTAAAAGCAAGTCACACTTGGCTCTATTGTATTATATAAAAGCATGCTACAACAATAATAGCGTCTCCAATGGCAAGTATGCACATTATTTTGCATTGAGATGATGTCCTTTTTTGACTAAAGGTTGCATACTTCATTGTTTTCTTCAGTAATCGATGCACACATTTAGGCAATTGTTGGCTTTACCTACGCACATATGGATTAGTTGTGTTTAAAAGCAAGTCTCGCATGGCTCTATGGTATCATATAAAAGCATAGTACAACAGTAATAGGCTAATAGCATCTCCAATGGCAAGTGTGCAAATTAATAATGTGTATACTCCAAAATTTTAACTGTATTTGTACTGCATGCAATCTTACAGGTTCTTTGTGGACAATGTGCCAATACGAGTATTCAAAAACAGCAAGGACTTGGGCGTAAAATTCCCATTCAACCAGCCCATGAAGCTCTACTCAAGCCTATGGAATGCGGACGATTGGGCCACAAGGGGCGGGCTTGAAAAGACGAACTGGGCCAATGCTCCGTTTTACGCTTCATATCGGCAATTTCACATAGACGGCTGTGAGGCGTCGGCGAATGCCAAATACTGTGAGACTCAAGGAAGAAGGTGGTGGGACCAAAAGGAGTTTCAAGATTTGGATGCTAATCAGTATAAAAGACTAGAATGGGTGCGTAAAAAGTGGACTATTTACAACTACTGCACTGATAGGAAAAGGTTCCCTACCATGGCGCCAGAGTGCAAGAGGGACAGAGATAATATGTGAAGGGATTAGGTAGTTTTTTGGATATTCATATTTTATTGGTCATGTTTGTTTGTGTTGAGCTTCTTTTAGCTCTTTATTTGTATGTTATGGGCTTTGAAATTTGAGGTATCCTAATTCTCAGTTTAGGCATCCACTTGGTGCACCATTGGGGGTTAACCTTGAAGTTGCCACTAAGGTTTAAAAAAAAGAAAAAGAAAAAAAGAAAAAAAAAAAAAGTAAATATACCAAAAAAATACTGTTTACACAATCAAGATAGTATTAATCTATGTATAACAGACAAAAATAATAACAAGTATTCCACTATATATTTTTCCACATATTATCTATAGCATAATTCTATAGCATACAATGCCTTATTACTATTCATTTACAAATACTATTTATCTGAATGCTATCACTAAATGCCTCTAAAGCAAACATATAATTACTCAGTTTTACATATTATTACTAATATTTTAGAACTATTTATAGATATGACTTTATATTTAATTGGTACAATAGAAAGTTTAGTAGAAACACTAGATATTCTAAATATACCACTAAATAATATCACTAAACCTGATTTTCTAGAAGAATTAGATTTTATGTATCATGGTCTGTGCACATATATAAATAGATAATATGCGTCATGGTCTGTGCACTATATATATATATATATATATATATATATACGTATGTATGTATGTATGTATGTATATGTATGTATGTATGTATGTATGTATATATGAATTTGTTTAGAGGGGAAACCAACCAGAGCCGTAAATCCCCCCTCCTAGTGCACTTAGCCCGGTCTGCGGATATCTACCACATAAGTGGCAGTCGTAACGTATGCACATGGTAAACCCTTTTAGCATGGCCATTCCGGGTTTCGACCTCTCACTCTCCCCCCCCCCCCCCCCCCCTATAAATTCCCTCTCTCATTTCTTTCCTTTCTCCTCACTTCTTCCTGCTTCTGCTTCGTTCTGCCTCCTTAAGGTAATTTTTTTTTCTCGTTTACGTTTATTTTTTATTTTTATTTTTCTTTTTTTCAGTCAAATGACACATTCTTCTACTTCTGCTTGTGGCTCTTCTAACGCCCCGAATGTTTTATGACCAGTGGACCGCACTGAAGCTTTCATAAATATTTGCCTCAATAATATTCATCTTCGAGGAACCAACAGATTCCTCACTGCTGTGCAGACTGAATTCAATGAGATGTTTGAGAACGAGTTGACTCAGACCCAAATAAAAAACAAATGGGATAATCTGAAGAGGGTCTGGACCTTATGAAATGCACCGTTACAGATACCTAGCGGTTTTTGGGATACTTCGCACGACCGCTTGGATGGATCAGACGACTGGTGGCATGGGGCTGCACGCATGTACCAGAAGTTTAGGAGATAGCCACCTTTGAAGTTTCGTGAGCAGGACCAGCTTTTTGGGGGCGACATTGGCGCAGACACTTGCAGTTATCAGATCCCCCTGCTCCCCCAGCCGCCGCTGATAGTCCACCGCCGGTTCAGTCTGCACGGAGGCAGTCGATGTGTGTCACATCTAGTAGGGCAACTCCTCCCAAACCCGCTCGTCTCGAACCGGCCTTCGTTCAGACAGAGTGTTTCTCCATGGCGGTGGACCGATGCTATGCCATTCTCTCGCCCATCGCTGATGTCGACAAGTCGGAGATTATTGAGATTTTTCGTCTTGACCGGTCTATTTTGGAGGTGGTTGAGACCTTGCCTGATATGGCGTTGACGAGGTACATGAGTTATCATCTTTCTAGATTCCGCAGACGTTAGTAGTTTGTTGTATGTTTTTGTTTTATTATTATGTAGTGAATTTGTATGAAATATTATTATGTAGTGAACTGGTATGAAATATTATTATGTACTGAAACGATATGTTTGGTTAAATGTGTTATTTTGCATTAATCATATTGTTATGTTTTAATCATTAAATAATTAAATTACAAAATAAAAATAAAATACTCCGTTTAAATGTTCCGCTCAAATTCTCTGCTTAACGCGCCAAACACATTCTCTTCTAACTACAATTCTCCGCTTTCGCTTGCGCCGAACACACCCTTAGACTCATCTCGTCCGAGATCTCCCCCGACACGAGACCGAGTCTATAAAATTTCCGAGATGAAACGCTACCGGTATTCGAGATTTAAAACCTTGAGTGTGGTATCCTCTGTTTATTTCGTATGGTATTAAGAAGAGTGTAATGATAATTCTTGTGGTATTTTTTAGTAATGGTATTAGGATGCCTTAGCATCACACTATATATTAATCTAGATATTATATAACATACTAAATAGCAAGCGGGTTAAATCCTATAAGATGGGACTTGAACCTGTCGCATCTCATACTTATTGAAGTGTCTTAACCACTTGTACAATGGTGCTTTCTTAAGCAGGTCAATTCTTAGGAAAAAAAAAAACGATGCTTAAATCAAAGTTAAATTTGGATATTTCATGGTTTTTAGTTTTATTCTGATTTAGTATGTGTTAAGTGGAATATTATATTTACAACGGTGTATATATTAATTAAAATAAAATTTGGATGATGAAGTTGAATATAAAAGTAAATGGAAGGGAGAGGAAGAAAAAGGCTGTTGGAAGGTGGGCGTATATTACGTTTGACATTAAAGTTTAAAGCAAGTAATACGAATGTGAGTACTGCAAAGCATTTACAGATTCTTCTTGTACAACATAGTGTCAACTGTCAATATTCAAAGTTTGAATGCTGACCGAGTGGCATC
The DNA here is from genome assembly GCA_030737875.1 of Allium sativum. Lineage (NCBI taxonomy): Eukaryota > Viridiplantae > Streptophyta > Magnoliopsida > Asparagales > Amaryllidaceae > Allium > Allium sativum. Next base: position 483,444,847 of record CM060913.1, on the reverse strand, counting down.
CTCGCAACAGTTTGGCTCGGATTTTGGGTTAATGTACAATGCTTTTTAGGTTCCCAATTTGAGTTTTCCAGTCCAGGCTACAGGAGACGTTCAGAGAGAATCGATTTCGACCCTTAATGATATTGAAGGTTCATTGGTTTATTATGTAAAGTATCTTGATTCTTGAACAGGAAACTATATGCTACAATTTGTAATACATGCATTCAAAAGATTCTCCAACCCGAGTGCATAAAGTTGAATCGGTTGCATATGACAGTTGTATTGGTCGTTCGTTAAATAAATGTCCGGTAACTCTTTCACATCTAATATCATTCTAATTTTATTTTATTTTTGAAATTATACTCTAAGACGATGGACGTCTGATCGGTAGACACTTCATTTTCATTGGAGCTTTTGGTCGACTACAATTTAGAAGTGTAGAAAATGTAATTTTATAATTTGAATCGTTGCAAATGCTCTTATAACTGATAAATGTATACTTGTGAGTTCATTGTACGTCGATTTCAAAAATGAAGAAAGTCTGTTTTGACACAAACCGAATGACATAAAATCACAATTATTGGATTGTCCTCTGATTTTCACTCCTCGTATAAGGACAAATTAATTTAGTGACTGAAATTTTGTGTCCTCTAATTTATGTTATATTTTTATGTTCAAATAACCGCTCTTTTTTTAAAAAAGAATTGGCTGACTTGTTTTTGGATTTGGATTGCTGTAGCTCACGAATAGGTAGGCGTGCTGCAAAGCAAGAGTATTGCGGAACGTGAGAGTGTTTTATGGCACCCCTTATTTCTTAGCATCCCTTTTGCATTTCAACAAAAGTCACTCATTTATAGTTAAATAAGTTAATGAGGGAAAGATAATTAGTGGAAGGAGAGAAAAACAAGAATGTGTGGTGAAAATCGGAAAGAGGGAGGGAGGGGGGGGGGGGGGGGGGGAGGCGTTAAAGGAGTGTTGCACTATTTGGGTGCTCTTGACCCTATCTCGTGTGTGTGTGTGTGTGTTGCACTATTTGGGTGCTCTTGACATATATGTGTGTGCGTGCTTGCGTGCGCGTGCGTGCGTGCGTGTAATATATTCAAAATCTGAGCTCGTTTCGTTCCGACATTCGTAACATTTCAAGAACTTAGCTCAATTATTCATCGTTCAAACATTTATTCGAACCGCAAAATTTAAACATCAAATATATTATTCTACGAACAAGCTCAAATTTTGGATATATGATAATATATATGTTTGATAATGATGATTTACACTGTTAAATGGAACAAACGACATTGAATATTTTTTTGTTCTGAATGTAGTATCAAATGTTACCATATCTCCAAAATGTTGATACGACATACGTGATCATGCATCCATCCAGAAAAAATTAATTGCATGTCCTTGTCTATCGAGTTGAATTGCATAAAATAAATGAGAATTTCTCTTTGTCTTATTTGAAAATAACCCAGCACATACTGTGCATCACCCATTTCCAAATCTTTAAGTCTAGCTAACTATAAATGATTGTAGCAGTCCTTTTGATTGAATCCCACATTCAAACCATCGAAAATTGCAGGAATTTTAACTATGAGTAAAATTTATTGTTGGAATACTTCAGTCAAGTCGTTCGCAGTAGATGATATACTCATGTTAGTTCATCGTTGGACTCCTTTTATAGGGGATACGAATGAATGATTATGATCATAATTAAATTTTATGACCGACCATTTCTTAGTCAACTCACTGTACAGAATTCACAACTATATTGGACATCAAGATTTGATAGTGTTGGTGCTTCTAGATATATATGGTCTATTCCAACACAACATTGTTTTTATGAATTGTACCTGAACGTGAACAAACTAAACCGACTGAAGTTATTTTATGAATATGAGGAATAAACTTATTTGAAGATAGAATACGGATAGCAAAACATTTTTGTCGTCCATACTCAGTGTAATAGTTCTTTGCCTCATTTAGGCTATCAAAAGTCATTCCAATATACGATTCCCTCAAAATATCAACGCTTTTTTTTTGGTGATGATGAAGAACCAATAATGTTGTAATCATAATTTTCTTTTCCCGCATCGAAGGTTTCATCATCGATTGTTTCCTCATATACAAAATATAATATATTACTTAAACAATAGAAGTTAATTTAAAGAATATTGTTTCATAAAATTAAGTGGTTGAAGTACTGCAAACTTAATGTTTATTGACTGAGGAACGATGCTTTCAACGTTTGCTGGTTTTACAAATAGGTTTTGAGTCATTTACAAATTCAGCTATGTATGATTTCACATGTGACAAATTATATATACCAAGCTTTTAACACAAAATAGTTTCAATGATGTAAATTCTTAGATGTCCAGTATAAGAGCTTCAGCAATATGAAGCACCCTATACATATAGTTTCAGAAATGTAAACTGCATAAAATATGTATTTTTCAAAATTTGAATCTGTACAACATTATTTGTGTTTAGATTTACAAATAATTGATGCATTTGTATGCGCTGCAGGAAATGAAAAGTACACAACTTTTAGTCGTGTATATATATATATATATATATATATATATATATATATATATATATATATATATATATATATAAAGGTTAATTTCAGCCTTAGGTTTGTTTGTGTTAATATTAACACGTTTAGACATTATATTTTTTAATTACAGATATAGACCTATTTTGGTTTGTTCGAAGGTGAAGTTTGGAACTTCACACAAAGGCGAATTTCTTCGCCTTCGAACAGAACCTGCTACACATAACCCGAGAGCTCTTTCTCCCCCAACCTCTCTTTATTATTTTCCCCAACCCATTTCAGCCAGCACAAAAATTAATAAAAAGAAACCCATATCAACTCCATTTTCACCCATTTTTCCTCCTAATTGTTTCAAAAAGCATACAATGCCTAGCACATCCGGCGTACAACACAAAATAGGTAAAAATTTAAATCTTAACTTTCAATTTTGAAATTAGGTCATATATTTTTAAGGATTATTGGTTATGGAGCTGATTGTAGCTTATTAGTAAGAAGTTTATATGTTGTGATTACAAATGTAGTTGTGCACATTGTTCACATTTTCGATTTTAGCATGATGGATATTTGATGGTTGGTTATTGGGTTATATAGTGAGGATTTAGTATGGTTTGGTAATGCGGTTGATTACAAATGAAGTTGTGTGTATTTGAATTGGATAATAAGCTTGTTTGTTTGAAGTTAAGAACGTTGGAACATGAGATTGACGACCCGTTGGAGCTGTGTATTTTGTAGATGTGTGCAAATTTGAAAAAACTATTGTATTGGTTCAGAAATGTTATCGTAGATAATTTTCCTTCTTTTTGTAAACAATTCGAAAAGGGTAACATGTTTAAGGAGGCATAACATGTTTGAACTTGTTTTAGAAAAGTATAACATGTTCTAGAAAATAATACTTATGTAAACGTCTTTAATAGTTAATTCTGCATTTTGCAGAGTATTTCAAGATGGAGCCCGGACCGGTTGATGCGAGCGTGTTATATCTTCAACAACAGCATAGAACTTTAAACCTTAATCATATCTAGGCGGCTTTTTGTAAATGTTGCATTTTATAATGTTTTGTATTCTTTTCTGCATTGGACATCAAACCACTATTATTTTATTATCTATTAAAATTTCAGGGTGGTAAGGCAGATTTTGTCATTGACCACTCCACATCACTGAAGAAAGTAACATCTTCACATCTTGGTGTTCTGCCGAGATTGAGAGGGCTGGATTTATGCACATTTTTAGATTAGGATACAACCAACTGAATCATTGTCTTATTGCTGCTCTAGTAGATAGGTGGAGGTCAGAGACATCCGCATTTCACTTACCAGTCGGTGAGATGACTATCACCTTAGGAGATATAGTTGTTTTGCTAGGATTGCCTGTTGAAAGCAATATTATTGCATATGGTGGTGGAGGAATTAATTATTTGCAGCTATGTCGCGACCTACTTGGGCTAGATCCACCGGTCGATCAAGTAAGGGGTGGTGAGTTCGTTGAGATCACGTAGTACCGTAATCAGTTGATACGTGATATTCCTGAAGATGCCACCAAGATTTAGATTTAGCAGCGGGTTCGTTGCGTTATACTGCACATTATTTTTTGCAGATTGATGTGCCATCACATCAAGACCCGTGTAGATTTGAGATGGCTATCGTATTTAGCTGATCTGGGGATATGCGCTACATATTCATGGGGTAATGCAGTGTTGGTGTATACGTATCAGGAGATGTCTAAGCTCGCACTGTTATAGTTTGGCTCTATTAACCAACCTGTTGGTCCGGTTCGCAAAAGTACACCAAACACGCTCAACTTAACATATCACGTGGCATTGAATCCCGAAGTGTTGCCAAATAACCAAGGAAATAGACCTAAAAGGAGTCGCGTGAACAGGAGCCTTAACTCCCCAAAACCCCGTATTAACCACATTTTTGTATCCCTCGTGGGGGATTTCGAACCCCTATGCCTCGATTCTCTCTAACCTCTCACTTCTCGTATCCCCGTGCCTCATGCCTAAGTACATTGAACCCTATGGGCTCGACTCCCTCAATGCTCAGAACCTTCGAACCCATTCGGTTCATACCCCTCGCCTCTATGAAACTCGAGTCCCCCACTTCATACCCAAGGAACTCGGATCCCTTAACACACATAGTAACCTCGGCTCCCCCAACACATGTAGTAACTTCGGGTCCCTCAACCATGCAGTAAATTCGACTTGCTTTCTCCATATGCATCATCCATTGTATCTAACAGGGATACGAGCCCGTATCCAGTAGGGGATACGAACGATTCATATCCCCTAGGGATATGAATTTCATATCCCTGGGATACGAAGTTCTTATCCCACAAAAGGGGTATGAATTTTGTCATACACATCAATAGGGAGTCGAAATTCTAGAATCGAGTCTCCAAGGATAGGAAAATATACTGATGTGGTCCCCAAATCCTACCTACTCCCACCAAATCCTTCTACTATTAATAACCCCAAGCTCACACTTCAAAGGGGGTTGGAATTTTGCTGATTTGACACCTTTTGAGAGCTCCAAGAACTCATTAATGGCAGCCATACTTTGAGGAAGAAAAATCATTAAAGTATCTTTTTCTCAATATTCATATAAGACAATTATGACTCCAAAATACTTGGAAATGTTTGTAGAAGGGGTGTCATGACATAGTTCTAAGCCTGTAACTTATTATTGTCAATAAAATATCAGCAAATTCCTTCAAAGTGGACGTAGTCCCCTCACGGGACCGAACCACTATAAATCTACTATGTTATTTACTATTTTTTGCACTTACTTTCCCATGTGAAACATAATTCTCTAAGTAACGGAGAATCTCTAGGTGTCACGACATTTTTTTGGTCAACATTCTGGTGCTTTCACTGAGAAACTAAGACTCGCATCTTTGTCGTACATTTCCATCTCGACTTCGACACGCCTTAGGTTTCTTCCCTAACGTACCGCCGAGTCCGTTTATGATGGCCAAGCGACCAAAAATTCAAATCCCCGACCCTTCTACCGTAGCTGACACTGGTACTTCTCAGCATCCTCAACCGGTAGAGGGCCCGACCGAAATGGAATTGCTTCCTCTTGTGGACCCTGAAGTCCCCGCAACCCAAGCGCAACATTACGCGCTCAATAAGAAGTATGAAAATACAGCTCTTGAGTAACGAGGCATTGAAAAACAACATCGACCTTATGCGTCAACTTCAAGATAGCGAATGCCTCGTTGCCCTACTCCAACTTGCTCAGAATAACGCACGAGTGTGTCGTGATGTCTCGGAGACCTCTTCTTCCGAGTCCTGGGGCCCACGTCATAGAAGGACGTTCAGCCTCAACGATAGCGTCGTCCTCTGCTCTAATGCTCATACTAACGGTAACGACAACGAAAATAAAAACGGCGATAGAACCACTGTCACTTACATCAGAGGGATGCCTTATCGTTGAAACAACCCAAACTTCCCTTAACGGGAAAGCCCGGATTGAGTTGAGAACACGACGCATCGGAACATAAACATTAGAACATTTCATTTTATTACAACAATTACATCAGAGTACAAGAATATATCAGAGCATGAATAAATATTACACAGCGGAAATAAAATAGTATCAGAGATTTAAATACAAAACAGCAGAAATTAAATGTATGAATATAATGTATAGCGGAAAATACATCAACTAGCACAACTGAATGAAATACATGGATACAAAGGTTTTCGAATATAGCTCTAGTTGTAATCCAGGATCCTGCGAAAAGAAATCTGCAAAACCAAAACTACTGACTGCCCGTGTGGAAAATATGGGCACCCAGAATTTAGGTGGAAACAATAAACTCCGAGTCAGTTATGGGACTGGTGTGAGAGCTAAAACAGTTATTAATCTTTACTTTAAAAGTTGGAAAATCATGCGACTACACCGTATAACATGAAACGGTTTTACTCCACATGAATCTCTGTTTAGGAATAAGACAACGCAATGCTTTTTGAAAAATAAAGCTATTATAAGACTCAGGTCCCATCACACAATGCAACGCAAGCCAAAGGATAGAGTTTTCCCTTATAATATCCAAATACGCTTGATACATATAAAACAAAATTATTTGATATTATTACTAGTGTCTAGTCAGTTTAAAACACTTTTCAATATAAATGTATCAATCCTAGACGGCATAGCGACCATATACTATGTCGCCATATATATAGGTTTACAATTAAATTCATAATGCCGTATTGGAAATTGGGTTTCCATCATGAGTCAAGGCTAGGGATGGCTCCTCCCGATTCAAGATAGGGCTGCACACAACCCATATCCAATCCGACCCGACCCAACCCAACCCATCCTAGTTCGGGTTGGATATGGGTTACAATTTGTAACCCATACTAAATACGGGTCGGGCTTGATATTTTGTTCAACCCAACCTTATTTTAACCCAACTCAACCCTATTTTAAAAAATTAATTTAATATCCATCCACTTAAAATTAGAATGGTATAACCCTACGATAAGGTTTATGTATTTAGTAGCAACTATACAAAAAAACATATTTCATGTAGAACCAAACTAGATAGAATTTGGAAAATATACTTTAAAGAGCATTTTAATGTATCTTAAAATGAAACACTTGTTCTACTTTGTTGTAAATTAATTTTGTATGATGTGTTTCACAATAAAATTTTATAAAATATGTCTTATTATTTTAAATAGCTAAAATATGATATATTATGTTGAATATTTTATTATTACTTTTACAAAAATTCGATTGTATTCTCATTTTTTATTTTATTCAAGCAACCCAAACCAACCTTACTAAACCCTACCCAACCCATATTTCAACCCAACTCACATCCAACCTCATATAGGGTCAGATATGGGTTGAAATACCTTAAACCCATATCTATGCGGGTCGGATGAAGTATTTGGTCTCACCCGACCCAACCCATACTTTGTGCAGCCCTAATTCAAGACACTCTAGCAAATGCCTCAGGATCCCTCGTAGTGGACCCTTGGATCTTCAGGGCCGGTCCACACATACTTTAGTGGATTAATTATTCCTGAACACACGTTTCCTCGTCCTATCATACCTATCACTTGACCGTAGCGGCCAATATCCGAGGTGCCTCGCAATCCATCACCCACATAAGTAAAAATGTCTGGGCTCTATACCATGACACCATTTCTAGCTCGAAAGAAACGTCGTGCACTCCTTGCAGTCACGATCCCGTTTTTGACTCATACCAGGTGTGAAGCTCGCGAATTAACGCTATACACAAAGCTATGCTAATTAAAATTGTGCTATGATCATCAACCACAAGGCTCTGTTTTTCAACAAAAGCCTTGATCACTTGAATCTTAGCATGCCACATTGATAATCCACGCTATGCGACTGATGTGTATCGATATATAACCTCTAAGCTCATATGTCTCAGAGACTGGTATTAAGCAAGAGAATAAATTCTCCGCCACCAAACAGATATATATTTAATAGAAATCAATCAGCACAGAATAAAATCCAATGTCAGACACACATCCATTTACAAGTCCGTCTCGGGTCTAAATGAAACCGGAGGCACTTATTCCTCGTTCCATATGTCCAATACGAAAGTGAGGCCCTCGCACATCTGGACAATCAACAAGTACGTCCGGACAACTACCACTATAACCCTTTCCTGGGCGCTAACCAATCGAGGGCATCAGTAGTCATCCATTCGATGTGAAGATCGTCGGTCTTTAACCACCGTCTTCAATATCTTCGACTTTTAGCCGTCGTATAATTATTTGAAATCAGATTTAACTCGTCCTTTTCAAATAATTCTCGAATATATATAATTTAAATCATTTCTTTTATTTGGTTAAATTCAATTCAATTTTATGGATTAATGTCAAATGAATCTAACCGTCCATATTACTTTATAAACCAAGTGAAATTGGTTTATTTCCATTCAATTCCAGTTAAATATCAATTGATTGGTAACTTCTCTCAATCTTAAATAAAAGGTTTATTCTTTTCTCAACTGGGTTTAAGAACAGTGCTATTAAAGACACTGTTCATGACAAACCCAAAAATCCAATTTGATATTAAATATAAGGTTCTGAATAGAAATTATATCGGCTTATATTCAATATCAAATTCTAAAACCAACAAATATCGTATCAAGAATAAAGATATATATATATATATATCTTCCAAATTCCTCAACGATATCCGTATAATCACGGAATCCAATATCGAAATATTCCGAAGATTATTTCTATTCAAATCCATTCCAATTCATAAATTGGAAAATTTTGGTTAGATTAAAACCATTTCAAATCCAATTTATTTATTTAAAAACATTGGATTATTATACTAGTTAATAACTAGTTCATTTCGATAAAAATATATTCTTATCTTTTCAAACTTAGAATTTTTCATCCGAATTTTTTTCAAATTATTAATTATGATTTTACATAATTTTTCCATATTTTTAATAATTTTATCAAGACCCTTACAGTCGGTTTCCAATAACGGCCACCGAACTGCATCCATAGCGACCATTTTCAAATTTGATTTGGACATAATTCCAAATCTAGCTGTTAGATTTCAAATCTCTTATATTCATTGGAAATCTCTTTTCGATACGAACCGAACAGTTCCGGTTTTAGGAGAGTCCAACGGTCGGATCTCCCGTTACATCAATTTGAAGTCAATGGTCGAAATTCACGAATGGTCGCTGCGTAGTGTGTCCTATTCAGGCCATTAAATATATATTATATATATATATATATTTCATCGATTTTCATTTAAAACACATTTTATATATCATTTATAAATTCATTTTAAAACGATTTTAACTTCATTTTTAATTTTTAATCAAAATTGAATATTCTATATCTTTATCATTTTAGAATGATAATATTTTCAAAATATTAGATTTTGAAATCACTTCTTTTCGATATTCATTATAAAATGAATAAAATCGATCGATAAACCCGTTCGGGTTAAAATGGCGCTTAACTACATAACTATTTTTGTTGTTCAAACATTTTATTCAACACATGAATATTTTATATAGTTTATACATTCAATAAAAATGATATTTTTATTGTTCAAACATTTTATTCAATACATGAATATTTTATATAGTTTATACATTCAATAAAAATGATATTTTTATTGTTCAAACATTTGTTCAACACATGAATATTTTATATAGTTTATACATTCAATGAAATTGATATTTTTATTGTTCAAACTTTTATTCAACACATGAATATTTTATATGGAATATTCATTATTTTAAAATATTTTTTATGTAACAACCCGCTCATTCGATGATAATAGATTTAAATATTTTATTTAAATATATCATCGTGTCTGATGCGTCACTCAAAATGTCATTTTTCGTAAACGATAAAATTAGGATTCGGGACCACTTCCAATGGGTCCGGATCATCGTTTACGATCTTTTTGACTGTAAACATCGATACCTTTTGAGTTGAGCAATTTTGGTCTTTTTCATTGGGTATATGACCAAAATATCACTTTCTGCATATGAACGAATTTGGACTCAAAACTACTTCCATTGAGTTCAAAACGTCGTTTAGGTGTTCGAAAACTATAAGCTTCGATATGTTCCGAGATTCAGAAATTTGGCACTTTGGGTTGGGTCTTGGTTGAGCTAGCCTAGCTCACCATATAACCCCTTTTAGCCCCCTCCTCCTTCATTCATTCTCCAAACACTTAGGAAAATAGAAAAATGGAGCGGGAATGGGAAATAGAAATTCCCTAAGCTAGGGTTGGCTCCTAGAGATCCAAATCAAGGGGAAAATCAAGGAGAACAATGGTAAGCTCTCTCTCTACTCATTCTCTACTTTTCCCTCCTCGCAATTTCGGATTTTTGTGTGCCCTAACACTCATGTGTCTTCATTTGTGTCTATGAGGTGATTATTGAGGAGCTGTTGGATAAAGAGAGGTTCTTTGTGCGTATTGGTGCTTGTTCTTCCTCCGAATGAAATCAAGGTGAGTTCTTCATGAACTCACACCTATGCCTCAAGCCATTGGCTTGTAAAAGTGTAATTTAGTGTTCATATTAGTTTGTGTGGGCTTGTGAATAGGTTAGGCTAGTGTAACTTAGCCGATTTCATGTATTTATGTTTCATAGAGTTGAAAATTATGATAAGGATTGTTCATACGATCTATGCATATGCTATGAGTTAGTTTGGTGATATTGTGAAGCTCCGTTATCCCCCGGCAAAGTTCTAAGTCTTCACAAGTCACTTGAATCGATTTTGCGTGCTTTGATTTGGAATTTAGTTCACATTTGAATTTATAAGCCGAATCATTGCAAATATCTTGTGTGGATGTTTGTGTATGTTATAGGTGAAGTTATTGTGTGCACCCATGCTCTTATACTTCCCTTTAGCATTGCCAAACCATCTTGTTCTAGTTTGAATCGCGTTTGATAGCTTTGGTTTGAAATTTAGTTCACCTTTGAACTTATGATCGAAATCATCGCAAATCTCTTGTATGAATGCTTGCATGTGTGTGTACGTGTTCTTGAGTGTTTTCGGTGACCTAAGGAGCCTTCATTTTCAATTAGAAAATGTTATAAGCCATCACCATTGATCCGAGCTCGTCCGAGAACCGTTTGCACCTCATTTCCTAAGCAAAAATGGCCATACTACAGCTCAGACGTCTGTCCGGGAGGGGGACAGACGTTTGTCAATGTTTGGGGAAGAAAATAATTAATTGCTTCAGCTCAGACATCTGACCAAAATGGGTCAGACGTCTGTCCCGGCTCTCGGGAAAAATAAAAAAACTGCTAATTGTCAGCTCAGACGTCTGTCACTACAGTGACAGACGTCTGTCTGCCTGAAACTGCTATTGACCAGTAGACCACGGTCAATAGTTTAGTATCGTTTGAGCTCATTCCCGGCCAAGTTTTGGCCCATTTCGACGTCGTTTGTGACTTGTCAGTTTCTCTGGTTCGCAGATTTCTGCATCTCGATTCCTTTACTTTGATTCTCATGTGATTCTTCCAATGTTGATACTTCTTGGTTGATTCACATTTGTTTATGATGTGAATTGAATAAGTGATCATTCTAAAGCCCATGCGCTCTATTTTGTATATCGAATTTATTCGATACTCTTGTTAATATGATTCACGACTCTAAAACGTGAATTATTGGCTCGATATCCTTCGAGCCCATTCTGATATAGTCTAAAACATTCGGGTCCTAATTTTGGATTTTGATTCGTTCGTTGATTGAAATTACAATCGTTATCCCTTGATTTCCTTTATGTTGTTGTAATGTGAGTTTTTGATTCATGATGTTTGTGTTCTATTCGCTACGGCGACGCTTTTCATGAATAATTGAACCACAATGGATAATGGGGTTTTATATTGTCAATGGGCATCGAACCAATGTTTAATCAGTTTTTAAATTCAAATCCTTTTAAAATAAATTCGGTTTCTAAATCCGGCTCTGATTCTATTGATTTATATACAATTCCTTATCCTATCAATCGGACGAGAAATTTAGTTTATTTACCTTAGTAAAACTGAGGACTATGACCCCTTATACGTTTACTTCGGTGAATAACTTTTGGACTTGTGCGTTCGAGCATGTGTCGTGATTTTCTCTGTTTTGAATAGAAACCAATTACGGGTTCATAAATATTCGAGAATAGCATGTGGTTATGGGACATGTCGCTATTTACTTATATTAACTAGCTCGGAGTAATTTCTATTCACCCGGATCGATGTGATCCTTTATGACTTGTATTTTGTGGTCCTCAATCTCCCGAGTGGGATTTACGATTCTTGGATTTCACCTGGGGGACTTCGATCCAACTTTCTATGATTTTCTATGATTTATGATGTTTACTAGGGATTTCTCGATTATGTATTTTCTCTCTTCCGGGGTCACGACCCGGCTCCGTGGGGAGCTTCGGCTCAAACTTATGGGTTCGCTACCTAGAGATCGTATCTCATCTGTGAACAGACCTGCCCCCTCTTTATGATGTTTTCTAGAGATTTCATGATTTATGTGTTTTCTCTCTTCCGGGGTCACGACCCGACTCTGTGGGGAGCTTCAGCTCAAACATATGGGTTCGCTACCTAGAGATCGTATCTCATCTGTGAACAGGTCTGCCCCTTTATGATGTCTTGATGATTTATGATGTCTTGATGATTTATGATGACTTTGATGATTTATGATTACTTTAACGCGAAGCGCGTCAATCTGAGAAATGATTTATGATTCATGATTTACTTTGATGCGATGGTAATCAATTTGATGTGTATTTGGCATTCCGCTGTCATTTCCTGTTGTGTGCTATTATTTGAATGTTACATTCTATATTAGCTAGGAGATTATTTAGAGATATTTGTGTGCTGATATTCCATTGTCATTTCCTGATTGTGTCGACATGCTATGTTCATGTCATCCTGTGTTATATCTCTTGTTATCTCGGTTTGTTTGATAAGTACAGCTAGACTGATCCGTTTATTGTTTATTTTCTTATAAATAATACTTGGGTTAGGCCGAGTCATTTTAGGTACTCCTTTGGGACTCATCGCAGGATTGATCTTTCGCTTTCAGCTTGCTACTCTGTCTCCACAGTTTTATGTACATTTGTACCTATGACTTTATCTATTGTTGTGTACATATTCTTTTATGTAGATCATGGTGCATGTACCTATTATTTTGGGATCAGTGGATCTTTGTTGACAACTATCTTGTTGTACACATCCTTGGTTTATTCATATCTGTTCCGCCCTTGTGATATGATTATTCTGTGTCTGGCTTTGAGATACATACCATATATTGTTATTGTTGTTGTTGTCTATTTTATACTGCTTTCCTGATTGCATATAGCTGTTGTGTAGTTGCCCTATGGGCCGAATGGTCATGTCAAAATTTTAATCGGTATCATAATTCGATGTGCATTCCTCACATGGAGCAATCGTACAATCGGTCGCCCTTCACAAACCTCATTCTCCATTATGGTCTACGACATTTTTCTGAAATGAACTGGACGATAGTGGGTATAGAGGCGGGGCATTACACTTTATTTCTGAATCGGAATGCGACTCGATCAATTACCATATAATATCAGTTATATGGATTTCATACATCGCATGTATTCAACAATAATGATAAATAATCATTACACATTCAAACATCATCCAAAGTGCAATTTACAACTGTATAAGCGTTAAAATAAATAAATAACGCTCATCACGACCTGTCAATCCATCGATTGACATATAATTAAATTCAGGGGAGATGTGAATAAATTATCCAGACCCGTGTGGGGTTTTCAAACAACAACAGTTTATTTAAATAAATTATTGGTTAACAAATTAAACCAATTCTAATTCGGTTTGAATTATTTTTCTACTTAGCCAATTTTCACTGGTTAAAATTATAAATAAATATGTATAATTTAATTTCAACTACTATATTAATGTTAACATTATTTTTTTAATGTGTTAAATATTTCAGCATCACAAACAAAACACAATACAGTCAATTAAATTGTTCATGGTTTGTGGACGAGGGAGGTGAGCTAACAGGCACCGTATACAATTTTTAATGATTAAACTGATAAAAATCTACATGGGCAATTCTATATATATTTTTATACATGAATTCAATAACATGATAAAATATAATTTTGAGTGAGAAGGAGTTCTCACCTTGGTTGGTTTGTTGATAAATATCGCCAAACGATCGATTGATCGAATATGACATTTTCCTACCAAAAATTGAAATGAGCTCCAAATTATTCCAAATCAGTTTCATTGCGAAGATCTCGTTGATACGGCTCCAACGCATACTATTTTGTTGAATTCGGAGTTCGTACGAGAAAGTTATGTTATTTATAAAATTGCATATATATATGTATATAAATGATATTAACACAACTAATTAATTAATTAACTACCTAATCTCTTCCTCTAATCTCCTTCTTCCCCAACCAAAAGCACGCACAGTAGGTCACGCACAAAACCCGCTTCCCCTTGCTTCCTCCCGATAAAAATTTTCTTCAAATCCACTCAAACTTTGCATACAACCTTTTTCCTATCTCACGAACTCAAAAACAATCACCAAAACTCAAACCATCGCTTCAGTTCTCCACAAAATCGAACCCTAACCCATTTGAACCTCACATTGAAAATTTTCTGCGTCCCAAACTTGTGCCGTAACTCTCCAACCTCATATAGGCACGAAGGGAATCACTCAAGCATTGCAAATATACTTGTATTGTGATTTATGGATTTTTGTATGAATTGTTTTTTATTTTAGAAGCTTGCAATTAGGGTTAGAGAAGTGGAAAAGGGGCTGCCGTGTTTTTTCCGGAAATGGATTGAGGTTTAGGGAGGTTGAGACAATTTATAGTGGAGCCTAATTATTTTTCTAATGATTTTATATTTTATTATACTTAAATATCGCTCATTTTCATCGTTTAAAAAATCCATGTGGTCACCTACGGATCCCGTTTCAATGAAAATTGACATGCAGCTACTCTCTGATATTACGGATCCAATGAAACTGGTTTCGTCGAATTTTGAGTCTATATGCACAAATAGCGAATTTTTAAAGTCAAAATATTGTTTGTTTTTCACTTTAAAAATCATGCTCGGTCATGTACTGATTTTAAAAATCATGAAATTTGGAATCTTACCATTATTCGACGCTATAGATTCAATAAAAAGGTTTCGTCGAATCCTGAGGTCGTCTCAATAAAGTTAAAGTTCCTTTGTAAAATTGCTCAAATTAGCTTCAAAAATGCGATTTTAGCGTACCTTTTTTTCTTGTACGCCCAAACACTAACTTCAAAAATTATGCCCTTTTGGATCTAACCATTATTTAACGATACGAATCCAGAAAAAAAGTGGAATCAAATTCCGAGATCGTATCAATAATGTTCCTTTGTAAAATGACTGCCTGCTTTTTAACAAATAGTTTTGCTTCGCATGGCCACATACTGACTTCGTTCGACGCGAATTTTAGAACTCAACAATGATTTGTCATTACGAATCCAAATTTTTTTTATCTCATCGAATTCTGAGCTTCCCAGCAAAATTTCACTTTTTAAGGGTTATGCGATGAATTTAAAAATCGAATTTTTAAATCTTCCCAAAATTAAAGCTTATAAATTAATTTAATAATTTTGTCGAGTTTGTTTTAAGTCAAATAAAGTATAAAAACTAATTTTAAAATTATTCTCAAATTTTAAAATACGGGTTGTTACAATCTCCCCCACTTAAAATCTTTTCGTCCTCGAAAAGAAACGGAGCTGAAAGTTGTTTAACTAACCAATTCAACTTTTCAGTTTCTAAGAATTTTTTAATTCTTCAAAAACTTGGCTAACACCCTAAATTTTCGAAAAATTTCACCATAACTTCTTTGTATGGGGAGACCTTTAAAACCGCAACTTGCCTCGCAGGGACCTCATCAATCCAAAAGAAAAAGAAAATGCCAAGCGGCTAGCCAATCAGCTCATAAAATCATCAAACCCAAGAAATATAGTAAACAAGTACCTATTTGTCGGGCATACAATTTTATTCCTCTTCTTAGCTTCCATGCTATGACTTGTTTATACATATATATGTACATGTATGCAATCTCAATCAATTTTCAATTTAATTCAATATTTGATTCGGTTTGGCAAAATTTGCCTTTCATTTACATATTGGTTTCGATATTTTTATTTGTTAAACTAATAATCAAACAACACAATCGGCAATCAACAATCAATTAGTTGATTAACGTTTCAAACACATAACTTTACTACATAGTCAAAAATCATATTTTTGATGCCAATTCACAACAATAAACCCTATCTAGTTTTGGTTCTCACACCAGTCAATTGGAAATATATAAATATCCCACTTTCGAGACTCGAACATAAACTCTGATGATGATGCATCAATCATCAGAATCGTCTCCGAGCGACTAGAGTGTGATTCTATATCCATCTAGTATATTTGAGACTTCGTATACCCGTTCATGACGCGTATATGCAAAATCTTTATATACTCGATTGTCCAAATTGAATATAAAATAATATACTCAAATACATATAATTAGATTAAATTTTCAAAACTAGATTTGTTTTTAATAAATAATACTCTTCTAACTCATTCTAGGATACTACTGATCCTATCTCTAACGAGCCATTCTCATTGGATATTACTAATCCAATCTCTGATGAATTCTTTCATTTGGTTCTAATGTTCCTTGTTCTCGAGATCTGTAAACCAAAGCTCTGATACCACGCTGAAACGACCCAAACTTCCCCTTACAGGAAAGCTCGGATTGAGTTGAGATCACGACGCATCAGAATACAAACATTAGAACATTTCATTGTTTTTACATCAGAGTACAAGAATATATCAGAGCATGAATAAATATTATATAGCGGAAATAAAATAATATCATAGATTTAAATACAAAGCAGTGGAAATTAAATGTATAAATACAATGAATAGCGGAAAATACATCAACTAGCACAACTGAATGAAATACACGGATATAAAGCTTTTCGAATTGTTAGACCAAAAAGTGGTTCTAACACCCAAATTGATTAAAAACAGAATGAAATGAAATCAAAAATAAAAATGAACACACAGGATTTATAGTGGTTCGGCGAAGAAATGCCTACGTCCACTTGTCTTTCACTATTTTCAATGGTTTAGTTGCAGATACAATGAAATATTCACTTGATTTCTCTCACAACTCACTTACAATCACTCAATTGTCTAAAAACAAATAATGAAAGAAGATTTGGATTTTCCGGGAGTGCTGAAATTCGGGTTATGAAAGTGGTTGAACTCTCAAAGTGCCAGAAAAAAGATCCTTTTCTTTGTCTCCAGACGGGGTATTTATAGGTGAGAATTTGCCCAGAACCCGATCCGGATCTGAGCCACGTGTCATCCATCCCATCAGCCTCGGGTTCAGATGGATTTCTATGTTGACAACGCATCAGAGCAGTGGACGTTATGGGTAGGAACTGGTCATAGCCGCTCCGAATAACCAGGCGCTCATGCAGGGGAGTGATGTGGAAAATGGGTTCGGATCGGAAGAGTGTGCACAAGGGGTTCGGATCGGCGTCTCCGATCCGACCCGGATTAACTTAGGACCAATTCTCTCTTCTTTTTACTCTGCTCCGCTCCGCTCCGATCTATCTCTATAGCAATTGGGTGGCTTTCCGATCCAACTGGAAGTAGATTGTTCTCCGATCCGAACAACTGTGCCTCTTTGATTCCAACAGCAATAGTTCACCGATCCGAACTGAAGACTTTATCTGATCCGAACCGATACGCTGCTCCGATCCGACCTGCTTCAGTGCTTCCCAAGTTTCTTCAATGTTTCACATCTTGACTCTGTGTTGCCCAGTTCACAAAGTGGGCTAACATTTTGCCCCCTCAAAGGATGCTTCTGTTGGAGACGGAGCATGCTTTGACCATCATTGCACAGCGCTCTTCGAGATGATTTTTCTTTTGATTTTCCTTGTGTTTTCATCTTTTTCTTCAAATTTCAATTTATTTCGTTGCTGAGCTAAAGAACTCGGTTCGGTTCGGATTCCGATCCGAACAGACACCTTCTCCTTTCTATTTTTCACTGGACTATTGGGCCAAGCTTTACTTCTGGACTGTCTATCTGATCCGAACGGGGGGTTCTTCTACTGGGCTGCCGATCCGAATGGGGAGACGAATAGACACCCTTCTCCTCTATATAAACACTACCTTCTTCCTTCTTTCATTTCTACTGTTTTACTCCCCAAGTTCTGCAAAACGAGAGAAAAAAAACTAATTCGTGAAGCATCAAAAATCCTTTTAATTCTCGAAGTAATTACATCGGTAGGTTATAAAACTTCAGATAATCCCTTTTCTAATTGATTTCGATTCGGATTCGTAGGCGATTAGGATGATTTGAGTATGAAAATTGGACAACCTTGCCACCGTGACCCCCCCTCATCATCGTCGCCAGTATACTCGTCACCATCTCGAGGTTGGAACAGAGGGGATTAGAATTCGTTGTTGAGTGCACCAGCATATAATTGCTTGGTTTTGATTTGAGTGACTGGCACGAAATTGGCCTTGGCGTCGGTTAGGGAAGAAAGAGGGTGAAGGAGAAGATGAAGATAATAGGGAATCGGTTCGGTTCGGAGGGATATGGAAGGTGAAAAAACAAGGGAAGAAGGAAGGAAATTCAGGAGGTCGGACCGGGTCGGGGCAAGCAAAGAAAGAAAAAAAAAGAAAAGAAATCCAGGAGATCGGATCGGGTCGGAGCAAGTATTTAAGGAAGGGGGAAAGGAGGCTACCTAACCGGATCGGGTCGGACCGTAAGATGATGGAGGAGAAGTATAACTACGCGATCCGATCCGAACCGTTAGGGGACTTTGCCTCCGATCCGATCCGATTTTGATTTCTGAGTTTCAATGAGAATTCCAAGCCTAAGGCCACGCCCCCGATCCGATCCCAATGAATGCACCCGAACCGAACCGAAGCACAGTCTACCTTAACGCATAAAAACTCGTCTAACTGGCCCAATCAACTTTTGGCATAATCTTCAATCTAATGGACAGTTAGGATAGTGCCTTGCAAACGTAACTGGACATCAAGAACTACTTCAACTCTTTATATTTTGCCAGACTTTTTCGTCGCACTTTTAAACATTTACTTTGCACTTTCCGTATACACTGTTTACACTTTAGTTTGCACACATGCACGGGGGGATACGGGCTAATTTGCTCTAATTTGTGCTATTGCTTCTTCAATAGTTTTATGACCATGAGACCCAGACGATCTTCCAGACTAGCTGAGAGGAAAGAAGCCCCGGAAACCTCTAACAAAATTACTCTCGAGGACATATCTTCTCCGTCGGATCCGGAATGGGATAATGAGGGTTCAGACTACGAAGCCGGAAATCGTAAAAGTGATGAGTTGTCTTCAGAGAATGAAGTTTCTCTTGGTTTTGAGGAGGAAGGAGGGATTGGTGATGACCGAGCTCCTGATGAGTTCGAATCGGCTGTCATATTGGAACCACCCCAAGATTCCGTTGAATCAGCTATCGATAACGACCGACTTACCCGAATTTGTTTGAAATATGGGATAATGAAAAGGGACACTCTAGTGCCTTCAAGCTCTGACCGTCCCCACAACCCTCCAGAAGGATATATGGCGGTCACTCGGTTGATGTGTATGGTCGGCGCTATCCCTCCATTTTCTCCCTTCATCGTTGACTTTCTAAGACAAATGCGGATTGCCCCCATGCAGCTGCATCCCAATTCTTATGCCTACTTGCACACTTTATACATAGCATACCGTGAGATCTTAGGCATAGAGCTCACTTTCGATGACGTTCATTTCTTCTATAACTTCAAGCATCGGACTCAAGAGACTCCATCTTTCTGCTATTTTGAGTCTGTTCCTAAGAGGAAGATAATCTCGGCGCCATTCAGCAGTAAAGCTGGAGATTCCAGACTGGAATGGTTTTATGTGAAGCGACAGCCTGGATGTGCTAGGAGGTGGACGAAATCAAGTAAAGCACTGATTTTCTAAATCCGAGCCCTATACATTCGAGTCATCGCCCTAACTTGTTTTTCTTTTTGCTTGCAGTCGACAACCCAAAACAAATATCAGATCAGGTGTTCTTTGACCGGATGCACCAGCTTCTTAATGGCGACCAAAAATTCCTGACTATTGATGAAGTCCTTAAGGACGAATATCTTCACTTTCATGGGCTGTTATCTGTTTTTCGTAGTATCGGTCATGGGACGGCTCCATACGTATATATTCCTCTAGTGGATGTAGTTCCAGAGATAGGAGAAGGTTCTGGAGTTCCTGCAGTGCCTCTTCAAACTTCACCTTCTCCATCTTCTACTCAAGATGAAGAATTGGCTAACCTGGCCGAAAAGCATCGTGAAGGATACACTGCCCCCGAGGAGGCTACTTCCCTGGAAAAGTCAACATCCTCCAAAGAGTCGCCACTTAATGCTTTCGAGGGAGATGTCCCTAGTACTGATGATCCTTTATTTCAGGGTTTGGGGGATCTTCCCTTACCTGAAACTATATACACTTCAGAGGATTTTAGGAAGGATCCTTTAGTCTTCACCTCTTCTGAAGAGACCACTCCTGCTAAGGCCAAAGAGCCTGCCCGTACTAGTCTAGCTTCGGACTCGGGTTGATTGGGGGGAAACACATCACTTAGGACACACTTTACACAATAGCATTAGCATTCATTGCACCTCTCTCTCTGTGAAACTATTGATTCTGAATTTCGTTTGTCTTATTGTGCAGGCACGATGTCTCGATCTTACTACGATATCAGGAAGCTTCGCCGCAGCATGTCTAATCCACCTCAGGATATCGAGTATGATCGCCGCGATGATCGCGGTAGGGAGGAGAGAAGGCCTTATGATTCCTATCGCTCTCGACCCTCACGTTCTCGCTCTCCCGTTCGGTCGGATCAAGAGAAATACAAAGGTTATCAAAGCCGTAGGGAAGAGGACAGGCCACAATCGAAAGACTCCACCTCTTCCCACGAAAAGCGTAGCAGAGAGAGAAGTCCTCCAAAAGATACTGAGTCTCGAAGTAAACGCAAGGTCCCTGCTACTAAACGACCTAGGACAGACAAAGAAACTATTGAATCCTCCATACACAGGGACACTGAATTAACGATCCCCGCTCCTCCACCACTAGATGCGGAGGCTGCAATCAAGCTGGCGTATTTGGAGGAGCAATTTCCTGAACATTACTTCGAGACTTTGACTTTTTTACCTGCCCTCGAACCTATTTCTCCCAGGTGGGCAGACGAGGCCAAAGCAAAGATAGACACAGTTGAAAAACGGTATTCTGAGATGTTTAAATATTCACGCAACCTTTCCAGAATTATCCGTACTCTAATCACGAATGCTGATTCAATGCAAAAAACCGCGGAAGAAGATGCAAAGGCCTTAAAGAACCTAGGTAAAGATTTGGAGGACACACAGGCCCAGCTTGCTATTGCTCAGAGGGACGCTACCAACTTCAAACAACAATTTGAGGATATGCAAAAACGTTATCATGACTTGCTTGAATCTCACACTCAAGAGCGTTCTGAGTTAAAAAAGAAAGATGATGATGCTAAGTCAGAAGCTGCTAAGACGCGCCGTGCTTACACTGACCTCGAACGGAAAAATGTCGAGTTAGTAAAGAGGAATGTTGAGCTAGAAAAGAAGAATGCTGACTTGGCTTCAAAGCTACTGGAGGCAGAGAACAGGGCTGCTCTGGCTGAGGGCAACGTTGAGTGTGCTATCAAATCTGCGGAGGAGGCCCGTAAACAATTGTCAGAGGCGGAGGCAGATATTCAGGGTTTCGGCGAATTAATGATTGAATTCTTCGCACATATCATCCGTCGCCGAAACATTTCTTGGACTGAAGATTACCCATCCACTCTAGTTCAAGTATGGAATCAGATCGTTGAGTGGGAAAAAGAGGAGCTCAAAGTCGATTCCGTCGATGAGGATAAGCTAATGGAAAAATACTTGAGGGATGATGAGCCAGAACGCCTAGCTGAAGGGCGTCGCCTCATTGCTGAGGCTATGGAAGAAGAGAGGAGGAGGACTAAACAGAAAAACATTCCCGAGACTGGTTCCTCTTCTGCTGCCCCCGCAACTCCTGAAGTAAAGGGGTATGACCCTGAAAATCCGGGAATCCCCCGAACAACCCTGCTATCCCCTATTCCTGAAACGGCATCAGAGACAGTAGTTTACCCCTGCCGAGAAATCTTCAGAAGGTATCCCTACCTTTTCTCCTCAATTTGTCAAGGCTATTTCTACCTTTCGCCACATGATTGAGCAATCGATGAAAAACCCATTATTTTCACCTGAGTTGATAACTGTTGCTTCTCACTATGTAGGTATTGAGCCATCCGAAAAGACTGATGTGACTCAAGGAGCCGCCTCTGGGGCAGAGCCTACGGAAAAGGAAAAAGGAGGGAAGGACAAAGCTGCTCCTATAGACTTGGGAGAAGGAAGCGAGCCATCTAAGGCTGACATTCCCCATGATGAAGAAATGATAGCAGCTTTAAAGGATGATGGCGGTGGCGGAGGACATGAGGAAGATCCAGAGGTAGCAATAGTCGGGGAGTCAAAAAATGTTGATGATGTTACTTTGGCTGCAATGAAAGCAGATCAAGATAAACGCTTGCAATTAAAAGCCGAAGAACTAGATCCTGAAGCCCTCAAGCCTCTCGCAGTTGTGGATGCGGGATCAAGGTTAGTTGTTAAGCTCTCAACTAGATCTATTACAGAGGAACTCGCTAAAAAATCTTCTCTTGATTCCAGCGCTCCGCCCTCCGGGAAGAAGCCAACCGGTTCCAACACCGCATCTTCAGGAAAGAAGAAATCAAAACGAATCTTGACAGAGGCCGAGAAAGAGGCAAAGGATGCGGAGAAAGCCGCCAAGAAGTCCAAGGCTCACTCGAAATCTAAATAGTGGGTTGCCTTGTGTCGCTTTAGCATTTAGTGAACCAACAATTGCTGCTACAAGAGTGGCTCTTGCACCTTCTTTTTTAGCTATTTTCCTGTACAAATTCATTCATTCGTAAATAAATAAAAAATAATTCATTCTCTGCAATGTCTGTTTGTCAGTAGTTCTGCACTTATGTAAAAATGCATGTCTTACTATAGTTATGAAATGAAGCTACGGAGGGAGGAAATATGTGTATACATATATGCCCCCAGTCAATTCTCACAAATTATTTAAGGCTTAATCAAGCAATCTGAATGCTCTCGATTTTCTGACGGGATAGCATTTTCTGTGTCGTCAATGCCTGTCGTTTTTTCTGGCATTTCTTTTATACTCTCCTGTCTCTCTGGAAAGTTAGAGTTCGAGTTCAGCAATCTATTCATTCCCCGGTCTTTCAGCGGGATAGGATCTCTTTCTCAGCGCTCAGTCGGAGACGCTTTTATACTCTCTCTCTCTCTAGAGAGTTAGAGTTAAGAATGTCGTTTTCTCATTCTTTTATGTCTTGTCGCACAAATAGTCGCTGTGCTTTTTCTTATGTTTAAACTGTTTTCAACCTTTCAGGTTTTGAATCATTTTATATTCCATAATCACATCAGAATAGTCGATGAATGTCTATATATAATGCATAAAATTAAATAACACACGATATTTTTATAGTGGTTCGGCTAAGTCGTAGCCTACATCCACTTTATAGTCCTTTATTCATATCATCAGATTTTCCTAAGGCAAGTCGTGCCTTATTACAGAGTTCATAAGAAAAATAACAAAGAGTACAACATTTCTAATCCAAATATCGCATCAAGTGTTGGGCATTCCATGCTCTAGGGACTTCTTCGCCATCTACGGTCGTTAACTTGAAGGTTCCTTTTTCAAGTTTCCGTTGGATGACAAAGGGTCCTTCCCACTTTGGACCGAGGTGAGGAAGGGATGGAAAGACTCTCTTTAGCACCAAATCTCCTGGTTCAAAAGTCCTAAGGCGAACTTTTTTGTCGTAATAGCGTGCCATCTGACGTCGATGTCTTGCCGCACACAAATCTGCTTCGTCCCTTTTTTCTTCGACTTCATCAAGAGACTCAAGTAAGAGTGCCCGATTCGTCATCGGGTCATAATATGTCACCCTGTGGGAAGGAACTTCCAGCTCAACTGGAATTACTGCTTCTGAGCCAAAGGAGAGAGAGAAAGGGGTGTGACCAGTAGCCGTCTTAAATGTTGTCCGATATGCCCACAAAGCTAGGGGCAATTCGTCAACCCATTTTGCCTTTGCGCGCTCCAACCGTTTCTTGAGGATGGATTTTATTACTTTGTTTATTGCCTCAACTTGCCCATTCGACTGCGGATAAGCAACCGCAGTGTATCGCTTGTCGATTTTATACTTCTGGCAGAAATTTCTGAATTCGGTACCATCAAACTGGGTTCCGTTGTCAGTTATAATGGTCCTTGGGATCCCGAACCGGCATATAATATTTCTAACCACGAAACTTATCACCTTTCTTGCTGTGATTTTGGTCAGGGGCTCAGCTTCCACCCACTTCGTAAAATAGTCCACAGCGACTATTGCATATTTCGCCCCTCCTTTAGCAATTGGTAGAACTCCAATGATATCAATTCCCCACATGGCAAATGGCCAAGGACTCACCATTGATTTGAGTTGGGTCGACGGTGCTCTGGGGATTTTGGCGAATCTCTGGCACTTATCGCAGCGTCGTGAATAATCAGCTGCATCTTTATTAATTGTGGGCCAGAAGTATCCATATCGCAATATCTTTTTCGCTAAAGTCTGACCTCCTGTATGATCTCCACACTCACCTTCGTGCACTTCTCTTAGTACACGTTTGATGTCGTCGTGTGCAATACATCGTAACAGGGGCATAGAAAATCCTTTCCTATAAAGAATATCATCTTGTATGACATATCTGGTAGCCTTGCGAACTATAGCCCTCTTCTCACTCTTCTTTCCCATTCTTAAGGAAGTTCTTAATTGGGGTCATCCATGACTCCTTCTCCGGTTCCTCTTCGAAAGCGAACTCAATTTCCATCGACTCAAAGCTTGGCGATTCCAATGTTTCAATTGGAATTATTTCAGTTTCTTCTGGATTGTCGGAACTAGCTAGCTTTGCCAACCTGTCTGCCTTCTAGTTTTCGGCCCTTGGGATATGTGTTATATTGTACCGCTCCAAGTTGCTCAATAGCTCTCTCACTTTCCCGAGGTAGGCGATAAGTCGAGGTCCCCGAGCCGCAAATTCCTCTTGCACTTGGCAAACAACGATTTTAGAGTCACAGAATATGTCCAACATTTTTACTCCGAGGTCTTTAGCAAGCTTCAGCCCGGCAATCAGGGCTTCGTATTCAGAGTCATTGTTAGTCGCCGAGAATTCTAATCGTAGAGCGTAATATAACGACCGTCCTTCAGGAGTGACTAAGACGATTCCAGCTCCGGACCTTCGGTCGTTCTTAGCTCCGTCTGTGTATAGTTTCCATGGATCTATCTTCAACTCATCCTCGGACTTAACCACTCTGTCATCGATTACTTCCTCCTCTGGGATGGTGAATTCCGCTATAAAGTCTGCCAGAGCTTGCCCCCTGATCGACCTTCGTGGTTGAAAATTTAAATCAAACTGATTTAATTCTATATTCCATTTGATCAACCTTCCCGATGCTTCGGGTCTCTGCAACACCTGCCTCAGGGGCTAGTCAGTGTATATGGTTATGGGATGAGCTTGGAAATAGTGACGAAGTTTTCGGGACGCGATTAGGAGGCTGTAAGCGAGCTTCTCAATCTTTGGGTAGTTGCGCTCTGCCGCTGCTAATTTCTTGCTTACATAATACACTGGCCTTTGTACCTTGTCTTCTTCTCGAACGAGGGCTGTGCTAACGGCGTGAGCCGATACTGCCAAGTAAACAAACAATTCTTCGTGATCCACTGGCTTTGACAAAATCGGCGGTTTCTCTAGCAGTTCCAATAAATTTTGAAAGGCCTCAACACAGTCCGGAGTCCACTCGAAGTTCTTCTTTCCCCTTTTAATCAAATCAAAAAACGGGATGCATTTATCTGTGGCTTTAGAGATAAATCTACTCAGCGCAGCTACTTTCCCTGCAAGACTTTGGACGTCTTTAATTCTCCTCGGCTCTTCAATGTTTCTAATCGCTGCTATTTGGCTAGGATTGATTTCAATTCCTCGCGAGCTCACAATGAAGCCTAGGAACTTCCCCGATGCCACTCCAAATGAGCATTTCAAAGGATTCAACTTCATCCGATACTTTCGCAGGATACCAAACATTTCCGCCAAGTCTTGCGTATGGCTGGAGGACTGTTTCGATTTGACAAGCATATCATCCACGTAAACTTCCATAGTCTTCCCTATTTGATTATAAAACATTCTGTTCACCAAGCGCTGATAAGTGGCTCCGGCGTTTTTCAATCCGAATGGCATTACAACATAACAATATAACCCCAAATTTGTAATGAAGCTCGTATGTTCTTGATCTGGCACATGCATAGGAATTTGATTGTATCCGGAATATGCGTCCATGAAAGAGAGAAGTTCATGACCTGCTGTCGAATCTACAAGCTGGTCAATTCTGGGAAGTGGGAAACTATCTTTTGGGCAAGCTTTGTTCAAGTCTGAAAAATCAATGCAAATCCGCCACTTTCCATTCGGCTTTTTTACCAATACGGGATTCGATATCCAGTCGGGATATGTCGAATCTCGAATAAACCCGTTCTGCTTCAGCTTCTCCACTTCCTCCTTGAGAGCAACCGACCTCTCTAGGCCCAGCATACGTCTCTTTTGCTTCACAGGCGGATGTTTCGGGTTTACATTTAGTGTGTGACTTATGATGGATGGCGATATCCCACACATGTCAGCGTGGGTCCAGGCAAACACGTCCAAGTTCGCCTTCAAGAAATCTGTTAGTTCTTTGGCCCGACGTGGATCCAATTGAGACCCAATCTTCAAAACTCTTGTTGGATCAGCTTCATCAATGGGAATTTCCATTGTCGCTTCATTAGGAGTTGCATTTCTAGTCTCTGGTTCCTCGTCTTTTCTGGGATTCAGGTCTTCAGGTGTTCCTTTGGGCAACTCCTTTGGGGTCGATCTCTCTAATTGCTATGCCGAGCCCCCCTTTGGGGGAGGCGAGGCATCTTTACTCTCGATGTTAAGTCCTTTCATCAACATCTTTAATTCGGCAACATAGCAGGCCCGTCCGGAAACTTGATCCCCTCTCATTACTCCAGTTCCGGCTTCAGTTGGTGTAACACCCCACCTCCGCTAGGGTGTCTCTTGCAAGCACTCTGACTTTGGAGGGGCGTTTGAATCAGGTAAACATGCATAATGATATATCAAGGCAGAACAAGAACATATGTATATATGTAAATAGAGTAAATAACATAGATAAAACAGCGGAAGATTTCAAACCATTTCGAAACCAGTCTGGTACAACATAATGTCAACATTCCAAATAAACAAGTCTAGATAAAACAACATCAACTGAAAAACTGAAATACATAAGTACTAATCCCCAAAAGAAGTGATAGCCACAGCTAGCTTCATGTCAAACCGTACATGAGATAAATCCCACAAGCAAGCAATCCGAAATCCAAGCTAAGCTCCAGTATTCCCTCCCTGAGAACCTGGGGGGAACGGAAGAAAAGAGGCGAAAGAAAACAGGTCAGTCAAAAAGACTGAGTAAGCCCTACTACAATCAATGTAAACTGATAAAGTTAACTGGCATGAGCAGCAGGGATGAACATAAGGATAACAACATACTAGCATGATGATTAACTAACAAGGTAGATAAAGGTGTCATCGCATAATCAGGATTAAGGTTTTGCACCACAGGTGTACTAGCAAACTAACATGACTTGAATAAACAAGTATTGATCCCTTGGCCCAAGCTTTGGCCCAATAACATGAAGTGACCCTAACCCGCGGTCCAATAACATGAAATGACCCTAATACAAGGTCCAACCAAACGGTCTAGTCGATCGGCTTCCTAAGCCTAACTCGTCACGTGTTGGTGTCAATACGGCCCAAATATAATTGTAGTCGAACTGTGCCGGGTCCACCCTTCGGGTGTATCAAGCCCTAGGGTGCCAACCCCTGGACACCATAAGCATGAGTGCACAGTCTCGATCTACTGGTACCCATGGTGACTTCTCCAAATACGGACTACGTGCACGACCATAGTCCGTCCGGAACTACATCGGCGTACCACCCGGCCGTCGTTTATTTGGTCGCTTACCTCCAGCCCAGTAATCGTGCCCCCTCCCTAGCCTAGTCCCTAGGGCCTTAATGATACCAATTTTTGGGGATTACTGCGGAGTGGGCCCCCATTGCTAGGATTTTCTAGTGGGTTAAGTACGGTTTAACCCTCTTGCTAATCATGGATTAACTTGGTTAAGTGTAACGATGAGTTCACGACTTAACCCCGATTAATCTACCAAGCCCAAATTGGTTAAGTATTAAGTGGACCATGACTTAACCCTAATCATGAGGCATTAATTAATTTAATGCGCCTTAACCTCTCACATTAGACCTTGTTGTGGTTACTAGTTAAGCCGGGCGGGTCCGGGTAGCTTTACACCACAACTTGGTCTAACCTCGGGTCCAAGGTACAACATGACCAACTTCTCACATTGGGTCCTATTGTTTGTAGCAACTAGTTAAGTCGGTCGGTACCGGGTAGGTTTACGCTACAAATTCAACCCAACCTCGAGTTGGCCACACTTATCTTTTCTAAGTGTCATGTCCATCATGTTTCCAAAACATGTTACAAGTTTTCAAGCAATTGGGTAGACCTAACTTAATAGGTAAATTCCCAATGGGTAGACCTAACTTAATAGGTAAATTCCCAAGCTTATGTTTTATGTCTTTTAAGTTTACCCAACCCCAAACGCAATCCCATCGCTTACATATCGCAATAGCGCATAAAGGATAGAAAGAGTGAACTTGGCATAATCATGACATAAAGGTATTGAAGCCACAAGTTCAACATGGTGGCATATGAAATGTTCATGTGTTCATATACTTGCATATTACATATTTTGGCCTCAAAAGCATGCATAAAACCAAACTTAGCATATTGGCGATACATGGTGATGAATGACATGTAGAAATGGCCATAAGTTCGCATTTAGCCTCACATGCAAGTTATCATAAGGGATATGGTAACTTACATGTTGCCAAAATGCAACCTTTGGCATAAAGCTTGAAGCTTTATGTTCACAAACCCAAGATAAGCTTGCATAACATGATAGCATGAACAAAATGTTCAACCCAAACTTGCATAGCATAACTTGAATATCATATGACAACTTGCATATCAAACTTGCATAACATAGCATGATGAACTTGCATATCATATCATAGCATACTTGCATAACATGATAAACTTGCATATTACATCATAGAAAACTTGCATAACATGATAAACTTGCATATTACATCATAGAAAACTTGCATAACATGATAAACTTGCATATTACATCATAGAAAACTTACATATCATACATTTAACTTTAGAGTTTAAGTATGAAAGTAGAATAGGGCTTACAATGCTTGAGAAGTCACAAAAATATGACAAAGCCCTTATGAAATCAATTAAACCCAAAATGCAAGCAAAACCCTTGAACCAAAATGATCAATACTCTTTCTTTATGATGCAAATATATAAACTTGACTTGAATGCAAGCTAATGATGCTCATACAAGTTTGAAAACACTTGTATGCATGGAAAATCACTTAGGAATTTATTTAGGAATTTTATGAAGAGAGTGGAGGCCATGAGAGGATTGATTTTGCCATAGTTTAGTTGTAGGATAGATTAATGATGATTTAGCGCTAGGTTAGGGCCTTATTTATAGATTAGGCAAGTGTTTTAGGCCATAGGATTAAACCCTAGTTCCAATCTCAGCCCTCAAAACCGAATCTGGCCCCCAAGCTCAACACAATCTCAAAATGGTGCACCAGGCTAAACAGCCCGGCTGGACCAAGTCGACAGCCAAGTCGACAGGGCTGTCGACTTGGGTCCAACCAAGTCGACTCCCAAGTCGACAGGGCTGTCGACTTGGGTACTCTGGCGGGAATTTTCCCGCCTGGCCCAAACTGGCCCAATTTTCCAAATTCAAACTTGAATTTGAAATCTGTTTTTGCTTTGGAATTTTCTTTAAACTTCGTTGGGCCTTAATCGGGTCATACGGACTCCGATTTTCGAAAACTCAGACTCTATTTCGCGTATTTTTCCGAGACGAACGCAATGGCATAGCCCGTTTCCCTTGATTCAGATTTTAGAATTTAATTCTGCCTTGATTTATGTTATAGCAGGTTATTGAAAATACGGGTCGTTACATTCTCCCCTCCTTAAAGGATTTCGTCCCCGAAATCTTCAAGTTAGGAAGAACGTATCCTACCATCCAACATCCATCTACTCAAAACATCATCCACGAGCAAGAAATTTCCTTACAAGATTCTAAATGTTGTATGAGCATATGCAAAGGTGTGTGTATATGTACTTATCTAATGCAAATATCATCAATGCAAATTATGTTAGTGAAATGAATCCATATGTATGCAATTCCTAACATAATGTATAGTGTCTATATGTGTGCACATAACATACATCCATATGCAACATCCATGTGATAACACAAAAATTTTCATCCATGAATAAGCATAAACACTCATGCATATGCAATATGAGGAGTGTGTGAGCCGATCTAGTGCCTAACGTGTATAATGCATCCACGAGTAACCACTTGCAAACACTTGCAACCATCAAGCATAACATGTTTCAAACACATGTTTCATCCAAAGGGTTTCTACCTAAGGTTCTCATGACAAGATTAACACGATAAACTAGATAAACATGGATAGCAAAGAGAAAGATATGCTAACAAAGAAAAGAGATTGAGAGTGTACCCTCAAAAAGGAATGGATAAAGCCCACGCATCTTCTCCTCGGTTTCCCAAGTCGCGTCTTCTTCGGCTTCACCCCATTGAACCTTCACCAACTTGACCTCTCGATTCCTTAGCTTCTTGGTCTCCGTCCCCAAGATACGAATCGGAGCTCTCCTCAAAGTAGCCTCTTTCTCAACTTCCACATCTTTCAGAACACTTGGCTCAACAACCTCTGCTGGTTCATGTAAACACTTCCGGAGATGCGAGACATGAAAAACATCGTGTACTCCGGCAAGCTTCTCGGGCAACCTCACTCTATAAGCCATCTGCCCGATCCTCTCTATAATAGGGAATGGTCCAACAAACCTCGGTGCTAACTTCCCAACGGCTCCAAATCGGACCACATTCCGCAAAGGAGAAACCTTCACGAAAACCATATCCCCAACATCAAACTCCAAATCAGTTCTTCGCTTATCAGCATAGGATTTCTGTCGATCTTGGGCCGCTTTCATCCGTCTCCGAATCAACTCGACCTTCTCGGATGTTTCTCTGATCATATCAGGCCCAAGTATAAGCTTATCTGTAGTCTCCCACCAACATGTAGGGGACTTGCACGACCTCCCATATAAAGCTTCAAATGGTGCCATCCCTATGCTTGCCTGATAACTGTTATTATATGCAAACTCAACAAGAGGAAGATGGTCTTCCCAAGTACCACCAAAATCCAGAATACAAAGCCTCAACAGATCCTCGAGTACCCTATTCACCCTTTCGGTTTGACCGTCCGTCTGTGGGTGATAAGCAGTACTTAGATTCAACCTCGTGCCCATGGCTTCTTGCAAGCTATTCCAGAATTGACTTGTAAAGATTGGGTCACGGTCACTGACTATACTAGAAGGGACTCCATGTAGTCTCACAATCTCACGAAGATATACAGACGCTAGCCAAGATGCGGTCCTCTTGCTCTTCACTGGAATGAAATGAGCACTCTTCGTAAGTCTATCCACAATAACCCAAATGCTCGTATTCCCTTTCCTTGACCTTGGTAGCCCATCGATAAAATCCATGGAAATACTCTCCCACTTCCGTAGTGGAACGTCTAGAGGATGCAATAGCCCACCGGGCTTCTTCGACTCGGCCTTGACTTGCTGGCAAATGATACATCTAGAGACAAACTCTGCCACATCCTTCTTCATCCCAGGCCAAAAGAAAATACGCTTCATATCTTTATACATCTTATCTCCGCCCGGATGTATAGTCAACTTAGAGCGATGCGCTTCCTCAAGAACTTTTCTTACTAAATCTTCTACCATTGGAACACATAACCTTCCATCTCTCCTCAGCCAACCCTTGTCATCAATAGAATATCGAGCGAGATGACTAGACGCCTCTCCTCGAATCAGCTTATCCATAATCTCAACTATCTGAGGGTCTTCTCTCTGCGAAGCCCCAACTTGATCAAGAAGGGTAGGTCTGAGTTCCAGAGATGCTAAAGAACCGGTCATCGATTCAATCGCCAAAGAGAAATCAAAGGTTGCCACATACTCTAAATTCTTCATCTCAACGAATAGAGGACTCAGAGTCAACCTTCTTCTACTCAATGCATCTGCTACCACATTCCCCTTGCCAGGGGTATAAGCTATCTCAAAATCATAGGATGCCAAGAATTCCATCCATCTTTGCTGCCTCAGATTCAGATCCTTCTGAGAAAAGAGATACTTCAATGACTTGTGATCGGTATAAAGCTCAAATCTTTCCCCCAGAAGATAATGGCGCCAAGCCTTGAGTGCATATACTATTGCTGCCAATTCTAAGTCATGAGTGGGATAATTCTTCTCATGCACTTTGAGTTGTCTACCGCCAAAGCATATCACCCTTCCTTCTTGCATCAAAACAGCTCCTAACCCCGTGCCACATGCATCGGTGTATACCGTAAATAACTTCCCTCCATCGGGCAAAGCTAGAACAGGTGCTGATGTGAGAGCTCTCTTGAGCTTCTGAAAAGCAAGCTCACATTCTATGCTCCAAGCAAAAACTAAATTCTTCTTCGTCAATTTAGTGAGAGGAGCGGAAATCTTCGCGAAGTCCTTGATGAACTTCCGGTAAAAACCTGCAAGACCTAGAAAACTTCTCACTTCGGTTGCATTCCTTGGAGTCTTCCAATCCTGAACTGCAACTACCTTAGCGGGGTACACCGCTAAGCCTTGCTTAGATACTATATGCCCAAGGAATCTAACTTCCCTTCTCCAAAAGTGACACTTGGAGAACTTGGCCTTCAATTGATGCGCTCTAAGCGTATCCATCACCTCCACGAGGTGCCTTGCGTGCTCTTCCTCATCCTTAGAGAAGATCAGAATATCATCTACGAAGACCACGACAAACTTGTTCAAGAACTCCCTGAACACCCTACTCATCAAGTCCACGAAGTATGCGGGTGCATTAGTCAAGCCGAACGGCATGACAAGCCATTCGAAGAATCCATCTGGAGTTCTGAACGCAGTCTTGTCTATACTATCTTCAGCTACCCTGAGCTGATGGAATCCAGTAGCAAGATCAAGCTGAGAGAAAACAGAAGCACCGACAAGCTGGTCAAAGAGATCATCAATCCTCGGTAACGGGTGTCTGTTCTTCTTAGTCAGCTTATTCAACTCTCGATAGTCAACACAAAGTCGGAGAGAACCATCTGCCTTGGTAGCAAATACCACAGGCGCTCCCCATTCAGATATACTTCGTCTAATGAAGTTCTTCTCAAGCAACTCCTTCACTTGCTTACTTAGCTCCCGCCTTTCACGCGGAGCCATGTGCCGAACGGGCAAAGAAACCGGCTTTGCATTATCCACCAGATAAATGCGGAAATCAATCTCTCGCTTAGGGGGCAACCCCCCTAACTTCATCAAAAACATCCGGATACTCTCGAACCACTCTCACAGACTGAAGAGTTTCCATTGACGAGTCGAGTGATTCCAGATAGCACAACATGACGGGACCTCTCGGATCACAAGAAATCTCTAGGGTGTTTCCGAGGCGAGTCACGAGCCTCACAACCCTATGCTCACAATCAAGAATGGCTCCATATCTGGACAGCCAATCCATGCCCAATATCAATCCGTATCCCCTAAAACCAAGAACATAAGCACTGCACAAGAACTCTACACTCAGTATAGAGATCCTCAAATCCCCACATATCATAGACAAATGGGCGGAACCCCCAATAGGATTTGAGACACAGACGGGATCATCTACCAAGCTAGTACTAAGGTGCAAACTATCAACAAGATCAGATGAGATAAAGCTATGCGATGCACCAGAATCAAACAAGGTACGAATTGGAAAATCAGAAATATATACAAGGCTCTCAACAGAAATACTACCTCGATCGGGAACTGGAGCGACATTGAGAGCATGAACTTGCCCTCCTGAAGGTCCAGCACGCTGAGTCTGACCCTGGCCTTGCCCTTGCTTCTTCGGGCAATCCCTACTGAAATGTCCAGTCTTACCGCAGAAAAAGCATTCACCATTCTTCCTTTTCCTCTTCTTACAATCCTTAATAAGATGCCCAACTGAACTGCAATAATGGCACTTCTCCTTGTTGTTCTTGCCCTTGTTGTTGTTCCCCTTATTGCCTTGACTCTTGTTCTTGTTCTGATTGCCTTGACTGCTTTGACCACTTGGATTACCCTAATTTCCTTTTCCCTGAGAATCAGTCTTCTTGGCTTGAGTATCATTCATCTTGGTTTCTTTCTTGACATCTCCCTGAAGTAGCGCCATATCAACCAAACTCTCAAACGTGGCCCCATGGGGAATATGTTACATAGCCAATCCCTGCAACGGATCATTCAATCCTCTAGCAAAACGAAGAGCCTTTTTCTGAGGAGTATTCACCATATCCAAGCCAAAACGAGCTAACTGATTGAACTTGTTCACATATTCTTTGACAGACATATCTCCTTGCTTCAAAGTCATGAACCTCTCCATTTGCAGATTCTCCTCAGTAGAGGATAGAAACTTAAGCACGAACCTTGCCCTGAGATCGGCCCAAGTCTCAACGGGCCTAGTACCATTGGTGACTTCCCACCAATAAGCGGCTTCATCCTTCATAAGCCAAACCGCCAATAAGATCTTCCTCTGATCGTCTAACCCAAAGATATCAAATAAATCCTCGGTCTCTTTCAACCAATTTCTGGCCTCTACAAAAGTCTCAGTGCCTTGAAAGTTCTTGCCACCCATTGCTTTGAAATCTTTGCAAATCTTTGCGAAGTCAGCTTGAGGATGCTGAGGGGGAGGAGGAAGAGGAACCTCAGCAACAGGAGGAGGAGGAACATTAGCGACAGGAGGAGGAGGAATATTAACTACTGGAGGAGGAGGAGGAACATCTGCGGGGCCGGCTTCGGTCGCCCTAGCCTCCAAAAGTCTCCTATACCAAACAGGTACGTGTACTCCCTCCGGAATAGCAAAGTTATCGGCCATACTGAAACGAAGAAAAAGACAGATTCAGAATGGAGAAAAACGAAGGAATTTTGCTAATGGCTTTTTGGGGAATAGCCTTTAAAATAAACTAGACTTTTCTTTGGAAAATACTTTATACTTGGTTTTGAAAATAGTTTTCCAAAAGTTTTAAAAACCTTTTTGTTCCTTCTCGTAAACCATATGCTCTGATACCAAATTATAACACCCCACCTCCGCCAGGGTGTCTCTTGCAAGCACTCTGACTTTGGAGGGGCGTTTGAATCAGGTAAACATGCATAATGATATATCAAGGCAGAACAAGAACATATGTATATATGTAAACAGAGTAAATAACATAGATAAAACAGCGGAAGATTTCAAACCATTTCGAAACTAGTCTGGTACAACATAATGTCAACTTTCCAAATAAACAAGTCTAGATAAAACAACATCAACTGAAAAACTGAAATACATAAGTACTAATCCCCAAAAGAAGTGATAGACACAGCTAGCTTCATGTCAAACCGTACATGAGCTAAATCCCACAAGCAAGCTATCCGAAATCCAAGCTAAGCTCCAGTATTCCCTCCCTGAGAACCTTGGGGGGGGGGAACGGAAGAAAAGAGGCGAAAGAAAACAGGTCAGTCAAAAAGACTGAGTAAGCCCTACTACAATCAATGTAAACTGATAAAGTTAACTGGCATGAGCAGCAGGGATGAACATAAGGATAACAACATACTAGCATGATGATTAACTAACAAGGTAGATAAAGGTGTCATCGCATAATCAGGATTAAGGTTTTGCACCACAGGTGTACTAGCAAACTAACATGACTTGAATAAACAAGTATTGATCCCTTGGCCCAAGCTTTGGCCCAATAACATGAAGTGACCCTAACCCGCGGTCCAATAACATGAAATGACCCTAATACAAGGTCCAACCAAACGGTCTAGTCGATCGGCTCCCTAAGCCTAACTCGTCACGTGTTGGTGTCAATACGGCCCAAATATAATTGTAGTCGAACTGTGCCGGGTCACCCTTCGGGTGTATCAAGCCCTAGGGTGCCAACCCCTGGACACCATAAACATGAGTGCACAGTCTCGATCTACTGGTACCCATGGGTGACTTCTCCAAATACGGACTACGTGCACGACCATAGTTCGTCCGGAACTACATCGGCGTACCACCCGGCCGTCGTTTATTTGGTCGCTTACCTCCAGCCCAGTAATCGTGCCCCCTCCCTAGCCTAGTCCCTAGGGCCTTAATGATACCAATTTTTGGGGATTACTGCGGAGTGGGCCCCCATTGCTAGGATTTTCTAGTGGGTTAAGTACGGTTTAACCCTCTTGCTAATCATGGATTAACTTGGTTAAGTGTAACGATGAGTTCACGACTTAACCCCGATTAATCTACCAAGCCCAAATTGATTAAGTATTAAGTGGACCATGACTTAACCCTAATCACGAGGCATTAATTAATTTAATGCGCCTTAACCTCTCACATTAGACCTTGTTGTGGTTACTAGTTAAGCCGGGCGGGTCCGGGTAGCTTTACACCACAACTTGGTCTAACCTCGGGTCCAAGGTACAACATGACCAACTTCTCACATTGGGTCCTATTGTTTGTAGCAACTAGTTAAGCCGGTTGGTTCCGGGTAGGTTTACGCTAAAAATTCAACCCAACCTCGAGTTGGCCACACTTATCTTTTCTAAGTGTCATGTCCATCATGTTTCCAAAACATGTTACAAGTTTTCAAGCAATTGGGTAGACCTAACTTAATAGGTAAATTCCCAATGGGTAGACCTAACTTAATAGGTAAATACCCAAGCTTATGTTTTATGTCTTTTAAGTTTACCCAACCCCAAACGCAATCCCATCGCTTACATATCGCAATAGCGCATAAAGGATAGAAAGAGGGAACTTGGCATAATCATGACATAAAGGTATTGAAGCCACAAGTTCAACATGGTGGCATATGAAATGTTCATGTGTTCATATACTTGCATATTACATATTTTGGCCTCAAAAGCAAGCATAAAACCAAACTTAGCATATTGGTGATACATGGTGATGAATGACATGTAGAAATGGCCATAAGTTCGCATTTAGCCTCACATGTAAGTTATCATAAGGGATATGGTAACTTACATGTTGCCAAAATGCAACCTTTGGCATAAAGCTTGAAGCTTTATGTTCACAAACCCAAGATAAGCTTGCATAACATGATAGCATGAACAAAATGTTCAACCCAAACTTGCATAGCATAACTTGCATATCATATGACAACTTGCATATCAAACTTGCATAACATAGCATGATGAACTTGCATATCATATCATAGCATACTTGCATAACATGATAAACTTGCATATTACATCATAGAAAACTTGCATAACATGATAAACTTGCATATTACATCATAGAAAACTTGCATATCATACATTTAACTTTAGAGTTTAAGTATGAAAGTAGAATAGGGCTTACAATGCTTGAGAAGTCACAAAAATATGACAAAGCCCTTATGAAATCAATTAAACCCAAAATGCAAGCAAAACCCTTGAACCAAAATGATCAAGACTCTTTCTTTATGATGCAAATATATAAACTTGACTTGAATGCAAGCTAATGATGCTCATACAAGTTTGAAAACACTTGTATGCATGGAAAATCACTTAGGAATTTATTTAGGAATTTTATGAAGAGAGTGGAGGCCATGAGAGGATTGATTTTGCCGTAGTTTAGTTGTAGGATAGATTAATGATGATTTAGGGCTAGGTTAGGGCCTTATTTATAGATTAGGCAAGTGTTTTAGGCCATAGGATTAAACCCTAGTTCCAATCTTAGCCCTCAAAACCGAATCTGGCCCCCAAGCTCAACACAATCTCAAAATGGTGCACCAGGCTAAACAGCCCGGCTGGACCAAGTCGACAGCCAAGTCGACAGGGCTGTTGACTTGGGTCCAACCAAGTCGACAGGGCTGTCGACTTGGGTCCAACCAAGTCGACAGGGCTGTCGACTTGGGTACTCTGGCGGGAATTTTCCCGCCTGGCCCAAACTGGCCCAATTTTCCAAATTCAAACTTGAATTTGAAATCTGTTTTTGCTTTGGAATTTTCTGAAAACTTCGTTGGGCCTTAATCGGGTCATACGGACTCCGATTTTCGAAAACTCGGACTCTATTTCGCGTATTTTTCCGAGACGAACGCAATGGCATAGCCCGTTTCCCTTGATTCAGATTTTAGAATTTAATTCTGCCTCGATTTATGTTATAGCAGGTTATTGAAAATACGGGTCGTTACAGTTGGGAACTTAAGCCATAAACACCAAGGGGCGATACAAGCTCTGAACTCAGCGAGGGTAGGCCTTCCCAAAAATGCATTATAAGGCGAATCTACGTCCAACACTACAAATTGAAGCATCCACACTCTTCGGCGTTCTCCTTGCCCCAAGGTCACGGGCAATTCTATGTACCCCATGGGGGCTGTTGACGCCCCGTTGAAGCCTCTAATCCACCCTTCACATGGCTTCAAATCTTCATATTCAAGCTTCATCTGATCGAATGACTTTTTAAATAAAATATTGATAGAACTTCCATTATCTACTAATACCTTATGAACCAAGGCCGGCCCAATGGTGGTAGT
This sequence comes from Allium sativum, assembly GCA_030737875.1. Lineage (NCBI taxonomy): Eukaryota > Viridiplantae > Streptophyta > Magnoliopsida > Asparagales > Amaryllidaceae > Allium > Allium sativum. The sequence continues at coordinate 483,405,838 of CM060913.1, read as the reverse complement.
AATAACCAACGGATCATCAGTGGGTGATTGGATCCCATTATTATCTCTGCTGCGGAATACCACGTCGTCAAACATTGTCTTCTGTTGTTTTATGGGGGCGATATCTTCCAAATAATCACCTTCATTCACATCTACGTGCTTGGCAGCAATTACATATTGATCCATTGCTCTAAAGCTACGGATTGCTGGGTGAGGTCCACCCACTATGGAGTTGATAACAATTCCCTTGCCTTTCTGCTGCGCTGTACGCTTGGGAGCGGATTGAATATGTTTTGAAGCCTGCTCTCCTTGCCCCCTGTCCCTCCGGGCAACCTTATATTCATCCAGTTTCCCTTCGCGCAGCAGCTTCTCAATCACATCTCTCAAATGCCGACATTCATTGGTTGAATGCCCATGAGTTCCATGAAACAAACAAAACTTCCCAGTTGCCATTTCTTTCTCGGTCGAATCACGAGGTGGCGGTCTTTTATATTGCAAAACGTTGTACGTATCCAGGTAAATATTTTCCAGGGTGTCGTTCAACGGTGTATAATTCTCATAGGTCTGGAATCGGGGTCTTTTGTTAGGATCACTTCCCCTATTTCTATTTCTTCTGTTACCGTTCGTATTACGGTTATTGTTGTTGCCCCCGTTTCCAGAATTGTTGTTTCCACCCTTGTTTCCCACATTTACTTCAACCTTTCCGGAACTTTCCCCAGACTGCTTCACGGCGACGTTACTCTGAACATTCTCTTTTGATGCCGCTTCAGACTTTCTTTTTCGGTTTGCCCTGGTCTCCTCTCGTCTTAAATAAATATCAGCCTTTTCATAGAATATCTCTCTCGTGGAAGGTGTCTTCCCAGAAAGGTAATCTCCAAACTCGGATTCAGGGTCGACTCCTTCCTTTAATGCCATCAGAATGGTGGGCTCATGCGGGTCACTAACTTCAGTCACAGCTAAGTTAAAACGGTCAAGATATGACCTCAAAGACTCTCCTGGCGCTTGCTTAATTCTTGATAATTCAATAACAATTTTGGACTTTCGAGTATGGAGTCGGAACTGATTCATAAAACGTTCGCTCAGTTCCCTATAATTCGAAACCGTACGAGGGGGAAGTCGGGTAAACCAAAACAGCGCCACATCTTCTAAATAGATCGGGAATGCTTTACATTTCACTGCATCAGGGGCAGCAGCAGCATTCATGAGCCACGAGTATCGCATAAAATGCTGTCCTGGATCAGTTCTCCCATTGTACTTGTCCATCTACGGCAGGTTAAAACGCCGGGGAAACTGAAAGTCGAGGATATCGTCAGTGAAAGGAGTATGGCTTCGTTCAATGCCATAATCTTCATTGGTATAGTTCCGGCTCTCGGACATAATCTGGCGCACCATTGCCTGTACATCAGCATTAGTTAGGGGCCGTTCAGGTTCCCTGGCCCTGGTATCTGGGTTCCTTCTGGGCTCCCGTTCAGGAGATGCCCTTCTTCTTTGAGCTGCTTCTGCTCTACTCCGTTCCCTATGCTCCCGGTCGATCTTGGGAGGAGGGGACTGGAGCCTTTGCTCCCGAGTGGGATCATTGTTTCCTAGTGCTCGTGCAATATCCTCGCGAGACCCCAAAGATCCAAATGTCAGCTGCTCCAAATTCTGAGGTCGTTCGAGCGGCCTTCGTTCACGAGGCCGCTCTTCCTCGGAAGAAGAAGCCTGATCCACTGGTGTGTGACGAACAGGTGATGGGGTTCTCTGTCTATGGAGCTCGCTAATTTCCCTGCTCATGAGTCTCATATTTTCTTGCATCATGAGGTTGGTGCGCTCGTGGATTTTCATAGCCTCCCTAGTACTCTCAAGCATGTCAAGTAGGCGCGAGAAATCTCCTTGAGTAATGGGTGCAGATGGATTGACCTGATCATTGACCCTGATGGCTGGAATCGGAGCATTCGTAGGGACTCGAGTAGAGGTTCCAACATCACCAAGTGTCGGATCAGATCGGAGATAGGAGATCGGGTCGGTTCGGAGCTGGGGAGCCTGGTCGGGTCGGTACGTGGCAAGCTGCTCGGGTCGGTTCAGGTTGGGGGAATGCACTGCTTCAGAATCTCCTACCCGGATCGGATCGGAGCTCTCCCCCTGAAGGCGGTTCGGGTTTCCTGCATTGGTTCGTCCTGCTGCTGAACTCTGCCCACGGGACCTTGTCACAACCGCATTTTGCTAATCTTCGCCAGCTCCATTTCCTCGACCAGATTGAACTTCTTTGCCTTTTCCTTTGGCCATGGTTCTTCAACAATCACTTCAACAAATATCCAAGAGCGTCGAAACTTGAGGATTAACTTCTTTGAACTCAACGGTCCAAAAAGTAGAATGATAATCCCGAAAAACAAAGAATTCAGATGATTTCTCAGTGAAAGCACCAAAATGTTAGACCAAAAAGTGGTTCTAACACCCAAATTGATTAAAAACAGAATGAAATGAAATCAAAAATAAAAATGAACACACAGGATTTATAGTGGTTCGGCGAAGAAATGCCTACGTCCACTTGTCTTTCACTATTTTCAATGGTTTAGTTGTAGATACAATGAAATATTCACTTGATTTCTCTCACAACTCACTTACAATCACTCAATTGTCTAAAAACAAATAATGAAAGAAGATTTGGATTTTCCGGGAGTGCTGAAATTCAGGTTATGAAGGTGGTTGAACTCTCAAAGTGCCAGAAAAAAGATCCTTTTCTTTGTCTCCAGACGGGGTATTTATAGGTGAGAATTTGCCCAGAATCCGATCCGGATCGGAGCCACGTGTCATCCATCCCATCAGCCTCGGGTTCGGATGGATTTCTATGTTGACAACGCATCAGAGCAGTGGACGTTGTGGGTAGGAACTGGTCATAGCCGCTCCGAATAACTAGGCGCTCATGCAGGGGAGTGATGTGGAAAATGGGTTCGGATCGGATGAGTGTGCACAAGGGGTTCGGATCGGCGTCTCCGATCCGACCCGGATTAACTTAGGACCAATTCTCTCTTCTTTTTACTCTGCTCCGCTCCGATCTATCTCTGTAGCAATTGGGTGGCTTTCCGATCCAACTGGAAGTAGATTGTTCTCCGATCCGAACAGCTGTGCCTCTCTGATTCCAACAGCAATAGTTCACCGATCCGAACAGAAGACTTTATCCGATCCGAACCGATACGCTGCTCCGATCCGACCTGCTTCAGTGCTTCCCAAGTTTCTTCAATGTTTCACATCTTGACTTTGTGTTGCCCAGTTCACAAAGTGGGCTAACACGAATATAGCTCCAGTTGTAATCCAATATCCTGTGAAAAGAAATATGCAAAACCAAAACTACTGACTGCCGTATAGAAAATATGGGCACCTAGAGTTTAGGTAGAAACAATAAATTCCTAGTCAGTCATGGGACTGGTGTGAGAACTAAAACAGTTATTAATCTTTACTTTAAAAGTTGGAAAATCATTGGACCACGCCGTATAATACGAAACGGGTTTACTCCACATGAATCTCAGTTTAGGAATAAAACAACGCAATGCTTTTTGAAAAATGAAGCTATTATAAGACTCAGGTCCCATCACACAATGCAACGCAAGCCATAGGATAGAGTTTTCCCTTATAATAGCCCAAGTATGCTTGATACGTATAAAACAAAATTATATGATATTATTACTAGTGTCTATTCAGTTTAAAACATTTTTCAATATAAATATATCAATCCTAGATGGCATAGCTACCATATACTATGTCGCCACATATAGGTTTACAATCAAATCCGTAATGTCGTATTGGAAATTCGTTTTCTATCATGAGTCAAGGCTAGGGATGGATCCTCTCAATTCGAGACACTCTAGCAAATGCCTCAGGATCCCCTGCAGTGGCCCCTTGGATCTTCAGGGCCAGTCCACACATACTTTAGTGGATTAGTTATTCCTGAACACACGTTTCCGGTCCTATCGGACCTATCACTTGGCCAGTAGCGACCAATATCCAAGGCACCTCGCAATCCATCATCCACATAAGTAAAAATGTCTGGGCTCCATACCATAACACCACTTCTAGCTAAAAAGAAACGTCGTGCACTCCCTCACGATCCCCTTTTGCACTCATACCGGATGCGAGGTTCGCGAGTTAACGCTATACACAAAGTTATGCTATTAAAGCTGTGCTTTGATCATTAGCCACAAGGCTCTGCTTTTCAACAAAAGCCTTGATCATTTGCATCTTACCATGCCACATTGACAATCCACGCCATGCGACTGATGCCTATCGATATTTAACCTCTAAGCTCATACGTCTTAGAGAAGGGTGTTGAGCAAGAGAATAAATTCTCCGCCACCAAATAGATATATATATATATATATTTAATAGAAATCTATCAGCATAGAATAAAATCCAATGTCAGACACACATCCATTTACAAGTCTGTCCTGGGTCTGAACGAAACTGGAGGCACCTTATTCCTCGTTCCATACGTCCAATATGGAAGAGAGGCCCTCGCACATCCAGACAATCAACAAGTACATCCGGACAACTACCACTATAACCCTTTCCTTGGAGATAACCAATCCAGGGCTTCAGTAGTCATCCATTCTATGTGAAGATCGCCAGCTTCAACCACCGTCTTCAATATCTTCGACTTTTAGCCGTCGTATAATTATTTGAAATGAGATTTAACTCGTCCTTTTCAATTAATCTCAAATATATATAATTCAAATCATTTCTTTTCTTTGCTTAAATTCAATTCAGTTTTATAGATTAACGTCAAATGAATCTAACCGTCCATATTACTTTATAAACCAAGCGAAATTGGTTTATTTCCATTTCAATTCCAATTAAATATCAATTGATTGGTAACTTCTCTAAATCTTAATTAAAAGATTTATTCTTTTCTCAACTGAGTTTAAGAATAGTGCTATTAAAGACACCGTTCACGACAAACCTAAAAATCCAATTTGATATTAAATATAAGGTTCTGAATAGAAATTATATCGACTTATATTCAATATCAAATTCTGGAACCAACAAATATCGTATTGGGAATAACGATATATATATCTTCCAAATTCCTCAACGATACCATATAATCATGGAATTCAATATCGAAATATTCCGAAGATTATTTCTATTCAAATCCATTCTAATTCATACATTGGAAAATCTTGGTTAGATTAAAACCATTTCAAATCCAATTTATTTATTCAAAAACGTTGGATTATTATACTAGTTAATAACTAGTTCATTTCGATAAAATATATTCTTATCTTTTTGAACTTAGAATTTTTCATCCAAAATCTTTCCAAATTATTAATTATGATTTTACATAATTTTTCATATTTTAATAATTTTATCAAGGCCCGTACAGTCGGTTTCCAATAACGGCCACCGAACTGCATCCATAGCGACCTTTTTCAAATTTGATTTGGACATAATTCCAAATCCATCCATTAGATTTCAAATCTCTTATATTCATCGGAAAGCTCTTTTCGATACGAACCGAACAGTTCTGGTTTTAGGAGAATCCGACGGTCGGATCTCCCGTTACATCCATTTGAAGTCAATGATCGAAATTCGCGAACTGTCACCGCGCGGCGCGTTCTATTCAGGCCATTAAATATATATAATATATATATCTCGTCAATTTCCATTTAAAACGTATTTTATAAATCGTTTATAAATTCATTTTAAAATGATGTTAACTTCATTTTAATTTTTAATCAAAATTGAATATTCTATATCTTTATCATATTAGAATGATAGTATTTTCAAAATATTAGATTTTGAAATCACTTCTTTTCGATATTCATTATAAAATGAATAAAATAGATCGATAAACCCCGTTCGGGTTAAAATGACGTTTAACTACATAGCTATTTTTGTTGTTCAAACATTTTATTCAATACATGAATATTTTATATAGTTTATACATTTAATAAAAATGATATTTTTATTGTTCAAACATTTTATTCAACACATGAATATTTTATATAGTTTATACATTCAATAAAAATGATATTTTTATTGTTCAAAAATTTATTCAACACATGAATATTTTATATAGTTTATACATTCAATAAAAATGATATTTTTATTGTTCAAACTTTTATTCAACACATGAATATTTTATATGAAATATTCATTATTTTAAAATATTCTTTGTTTCTAAATCGGAGTGCGACTCAATCAATTACCATATAATTTCAGTAATATGGATTTCATACATCGCATGTATTCAACAATAATGATAAATAATCATTACACATTCAAACATCATCCAAAGCGCAATTCACAACTGTATAAGCGTTAAAATAAATAAATAACGCTCATCACAGCCTGTCAACCCATTGACTAACATATATTTAAATTCAGGGGAGATGTGAATAAATTATCATCCCTGGACCCGTGTGGGATTTTCAAACAACAACAGTCTATTTAAATAAATTATTGTTAACAAATTAAACCAATTCTAATTCGGTTTGAATTATTTTTCTACTTAGCCAATTTTCACTGGTTAAAATTATAAATAGATATTTATAATTTAATTTCAACTACTACATTAATGTTAACATTATTTTTTTAATGTGTTAAACATTTCAGCATCACAAATAAAACACAATACAGTCAATTAAATCGTCCATGGTCTGTGGACGAGGGAGGTGAGCTAACAGGCACCGTATACAATTTTTAATGATTAAACTGATAAAAATCAACATGGGCAATTATATATATATTTTTATACATGAATTCAATAACATGATAAAATATAATTTTGAGTGAGAAGGAGTTCTCACCTTGATTGGTTTGTCGCTAAATATCGCCAAATGATCGATTGATCGAATATGACATTTTCCTCTACCAAAAATTGAAACGAGCACCAAATCATACCAAATCAGTTTCATTGCGAATCTCGCGTCGCTATGGTTCCAACGCATCTTATTTTGCTGAATTCCGAGTTCGTATGAGAAAGTTATGCTTTTTTATAAGATTGCATATATATAAAAATGACATTATCACAACTAATTAATTAATTAACTACATAATCTCTTCCTCTAATCTCCTTCTTCCCCAACCAAAAGCACGCACAGCAGGTCACGCACAAAACCCACTGCCCCTTGCTTCCTCCCGACAAAAATTCTCTTCAAATCCACTCAAACTTTGCATATAACCTTCTTCCTATCTCACGAACTCAAAAACAATCACCAAAACTCAAACGATTGCTTCAATTCTCCACAAATTTGAATCCTAACCCATTTGAACCTCATGTTAAAAAAATTAAGCGTCCCAAACTTGTGCCGCAACCCTCCAACCTCATATAGACGCGAAGAGAATCAATCAAGCATTGCAAATATACTTTTATTGTGATTTATGGATTTTTGTATGAATTGTTTTGATTTAGAAGCTTGCAATTAGAGTAAGAGAAGTGGAAAAGGGGCTGCCGTGTTTTTCAGAAATGGACTGAGGTTTAGGGAGGTTGACAATTTATAGTGGAGTAATTATTTTTCTAATGATTTTATATTTTATTATACTCAAATATCGCTCATTTTCATCGTTTAAAAAATTCGTGTGGTCACCTACGGATCATGTTTCAATGAAAATTGACATGTAGCTACCCTCTGACATTACGGATCCAACGAAACTTTTTTCGTCGAATTTTGAGTCCGTATGCACAAACAACGAATTTTTAAAGTCAAAATATTGTCTGTTGTTTACTTTAAAAATCACGCCCGGTCACATACTGGTTATAAAAATCATGAAATTTGGAATCTTACCATTATTCGACGCTACAGATTCAATAAAAAATGTTTTGTCGAATTCTGAGGTTATCTCAATAATGTTCCTTTGTAAAATTGCTCAAATTAACTTCAAAAATGCGATTTTAGCGTACATTTTCTTCTTGTACGATCAAACGCTAACTTAAAAAATTATGCCCTTTTGGATTTAACCATTATTTGACGATACAAATCCAGAAAAAAAGTGGAATCAAATTCCAAGATCGTATCAATAAGGTTCCTTTGTAAAATGACTGCCTGCTTTTAAATAAATGGTTTTGCTTTGCACGGCCACATACTGATTCCGTTCGACGCACATTTTGGAACTCAACAAAGATTTGTCATTACGAATCCAAAAAAAATTATCTCGTCGAATTCTGAGCTTCCTAGCAAAATTTCACTTTTTAAGGGTTGTGCGATGAATTTAAAAATCGAATTTTTAAATCTTCCCAAAAACAAAGCTTATAAATTCATTTAATAATTTTACCAAGTTTGTTTTAAGTCAAAAAAAATATAAAAACTAATTTTAAAACTGTTCTCAAATTTTATTTAGCAAAAATAACCAATTTATATTCACAAATTACTTAAAATAGCAAAAATTAAAATTTTAAGTTGGTTCTGAAAATACGGGTTGTTATAATCGTGATCGCTCCCGGTTGGTTATCAACGATGAACCAGGCCCAAGTAACCGACCTCCTCCTCGGCAAAACCCAACTGTCACCGCTCAGAACTTGGGGCCCACGCTCTCGGCAACTAGTAGGCCCAAGTCCCTCCGAATCAGAATGCACACCAGCTCGCTCAACCTCACTAGCTATACCAAAACCATGCCATGGATATCGATGGCATGGAAGAGGATTAGCCCGATGTGCATCACAGAAGGCATCCATGGAACAAAACTCCTGAAGTTCACCAAAACAATTGGATTCTGCCGGAGGATGTCCAACCGACATATCTCCCCGATATGGTCCGAAAGATCATGAGAGATATGCGTGAGAATACCAATGACTCATGGGAAACCCACTTGAGGTATAATCCTTCACTAGGATTGTGCATGATGCCTAGTGGCCCTGATGCTTTAACATGCCGTAGATGGCATTCTATGATGGCATGATTGACCCCTGCTCTTTCCTGAACCATTATGAGTGGTAGATGGGCTCCAGCCGAGCGACCAACGTGGTCAAATGCAACTGCTTCCTAGTCTTCTTGTCAGGCACAATTCTGCTTTGGTTCTCTTGCCTTCCACTCCAATTTGTCAACAATTTCGGCCAGCTGGCTACAGAGTTGGTTGGGCAGTTCAGGATGCATGTTCTGACTCTGAAGAACGCCCTCACCCTTTCCAACCTTTACTAGGGTCCTGCAGAATCCCTCAAGAGCTACCTCGAGCAATTAAATACTGCCCTCGCTGAGGTCGACGACCCAGAACCTTTCACCGTACTCTTCCAGGTCAAAAAAGGGTTCCTTTCTACCTTCGAATTTAGAGCCTGGATCGACAGAAAACAGCCAAAGATCCTAGAAGCTTTCTACGAAAAGGCTGTGCAATTCCTGTGCCAAGAAGAAGCAAGGCAAAATCGAGCTTCTTGGGGAAACCACTCCAACAACCCACAGGCTGGCGCCGTCGATGGCAGTGTCAAAGGAAAGCAAGTCGGAGAATCCTCCAACAAGAGTAAAGGAGCAACCCCTCACAAGCTAAAGCCGAACGACGGCAAACCCGGCAGTCGTAACAACAACCAAGCTCACGCAGACCCTAAGAAGAATGACCGCTATCTAAATTACAGGAACTACACTCTGCTGAATCGGGATATGGAGACAATCTACTTAGAAACCTATAATACTCTCAAGTACAAGAAGCCCAGCACAAGGGAGTCCACCGACCGTGAGAAGAACTCCGACAAATATTGTCAATTCCACGACATGTATAGGCACAATACTAACGATTGTCGCCACCTCAAGGATGCGATTGAAAACCTCATCCAGGAGAAATGATTGGAATAGTACATTAAGGACCCTGTTCTTCCCTAAGCAGCTACGGGCTCTCCAACGGCTGCAATTTCGGCACATGCAAACGAGGCCTCAGGGTCATCCAACTAAAGGTCACATGGCATCATAATTAATACTATCTGTAGCGGACCTCACCCCGCACACGACATCTTCCACAAAATGGAGTAGTATGCCAACTCTATAAAGCATGTCTCCTACGAAGCTTGCTCTATTATGGACGAGTCCATCCCCGCCAAGCTCCAGAAGATAATGCAGGACGATATCGTCTTCCACGAGAGAGAATCCACGGGAATCGGAATCCCAACCATTGACCCTCTCGTCCTATCTGCCCAGATTGGATCAGCCTTTGTCCGAAGAATCCTTATCGACTCAGGAAGCTCGCTCAACATCATCTTCAAGGCGGCCTACGACCAAATGAATTTTGAGGCCAAAGACTTGAGCCCTACCATGCCACGATCCACGGCTTCAATGGATCTTCCAATCACCCAGTGGGCATGGTTGACCTCCCTGTAGAATTTGGAGAAGGGGATCAGAGAGGAGTCTGAATCCTCACCTTCGTGATCATCGACGTTATCTCTCGTTATAACATCTTCTTTGGATGTCCCTTCCTTGCAGAGTTCTGAGTCTGCATGTCACCATGGTCCCTTCTAATTAAGTTTCTGACAGAAAATGGGATCGGGACCGTTAGAGGCAACCAAGAAACAACAAGAGATTGCTACCTCATAGAATGGAAGAACACACGCAACAAGGACAAAGGCAAGACTGTGTCTCCACTTTCTTGTGCCAAGACCGTTTTTGCATAGAAATCAAAGGTATCTGAGTCTTGGCTCAGATGCCACTACCGTCTTTCCGACGATCTCGATCCAAGGGAGGAGAAAACCCCGATTTCAAAAGGGCTACCCTAGTAGAAACTACGGTGGATGTTTCAGTCAGCCCCGACGACCGGACAAAGGTCTTGAAAGTTGGATCGCAACTCCACCCCATGATAAAGGAAGATCTTGTTGAATTATTAAGGGCCAACCTTGACGTATTTGCTTGGACCCACTTCGATATGTGTGGCATCGACCCTGCAGTCGCTTATCACAGGCTAGCTATATATCCCTTGCAACCTTCAGTCAAATAGAAGCGTCGAATCCTAGGGATAAAAAGATCAACGACATTCAAAGAAGAGGTTGATAGGCTACTCAACAACGGTTTCATTCGAGAAGCCTATTACCCTGAATGGGTCTCCAACCCAGTCCTGGTCAAGAAAGCAAACGACAAGTGGCGAACATGTGTCAATTTCTCGAACTTGAATAAGGTATGCCCAAAATATAGCTTGCTACTCCCATAGATCGATCAACTTGTTAATTCAACCGCTGGCTACCAACTCATGTCCTTCATGGATGCGTACTCGGGCTACAATCAAATTTGGATGCACCTTCCGGACCTGGACCATACATCCTTCATAATTGACCTCGGGCTATACTGCTATCTCGTCATTCCCTTCGTCCTTAATAACGCTGGAGCAACATACCAGCAATTGGTTAACTTTATTTTCAAGGACCAGATTGGGAGATCCATGGAGGTATAAGTGGATGATATTCTCGTGAAAACGAGGGCATCGAACAACCATGTCTGTGACCTCTCCGAAAGGTTCTGTGTCCTCCGCCAATATAGAATGAAACTCAATCCCTTGAAATGCTCTTTTGGCGTTGCATCAGGAAAATTCATTGGTTGTATTATCAATTCGTGGGGCATCAAAGCCAATCCAGATAAGATTAAAGCAATCCGGGATATCCAAGCTTCGCAGAGCATCAAGAATGTTCAGAGTTTAAATGGGAAGGTCGCTGCTCTAAGTTGATTCATCTCCTAGGCTATTGACAAATGCATTCCCTTTTTTGACTTGCTCAGAAAGGGGAAGCACAACTTCTCATGGACGCCGGAGTGCGTGGCCGCATTGTAGGACCTCCTGAATCACTTAGAGCAACCATCCATCTTGTCCAAACCCATGGATCATGAGGACTTATATGTTTATTTGGTTGTTCATGCAGGCAGTCAACTCAGTGCTCGTGCGCATTGAAGACCATGCCCAACGACTCGTTTACTACATCAGCAAGAGGTTAACAGGAGCAGAAAAGAACTATCCGAGGTTGGAAAATCTTGCCTTTTGTCTGTTAATTACCTCCCGGAAGCTACGACCATATTTTCAGTCTTAACACATCAAAGTCTACGCTGAACAACTGCTACGACAGGTCCTACATCTACCTGAGGCGTCTGGACGACTCATGAAGTGGAATATAAAGCTGAGCTAGTTCGAAATCACATTCATTCTTTGCCGAGCCATTCTCGGAAAAACCCTCATCGATTTCATAGTGGAATTCACCATTCCAAAAGAGCCTCCTCCGGAAGACATCGAAACTCCAGAAATTCAATGGAAACTATTTGTGGATGGTTCTTGTGCTGGAGTCGTGCTTGTCACTCTAGAGGAACGCTCGATATGCTATGCTTTAAAGCTTAACTTTCCCACTACCAACAACGATGTAGAATACAAAGCCTTGATCGTTGGACTTAGAATTGTAATCGAACTTAACATCAAGGACATTCAGATTTACTACGACTCACAGCTCATCATGCGTCAGGTACAGGGAGAGCACCAAGCCAAGGGGACACGACTCACTCTCTACCTTTCTCGGGTTCATGAACTACTCACCAACTTCGACCACTACGTCATCACGCATATCCCCCAAGGACAAAATGAGAAAGCTGGTTCATTAGCCAAACTGGCTAGCTCCGGGGATGCATAACTTATGGGACTTGCCCCGGTCAAAGTACTTGACTCTTCGAGAATCGATCAGTTGCTGGCTTATTCGGTAGCAACGACAGAGACCAGAATGGAGCTTGAATCTTGGATGACACTAATCAGGAACTACTTGCAACATGGAATCCTTCCCGGGTGCTACAAAGATAGACGAGCACTCACCCGCAAATCATCTTGCTACATCATCTTAAATGGGGTGCTCTACCGAAGAGGATTATTTATTCCATTACTTCGGTGTATAGCTCACACTGACGCTGACCGCATGCTGCTAGATATACATGAGCGCAAATGCAGTGACCACACCAGGGGGCAAACTGTGGCAAAGAAAGTTCTCATACATGATTATTTTTTGCCAACACTCAATCCAGATGTCGCAGACTATTCCCGCAAATGTGACACTTGCCACATATTTTCAAAGATTCCAAGAGCCCCGCCTACCAAGCTAACGCAAATGGTCAGTCCTTGGTCGTTCGCCATGTGGAGGATAGATATCATCGGGACTCTTCCAATGGCCAGAGATGGGGCAAGATACGCCATCGACGTAGTTGATTACTTCACCAAATGGGCAGAAGCCGAGGCCCTCTCTACAATTACTACCAAGAAAGTAAGAAATTTTGTCGTACGCAATATCATTACCGGGTATAGAGTCCCTCAAGCCATCATCTCTGACAACAGGACCTAATTCAAGGTCGTGGAGTTCAAGACTTTCCACTGACTACAAAATATCGAAATGAGATTCTCAATGATGGCTCATCCTCAGGCTAATGCGCAATTTGAGGCTGTCAACAAAGTGATCAAATCCATCATCAAGAATCGTCTGGAAAAAGATGGAGGCTTGTGGGAAGATGAGCTCCCTCTGGCCATATAGGCCTACCGGACCACCCATAAGTCAACAACTGGCCATACTCCATTCGCTCTTGCATATGGATTCGTAGCTGTCATTCCCGTTGAGCTAAAGCCTCAATCTCATCGGGTTACTTATTACGATTCAAAGACAAACCAAGGATTACTCTTAGAGTCACTCGACTTGCTTGAAGAAAAAGGAAAGAAGCCGAACTTAGAGCTACAACTCAGTGCCAATGAGTAGCCTGATACTTCAATCCTAGAGTCCGCCTCAAGGATCTCAACAATCGGCGACCTCATCCTGAAATGGATTTTTCCCACACCGACTGGCTTCAGACCTCGCTGGGAGGTTTCGTACGTCATACAACAGAGGCTCGGAGATGGAACCTTCAAGCTTGCGACGGTCGATGGCGCTGAACTCCCAAGGGCATGGAACAGTGAACATATTCGTTGCTATTTTACATAACTTAGCTCACAGATTTTCCACTTTCCAACAATGTTTAGGCATTGTAAAGGTGGCTACTGCAGAAGTTATTAGTAAAAATAGTGTTCAGTTCTCTATGCTCTTGATGTGTTTACTTTCTGCATGATATGTTTAATTAATCACCATAACAAGCTTGCACATACAAAAACACAATACTGGATCGGCACCCTGAGCATGAGAGTTGGTACCGCCACTCGAGTCTCGAATCAACGACGAGATCGAGTATAAATAACACCACTCGAGTCATGAATCAACGATGAGACCAAGTATAAATAACACCAATCGAGTCTTGAATCAACGACGAGACTGAGTATAAATAATACCATCGAATCTCGAATCAATGATGAGACCGAGTATAAATTACACCATTCGAATATCAAATCAACAACGAGACCGAGTATAAATCATTTCATTTCCAAGTCTCTGTACTTGGAGGCAACCCATCAGCCTAGTAAGTGTGACACCGACCACTCCCATGGCTCCATTCGACCCACCGAGTCCGGATCCGGGTACCATTTAGCGAATCAACAACGCCCACGAACTTTAACCTAAAAAATGATGGGAGAGTCTAAAGGAAGAATCCACGACGTCCATGCCCTCTCATGACTTAGGACCAACGACCTCCGGGAGGTCCATGAGAGAGGGCACCGAACCTGAACTCTGCGTGACTCGGAACTCATGACCAAAGAAAAACCAAGAGCGAAGCCAACGTACGACCTCCACGCGACTAGAGGCACCCCAAGGTGGAGTCTTCAATCACGTTTGCTTGAGTATAACGACAAGTACGCTTGCGCAAGTACATGAAACTGGACAGCGTAAGATGAACATTTTAACACTTAGCATGAAATTCGATGTAAGAAAAATTAACTAATACTTTCATTCACATGCCAAAAGCAAACTACAAATCTAAATATCTTTCTTTCCAACGACATGGTGTACATGAAAACTGCACCACGCATCCAAAAGCAAGGGACATACTCGCGTATACTGTCTGCCTACATAACCAAAATGTCCATAATATCTATGATAACCACCAAGATTACTCATCCTTCTTCATTTTCCTTTTCTTTTTCTAAAATGATTCCACACTAGGCAGGTCACCACTAGTTATGGATCTCTTCCTTCCAGAGTCGCTTCCACCTTTCCCTCCTCTGCCCTTCACGGGGGTGACAGACTCGTGAGACACTGATCTGCGCCTTCCACCGTCATCCTCGCCACTTGTAATGACTGTGACCTCCAAGGGGGAAATACATTGCAGCGGTTTAGGGGAATGTCAGAAGCAAGGGTCAGCACAGGCTCAGTTTCTCCCTAAGCCTTCGTGGCCTCCAACTCCGTTTTCTTCTTGGCATCTCTGGCGGCCTTCTGATCAGCTAGTTTCTTGGCCTTGAGTTGCATAGCTGTATCCACTTTAAACTTATTAAAGGCCACTTCGGCCCTTTTATTAGCATCGTCAGCGGATTTCTTCTTGCTAGCCTCCTCGTCGGCTATCTCCTTCTCGACCTCATCAACAATTTTCTTTTTTCTTGATTCTTCAGCGGCTCTTTTCTTCTCTGCCTCAGCATCAACCTTCTTCTTTGCCACCACAGCATTAACCTTCTCCTCATCATCCTGCCTAGCCTTTTCTTGAGCCTCATATATAGCTGCCTCGTCTGCCCTCCTCTTCTCCTCCTACTCCTCGGATTTTGCCACCATCTAGGCTTTCTGAGCTTCCACAATGTCGTCCATTGTTTGCACACTCGCATCAGCTGCACTCATCACCTGAGCACTTTAGCCATCCACAGCCTCTCCTTCCTCAAGAAGATTCTTGTAAATGCTAGATGCCAAGTCCACATCCAAAAACGTATGCAGATGCCCTCCTACATCTCCGAATTGTATTCCCTTTAACCCCAATCCAGACTCAGACGTTTGAGGAAGCATGGGGGCAAAGCCTGTTGTCTTTTCCACTCCAAGGGGGGTTGCACAGCAAAAAATCATAACTATTTAGTTTTTGAGGATTTAATGCTCTCATCCTCTTCGGGTATTCGCGGTAATGGAACTTTACCTCCAGGAAGATATGGCATGGGTATGATAGGAAGGGTGCTCACTGTCGCGGTAATAGTGGATCCCGCCAATCCCAACCCTGGATATGCGAGGTCATACTCAGCTGGGACTGCGGGACCACTAGTCGTGGCAGATTATAGAACTGGTGGTCAGTAAGAACTTCCCTCTATAAATTCCTAAGTAACAATCACACTCTTAGTAGGCAAAAACTTTCTCGTTTCGGCGGCATGCTTCACCAATCTTTCCCTCTCGGTATCCTCTTACAACAATGTCCTCCCTTCCTCCAAAGTCTTGCTCTCAACCTCAATCAAAAGTTCCACTATGAGTTGGTCCTCCTCTATTGTCTCCACTTGTCGCGACCGAGCCTCAAATGACACAAGCCTCTCCCATGTCTGAGTCATCACTCGAGGATAGACCCTAACCCATGAGCTTCCACGAAACCTCAAAGCCTTAACATACATAACTCGGATAGGCTCCTCCAGTGACTCCTCCACCCTAGCCTCGGTGTCCTCATTCTCTTCCTTAAGCCTATCCACTTCCCATTGGTGCTCAGTCTTTAGCCCTTCCAGTGAGCTTAGTATGTCTCTATTGCTTGCTTCAGCCTCCTCCTTTTCCTTCCTAACTACTTCCTGCTGCCTCCTCATCTCGTCATTCTCCCTCTTCAACCTCTGGACCCCTTCATTCTCGGCCTTCAGCCTTTCATTCTCCTTCAATAGGGCCTCGTTGTCCGCCTAATGCTGGTGTACTCTCTCGTTTTCTTTGGACAAATGGATGTTCACCTCCTCTTGTTCACTTTTTCCTTCTTTAGGAGCGCATTCCCTGTCGACACTGAGGCCATGGTGTCTTTAAAAGAGGAAGTGCATGCTTTGATTCCCTTACCATCTTATCATAATTCTCCTCTAGCTCACATGTTTTCGACAACAGAGAGTTAGCATATGCAAAAATGTGGCTTGAATACGATGAAATAAATACAACATGGAAAGTTATCTTAGGCAACGACTTTTCCCGGTCTTGGACGGTCAGTTGCTCATCCTTGACCTCCTTCTTTAGATTGGAAATCTCCACATTCTTGTTGAAAATAAGCTTCGAGAGATTCCCCGAGTACTTGTAATACTCGTAATATTGATAATAAGCAGCATACACCTGCTGCCACACCATCTCTTTGTCCTCATGAGGAATCAAATTATGATCCGGAAGCCACTTGATTCCGTTGAAATAGTGCTTGGGGAATTTCTCTTTCATCAAGGTCTTCCTCTCTTCTACGCTAAGTACTATAGCTTCAGGTGGCTCGGGAAGTAGCCCCTTCTTCAAGACTATCTTCTTCTTTTGGCCGACATGTGCCAACTCTTTTCCCTTGGAAGAAACAATGGGCGGTGCATGCTGAACATAATGGGCAATCATCGAAGAGGGGCTCCCAGCGCTAGTGGAAACATTCCTTGTGTCGGTTCCTGAAGACTGGGTGTATAAAGGATGAAACACCCCACCTCCGTTAGGGTCACTCTCAAAGGGAATGCCCTAATTTTGGTGGAGGTTTATAAGTATAAATCACAGATATAATAACACATATTTTTGAACAGCGGAAAAACAACAATTTTTATTTCATTAAAATACGTGTTACACCAACCATACCATAATTGTCTTACAATACTTCAAAAAACATAACATCTTCATAACTGTCTTGATTACATTATTTAAAGAAGCATAAAGAAAACATAAATAAACTGCAAAAGTCCCATAGTTGCTGTCCAAAGCCATAGTCCAAAACGAAAAGATCCAAGCAATACATTCTTTCTCTTCAAGCTGGATATGAAGGCTGGTCAAGCTGTGGTATTCCCTCCCTGTAGACCAGGGGGGAACGGAAGAAAAGAAGACGAAAGAAAAGTAGAGTCAGACATAAAGCCTGAGTAAGTCTAGGACTATTCAGTCTATGAATAAAGAACTGGGTATGATAAGTATAAACTAGAAATGGGAAAGCACCATAAACCAAGTTAAGTTGTCTAGGGTCGAATATACTATCGTACCCCATATTAATCTCTGTACCCATATAAACTAGTTCCCAACAGGCACCCCATAATCAGGGTGAAGTGATCCATTTTATGATGATCAGCTCCTACTCGCATAGTTACATGTGTCTTACGGCCCCCGATGTTGTAGTTACCTATGCTGGTCCCACCATGGGGTGTATCAAGTCCCATGGTGGCAGCCCGACACAACCTTAGAATGCACAGGTATGCTACTGGTGCCCAGTGCCTTATTTTTCTGCGTCGGAGTGTGTGCACGCCCGCACCCCGTTAGAACCTACACTGCTGCACCACCGCCGTCGATTTGACCTCTTACAGTCAGCCCAGTAATCGTGCCCCACCCTGCCTAGTTTCAGGGTATCATGATACGCCTTGTAGGGTTACTGCTGAAAAGGGTCCCCCGCTACTAGGTTTTCTATTCTAGCCAACATGCTAAGTTGGTTAAGTGTTTTATAAACCTAACCCCCAATCAGTCTGTTTAGTTTAGCATGTTCCATTTTGATTAAGTATTAATATTATTTACTTAATCCTATCAATCCTGACTCAGCCTTAATTGTCTTATTAAAGCCTTGACCTCTCACATTAGACAGGTATTGTTGTGGCTGCCTGTTGTCGGTTGGGTCCGGGCAGTCTTACGCCACAACTCAGTCTAACCTCGGGTCCTTATTGGGCTCCGTGTTTAACTACCCACATTGGATAGGTATTGTTGTGACTACTGGACAGCCGGGCGGTTCCGGGCAGGTTTACATCACAACTCAATCCAACCTCGGGTTAAACACATCGTATTTTCAACATTTACATATTTTGTCTCTTTTCTTTTTATATGTAAATATTTGCAGCCCATTATTCAAATTTATCTTTATTGATAAAATTTATTTATGCCACTTAATTGATTTTCAAGATTGTTGGCATGCGTTGAACATGCCAACACATATGTTCTATATTTTAGCCCAAACGTCATTACCCCCATTTTACACGTTCGTTCAAATGTAAGGTGTGTTGGGTTTAATACTTAAACCCAATTTAGCTATATGAAAAGGGGAGGCTTATAACATGGTGTTTATAAGGTAACATAAAAAGGGGAGTGTGAACGCATGAACTTGCAACATAACGATTCAATTAACATGAGATAGGCACATGTGAACTTGCAATTGTAACAACATATAATATAAGCAATACTTAAACATGAATCATTCTATTCGTGTAGTCATGGCATAAATGATACTTAAACATGAACCATTCAAATCATATAATTATGGCATAATCATAATTGAACATGAGTCCTTCTATTCATATAGTCACGACATAAACATAATTGAACATGAATCCTACTATTCATATAATCATGGTTTTTGTCCTATCTATGTAACTTGTAAGGGGGATGTAATTCTAGTGTAATTCTAATGTAACTTATGTGCCAAATATATTATCATATGATTATGATAACAACATAAGCCTAAAAAAACATGTCTTTAACTAGGCATAATAACAAACATAGTTTAGTCATGTTCATAAAATTAATACAAGCTTACAAAGACGCTTGCTTTTGTCACTATCACAAAATCATGATTTTTATACTTGAACTATGATGCCAATTCCAACATAACCTTCGTATGAATCATAATACTTAAGTGGATCAAATTACACTAAAGATGACCATAGAATTATACATCATGTTGGCATAAAAGTAAATCATATACTTGCATGAATTTCAAATAAACTATTACAACATATAGTTGTTATTTCAACGTAAATCTTATACTTGCAATTATCAAATGGGTGTTGTAAATAACTACCACAAACATGTAGTTTTCAATATGAGTCATATGCTTGCATGAATCCCAATCAAAATTCCACAACATGTGGTTGTCAACATAAACCATATACTTGTATGAATCAAACCATAGCATTGCCAAATCGTTTAGAATCAAAATAACATACAAATATAAGTCATTATCGTCACAATTCCATTTCGTTTCCAACGCAAATCGCGTACTTGCAAATATCCAATTGTATACCATAATATTCCCAAATCGTTTAGCATCAAAGCAACATACAAATATAGATTATTATCGCCACAATTCCATTTCTTACTTTACACAAATCAACACAATTATTTAATTCACATCGGAATAGCACTCTACTTACAACGTGTGACGAATCTTCAATTCAGGAATTTGAATTCTGAATTTGGAGATGCTATCATTTGTTGTAGGCGTTGCTTTGATTTGATTAACGTTTCTTTAAGCTTTTGATTTATCTCCTAATTGTCTCTCTATTTCTGACGGCTATACTCAGTCTCTCCTCAGCAGCATGACGGTCTCATCTCCATTTTAGTTTATGTGAATTAGGGTTAGTCTTAGGTCCTTTTTATAGAGTTTGTGAGTTGATTTAGACCGTCGATGAAGCTTGGTTTAATAATAGCCGTTCGTTCAAAGGAGAGGCCAATCAGGAGCTGACACCTAGCCCTAGTGACAAGGCAAGGCTCAGAAAATCGACCAAACATAGACCAGGCCAGCCAGGGTGGGCTGGGTTCGACCTGGCTCAGGGGCCAGGTCTACTCCCCAGTCGACCCCCAGGTCGACTCTAGAGTCGACCTGCCTGGGCAGGTCGATACCTAGGTCGACTCCCAGGTCGACCTGGCCTGGTAGGTCGACCCTAGGGTCGACCCCGAGGTCGACCTGGTGGGTTTGGGCGGGAATTTCCCCGCCTACTCTGATTGGGCTGAATTTTAAATCTGTTTTCGAAATTCGAATTTTCTGAAACTTCATCGGGCCATAACTTGGTCATACGGACTCCGTTTTTCGAAAACTCGGACTCTATTTCGCGTATTTTTCCGAGACGAACGCAATGACATATCCCGTTTCCCTTAATACTTTAACTAGAATTTATTATACATTAATTTGTGGATTTCACTGTTATAAAATGCACGGGGTGTTACATTCTCCCCCACTTAAAAGGATTTCATCCCGAAATCTTCAAGTTCAGGAAGAAAGTACATCCTAACATCCAAACATCCGTCTACTCATCCATCATACACGAGCATCCATTGTCCTTAAAAGACTTCTAATGCTTCATGATAATATTCGAAGTGTGTGTGTACATGTACTTATCTAATGCAAAATCAGGCGGTCTATTAATTCAGTTGACCTCCTTAATGCGAATTATGTAAGTGCTATGAATCCATTATGTATGCAAATCCTCCTATTCATGATTATACATGAGTGCACAATCATTCATACAAATGCAACATCCATATGACAACACATTAAAGTTCAACCATATACGAATGCAAACATATATGCATATGCAATATGAAGTGATTGAGCCGATCTAAAACCTAGATTGTGTGTGTATATGCAACCACGAGCAACCACTAGCAATCACTTGCAACCACTTGCAGCCATTATCCATAACATGTTTCAATTACATGTTTTCATCCAAAGGGTTTCTACCTAAAAGATAGGGTCGAGGAGATATACCTAAAAAGATAGATAAAAGCGCAACTTAAGGAAAAAGGAAAGATCAAAGATGTACCCTCGAAAAGAAAAGGGTAGGCAGCACGTATTCTAGCTTCAGTTTCCCAAGTTGCGTCTCCCTCGGCGTCGCTCCACTGAACTTTGACGAGCTTGACTTCGCGGTTGCGTAGCTTCTTCACTTCCGTTCCTAATATGCGGGTTGGAACTTTCCTTATGGTTGCTTCGCGCTCCACTTCAGCTTCTTCTAGGATTTTTGGCTCTACCACTTCAGTAGACTCATGTAGACATTTTCGGAGATGTGAAACGTGAAAGACGTTGTGAACTCCAGCCAATTTTTCGGGTAGCTCTAATCTATAGGCCATTTTCCCAATTTTCTCAATAATAGGGAATGGTCCTACCTAAAGGTATAGTCGAATGATAGAAGCAAGTAAAAACTTTGTGCCCATTAGGCAATGTCAAAACTGGAAATCTATGCCACATATATATTGATTAGGAGAAGAACTCTCTAAGCATCAGCCCCGAAGACCGAAATCAACATCAGACTGACACCCAAAGAATTACTCAACCCAACCACTAGATTCTAGGAAACTAAGCATGATGGACTCCTTTTAGGTCACAAGGGAGTCCCTTCCTAAGACCAACCTATAAAACCCAAAAGGTTTAGTCAAACCAACGAACACCCTCAAGCCCCAACATGTGTTGCTAACAGATGAGTCATACTCCCTATGGGGTTTGCAACAGAAATTGGATTGAGAATGGGACCGAGAGGATATACACAAAAGATAGCATGCAAGTAAGCTCTACAGGAAGAGAGGGATCAAAGATATACTCTTAAGAAGAGATATGATGCACGAATCTAGTCTTCAATCTTCTAAGTCGCATTTCCTTGAGCTTAACTCCATTATGCTTTTTCCGTCTTTTACTTCACAATTTCGTAGCTTCTTAATTCTTGTTTCCAAAATTTGAGTTGGAACCTATTTCACTGTTGCCTCTCGTTCCTCTTTCACTTACTCTACTTCTAGTATACTCGGCTCAAACATAATGGCGTACTCATGGTTTCATGCAGGCTCTCCAAAATTCACTAGTGAATCTTGGATCTCGTCCACTTACTATCAGGTATTCCACGTAGAAGAACTATCTCTCGGAAATAAATGCCAACCATGTTGCCAAATGTACTTACTAAGGTGATTCTCCACAACTCATGCATAAGCGAAATGAACCTTCTGCCTTAGTGGCGAACACCACTGGAGCGCCCCATTCTGAAATGCTCCTCCTAATGAACCCCTTTTCTAGAAGCTCTTTAATCTGTTTACTAAGCTCTTTCCTTTCCCGTGGAGCCATGTGTCTAACGGGCAATGCAACGGGCTTTGGTTTATCTACAAGGTATATGCGGAAGTCTATCTCCCGCTTCGGAGGCAAGCCCTTCACCTCTTCGAAGACATCCGGATATTCCTGGACCACTCTAACCAATTGCAAATTTTCAACGGAGGCATCTAGCGATTCAAGATAACTAAGCATAACCGCATACGAGGGATTACAAGAAATTTCCAAAGTATTACCGAGCTGGGTTAGGAGCCTAACAACCCTTTTCTCACAATCAAGGATGGCCCCATTACTGGATAGCCAATCCATGCCCAAAATCAAACCATATCCCGAAAAGCCCAAAACAAAGGCACTACATTTAAATTCTACGCTTAGAAAAGAAATTTTCAATCCCAAACAGATCATAGACAAATGAGATGGGCCCCCAATTGGGTTTGAAACAATTAAGGGGTCCTCTACCATACTAGTTTTTAGGTGCAGAGATTCTACTAAAGCAGACGAGATAAAGGAGTGTGATGCGCCAAAATCAAATAAAGTGCGAACGGGGTGATCATAAAGATAAAGTACACTTTCTACAGAAGTATTTATACCTCGCTGTTGCAGAGGTGGCGCTTCTAGCACATGAACTTGTGCCCCTGAGGTGGATCCAGCACTCTGCCCCTGTTCTCGTTTCTTTGGGCAGTCCTTAGCCATGTGGCCTGTCTCACCGCAAGAAAAGCACCCACCATTCATCTTGGCCTTCTTTTTCCGGCAATCTTTTACTAAGTGCCCCACTTTGCCATAGAAATTACACTTCCTCTTCTCTTTGTTGCCTTTCCCGCCCTTCTTAAAGTCTGTCTTCTTAGGCTGCAAACCTTCTTTCTTCCCTTGAGAGTTTTCTGCCTTTGTCTCCTTCTTGCCCTTATCCTCTTCGTTCAGCAACGCCATCTGTACCAACCTTTCATACGTAGCTCCCTTGGGTATATGGGTCATGGCCAAACTGTGTAACGGCTCATTCAACCCTTTGACAAAACGGAGAGCCTTCTTGTGCGGAGTGTTGACTAGGTCCAGTCCGAACCTAGCCAGCTCATCAAACTGATTAACATACTCTTTGACTGTCTTGTTCCCTTGCTTAAGAAATAAGAATTTTTCCAACTACAAACTCCTTTCTGCGTCTGAGAGAAATTTAGCCTCAAACCTTGCCCTAAAGTCCTCCCATGTTTCCACTGGTCTTTCTGCATTAGTGACTTCCCACCAGTAGGAAGCCTCGCCTTTAAGTAGCCATACTGCCGGTTGTACTTTCTGTCTATCTTCTACCTCAAAGATGATGAATAAGTCCTCGGTTTCTTTCAGCCAATTTCTAGCTGCCACGAAGGACTCAGTTCCATGAAAATCCTTTCCTCCCATAGCTTTAAAATCTTTACATATCTTAGCAAAGGTGTTTCCCCGCGGAGGAGGTGGAGGAAGAGGTGCTGCTGCAGCTGGATGATTTCCTGCAGCTGGGGGAGGAGGAACGGTAGGACCTGGCTGAGTGGCCCTTGCTTCTAAGAACCGTCTAAACCAACCAGGTATTGGTACACCCTCTGGCAAGTTAAGTTCTTCGGACATGCTGAAACAAAAAGGATAGATTCAAAACGAAGGATAAGAGATAGTTCCTATGGCTTTGGGGGGACTTTGCCTTTTAAAATAATATTTTATCTTTTAAAAAAATGCTTCTTTAAATTTCCTTTTTGAAAAATAAATTTTCAAAACTTTTTATCTTATCTGGTAAACCTATGCTCTGATACCAAGTGAAACACCCCACCTCCGTTAGGGTCACTCTCAAAGGGAATGCCCTAATTTTGGTGGAGGTTTATAAGTAAAAATCACAGATATACAAGACATATATAATAACACATATTTTTGAACAGCGAAAAAACAACAACTTTTATTTCATTAAAATACGTGTTACACCAACCATACCATAATTGTCTTACAATACTTCCAAAAACATAACATCTTCATAACTGTCTTGATTACATTATTTAAAGAAGCATAAAGAAAACATAAATAAACTGCAAAAGTCCCATAGTTGTTGTCCAAAGCCATAGTCCAAAACGAAAAGATCCAAGCAATACATTCTTTCTCTTCAAGCTGGATAAGAAGGCCGGTCAAGCTATGGTATTCCCTCCCTGTGGACCTGGGGGGGGGGGGAACGGAAGAAAAGAAGACGAAAGAAAAGTAGAGTCAGACATAAAGCCTGAGTAAGTCTAGGACTATTCAGTCTATGAATAAAGAACTGGGTATGATAAGTATAAACTAGAAATGGGAAAGCACCATAAACCAAGTTAAGTTGTCTAGGGTCGAATATACTATCGTACCCCATATTAATCTCTGTACCCATATAAACTAGTTCCCAACAGGCACCCCATAATCAGGGTGAAGTGATCCATTTTATGATGATCGGCTCCTACTCGCATAGTTACATGTGTCTTACGGCCCCCGATGTTGTAGTTACCTATGCTGGTCCCACCATGGGGTGTATCAAGTCCCATGGTGGCAGCCCGACACAACCCTAGAATGCATAGGTATGCTACTGGTGCCCAGTGCCTTATTTTTCTGCGCCGGAGTGTGTGCACGCCCGCACCCCGTTAGAACCTACACTGCTGCACCACCGCCGTCGATTTGACCTCTTACAGTCAGCCCAGTAATCGTGCCCCACCCTGCCTAGTTTCAGGGTATCACGATACGCCTTGTAGGGTTACTGCTGAAAAGGGTCCCCCGCTACTAGGTATTCTATTCTAGCCAACATGCTAAGTTGGTTAAGTGTTTTATAAACCTAACCCCCAATCTGTCTGTTTAGTTTAGCATGTTCCATTTTGATTAAGTATTAATATTATTTACTTAATCCTATCAATCCTGACTCAGCCTTAATTGTCTTATTAAAGCCTTGGCCTCTCACATTAGACAGGTATTGTTGTGGTTGCCTGTTGCCGGTTGGGTCCGGGCAGTCTTACACCACAACTCAGTCTAACCTCGGGTCCTTATTGGGCTCCGTGTTTAACCACCCACATTGGATAGGTATTGTTGTGACTACTGGACAGCCGGGCGGTTCCGGGCAGGTTTACATCACAACTCAATCCAACCTCGGGTTAAACACATCGTATTTTCTACATTTACATATTTTGTCTCTTTTCTTTTTATATGTAAATATTTGCGGCCCATTATTCAAATTTATCTTTATTGATAAAATTTATTTATGCCACTTAATTGATTTTCAAGATTGTTGGCATGCGTTGAACATGCCAACACATATGTTCTATATTTTAGCCCAAACGTCATTACCCCTGTTTTACACGTTCGTTCAAATGTAAGGTGTGTTGGGTTTAATACTTAAACCCAATTTAGCCATATGAAAAGGGGAGGCTTATAACATGGTGTTTATAAGGTAACATAAAAAGGGGAGTGTGAACGCATGAACTTGCAACATAACGATTCAATTAACATGAGATAGGCACATGTGAACTTGCAATTGTAACAACATATAATATAAGCAATACTTAAACATGAATCATTCTATTCGTGTAGTCATGGCATAAATGATACTTAAACATGAACCATTCAAATCATATAATTATGGCATAATCATAATTGAACATGAGTCCTTCTATTCATATAGTCACGGCATAAACATAATTGAACATGAATCCTACTATTCATATAATCATGGTTTTTGTCCTATCTATGTAACTTGTAAGGGGGATGTAATTCTAGTGTAATTCTAATGTAACTTATGTGCCAAATATATTATCATATGATTATGATAACAACATAAGCCTAAAAAACATGTCTTTAACTAGGCATAATAACAAACATAGTTTAGTCATGTTCATAAAATTAATACAAGCTTACAAAGACGCTTGCTTTTGTCACTATCACAAAATCATGATTTTTATACTTGAACTATGATGCCAATTCCAACATAACCTTCGTATGAATCATAATACTTAAGTGGATCAAATTACACTAAAGATGACCATAGAATTATACATCATGTTGGCATAAAAGTAAATCATATACTTGCATGAATTTCAAATAAACTATTACAACATATAGTTGTTATTTCAACGTAAATCTTATACTTGCAATTATCAAATGGGTGTTGTAAATAACTACCACAAACATGTAGTTTTCAATATGAATCATATGCTTGCATGAATCCCAATCAAAATTCCACAACATGTGGTTGTCAACATAAACCATATACTTGTATGAATCAAACCATAGCATTGCCAAATCGTTTAGAATCAAAATAACATACAAATAGAAGTCATTATCGTCACAATTCCATTTCGTTTCCAACGCAAATCACGTACTTGCAAATATCCAATTGTATACCATAATATTCCCAAATCGTTTAGCATCAAAGCAACATACAAATATAGATTATTATCGCCACAATTCCATTTCTTACTTTACACAAATCAACACAATTATTTAATTCACATCGGAATAGCACTCTACTTACAACGTGTGATGAATCTTCAATTCAGGAATCTGAATTCTGAATTTGGAGATGTTATCCTTTGTTGTAGGCGTTGCTTTGATTTGATTAACGTTGCTTTAAGCTTTTGATTTATCTCCTAATTGTCTCTCTATTTCTGAAGGCTATACTCAGTCTCTCCTCAGCAGCATGACGATCTCATCTCCATTTTAGTTTATGTGAATTAGGGTTAGTCTTAGGTCCTTTTTATAGAGTTTGTGAGTTGATTTAGACCGTCGATGAAGCTTGGTTTAATAATAGCCGTTCGTTCAAAGGAGAGGCCAATCAGGAGCTGACACCTAACCCTAGTGACAAGGCAAGGCTCAGAAAATCGACCAAACATAGACTAGGCCAGCCAGGGTGGGCTGGGTTCAACCTAGCTCAGGGGCCAGGTCGACTCCCCAGTCGACCCCCAGGTCGACTCTAGAGTCGACCTGCCTGGGCAGGTCGACACCTAGGTCGACTCCCAGGTCGACCTGGCCTGGCAGGTCGACCCTAGGGTCGACCCCCAGGTCGACCTGGTGGGTTTGGGCGGGAATTTCCCTGCCTACTCTGATTGGGCTGAATTTTAAATCTGTTTTCGAAATTCGAATTTTCTGAAACTTCATCGGGCCATAACTTGGTCATACAGACTCCGTTTTTCGAAAACTCGGACTCTATTTCGCGTATTTTTCCGAGACGAACGCAATGGCATATCCTGTTTCCCTTAATACTTTAACTAGAATTTATTATACATTAATTTGTGGATTTCACTGTTATAAAATGCACGGGGTGTTACAGAGGAGGAGATTCAGAACGTCGATATCGTTCTCTACGGCGATATTCACTGTTATAGTCACGAGAGGGTAGGGGATTGTCACCCAAAGAAGCATCTCTTCTAAAAGTTCCTAGAAAAGAATTCCTCGAAGGCCGAAAACTCCCGGACCCATAATCACGGCCTCTACCTCCTCTAGCCATTTGACCTTCAAAAGGAACAAATTCAAAGTCTGCATCAATCACCCTATGCACACAAACAAATGTTGTGTCATGTAGAGTTTATGAATGTATGTCCTAGGTGTTCTCTCAATAGACCAGATAGCGGTCCAGTCGAAGAAGTGATCTCCCCAATAGGCAAAGCTAGTTCCTCCATACTTGTGGCACTGGGCCAGGGAAACATTAAAAGTGGGAGTTTGTTCAGCTTATCAAACTGATCCTCCTTCTCAAGCGAGATGGCGGTCTCAGAGGGAGTTACTGGAGATTACGGCCTCATCGATAATTTTATCCTTGTTTCACCTGCTGCGGGCATGACATGAGCGATCAATAGGCCATCGACCCTAGAAACTGCCTCCTCATCGCCGATCTCGCCCCCACCAACTTCCTCCTGAATCTTTGCAGCCTTATGCGGCTTAGACCTGACAGGGGATGCCTTCCTTTTTCAGCTTAGAGAGCCTGCTTCTTTCCCATTCTCCATTTTCTTTCCACCTCCAGCAACGGCCGGTCTGATTATCGCACGATCAGCAGGAAGCAATCCTGCACGACGAAGTCAGTCCTGATCCAAAATTCTATCAATAAAGCAAGCCCTGGCTGGGATGGCCAACAAAGACTCAAGACGTTGCTGGTATACAGTTTCTGTAGGCGCATCAGGATTCTCTATCACACAAGAACGAAGTTAGCGTTGAGAATTCAAACCCACAAGTTTCAAGCTCAAAAAAAGGGGAAAGATTTCTTCCTTCCAACCATCTCCTCGTAAAACCAGAAGGGCAACGCACGAACAGTAAGTCATGCTTAAACACAGTCAACTTGAGCCATTTTCCATCAAAGAACCTGGTGTTGGGCAGAGCTTCCAAAATATACTGATATGGTGCAACATTGGCTCTCCTATTTAATTGAAAGAGATACCGGATGTCCTCTCTGGTGAGTTCTTACTGCAGGTACTCTCTATAGAGAACGCATATACCTGAAAGGGAAGCATACACATTCAGATGGAGCTGCGATGGCGTAAGGAGAAAGTAGTGCGGTATAAATAAAGTTGTTAGCCAGGGGTACACTCTGCGAAATGCACGCTTGCCTGTTCCAGGAAGTATACCCGGATGCGTGAGCCCTGTCGTCCTTCTCGGGCCCGCGAACATATTTCAGGGGAATACTTAACTGCGTCGCCATGCGCCTCACTGCAGTCTCATCCATATGCGATGGCATCGAATTCGGCGAGTTCTCAAGTATAACCGCGCCCACCATCATATCTGGTGCAACCAATGTGCCTCCCTCTATGATATTTATGTGCTTTTCCTCTTCATGTTCACTCCTAGTCACACGAATCCTTCCCGAGGCCGGTAATTCCGTTGAATGCTCGACTGGTGGTTGATGTTCTTCTGTATGCACCCTAGATCGAGCCCTTTCGGCAAACCTATTGGCTGAGAAGAAGTGGACTCTTCGAAGGTCTCAAGCTCACTGCCCTTCGAGCTAGCATCGCTTATTGAAACGGATGGGGATGGTGAATGTTGTGAAGTTTCGACCTCCAAAAATCTGCCGTGTCTTTGATCTCATATACATTGCTAACTATACTTTCAGTACACTTGCCTTATACATTGCATTTTATAACCTGTACCCCTCGTGTCAGTGTAAACTAACATATACATGCGGTATTGTATAGTGTCATGCTAATACTGTTATAACATATAAACTTGGAACACGACGATGATCACAAATCTTTGAGACTGTAACCATCGTCATCGTCAACCAATGTTACCAGATTCACCTCAAGTCGTGATTGTACAATGAATAGAATCGGCGAAACACGTCCAACATTTCAATAGTTGTAACACCCCACTCCCGCTATGATCACTCACTAAGGGAATGCCATAGCATCGGTGGAGTATTTTAGTGAATATAGAACAGAAAAATTACAACAAGACAGATATAAATAGTACTTGAAATTTTAAAACATCATCTCATAACAGCGGAAGTAAAACATGTCTGGTTACATCATAAAACCACAATAAAGGTCAAGTACAATATCCATCAAAATAAAGAAGTACATAATCCCACTCTCATACAATAGCCAAACAAAAGAAAAGATAACTGGATAACTGGAGCTTTACATCTATCCAAGCTCCTAAAGACTGGAACAGCAATCCGATCAAGCTCCACTACTGCTAGGATCCACCGTAGGACCTGAGGGTTGGGAAAAAGATAAAAACAACAGGGTCAGACATAAGTCTGAGCGAGTCCTATAACTTTAACAATACAATCGTTAAAGTAACCAGAGAAGACATAAACTGATATACGGTAACATATAGGGATGAATGGCTACCCTAAGCAGTCAACTAAACGAAGATAAAGGATAAAGACGCATCTACCCTCCCTAAGGTAAATTACTAAACTGCACCACACCAGTCGTTCCTAACTTAAAGGTTGATCCCACCCAAGGACTTATAAAATTTACTAATTAGTACCTGCGTACCCCTAGGTGACCAAGTAGGCGCCACGGGGCCCTACAATCCACTAGGTGTACACACTACTTCCCATTCGATCGGCTCCCTAACGTAGATACCCGTGCTGGCCCCACCGTGGGATGTATCATTCCCCAATGTGGCAACCTGATGAAACTAAAGGTGCACGGCTTATATCTACTCGATGCAACAACGGCTTACCTACCAGCCCGGGCCCACTCACGCATATGAAGCCCGTTGGACTTGCGTTGCCACCGCTAACCCGTTTTCCTCTTACAGTCAAGCCCAGTATGCGTGTCCCGTCCTCGACATGGGTCGAGCCCACAAAGATACGTATGGGTTACTGGTTGAAATGGGCCTCCACAAGCTACCCACCTAAGCTTGTCCCTTTTTCTAGTATATCCCACTTAACCCTTTAATCATGTTTTAATTACATGTTCTATTTTGGTTAAGTATTCTAATCGTATTTTCTATTGCCACCCAAGGCAACCACTAGATTTTCTCATGCCACCCGAGGCACCCACTTAACCCCTCATGTCCCTCTACATGCTAATGTGGTTAAGTGTTTCTTAATTAATTAATTAAGAACGTAACCTTTGTAAAGACCTCTCACATTAGACTGTCTTTTATGACCGCTGGTTAAGCCGGTTGGGTCCGGGCAGCCTTATGTCATAACAGAGTCTAACCTCGTGTCTTTACATTAATTACGTATTTAGTTTGTGCCTAAGACCTCTCACATTGGGCTAACATTTGTAGCAACTGGTTAAGCCGGTTGGGTCCGGGCAGTTTTACGCTACAACTGAGTCCAACCTCGTGTCTTAGTCAATTAATTACACCTAATTAATCACCCTCATAATTTTATATTAATTATCCCTAATTAATCAAGTTTTCTTAACATGGGTAGACCTAACTTAATAGGTAAATTCCCATGGGGTAGACCTAACTCAATAGGTAAATTCCCAACACATAGTATGGGTACACCTAACCAAATAGGCAAATTCCCATACTATGTTTATTTATTTTGTGTTATGCATAATTATATTAATTTCACACAATCTTATTAGCTTATGCATTTAATTACCCCATCGTTCCCACGTAATTTCGTTCATGATATAACACATATAAAAGGTGTCAACTTGCATATGAATGAACATGTTTCAAAGGTGCCATCTTGCATATTAACAAACACATAACTTGCATATGAACTTGCATAACATGTCACATAACTTGCATATAATATGTCACATAACTTACATATTCATTTTTCATAACAAACTTGCATATTAGCTTATAGACTTGCATAATGTGTCATCATGAACTTGCATATTAATAAACATGTAACTTGCATATTTACATACATGTAACTCGCATATTAACAAACATGTAACTTGCATATAAAGAAACATGTAACTTGCATATTTACATACATGTAACTTGCATATTAACAAACATGTAACTTGCATATTTACATACATGTAACTTGCATATTAGCAAACATGTAACTTGCATATTAACAAACATGTAACTTGCATAGCATATTACCATGAACTTGCATAACATGCATATGATTACATAGCCCACAACTTGCATATTTAGCATCATGCAAACATAACATACATCATATTAAACTTGCATAAGCTTACATACTCAACATGCATAAACATAAGATTAATGCTAACATCATATCATATGATTCAAAGCTCATTAACCCACATACAAAACCATAAATCTCATCACATCTCATCTAATTAGTTTACCAAAAGATCATCAAAGTGATAGAAACTCACAACTAGCAACTTTGAACACCAAATGAAGAAGATTAAGATGCTAAGAAGGGATTAGAAGTTGATTAGAGAGTGATTAGTATGCAACCCTCTTCATAAAATTAGTGGAGGCCATGAGAGCTAGCATTTTGCCATAGTTTAGTCACTAGGTTTAATTATGAATGAATTAGGGTAGGTTAGGGTCTTATTTATAGATTAGGCAAGTGTTTTAGGCCATAGGATTAACCCTAGATTCAATCCAAGCCATCAAAGCATGTCTTGGGGAAGAAGTCAAGTGTAGGAACCATCTAGGGCCTTTAGATTAAAGATGGACCATGAGAACCATTCAAATGCAAAATCTGCACTTGAGCGAATCGGCCCACGGGTTGACAGCCAAACACCCTGGATTAACCCCTAGTCGACCCAGCGGGCTCGGGTCGACTTCAAAAATCGGCCGGTTCGGTTATTCCCCTCTCCCAATTCGCTGTTTTGAGCATTTTTGCATATTTATTTATTAAATTTTCAATTATATATATATATATATATCAATATATATATATATATATATATATCTACACAACCCATTTCACTTAATTAAGTATACTTTAATTTGGGAATTTTCGTGAAACTTCGCGAGGCCATATCTTGGTCATACGGACTCCGATTTTCGAAAACTCGGACTCTATTTCGCGTATTTTTCCGAGACGAACACAATGGCATAGCCCGTTTCCCTTGATTCCCATTTTAGAATTAAATTCTGCCTCGATTTATGTTATTACAGGTTATTGAAAATACGGGTTGTTACATTCTCCCCTCCTTAAAGGATTTCGTCCCCGAAATCTTCAAGTTAGGAAGAACGTATCCTACCATCCAATCATCCATCTACTCAAAGCATCATCCACGAGCA
This sequence comes from Allium sativum, assembly GCA_030737875.1. Lineage (NCBI taxonomy): Eukaryota > Viridiplantae > Streptophyta > Magnoliopsida > Asparagales > Amaryllidaceae > Allium > Allium sativum. The sequence goes on along the minus strand of CM060913.1, from coordinate 483,372,512 downwards.
ATCATTGTCCTTACAAGATTCTAAATGCTGGATGGATATATGCAAAAGTGTGTGTATATGTACTTACCTAATGCGAAAATCAGGCGGTTACTGATACAGTAAACCTCCTTAATGCAAACCATGATAGTGCCATGCATCCAATATGTATGCGAAACCCTATTGACACATACAAATTTCTACATGCGTGCACAACCATACACAAAAATGCATCATCCATATGATAACACAGCCATGATACATCCATCAATCTAACTACCACATCCATTTATGCAATATGCAACATGAAGTGACTGAGCCGATCTAGTGCCTAATGTGTGTGTATATGCATCCACGAGCAACCACTAGCAAACAATTGCATCCATATGCATCCATCAACCATAACATGTTTCAAACACATGTCTCAACCATAGGTTTTACCCTATCTAAAGGTCATAGGTATTAGCGAGAGGATATACTAAAGATAAGATAAGTACTAGACAAGCAATAAAGGAGAAGTTAAAAGACATACTCTCAAAAAGAAATGGATACAAAGAACGCATCTTTGCTTCCGTCTCCCAAGTAGCATTGCTTTCGTCATCTCCCCATTGCACTTTAACTAGCTGAACTTCTCTGTTCCTCAACTTCCTAGTTTCTGACCCAAGGATGCGAGTAGGAGCTCGTCGAATCGTCGCATCACGCTCTACCTCTACATCTCTAAGCAAGCTCGGCTCTACCACCTCCGCGGTCTCATGTAAGCACTTCCTCAAATGTGATACATGGAATACATCATGAACACCACTAAGTCTGTCGGGCAACTCCACCCTATATGCCATCCGTCCAATCCTTTCCTTAATAGGAAACGGCCCAACAAATCTCGGTGCTAACTTCCCTACGGACCCAAAGCGAACAACATTTCTCAATGGAGATACTTTGACAAAAACCATGTCCCCAACCTCAAACTCAAGATCCGTCCTTCTCCGATCCGCATAAGACTTCTGTCTATCTTGCGCTGCCTTCATCCTTCTACGAATTAAATCAATCTTCTCTGAAGTTTCTCTAACCATATCTGGCCCAAGCAAGATCTTATCCGTAGATTCCCACCAACATGTAGGAGATCGACAAGGCCTTCCATAAAGAGCTTCGAAAGGAGCCATACCAATACTGGACTAAAAGCTGTTATTATATGCGAACTCCACCAAAGGAAGATGTTCTTCCCATGTACCTCCAAAATCCAAGATACAAAGCCTCAAAAGATCTTCTAAGATACGGTTCACCCTCTCGGTCTGACCGTCCGTCTGAGGATGATATGCGGTGCTCAAACACAACTGAGTCCCTACCGCCTCTTGCAAACTTCTCCAAAACTCACTAGTGAAAATAGGATCTCGATCACTCACAATGCTGGATGGTACGCCATGCAATCTAACAATCTCTCTAACATAGACTGAAGCAAGCCATGGAGCGGTCCTCTTACTCTTTACGGGTATAAAATGGGCACTCTTTGTAAGTCTGTCTACCACAACCCAAATTCCCGTATTGCCCTTCCTCGATCTCGGTAACCCGTCGATGAAATCCATCGAGACACTATCCCACTTCCACTGTGGAACTTCCAATGGGTGTAGCAACCCACCGGGTTTCCTTTGCTCCACTTTAACTTGTTGGCACACTAAGCATCTAGCCACATACTCGGCCACATCTTTCTTCATACCGGCCCAAAAGAAAACTCTCTTCATGTCTTGGTACATTTTGTCTCCACCGGGATGAATAGTCATTCTTGAACGATGTGCATCATCCAAAATAGCCTTCTTCAAACCCTCATCTTGCGGTACACAAAGTCTACCGTCTCTATGCAACCATCCCTTATCATCTATGGTGTATCTACCCAAATGGCTGGACGACTCCCCTCTTATAAGCTTCTCTACCAACACAACCAACTGTGGGTCGTCTCGCTGAGCCTCGCCAATCCGTCTCAAAAGAGTAGGTCTAACCTCCAAGGATGCCAACAAACCAGGTACAAAATCAACAGAAGGTCTGAAGTCAAACAAAGAAAGAAACTCCAAGCTTCGTCGTTCCACGAACAATGGACTCAAAGATAGCCTTTTTCTACTTAAGGCGTCTGCCACCACGTTACCCTTACCAGGGGTATACGCTATCTCGAAATCATAGGATGCTAAGAACTCCATCCACCTTTGCTGTCTTAAGTTTAAATCCTTCTGAGAGAATAAGTACTTCAATGATTTATGGTCGGTGAACAACTCGAATCTCTCACCAAGAAGATAATGGCGCCAAGACTTAAGTGCGAAAACAATCGCGGCCAACTCTAGATCATGGGTAGGGTAATTCTTCTCATGCACTCTCAATTGTCTCCCTCCATAGGCTATTACCCTTCCCTCCTGCATCAAGACTGCGCCTAATCCTGTTCCACAAGCATCGGTATAAACAACAAACGGCTTACTCCCATCTGGAAGCACTAAAACTGGAGCGGTGGTCAAAGCTCTCTTTAACCGTCGGAAAGCATCATCACAATCTACATCCCATGAGAAAACCAGATTCTTCTTCGTCAAGCGGGTTAATGGGGCTGATATCTTCGCAAAGTCTTTGATGAACTTCCTATAATATCCTGCCAACCCCAAGAAACTTCTTACCTCGGTAGCATTTCTAGGAACTTTCCAATCCTGGATAGATACTATCTTTGCGGGATCCACAGCTATCCCTTCCTTAGAGACCACATGCCCTAAGAATCGCACTTCTCTTCTCCAAAAATGGCATTTAGAGAATTTAGCTTTAAGACTATGCGCTCGAAGAGTCTCCAACACTTCCTTGAGATGTAAGGCATGCTCTTCTTCATTCTTGGAAAAGACCAAGATGTCATCCACAAAAACTACTACAAACTTATTCAGATACTCTCTGAACACTCTACTCATGAGATCAACAAAGTATGCGGGGGCGTTTGTCAACCCAAATGGCATCACTAGCCACTCATAAAAACCATCCGGAGTCCGGAAAGCAGTCTTCTCTATACTGTCCTCCGCCACTCTTAACTGATGAAACCCTGTAGCTAAGTCCATCTGCGAAAATACTGACGCGCCAACCAACTGATCAAAGAGATCATCTATCCTCGGTAATGGGTGTCTATTCTTCTTCGTGAGCTTATTAAGTTCCCTATAATCCACACAAAGTCTGAGGGACCCATCCGCCTTCGTGGCAAACACTACTGGAGCTCTCCACTCCGATATACTTCGCCTTATGAACCCCTTCTCAAGCAACTCCCCTACTTGCTTATGAAGTTCTCTTCTCTCACGAGGAGCCATGTGGCGTACTGGCAAAGACACTGGTTTGGCATTATCCACCAAATAAATTCGGAAATCTATCTCCCGCTTCGGAGGCAAACCCTTTACTTCTTCAAACACATCCGGATATTCCCGGACTACTCTGACAGAACACAAACTTTCGACCGAAGCATCGAGCGATTCAAGATAACTTAGCAAAACAGATTCCATGGGATTGCAAGAGATCTCGAGAGTGTTACCCAAGCGGGTCATGAGCCTGACAACTCTCCTTTCGCAATCAAGAACGGCACCATTACTGGATAACCAGTCCATGCCCAAGATCAACCCATAGCCCGTGAAGCCCAATACAAAAGCATCACATCTAAACTCAACGCTAAGTATAGAAATCTTCAAACCCAAACATATCATAGACAGATATATGGAGCCCCCAATTGGGTTTGAGACAACCAAGGGATCATCAACTAGAATGGTGTCTAAGTGCAGTGACTCAACTAACGATGATGAGATAAAAGAATGCGATGCGCCAGAGTCAAACAAAGTACGAACTGGATGATCAAACAGAAAAACCAGACTTTCAACGGAAATAGTTCTACCTCTCTGCTGAATCGGTGGAACTGAGAGAACCTGAACTTGCCCCCCTGACTGAGGTGGTGCTATAAGAGCTTGCACCTGGCCTCCTGAGGTAGACCCCGTCTTCTGCCCCTTCTTTGGGCAGTTTTTCACAAGATGCCCTGCTTCACCACAATGAAAGCAACCGGTCTTCTTCTTTTTGCGACAATCCTTACTGAGGTGTCCTGGTGTTCCACAATTGAAGCACTTCTTCTTCGTCTTCTTTTTGTCACCATTGCCTTTTCCGCCCTTGCCTTGTTGTTGCTGTTGCGGTTTCTTCTGATCCCCCTTTTTCTCTGGTGCCTTAGAATTCTTATCATCCTCATGCATAAGTGCCATGTAGACAAGCTTCTCAAAAGTGGCCCCCATAGGAATGTGAGTCATAGCTATTCCTTGCAATGGTTCGTTCAAGCCTCTAACGAACCTCAAAGCCTTCTTCTCCGGTGTATTCACCAACTCTATGCCAAACCTTGCTAATTGATTGAATTTGTTGACATATTCTTTCACCGTGAGATTCCCTTGCTTCAAATTCAAGAACTTCTCCATAAACAGATTCTCTTCCGCCCTTGAGAGAAACTTAGCCCCAAACCTTTGCTTAAAATCTGCCCAAGAGTCAACAGGGCGTTCTCCATTAGTGACCTCCCACCAGAATGAGGCCTCTCCCTTCATTAACCAAGCCGCCAACTTAACTTTCTTTCCCTCTCCCACTTCAAAGATATCTAGCAACTCTTCCACTTCCTTAAGCCAATCTCTAGCCTCTACGAAAGTCTCTGAACCAAGAAAAGGTTTTCCTCCTATAGCCTTGAACTCCTTGCAAACCTTAGCAAAATTATCCACTCTAGGCTGAGGAGGAGGAGCGGTTGTCTCTGGTGTAGTAGCATTGGCCGGACCCGCAGCCGCGGCCCTAGCCTCTTGCAACCTCCTATACCATAGTGGTATAACTAAACCCTCCGGGATGTTAAGATCTTCAGCCATGCTGAAACGAAAGAGGAAAGATTCAAAAAGGAGATTCCGAAAGATAAAGATATGGCTATTGGGGATTATGCTTTTCTTTTTCAAAAACTTTTTCTCTTAGAAGACATGCTTTTAAAAATACTTTCTTCGAAAATACTCTTAGAAAGTAGTTTTTCTCAAAAATTTTATCTGTTCTGGTAACCTTAAGCTCTGATACCACGTGTAACACCCCACTCCCGCTATGATCACTCACTAAGGGAATGCCATAGCATCGGTGGAGTATTTTAGTGAATATAGAACAGAAAAATTACAACAAGACAGATATAAATAGTACTTGAAATTTTAAAACATCATCTCATAACAGCGGAAGTAAAACATGTCTGGTTACATCATAAAACCACAATAAAGGTCAAGTACAATATCCATCAAAATAAAGAAGTACATAATCCCACTCTCATACAATAGCCAAACAAAAGAAAAGATAACTGGATAACTGGAGCTTTACATCTATCCAAGCTCCTAAAGACTGGAACAGCAATCCGATCAAGCTCCACTACTGCTAGGATCCACCGTAGGACCTGAGGGTTGGGAAAAAGATAAAAACAACAGGGTCAGACATAAGTCTGAGCGAGTCCTATAACTTTAACAATACAATCGTTAAAGTAACCAGAGAAGACATAAACTGATATACGGTAACATATAGGGATGAATGGCTACCCTAAGCAGTCAACTAAACGAAGATAAAGGATAAAGACGCATCTACCCTCCCTAAGGTAAATTACTAAACTGCACCACACCAGTCGTTCCTAACTTAAAGGTTGATCCCACCCAAGGACTTATAAAATTTACTAATTAGTACCTGCGTACCCCTAGGTGACCAAGTAGGCGCCACGGGGCCCTACAATCCACTAGGTGTACACACTACTTCCCATTCGATCGGCTCCCTAACGTAGATACCCGTGCTGGCCCCACCGTGGGATGTATCATTCCCCAATGTGGCAACCTGATGAAACTAAAGGTGCACGGCTTATATCTACTCGATGCAACAACGGCTTACCTACCAGCCCGGGCCCACTCACGCATATGAAGCCCGTTGGACTTGCGTTGCCACCGCTAACCCGTTTGCCTCTTACAGTCAAGCCCAGTATGCGTGTCCCGTCCTCGACATGGGTCGAGCCCACAAAGATACGTATGGGTTACTGGTTGAAATGGGCCTCCACAAGCTACCCACCTAAGCTTGTCCCTTTTTCTAGTATATCCCACTTAACCCTTTAATCATGTTTTAATTACATGTTCTATTTTGGTTAAGTATTCTAATCGTATTTTCTATTGCCACCCAAGGCAACCACTAGATTTTCTCATGCCACCCGAGGCACCCACTTAACCCCTCATGTCCCTCTACATGCTAATGTGGTTAAGTGTTTCTTAATTAATTAATTAAGAACGTAACCTTTGTAAAGACCTCTCACATTAGACTGTCTTTTATGACCGCTGGTTAAGCCGGTTGGGTCCGGGCAGCCTTATGTCATAACAGAGTCTAACCTCGTGTCTTTACATTAATTACGTATTTAGTATGTGCCTAAGACCTCTCACATTGGGCTAACATTTGTAGCAACTGGTTAAGCCGGTTGGGTCCGGGCAGTTTTACGCTACAACTGAGTCCAACCTCGTGTCTTAGTCAATTAATTACACCTAATTAATCACCCTCATAATTTTATATTAATTATCCCTAATTAATCAAGTTTTCTTAACATGGGTAGACCTAACTTAATAGGTAAATTCCCATGGGGTAGACCTAACTCAATAGGTAAATTCCCAACACATAGTATGGGTACACCTAACCAAATAGGCAAATTCCCATACTATGTTTATTTATTTTGTGTTATGCATAATTATATTAATTTCACACAATCTTATTAGCTTATGCATTTAATTACCCCATCGTTCCCACGTAATTTCGTTCATGATATAACACATATAAAAGGTGTCAACTTGCATATGAATGAACATGTTTCAAAGGTGCCATCTTGCATATTAACAAACACATAACTTGCATATGAACTTGCATAACATGTCACATAACTTGCATATAATATGTCACATAACTTACATATTCATTTTTCATAACAAACTTGCATATTAGCTTATAGACTTGCATAATGTGTCATCATGAACTTGCATATTAATAAACATGTAACTTGCATATTTACATACATGTAACTCGCATATTAACAAACATGTAACTTGCATATAAAGAAACATGTAACTTGCATATTTACATACATGTAACTTGCATATTAACAAACATGTAACTTGCATATTTACATACATGTAACTTGCATATTAGCAAACATGTAACTTGCATATTAACAAACATGTAACTTGCATAGCATATTACCATGAACTTGCATAACATGCATATGATTACATAGCCCACAACTTGCATATTTAGCATCATGCAAACATAACATACATCATATTAAACTTGCATAAGCTTACATACTCAACATGCATAAACATAAGATTAATGCTAACATCATATCATATGATTCAAAGCTCATTAACCCACATACAAAACCATAAATCTCATCACATCTCATCTAATTAGTTTACCAAAAGATCATCAAAGTGATAGAAACTCACAACTAGCAACTTTGAACACCAAATGAAGAAGATTAAGATGCTAAGAAGGGATTAGAAGTTGATTAGAGAGTGATTAGTATGCAACCCTCTTCATAAAATTAGTGGAGGCCATGAGAGCTAGCATTTTGCCATAGTTTAGTCACTAGGTTTAATTATGAATGAATTAGGGTAGGTTAGGGTCTTATTTATAGATTAGGCAAGTGTTTTAGGCCACAGGATTAACCCTAGATTCAATCCAAGCCATCAAAGCATGTCTTGGGGAAGAAGTCAAGTGTAGGAACCATCTAGGGCCTTTAGATTAAAGATGGACCATGAGAACCATTCAAATGCAAAATCTGCACTTGAGCGAATCGGCCCACGGGTTGACAGCCAAACACCCTGGATTAACCCCTAGTCGACCCAGCGGGCTCGGGTCGACTTCAAAAATCGGCCGGTTCGGTTATTCCCCTCTCCCAATTCGCTGTTTTGAGCATTTTTGCATATTTATTTATTAAATTTTCAATTATATATATATATATATATCAATATATATATATATATATATATATATATCTACACAACCCATTTCACTTAATTAAGTATACTTTAATTTGGGAATTTTCGTGAAACTTCGCGAGGCCATATCTTGGTCATACGGACTCCGATTTTCGAAAACTCGGACTCTATTTCGCGTATTTTTCCGAGACGAACACAATGGCATAGCCCGTTTCCCTTGATTCCCATTTTAGAATTAAATTCTGCCTCGATTTATGTTATTACAGGTTATTGAAAATACGGGTTGTTACAATAGTTCAATCAAGGTCCAAGTATATGCTCTAATCATATGTTCCGGGCTGAATTGTCGGTCGAGTCATAATCAGGGTGAGCTACGATTCAGTCGTACAACGTCACGGAAGCAACGCGAATCCCGAAGTGGGAAGTCGAAGGTTGTGGACTTGGATAAGAAGTGAAATGTCCCACATAGGCATTGTTCGAAACCTTTGGCTCAATGAATGATCCTGTATTCCATCAGGGGTACGTAATTTTGTACCTCTCTGGGGATATGGAATTTCGTATCCCCCCTAAGATACGAAATTTCGTACTTGCTAAGGATACGAAAATTTGTACCCCTGTGAAAGGGTACAAATTACAATGTAAGGCCACCAATCTCGACCCCGCCAATGAATTTCGCCTTCTTCCTCCAACTAGAACTTCGGCTCTCCACTCCTTCCCTTCCAAAACTTCTCCTCCATCCCATTATGCTCCTGAACTTCCCCATAAGCCTCAAGTTCGATCCAAGCACCTACTCCGGCCCATGCCTCGAGAACCAGGATTGATTTTCACATTCGAGGTCATTCTCGAAGTCGACATGATAGTTGAAGCCGGAACCGCCTAATGACCGCCTGCGTTCATAGGGTACCTGATTCCAAGGCCAAGATTAACGATTGGGGACTGCCTGTTGTTTGGCGATTTGAAGTACTCGAGATTTCTTGGGTCCGAATTTACTAAGTCACAAAATCCGACAACGAAAGGAAGAGGGAAGTAGGGGAAGGGCAGTTTGAATTTATAGGGAAAGGAAGAGTTCGAGATTCATCCCAATAGACGTTTCATATCCCAGTGGGATATGAAAATTTCGTATCCTACCAGGGCACGAAATTTTGTACACCCGTGTGGGACACGAAGATCTTGCACCATAAACATGGGGTATGAGCCCTCTTTTGTAAAATAATAATAATAATAATAATAAATATACACTAAACGATACAATGTCATATCTATGTAAATTTGCACATGGATGTGTATACATATGCGTAGTATGCACACGAATGCGAACAATGCATGTGCAAACTTCTCATATATGTAGTTTTTTGTATCCTAATAGGTCAAACACTTGCAAACATATACTCACATGCATTTCCATTTACGCATACACATGCTACATTTCATTTTCACTTCCCATTGCATTGCGCAAAACCATGCGAAAGCGGGTGAGCTCACACACGACGTCAGGTCACGACAACTTGATTACGTTATAACATAAACAAGAGTCGAGAATTAACATTTATATTCATGAGATAGCAGGAATTAGATGACTCGACGATATTCTTTCAACTCAAAGAACATCATGTCAAGAAAAGATGTACTTTGGAGGGAAATGTTAACCGACCTTGGTTCGGTTTCCAAAAGTACACCAAACACGCTCAACTCAACAGATTGCATGGCATTGAAGCCCGAAGTGTCGCCAAATAACCAAGGAAACAGATCTAGAAGGAGTCGCGCAAACAAAAGCCTTGTAACTCCCCAAAACCAATTAACCACATTTTCGTATCCCTCATAGGGGATTTCGAACCCTTATGCCTCATCTCTCTCGAACCTCTCAGTTCTTGTATCCCTCTGCCTCATGCCCAAGTACTTCGAACCCCATGGGCTCGACTACCTCAATACTTAGAACCTTCGAACCCATTCGGTTTGTACCTCTCACCTATATGAAACTCGAGCCCCCACTTCATACCTAAGGAATTCAGATCCCTCAACACACATAGTAACCTCGGATCCCCCAACACACATAGTAACTTCAGATCCCTCAACCACGAAGTGACTTTGACTCGCCTTCTCCACTTACGACGTCCAACATATCTCAAAGGGTATGGGCCTGTATCCCTCAGGGGATACGAAATAACTGTATCCCTTAGGGATACGAAATAACCATATCCCTTAAGGATACGCTATTTCGTATCCCACAAGAGGGATACAAGTTTTGTCATACACATCAGTAGGGAGTCGAAATTCTGGAATCGGGACTCCAGGGATACAAAAATGTACTCCTATGCTCCCCAAATCCTACCTGCTCCCACCTAATCCTTCCACTATAAATACCCTCAAGATCACACTTCAAGGGGAATTTTGCCGATTTGACACTTTCTGAGAGCTCTAGGAACTCATAAATGGAAGTCATGCTTTGAGGAAGAAGAAGCATAAAAGTGACATTTTCTCAATATACATATATGACAATTAAGACTCCAAAATACTTGAATATATTTGTAAAAGGGTTTTCTTGACATAGTTCTAAGCTTGTAACTTGTTATTGTCAATAAAATATCAGCAAACTCCTTTAAAATGGACGTGGTCCCCTTATAGGACCGAACCACTATAAATCTATTATGTTATTTATTGCTTTTTGCACTTACTTTCCCACATGAAACATAATTCTCTAAGTAATGAAGAATCTTCCGGTGTTACAACATTTTTTACCGTCAACATGCTATATTGCGGGATGCATGACACTTGTTCAGGTTAGAACGTATTTATATAGTTTACTGTTATAAAATATGATGCATCATTTTCATTTCTTAATAATTTATTTTGAAACGTTGCTTTGGTTTGGGCTTATCTTCCTGATGGAAGACTGTTGGTGAGGACTAATCCTATCGATCCATCGATGCCACTTGGGTCTAGGTATACTTATTGATTGTTTAATTATTTAAACACAATGTATATCATTTCTAATATACGTTCTTTAAAATTGTATAACAGGTGGGTAAGACGTAAAAGTACGCGACAAACACCACGATGAAGTGTGACACAATGAGTTAGACGTCCTTGAGGAAGATAAGGTTACATGGACACCATACACTCAGGAGGTGCTTGGCACACTTCCACCCATGTATACAACCAGTAGATACCTCTGGACTCTGAGAGTACCTATGATAGCCTATACAACTAGCACTTGGCACCATCTCGATAGGATTATAAGACAGTTTGGCATGATGTAGCATATACCGTATGGCGCGCCTCCTTACTTACATGCCTACAGTGCGCAGGAATATCCGACACTTGTTTCTATATGGAATAACCGCCATAACTGTATTAAGGTTGAGAGGGAGCCCACAATTTCTACAACTCAGTACATGAGGTGGTACTGGAACATTACACGACATTATGTCCTTAAGCCCTCAGTTGATTCTGCTTTAGCAACTTACGTTCCCGGAGAACCATTAGAGAGGAACATGGTAAGTAGATGTGGGTAGTATTATTTACAATTAATTAAATATATTTAATGTAACTAATTTTCTTTAAAATGTACAGGCTATCGGTATTAACCGAGCATGGGAAGAAGCAGAAAGGCTCCGCCAAAGGCAGACAGGCGAGGAAAAAAAGACTATGTGCACAAATATCCAAAAGATTTTAGATGTGATCTTGTACAAAAACAAACTTGATAGGCCAAGACCACCATCTCCTCATCCTCCTCTAGTAGGTCCACCTCCTCCTCTAGTAGGTCCAACAGGTCCACCTCCTCCTCCAACAGCTGCAGAACAAGAAGAATTTGCACATGGTCTGTCGCAACTAGTATCTACATTACCCACTTCAGCCAGTGTAAGACAACATAGAAGCAGCAGCAACAGTGGTACATCATAAATGCCACACCACTGGTCAGGAGGCCAAGGTGGTAGAGGAAATTAAGCGAAGTACTCCAGATACGAAGTATGGAAAGGTGTCTGTAACTTCTCCCCCGGACCTATCCCTCAACCTAGAGTAGCTAGGTGCGGAAGTAAAATCAATCCTTGTTCATACATAGGTTTCTCTGGAATGAAATGAGCCACTTCAAATAGGTTCATTGCTCCGGCCCAGAATATGATTAGTCCAGCGTGGGCTATGCAAGCCCCAAGTTGTTTACCAGATAAATTGATAAATCTGGCATTCCTGGCCGACCAAGCGAAACAGGTGGCTTCTTGGTCATGACCAGCTAAAGCTAAAGTTCCACTATAGAGTGTTTCTATGGGGTAGAACCTCTTCAGGGAATATAAGGTTTTCATGAGGCTGATCCTGAGCGACTAGTGTAGCGGTTTGCTAGTGCATGTATGCTTGGTCGTAGAAGTAGTGTTTGTATAATTATTTGGTCATTTTGTATGTTTAATTATTTGATATGTTTGGATAGAAGTAATGTTTATATAATTATTTGGTATGTTCGGATATTTGGATTTGTCATTTGGTTTATTTTGATTGGTTGGGCTTTGGATGTTATTTGGATGTTTGGTATTGATATTCGTATTAATCTAATGACGTTTGAACATATAATTTATAATTTAATTAAAACGAGCTCGTCGGTAATTCATAGTTTTAAGTTGTGAACTTCAAATAAATATATAGGATTCATTGTAAGTTGGATCTTTTTGAAATAAGAAATGTTCGATTCTATTGAACTATAGATTTCTAATGGAAGAGAAATATGGAGATTTCAAATTATAGATTTTGAGTTATGTCCAAATCAAATTTTCAAAAAGTCGCTATGGAATCATTTATAAACCATAATGATTTATTAAATAAATAGAAAGGTTTTTGTACAAATTGAATGTCGTTTGACTTCAAATTGAAATAAAATAGTTGAGTTGATCCAGAACTGATCCAAAGCCTGTGACTTGACCGCCCTCTGCCATGAAACAGTTGAGTTGGCTACAAAGATGAGATAAATGTGATAAAGCTAAGTTGACGAGTCTTAATGATTAAAGCTGCCATAAATCAAAGTACAAAGAGGAATTCTCAAAATTCGCCTATAGGAACTTGCTTTATTAAAGAGCACCCAGCCTCTCTTCCTCTCTTCATTGTTATTTGCCTCAAACTAGATCTGATAAGCTGGTTTTTTGAAGAATATTTCGACAAGTTTTGTAGGTAATAAATATGTTCACTTATATGCTCTTCTCTTCCCTATATCATTATGTACTTTACGACTCATCAATATTACTCATTTATTTCAAGTTTTCACTTTCCGTTTAGTTCTAAATGGCTAATTGGGAATTCGATGACGAAACCATGGCTCAAATGTATGATGAGTATGAACGGAATAAGAAACCAGCTGAAGATGTCAAATTTGTTCCCGAAACGCAATTGGAATTCCAAGTAGAAGCTGCAAAAGTCAAATTTGAACTCTTTAGTGCAACGCAACCAAATATTGCAGTCCAGCGTATCAGACCGGTTCAAAAATCCCTCCATGCTCGGTTGAGGGAAGTAATTGCTCGACAGAACCCCAACAGATCAAGCTCTAGCATGACGGATCGTTCAGTCCATTGCTATTGCGGAGTCAAATGTAATGTGCTTATTTCTAAAAGTCAGATGAATGCATGTTGTCACTTTTATAGAGCATACATTGATGCACATAATTGCCAAGGATTGCAAAGTTTTAAAAAGAAATTCACGGATCGATCCACCTTTGATGGAGAGGGGTGTTCAGTACGCGCTTGAGATGCAAGATGGGGTTAGAAGCTTGGAAAGAATGCATGTTGCAGTAAAAGCTGAAATTCTTCACAGGTGCTATGGTTTACCCCGAGACTATGGGTCGTAGTTATGTTGTATTCGGTCGTAGTTATGTTGTATTGGGTCGTACTTATATGTTTGTATTCAAGGTTATGTTGTATTTGGTCAGTCGTACTTATTTGTTGTGTCGAATGATGTTTGTATGCTTTGTCCTATAATTTGTTGTATCGAACAATCTTTGTTTAATGTTTGTATTTGAACTTGTTCCAAACAATCTTTGTATGTTTGTATTTAAATTTGTTGTCCTATAATTAGTTATATGTTTGTATTTAAACTCATTGCAAATAAACTTTGTTTAAAATGTTTTTAAACTAGTTAAAATGCATTAACGACCTTCCCAAATTCGCCCAAAGGAGAATTCTGGAAGTTCACCAACGGATCTAGGCCTATATCTGTAAATAAAACTGAAACAAGGCTAATTCTGTTATTATTTTCCAAAACAAGCCTAATTATGCAAATTATCCATGAAGAAAGTACGATAGTACATATTTCTTTGATTTTGAAATTTGATAAATTAGTCGCAGACCCCAGAATATAGCCAGAAATATGAAACTGCGTAGATACGTAAACTTGTAGATGGGAATACTACAGTAGATTGGAGCACCTTTATGATTGGGAGAGGAAGAGCAAGTGGAAGGGAGAGAGAACCGCTTGAAATTAGGAAGAAGACTGACTGAATAAAAAAATAAAATATGAGCATTAGAAAGTGGGCTAACGTCAAGGTAAGGAATGATTTGGATTGATTGGATCTAACGGCCTCTGCATTGTGTCATTGAGTGTGCTTATTTTTGTGTTTTAGTAGATTATATATATATATATATATATGTGTATATATATGTGTGTGTGTGTGTGTGTTTGTGTATGAGGACAACTATTTGGACACAAAAAGAGAGATGCAAAACCTCGATCGTTGGATCTTTTTGCCCATATATGGAGAAGTGGAATTCAGGGGCAATCCAACGATGTAAATCAATCGTGTCACCAATTGTGTCAAAATTTTGTGACTAAATAGACTCTCTCTCTCTCTCTGTATATATATATATATACATATATATGTATGTATGTATGTATGTATGTATGTATGTATGTATGAGATAGGATCAAAAGCCTATACAAAAAAGGACAATTTTCCAACCGTAAATTCCCTACGCCATCCCTACGTCGTGTAGGTGCAGCGTAGGCAAGATGTGAAAATATGTGGAAGGTTTAGGTATTGCGTAGGGAATCCCTACTCATTTCCTACATCTTTCAATTAGGTTGGAATTTATTTAAATGGGATCTGAAATTACTATGCACTAAACAATTGCACCCGTTCAATCCAATAAAACAATCGGCCTCTCCTTATTTCCATTCCATCCATCGTGGTTTCATATTAAAAAATGGATTAATTGACACGAATAATCTAAAGTTCAACGTGTCTTCCCATAATAATCCCAAGTTTGGATTATTTTTAAATAATCCCAAGTTTGGATTATTTTTAAATAATCCCAAGTTTACGGAGTCCCTTCCTGTATTGATCCCAATGACCTACTGACTTGTTACAACCGGTTCAAAGTTTTTACTTTACCAAATCTAATGTGCTTAACCCATCATAATTAAGTAATTACCATTTTATCCCACCTTAAACATGCTTAACCCATCATAATCCATCTTCCCAAACACTGTCCTTTTCAGAAATTTCGTTTTCGCCCCTATCATCACCCAACGAGAAAAGAAAGAGAACAGCTAGCATGGATTTGGGAACTCATTCGAGAAGCTCATCATCCAATCCATACACATCAATAAACCCCGCTATATGTTATGGAACACCAAGTCCCCAAATATACTAATTAAGTACGTCCAGATTAGCTTCAAGAGGAAGCCATTGCTTTATACTAGATGATTCTATTGCCATTTTGATTTACTTTACTCCCGAACATTTCTTCTCAAGTTGAAATTGTGACTTCTCCAAAAAAATTCTCCCTTAAAATTTAACTCAAACTCTTATATCACTTCACCACAAATGCCTCAACTCTCACAATCAAAAATCGTATGTGGATAGTCTAGCTCACTTATACAATCGCACGCGCGACCACAACAATTCGCCTATATCAATCATTGTTGGGAGTTTGTTGCGATGCCTACGTGGTTCCTGCTGCTTGCCTTATCGCTGGCTAACTAAGTTGTTTCCTTTAAGAAATTGCATTGCCTATGGACCTGTTGACTTGGAGTGTCAGTCGTTGGCTTTCCAAGTTGTAATCGGTGTAGATGTTGATGTGAATAGATTGTTAATGGGTGATAAGCTACAAGATTCATAGCTTGCGATTCTTGGATGATTGATGTTGGATTTTGGCTTGTGTTGTTACATGGAAGTTGCTTTTCCTATATTTGTCTTCAGATCTTGTTCAGGGCATTGGTGACTGAAGAAACTTATTTAATTGCCTTGAACAAGTGAATTGTCATTGCATGTATTTAAGTTTAGGTGTCCCTTGAATTACCAGAATTAGAACTAAGATTATGGATGACATAGTCAGGATGTATTGAATCCAAAATTTGTTCCTTGTTTCACTGATTTTATAACATATTTTTTGTGTATTTTAGCTTTGTATTCGCGTTAGAAATATTTTCACTAATTTAACTTATCAGAATCTAAATCGGGTTAAGAAGTAGAGAAGGTAGAAAAAGAAACATGGAGGAGTAGATTAGAGAGGTAAAGAAGGTGTTGACTTGGAATTTCGGATATCACATTGATTTGGGTAAGTTAAACAAAAGAAACAGGCTAAACTGATCAACAAGTAATTGGGATCAATCTAGGGTGGGACCCCATAAACTTGGGATTCTTTAAAAATAATCCAAATTTGGGATTATTACGGGAAGACAGGTTAAACTTTGGATTATTCGTGTCAATTAGCCCTAAAAAAACTAAATCAAGTTCACTACGCCTCCCCTTCAACTGCGCCTCTCCTACCTTCAACAATGTCGTCGCGCCGCCTCCCTGCCTTCTCTACTTGAGTTGCCGCCCATCTGCCTCTTCTACTCACGCTGTATCACCCTCGATTCATTCAAATTAAGTAAATACTTCTGTTTTCAATGATTTTAAAAATGAGACATGTGTTCGAAGAAACCAATGTATTTCTTATTAACCGCACTTGATTTTATATAGACAACAATGATTCATTTAGCATAGGTGTTGATTCTGGTCTGGATATGAAATTAGTTGATTTCGTGGTTTAGCATTTCATCTTGATGGGATTTATAGTTAAATAATACTTTTAGAAAATAAAGTTAAGAAGAACCGATTTTGTATGAGTGAATGCAACAAATTTGGGCAACATTTTAGTTATGTTGATACTAATCTGGATATGAGTTTTTATTACCCTTTATTATTTTAAGCCATAATAAACCCAAAAAAATGTGAAGTACAGTTTTTCGAAATTCAGGGGTTGCTATAGGATACAATCATGGAATATAAAATAACGAGTTTGTAACACCCCAAAACCATAATACAATTTAACCATAATAAATATTCAGAATTAACTGAAACCGGCATTACCTTGTGTTTGTTTCGGAATTCTAGTTCAGATAGACCCCAAGTTTGCGCAAAACGGACAATGTATGAAGAAATTATAAGCTCTAGAAGTTTGTATACATATAAGGAGCTTATGTGTGAACATAATCAAGTAAAAACTCCAGAAAAATAAAAAAATGAGACGAGTGCGGGTAGGCAGGAAAAAAGACCCAGTAAGGGTCGACCCCAACTAGGCTGGGTCGACACAATGAGGGTCGGGTCAACCCATGTGGTAGGTGGGTCGACCCATACGTGATCTGGCCAAATTCTAAAGCTTTAACCTAGATTATTTTGTGTCTCTATTCATGCTGACTCAACATGACTTGTATGGTTCAAATTAAAACCTAGATCTAAGGGTTGATGGTTGCTCTGTAACTCTATAAATAGATAGCTTCCCTCATTCACAATTCATACAAATTTTCTTCATATCCTCTTCTGCCTCCATGAAATTATTCTGAAAATTAAATACATATAATGGGGGAATTCTTCTAGATATTGGATTAAGCAGAGAAAACATCAAGACTTGCATACTTACAACTTGGATTGGATTTGGACTTTCAGTGGCCTAGTGTTAAACATATTTATCTTCACCAAGACTCACTGTGAGTTACAGTTATTACAGATCCGATTTCTTAGGCCTTGAACATGACAGTTAAATAAAACTGGTTAGGATCTACAGTAAAATATACCTGACTCACTGTTATCACCTATGCGATTATAATCTATTATATGCATGTGATATTGTTACTTAAACAAACTATACATATGCTTGTGATGTTGTTATACCTATGCTTGTGATGATGTTAATTAGACAAGTTATACCTATGCATGTGATGATGTTAATTGAACAAGTTATACCCATACCTGTGATGATGTTAATTGGACAAGCTACACATATGCCTGTGATGTTGTTAGTTAACAAGTTATATGTATCTATCTTCCTTTTCCCATTTTCTATCTTTATTTCCAGTCTTGTCTATATACATACGTGATTTGATTCTATTTTTGTCTCTCTGTTTTCCTTTTTATTCTACACCAAGCCTAGGCCTTTAGAAGCCTAGGCTATACCGATTTGAATGGGTGTATGATTCAGGCAAAAATGAATAATATAAAGAGGGACTTAGGCATATTATTTCCTTAGACTGATTGACCATAATTTGGGGAAAAAATATAAATATACATGTGTATACTTGTTGTAAATATTTGATGTAAATGGACATTATGCATAAACCTATAACTTGGGAATGTAGTTGATAAATAATATGCATAAGAAATAGACATGTTAACTTTGACTTAAAAGGACATTAAGTAAATGACATGTTAAGAATAGGGTTGTATACACATAATGACATTACAACCATGCTTATTAATATAACTTGAACCTAATAAGTTGAACATAAGTATTAATAAGTAAAGAGGTCCCCTGTTTGCTGTTGTATCGGGTTTTGGGGACTTTTAAATTCTAGATATTTGGGGACACAAGCTTAGCAGGTTTTGGCTTGTGTCAGTCTACTGTTTGGAACCCATATCAGTCAGTATCACTGTAGGTATCTTATCTGATGGGGCCTCGCACTAGATAGAGGCTCAGGGCACGCTTTATTGAACTTGATAGCAAGAGGTTCACACGGGGGTGGTTACGGGAGCATTCTGGCGGAGTCATGAGCGTGCATGGATCCGTCTAGGGAAGATAAGAAGTTATAACACTAGTAAATAGGTCTGCGTCATATGGTTGTTGGGTTAGGGAGTGATACACCGTATTGCAGGGGTTGACACAGGGTATTTGCATAGTAGGGAGCCGATGGCTTGGGTAGTAATTAGGGTACACCTAATCCTGTTGTTATGTAATTAGGTCAACACCTAATCCTTTTCTGTAATTAGGGTACACCTAATACTGCTGTTTATTCCTGCTGTATAACCCTGGTGTTATTTTCTGTTATTAATCCTGCTGATATGTAACTAGGAGAAGAATCTAATCCTGTTAAACCTGTTATACTGGTACTGGTGCAGACATTTATGTTCAGACATTATCTGTTTTTAGGATAGAAATTTGAAGCATTACCCGATCATAAGTTCATTCCTGTTATTCTATCCATCCTGCTATTCTGTTTAGTTTATCTGTTGTAACACCGTACCTTTCTTATCCAATCTTATTTACCTGTCTTGGCATTCCTATTTTATGCATATTTGTAAGTCACTGGAACTCGCCAAACTTTATGTCTGACCCTTTTTCTTTCTCCTCTTTCTTCCTTTCCCCCACCAGGTCCTCAGAGTGGAAGCACTCAACAGTAACCAAGATATCTCTTTAGCTTGGACTTGACTTGGACTTCTTATGATGCATCGTTTTGACTTGCTCTCTACTTTAGTTTGGCTTATTGCATGGGATATGACTTTATGTACTTTGGTATTTTATTTTCTGCGATGGCTTGAAAGATAAATTTGAGACAGTTTGCTAGTTGTAACTGGTTTTGATGTAAGACTATGCTTTATTTCTTTTATAATAAAGTTTAAAATTTTCCTCTTCTTATTTTATATGTCTTGTATATTCTCTGTAATGATTGCCTGTTGCACTTCATTGAAGTTAATGCATTCTCTTATGAGTGACATTAACGGACGTAGGGTGTCACACTTGGTATCAGAGCTGAAGGTTACAAGACCAGGGAAAAAGTTTTCAAAACCGTTTTAAAAAAGCAAAGTATTTTCAAGTAAAATCTGTTTTTGAAAAACATACCCCCGCAAGCCATATTCAAAATTCTCTTGATCTCTTGTTGAATCCTTTCTCTTTTCAGCATGTCTTGGGAACCTAATCTTCCCGGGCATTCAGATACCGACATGGTTCCGTAGATATCTCGAGGCTACGACACCCGCTGAAGGTTAAGGAAATGCCCCTCCCTACCTGTAGCCGCTATTCCTCCACCTCCACGAGTAGATAACTTCTTTAAGATATTCAAAGACTTATACGCTGTGGGAGGAAAACCATTCCGTGGAACCGAAAGCTTTGTTGAAGCACGGAATTGGCTACGAGAGACGAAGAACTTGTTTGGACCTTTTGAGGTTGACGACTGAAGGAAAATACAATTGGTTGCATGGAAACTTAAAGATGAGGCTTCCTACTAGTGGGAAGTAACACAAGTTGGATAACCGATGATGACTTGGGATGACTTCAGGCAAAGATTTGGGGTGAAATTCTTATCTCAGGCAGAGGAGGGACTGCAAATGGAAAGTCTCTTGGCTTTAAAACAAGGAGACATGCCTATTAAGGAATACATGAATAAGTTTGATCAGCTGGCAAGGTTTGGACTAGAATTGGTAAATACGCCCCACAAGAAGGCACTTAGATTTGTGAAAGGGTTGAATGTACCTCTCCAAGGACTTGGTTTGTCTCACATACCGATGGAGGAAACTTTTGAAAGGCTAGTTGATATGACGCTTATGCAAGAATATGGCAAGACTGAGGAGACCCAAGTTAAAGGCGAAGAGCATAAATGGTTTACCAAAAAAGTAAAGAACCAAAAGAAAGGTGGAAAGCCTGACAAGGCTTAAATCAAAAAGGAGGTAAAGTGTCATTGTTGTGATGCTATAAGGAACTTTGTAAAAGACTACAGAAAGACCGAGGGAGCTTGCTTTAATTGTGGATAGATGGGACACTTCACCAAGAAATGCCCTACCAAGCAAGGGTAAGCAAGAACTTCTGGACAAGTACATGCTTTGGAAGCAAGTAGACCTGATCGAGGTAGGAAAGTCACGGTTGAAGGTTTGATTTCCCCTTTTGACTATCATGTTCGAATCCTGTTTGATTTTGGTTCTTCGCACTCATTTATATCCAGTTCTTTTATAGATAGTCTGTACCTATATACTAGTATAGTCTCTGAACCTATAATAGTATTAAACCCCATAGGAAGATCAGCTCATTTATCCATGATGTGTTTAGGGGTTTGGTAATTTCTATCTTGGGCATTGAATTTGAATGTGACACATATGTATTGGGCTTTATGGGCCATGGTTTGATTCAAGGCATGGATTTACCAGCCATGTATGGTGTCATCCTAGATTGCGAAAAGTGGGTGGTTAGACTTCTTTCTTATCATGGTAGGACTCTCAAAATTTCCTGCGACCCACGGGAGTCGGTGATGCTCAGTTTTCTAGAATCACTTGATACTTCTGTTGATGACTTGCGGTTTGTGCCCATAGTTAGAGACTACCTAGATGTGTTTGAGGAGGTTAAGGGAATACCTCCAAAGCATGAGATAGACTTCCGAATTTATTTGGTAGAGAACGCGAAGCCAGTTGTTCTACCAGTGCGCCACATAGCTCTTAGAGAAAGGAGGGAGCTCAGTAAGCGAGTAGGGGAGCTATTCGAGAAAGTTTTATTAGGTGAAACATTTTAGAATGGGGATCTCCAGTTGTCTTCGCAACTAAAGCAGATGGCTCACTTCGTCTATGTGTAGATTATAGGGAGCTGAATAAGCTCACTAAGAAGAATAGGCACCTGCTACTGAGAATCGATGACCCGTTTGATCAGCTGGTTGGCGCGTTTGTTTTCTCGCAGATGGACCCAGCCATAGGGTTTCATCAATTAAGAGTGGTAGAAGACAGCAATGATAAGACTACATCCAGAACTCCAAATGGATTCTTGGAATGGTTGGTTATGCCTTTTGGGCTAACCAATGCACCCGCCTATTTTGTGGACTTGATATGTAGGGTGTTTAGGGAGTTAATAAACAAGTTTGTCGTGGTCTTTGTGTATGACATCCTGATCTTATCAAATAGGGCTGTAAACAGACACTTTCGGATGCGGATAGTGTCATATCCGCATCTGCATTCGAAACCATTTTCAGATATCGGATATCCACATCCGTGGATACAGATGAATATAGGATAATTATTTACTTCGCTAACGGTCGACAAATTAATGAAAATAAATGATTTTTTAGCTTAATAATAAAAAAACTCAACTAATTGATTTCAAAAATTCCATAACTAAATAAATATAATGATAATATATGATTTAGAGCAATTAGCATGAGTTTTGTAGACTTTCAATTTTGCAAAATAATAAATTAGTATATTTAATTATGTTAAAATACACATAATTTAGGCAATAATCGTGAAAAAAGTGGATGAATAATTTCGGATGCGAATATGCCTATATCTGCATCTGTTTTTCTGGATATTGGATATTTATCCACCTTTCGGATACGGATGCAGACGAATTTCAGATTTTTTGGGTATTCAATGACAACCCTATTCTCAAAGAATGAGGAGGAGCATGCCTAACACTTAGGGTATTCAATTTCAGATTTTTCGGGTATTCAATGACAACCCTCAAGTCACATCAACTCAAGCCGAAGTTTTCTAAGTGTCACTTTTGAAGAAAGGAAGTAAGTTTCCTAGGGCATGTGGTCTCCAAGGAAGGGATAGCAGTGGACCCCACGAAAGTCATTGCAGTTCAAGATTAGAGGGCTCCAAAGATTGCAATAAAGGTGAGAAGTTTTCTAGGGTTGGCGGGCTACTATAGAAAGTTTATCAAAGATTTTGCAAGATTATCAGCCCTGCTCACCCGACTGCCAAAAAAAACTGGCTTTTTCGTGGAGCGTAGATTGTGAGGATTCTTTTCAGAGGTTGAAGAGGGATTTGACAGCAACCCTATTTCTAATCTCCCAGACAGAAGCAAGATG
Organism: Allium sativum; assembly: GCA_030737875.1. Classification (NCBI taxonomy): domain Eukaryota; kingdom Viridiplantae; phylum Streptophyta; class Magnoliopsida; order Asparagales; family Amaryllidaceae; genus Allium; species Allium sativum. Next base: position 483,349,530 of record CM060913.1, on the reverse strand, counting down.
TTTACGATTTACACCGATGCTTGTGGCACAGAGCTTGGTGTCGTTCTGATGCAAGAGGGAAGGGTAGTGTGCTATGGAAACAGACAACTGAGGGTTCACGAGCAGAACTACGCAACCCATTACCTAGAGTTGGCTGCTATAGTGTTCGCATTGAAGTCTTGGCGATACTATCTGCTTGGAGAAAAATTTGAGCTGCGTATGGATCATAATTCACTCAAGTACTTGTTCTTGCAAAAGAATCTCAACCTAAGGAAACAACATGGATGGAGCCCCTTGGCAAGCGTAACGTAGTGGAGGACGCACTGAGTAGGCAGAGGATGACTTTGAGTCCTCTATTTGTAGAAAGGCGGAGCTTGGAGTACATCTCGACTTTTTGATTTTAAGCCTTCTATGGATTTCACAGAGGGATTGTTAGCATCATTGGTGGTGCGGCCTACTCTATTAGAGCAAACTGGATCTATGCTACAAGAGGACCCGTAGATTTCAGACATCTTGGACAGGCTTGATAGAGCAGAGACTTCTAGTCACCTTTCTAGATATATCGTGGATGATAAAGGGTGGCCAAGATGATATGGAAGGCTATGTGTCCCTAAGATTGGGTAATTGCTTAAGGGAGTGCTTGAGGAGGCTCATCAATCTTGGATGACTATTCATCCGGACGCCGACAAAATGTATCGAGATATGAAAAGGGTTTTCTTTTGGACAGGTATAAAGAGGATGTGACAGGATTTGTAGCTCGACACATAACTTGCCAAAGAGTACAGGCTGAACAAAAGAAACCAGGCAGATTGCTTCAGCCCTTGGATATCCCGCAATGGAAGTGAGAGAGCGTCTCTATGGACTTCATCGATGTATTGCCCAGATCGAGAAAGGGTAATACGAGCATTTATATGATAGTGGATAGACTTATAAAGAGCGCTCATTTTATTCCTGTAAATTGCAAAAGGACGGTGTCTTAGCTGGCATCAGTTTATCTCAGAGAGATAGTTCGTTTACATGGGGTACCTTCTAGTATAGTAAGCGATCGCGACCCCATCTTTACTAGCGAGTTTTGGAAAAGCTTGTAAGAAGTGTTAGGTATACATTGCGTTTGAGAATGACATACCACCCTCAGATAGATAGATAGACTGAGAGGGTGAATAGAGTTCTTGAGGATCTTCTAAGATTGTGTATCATAGACTTTGGAGGGACTTGGGAAGAGCATCTTCCTTTGGTGGAGTTCGCCTATAACAACAATTACCAATCCAGCATAGGCATGACACCCTTCGAAGCACTATATGGACGACCTTATAGATCGCCGACTTGTTGGTGAGAGTCTACCAACAAACTTCTACTTGGGCCAAACATGATTCGAAATGCTTCAGAGAAGATCGATCTTATATGTGGAACGATGAAAGTTGCTCAAGACAGCCATAAATCTTATGCTGATAAGAGGAGGACCAACTTGGAATTTGAAGTGGGTGATATGGTCTTCATTAAAGTGTCACCGCCAAGGAATGTAGTTCACTTTGGCTCAGTAGGGAAGTTGGCACCAAAATTTGTAGGGCCATTCCCTATTGTAGAAAGAATAGGATAGATGGCTTATAGGATTAAGCTATCAGATAGACTGACGGGCGTACACGACATATTTCACGTTTCCCATCTGAGGAAATGCCTCCATGATTCAGCAAAAATAGTAGGACTGAGCAATCTTGAGGGCGTAGAAGTTGAGAAGTAAGACAAGTTCCTACTCATATCCTTGGATCAGAAATCAAGAAGCTATGTAACAAGGAAATTAAGTTGGTAAAAGTGCAATGGGGAGAAGACCGCGAAGATGCGACATGGGAACCGGAAGATAGGATTCGCGCTTCTTATCCTTTTCTTTTTGAGAGTACGTTCTTGGCTTCTTTTCCAAGCTTTTACTTTGCATTTTCTTCTACCATTCAGGCATATTTATCCTATTGTTCGATCCGTTCGATCCTTGGGTAGAATCCAATGATTGGAAACATGTGTTTGAAACATGTTATGATTGATGGATGCAAGTGGATGCAAGTGTTTGCTGGTGGTTGCTCGTGGATGCATATACACGCACTAGGCACTAGATCAGCTCAAATTACTTACATATTTCATATGGATATGTGTGCATTTTAGATTTTCTATGGATGGAAATGAATGTATCATCATATGGATGTTGCATTTGGACGGATTATTATGCACACATATAAAGTTTACATGACATAATAGGAATATTTTCATACATTTTGGATTCATGCCACAGACATGTATTGCATTAAGGAGGTCAACTGAATCAGTTGACCGCCTGATTCTCGCACTAGGGTAAGGACATATACACACAACACTTTAGGGGTTGGCGCGGTCGTTTAACCAAGCCGGGCGGTTAAAATTTTCGGTTAACTGTTTGGTGTGGGCGGTTCGGTTAACCGCCGATCGGTTAATCGACAGCGTAATGTACCGACCGAACCACCCAAAATTACCGGGGTTAACCATTTAATTTAAACGGTTAACCACCCAATTTAATCGATTAGCTATTGATCAGTTAACCGATTAAATCAAGTGGTTAACCTTTTAAATCAAACAATTAATCATTTACCAAGTTAGATAATAGTTCTATTGTTCCAAACCAACATGCAGAATCGCAAGCATACATATTACATATAATACATATAAGTAAAGCTAACAACCAGCATTGCAGCATGCATATATGCAGATAACAGTTCCAACTTCCAAATCCAAATGCAATTGCAGATAACAGTTCCAACTTCCATTTCCAAGTTCCAACCAGCATGCATATTACATATTACATAACGCAACACAATGACACATGGATCATCATCCCTAAATACAAATACTAGTACAGTAGCAACAACAAATAAATAGCAAAGCAAGACTAGCAAGTTGCATCAACAAGTTCCAACTTCCATTTCATCTCACTTAACACTTACTACATAAATAAAATGAAGGTACAAATAAACAGAGTGGCAATAGTAAAGCTGCAAAGCAAGTAGCGACAACACTGGATGAAAGCAATTGCCCTAATCTCCAATCCATTCCGAGTAAAAACTCTTACTCCATAGCTAACTTGCTAACAACTGAAAGTAAAAATAAATAAACATAAGCAATAGTCCTTGGCCCTTGCCTTAGAGGACAGATAACAAATAAGATGGACTTAAAATACCAATTTCTTAAACAAATAAGATGGACTAAAAAAATACTTGAACTAAAAATGTTGTAATCAGTTCCAAATTTCTAGTTTGATAGCAAAATACTTGAACTAAAAATGAACTATATACATGGACTGAAAATGAACTATATACATGGACTGAAAATGAACTATATACATGGACTACAAAAATGAACTACTAGTTTTCTATACATGGATTGAAAATACTTGAACTGAAAATACTTGAACTGAAACTGAAAATGAACTGGAAATTAACATATTAGTTTTCAATAATGTTAACATATTAGTTTTCAATAATGTTTACATGAACTGGAAATTAACATATTAGTTTTCAATAATGTTAACATATTAGTTTTCAATAATGTTTACATGGATTGGAAATTAACATATAGTCCCAAAATCTACAGTGTTTAATATATTTTGTCATATATACAATACATTATTATATGGACTGGAAACTAACATATTAGTTTTCAATAATGTTCAAGTTTTGTCAAATATGGTTGTAGGTGGATGTTCGGATAGTAGCATTCTTCTAGACTTGGAGATTTCGAGGATGAAATCGTCTAAGTAAGGGACAATGTATGAAGAAGTTATAGACTATAGAAGTTTGTGTATATATATATATATATAAGGAGCTTGTGTGTAAACATAAATCAAATAAAAACTCCAAGAAAAACAAAAAAACGAGACGAGCGCGGGTAGGCGGGAAAAAGACCCATTAAGGGTCGACACCCACTGGGCTAGGTCGACCCACGGGTCAGTTATACCCAATGAGGGTCGAGTCGACCCATGTGGTAGGTCAGTCGACCCATACGTGATCTGGCCGAATTCTGAAGCTTGAACCCGGATTATTTTGTTTCTCTATTCATGCTGACTCAGCATGACTTGTACGGTTCAGACTTAAAATCTAGATCTATGGATTGATGTTGGCTCTGTAACTCTATAAATAGATGGCTTCCCTCATTCACAATTCACGCAAATTTTCTTCATATCTTCTTCTGCCTCCATTAAATTATTCTGAAAATTATATACCTATAATGGGGGAATGCTGCTAGAGATTGGATTAAGCAGAGATAACATCAAGACTTGCATAAATATAACTTGGATTGGATTTGGACTTTCAGTGGCCTGGTGTTATACATATTTATCTTCACCAAGACTCACTGTGAGTCACAATTATTTACAGATCTGATTTCTTAGGCCTTGAACATGACAGTTAAATAAAACTAGCTAGGATCTACGGTAAAATATACCTGATTCACTTTTATCACCTATGCCGTTATAATCTATTATATGTCTGTGATATTGTTACTTAAACAAACTATACATATGCATGCGATGTTGTTATACCTATGCATGTGATGATGTTAATTGGACAAGTTATACATATGCCTGTGATGATGTTAATTGAACAAGTTATACCCATACCTATGAAGATGTTAATTGGACAAGCTACACATATGCTTGTGATGTTGTTAGTTAACAAGTTATATGTATCAATCTTCCTTTTCTCATTTTCTATGTTTATTTCCAGTCTTATCTATATACGTACGTGATTTGATTCTATTTATCTCTCTCTGTTTTCCTTTTTATTTTACGCCAAGCCTAGGCCTTTAGAAGCCTAGGTTATACCCGATTTTAATGGTTGTATGATTGGGGGGAAAATGAATAATATAAAGATGGACTTAGGCATGTTATTTACTTGGACTGGTTGACCATAATTAGGGAAAACAGATAAATATACATGTGTAGACTTGCTTTAGATACTTGTTGTAGATGGACATTATGCGTAAACCTGTAACTTGGAAATGTAGTTGATAAATAATGTGCATAAGGAATAAACATATTAACTTTGACTTAAAAGGACATTAAGTAAATAATATGTTAAGAATAGAGTTGTATACACATAATGACATTACAACCATGCTTATTAATAAAACCTGAACCTGGTAAGTTGAACATAAGTATTAATAATCGAAGAGGTCCCCCTTCTACGTTGTATAGGGTTTTAGAGACTCTTAAATCCTAGATATTTGTGGGCACAATCTTATGTAGTTTTGGCTTGTGTCAATCAGCTATTTGAAATCCATATCAGTTAGTACCCCTGCAGGTAACTTATCTGATGGGGTCGCGCACTAGGCAGAGGCTCAGGGCACACTAGACTGAACTTGATAATTGGAGGTTCACACGGGGGTGGCTACGGGTGCGTTCCAACAAAGTCATAAGCGAGCATGAGTCTGACTAGGGAAGATAAGACACTATAACACCAGTAAATAGCCCTGTGTCATATGGTTGTTAGGTTAAGGAGTCATACCCCCTATTATCGAGGCTGACACATGATATTTACATAATAGGGAGTCGATCGCTTGGGTAGTAATTAGGGTACACTTAATCTTATTGTTATGTAATTAGGTTAACACCTAATCCTGTTATGTAAGGTACACCTAATATTTCTATATAACCCCACTGTTATTTTCTATTATTAATCCTACTGTTAATCCTGTTGATATGTAATTAGGCAAATAACTTAATCCTGTTAAACCTGTTATACTAGTACTAGTGTAGACATATATGTTTAGACATTACTTGGTTTTAGGATATAAATGTGAAGCATTACCCAATCATAAGTTTATTCCTTTTATTCCGTACATCCTGCTATTCTTTTTAGTTTATCTATTGTAACACTATACTTTTCTTATCTAGTCTTATTTACCTGTTTTGGATTCCTATTTTATGCATATTTTTAATTCACTAGAACTCACCAAATTTTTTGTCTAACCCTTTTTCTTTTGTCTCTTTCTTCCTCACCTCCCCCCTCAAGGTCCTCAGAGTGGCAGCACTCAACGGTAACTAGGATATCTCTTCAGCTTGACTTGGACTTCTTGTGATTTATCGTTTTGACTTGCTCTCTACTTTAGTTTAGTTTATGGCATGGGATATGACATTATGTACTTTGGTATTTTATTTTCTGAGATGGCTTGAAAGACATATTTGAGACAGTTTGCCAGTTGTAACTGGTTTTGATGTATTTCTGAGACTGTGTTTTATTTCTTTTATAATAAAGTTTAAAATTTTCCATTGTTTATTTTATCTGTCTTGTATCCTATATAATCATTTTTTGGAAAAAAAAATTCCATTTTCACAAAGATAAATGTGCACTACATTGTGATGAATAAAAGTATAAAACCACTGCTTTTTAGAAAAATCGCCTGAGAGAGCCGACAAATAACATTTATAGCAAGGACGATTAATTTCAGAGAGAGAGTCATAGTAATAATTCGGCTGACAGGACCTAGTTCTGTGTAATGAGCACCTATGAAAGTTCGGTTTTAGTCTCCTTTAGCTTTGACATAGTTTATAGATTACAAGAATCAAAATTTTATTTTATGGTGTCTTGGGACATGCCTGTTTGAATTACCAAGGATACTTACATTTCAAGAAAGGCTGTAAACAATGCTGCTTTAACATGGAAAACCATTTAACTAATTACTCCTACAACGTCACCCTTAACTGAATCCTAATTCGACAACTGTAAATTACAAACAGAACCCCAAAACCTTATAACATTCTATCGGGACACTATGGAATCCTAGCTGCGATACCAACCCAATTCACCCTTGATTACTCCAATATCCCATTTTATTAATACTGCAATGTCGTTCCTCCCTGGATCTTCTTCTCTTTCTTGATCAGTTACCTCATTCATGTCATTGTTGTTTTGGCATTCTTGATCAATCACCTTGTAATTATCATTGTTCTTTTGGCATTCACCCCATCCATTCCTATACATATTCTTTGTCAAACGTGATTTCTTCGGTGAATCATTAGTGTATTGGCACTCTGAAACCCGTTTCCCTAAAGATTGATTTGAAGACTACAAATGAATTGCATTGCTTTATTCTCACCACATGTTGATATGAAACGGTCAGGTCCTAGAACACCGATGACGTTGGTTTTGGGATGCCTGTGACTGTGCGCCATAAACTAATGGAGGCAATGACAATAACAATACATGTAGCAGTGTAAATTGAGGGAAGCAAGAGCTTTGTTTCTACCACTTTTTGAGGGGCCACATCCATGTTTACAAGAGAGCTCATGGATATTTTTTCATTATGTACTCTAACATTTTTATTTCAATTTATAACATGCAGTCATTAGAATTCGGTATTTATGTATGTATTCATGGCCGGTAACATATATTGAAAGATGGAATACTTGGTGATATACAATAAGCAGTTTGATGGCAGGAAGAACAACAGAGAAGTCTTTATCTTTTAATATTTGTAAAACAGAGAATGTAATTCAACTTTGCACAGGAAACGCCACATATATATATATATATATATATATATATATATATATATATATATATATATATATATATATATATATATATATATATATATATATATTGTGATATATATGTGGCTTCGACCAAGGCCCAATAGATCTGAAGCCCAATACAAATGTAAAATTGTACATAAGAGTTATACATCTGGCAGTATATGATATTCTCAATACCCTCCTTCAAACCTAACACTGATTAGGGTTTGGGGCAATTAGAGAATAGTGGCGGCGCTGCGGCAAATCCAAGTGATTTACGACAACTGAGAGCTTCGGACAGCAGTGAGCCCCCAACCTTCAACAGGATCGATGCAGAGCAGAATTAATCTGGTATATATGAGTGGTCTTTTGTTCTCAGCTTTGGATCTTCTTCATCAACGTTCAAATCATGCTTCAGACATGCGAATCGAGGCTTCGAGAGTGGCTTGGTAAGAATATCAGCCTTTTGGTGAGCAGTTGGTATGTATCCTACTTTCAATCTTCCATTTATCACTTGCTCCCTAATGAAGTATAGATCAAGTTCAATATGCTTCGTCTTTGAGTGTAGTATAGGGTTAGAAGTTAGTGATATCGCACTGATATTGTCACACCAAATCGCTGGGACCTTATCTGATTTAACCTTGAGTTCACTGAGTAGAGATTTTATCCATAGTATTTGTGCGGCTATACTTGCAACGCTTCTGAATTCAGCCTCAATGCTAGATCTAGATACCGTTGTTTGTTTCTTTGCACACCATGCAATAGGGTTTTTGCCTAGATAGATGCAATATCCAGATGTAAATTTTCTGTCATCTAAATCAGTACCCCAGTCTGCATCTGCATATGCATTTGTGTTGAGAGTTTGACTTGCCTTTAGTATAATTCCTTGATTAATTGTCCCTTTGAGATATCTAAGTATTCTTTTGACTGCCTTCCAATGATTGTCAAGAGGTTTTTGCATATACTGGTTGACCTTGTTTACACTGTAAGCAATGCCGGGTCTAGTAATAGTTGCATATTGTAGAGCTCCAACGATGCTTCTGTACTGCTTGTCATTTTGAATATGTTCCCCTTTGTACTTAGACAATTGATTACTTGTGATCATTGGGGTAGGAAGAGAGTTAGCATTGATCATGTTAGCTCTAGACAGTATTTCTGAAATGTATTTCCTTTGATTGAGGTGTATTTCTGATTTTGCTGTCCTCTTTACTTCAATTCCAAGGAAATAATTTAGATCTCCAAGATCCTTAATAGAGAATTCTGAGTTTAGCATCCTTGTAATACTTTTGATTTCCTGAATACTGTTCCCTGTAATTATAAAATCGTCAACGTATATAAGAACGTATGTTATACAGTTATTAGAAAATTTGATAAATATTGAGTTGTCAGATTTTGATGAGCTGTATCCGTGTTTAGTGAGTGTTGATTTCAGCTTGTCGAACCACACTCTAGGTGCCTGTTTTAGGCTATAAATTGCTTTATTAAGTCTGCACACTAGTTTTTGCCCCCTTCTTGGTTGAACCCTTGAGACTGTTCCATAAACACCTCCTCCTGTAAAACACCATCAAGGAAGGCATTATTCACATCTAATTGCTTAATGTTCCAATTTCTACATAAAGTAATATTTAAAATAATTCTGATTGATGAGGGTTTCATAACGGGTGAAAAAGTTTCAGAAAAATCAAAACTGTATTATTGTGAATACCCTTTTGCAACCAGCCTTGCTTTATGTTTGAAAATTGAACTAACAGGATTTTTCTTTAGTTTGAAAGTCCATTTACATCCAACAATATTTTTTTGATGGGCTTTTCAACTAAAGTCCAAGTTTTATTTTTAATAAGAGCATTATACTCATCAATCATGGCAGTCTTCCAATTCTCACATTTAATTGCTTCAGTGTATGAAGATGGTTCTTCATTCACTGCTGCAGTATAGATGGTTTTTGGTTTAAAAACACCACATTTGGCTCTAGTGAGCATTGGATGTCTGTTAATATTATACATTAATGTCATGACTACTATTAGATGAGCTGATTTCAGGAACAGGATTAGTTGTGGTATCATCACTGCCGATGTCCAGTCCTTGCTGATCATTTCCATTACTTGGTGTGCCTTCACTTCCTTGGACATACCCGGAATCAGGTGAGGGTATTGTGAGCTGAGGATCAGTGATGATGGCTTCCTTGTAAAGTTTAGTTGGTGCCACTACTTCAACGTCTTCAAGTATGTCAGGTAATGACATTCTTGGATTTACCACTTTGGCAGTGGTTTTTATTTCAATGTTATTGAATGGATATACATTCTTATTAAAAACAACATGTCTAGATATATATACTTTTCCCTTACTGTCTACACACTTATAGCCTTTTTGGTTGGTACAATAACCTAGGAAGGTACATGGCACTGATCTAAAATCTAATTTATTCAAATTATATGGCCTCAAATAGGGAAAACATTGACATCCGAAGACTTTTAGTTGACTATAGTCTGATTTAACCTTAGCAAACAACTCTTGTGGACATTTTTACTTAAGTACCTTTGTTGGTGGTAAGTTAATCAAATGTACTGCAGTGATAAATGCTTCTGGCCAAAATTTTAGTGGCATAGAAGCTTGAGCTAACAAAGTTAAACCAGTTTCTACTATGTGTCAATGCTTTCTTTCTATGGTGCCATTTTGTTCAGAAGTGTATGGACATGTAGTTCTGTGTATAATTCCTTTTGATTCAAAGTATTGTTTAAGTGATAGAAATTCTTTGCCACCATCAGTTTGAAAAATACCTACTTTGTTCCCTGTCATATTTTCAACTCTATTAATGAAATGCTTAACAGTGTTGTAGGTTTCAGATTTGGTTTTAATCATATATATCCATACAAATCTAGAGTATGCATCAATGAATGATATATAATATTTATAGCCATAATCAGAATTTATGGGTGTTGGTCCCCAAAGATCAGTAGCTATCAGTTGTAATGGTTTTGTGTAAGTGGTTTGTGAGTCTGGAAATGCAAGCTTATGACTCTTTCCCATTTGACAAAAAGTACATATTTATGAAGTAGGAATTTTATCAATAGAAATGTTATTATTTTCAACAATGTGTTTGACTATTTTTGGACTGGGTGACCCAGTTTGCTATGCCACAAATCAAACTGTTTACAATTTTTAGAATTATTCTTAATAGTCAACACACAAGAATTTCCCTTATTTTCAGGGCATTTAGAATTAGAAACATCAAATTTATACAGTCCCCTACATTCTCTACCCTGCAAAATAATTTCATGTGTCAGTATGTCTTTTACGATGCAAAAATTAGGGTAGAATTCAAAGTAGACACTTTAGTCTTTGGCAAATTGGGAAACACTCATTAGATATTTCTTAATACACGGAACCCTTAACAAGTTATTTAGAAGTAATTGTTTGGGTCCCTTTATGCTTGCATTTCCAGTATGTGTGATGTAAGCAATTTTACCATTACCAACAGTAAGATTCTGCGTACCTTTGTATTCTTTGTTTCCCAAATTTAAGTTGTTGGGATTGTTGGTAACGTGGTTAGCTGCACTGGAGTCAGGGTACCAACAATCATCAGTTATGTCTTCACTTTTAGCAGTATCAATATTTAGAATCTCTGTTTGACCCTTGTTGTTATTGTCATTCTGCATGTTTACCATGTTAGCACTTAAAGTATTGCTTTCCTGTGTGGGTGTGTAATTATTGTTAAATCTGAAGTAGCATTTGCTTGCGCTATGTCCAACTTTTTCACAAATTTGACACCTGCTTCTACTATTATTATTTCTTCCTCTACCTCTGCCCCGTTTGACTGACCACCCCTTTGACTGTTTGGTTGGTTTCTTGGACCACCTCCTTGATTCTTGCCACGGTTAAAGTTAGTGTAGTTAACGAATGAATCAGAATTGATGCTTTTCTTGTGTTCAATTCTGCCTTCATGGGCAAGTAGAGTGGAGTAAGCATACTGTAAAGATGAGGTTGGTTCCATTGATAAGATAATTGCAGTAACTGCTTCATAATCTTCATCAAGACCGCTAAAAATGGATAGAATATGCTCGGATTCTGATACTTTTTGGCCAGCAGAAGCGAGTTGGTCACATATATTCTTGACCTTAATTAAGTACTCATTCATAGAGGAATTTTGTTTTCTAATGCTTTGCAATTGCCTTCTGTTGTGCATGATTTTTGCAGAGGATTGAGAATTGAAATTTCTTTCAATTGTTGACCATACTTCTTGGGCCGTTTTACAACCAATTAGTTGTGCTAAGATTCCAGCCCCAAAGGATAACATCATCCAAGCGCAGATAAGACTATCTTGTCTTAGATATGCAACATATTCAGGATTCTGCATTAATCTTTCTTCACTATCTCTAATGAACTTTGGTGGAACAATTTTTGTTCCAAAGGCAAAATCATCTAAGCCACAACCTCTGACTGCTATTTCTATTTGCAGTTTCCACAGCAAATAGTTGGATTGATCAAGTTGTGTCGAGATAATCTGACTCTGTGGCTCGATAATTGCCTTCATTAGATCATGCGTAGGATCAATCTGAGATTGGGTAGTTCTATTGCTTGATACTTGAGGGCTTGCGGATGTAGGATCTCCTTGATTACTCATGATGAAAAATGGAAGAAGCCTTCAGATATGACAAAGGCATGACGGAATAAACTCTAGAAAACCTTGAATTGAGATTTTTCAAGACTTCTGTTGCTGATAACTGCTCCAACCTTGATTGCCTATATGATGACTACTCTTCCTTTGAATTTCTGAGGAATTTTGACTGATATGCAATCCTGGATGTTACTTTTATCAACGGAATTGCTTTCTTAAATTTTCTTGATCGTTTTTCTTGAAGTTTTTAAGGTTGTGGGATGATAACTCAGACTGGAAAATTGATGCAGCCACCAAAGTGTAGGCGAGGCACAGTTTTTCAGGCTGTGCAACAACTCTCAAATGAGAAGATCAATAGATATTTGATGAGAGGGTCCAAATGATGATAAGAAACTGATGGACACCAAATTCAGATCAACCACCGTGAAGAATGAACAGCAGTGTGAATTGAAGATGCAGATAGCACATACTAAAGCTATGATCCAAGATGGAATACTTGGTGATATACAACGAGCACTTTGATGGCAGGAAGAATAATAGAGAAGTCTTTATCTTTTAATATTTGTAAAACTGAGAATGTAATTCAACTTTGTACAGGAAACGCCATATATATATATATATATATATATATATTGTGATACATGTGGCTTTGGCCAAGGCCCAATAGAGCTGAAGCCCAATACAAATGTAAAATTGTACATCAAAGTTATACAACCGACAGTATATGATATTCTCAATATTGAATAAAGAGAGAACATTCAATTGGGGTGGTGGAATATTAGCAGGAGATGCCAAAATGAATGTTCACTGCCAGTAGTTAACTAGCTACTTGCTTGGAGGACTGAAAACTCATAACTTGTTTTTATTTGGATGGTGAATATTCTTCAACACAATTTTTGATGCCTTTACAGACTAGTGCACTAAATTAATAAAAGATTGAGTTCATCCCTATGATAACCCGTAACTTCCCCGCGAAGGAAAGAGCGGATACTTTGAGAACAACACACAAAAGAACGCAAACAGAAGAACATTTCATTGTTAATTACAACAATTTCATCAGAATACAAGAATATACAGAGTATAAATAAATATTACACATTCACTAAATATAAGAGATTTAAATTACATTTAAATACATCGCAGCGGAAAAACAATACAATACACAACTGAAAGACATATACGGATACAGAGCTTTCCGGATATCTTCCCAGCTGTAAGCTAGGTTCCTGTGAATATAAATCTGCAAAACCAAAACTACTAGCTGCCCATGTCAAAATAAGGGCACCCAGATTTTAGGTTAAAACAATAAACTCCAGGTCAGTCATGTGACTGGTGTGAGAACTAAAACAGTTATTTAAAACTTTACTTTAAATCAGATATATCAAGGGACCACGCCGTATAACACGGAACGGGTTTCCTCCCAAGAATACCAGTGCATATAACAAAACAGCGCAATGCTTTTTGAAAAAATGAAGCTATTATAAGACCCAGGTCCCCTCACACAATGCAACGCAAGCCGAAGGATAGGGTTTTCCATTATAATAGCCAAACATGCTTGGTACGTTAAAAACAAATCAATTGATACTATTATAAGTGTATAGTGTCAAAACAATTTCAATCATAAATATCAATCATAGACGGCATGGGTACCATATATCATTTCACCATACTAGGCTCTACAATCAAAACCGCAAAGTCACATATTTGGAAATTGGATTTCCATCTGTGAACCGAGGCAAAAGATAGTCCTCTACCGATTCGAGACGCTCTAGTCCGTGTCTCAGGACCCAGACTCAGGCGGGCCCGTGGATCGTCAGGGCTGGTCCACCGATGTGGATTAAAATGCCTGAACACTGCGTTTCCCCACCCTTTGGGGCGTCAATGAGTCAACGAATGACTCCATCGGCTCCACATAGTCACCGATATATCCGAGGCGCCTCGCAAACCAACAACCACATAAGTCAAACTCATCTGGGCGTGTCAAACCACTGATGCCACTTCTAACTAGAAAGAAACGCATGTCCTCCCTGAGGTCCTCTCCCGTTTTTGGTTCACAACCGGGATGTGAGGCTCGCGAATCAACGCTACACAAAGCTATGCCACACAGGCTGTGCTTTGATCATCAACCACAAGATTCTGCTTTTCAACAGAAACCTTGATCATATTGCCACTTAGGCATGCCACACAGGCAATTCACTCCATGCGTTTGATATCCATCAATATATATTCTCTGAGCTCGTACGTCTCAGAGAAGGGCGTTAAGCAAGAGAATAAATTCTCCGCCGCCAAACAGATATATATTTAATAGAAATCAATCACACAGAATAAAATCCAATGGCAGACACACAATCCATTTACAAGTTCGTTCTGGGTCTGAACGAAACCGGAGGCACCTAGTACCTCGCATATCCATCGATCTCCAAGTACGTATGGACGACCACTCACTGATTCCCTCCTCTTGGGTGTACGGCCCAATCAAGATCATCAGTAATCACCCAAATGACGTGAAGACCTCCGGTCTTCAACCACCGTCTTCATCTTCGACTAATCGTCGAATATGTTATTCAGAATGAGATAAACCCGGTCTTTCTGAATAACCCGCGTATATAATAACAAGTGTTACACAAACACAACATACGCCTCATTCCAATTCATCAGTCACTAACCGTAAACTAGTAAGAGAACAATTCCCCAAATATTAACCCCGAAGGCCGAAACCAACATCAGATCAATACCCAGGAAACCATTCATCTTAACTAATCTTCAGTTAGTTGCTAAACTTCACATTCTTAGGGATAGGTCCCCATTAATTTTATCAAAGATAAATTCCTCAAATTTATTCTTTAATCGTCTTTTGAATATCAATTCAACTAGTCGGGATTAGCGAACCACACCGAAGTAATCATTTATTTTATTTCCCAATCCCAACCTATTCATCCCATGAAGTAAAACTGGTCATACTTCATATCTAACACCACAGTGTTATCGGTAATTCAATTACCATTTCACGTTCAAATCTAATTAAAGATTTAACTATCGCCTGGAGCAAAACTGGTGATACTCCATTCTCGATCTTTTCAATCTAATTAAAGATTCATTAAAACTCCACTTGGTTTTAATCTTTAACTGGGTTAAAGAACCGATGTCATTTAAAACACGGTTCACGATAAACCCCAAAATCACATCACATTTCAATCAGTCCCTAACAGTAAATTAGTAAGAGGACAGTTCCCTAAACAGTGACCCAGAAGGCCGAAACCAACATCAGACCAATATCTAAGAAACCCTCAAACTTAACTGATCCCCAGTTAGTTCTTAATTTTCTTAACTCCATTTGGGTTTAAGAACGGTATTATTAAAGATACCATTCACGACAACCCAAATCACATTCCATTAATTTTCGGGTTAAAGAACAAATGTTATTTAAAACATCGTTCACAATAAACCCAAAAGTCAATTTCAATTCAATTCCAATTAAATATTATTTAATTGGTATACTTCATTAAATCCAAATAAGAAGATTTAATCTTTTTCTCAACTGGGTTTAAGAACAGTGTTAATGAAGACACCATTCACGACAAACCCAATTCCCATTTGATATTAAATACAAGGCTCTGAATAGAAAATATATCGTCTTATATTCAATATCAAATTCTACGATCAACAAATATCGTATTGGAAATAACGATATAAATATATCTTTCAAATTTCCATAACAATATCTGTATAATCACGAAATCCAACATCGAAATATTCCAAAAACAATTTCGATTCAAATCCATTCTAATTCAATTATTGGAAATTCTGGTTACTTTCAAAACCCTTTCAAATTCAATTTATTTATTCCAAAAATAAATTGATTTTAATTCTAGTTCAAAACTAGTTCATTTCGATAAAAATCTATTTTTATCTTTTCAAATATGGAATTTTTCATCCCAATTCTTCGCAAATCATTTCTTATGATTTTACACAAATTATAACTATTTTTAATAATTTTATCAAGGCCCGTACAATCGATTTCCATCAACGGCCATCGAACTGCACTTACAACAACCTTTTCCAAATTTGATTTGGACATAATTCCAAATCCAACCATTAGATTTCAAATCTCTAATATTCATTAGAAAGCCCTTTTCGATACGAACCCAACGGTTTCGGTTTTAGGAGAATCCAACGGTCGGATCTCCCGTAATATCCATTCGAAGTCAATGGTCGAAATTCGCGAACTGCCGCGGCGCGGCGCGTTCTATTCAGGCCATTATATATATATATATATAATATTATACATATTTCGTCGATTTCCTTTCAAAACGTATTTTATAAATCCTTTTATTTTCGTTTTCAAAACGGTTTCAACTTCATATTCAATTTCAAATCAAAATTGAATATTCCATATCATTAACATATAAATGATAATATTTTCAAAACGTTATATTTTTAAATCACTTACTTTTCTATATTCATTTTAAAATCGAATATAATCGATATAAATATCGTTCACGTCAAAATGGCGTCAATCTAATCAACACGGCTTTTATTCAACACATGAATGTTTTATAATTCAACACATGAATTTATTTTCAATTCAACACATGAATTTATTTTCTATTCAACACATGAATTTATTTTCTATTCATCACATGAATTTATTTTCAATTCAACACATGAATTTATTTTCAATTCAACACATGAATTTATTTTCAATTCAACACATGAATTTATTTTCTATATTGGAATGAGGCCAAATCAATTACCGTATAATGTTAATTATACGGATTTTCTACAACACATGTATATAATAGCAACGATAAATAATCAAACATCATCCAGAGTGCACCACACAGCTGCATAAGCATTAAATATAAATAATTAACGCTTACACAGTCTGTCAACCCATCGATTGACATACAACTAAACAATCGGGATTAGTGTACGTCAAATCTCATCCCAATACCCGCGTGGGGTTTCAAATCAACAAACACATATTTTATTTGTGAGGTTGGGCGATATGTAAAATTTATCGTCCCAATCAATATCAATCAAATCAGTGTATATAAACAAATCTCTGATTTGTTTATAAATATTTATTTTATATACACGTTAAAAATCATATTTTTAACTATAAAATATTTTCCACTATAAAATATTTTATTTCATTCCACATCACACCATCAAATTTCACAACACAGCAATCAAACAAACAAGTCATCCATGGTCTGTGGACGACGGGGTCGGGTGCTGCTAAGCACCGTCTGCATCCTAGTATATATTTCAACTAGAAATAAAAATAAAAGTGAGGAATTCTCACAGACTAGCTAAACCAACGCCACGACTCTTCTTGTGACAACCCGGATTTTTACAACATGCTAAGATAAGAATCAAGGTAGAATTTAATTATAAAATCTGAATCAGGAGAAACGGGCTGTGCCATTGCGTTCGTCTCGGAAAAATACGCGAAATAGAGTCCGAGTTTTCAAAAATCGGAGTTTGTATGACCAAGTTATGGCCCGTCAAAGTTTTCAGAAAATTTCAAGTTCAAAAACAGTTCAAATTTGAATTCAGAATTCAAATTCAGCCAAGCAGGAGAGGCAGGAAAATTCCCGCCACCCAGAAGTCGACTGGGGAGTCGACTTGGGAGTCGACACACCCCAGGTGGTGTCGACTGCCCAGTCGACACCCCTGTCGACTTGGGTGGTCGGCAGTTTGGCCTGGGTGCACCTAACTTGTTCCTCAAGACATGTTTGGAGGCCTATGACGGATTTTGAGGGCTCAGATCTATCCTAGGGTTAATCTAAGGGCCTAAACTACTCCTAATCTCTATAAAAACACCCTAGGACCTAACCTAAATCACTAAAAATCAATCCTACAACTAAGTGCTGCCAAAATCTATCTTGATCATGGCCTCCATCTCCAACTCCAAGGGCTTATGCATTCAAATCGGGTACAAATCAAAAGGTGCAAGCTTCCTACATCAAATCGAGGGAGTGGATCAACGTTGCTAGGCCAATTTCATGACGAGTCTTCAACAAAGGAGCCACCTTTCTTCGTCAAGACGATGCATGATCCTTCCCTAAGCCTCGCTATGTAAGTTCTAGCTACTTGTAGATTCTAACGGTGGTTCTAATGTGACATGGAATAAAATGCGATGAAACATAAGTATGCTAGCCTATGTGAACCTAATTTTGCCCCTTTTCTATGATCTATGACCTTGGGCTAAGTTTTAGCGACTTAATCATGCCACTCATGTTATGTTTCACGTAGTTTATCTTGCAAGTTTGAATCTTTATCTATGGAATGTTAGCATGAACCTTTGGGAACCATTTGACTTGTGAAACATTGGCAAAGACTTGACTTTGGTGCTTATGCATGTAAATGAACCCAATCCCCTTATGTTATGATGCATGTTTGTGGCCAAATTCCCTTATGATACTATGCATGGTTGTGGCCAAATTCCCTTATGATACTATGCATGTTTTTGGCTAATCCCGTTGTGACATTATGCATGTTTGAGGCCAAAAACCCCTTATGATGCTATGCATATTTTGAGGCCGAACCCCTTATGATACCATGCATGTTTGTGGCCAATCCCTTTTTGATATCGTGCATGTTTTGAGGCCAATATGTAGCATAGTATCCTTACTATGTTGACTCGCTTTTACTTTGGTTGGAAACACGATTTGGGGTAGGTTAGACAAGCGTGATTACGACATGATAATTTGACATGGGATTTCATGAAAATATGACACTCATGATACACCTAAACGTGGGCATGACATGTGGGGTAGACATGGGACTTGAAACTAGACACGTATGGGTTGTAAGTGTAACATGACACTAGACCAAACATGAAAGTGGCCAACTCGAGGTTGGGTTGAGTTTGTAGCATAAATCTACCCGGACCCGCCCGGCTTAACTAGTGGCTACAAACAATAGGACTCAATGTGAGTAGTTGGTCACATAGCACTTAAAACCCGAGGTTAGACTAGGTTGTGGTGTAAATCTACCCGGACCCGCCCGGCTTAACTAGTAACCACAACAAGGTCTAATGTGAGAGGTTAAAAGTGCATTAATTTAATTAATGCCACATGATAAGGTTAAGTAAATTTGATTAATGACACTTAACCGATATGACATGAATGGATAGGTTAAGTTAAACCGGACTTGATCTCTTAATGACACTTAACCATATAAGACAATTAGGGGATGGGGTTAAGTAATTTACACTTAACTAATCCGACTTGGTAATTAGATGGGGTTAAGTAACTTAGACTTAACTAATCTAAACACGGTAATTAGATGGGGTTAAGTAACCTACACTTAACTTATATAAACACGGTAATTAGATGGGGTTAAGCAACCTACACTTAACTAATCTAAACACGGTAATTCGATGGGGTTAAGTTAAGCACTTAACCAATCTGAACTTGGTAATTCAATGAGGTTAAGTGACCAATACTTAACCAACTTAACATGATAATTTAATGGGGTTAAGTAACTTATACTTAACCAATTATACATGATGGTTTGATGAGGTTAAGTAACCTATACTTAACCAATCTAATATGCGGACCTGATAGGGTTAAGTCACAAGACCTTTTAAATAAACTTAACCATTGTAATACGATTAGTGGATGGGGTTAAGCTAACCCATACTTAACCAATCCGACTCGATAATCTGATGGGATTAAGATAATCTATGCTTAATCAATCTAACACGATAATCTGATAGGGTTAAGATAAACAAGTACTTAACCAATTTGACTTTATGATTAATAGGGTTAAGTCATGAGCTTCTTGGTATACTTAACCGACTTGTAGGGCTAGGTCTTGGACTTGTATACTTAGCCAAATCTTGACATGATTCGTAGGCAGGTTAAGTCATGAACTTAAACGACAATACTTAACCCATTAGATAAAACCCTAGTTCAGGGGACTAGGTGGAAAGCCGGGATTAACAAGGATAACGGGAAAAGAAGCTAAGTGGTAAACCTTAGTTAAGGATAACTAAGTAATAATTCTTAGCCAAGGACATGGGACTAGTTCATAAATAGATAAGTAACCTGATACGGTAGGTCATCGCTTAGTATACTAGGAGGAGCAACTTATCTGACTTGGATAAAAAGCTCCAGCGAGCTGGGTGACGAAGCGGTAGCTTCGGGGGACGTGAGGGTACTCTTGGTATCCCTTTGTGAGGTGGCAGATGGTCCATGAAACCTGGCCTCACAGAGGTTAAGGTCTGCGGTAGAAGAGCCAAGAGTATGCCTTGGTTGTTATGCGAGCGACCTAAAGACTGGGATGGATTAGCGTGGAGTCGACAATACTTGTTTTTGCCCTGGATAGCACGTCGCCGACTACCTACCATCTTTAGTCAATCGTGTACGAACGGAAAGGCAGAGAACTCCCAACAGACCATGTTCTTGCTATCGAAGCATGGGTGAGGTTGGCCAATAGGAAAGTGGGGCATAGTGGGGCCGGGATGTAGTTCTCATACATGATTTTTCTTGGGTTGCCTTTCAGTAGTTGAGGGAGGGGTCACTTGGGACCATAGCCACAGATACAAAAACAGACCTTGATATCTGCATCAGCAGACGACTTAAAGCTCCCGACCAAGTTCCGTATTTCTCGATTTGCCCTGGCACGGAACTCGAATGGCACATTGAGATACATGTGCGTCTAGACATGGAAACGATTCACGATTTATACGTGGGACAAAGGGCGTGGTTGACGGGTGGCATAATCCCTAGTGGTCCTAGGTGGCTTGAACCCAAACCGAGACACGAAAACGATCATTAGGTAGCATAATCCCTAGTGGTCCTAGGTGGCATAAATCCTAAGTGACACACGATAGTTCATGGTAAGAAAACATAACCAGATCAAGGGTAGCAGTCCAAAACAACTTCAAGGATAAAATGGTACTACGTTGAGGCGGTATAGATTTACATGGGAAAGCCCGTACAGCCTACGGCAAAGGACTGAACTTATACATGGAAAGAAACATACGAGTGGGGGAAAACCTACATATGCTATATATTAGGTTGACATGGACCATTACATGACATTGGGCAAGGGACATTCATAGTTAACACATGACGCGGGTTGGGATATTAGTACGAGAGGTGCAGAGCAAATATACATGATAAATACCGTGGGATGTTATACATGATAGATATCTTGGGATAGTATACTTTATAGAAACCTGACGATGGGATACCTTGATTTATCTTGACACCATAGTTTATCATGATACCTTAGTTTATCTTGCTACAGTAGTTCATCCAGTTATCTTGGTTTAGCTTATCTATCTTGTCGTCATCCTTATGTTTACTTTCAGTTTATGCATGTCATGTTACCTTTACCTGTTTTTATACTGGAAGTAGATAGGACTTACCAGTCTTTATGACTGACCCCGTTTTGTTTCGCCTCCTTGTCTTCCGTTTCCCCCCAGGTTTTCTGGGAGGAAATGATGTTGTTTAGTTCGGACATCTTATGCTTGAAGGTCATCATGTATAGCTTGGTCTTCTCTTGGCTATGGCTGCTTCACCGCTTTATTTTGGGGAATAATTTATGAAAAGGTTTTATGCTTCTTTACTATTGCAAGACAGGTTTTGATGTATTCTGATGTAAAAGGCTTTAGACCTTATTTTATAAGGTAATGAAATTTGTTTTACTTCCGCTGTTTTATATACGTTCTGTCTTGTAATATTTCTGTGCATGTTTACCTCGATAATGCTTCACCAAACCTAGTGCTTTCCCTTTGTGAGTGACATTAGCAGAGGTGGGGTGTTACATTTGGTATCAGAGCAGAAGGTTACCAGACTGGGCAAAAGTTTTTAAAACCTTCTGAAAACTATTTGAGAAACTGTTTACAAAGAAGATTTTTTCAAGAGAAGTTTTTTTTAAAAGGCTATTCCCCAAAAGCCATTAGCACTATCCTTTGTTTCCTTTATTGAACCTCTTTTCCTTTCTTTCCTCCATCTGTAGTCACAGTAGTTTTAACTGTGACTAATTCTTGTCTAGCTACGTAAGTGTTTTCCCGTGCGATGGAGGAAGTTCTCGAGAGACCTGTTACCGAAGTTATAAGAAGGGATAATAAGAGCAAGGATAAAGGACATGAGCTTAAGAATAAGCAACTTGTTGGTATGGCTTGATCCACAAAGGAAGATAAGGACAAAATCAGTGAGAGGGCAATTGTATGCTCTCATTTCTAGCGTACCTAAGAGGAATGGTACCGTTTCTGTTAAAGGCTTAGCCTTTCTTTTCTATCGTCCCGTCTAGACTTTGTCTTGATCATCGCATCATTTAAGTCTACTTCGATAGTTGAGTCTCTACACCTTAGTACTAGCGTGGTAGAGGATCCCATTTTTGTCTCAAATCCTGTTGGAGGATCGGTCCATTTATTCATGACTTGTTTGGAATTGAGAGTGTAAATGCCAAGTGTTGAGATTAGAAGCAATGCTTCTATTGTTGAGCTATGGATGGATTCTAGGGATGAAGTGGTTATCCAGTAAGGGATGCCATTCTCGGTTTTGAAAGGAGGGTAGTTAAACTTCTAACTTGCCTTGGTAATACCCTCGAAGTCTCGTGTAACCTTTTGGGTTCTGTCATGGTTAGTTACCTAGAATCTCTTGATGCATTTATCGGAAATCTCTGATCCGATCGAGTAACGTTCGCCAATAAGGCGGATGGTTCATTCCGCCTAAGCATGGGTTATAGGAATCACCCTAGTAAGTACACGTGGTAACATGGATTGGCATCGGTAAACGAGATCCAGAATTCACTAGTGAATTTTGGAGAGCTTGCATGAGTACGCAGATATGTTTGAGCCGAGCATACTAGGGAAAGAATAAGTGGAAGTGAAACGAGAGGCGATAGTGAAATGAGTTCCAACTCATACCTTGGAAATAGGAATCAAGGAGCTACGAAATCATAAAGTCAAAGGTGGTCAAGGCACAATGGAATTAAGCTCAAGGAAATGCGGCTTAAACGCGCGCATCATATCTCTTTTTAAGAGTATACTGTTGATCCCTGGTTCTCCTGTAGAGCTTGCTTGCATGCTATCGCTTGGTGGATATCCTCTCGATCCTGTTTCCGCTGCAAACCCTGTAAGGAGTTTGTCTTGTTTATCTCCTCGATCTTATCTTAGGAACCTTAGATAGAATTCCATGGATGTAAACATGTATTTGAAACATGTTATGATTGATATGGTTGCAAATGATTGCAAGTGGTTGCTCGTGGATGCGCGAATACACATTAGATACTAGATTGACGCAGTCACGTTTCATGTTGCATATGCACGAGTATTTGTACTTGTTTATGGATGAAATTGAATATGTTACCATGTGGATGTTGCATGTGGATGAATTGTTGTGCACACATATAGTGTTTATATGACTAGGACTACTTGCATACATGTTGGACTCATGGCACTAAACATATTTTGCATTAGAAAGATCATTCAGGCCTGATCATTAGCATTAGCTAAGGAACATATACACACCCTTTCTGCATGTGTTCATAAAGCATTAGGAGTCTTTTAAGGACCATGGTTGCCTGTGGATGATGTTTTGAGTAGATGGATGATGGATGGTAGGATACGTTCTTCCTAACTTGGAGATTTCGGGGACGAAATCCTTTAAGTTGGGGAGAGTGTGACAACCCGGATTTTTACAACATGCTAAGATAAGAATCAAGGCAGAATTTAATTATAAAATCTGAATCAGGAGAAACGGGCTATGCCATTGCGTTCGTCTCGGAAAAATACGCGAAATAGAGTCCGAGTTTTCGAAAATCGGAGTCCGTATGACCAAGTTATGGCCCGTCAAAGTTTTCAGAAAATTTCAACTTCAAAAACGGTTCAAATTTCAATTCAGAATTCAAATTCAGCCAAGCAGGAGAGGCGGGAAAATTCCCGCCACCCCCAAGTCGACTGGGGAGTCGACTTGGGAGTCGACACACCCCAGGTGGTGTCGACTGCCCAGTCGACACCCCTGTCGACTTGGGTGGTCGGCCAGTTTGGCCTGGGTGCACCTGACTTGTTCCTCAAGACATGTTTGGAGGCCTGTGACGGATTTTCAGGGCTCAGATCTATCCTAGAGTTAATCTAAGGGCCTAAACTACTCCTAATCTCTATAAAAACACCCTAGGACCTAACCTAAATCACTAAAAATCAATCCTACAACTAAGTGCTGCCAAAATCTATCTTGATCATGGCCTCCATATCCAACTCCAAGGGCTTATGCATTCAAATCGGGTTCAAATCAAAAGGTGCAAGCTTCCTACATCAAATCGAGGGAGTGGATCAACATTGCTAGGCCAATTTCATGACGATTCTTCAACAAAGGAGCCACCTTTCTTCGTCAAGACGATGCATGATCCTTCCCTAAGCCTCGCTATGAAAGTTCTAGCTACTTGTAGATTCTAACGGTGGTTCTAATGTGACATGGAATAAAATGCGATGAAACATAAGTATGCTAGCCTATGTGAACCTAATTTTGCCCCTTTTCTATGATCTATGACCTTGGGCTAAGTTTTAGCGACTTAATCATGCCACTCATGTTATGTTTCACTTAGTTTATCTTGCAAGTTTGAATCTTTATCTATGGAATGTTAGCATGAACCTTTGGGAACCATTTGACTTGTGAAACATTGGCAAAGACTTGACTTTGGGGCTTATGCATGTAAATGAACCCAACCCCCTTATGTTATCATGCATGTTTGTGGCCAAATTCCCTTATGATACTATGCATGGTTGTGGCCAAATTCCCTTATGATACTATGCATGTTTTTGGCTAATCCCGTTGTGACATTATGCATGTTTGAGGCCAAAAACCCCTTATGATGCTATGCATATTTTGAGGCCGAACCCCTTATGATACCATGCATGTTTGTGGCCAATCCCTTTTTGATATCGTGCATGTTTTGAGGCCAATATGTAGCATAGTATCCTTACCATGTTGACTCGCTTTTACTTGGGTTGGAAACACGATTTGGGGTAGGTTAGACAAGCGTGATTACGACATGATAATTTGACATGGGATTTCATGAAAATATGACACTCATGATACACCTAAACGTGGACATGACATGTGGGGTAGACATGGGACTTGAAACTAGACACGTATGGGTTGTAAGTGTAACATGACACTAGACCAAACATGAAAGTGGCCAACTCGAGGTTGGGTTGAGTTTGTAGCATAAATCTACCCGGACCCGCCCGGCTTAACTAGTGGCTACAAACAATAGGACTCAATGTGAGTAGTTGGTCACATAGCACTTAAAACCCGAGGTTAGACTAGGTTGTGGTGTAAATCTACCCGGACCCACCCGGCTTAACTAGTAACCACAACAAGGTCTAATGTGAGAGGTTGAAAGTGCATTAATTTAATTAATGCCACATGATAAGGTTAAGTAAATTTGATTAATGACACTTAATCGATATGACATGAATGGGTAGGTTAAGTTAAACCGGACTTGATCTCTTAATGACACTTAACCATATAAGACAATTAGGGAATGGGGTTAAGTAATTTACACTTAACTAATCCGACTTGGTAATTAGATGGGGTTAAGTAACTTAGACTTAACTAATCTAAACACGGTAATTAGATGGGGTTAAGTAACCTACACTTAACTTATCTAAACACGGTAATTAGATGGGGTTAAGTAACCTACACTTAACTAATCTAAACACGGTAATTCGATGGGGTTAAGTTAAGCACTTAACCAATCTAAACTTGGTAATTCAATGAGGTTAAGTGACCAATACTTAACCAACTTAACATGATAATTTAATGGGGTTAAGTAACTTATACTTAACCAATTATACATGATGGTTTGATGAGGTTAAGTAACCTATACTTAACCAATCGAATATGCGGACCTGATAGGGTTAAGTCACAAGACCTTTTAAATAAACTTAACCATTGTAATACGATTAATGGATGGGGTTAAGCTAACCCATACTTAACCAATCCGACTCGATAATCTGATGGGATTAAGATAATCTATGCTTAATCAATCTAACACGATAATCTGATAGGGTTAAGATAAACAAGTACTTAACCAATTTGACTTGATGATTAATAGGGTTAAGTCATGAGCTTCTTGGTATACTTAACCGACTTGTAGGGCTAGGTCTTGGACTTGTATACTTAGCCAAATCATGACATGATTCGTAGGCAGGTTAAGTCATGAACTTAAACGACAATACTTAACCCATTAGATAAAACCCTAGTTCAGGGGACTAGGTGGAAAGCCGGGATTAACAAGGATAACGGGAAAAGAAGCTAAGTGGTAAACCTTAGTTAAGGATAACTAAGTAATAATTCTTAGCCAAGGACATGGGACTAGTTCATAAATAGATGAGTAACCTGATACGGTAGGTCATCGCTTAGTATACGAGGAGGAGCAACTTATCTGACTTGGATAAAAAGCTCCAGCGAGCTGGGTGACGAAGCGGTAGCTTCGGGGGACGTGAGGTTACTCTTGGTATCCCTCTGTGAGGTGGCAGATGGTCCATGAAACCTGGCCTCACAGAGGTTAAGGTCTGCGGTAGAAGAGCCAAGAGTATGCCTTGGTTGCTATGCGAGCGACCTAAAGACTGGGATGGATTAGCGTGGAGTCGACGATACTTGTTTTTGCCCTGGATAGCACGTCGCCGACTACCTACCATCTTTAGTCAATCGTGTACAAACGGAAAGGCAGAGAACTCCCAACAGACCATGTTCTTGCTATTGAGTCATGGGTGAGGTTGGCCAATAGGAAAGTGGGGCATAGTGGGGCCGGGATGTAGTTCTCATACATGATTTTTCTTGGGTTGCCTTTCAGTAGGTGAGGGAGGGGTCACGTGGGACCATAGCCACAGATACAAAAATAGACCTTGATATCTGCATCAGCAGACGACTTAAAGCTCCCGACCAAGTTCCGTATTTCTCGATTTGCCCTGGCACGGAACTCGGATGGCACATTGAGATACATGTGCGTCTAGACATGGAAACGATTCACGATTTATACGTGGGGACAAAGGGCGTGGTTGACGGGTGGCATAATCCCTAGTGGTCCTAGGTGGCTTGAACCCAAACCGAGACACGAAAACATTCATTAGGTAGCATAATCCCTAGTGGTCCTAGATGGCATAAATCCTAAGTGAACACACGATAGTTCATGGTAAGAAAACATAACCAGATCAAGGGTAGCAGTCCAAAACAACTTCAAGGATAAAATGGTACTACGTTGAGGCGGTATAGATTTACATGGGAAAGCCCGTACGGCCTACGGCAAAGGACTGAACTTATACATGGAAAGAAACATACGAGTGGGGGAAAACCTACATATGCTATATATTAGGTTGACATGGACCATTACATGACATTGGGCAAGGGACATTCATAGTTAACACATGACGCGGGTTGGGATACTAGTACGAGAGGTGCAGAGCAAATATACATGATAAATACCGTGGGATGTTATACATGATAGATATCTTGGGATAGTATACTTGATAGAAACCTGACGATGGGATACCTTGATTTATCTTGACACCGTAGTTTATCATGATACCTTAGTTTATCTTGCTACAGTAGTTCATCCAGTTATCTTGGTTTAGCTTATCTATCTTGTCGTCATCCTTATGTTTACTTTCAGTTTATGCATGTCATGTTACCTTTACCTGTTTTTATACTGGAAGTAGACAGGACTTACCAGTCTTTATGACTGACCCCGTTTTGTTTCGCCTCTTTGTCTTCTGTTTCCCCCCCAGGTTTTCAGGGAGGAAATGATGTTGTTTAGTTCGGACCTCTTATGCTTGAAGGTCATCATGTATAGCTTGGTCTTCTCTTGGCTATGACTGCTTCACCGCTTTATTTTGGGGAATAATTTATTAAAAGGTTTTATGCTTCTTTACTATTGCAAGACAGGTTTTGATGTATTCTGATGTAAAAGGCTTTAGACCTTATTTTATAAGGTAATGAAATTTGTTTTACTTCCGCTGTTTTATATACGTTCTGTCTTGTAATATTTCTGTGCATGTTTACCTCGATAATGCTTCACCAAACCTAGTGCATTCCCTTTGTGAGTGACATTAGCGGAGGTGGGGTGTTACACTTCTTATGTAGAAATCTTCATCGTGCTCGCCTTTTGTCAGTTTCATTGTCCGTAGCCACTACATATATAAAAAATCACATTTTTATATTGTTGTTATGTATGTAAAAATCACATTTTTATAATCACTCTATATGGATAAAAAATCTATTTTTACACCGTTACTATATAGATAAAAATTCTATTTTTATCTCGCTAGTAATATAATAAAAATCATATTTTTATTATTTCTACTATATAAAAATCACATCTTTATTATTTCTACTATATAAAAATCCCGTCTTTACATCGTTAAAAATCTATCTTTTTATTAAAGAAAATCTAACCTTTTCACTAATGAAAACCAATCTTTTCATTAAAGAAAATCAAATCTTGTTATTCGTTATACACATATAAAAATCGGATTTTCATCCCGCTTTTCCATGTATAAAAATATTATTTACATACGATAAGATCATACATTTTCTATGTTAAAAATCCGATCTTTTCTATGTTAAAAATCTAAACTTTTCTCATAAATGCTAACCTATACATTAATCTATGAAACTGATTTTATAAATGTGTTTTAACATATAAAAACCAGATTTTTAAAATTAAAATAGGCATAAAACTTACTGATTTAGATCGGAGGGGGTGTTTTGGGTTCGCCGGAGGTTGGCAGGCGGCGGTGGGCCCTGCAGTCGACGGTGCCGGAGCTACGGGTGCTGGAGGTGGCGGTTGGATGCGGTTTGGAGGGAGAAAGGGCTGTTCTTCGAAGAAGGAGAAGGGGGTGGGGTCGGATAGGGAGGCAGAGGCGCCAGAGGGGCGTGCGGTGGTTGAAGGAGCGGTGGATGGTGGCGCCTCCGGCGGTGGCGCGCGCTGAGGTCGAACGACGGGTCTCCGTCGTGTTTTTTTTTTAAATCTGAAGTAGATCGTGGAGGGGGGGAGATAAAGGGGGGAGTTGACTTCTTTTTTCTTTATTTAATTTAATTCTAAAAAGCAACTTTTTATTTCGACTTCGAAATCGAACTCACCGACTATCGTCCATAGCTAATTACTCCCATTCCGAACACAATGGGACATGTATCGCAAGATGATTCGATCGTTTCGATCAGCTTTCATCAAAATCAAAATATAACTCTATATATTGAATTTGAACGCGCATTTCAATTTACCGGAGTCACATACTGACTCTAAAAATTCTCGAAAAATAATTTCTAACTTCATATTGACGATACGGTCCTAACAAAACTAATTTCGTCGAATTCTGTGACCGTTTGAAAAATGGCCATTTTACAGTCGATTAAAATCAACTAAAACAGGTCAAACGCATTTTCACATATTAATTCAAAAAATTACGAATTTTGGCATCTAGCGATAACTTGACATCACAGATCCAACAAAAGTGGTTTCGTCGAAAACTGAGGTCGTTTGCAAAATTTCCATTTTTAAGGGCCAGAATTCCATAGCGACTATTCTGAAATTTCAACTGGCCATAACTTTTTATTCCTGCTATGAAATTTCAATTTTTCGGATTCGTTGGAAAGATATCCTCAATTAGATTCAAATATTTTTTGTTTCGCTAAAATCCGGTTTATTTCGCACCCGGTACATTCATTTGAAGTTCGAAATCAAAATTTCAAACTATCGCGCCATTTCAGGCTCGTTATATAATTAAAATAAAATATTTATATTCTAACGATGATTCAAATAAATATATACGTTTTAATTCTATTCAAAATAAATTTCTCGCCGTTATTATTTAAAATAATTCATTTTAAATATTCAAAATTCGCTAAAATTGCCAAAATAAAAATTTTAAATTGGCTCGGATTTCCGGGTTATTACAATCTCCCCCACTTAAAAATTTTCGTCCCCGAAAAGGAACGAAGCCGAAAGTTGTTTAACAAATCAACTCAACTTTCATTGTTTTTTTTACGGCTTAAGTTCTTCAACTTTTCAGTTTCTAAGAACTTTTCAATTTTTTCAAAAATTTGGCTAACACCCTAAATTTTCGAAAAAATTCGACATAACCTCCCCTGCACCGGGGACTTCGGGATATTTCATATAGCCTCCCATGGCCTTCCTCAATCCAAAAGAAAAAGAAAAAGCCAAGCGGCTAGCCAATCGGCTCATAAAATCATCGTCACCCAAACAAAACAGTAAATTATGGTAAACATGTACCTATTTGTCGGGCAAACAATTTTATTCTTCTACTCTAGGCTCCTTGCTATGACCTGTTCAATGTAAGTACATGTACATGCATGCAAATGCGATAAATTTTCAATACAATTTACTATTTGGTTCAAATTGGCTATATGGTTCAAATTTTAAATACTCAACCAATAATCAAACAACAAATTTTAAATACTCAACCAATAATCAAACATCAGAGTACAGAATATATCAGAGTACATCGAAATTTAAAATACAGCGGAAGAAAATTTTACAATAAATTTAATACAGTGCAGCGGAAATAAAATAACTAAGGCAGCTGAAAGCTTCCAATGTTCTGGACACAGCTTTAAGCTTCAATCCAGGATCCTGCTAAAAAGATAAACCTGTAGACACTGCTCGACTGCCCGTGTGGAGAGAGGGCACCCGAGTTTGCAAAAAAGGTGGAAACAAACAACGGGTCAGTCGTGGGACTGGTGTGAGAATTCTTAACTAATAAATCACTATTAATAGGGCAAATCCAAAGACCACGCCGCTAATGCGGAACAGGTTTTACTCTAATGGATTGTCGTGCATAACTTAAAGTAAAACGTAAAACAATGCAATGCTTTTTAGAAAAATGAAATCACCATAAGACTCAGGTCCCATCACACAATGCAACGCACACCAGAGGATAGAGTTTTACCTTATGGTGATCAAACATGATAAATACGGCAAATACGAGTTTGATATTATTATTAGTGTATATGTTTTAAAAACAATTTCAATCATAATGTATCAATCCTAGGAAGCATAGGTACCATATGCTATGCCTCCGTACTAGTAATACAATCAAAACCGAATGTCGCGTATTGGAAATTGGTTTCCATCATGAGTCAAGGCTAGGGAGGAGCTCCTACCGATTCAAGACACTCTAGCTAATGCCTCAGGATTACCCGCAGTTAACCCTTGGAAATGGCAAGGCCGGTCCTCAAATACAGCTTAGAGGATTGGCAATTCCTGAGCACACGTTCCCCGGTCCTATAGGACCTATCCGAGGCGCCTCATTCCATCATCCACATAAGTAAAATGTCAGGGCTGGTAGGTCACTGACACCACTCTAGCTAGAAAGAAACGTGCTGCTCTCCCTGCGTTCCCTTCTCCCGTTTTAGACTCTGCCGGTGTGTGAGGCTCGTGAAGTCACGTCATACACAAAGCTATACCTAAACAGGTTATGCTTTGATCATCCCACAAGGCCTGCTTTTCAACAAAGCCTTGATCATATGCATCTTAGCATGCCACATCATCACTCCATATCACACTACCAATCCTTTGCCGAAATATATGAACGGGTGTTAAGCAAGAGAATAAATTCTCCGCCACCAAACATCCATACATTCGACAGAAGATTAATAATATGATATATAATGGAGTACGATGTCAGACACACAATCCATTTATAAGCTTATGCTCTGGGTCTGCGCGAAAGCCAAATCCGTTCAATCAACATGTTCGTTCGGACGACGACCATGACCTTGACTTGGGAGCAAATCAATTCAAAGTCTCAATCGCTGTCCTCCTGAGGGGAAGATTGAGGGTCTTCATTAGTCGTCTTCTTCTTCAATTCTCATCGTCGTTTGATTATTTGGAATGAGATTAACTAGGTCTTCCCAAATAATCTTCGTATATATATATATATATGTAAATATATTGAAAACTCTTCCTTATCGTTATTTCTAATTTATAACGATTATTTCTTATTTTATTTAATTAAAAATAATTAAATCTTTAATCAACGACGATTCAGGTCAATGGCGATTTTGGCGCTATTTTCAACCAATTTTGATTTTTACATAACTCAAAATCTAACCGTTGGATTTTGACGTATTATATATCGTTGGAAAGATCTTTCCAAGACGGTCCTAGCGGTTTCAGTTTCGGGAAAATACGACGGTCGGATCTTCCGGTATAGTCGTTTAAAGACATAATTTTAAAACGCGAACTACCGCGCTCGATTCGTTTAATTTTATATATATATAAATATATATATAAATAATTCGTTTAATTCATAGTTCCTACATACATCTCCCCTTTTCCTTTATTCTTTTTTTTTCCACTTCTTAATCTTACATGAAAATGTAATTTATAATTAGACGGTGAATTATTCCCTTTTATCTTATTTTTATTTCAAAATCTTTATAATTTACATTAAAATGTAAATTATAATTCATCGCTCTATTTATTCCATTTCATCTTTCAATATATTATGATTCCATTTACATATAAAAAAATACTCATTCTCTTTCTAAATACATTCTCAATCTCAATTACACCTAAAATGTAATTTTATTTTACGATGACATTTCCATTCTATTCACAAAATAATGTACATTTCCTACGATGAAAAATTCTCTTTTAATATACATTAAAAATAATGTATTTTATCCTACGGTATGTTTTTCTTTTTATAATGTTACCTTAACATACAATGCATTTTCTATTTTTATTAACATTGAAAATAATGTTAATTTTTCTATCTTTACATTACACATGAAAAATATATATTTTGATACATCGCAAATTCCTACTTTATATTTACAAAATAAAGAGTAAACCTTGTCATGCGGTGAATTCCTACCTTATTTTACAAATAAAAAGTAAATCTTATCATACAGTGAAAATGCCAACTTACTTTTACAAATAAAAGTGTACATCTTATCATGTGGTGAAAATACTCTAATATTAACATTATAAATAAATGTTAATGTCAATTTCTCTTACAATGTAAATTTCTCTTTTTATACATACATTAATAAAAGTGTGTTAATACATACGGTGCAATCTTCTTTTTAATCAATATCAAAAATAATGTTAAACAATCTTTTCTTTTTATACAACATTAAAATAATGTTAATAAATCATATGGTCCATTCTCTTTTAATATTTACATTAGAATAATGTAAGTCAATCTTTCCTTTTCATATACATTTATAAATAATGTACATTTTTTTTACGAGGTAAATTCTCTTTTGTTTAACGTTATAAATAATGTTAATCTTACATACGGTTCAATTCCTTTTTATTAACATTAAAAATAATGTTAAATTTACATACAATGCATTTCCTATTTATTAATATTAAAAATAACGATAAATTTACATACAATGCATCCCTATTTATTAATATTAAAAATAACGATAAATTTTCATACAATGCATTAACATTAAAAATAAATGCTAATTTAACATATGATACATTCTCTTTTTATTAAAATGCAAATTCAATCTTTTTGTACAATGTAAATTTCCACTCTTCTTATTACATTAACAAAAATGATATTTTTCTACGATGAAAATTATCTTATTTTTAACATTAAAAATAATGTTAATCAATCATACGGTGAATTCTTTTAAATAACATTAAAATAATGTTAAAACAATCATGCGGTATCCTTCTTTTTAAATTAACATTAAAATATAAATGTCCATGAGTCATACGGTGTAAATCTTCTAACATTAACATTAAACAAAAATGCCAATTATTCATACGATGAAAATTTTCATTTTATAACATTAAACAAAAATGCCAATTATTCATACGATGAAAATCTTCTATTTTTATCATAACAACAATTCTATTTTACATACAATGCACTTTTCTTTTTAGTTAACATGACAAAAATGCTATTTTTCATACAATGCATTTTTTAAACATTTGACAAAAATGTCAATTTCATACGGTGACAGTTTTCTATATTAACATTTGACAAAAATGTCAATTTCATACGGTGACAGTTTTCTATATTAACATTTGACAAAAATGTCGATTTCATACGGTGACAGTTTTCTATATTAACATTTGACAAAAATGTCAATTTCATACGGTGACAGTTTTCTATATTAACATTTGACAAAAATGTCAATTTCATACGGTGACAGTTTTCTATATTAACATTTGACAAAAATGTCAATTTCATACGGTGACAGTTTTCTATATTAACATTTGACAAAAATGTCAATTTCATACGGTGACAGTTTTCTATATTAACATTTGACAAAAATGTCAATTTCATACGGTGACAGTTTTCTATATTAACATTTGACAAAAATGTCAATTTCATACGGTGATATATTATTTTTAACATTAACATAGATGTCATTTACCTACGATGAACATTTTCTATTTTAACATAACAAAAATTGTTCATCAACATACGGTGAATAATTTCTATTTAAATATTTAACATGAAATCAAAGGGACCTAATACTAGCTATTCATTGAGAAATGAGGTCGAAATCGAAGTTCAAAAATTCGAGTGGAAATGGGTTAAGCGGCGGGTTTCAAACGGAGGAGAAGGAGACTACTGTAGCACGTATTTATACGTGTATTCCTAGGGTATTCTAATGATTATTTTATTTAATAATTCCAGAAAATAGTGATTTTCCGTCCGAACTCTGATTCGCGCTCAACGACTGTCGAACTTAATGTTTTGACGTCTTCTGAACGCGATGGCGCTATTGCCAAGGTCCAATTCTGAAGTTACAGTATGTTTTTCTTTTATTTCCAATATAAATCATTTATTTTTTAAAATAAATCTTTTATTTTTAATTCAAACGTAAATATAATTTTGCCGGGCCCACATACGAAGTCAGAAAAATCCGAAAAAATTATTTTTGGCTTTCTTATGACAATACGATCACAACAAAATTTATTTCGTTCAATTCTGAGTCTTTTTGAAAAATGGCTATTTTCAAGGCGAATATATTTAATATTAAAAATACATTTTGAAACAAATATTTTCTGAAACTCAAAACATATAAGTGTTTACTGTTTTTCAATGCAGAAACGTCATTTCGAACTCAATGGAAGTGGTTTCGAGTCGAAATTCCTTTATATGCAAAAAGTAGCATTTTTGACCTATGCAAATTACCTAGCGACTTTTCTAAAAATTGAATTGGCCATAACTTTTGATTTCCGCTATGAAATTTCGATTTTTCGGATTCGTTGGAAAGATATTTTTAAATAGATTCTAATATTTTTGGTTTCACTAAATTTCGTTAAATTTTGCGTCCTATACGGTCAGTCAAAGTTTAAGTTTGACTTTTCAAACTACCGCGCTATTTCTAACTCTTTTTATAATTACACAAATTATTCGTTATACATATATAAAAATTATTACTATTTTTAATGATTTTATCAGGGCCCGTACAATCGATTTCCATCATTAAAAATCTATCTTTTTATTAAAGAAAATCTAACCTTTTCACTAGTGAAAACCAATCTTTTCATTAAAGAAAATCAAATCTTGTTATTCGTTATACATATATAAAAATCGGATTTTCATCCCGCTTTTCCATATATAAAAATATTATTTACATACGATAAGATCACACATTTTCTATGTTAAAAATCCGATCTTTTCTATGTTAAAAATCAAAACTTTTCTCATAAATGCTAACCTATACATATATCTATGAAACTGATTTTATAAATGTGGTTTAACATATAAAAACCAGATTTTTAAAATTAAAATAGGCATAAAACTTACTGATTTAGATCGGAGGGGGTGTTTGGGGTTCGCCGGAGGTTGGCAGGCGGCGGTGGGCCCTGCAGTCGGCGGTGGCGGAGCTACGGGTGCTGGAGGTGGCGGTTGGATGTGGTTTGGAGGGAGAAAGGGATGTTCTTCGAAGAAGGAGAAAGGGGTGGGGTCGGATAGGGAGGCAGAGGCGCCAGAGGGGCGTGCGGTGGTTGGAAGAGCGGTGGATGGTGGCTCCTCCGGCGGTGGCGCGCACTGAGGTCGAATGACGGTCTCCGTCGTGTTTTTTTCTTTTTTTTTCTTTTTAGATCTGAAGTTGATCGTGGAGGGGGGGAGATAAAGGGGGGAGTTCACTTCTTTTTTTTTCTTTATTTAATTTAGTTCTAAAAAGCAACTTTTTATTTCGACTTCGAAATCGAACTCACGAACTATCGTCCATAGCTAATTACCCCCATTCCGAACACAATGGGATATGTATCGCAACCTGATTCGATCGTTTCGATCAGCTTTCGTCAAAATCAAAATATAACTCTATATATTGAATTTAAACGCGCATTTCAATTTACTGGGGTCACATACTGACTCTAATAATTCTCGAAAAATATTATCTAACTTCGTATTGACGATACGATCCTAACAAAACTAATTTCGTCGAATTCTGAGACCGTTTGAAAAATGGCCATTTTCCAGTCGATTAAAATCAACTAAAACAGGTCAAACGCGTTTTCCTTTGCCACGCTCACATATTGATTCGAAAAATTACAAATTTTGGCATCTAGTAATAATTTGACATCACGGATCCAACAAAAGTGGTTTCGTCGAAAACCGAGGTTGTTTGCAAAATTTCCATTTTTAAGGGCCAGAATTCCATAGCGACTATTCTGAAATTTCAACTGGGCATAACTTTTTATTACCGCTATGAAATTTCAATTTTTCGGATTCGTTGGAAAGATACCCTCAATTAGATTCAAATATTTTTAGTTTCGCTAAAATCCGGTTTATTTTGCACCCGGTACATTCATTTGAAGTTCGAAATCGAAATTTCAAACTACCGCGCCATTTCAGGCTCGTTATATAATTAAAATAAAATATTTATATTCTAACGACGATTCAAATAAATATATACGTTTTAATTCTATTCAAAATAAATTTCTCGCCGTTATTATTTAAAATAATTCATTTTAAATATTCAAATTCGCTAAAATTGCCAAAATAAAAAATTTAAATTGGCTCGGATTTCCGGGTTATAATAGTCCCCTAGTTGCATGGTTTTATCCTATTTTTCTTCTTTACGCTATACCTAGAGGTGTTTGTATCTCCTGAGAAGTTAAAACTATTCACTGCATATCGTTTGTGGAGAATATGGTCCATTTATATTCAAACGCTTCGATTAACGTATGGTCATATGGTCATTGAAAGTTATTGTATAATGAATACATTTTTTTCATATCCTATAAGCGTGAATTATACTATATCAGTTTTTCAGAATTTCTTTTTTAGTTTGAACTAAGCCGAATGAGTCGTAAGGCTCAGTCTGAACTGAGCCGAAAGGTTCAGTGAACTAGGCCTTTGGCGTAGTTAAAGCTGAGCCACACGGGTCAGTTTCACCAGCCACCACCAGCTCGAGGCCCTAGGCGGACGCTTATTTGGCCTATGCCCAGGGTCGCGCCTGATGATAAACAAACTATAAAGGGATTTAGGTTCCATGCATGCAGGAATAGATGAGTTAAATTGTGCAAGAGTTTTACGAGGGTTGAGGCGGGAGCAAGAATCGAAGCTATGACATACTTTATGAGTTCTTCTTATTTTGGCAGTGGGTTTGATGTTCTATTTGTATAAGGTACATTATATGATGTTTGAATCAGATAAAATGACCATGTTTGATGTAACAATTTTATTTTATTGTTTGTTGGACATGATTTGTTTTAAATACATTTGTACCAAGTTTATGGTAATTTGGCCATGATATTCGTTCTACATCAATGTCTTTATTGATATATGTTGTTATGATTTTGCATGTGTTCGGTTTTATTATGATATGTGTGGTAGACGAAGATAGATATAAAAGAATTATATTGAATTTTGGTGTACAGCGATGTAGAGAATGCGTACGAAATGGGCAAGGAAAATCCAATTTTTTCGGGTAGTTAAAGCGTATGGAATTTGGTGTAGGGAATACGTCGTATGGAACTTGGCGTGGGGAATGCGTAAGGAGGTGATGTAAGGAAGGCATATGGAACTTGGCGTGGGTAATGCGTAGGAATGCAGACGTAGGGAACTCACAGGGAATTATTTTGTGACGTGCTAATTTCCGACTTCCTTCTTGGCGCAGAGAAACTTGAATCACTATGCCAATTGGCGTAGAGAATTCAGAATTCTTTTGCAGTGAGCATCCAAAATAGTGGCATACCCGTATAGCCCCTGATTTCCACCATGCATTCTTATTTCCCTCTCTTTACCCACTAACTTATTTAAGTATAAATGTATAGCTATGAATACGGTGAAAAAGGGGTGCGATGAAAAATAGTAGAGGCTATTCAAACACAAACCGATGATACAAAATTAAATACACAAAAAATTGTGGACCATTGGATTTTTTGTCTTTACATGAAAAATGGAATTCAGAAGGAGATCTAATGGTCCATAAGTTGTGTACCAAATCTTGTGTCACCGATTTGCGTCCCAATAGACTTTCCCTTCGGGTGACAATTAGACCCACCCCGATGGACTCGCACACGACCCGGCGGGTCTCGATTCTAGGCGGGTCAATTTTTGTTGGGTCTAAACTATACATTTTAAAAATATGGACGTGACCCGAGCTTCGGTTCGGTTCAAGTTCGATTGGATAGTAACATTAAAAAAAATTATATTTCAATGCTTTGTTGTCATGTCTTGCGGGTTAGGTTTGATCGGGTCTTAATTGAATTTTTCATCACCTAGACCCGACCCGAGACCCATCGGGTTCGGGTTTTTTCGAGTCGGTTCGGTTCGGATTTTCGGTTCTAATTATCAACCCTACTTTTCATATATATATATATACATATATAATTTTATAATTATTCTCTACTTTTGTAAAGTCTAATTTTTCATCATAAACTGAATCCTCGAAACACTCAAATTTGAAGGGTTTATAATTACATCAAAATTACACTATGTTGACTTTCAAGGGTTTTATAACCAACAATAATTAATCAATATAAAGAAAAACATTACAAAGACAGATTGTAATAACACCTAAAATATAGAATCACACAAAACAACTCGAAAGTCTCAAACTGAGCCTTTGTTTTTACTTATTAGCAATTATTTAATTATTAGAAAATGAACATTGACGGAGATAGTCAAATCTACAGCCAAGATCTAGTTTCAAACTCATTTTCAATTGGTAGTCTTGGGATATGGATCTGTTACGCTCTAATTTTAGTTTCAAATTCCAGTTTTATCCTTACCAATTAATTAGATTATATTTTTAGTTTATCTCTATATTTACCATCTTTTCCTAATAAAATAGCGAGATGCAAGTTTCATAACGAGGAATATATGTCGATAACTATAAATCAACACCACCTTAAGATGTTGATTTTTATTTACAAAAACAGATTTAAAAAACCCAATAACTATGATTACATAATTACGACACTATTTTGATCTTTCCATTTTTCCCTATGTTTAACCATTTCCATTTTTATTTGATTTTGAGAGCCGAGGTTTTGAAATTTTTGAAGGAAACGAAGAAGCAGTAAAATAAAAGAATTGGTAGAATATTAAGCATAACACATAAAAGAGATAAGGTCAAAAATGGAATAAATGGGTTGAGAAAAGTAGAAGTTGGAATGTGAATTTTGTTTTTAAAATTCCGGGGTGCATGGGGAAAGCAATTGGTGGGATGATTCCTTTTTCCAACGAATGGCATAATTCGATGGTTTCATGAACTGATAGAATCATCAAATGAATTGCAATCACAACTGAAACGATCGAAAAAGAGATTCAAACAACAAGGAGTTGAGGCAACTATTTAATCAAATGATATTGAGCACGTTTCCCATCTCTTCTCGAGAAACAAGTGGGGTATTTCTTTGCAAATTTGTGCTGGCGGTAGCTACAGAAAAGGAGTTTGATGAAATATAGAAAAGGATGTAGAAACAAGAACCGATCCCAACGAAAAGGCGGAATAAATTGGATTAGTAAACAATACTACTCCTAGATCTCCTAATATAAGAAATGATCCCAGACATGGCCAAAAACTTTACCTTATATAATACTCTTGCGAAATATTCAAATAGATAATAATTATTACATTAAAAGTTGTAGTCGACTCACATGTTGACTCAAAAATTGAACGGTGGCAAGAAACGACTATATAATTTTCAATATAATCATAGCGTATTCAAGTCAAGATCATCTTTACAACACGTACACATAATATTCCCTTCACATTACAATGATTCCTAGCTGAATAAAGAGGAAGAAATAAAGTGAGAAAAAACTTTAAAGTGATTACCTATTTGTATCACAGGCGAATCAGTAGTCATAGATTGTCCTTGAACTATAAGCCTTTTGTATAATAACAAAGTAGATAACACGCGATAAATGTTTCTTATAATCCTTTGTTTTCTGTATGTGTTTGTTTTTGCCTTGAACACCTGCCTAGTCTCATAAGTTCTTAGAGAATTTGGCCTTATAATTCTCTTTGAAGCGGCGCCTTCGCACTTATGTAAGTGATTCTGTAAAGGGTATTCTCTAATTCCTCAAATACAGACACCATTAAAAGTATTAATGCTTATCCTTATAAAACATATAATGCACTGACTTATCATATGAATGGTTAGTGTATAACAGTGCCATCAAGTTTCTCTTAAACTTCGTTATCCCTTTGAACCTAGATCTTGGGATCTCTGGTTAACTAGGTGGGGTTTCCATTTTAGAAAAAACCTTTAGTCTATAGGCCTTAGCCCTATTCCCATCGATAAGATTTGTACTCTCTCTAGGAAAGCCTTTTGAAAGTGGATCCACTAAGTTATCTTTAGATCAAATGTAATCTATTATGATAACCCCGTTAGAGAGAAGTTGCCTTATTGTTTTATGTCTACGACGAATATGCCTAGATTTACCATTGTATAGTGTACTATTAGCTCTTCCAATAGCTGATTGACTATCACAATGTATACATATTAGAGACATAAGTTTGCTCCAATTAGGAATGTCTTCCAGGAAGCTTCAAATCCATTCTGCTTCTTCAGAAGTCTTATTTAGTGCAATAAACTATGATTCCATCGTAGATCTAGCGAGATAATTCTGCTTGGATGATTTCCATGAAATTGCTCCATTTCCTAATGTGAACACATATCCACTTGTAGACTTTGTATCGTGTGATCTAGTGATCCAATTTCCGTCACTGTATCCTTCCACTATTGAAGGATAGTTTGTATAGTATAGACCATAGCTCTGCGTATACTTTAGATATCCTAGAACTCTGATTATCGTTGTCCAATAATGTTTACCAGAATTGCTGATAAATCTACTTAGTTTGTTTACAACATATGCGATATCAGGCCTAGTACAGTTCATAACATACATGATACTTCCTAATATACGAGAGTATTTCTAACTGGTAGATATCATCATCAGTGTTCTTTACCCAATTTTGGTTCATATGTACTGGTGATTTTGCAATAGTTACATTATATTGCTTAAAATTTTCAAGTATTTTGGTGATGTAATGCGATTGGGATAATGCATATCCCTCTGGTGTTCTCTTTACCCAATTTTGGTTCATATGTACTGGTGATTTTGCAATAGTTACATTATATTGCTTGAATTTTTTAAGTATTTTGGTGATGTAATGCGATTAGGATAATGCATATCCCTGTGGCTTTCTCAGAAATTTTGCACCCAATATCACATCAGCCAGTTCTCGGTCTTTTATATCGAATCTAGAGGATAACATGTCCTTTGTAGATGTTATTATGGTCTTATTATTGCCTAGGATCATCAGGTCTCAACATAGAGACCAACAATGACATATCCAATATGTGTTTGTTTTATGTACATACATTTATATGATTCATTTATCGTG
This sequence comes from Allium sativum, assembly GCA_030737875.1. Lineage (NCBI taxonomy): Eukaryota > Viridiplantae > Streptophyta > Magnoliopsida > Asparagales > Amaryllidaceae > Allium > Allium sativum. The sequence goes on along the minus strand of CM060913.1, from coordinate 483,307,565 downwards.
AATCCATTTGATAACATAGTTTTATCCAACTTTTCATGCCACTGTTTTGGAGCTTGCTTAAGGTCATAAAGATATCTTCCCTTGGTCTCTTAGGTGTATGGTTTTCAGTACCCGGTTTCAAGGGGAATATATGTTCAAAAAATATAGTATTTCTCGACTCAATGATGGTATTTTCATGAATATCATCAATTTCAGATTCATGTACCAAAAATCGATATGCGACACTATTTTGTGCATATCCAACGAATAAACAATTAATTGTTTTTGGTTCAATTTTGACCTTCTTTGGTTTTGGTACCTCTATCTTGGCAAGACACCTCCACACTTTTAAGTATTTGTAGGATGGTGGTCTATTTTTCCAAAGTTCATGAGGAGATTTAGAAGTCTTCTATCAGGGTATTTTATTTAAAATATTATTTTCTAAAAGAATAGCTTCTCCCCAAAAGTTATCTAGTAAGCCATATTAAAGAATTCATCGTTTCTTTAAGATTTGAATTTTTCCGTTCGGCTATACCGTTTGATTGAGGTGAATATGGTGTTGCAGTTTGGTGTAAAATACCATGTTCAGCACAAAATTCTTCAAAAGGGAATACATATTCTCCTCCTCTGTCACTTCGTAAAGCTTTGATTTTCTTGTTGAGTTAATTCTCAACTTCCTCTTTGTATTGTTTAAACCCATACATCTGTATGTATTATATCTAGCGATTCTGTTTCTCGTTCAACATGATGAATCGAGGCTCTTGTCAATTTTGCTTCTACGCAAATTTGACATTTATAATTGGTGTCTAAGTTACACTTAAGCATAGATTCTAGAATAATCAATTTCTGCAATGTATCAAATTTTACATGCCCTAATCTATAATGCCACATGTTGGAAGAGTCAACAATATAAACAGAAGATTCACTTTTATTCATATTAGTGTGTGGTACAATAGAGGTTACATTTTCTTTAAACGAACCAACGATCACACACGTATCCTCTTCCTACATACACTCCATTCTCATCTTTTAGGATTAATTTGAATCCATGTTTGTTGAACGATGATCCTAAAATCAGGTTCTTATGAACTTTTGGAACATAGAGAACGTCATTTAAACTTAGTTCCTTTTCATAAGTTAGTTTTAACACAACTTTTCTTTTGCCTTCAATCTTTGATGCAGATGAATTCCCCATGAAAAGTTGTTTATCATCGGTTGCAGTTTCACAGGTTGTAAAATCCACTTATTGGCACATATGTGTTGAGTGGCCCCTATGTCTATGAATCATTCATTAGATAAGGTTGCATTCTGATATTACTGCATATATATCCATATAAGCAATGCCTTTTATTTTTTTGAAATTTCAACCAAATTTGCTTTTGATCTTTTAAGAACATTTTTTTTAGTCAGAAATTTGGCGAGTCTCAATGTTGTTAGGTAAAACGTTATTTTCTATTGTCAACGCTTAAAATTAATGACGTTGAACTTCTCTGGCCATTCTCCATGGGACAGAGTCATTGTTGGGAGCACTGGAGAAAGTAAAGCAATCACCGTCTGTGTCAATGCAAAATTATTGTTGCTATTATGCGACATCGTTGTTGTCATCTGCAACAATCAATATTGTTTCAAGGTTTTTAGATTTGTTGTCAGTACACGATTGTATACAATGTCAGATCTTTTGTCAATACATGATTGTATACAATGTCAGATCTTTTGTCAATACATGATTGTATTACAATGTTAGATCTTTTGTCAATACACGATGTATTACAAATAGACAGTATCAACAATCAATGTTACTCAATAATGCCACAATTGTCAAGTCAAACTGTGATTACAACAACGACAGTAAGCGGGACCGATTTGTGCACTAGACTGGAGCGGTACAGAACTGTCACCCACTGATTAGAAGATGAATATTTTAGTAATGTCCGAGTCCAGAAATGATTCTGTTTCCTTGAAACAATATTGTCGTTGTATACACTAATTGACGTAATAGCAATTTGTTTCTCACGATAAAACGGACCTACCCCATAGCGTGGTGCTAGCAACTGGAGCTCTAACGAACTGAAGTAGGGTATAGAAACTAGAACAAAGGTGTACTCTGAAGAAGAGGTAACAAATTGGGAAGAATACCCAATGTGTATTCTGTCTCGTTTTGAGTAATGTATTTATAGGCTGGAGGAGATGCCTATTTGAACATTAATAACTTTTGAAAAGGTTGCGACCCTTTAACCAAGCGGCGCATGAATGTGCGTACGCATTTAGAATAAAACGGTTATTTCCATTTAATTGATTGGACATGTTAGATAAAAAATGATCAAAATAACTCGTTTCAGCGCAACATGCCAAAGCTGCAATCAGCAGCCTATTTAACATGAGATCCCAAGAGTTTCAATGCACAAAGCCCAAATTTTGACACTAATATAATATTGTATCATAGTCCCCAAGAGTCCCAAGGCACTACGCCCTATTTTTTACATCAATATAATATTATTCATGGACCCTTAGAGTCCCACGGCACAAAGCCCAAATTTGACACCAATATAACATTGTGTCTTGGTTTAGCAACACTATGTTTACAAGCCCTCTTTTCCTTTATTTATATAAGCTTATAGAGAAGTGGGTATTCATATTTTATAATGTAGGACTTAGGTTTCCTTTCCTCTCTTCTTCCAAAATTACTCTTTCTCTTGCTCATTCATTTCCAACAGCTTTCTTCTTTAATCATTTTTCGAGTGCGAAGAAAACCCAACCCCTTCTTTGAAATATGACCATATCTTAGATAGGAAAGTCTAGTGGTTCAAAGCATGAGAACTATCCACTTTAATACATGAATCTCCAAGAATTGTGGTTCTTTTCAGTAGATATAGATTTTGGTACACATCTTCCTTTATCAAGACAAGTGCACCTCTAAAAACATTTAACAATCATTCTCCATACTCACTATGCACTCTATGAATTCCTACTACCCTAAGATATCAATAACTGCCGAAGATCCGTATTATAGAGGACATGGTAAAGTGCACATCAATCCGTAAAACATCCTAAGCTGACATATATCCCTCTCACAGCTCTACAATTAGCATAATTTCTCGTAAGAATTGTAACTGCCTCTTTTCCAATGAAAGAACTGAAATAATCCTTGTTTGTTATCAAAAGGAATGGCACCCTAGAATCAAGAATCCAAAAATCTGATACATTGGCTATCACTGTAGTGAACACATCATCAGATATAATCTTCTCCACTGCAATGATGCAGATCCACCTTATGTCTTTGTCTGTAAATTTGGATAGCCTCTCACTTTCCATTTGTAACTTTCCCGTCTAACCATTTACAAGCTTCCTAGACTTGGAGTGCACCCTAAGATTCCAACTCTTCTTCTCTTCCTCTCTCAACAAATAAGCTCGTACTACTACTTCATTCTCGTCCTTAACTCATCAGATTCATTTGATCCCTCAAGCCTTCGGATAAAAGACCCAACTTCATATCATCTATAGTTAAGGCGTCTCTTTCATAAATCAGATTGTAAGTGAAACCATGTAACGCTCTGGAAGGGAACATAAAAGAACCATCTCCTTTTGGTTTTCACACCCTTCAAGTCTACAGTCTTCATCCTCGTTACAAGTTCTTAGTAGAAACTAAGATGCTCCTTCGCTAACGCACACTCTCTTATCATCATGGTGATAAATTTCTTTAGCAGAATAAAATGATTAATGAGCGATTTCTTTAAAAAGAGGGTCTCTAACTTGAACCAAATTCCTTTAACAATGGTTGCCATGCTAATTTCAAAGATAACAATTTCTCCTATAGTCACTTGTAGAGTAATATATACCCATTCTGGTAAATTGGCATGTCAAATATTTCCTAATGAACCATATTCCCTTAGAGAATATCATTCGTCCTCCATTTCCACTTCTCGAAGTATTTATTCAAGTTCCACATTTCTATTGTCAACTATGACACAAATTCAATATAAGAACCTGTAACATGTGCCCTTGCTACTGGGGCAACCTCATCCTCTACCATGCTTCCTTTCACCGTCTACGATTCAACCTAAACATTCTGATAACGTATTGTGGAGGTTTATCCTTGCAAGATGATATTATCAAAAAAACATGGACATGGAAACAAATATGATCAAATTATAAAATGGTAAAATAATCAAATAAAATTATTTAGATTGTTCGTGGTACATGTGTGTTAGGATTGCCTCGCATGTTGTTAAGGAGGAATGATGGTTTGGATACAATAGTCCCACATCATGGAATAATCTGAAGGAGTTGAGTACAAATATGAGTTGGTAGGCACGTAACACCAGAGATTCCTTTTGTTATATGAGAGTTGTGTGCCAGCTCATATGCGTGCAAGGAAGGGGGCTTTGTTCTGACCGTCATTACATAACAATATGAAATTTACCAAGTATTTATAAATGAAATAAAATCACACCAAAGATTCTTAAAATGGTTCAAATATCAATGTGACAGTGTATGTCTAATAAAAAGAGAATAATTTTATTGATACTTAGAAAGAATATTATAGAGATTGATACAGTGATTTACATTACATAGGCTTTTTGGTTTTGAAACTTGGAATTGAACTTATGTCACGATGTGGAATTAAAAAAATATTATATTACATTTTTTTAACATGTTTTTATCCATGTGTTAGCGTAATTGAGGTAGTAATATATTGTCGCAACTCAAAATCGACTATGATAATGCTTTGAAGAAAGGAGAGGAGAGTAAGATATGTATAATTCTTGAAAGTAAACACAAGTAGTACACAAAGAGAAAAAATATATATTTTAAAGTTTAATAATCATAGTTGATAAGAGAATTGCTTAACCGACTCTATGTTGTGGGTTGCCTTAGGCAGCACAGTTTATACAGAAATTAGAGGAATCAAGATATCATAAGTTAAAAATATGTTGCCCTCTGGATCTCTAAAATGTAAATTAAATAAAGTTGCCCTTACTGTACTAAGGGAAGTTGCAAAGCTGATGACTCCATGAATCAAACTCTACATGGCTGAATTGGCAAGAACACAAACAACCAACCAACTAAGCCAATAATTCTTTGTCAAATGATTGCCATTAACCTTTATTTATACAAAAATTATAGTTATCACTGATCTCTCCTTCATGGTTTTTGTTGTAAAATTTTCAAAACAAATGATTTGGGTTTGGGTATTATTTGAAGAGAATGAAGAATAAAAGAAAGAAGGAATGGGCAAATATGTTTTGTCCCACATCATGAAAAATGCAAAGGGTTTTCTCTATATATGTAAACGCATGATGTATAATAACAAAACAAAGAAGAGAAGAGGGATGAGGCAATGCACGAACATAGAATGCATATTAATATTTAAAAGGTCAAAAGATGGGCCTTGGGGCTCATGGGGTCTCGTGATCCATTGGGCCAGGAAAACAGCCCAGAAACCAACCAGCCGACAGGCCAAATTTCAACCGGTCGAATTTTTTGGCTTCTGTTTAAAAACGGTCGACTGGTGATAATTTGGTGGTCGACTGATGTGGGGTTTTCCTGCTTCGCAACGCTTCATGGCGTTGCAAATCTGAAGGGGCGCATCTATCTAAGTTTGAGCGGATCTGACCGTAACAATAAACAGTTGCAACGCTTGGCCAATGGATACATCTCTCGATGGCTATATATACCGACGCCAGAAAACCGTGAAAAACACAATTAAAAATACTATTCTTCTTCCTCCTGAATCTGCAACGCCATTAAAGCGTGCCAAACGCTGTTTGATCTGTAAAGCCTTTAAGCTGTTGCAAATACCAGAAATACATTGCAGATTATCTTATTCTTATTCTCTTTGTTCTCTACTATACTTGCATCATCAGAAATATAAATTCAAAGTGTTCTTGGTCGGATCAAAGTCGTACAAACTTTGAATCCGATAACGTTGTTTCAAGGCTTCATTGAATCCTGAAGTCAATAGTTCGATAACCCTTTTGTACCTGGTGGGTCAAACTATTGTCTGAAAGAATTTGCTACGCAAATCCTTGAAGTCAGAAGTACGACATTCTTTCTCCTCCATTAGCGTCTCAAACCATGAAATCCCTAACAAATTTTCAGACAATATTTCAACCATGGAAGGTTTCAGCGCATTGCAAGTGATGAATCAACATTTGACAAAATTAGAGCGATTTGATGGAGAGAACTTCACTCGTTGGCAAGAGACCATGAAATTCTTCCTGATCACGGTCAAATTATTTCATGTTCTCGAAGATGGATTGGAGAAAATACCAGAGGAAACTGATAAGGATAGTGCGGAATTAAAAGCTAAAAGGGCAAAGCGCAAAGAGGAAGATTTTCTATGCAGAGGCCACATTCTGAATGCACTGTATACTCCGATATACGATGCTCACAGGACCTTGGACACCGCGAAGGCCCTCTGGACTGCGCTAGAAAGCAAATATCGCATCTTTGAGGCAAGTAATAAAAAATTTCTTATATGCAATTTTATGGATTTCAAAATGGTCACCAACAAGTCCATAATTGGACAAGTAAGTGAAATCCTACTGGTGGTAAATCAACTTAAGGATGTCGGTATTGATCTCCCTGAATCATTTGTTGCTGGAGTTATTATTTTGAGACTCCCAAATTCTTGGAATGATTATAAGAAAAAAATTAAAACATGAAGAAATGGATTATGATTTAGACGGTCTACAGCGTCATCTTCGTATTGAAGAGGATTCTTGTAAACGCGAACTAGATGATAATCCGCAGACTGAGTCTCAATCTAAGGCTAATAATGTTGAAATTAACGATAAGTTGAAGCCTAAGAATGAGACACAGTTTAAAAGAAAAGGTAATACTTCCAAGAACAAGAAGAAGGGTGACTGTTACTATTGTCACAAACCCGGCCACTATGCCCGAGACTGTCGTCTTCGGAAGAAACAACAAAAAGCGAATGTGGTCAAAGAAAAGCTTGTGGCTGTTGTATAAGAGGAGAACTCCGTTAGTGGCATTGATAATGATTGGTGGCTTGATACTGGAGCGACTATTCATATTTGCAAAGACTGTAATCTGTTCAAGACTTACGATGAGAATAATGGAGAATCCAGCGAAGTAACTGGCGCAAACAAAGTTGCTAGCAAAGTTCTGGGAAAAGGCACTATTGAATTGACATTCACCTCTGGGAAAGTTCTTACTTTAGTCAATGTATTTTATGTACCTGATATGTGTAAGAATTTGATTTCTGGATACCTTCTTGACAAAGGAGGATTCAAGATGGTGTATGAGTCTGATAAGTTAGTGTTGTCCAAAAACAACAAATTTATTGGACAGGGATATTCTTGTAACGGCATGATTAAGTTGAATCTAATGAAGAAATCTTCTGCTTATATTGTTGATTCTGTTAATTTATGACATAGTAGATTAGGACATGTTAATTATAAGTCACTTACAAATATGCATAAATTAGGATTAATTTCTAATTGTGATTTCGAATCTATTTCTAAATGTGAAATATGTGTTCAAGCAAAAATACATTGGAAATCCTTCAAATTTGTAGAAAGGAAAACTAGTTTGCCTGATTTAGTATATAGTGATGTGGGTGAATTAAAGAGTCATATCACCTATGGTGGTAACCAATACTATATAACATTTACTGATGATTATTCTAGATATGCATATGTATATCTAATGAAATCTAAAGATGAAGACTTCGATAAATTCAAAATTTACAAAACAGAAGTCGAAACACAATTAGGAATTAAAATTAAAGTGTTACATTCAGATCGTGGTGGTGAATATTTTTCAAATGAGTTTACTTTGTTTTGCAAACAAAATGGTATTATTCACCAATGTATCGCCCCTTATACACCATAACAAAATGGTGTTGCTGAGAGGAAAAATAGAACTTTATAGAAATGGTTAATGCCATGATCATAAGTTCTAATTTACCTTTCAACCTATGGGGTGATGATGTGTTATCTGTGTGTTACATTTTAAATAGAGTACCACTTAAAAAGAATAATATTTCTCCTTATGAATTATGGTTTAATAGAAAACCTAAACTTACTAGACTTAAAGTTTGGGGTTGTTTAGCATATGTTAGAAAACCAAACCCTAAATGACCAAAGTTAGGTAATAGAGCTTTTAAGTGTGTTTTCATAGGATATTCTCTTAATAGTATAACTTATAGATTTATGATTCTTGGTACCTTAGAAGTCATAGAATCTGTAGATGTAATTTTTTTTGAAAATCAGACTATTGAGAATCCATTAAGATCATCTAGTCCAGAACCAACTAAGACTAATGATACAAATGACGATGAATATGCTCCTGCTCAAAACAGCAAGGAAGTGTCAGTACCAGATGATAGTACTGAACACAGGAGAAGTAAAAGAGCGAGAATAGAGAAGGACTATGGTCCTGACTTCATAACATATCTCGTAGAAGGAAATAAGGATGAAGTCCTTAATGTAACAAGATATGTAATGAACGTCAACGATGATCCCAAAACTTATTTTGAGGCTATGAATTCTAGAGATTCTAATTTCTGGAAAGAGGCTATCAATGATGAAATGAATTCCATAATGTTAAACCAAACTTGGGTATTAAGCGATTTACCTCCTGATGCTAAACCTATAGGATGTAAATGGATATTCAAGAAAAAGTTGAATACAAATGGATCCATTGATAAATTTAAAGCCAGATTAGTTGCTAAGGGATATAAACAAAGACAAGGAGTTGATTATTTTGGTACATATGCTCCTGTGGCTCGCATATCTTCGATACGTTGTTAATATCACTTGCATCGATTCATAACTTGGTCATACATCAAATGGATGTAAAGACAGCTTTTCTAAATGGAGATTTAGAAGAAGAGATATACATGGAACAAACTGAAGGTTTCATAACCCCAGGCCAAGAAAATAAAGTTTGTAAATTAGTTAAATCTCTTTATGGCCTGAAGCAAGCTCCCATGTAATGGCATGAAGAAAGCTCCCATGCAATGGCATGAGAAGTTTGATAAAGTTGCACTGTCATTTGGGTTCATTGTGAATGATGCAGATAAATGTATCTATAGCAAATCGGATAACAACGGTTATGTTATAGTACGTTTATATGTTGATGACATGCTGATATTTGGTTCCAATATATCCTGTGTGAATGTAACTAAGAAGTTTTTATCTTCTAAATTTGATATGAAAGATCTGGGAGTGGCTGATGTAATTTTAGGAATTAAAATCATTAGGAAAACGGGAGAGTTATTACTAACCCAATTTCATTACATTGAGAAGTTCCTAAAGAAGTATGATCATTATAATGACAAATCAGCACCAACTCCTTTAGATCCAAGTAAATTAGAAAAGAACACTGGACGTACCATTTCTCAATTAGAATATTCCAGTATTATAGGGAGTCTTATGTATGCTACGCATTGCACTAGACCAGATATCGCACATGTTATAAGTGTATTGTGTCGATTTACGAGTAATCCAGGTTTCGAACACTGGAAAGCCATTTCCAGAATCTTAGCTTATTTGAAGGGAACCATAAGCTATGGTTTATCTTATAAAGGATATCCTGCTGTAATAGAAGGATACAGTGATGCAACTTGGAACAATGTAGAATCCAAATCCAAGTCTACGACTAGTTGGATATTTACTGTAACACCCCGTATTTTCTTTGAACGTATAGGTAACAAATCAGAGGATAATTAATTTTTAAATAAGAATCAAGGGAAATGGGTTGAGCCATTGCGTTCATCTCAGAATTCTGCTTGGAAACGAGTCCGAGTTTGCAAGAACCGGAGTCCGTATGAGGCAGATATGACCCTCCGAAATTTCAGGAATTTTCAGAATCGAAAACAACTCGAAATTCGAATTCAAAATTTGAATTCAAACCCAGGAGCGGGCTGGGCGGGAAATTTCCTGCCCAGGACCCAGGTCGACTGGGCAGTCGACTCCCCAGGACCCAGGTCGACTGGGCAGTCGACCCCCCAGACCAGGTCGACTGGGAAGTCGACCTCCCTGGTCGAACCTGGTGCGTGTGTGTGCGATTTTGAGGGCTTTGACGTGTTTGGACGGACCTGATGAGTTCTAGGGTTAATCTGAGGGGCCTAAATGAGTTCCTACACCTATAAATACATCCTAAGACCTAGCCTTCTCTACACAAAATTCTATTTTTCTTCTACTCTACCTCTGTTCTAATAAAAATAGAAATGGCGTCGCTACTCTGCTGGAATCAAAACTAGAAGCTAACCAACATTAACCTAAGCAACTCAATTTAAATTAGAGATTAAAGCTTCTGCAACGATTCGACCACAATTAAAGTTCTTTCTTTAATCCAACCAAGGCAAGTACAGTTATTTTCCGATATAAACGTTAATTCTGATTGTGACATGAATTGTAAATCTGAATCTGAGGTTATATCTGTTCTGTTTAGATCCATCTTATTCTGTATCTCTTTCCTCTTTCTGTTCTATAGCCAGGCTACCCCGAGCCTGAGCCGATCTCATAAGAGATTACCATACGCTAAAATGTTTGGGACAACAAAATGAATGATGCATAAATTGGGCATGACCAATAGGTGACTGATTTGAGGAAAGAACATGGACTGTAGCTAGAACATAAATCTGAGACATATGATTGGACATGTTATATTGAACATATGATTTGTGGACACGACATAAAAAGGTATATAATTGGACATAAATATAGACTGTATTGAACGTATGATTTGAGATAAAGAAAATATGGCTTAGGTATAAAGATTTACATGAAAGTAGGATATCTATTAATGTAAATAAACACCTAAGAAGGGATCTTTGGGATATATGACATGCATAGTAATCTAGGGCTATATTTGGTATAATTTATATATGGATCTTCTGTACTATGCAAGTTTAATCAAAATTGAAACATATGATATATGGTAAATTATGACCATAATCTGTGCTATGTAAATTTAATGCAAACATGGGGTATATGATCATATTGTGAATCATGACTATTATTTATGCATGTGAACTTAGGCAAGATTTATACTTAGGCAAGATATGTTTGTGAAACTTTAAGGAATGATTAAATCTGTTATATTTGCCTAATTTCCTAATTCTACTATATTTGCCTAATCTGCTAGTTCTGTTATATTGCCTAATCTACTGCCTAGTCTGCTAGATCTGTTCATCTGCCAAATCTGTCATTTGCTAAGTCTGTTGAAAATGCCAAACTAAATCTGTTGAGATGCCTCATCTGTTATCTGCTAGTTGCTTAATCTGCTGAATCCGTTAAGTCGCCTAAATCTGTTATCTGCTATGTCTGTTAAGTTGATATATTCAGTCTGTTATCGACATAATCTGAATTAGCTATGAATAACTGACATGTATATTAGGCGTGGGCATAAATGGTAAATTATTAATTAATTGGCCGCAAAGATAAACATGGCTAACTCGAGGTTAGAATGAGTTTGCGGCGTAATTCTGCCCGGAACCGCCCGACATATTCCAGTGGCCGCAAACAATAGGTTCTAATGTGAGAAGTTAGTCATAACGTGCTTGAAACCCGAGGTTAGACTCAGTTTGCGACAGAAACCTGCCCGGAACCAACCGGCCTAACCAGTAGCCACAAACTGTCAGTCTAATGTGAGAGGTCTGGGCATTAATATTTAACTAATGAAAATCTGAGATAAATATGATGTCTAAAACATGTTGGGTGGGTAAGGTTAAGCCAATTAAATCTGATAAACCCGTTTCGTGAATCTGTAGGCCCAATACAAAGTTAGACAATCTGTAACCGGTTAATCTGTAACCAGTAATTCTATAAGTCTGTTAATCTGTGAACTAGTTGATCTAAACTCTGTATGTCTGAAACTTGTAAACATGTTAATCTGAAATCTGTTAGTTTGGGGACACAAGGTTAGGAGGGGAATTACTTGTGTCATTTGTTGTTTGGGACCCATATTAGTCAGTAACCCTTTCTGGTATCAAAACTTTGACCCAACAGTAGGTAGGGTCCGGGCACGCTTACTGAACTAATTATAAGCGGTTCATTCTGATAATGGCGAGGGGTGTTGATGGTGCGTTCCAACCGAGTCATGTGCGTGCATGGATTCCGGTCTGCCTCTAAGGATGTAAGACGCCGTGACATCTGTAAATAGGTCTGTGCCAATTGGTTGTCACTTTAGGGAGTGATACACCCTACTGTGGGGCTGACACAGGGTATTTATGTATTAGGGAGCCGATCGCTTGGGGTAGGGTTTTAGGTTACACTTAGTTCTGTCTGTTTCTGTTGGTACCGTCTGTTTCTATTGGGTGGCAACACCTGTCTGTTTCTGCGTGGTACCGTCTTTTCGGGTGGTAAAGGCCCAATTACTAGTGTACACCTTATGCTACATTCTGCTTCTGTCTGTTTCTGATCGGGTGGTAAAGGCCCATTACCAGCGTGGAAATTATTCTGTACCCGTTTCTGTTTCAGTTTAGACAATAGGGTGACACCTAATTCTGTTATACTAGTATTAGTGCAGAGAAGTGTAAAGAAATAGCTTATGTCATTCTGTTCTTCTGTTATATCCGCTACACCTGTTACAGTTATCTCTCATCCAGTTTTATGTTCATGTCATGTTATTATTATCTGTTCATAACTGAAAATCACTGGACTTGCCAGACTTTTTGTCTGACCCTTGTTGTTTCGCCTCCTTTCTTCCATTCCCCCCAGGTTTTGTAGAAGGGAATACTCTAGCTTGATCCAGATTTCTTCCGCTTGAAGTGCTTAAAGTATGGCTTGTCTTCTTCCATGGGGATTATGATTTTAAACTATGCATTCTGAAGGCTTTTGTACAAGACTGATATTTTATACTTGAATTCTGATATTGTGATTTGAAAGGATGTAACCAAGCTTATTCCGGTTTCTGTTGTAATAAAGTTATAAATTTTTCAAGTACTGTTTTATCTGTCTTGTAAGTTTCTGTTCTGTTTACTAAAATGCTCCATCAAAGTTAAGGCATTCCCTTTGTGAGTGACCTTAACGGAGGTGGGGTGTTACACTTGGTATCAGAGCTAAAGATTACCAGATTAGATAAAAGTTTTTTTAAAATGGTTTTGAAAGGAAGTATTTTCAAAAATAAAGCTTATTTTGAAAAACATGATCCCCAAGAGCCATATATCTTTCCTTCAGTCCTTTTTGTAATTGAATCTTTCCTTTTTCGTTTCAGCATGTCTGAAGCTTCTGGGATACCAGACGGTGTTCATGTACCCGGTTGGTTTCGTCAATATCTTGAGGCTAGGACCATCGCCGCAGGTCCAGCAAATGATCCCCCTCCTCCACCCCCTCCTCGTGCAATTACTTTCTCAAAGATCTGTAGAGATTTTAGGGCCATGGGTGGAAAGGATTTCAAGGGAACTGAATCATTCGTAGAAGCGAGGAACTGGCTCAAAGAAACTGAGGATCTATTTGTTATCTTCGAGGTGGACGATAGGCAGAAAGTACAGTTGGCGGTATGGCTGCTCAAAGACGAAGCTTCCTACTGGTGGGAAGTCACTAACGCCAAGAGGCCGGTTGAGACCTGGATGGATTTCAGAACAAGGTTCGAGACAAAATTTCTCTCGCAAGCTGAACGAAGTTTACAACTGGAAAAGTTCTTATCTCTTAAGTAAGGAAGTATGACGGTCTAGGAATACGTCAACCAGTTCAACCAACTGGCTAGGTTCAGATTGGATTTAGTCAACACTCAGCATAAAAAGGCTCTCCGCTTTGTTAAAGGATTGAACGAGCCACTGCACAGCCTAGCCATGACCCATGTACCCATGGGAGCGACTTACGAGAAATTGGTGGACATGGCACTACTGCATGAGGAAGACAAGGGCCCGAAAGAGACAAAGAAGGAAGAACCACAGAATAAGAAAGTAGGGCCCAAAAAGGAAACACAAAGGAAGGATGAGAAGTCTGAAGATAAGAAGGGGAAAAAGTGCTTTACTTGTGGAAGCTCGACTCATCTGAACAAGGATTGCAGAAAAAGGAAGGGCACTTGCTTCAACTGTGGTTAGATGGGACACTTCACTAGGGACTGCCCGAAGAGACGAGGGCAAGGAGGGCAGGCGAACACTCTTGAGGCTAGTGGCTAGGATAGAAATAGGAAAATTCCTATAATAGGTTTAATTTCTTTATCTGATTATGGAGTTAAGACTCTTTCTGATTCTGGTATTTTGATTTTGTAATTGATACTCTGCACTTTAATACTAGTATTATTTCTGATTCCGCTGTAGACTCAGACCCACAAGGGTTATGACTCATCTGTTGTGATAGATTGAGGTTCGAGAGATATCTGTGTTAGGCGTCAAGTATGACGCATACATTTTGAGGTTTTGTGGGATATGATTTTATCATGCTTAGCTTCCTAAGAATCATTAGGGAACCTGACCTGTACCGATAGTCTGTAAATATCTGAATAATTCTGATTTCCAGTTTTGACATTATCCTCTGTGTGTCAATTTGATGTTGGTTTCGGTCTTCGGGGCCGATACTTAGGACCCATGTCTAATGGGAACCAAGTTTTTTTTTATCTATACTCGCTTCCATCATTCGACTGTATCCTATCGATTGAATCTTCGAACTTTAGGTAGAAACTATTGGGTGTAAACATGTGTTTGAGACATGTTATGTTTGATGGTTGCAAGTGGAAGCAAGTGGTTGTTAGTGGTTGCTCGTGGATGCATATACACGCACTAGGCACTAGATCGGCTCGAAAACACTCTCATACTGCATATGGATGTGTGAGCATTTTCAATTTTTGTGTATGCAAAATGATTGACTCAGCACGTGGATGTTGCATATGACTGAATGGTTGTGCACTCACATAGAAATGATATGTATCAAATAGGAAAATTTGCATACATGTTGGACTCATGGCACTGGCATAATTCGCATTAAGGAGGTCAACTGAATCAGTGGACCGCCTGATCTTTGCATTAGATAAGGAACATATACACACACCTTTGCATATGTTCATACAACATTAGAAGTTTCTAATGACAATGGACGCCAGTGATTGATGATTGAGTAGATGGATGTTGGATGGTAGGACACATTCTTCTTAACTTGAAGATTTCATGGATGAAATCCTTTAAGGGGGGGAGAATGTAACA
Organism: Allium sativum; assembly: GCA_030737875.1. Lineage (NCBI taxonomy): Eukaryota > Viridiplantae > Streptophyta > Magnoliopsida > Asparagales > Amaryllidaceae > Allium > Allium sativum. The sequence goes on along the minus strand of CM060913.1, from coordinate 483,292,468 downwards.
CCCCGTATTTTCTGTGAACGTATAGGTAACAAATTAGAGGATAATTAATTTTTAATTAAGAATCAAGGGAAACGGGTTGCGCCATTGCGTTCGTCTTGGAATTCTTCTTGGAAACGAGTCCGAGTTTGCAAGAATCGGAGTCCGTATGAGGAATATATGACCCTCCGAAGTTTCAGGAATTTTCAGAATTGAAAACAGCTCGAAATTCGAATTCAAAATTCGAATTCAAACCTAGGAGCGGGCTGGGCGGGGAATTTCCCGCCCAGGACCCAGGCCGACTGGGGAGTCGACTGGGCAGTCGACTCCCCAGGACTCAGTCGACTGGGGAGTCGACTAGGCAGTCGACCCCCCAGACCAGGTCGACTGGGCAGTCGACCTGGGGGTCGACCTCCCTGGTCGAACCTGGTGCGTGTGTGTGCGATTTTGAGGGCTGTGACGTGTTTGGACGGACCTGATGAGTTCTAGGGTTAATATGAGGGGTCTAAATGAGTTCCTATACCTATAAATACATCCTAAGACCTAGCCTTCTCTACACACAATTCTATTTTGCTTCTACTCTACCTCTGTTCTAATAAAAATAAAAATGGCGTCGCTACTCTGCTGGAATCAAAACTAGAAGCTAACCAACATCAACCTAAGAAACTCGATTTAAATTAGAGATTAAAGCTTCTGCAACGATTCGACCACAATTAAAGTTCTTTCTTAAATCCAACCAAGGCAAGTACAGTTATTTTCCGATATAAACGTTAATTCTGATTGTGACATGAATTGTAAATCTGAATCTGAGGTTATATCTGTTCTGTTCTGTTTAGATCCATCTTATTCTGTATCTCTTTCCTCTTTCTGTTCTATAGCCAGGCTACCCCGAGCCTGAGCCGATCTCATAAGAGATTACCATACGCTAAAATGTTTGGGACAACAAAATGAATGATGCATAAATTGGGCATGACCAATAGGTGACTGATTTGAGGAAAGAACATGGACTGTAGCTAGAACATAAATCTGAGACATATGATTGGACATGTTATATTGAACATATGATTTGTGGAAACGACATAAAAAGGTATATAATTGGACATAAATATAGACTGTATTGAACGTATGATTTGAGATAAAGAAAATATGTCTTAGGTATAAAGATTTACATGAAAGTAGGATATCTATTAATGTAAATAAACACCTAAGAAGGGATCTTTGGGATATATGACATGCATAGTAATCTATGGCTATATTTGGTATAATTTATATATGGATCTTCTGTACTATGCAAGTTTAATCAAAATTGAAACATATGATATATGGTAAATTATGACCATAATCTGTGCTATATAAATTTAATGCAAACATGGGGTATATGATCATATTGTGAATCATGACTATTATTTATGCATGTGAACTTAGGCATGATTTATATTTAGGCAAGATATGTTTGTGAAACTTTAAGGAATGATTAAAACTGTTATATTTGCCTAATTTGCTAGTTCTGCTATATTTGCCTAATCTGCTAGTTCTGTTATATTGCCTAATCTACTGCCTAGTCTGCTAGATCTGTTCATCTGCCAAATCTGTCATCTGCTAAGTCTGTTGAAAATGCCAAACTAAATCTGTTGAGATGCCTCATCTGTTATCTTCTAGTTGCTTAATCTGCTGAATCCGTTAAGTCGCCTAAATCTGTTATCTGCTATGTCTGTTAAGTTGATATATTCAGTCTGTTATTGACATAATCTGAATTAGCTATGAATAATTGACATGTATATTAGGCGTGGGCATAAATGGTAAATTATTAATTAATTGGCCGCAAAGATAAACATGGCTAACTCGAGGTTAGAATGAGTTTGCGGCGTAATTCTGCCTGGAACCGCCCGGCATATTCCAGTGGCTGCAAACAATAGGTTCTAATGTGAGAAGTTAGTCATAACGTGCTTGAAACCCGAGGTTAGACTCAGTTTGCGACAGAAACCTGCCCGGAACCAACCGGACTAACCAGTAGCCGCAAACAGTCAGTCTAATGTGAGAGGTCTGGGCATTAATATTTAACTAATGAAAATCTGAGATAAATATGATGTCTAAAACATGTTGGGTGGGTGAGGTTAAGCCAATTAAATCTGATAAACCCGTTTCGTGAATCTATAGGCCCAATACAAAGTTAGACAATCTGTAACCGATTAATCTGTAACCAGTAATTCTGTAAGTCTGTTAATCTGTGAACTAGTTGATCTAAACTCTGTATGTCTAAAACTTGTAAACAAGTTAATCTGAAATCTGTTAGTCTGGGGACACAAGGTTAGGAGGGGAATTACTTGTGTCATTTGTTGTTTGGGACCCATATTAGTCAGTAACCCTTTCTGGTATCAAAACTTTGACCCAACAGTAGGTAGGGTCCGGGCACGCTTACTGAACTAATTATAAGCGGTTCATTCTGATAATGGTGAGGGGTGTTGATGGTGCGTTCCAACCGGGTCATGTGCGTGCATGGATTCCGGTCTGCCTCTAAGGATGTAAGACGCCGTGACATCTGTAAATAGGTCTGTGCCAATTGGTTGTCACTTTAGGGAGTGATACACCCTACTGTAGGGCCGATACAGGGTATTTATGTATTAGGGAGCCGATCGCTTGGGGTAGGGTTTTTGGGTACACTTAGTTCTGTCTGTTTCTGTTGGTACCGTCTGTTTCTGTTGGGTGGCAACACCTGTCTGTTTCTGCATGGTACCGTCTGTTCGGGTGGTAAAGGCCCAATTACTAGTGTACACCTTATGCTACATTCTGCTTCTGTCTGTTTCTGATCGGGTGGTAAAGGCCCATTACCAGCGTGGAAATTATTCTGTACCCGTTTCTGTTTCAGTTTAGACATTAGGGTGACACCTAATTCTGTTATACTAGTATTAGTGCAGAGAAGTGTAAAGAAATAGCTTATGTCACTCTGTTCTTCTGTTATATCCGCTACACCTGTTACAGTTATCTCTCATCCAGTTTTATGTTCATGTCATGTTATTATTATCTGTTCATAACTGAAAATCACTGGACTTGCCAGACTTTTTTTCTGACCCTTATTGTTTCGCCTCCTTTCTTCCGTTCCCCCCCCCCCCCCCCCACCCCCAGGTTTTGTAGAAGGGAATACTCTAGCTTGATCCAGATTTCTTCCGCTTGAAGTGCTTAAAGTATGGCTTGTCTTCTTCCGTGGGGATTATGATTTTAAACTATGCATTCTGAAGGCTTTTGTACAAGACTGATATTTTGTACTTGAATTCTGATATTGTGATTTGAAAGTATGTAACCAAGCTTATTCCGGTTTCTGTTGTAATAAAGTTATAAATTTTTCAAGTACTGTTTTATCTGTCTTGTAAGTTTCTGTTCTGTTTACTAAAATGCTCCATCAAAGTTAAGGCATTCCCTTTGTGAGTGACCTTAACGGAGGTGGGGTGTTACATTTACATTAGGAGGCGCTGCCGTGTCTTGGGCTTCCCAGAAGCAGACCTGTATATCTGATTCAACTATGTTGTCAGAATTGATTGCATTAGCAGATGCATGTAAAGAAGCGGAATGGCTTAGAATTTTGTTAGTAGAAATCCCACTATGGAAGAAGCCATCTCCAGCAGTTTTAATTAACTGTGATAATCAAGCAACGATATATAATGTCTCTAATAAGACATATAATGGGAAGTCTAGACATGTGAGTCTAAGACATCAAATGGTGAGATAGTTACTCAAAAGTGGAGTTATAACTGTTGACTACATAGAAACAAAGAAAAATTTGCCTGACCCACTTACGAAGAGTCTTCCAAAGGCTATGGTTTCTATAAAGTCAAAAGAAATGGGACTAAGGTCTGTGAATGAAGATTGATCATCCTTAACAGAAACTCAACTTGTGTCTTGAAAAGGATAGACAAAGTTCAATGGGTACCAACAAGTTAAGGAAATGATTATGGAACACTAAATCAATAATCCCATAATGTTTAGTAACTACATAGGCTTGATCCCACTTGGGTATGTAAGAAGTCACACTAGTGATTCAACAGTTCATTTTATTTATATCTTTATTTTGAAAATTGGGGGAGATTGTTGTAAAATTTTCAAAACAAATGATTTGGGTTTGGGTATTATTTGAAGAGAATGAAGAATAAAAGGAAGAAGGAATGGGCAAATATGTTTTGTCCCACATCGTGAAAAATGCAAAGGGTATTCTCTATATATGTAAAGGCACGATGTATAATAACAATACAAAGACGAGAAGAGAGATGAGGCAATGCATGAACATAGCATGCATATTAATATTTAAAAGGTCAAAAGATGAGCCTTGGGACTTGGGGCTCATGGGGTCTCGTGATCCATTGAGCCAGGAAAAACAGCTCAAAAACCAACCAGTCGACAGGCTAAATTTCAACCGGTCGACTGTTTTGGCTTCTGTTTAAAAAACGGTCGACCGGTGACAATTTGGTGGTCGACCGATGTGGGGTTTTCCTGCTTCGCAACGCTTCATGGCGTTGCAAATCCGAAGGGGCGCATCTATCTAGGTTTGAGCGGATCTGACCGTAACAATTAACAGCTGCAACGCTTGGCCAATGGATACATCTCTCGATGGCTATGTATACCGACGCTAGAAAACCGTGAAAAACACAATTAAAAATACTCTTCTTCTTCCTCCTGAATCTGCAACGCCATTAAAGCGTGCCAAACGCTGTTTGATCTGTAACGCCTTTAAGCTGTTGCAAATACCAGAAATACGTTGCAGATTATCTTATTCTTATTCTCTTTGTTCTCTACTATACTTGCATCATCAGAAATATAAATTCAGAGTGTTCTTGGTCGAATCAAAGTCGTACAAACTTTGAATCCGGTAACACTGTTTCAAGGTTTCATTGAATCCTGAAGTCAATAGTTCGATAATCCTTTTGTAGCTGGTGGGTTGAACTATTGTCTGAAAGAATTTGCTACGCAAATCCTTGAAGTCAGAAGTACGACAATCTTTCTCCTCCATTAACGTCTCAAACCATGAAATCCCCAACAGTTTTTGCCCTGTCCGTGGGGTTGCCCTATGTGGTCGCGTGCTGTCCTAGCTCCTAAGTCGGCCCTGAAGAGAAGAAGCACTTCTGTTGCTTTCTTATATCTAACAAACTAAAAGCTTTACCTTGTATAATAGCCTTGCAACACACTCAAATAGATAATAATTATTATACTAAAAGTTGCAGCCAGAAGTTGACTCAAAAATTGAACCGTGTTAAGGAACGAATACAGTTTTCAACAAATGAAATCACTTGTACCTAAAATTACATGTCATTCTATACCCAACCAATCAACACTCTCTGAATTCCACATTTTTGCAATTAAATATTCTTTTCTCTTTTGATTTAATTGCAGAAAAGGTAAAAATCATGAATTCTGATTTGTTGGGTACGGAAAACAGATAATTTTGGATACGGAGTTAGCTCTCTCTTTTTCAATACCATACCGTATTCATGTCAAGATTACTTTTCCAACACGTATATGTAATATTCCCATCACATTACAATGATTCCTAGCTGAACAATTAGGAAGAAATAAAGTGAGAAAATGGAAATACATCACTTCAAATCATACTACAGTCAAAACTGAATCTATGATATTAACTAATACATAAAATGTATGACCTACACATGAAGCGTTCACATTATTTTACATCCTACTGTATTGTCATCATTAAAGTAGTCGGTGAGTCCCATTAGCTGCCGTGGTTGGCCAACCGTTGGCATCTCACAATGGCAGTGACCATGAACACAACCTGTTGGCATTGGAGCATAATCATTCACATTCATCGGATAATACTGTGCTGGAATATAATGGCCTTGTATGCCTGGTTGCATTGCATCCTCATCTGCCAGTCTGTTCTCTTCAGGGATGCTCGTCACTGCGCTGTGTACACTCGATGACCCATTCATACTTTTATTTCCTTTCATTTTACAGTTTTCCTTTTTCTTCGTTTTAGTGTGTGCCGGGTCATCTTGCCTTGAAATGCTCCCTTTCTTTCCCTCAGCGTCCTTAGTAATGGTTGTGCTTTCAGATTTCCATTCTTTTTTGGAGTTTTCAGGCTTTGGTTCTACTGGCCATAGTTCTGCTATTTTGCCGATTTTTGCAAGCTTTTTTATGAGAGTTTTTGCTTCTGCGTCTCCATAGACTGTAATTCTTGGGAGAGTTGGATGAATCTCTGTTTTCAGTACACCTGAAATTTACGTAAAGTAATCTATATAATAGGTCACATTACAATGAAATCATAAGTCGAAGCTAGGTCGTATGACAAACAGAAGTATATATATGCATCATAATAAGAATCAACTAAATCTACCCCCAATAACTGGTGGATATAACATACACTGATTTACTAAAAACATGTGGCAGGTTTTACAATCATAAACTTGCTTCTTCTATCTCAAATATTTTTCTGGTATTTGGAAAGTTTTTACCAAAACCCTTTTGCAGTATACAGATGAGTAATTAAACTATTTATGTTGGATAAACCATGCAACTCTCATTACATATATGCATGAGTCCATAGCATATATATTCCTTCTAATTTGTATGTTATATGAGTTATCTTTTGATGATCAGTAATTAATTGTTTTGACATGGCATGCGTGGAAATCTTCAAGTTGGTTATATTGTAAGTTACCATTTACACTAACTGCCTTCAAAACTTTTCTTCTACAGCCATCGCAACAGTTGACCGAAACCTTCAACTCAAATTTCTGTAAAATATTCATGCAAGAAAATAATTGCATATAAGCTATGGTAACGGTGAATTACAGTTAACACTAGAATCCTACAACTTGTATGATTCTTTACCTCAAACTCTACTTCTTTAGCCATTAAATGTGATTGAAGTAGTTAATGTGTTTAAGTTGCTAAGTTTGTGTGGTTTGTTAAAGCATAAATACACAACTTAAATGATTGTGAAAAATCTAATTATTCCATATCAGAAACACAAGTCATATACGTTGGTTTTCAGTACACCAACGACTATGTACCGAGAAGTGTGCTGAAGAGCCTTGCATGTACCTTTACTTTGAAATGTCCAAAACAACCCTTAATTGGTTAGTTAGGCTATAACTGATTTTGGGATAACTTGGTCAAATAATTACACCGTGTTACTTTATGGGATTCTAGCTTTTACTACTTGATGCGTATAAGTTTACTTATTTTGCGGTGGGAATGGCTCGGCTTTTCACATTAACTAATTCATGCCTAATTCGGATTATGAGTTGGTGATAATGACATTGGAAGACAGGTGATGTGTAGTTATAAAACCAGCTGTTATACTAGATTAATAGCTTGTGCGCTTAGAAAGAATAAAAGGTTTGAAAACAAGAACTTGTTTAGAATGTTCTCTTTGGTAAGTTTGTTAAAGGAAAACTAAACGCACCTCTATCTTATACGGTTTGGGCTTGTTTGCTCAGTTGAAAAACTAGGGATGGGCGTTTGGTTGGTTCGGTTTATCCGATGATGGAATTTGTCAAACCAAACTAAATCCGATAAAAATGAAAACCAAACCAAACCAACCAAATTAAGTTTGGTTGGTTCGGTTGGTTACCCGATTTAACCGAACTAAAAATATTTTAGATCTTACATTTGTAGTATTAACTATACTTTGAAATATATCAAAAATATTTGATTATAGTATTATTGTTTATGATTCTTATGCTTTTTAGAAGTAATTTTGACACATATGTGATGATTAAAATTTACTTGGATAACTAATCTAACCTAAAATATTTATTAAAATATTGATAATTTTGGAAATATAATAAAAGTTCGGTTAATTTGGTTAAACCATTAACCAAATTAAATAATTTTCCAAACTGACCACAAACCGATCTAGTTTCAAAACCAAACCGACCAAAATAAATTGGTTTGGTCGGTTTATTTGGTTTAACCAAATAATGCTCACCCCTATGAAAAACCGAGCAAATAATGCAAAACAGTGGAAAAAGAAGGATATCAGAGGGCAGATGGATCATTTTACAAGTGAGATCTCCGATTTTTATGTCTGTGGCAACATAATTTGACAAAACATCTTTCGGACTTTTAAGCATTTTCGATCCTATACTAGTAAATTTTAACCAATGACTGTTATGCGAATGGTTATCATTACCACAAATGGAAACCGTTATGCAATTGCAAAATTTAAAAGTTATGTTAATAAGATATTTGTGATTCTATAACACCAACCTATATTTTTGTATTACATGTAATGCACTAAGTTTTTATATTGATAGGGTGGAATTCCTTTGTCCCCTTTCATTTGTCCTCCTATCCCAAGTATATCTTCCACCTTCATTTTTATAGCAAATCGTTATTTTAATTTTATGGTCGAAACCAATCAATAATTGGATTATGATGTACGGCTGTGATTGAACTTGTTATATTGGGACACTGAGTACAGAGACAAACAAATTTAATTAGCACTGAGATGCAAATAAATTATTTGTTGAAAGCATATTGCAAGCGTCCAGAATTTAACAAATAAAATTACAACAAAAATGAAAAACTGTTATATACATTTAAATTATAAGAATTAACATGTTAAATATTTCGAGAACATTATTGGAATTTTCTTTTTCTATCACAAGCATATAAAAAGCGTCCTTATAGTACATTGACATTTAAAGTGAAAAAGGTGGCGTTTGCAAGCCGAAATGGCCATGTTAAGTCGGCGTGTGCGTTTGACGCGTCCGTCGCAAACGAAAAGGACATGTTAAGTCGGCGTGTGTGTCTGATGCGTTGGACGTGTCCAAGGTGGGGACCACGCTTTTAACCCTTCAAAGTGAAATCTTGGAAATAATCGTTTGCGTCTGACGCGTCAGGACGCCGAACGACTTTTCCCAACGCTCGTTTCCCTCCGTCTTCTATTTATACCTTACCAATCCTTTCACCATTTCCATTATCTTTGTCATTTCCTTCATCAGACCATTTTCTTCACCAAACCAGCACAAATCGTGAATGTCGGTCCTCCTGCCGTGTCACTGGATGCTATTATCGCTGTGTGCTTAATTGGCTATATGTCGCGATAAAGACAACGATGATAAATGAGAGATGGTGGTGTGCTTTACAGAGTATCAAAGCAGAGGGCGCAACCCATTTCTTTCTCCATTGGACGACCCGGAGCAGCTTAGAAAATGTGTCCTTTATTTTGTTGATAAGCTTAGGAGAAATGCTCTGTAGCGGTGTTTTTCTATTTTTTGCTTTTTAATTCTGTATTTTAATTTCTGCACTTTGTATTTTGCACTTTTTTGTATTACGAAATTTGAATTCTGCAATTATATTCTACAATTTTTATTTTGCATGCATTCTACTACTTTATTAAACACAAACAATTAAATAATAACAATACCCATTTCAATTTGTCCCTTTCGTAAAAAAATGCATTCCCCGTTTGCGAAAATGCCCCTTCCCCACCTCCCTTCCAAAGGCCCATTCCATTTCGTTTGCAAACGCATCCAAAGGTGTCGTTGTCGTTTGCAAGCGGAAATGGCCACGTAAAGTCGGTTTGTGCGTATGACGCGTCCAAGGTAGGGCCCACGCTTTTAACCCTTCAAAGTGAAAAGTGGGAAAATAGTTGCTTACGTCTGACACATCGGACGCGTCAGGACGCCAAACGGCTATTCCCCAACACTCGTTTCCCTCTGTTTTCTATTTATACCTTACCAGTTCTTTCACCATTTCCATCATTTTTATCGTTTCCTTCATTATTTCACCATTTCCTTCCGCAAACTAGCAAAAATCATAAATGTCGATCCTCCTACCATGTCACATAGCGCTATTATCGCTGCGTGCTTAGTTGTACGCCGCGATACGGACAACTATGAGAAATGGGATGTGGTGGTGTGCTTGACGGAGTATCAAAGCAGAGGGCGCAACCCATTTCTTCCTCTACTGGACGACCCAGAGCACCTTAGGAAATGTGTCCTTTATTTTGTTGATAAGCTTAGGAGAAATGCTCTATAGTGGCCTTTTTGTATTTTCCGCTTTTTAAATCTGTATTTTACTTTCTACACTTTATATTCTGCACTTTTTTGTATTACGATTTGAATTCTGCAATTTATATTCTGCAATTTGTATTTTGCATTCTACTACTTTATTAAACACAAACGAATAAATAATAAAATAATAACAATACCCATTTCAATTAGCCCCTTTCGTAAAATAATGCAGTCTCCGTTCGCGAAAATGCCCCTTTTTCAGCCTCTTCCAAATGTCCATTCCATTTTGTTTGCAAACGCACCCAAAGTATACCCTCTTTTATCTCTAATGATTTTTTCTCTTTATAGTTTACAACACATTATCAGTATGATCGTATCCATTTTTTTCATGTATACAAGCGATCTTCAAATAAAATGAATTAGATATATAAAATTATGATAATCTAGAACATCAAACTCATTCTTTTTCATTTAGATGCATCTCTTTCTCTTAATTAGCTACTAAAATCATATATGACTTTAATATTACCTTACTTAGACTTCTCCAATTGAAAATTTTTAAATCTATATTTCTAGATTTGTTTTGTAATTAATTTTGATTTAATTATTTTTGATTCACACTTCTAGATCTATTTCAAAATTTCTCCTTATTTAGATTCGGGTATTAATTGGTTTACTTTTTTGTATATATTTTTAGATTAACACCCAAATTATTTTTTAAATGTATTTTTCAATCCTTTTAGAATACAGTTTTGGGTCTTTCCAAATCTAGTTTTATGAACTTTTGATTTACATATATATTATTTCATTTCTTGGGGATTTTGATGTTGATCTAAAAATATTCACATGTAACTCTTTAAATGTAGAAGGATGATCTAAATTATATGTGTATGCTTTGTGAAATAATAAATATACATGATTTTTTATAGGAAAAAGTCGTATCCCCTAATTTTGAGAATAATTTGTACAAAATTTGAAAATTTACATGTTTGTTTTAATGTACTTGGTAAAGAATCATGGATTTATTTTTTAAATTGGGTTAATTCCCCAATTTAAAGAGCTTTTTTTGATATATTTGGATCTGAGATATATTGTCATCTTTATATTAGTAAATGGAAGAATATATCTACATAATTTATAATCATTCATATAAGTGAATATGAGATCTTAGTTCTATGGTTGTATAATTTTACTCAATTTTTGATCCGATGTTATATATATAAGCCATGTTTTCGTTATTTTAGAAATTTTGGCTATTAAGAAATACAATTCCCTTTTAACGTGTGTTGACGGCAAAAAATGTCGTCATAACCCAAAGATTCTCTACTACTAGAGAATAACGTTTCATGTACGGAAAATAAAGTGCGGAAAGTAGTAAAGGACGCAGAGGTTTATAGTGGTTCGGTCCGTGAGGGGCTTACGTCTACTTTGAAGGAGTTCGCTAATTTTTTATTCACAAAGGTGAGTTACAAGCATTGGACTTCATCATGGCGTTCGTTTACAAGTACACTACACCAAACATGCCATGTTGTAACGCTTTCTTCTTCAAATCCTAACAGTTATTACTCTTATAATCTTATAACAGATATTTCCGTTGTAATCAAATTATAATGGTTGTTACCGTTATAACCTTTTATGACTTTGTAAATAAAAAGGAGTACAATGGGAACATTAGTAATTACCTCGATATTCTAACCAATCGCACCCCTTAATGCTTTAAACACTTTCATTCTTCCTTATTCCCGCTTTCTCTAGGGTTTCTGCTTTGTTCAGATCACAACCGTCACTTTTTAGCAGCTAAAACCACCTCAAATGTTTGTGATTCTTTGGTTTGCCCTGCTAATGCCTTTTTTTTCTATCGTGTAGTTATTTTCTGCCTTTTGTTCAAAATTCTTTGCTTCTTTCTGGAATTGATATGTTTGATTTTTCTTTTTTCATATAGGACTATGACTTTCTACGTTTTCAATGCTTATTTATCTTCGAAGTTCACCATCGAGTAATCTCCTTATTTCATCAATCCCTTTATTTTCGGTTAGAGTTCATGTTGGAAAATGTATTGTCTTCTCACTTAAATCTATTGTATTTGTCTTTTTTCTTATGTTAAACTAATTTAAATTACGGTTTATCTTTTGTTCTTGACTGGGACGCTTATGATTTTATGTTGGTTAAACATAAGTCTGTACAAGTTTGCCTCACTACAACACTCAGAGAAGAATAACAAATAGCGGAAATAGAAATACTAGATAGTAATAAAACTGGTATGTAAGTCTCCAGCTCGCCACCGATCTGCAACATCGTCCTTACCAAGATATCACTTGTCACCTGCCACCTAGTCTGCCGATCCACAGTCAGATGAACAACCCAAGGTAATAAGAGGGAATTTGTAACAACCGGGAATTTCTGAACCAATTTCAAATTTTATTTTAATTATTTTAATGGATTTGGTATATTTAAATTAATTAATTTTAAATAATAACGACGAAAAATTTATTTAAATCGAAGTTAGAACATATAAATTTATTTTGTTTATAAAACAAGCCTGAAATGGCGTGGTAGTTTGAAAATTCGATTTCAAATTTCAATTGAATGTACGGGATTCAAAATAAATCGGATTTTAGTGAAACAAGAAATATTTGAATCTATTTAAAAATATCTTTCCAACGAATGTAAAAAAATCCAGATTTCATAACGGGAATTGAAAGTTATGTCTAGTTTAAAATTCAGAAAAGTCATTGTAGAATTTATATTTTAATATAATATATGGCCTTTAAATATAGCCATTTTGCAAACGACCTCCATTTTCGACAAAACCACTTTTGTTGGATCTGGTATGTCAAATTATTGCTAGATTCGAATTTTCATAATTTTTGTAATTAATATGTGAGCGTGGCAAATTAAAACGTGTTTGGTCGATTTTAGTTGAATTGGATCGATTAGAAAATGGTCATTTTCCAAACGGTCTCCAAATTCGACGAAATTAATTTTGTTAGGATTATATCAAAACCAAGCCAGAAATAATTTTTCTGTAATTTTTAGAGCTAGTATGTGGTTGTGAGAAATTAATTGTTAAACGATCAACCATATAAGGACAAAAACAAGGCTTTTTGAGCAAACGGATTCGGAATTCGACGAAACCAGTTTTGTTAGAACCGTGTCATCAAGACATAGCAGCATGTCAATTTTCATTGCCAACGGAGTTCGTATGTGATCGTGGTATCAATAACTGTCGAACGAAGAGAGCACGAACTAAAGAATTAATAATAAAGCTAGAAAATTAATAATAAAATAATAAATCTTAACCTACGGCTATATAATATCTTTTCCCCTTCCCTAACCCTCATTATTCTTCTTCCTCAGAAATTGACAACAGCCATCTCTCTCTTTTTCTCTCGAAATTTTGCAAATAAGCCCCTAAAAACAAAATAATTTATATCTCTCAATCCGTACACAATCAATCCAAACCATTTCTGGATGTTTTAGATCATGATGATCTCTACCTACCACAAAAATTCCAGAACCTATCGTCGTACGAAATTGTCGGAATCTCAATCCAAAGGCAGAGAATCAGTTTCGGTTTTGGTCATTTTCTGGCCAATCCGTGAAGAATTAGATAATGGCCCAGTTGAAGAAATTATGGTGAAGAGATAGATGAACAACTTTGTCTTTGGTTGTTCGATCTGAAAGTGGATGAGACATCGGAAAAATCGAGATGAATGTGGACAACCTTTTTGGCGAGGCAATGAGCAAACATCATCAGTTTCCGGCCATTGGGGGCGTCGATGGTCGGGGGTGTTTACAAGTCGGCGGTAGCTGGTGACATGGCACGTTGAACTGATGGGGTCCGCAACCGCCACGTGGTGCGAAGTGGTGGAAATCAAGCCCGAGGCGCAATTGGGGAAACCCTAATTTCCGACGAACGGCGGCTCTACAGGCGGCGGGGTTTAGGGTATGACGGCGCCAAGGAAGGGGGAGACGGCGGCGATGTCGGTTCGGACCCAAATGGCCTGAGTCGGCGACAGTGAGGGTGGCTAGGGATGGAACAACGTTGAACACTATTTTGAAAGGTAATTTGGATTTAAATTAAATTATTAATTAATTTAATCGAGTAATTAATGTTTGTAACGCAATATCTTTCACGCACGAGTTCGAAACCTGACGATTTCAGAATCGTTGTGAACATGGAGTCGAGAGCTTCGCAACGACACTATCTAGGTCCAATTTAGAGCAAGTTGGATTTTGGGGCAATTTCAAATCCAATCGGTGCCAAAATCATCAGTTAAAGACTGACAGAGTGAAAACGAAGGTGAGAACTCCCCACTAGAAAATTTTACACAGTTATTTATTTATTTTCATAACTGAAAAATATATAGAATTGTCAGTGTAGGTTTTTATCGGTTTAATTATTATAAATTGTATACGGTACATATTAGATCACATTCATCGTCCACAAACCATGGACGATTTGAATCGATTGTATTGTGTATTGCTTGTGATGTTGAAATGTTTAACATATTAAAAATAATGGTAATGTTAATATGGTTGTTGAAATTAAATTTTAAACATTTATTTATAATATAAACAGTGAAATTGGTCAGATAGGAAAATAATTCAATCTGAGTTAGAATCGATTATATTTATTAACCAATAATTTATTTAAATTCACCGTTGTTGTTTGAAAACCCTACACGGGTATTGGGATGATATTTGACATACACTAATCCCAATATTTAATTATATGTCAATCGATGGATTGACAGTCTGTAATGAGCGTTATTTATTTATTTTAATGCTCGCACAGTTGTAAATTTCACTCTGGATGTGAATGGATTGTTTGATAATTATTTGTCATTATTTTTGTATACATGTTATGTATGAAATCCATATAATTGGAATTATATGGTAATTGATTGAGTCACATTCCGATTCAGAAATAAATAATGTTTTACAATAAATAACGTTTTACAATAAATATAATGTTTTACAATAAATAATGTCTTATAATAAATAATGTTTTTTAATAAATAATGTTTTTTAATAAATAATGTTTTATAATAAATAATGTTTAATAAAGAACACTTTATAAATAAAGAACATTTTACAATAAAAATGTCACTTTTAATATGTTAATGACAATAAAACATTTGTTTATTGAATTACACTTTTATACAATAAGAACGTCATCTTTAATATGTTAATGAAACAATTATATGTTAAGTATCACCTTTAATATGTTAATGAAACAATTATATGTTAAGTATCATCTTTAATATGTTAATGAAACAATCATATGTCAAGTATCATCTTTAACATGTTAATGAAACATTTATATGTTAAGTTATCATCTTTAATATGTTAATGAAATATTTATATGATAAGTTATCATCTTTAATATGCTAATGAAACATTTATATGTTAAGTATCATCTTTAACATGTTAATAAAACATTTATATGTTAAGTATCATCTTTAATATGTTAATGAAACATTTATATGTTAAGAATCATCTTTAATATGTTAACGAAACATTTTTATGTTAAGAATCATATTTATGTAAATGAAGCATTTTTATGTTAAGAATCATTTTTATGTAAAAGAATCATTTTTATGTAAAGAATCATTTTAATGTAAAAAAATGATTTTAATGTAAAGAATCATTTTAGTGTAAAAATCATTTTAATGTAAAGAACATTCTAATGTAAAAACATTTCAATTAAAAGAATAATATAAAATAAAGAATCTTTAAAAATAAAGGATATTTTAAAATAACGAATATTTTAAAATAATATTCAGTGAAGAATAAATATTATGATTTTGATGTCCGTTTTAGATGGACACAAGAATATAAAAATGCGAAGCCGGGTTAAGTATAGAAACACCATTTTTGCCCGAACGGGTTTATCGATCGATTTTATTCATTTCGTTATGAATATAGAAAAGAAATGATTTCAGATTTTAATATTTTGAAAATATATCATTTTAATATTATAAAAATAAAGAATATTCCATTTTGATTTAAAATTGAAAATGGAAGTTGGAATTGTTTTAAAATGATTTTACAAATATTTTATAAAATATGTTTTAAATAGAAATCGACGATATACATATATATTATATATTAATGGCCTGAATAGAACGCGCCGCGCAGCGAGCGTTCGCGAATTTCGATCATTAACTTCGAATTGATATTACGGGAGATCTGATCGTCGGATTCTCGTAAAACTGGAACCGTTGGGTTCGTATCGAAAAGTGCTTTCCAATGAATATAAAAACTTTGAAATCTAATGGTTTGATTTGGAGTCATGTCCAAATCAAATTTGGAAAAGGTCGCTATGAATGCAGTACGGTGGCCATTATTGGAAACCGACTGTAAAGGCCTTAATAAAATTATTAAAAATATGGAAAAATTATGTAAAATCATAATGAACGATTTGAAAAGAATTTGGTTGAAAAATTCCATATTTGAAAAATAAAAATATATTTTTATCAAAATGAACTAGTTATTAACTAGAATAAAAATCCAATTAATTAATATCAAATTGGAATTAAATAGAATAAATTGGATTTTGGGTTGTCGTGAACGGTGTCTTTAATAACATTGTTCTTAAACCCCGCTTGGAAAAGAATAAATCTTTTAAATAAGATTAAATGAAGTTTTCCAATTAGTATTTAATTGGAATTAAATATAATATAATTTTGGAATTTATAAATCTTTTAATTAAGAATATTGGAGTTTCCAATTACATTTTGTAATTGGAATAAACTAAAATGTGAATTGGGTTTATCGTGAACTGTGTTTTTAACAACATTTGTTCTTTAACCTAATTAACAATGAAAATATAATTTGGGAATTTATAAATCTTATATTAAGATTTAAATGGAAATGTTCCAAAGTAAAGTTTTCCAATTTAATATATTAAATTGGAATTGAATGGAATTCGATTGGTTAATAATCGAGATGAACTTCTGTGGATGAAGACTGTTACTATATATGGAATTTAAAAGGCCTTGCCGTTATTCCATTTATATTATTAGTCTAATACAGGAATTTATATCAATTATATATTGATCTGATTTCTTTGAAGATTCCATTTTTAATGGAAGATGATTTTAGGTTTTCGTGAATAATGTTTTAAATAACATTGGTTCTTTAACCCAGTTAAAGATAAGATTAATTTCTTAAAATCAAATAATCATTAAGTAATGATTTTTGACATTAAAACTAAACTAGAGTTTTAATGAATCTTTAATTAAATTAAAATATGAAGGAGATAATTAATTTATCGAATTCATGAAATGATCGAGAATGGAGTACCACCAGTTTTACTCTAGACCATAGTTAAAATCTTTAATTAGATTTGAACGTGAAATGATAATTAATTTTACCAATAACACGGTGGGTATTAGAGGAGTGCTACCAGTTTTGCTCCATGGGGTGAATAGGTTAAGACTGGGATAATAAATGGTTACTTCGGTAAGGTTCATTATTCCCGACTAGTGCACAAACCTTAATTTGGTTTTAGAATTGATAAAAGATAAAATAAAATCTTTTGAAATGATATCCAAAGGAAGATTAAAGAATAAATTTAAAAGAATTTATCTCTGATTAAATTAATGGAAAGCTTTCCCTAATAATGTGAATATTTTATTAAAAGAATATTCTGAATTGGAATAAGGCATTTGATGTGTTTTTATAACACTTGATTATAAAGTACGCGGGTTATTCAGAAAGACCAGGTTTAACCCATTCTGGATAATTACTACGACGATTAAGAGTCGAAGATGAAGATGGTGGTTGAAGACCAGAGTTCTTCACATCGTTTGGATGATTACTGATGTCTTGATTGGACCGTACACCCAAGACAAGGTAATAAGTGGTGATCGTCCAGACGTACTTGGAGATCGATGGATATGCGAGGACCTCTCTCCTGTATTGGATATATGGGGTGAGGAATAAGGTGCCTCCAGTTTCGTTCAAACCCATAACAGACTTGTAAATGGATAATATGTCTGACGTTGTATTCCTTTATGTTGTATTCATTGATCTCTGCTAAATACATATCTGTTTGGTGGCGGAGAATTTATTCTCTTACCTAACACCCTTCTCTGAGATGTACGAGCTTAGAGGTTCTATATTGGCAGAAATCAATGGTATGGTATGGATTGACAATGTGGCATGCCAAGATGCAAATGATCAAGGCTTTTGTTGAAAATCAGAGTCTTGTGGATGATGATCAAAGCACAATTTTAATTAGCATAGCTTTGTGTATAGCGTTACTTCACGAGCCTCACACCCCGCCAAGAGTCTAAAATGGGATAAGGGAACGTAGGGAGTGCTCACGTTTATTTCTAGCTAGAAATGGTGTCATCATTTACAAGCCTTGACGTTTTTACTTATGTGGATGATGGATTTTGAGGCCTCGGTTATATTGGTCGATAGTGACCATTTTATAGGTTCAATTGGATCGAGAAGCGTGTGTTCAGGCATAACTAATCCACTAAAGTATTTGTGGACTGGCCCTGCAGGATCCACGGGTTCGCCAGTGTCCGAATCCTGAGACAATTGCTAGAGTGTCTCGAATCGATAAGGAGACCATCCCTAGCCTTGACTCATGATGGAAACCTAATTTCCAATACGAGACATTTCAGTTTTGAGTGTAGAACTAGTATGGCGACATAGTAGGATGGGGTACTATGCCGTCTATGATTGATACATTTATATTTGAAGTTGTTTTTACACTATACACTTATAGTAATATCAAAATAATTTAGTTTTATACGTATCAAGCATGTTTGGCTATTATAAGGTAAAATTCTATCTTTCGGCTTGCGTTGCATTGTGTGATGGGACCTGAGTCTTATAATAGCTTCATTTTTCAAAAAGCATTGCGTTGTTTTATTCTAAAACTAAGATTCATGTGGAGTAAACCTGTTCCGCGTTATACGGCGTAATCCCATGATATCCCTATTTTAAAATTTAAGATTAATAACTGTTTTAGTTCTCACACCAGTCCCATGACTGACATGGAGTTTATTTATTTTACCTAAACTCTGGGTGCCCATATTTTCCACACGGGTAGCTAAAAGTTTTGGTTTTGCAGATATTATATTTACAGGCTCCTGGTTTACGGTTGAGGCGATATTTGGAAAGCCATGTATCCGTTTATTTCTTTCAGTTGTGTTTTGTATTATTTTTCTACTGCAATTTAAATGTAATTCAAATCTCTGATACTTTTCTGATGTATATTATTTATCATACTCTGCTATGTTCTTTTACTCTGATGTAATTGTTGTAATAAGCAATGAAATGTTCTTCTATTTGTGTTCTGATTTGTCGTGTTCTCAGTTCAATCCGAGATTTTTTTTATGGGGAAGTTTGAGTCGTTTCGTTTGGTATCAGAGCTTTGGTTTACAGAGCTCGAGACCAAGACACATTAGAACCTAGCGAAAGAATTCATCAGAGATTGGATTAGTAATATCCAATAAGAATGACTCGTTAGAGATGGGATCAGTAGTATCCTAGAACGACTGTGAAGAGTATTAATTTTAAAATAAAATAGAAACAAACTTAGTTTTGAAAATTTTATCTTAATATGCTTATTTGAGTATATTATTTTATTTTAATTTGGACAATCGAGTATATGAAGATTTTGAATATATGAGTAATTAATGGATATTCAAAGTTTTAATATACTAGATAGATATAGAATCACGCTCTAGACGCTCAGGGATAATTTGGGTGATGTCCGGACATCATCAGTATTTATGTTCGAGTTTCGAAAGTGGGATATCTATATATTTCCAATTGGCTGGTGTGAGAACCAAAACTAGATAGGGTTTATTATTGTGATTTGCAATAAAACATGATTTTTGACTATATATAAAAGCTATATATGTTTGAAAAGTTGATCTCCTAATTGATTCTTGGTTGTGATGCTTGATTATTAGTTTAGCTAATTAAAATATTGGAATGATAATTAATTAAACCAATATATAAAAAGAATTATAAATTTAACTAAATCGAATTTAATTGAAAATTGATTAGAATTGAAAATTGAGTTGGCTAGTTAAACAGCTTTCAGCTCCGTTCCTTTTCGAGGACGAAAAGATTTTAAGTGGAGGAGATTGTAACAACCAGGAATTTCTGAACCAATTTAAAATTTTTATTTTAATTATTTTAATGGATTTAGTATATTCAAATTAATTTATTTTAAATAATAACGACGAAAAATTTATTTAAATCGAAGTTAGAATGTATAAATTTATTTTAATTATAAAACGAGCCCGAAATGGCGTGGTAGTTTGAAAATTCGATTTCAAATTTCAATTGAATGTATGGGATTCAAAATAAATCGGATTTTAGTGAAACAAGAAATATTTGAATCTGTTTAAAAATATCATTTCAATGAATGTGAAAAATCTAGATTTCATAATGGGAAATTAAGGTTATGTCCAGTTTAAAATTTAGAAAAGTCGTTGTAGAATTTATATATATTTTAATATAATATATGGTCTTTAAAAATAGCCATTTTACAAACAACCTCCGTTTTCGATGAAACCACTTTTGTTGGATCCGGAATATCAAATTATTGCTAGATTCCAATTTTCATAATTTTTGGAGTTAATATGTGAGCGTGGCAAATTAAAACGTGTTTGGTCGATTTCAGTTGAATTGGATCGACTAGAAAATGACCATTTTCCAAACGGTCTCCAAATTCGACGAAATAAGTTTTGTTAAGATCGTATCATCAAAACAAAGCCAGAAATATATTTTTTTGTAATTTTTAGAGCTAGTATGTGGCCATGAGAAATTAATTGTGAAACGATCAGCCATATAAGGACCAAAACAGGGCTTTTTGAGCAAACGGATTCGGAATTCGACGAAACCAGTTTTTTAGAACCGTATCGTCAAGATATAGCAGCATGTAAATTTTCATCGCCAACGAAGTTCGTATGTGATCGTGATATTAATAAATGTCGAACAAAGAGAGCGTGAACTAAAGAACTAATAATAAAGCTAGAAAATTAATAATAAAATAATAAATCTTAACCCACGGCTATATAATATCTTTTCCCCTTCCCTAACCCTCATTATTCTTCTTCCTCAAAAATAGATAACAGCCATCTCTCTCTTTTTCTCTCAAAATTTTGCAAATAAGCCCCTGGAAACAAAATAATTTATATCTCTCAACCTGTACACAATCAATCAAAACCGTTTCTTGGTATTGTAGATCTTGATGATCTCTACCTACCACAAAAATTCCAGAACCTATCGTCGTACGAAATCGCCGGAATCTCAATCCAAAGGCAGAGAATCAGTTTCGGTTTTGGCCATTTTTTGGCCAATCCGTGAAGAACTAGATGATGGCCCAGTTGAAGAAATTGTAGAGAAGAGATAGATGAACAACTTTTTCTTTGGTTGTTTGATTTGAAAGTGGACGAGGCATCGAAAATATCGAGATGAGCGTGGACAACCTTTTTGGCGAGGCAGCGAGCAAAGATCATTAGTTTCCGGCCATTGGAGGCGTCGATGGTCGGAGGTGTTTGCAAGTCGGCGGTAGCTGGTGACATGGCGCATCGAACTAGTGGGGTCCGCAACCGCCATGTGGTGCAAGGTGGCGAAAATCAAGGCCGAGGCGCAAATGGGAGAAACCCTAATTTCCGACGAACGACGTCTCTACAGGTGGCGGGGTTCAGGGTATGACGGCGCCAGGGAAGGGGAAGACGTGCGGCGGTGTCAGGTCGGACACACATGGCCTGAGGCGGCGATGGTGAGGGTGGCCAAAGGTGGAACAACGTTGAACACTATTTTTAAAGGTAATTTGGGTTTAAATTAAATTATTAGTTAATTTAATCGAGTAATTAATGTTCGTAACACAATATCTTTCATGTACGAGGTGGAAACCTGACGATTTCAGATCCGTTGCGATCGATGAGTCGAGAGCTTCGCAACGACACTAACTAGGTCCAATTTGGAGCAAGTTGCATTTTGGGGCAATTTCAAATCCAATCGGTGCCAAAATCATCTAGTTAAAGACTGACAAAGTGAAAATGAAGGTGAGAACTCCGCACTAGAAAATTTTACACAGTTACTTATTTATTTTCATAACTGAAAAATATATAAAATTGCCAGTGTAGGTTTTTATCAATTAAATTGTTATAAATTGTATACGGTACATATTAGATCACATTCATCGTCCATAAGCCATGGACGATTTAAATCGATTGTATTGTGTATTGCTTGTGATGTGGAAATGTTTAACATATTAAAAATAATGTTAACGTTAATATGGTTGTTGAAATTAAATATTAAATATTTATATATAATATAAACAGTGAAATTGGTCAGATATGAAACTAATTCAAGCTGAGTTAGAATCAATTATATTTATTAACCAAAAATTTATTTAAATTCACTATTGTTGTTTGAAAACCCCACACGGGTATTGGGATGATATTTGACATACACTAATCCTAATATTTAATTATATGTCAATCGATGGATTGACAGTCTATGATGAGCGTTATTTATATATTTATTTTAATGCTCGCACAGTTGTAAATTTCACTCTGGATGTGAATGGATTGTTTGATGATTATTTATCATTATTTTTGTATACATGTAATGTATGAAATCCATATAACTGAAATTATATGGTCACTGCTTAAGTTGCATTCCAATTCAGAAATAAATAATGTTTTACAATAAATAATGTTTTAACAATAAATAATGTTTTACAATAAATAATGTCTTATAATAAATAATGTTTTTAATAAATAATGTTTTATAATAAATAATATTTAATAAAGAACATTTTAGAAATAAAGAACATTTTACAATAAAAATGTCATCTTTAATACGTTAATGACAATAAAACATTTGTTTATTGAATTGCACTTTTATACAATAAAAATGTCACCTTTAATATGTTAATGACAATAAAACATTTGTTTATTGAATTACACTTTTATACAATAAAAATGTCACCTTTAATATGTTAATGAAAATAAAACATTTGTTTATTGAGTTACACTTTTATACATTAAAAATGTCGTCTTTAATATGTTAATGAAACAATTATATGTTAAGTATCATCTCTAATATGTTAATGAAACAATTATATGTTAAGTATCATCTTTAATATGTTAATGAAACAATTATATGTCAAGTATCATCTTTAATATGTTAATGAAACATTTATATGTTAAGTTATCATCTTTAATATGTTAATGAAACATTTATATGTTAAGTATCATCTTTAATATGTTAATGAAACATTTATATGTTAAGTTATCATCTTTAATATGTTAATGAAATATTTATATGTTAAGTATCATCTTTAATATGTTAATGAAACATTTATATGTTAAGTATCATCTTTAATATGTTAATGAAACATTTATATGTTAAGTTATCAACTTTAATATGTTAATTAAACATTTATATGATAAGTATCATGTTTAATATGTTAATGAAACTTTTATATGTTAAGAATCATCTTCAATATGTTAATGAAACATTTACACGTTAAGAATCATATTTATGTAAATGAAGCATTTTTATGTTAAGAATCATTTTTATGTAAAAGAATCGTTTTTATTTAAAGAATCATTTTAATGTAAAAAAATGATTTTAATGTAAAGAATCATTTTAATGTAAAGAATCATTTTAGTGTAAAGAACATTCTAATGTAAAGACATTTCAATTAAAAGAATAATATAAAATAAAGAATCTTTAAAAATAAAGAATATTTCAAAATAACGAATATTTTAAAATAATATTTAGTAAAGAATAAATATCATGATTTTGATGTCCGTTTTAGATGGACACAAAAATATCACTTAATACATACATTTTTTTTTTTTTGGTATATTTATATTAAGTTACACAATTCTAGCGTATTCTATAAATTTCCCTCCCTACCAAAAAATATGTCAATTCTTTTTGGAGCATGAAATTCCTTTTTTATGTTAAAAAAGGTAAAACTCTATACTACAAACCTCGTATGGGGCTAATAGTTTTTATTTCCCATCTTATGGAAAACCCTTTCCGCTCCGCTTAGCCATATCCCCTTCTAAGGGTATTTTAGTGATGGGTTCTATAGGAACTGCAGCATTCAATGTGTATTCCTGAATAATCTCATTTTTCAATTATTCAACCATTTCATTTTACCAAGTTCAACGTTAGCCAGATTAGTCAACATTTATATGTTTCGGTGCAACAACAAGATGTATTTGTAACAAGTAGTTTCATTGCCGGGTTAAGTATATAAACACCATTTTTTCCCGAACGGGTTTATCGATCGATTTTATTCATTTTGTAATGAATATCGAAAATAAATTATTTCAAATTTTAATATTTTGAAAATATATCATTTTAATATTATAAAAATAAAGAATATTCCATTTTGATTTAAAATTGAAAATGGAAGTTGGAATTATTTTAAAACGATTTTATAAAATACGTTTTAAATAGAAATCGAGATAAATATATTATATATACTAATGGCTTAAATAGAACGCGTCGCGCGGCGACCGTTCGCGAATTTCGACCATTAACTTCGAATTGACATTACGGGAGATCCGACCGTCGAATTCTCCTAAAACCGGAACTGTCAGGTTCGTATCGAAAAGAACTTTCCAATGATTATATGAACTTAGAAATCTTACAGTTGGATTTGGAGTTATGTCCAAATCAAATTTGAAAAAGGTCGCTATGAATGCAGTACGGTGGTCGTTATTGGAAACCGACTGTAAAGGCCTTAATAAAATTATTAAAAATATGGAAAAATCATGTAAAATCATAATGAATGGTTTAAAAGAATTTGGATGAAAAATTCCATATTTGAAAAGATAAAAATATATTTTTATCAAAATTAACTAGTTGTTAACTAGAATAAAAATCCAATTAATTAACATTTAATTGGAATTAAATAGAATAAATTGGATTTTGGATTGTCGTGAATGGTGTCTTTAATAACATTGTTCTTAAACCCTGTTTGGGAAAGAATAAATCTTTTAAATAAGATTAAATGATGTTTTCCAATTAATATTTAATTGGAATTAAATAGAATATAATTTTGAAATTTATAAATCTTTTAATTAAGATTATTGGAGTTTCCAATTAAATTTTGTAGCTGGAAAAAACTGAAATGTGAATTGGGTTTATCGTGAATTGTGTTTTAACGACATTTGTTCTTTAACCAAATTAACAGTGAAAATATAATTTGGGAATTTATAAATCTACTATTACGATTTAAATGGAAATGTTCCAAAGTAAAGTTTTCCAATTTAATATATTAAATTGGAATTGAATGGAATTCGGTTGGTTAATAATCGAGATGAACTTCTGTGGATGAAGACTGTTACTATATATGGAATTTAAAAGGCCTCGTCGTTATTCCATTTATATTATTAGTCTGATACAAGAATTTATATCAATTATATATTGATCTGATTTCTGTGAAGATTCCATATTTAATGGAAGATGGTTTTGGGTTTATCGTGAACAATGTTTTAAATAACATTGGTTCTTTAACCTAGTTAAAGATAAGATTAATTTCTTAAATTTGAATAATCATTAAGTAATGATTTTTGACATTAAAACTAAACTAGAGTTTTATTGAATCTTTAATTAGATTAAAATATAAAGGAGATAATTAAATTTATCGAATTCATGAAATGATCGAGAATGGAGTACCACCAGTTTTACTCCAGACGATAGCTAAAATCTTTAATTAGATTTGAACGTGAAATGGTATTTATTTTTACCAATAACATAGTGGGTATTAGATTTGGAGTGCTACCAGTTTTGCTCCATGGGATGAATAGGTTTGGATTGGGATAACAAATGGTTACTTCGGTAAGGTTCATTCATCCCGACTAGTGCACAAGCCTTAATTTGGTTTTAGAATTGATAAAAGATAAAATAAAATAAAATCTTTTGAAATGATATCCAAAGGAAGATTAAATAATAAATTTAAAATTTTTTATCTTTGATTAAATTAATGAGAACCTTTCCCTAATAATGTGAATATTTTATTAAAAGTATATTCTGAATTGGAATGAGGCGTTTGATGTGTTTTTATGACACTTGATTATAAAATACGCGAGCTATACAGAAAGACCGGGTTAAACCCATTCTGGATAAGTAATATGATGATTAAGAGTCGAAGATGAAGACGGTGGTTGAAGACCGGAGTTCTTCACATCGTTTGGATGATTACTGATGTCTTGATTGGGCCGTACACCCAAGACAAGGTAATAAGTGGTGATCGTCCATATGTACTTGGGGGTCGACGGATATGCGAGGACCTCTCTTCTGTATTGGACATATGGGACGAGGAATAATGTGTCTCCGGTTTCATTCAGACCCAGAACGGACTTGTAAATTGATAGTATGTCTGATGTTGTATTCCTTTATGCTATATTCGTTGATCTCTGCTAAATATGTATCTGTTTGGTGGCGGAGAATTTATTCTCTTGCCTAACACCCTTCTTTAAGACGTACGAGCTTAGAGGTTATATATTGGCAGAAATCAATGGTATGGTATGGATTGACAATGTGGCATGCCAAGATGCAAATGATCAAGGCTTTTGTTGAAAAGCAGAGTCTTGTGGATGATAATCAAAGCACAGTTTTAGTTAGCAAAGCTTTGTGTATAGCGTTATTTCGCGAGCCTCACACCCCGGCAGGAGTCTAAAACGGGATAAGGAACACAGGGAGTGCACATGTTTCTTTCTAGCTAGAAGTGGTGTCAGTGTTTACAAGCCCTGACATTTTTACTTATGTGGATGATGGATTTCGAGGCCTTGGTTATATTGGTCGATAGATAGGTTCAATAGGACCGGGAAGCGTGTGTTCAGGCATAACTAATCCACTAAAGTATTTGTGGACCGGCCCTGCAGGATCCAAGGGTTCGCCAGCGTCCGAATCCTGAGACATTTGCTAGAGTGTCTCGAATCGGTAAGGAGACTATCTCTAGCCTTGACTCATGATGGAAACCCAATTTCCAATACGAGACATTTAGGTTTTGATTGTAGAATTAGTATGGCAACATAGTAGGTTGGGGTACTACGCCATCTATGATTGATACATTTATATTTGAAGTTGTTTTTACACTATACACTTATAGTAATATCAAAATAATTCTGTTTTATACGTATCAAGCATGTTTGGCTATTATAAGGTAAAACCCTATCCTCTATCTTGTGTTGCATTGTGTGATGGGACCTGAGTTTTATAATAGCTTCATTTTTCAAAAAGCATTGCGTTGTTTTATTCTAAAGCTAAGATTGATGTGGAGTAAACCCGTTCCGCGTTATACGGCATGGTCCCATGATATACCTATTTTAAACTTTAAGATTAATAACTGTTTTTGTTCTCACACCAGTCCCATGACTGACCTGGAGTTTATTGTTTTAACCGAAACTCTGGGTGCCCATATTTTCGGGCAGCTAGAAGTTTTGGTTTTGCAGATATTATATTTACATGCTCTTGGATTACGGCTGAGGCGATATTCGGAAAGCTCTGTATTCGTGTATTTCTTTCAGTTGTGTTTTGTATTATTTTTCCGCTGCAATTTAAATCTCTGATACTTTTCTGATGTATATTATTTGTTCATACTCTGCTATATTCTTGTACTCTGATGTAATTGTTGTAGTAAGTAATGAAATGTTCTTTTGTTTGTGTTCTGATTTGTCGTGTTCTCAATTCAATCTGGGCTTTTCCTTTATGGGGAAGTTTGGATCGTTTCAGAATCATAAAACCTTGAGTTAGACAACAATCTTATTGACCGATAAAACAGCTAACAAACATCATCAATAAAGTATATGAGAATAGGCAGATTAACCATCAATCTACCAATCACATTACCGGAGAAGAACTCCAAGCCCAACTTCCCACATTCGACAGTGATAGCCTTTATAACAAGCATTTCAACCATACATCCATAGAAACTAGAATGACCATTCATTCCTATCAATCGGAAGCAACTAAACAATAATACTCACAACATCCGTATTATACATTTCACGTGAACCATCCTAATCGAATTCAACATCCCTCAAGACCAAGCCCCAAAGGCCTAATTAAATATCAGACAAGCACCCAAGAAACATTTCCTTCGACATTGGACAATTTTTGTGAGACGGTACAAAGAAAACAAACAACGTACATGACTAACTCTAGCTATCATCGCCAAACTTTGAAATCATCGTTAATCGTACTGGCCATGTCACCATGCCATCCGTCAAGGGATAATGGTAACCCCAGTTCTAAGCAGACTGCTGCATGTCCAACGTACGTTTGCCTCCCAGAGACAACTAGGCCCATCCAATGAGTCCAGGTTATTCGACTAGTCCAACTAGCCTTTTAGGTACCCCTATTATATGCTTGCTTTGAGCCCGTTAGAACTTACGACAATGATAATCCCTTGATAACTCTAGTCGGCATCACTGACAACTATCCACAAACTCAGACCCAGTCTTGAGTATCCATTATTCACAAACGCAAGTCCAACTTAAGTCGCCTTCCCATTTGTTACATCTTCACGATCAACGAACACATCACATCACTTCGAGCATTCCTACTTGAATTCACTTCGAAGTCAAAATCATTGTTAAACCGAATATCATCAATATAAGGTTCAATACAAACCATTGCGTTCTATCCATTTGCCACGAAAACAAGCCACATCCTTTCTACCATCGATCATGGCGTTTGAAGGCGCTACTATAACCTAACATGGTCGAGCATCATTCTGGTCGAACACTATAGAGGTTGAACATCACCTTGGTCGAGCACACACACTCTGGTCAAGCGCACACACTTCTGGTCAAGCGCATACACTTCTGCTCAAGCGCACGCACTTCTGGTCAAGCATCCCTTGGTCCACATAACCTGGTCGAGCACACCTTGGTCGAGCATACCCTGGTCGAGCATACCATAGTCGAGTACCCCCTAGTCGAGCACACACACTTCTGGTCAAGCAGACACATTTCTGGTCAAGTAGACACACTTCTGGTCAAGCATACATACTTCTAGTCTTGCAGAAATCTGTCAACCAGCTGGCACAATGATATTTTTGTAATTATGATAGGCCTGATCCGAACCTTCTTCAAACTTGACCAAAACTTCACCAAACGATTCTAATGACAAAATCAACTAATTCAATCCATCAAATACGATTATAATCATGTCATGAAATTGCTAACATCAAATAACTATATGTAAAATTCACTAAAATCATGTTAAATGATCATATGAACTAAGATCATGGATCTAACTTGCATATACATATGGAATGACATAGAAATTACCAGAAATTGTTAAATTAGATCCTTTGGCGATTCATACGAAAATAAACTTGCCATGATGCAGATCTACGGAATACGACTTGAAAATGATGAAATTAAGATCATAGATCTCATATACTTAATTGAATCCGTGTGAGAGATGCATATCACTCACCAATTCTCCAAAACAACTCAAAAATATTTAGATCTAGATCCGAATAGCGAAGAATTTGCTCTAAACTCTTCGATTCGATGAATTTTCTCTTGAAATGGCGTAGATCAAGCTTCAAGCAAGGTAGATCTTCGATTCTCTAAGCTTTAATGGTGGAAAGGTGAAGAGAATAGAGAAATGGAGGAACTCTAGCTCTTCAAAATGAGAGAATGGAGAAAGTAAACTATTCTCCATGCCTCATACCCCTTATTTATAGCCTCCACCAACCCACTAATGGGTCTCTCCAAATCTGCCCATTATGGCTTACCAAACCTGAATAGCCAACTGAAAAAACTTAAAACACCGATTCCCCCCAAACCGTTGAGCCAAATCTTTAATGTGACCACTCTACGGAAAGGAAAACATCATTTCCTTTCCAATGGCACATTTCTGAACGCCTAGTTTGATCTGAATCAAAATTATTCCCTGTACAAAACTGATAAGGGTAAAATGGTCATAAACAAATTTGGTAAAAATAATAGACATGTCTCACATCCCCATAAACAATATATTAAAATATGAGAATGATCCAACCCTTAGGGAATAAAATAAAAATATTTTACGATCCTTCGATACGTAAAATGTGGGCTATTACATTCTCTCTACCCTCCCCCCCCCCAAAGGAATTTCGTCCCCGAAATTCCGACAAACACAAGCAACTAAAACAATTCCCAAAATCCATCAGTCAATGGCTGCAAACACAACTGGTGCACTCCATTCGTATACACTTCTTTGAATGAATCCTTTTCCCAAAAGGTCACGTACTCGCACCTCTAACTCTCGTTGTTCCTTAGGCGTCATCCTCCTAAGAGGCATAATGGTTTTTTTTAGCACCCTTGACCAAATCGATCCTAAACTCGATCTCACGATGCGGCAACAACCCTTTGACTCTCGTCAAAAACATCCTCAAATTCATTAGCGATCAACACAGATGACAAGTCTTCTTGTAGAATCCCAAGCGAATATAGATAGCTCATGAAGACCCCATCTTCAGGCTTACATCTAATCAACACTTTTCGCCCTTCCACATCCCCGACCTTTACCTCTAGCTTGCCGTAATTCACTCTTGTCGCATACCTCTTGAGCCAATCCATGCCCAAGATAATCCCAAACCCAGCGAAGTTCAACACAAAGCATTCACACACAAAAGAGCAATCATGACTCGACAACACTAGACCATGACCCAACATGTATAAACTGGACGAACCCCCAACTAGATTAATAACGATCAATGGTCTATCACAAATCTCGGGTTCCAAACCCAAGCGGTACACTAACTCATTACAAATGAATGAGTGCGATGCTCCAATATCGAGCAACACACGAACTAAAACATCTCTAATCGGGAAGATTACCTTGAATAATGACACCCTTCCCTTTCTCCTCTTTCGGATTCTCAAGCGTAATTGAATTTCATCATTTCACGGCCCTGCCTTGCAACTGCCTTGATGCAAGCTTTCTTTTGGTTGCATCTTCTATGCCCAAATCTCCCAAGATACGGACACAATAATCTATCCATCTCTGAACCTCTTCAGCTGGCTCTGTTCCTTTGAATGGTTTTCCTCCCAGAGATGTATATTCCTTACAAAGCTTCGCAAAATCAGCTACTCTAGGAACTTGCATACCTACATCCAGCGTGATTGCCATTGTAGTGGGTAGCCTTCGCATGTACGCTTCCATCATGGCCTCAAACATGGCTGGGTAATCTGGTGTACTGCCATTTCCCTCTTCAGGAATAGCCTCCTCCCTAGTAGTATGACTTAAAGTACGTCGACTCATTCTAAATTTGCAAATTAGAATGATTAGCCACTTGCAAGAAAAACCGCTAAAGAAGTACAAATGCTACTATACTATAGTATCATACAATATATATCCAACTGAAATCTACAAATACGTCTCTAATATGCCCCTTAGAACTTTGGCTAAAATTGTTAACCACGGCTCTGATACCAAATGTGACGACCGTCCACAACCCCTACACTTAATAAGAGGAATAATACGTAAACCCCAAACGGAACATGTCGTATTACTCACAGCGCAAGGATGAAATATAATAGAAGACATACAACAGGTAAGAATAGTGAAGCATATATGCATAGAAAACTCCAAAGTTTCATAACAACTAGAAAGTATATCCAAACGCCAAGGTTACAACATAAGTCTGTACAGTTTTCCTCACTACAACACTCATATAAGAATAACAAACAGCAGAAACAGAAATACTAGATAGTAATAAAACTGGTACATAAGCCTCTAGCTCGCCACCGAACTGCAACATCGTCCTTACCAAGATATCACCTATTACCTTGTCTGCCCATCCATAATAGGATGAACAGCCTAAGGTAATAAGAAGGAAACATAAAACAGTGAGTTAGACAACAGTCTTAGTGAGCGATAAAACAACAAACAAACATCATCAATAAAATATATGAGAATAGGCTGATTAACCATCAATCTACCAATCACATTACTGGAGAAGAACTCCAAGCCCAACTTCCCACATTAGATAGTGATAGCTTTTATAACAAACATTTCAACCATACATCCATAGAAACCAAAATGACCATTCGTTCCAATCAATCGGAAGCAACCAAACAATATCACTCACAACATTCTGATTATACATCTCAGGTGAACCATCCTAATCGAATTCAACACCCCTCATGCTCAAGCCCCAAAGGCCTAAACAATTATCAGACAAACACCTAAGAAACATCTCCTTGACATTGTAAAATCCATGTGAGATGGTAAAAGCAAAACAAACAACGTACATGACTGACTTTGGCTATCGCCGCCAATCCTGCTTTGAAACCATCGTTAATTGTATGATTGGCCATGTCACTATGCCATCCGTCAAGGGCTAATGGTAACCCCAGTTTTAAGAAGACTACTGCAAGTCCAACGTACATTTGCCTCCCAGAGGCAACTAGTCCCATCCAATGGGTCCACGGTATTCGACTAGTACAACTAGCCTTTTAGGTGCCCATATTATACCCTTGTTTTGAACATGTTAGAACTTACAACAACGATAATCCCTTTATAACTCTAGTCGACATCGCCGATGACTATCCACAAACTCAGACCCAGTCTCGAGTATCCATTATGCAAAAATTCAAGTCCAACTTGGGTCGTCTTCCTATTCGTTACATCTCCACGATCAACATAAACATCACATCACTTCGAGCATTCCTACTTAAATTCACTTCGAAGTCAAAACCAATGCTAAATCGAATATCATCAATATAAGGTTCAATACAAACCATAGTGTTCTATCCATTTGCCACAAAAACAAGCCACATCATTTCTACCATCGATCATGGCATTTAAAAGCGCTGTTATTACCTAACATGGCCGAGCATCATTCTGGTCGAACCCTATAGAGGTCGAACATCACCCTGGTCGAGCGCACACACTCTAGTTAAGCGCACACGCTTCTGGTCAAGCGCGCATGCTTCTGGTCAAGCACCCCCTGGTCGAGCATACCCTTGTCGAGCACACCCTAGTCGAGCATCCCCTAGTCGAGCACACACACTTTGGTTAAGTACGCACACGCTTCTAGCAAGCGGACACACTTCTGGTCAAGCGGACACACTTCTGGTCAAGCAGATATACTTCTGGTCATGCGGAAAGCTGTCAGACAGGTGGCACAGTGACATTTTTGTAATTGTGACAAGCCTGATTCGAACCTGATTCAAACTTGGCCAAAATTTCGTCAGACGATTCTAATGACGAAATCAATTAATCCAATCCATCAAATACGATTATAATCATGTCATGAAATTGCTAACATCAAATAACTATCATGTAAAATTCACCAAAATCATGTTAAATGATCATATGAACTAAAATCATGGATCTAACTTGCATATACATAAGGAATGACATAAAAGTTACAGGTTTTAAGTTCCTAAATTAGATCCTATGACAACTCATATGAAATTAAACTTACCATGATGTAGATCTAAGGAAAATGTCTTGAAAATGATGAAATTAAGATCATAGAACTCATGTACTTGATTGAATCCGTGTGAGAGATGCATATCACCGACCAATTCTCCAAAACGACTAAAAAACATTTAGATCTAGATCAGGACAGTGAAGAATTTTCTCTAAACTCTTCGATCTGATGAACTCTCTCTTGAAATGGCGTAGATCTTGCTTCAAACAAGGTAGATCTTCGATTCTCTAAGCTTTAATGGTGGAAAGGTGAAGTTAATTGAGAAATGGAGGAACTCTAGCTCTTGC
This sequence comes from Allium sativum, assembly GCA_030737875.1. NCBI lineage: Eukaryota > Viridiplantae > Streptophyta > Magnoliopsida > Asparagales > Amaryllidaceae > Allium > Allium sativum. The sequence goes on along the minus strand of CM060913.1, from coordinate 483,258,773 downwards.
AAATGAGAGAATGGAGAAAGTAAACTATTCTCTATGCCTCCTACCCCTATCTATAGCCTCCACCAGCCCATTAATGGACCTCTCCAAATTAGCCCATTATGGCTTATCAAACCTGAATAGCCAACTGAAAAACCTTAAAACATCGATTTCTCCCAAACCGCTGAGCCAAATCTTTAATGTGTCCACTCTACGGAAAGGGAAATATCATTTCCTTTCGAATGGCACATGTCTCAACACTTGATCCGATCCGAGTCAAAAGCTATGCCCTGTACAATACTGACAGGGGGAAAATGGTCACAAACAAAATTGGTAAAAATTATGAACATATCTAACTTCCCTATAAACAACATATTAAAATATGAGAATGATCCAACGCTCAGGGAATAAAACAAAATTATTTTACAATCCATCGATACGTAAAATGAGGGTTGTTACATAAAAGCTTTCTTACAATCAACGATTTTTTTATGATTAACCAAAGCCAGAAAACTTATTCGAAGTAAGAGAATGCTTCGAACTGAAAGCAACTTGTCTTTTATTTCCAACAAAGGCTTGGTTCCATAAGCAAGAATATTTCAATGATTTATTATTACGAATATGTGATACATAATCAAGAATATTTCAATGATTAGGAGATCAGAATCTTTTATTCATGTTCCAGGATAGTTTAGGTTTTACAAGAGATTTCATATATTGTTTCAATGTAAAAATAAATATTCACATTCCAAGATCAATTTCAGCACTTTGTCTCCAATCTGATTTTAGGTTCCTAGAATGTTGGAATGAAGTGAATGAGGGAATTAAATTTTCCAGTCCTAATCTTAGTGCGACCAAGTCCTTATTTATAGGTGGAGATTTAATCTTTTTCAAAGTTTGAAAATTTGGCCAGCTTTGATGCCCTTGGCTTCGGCTTTCTGGTTTTGGCCCCGCATATTGTCTTTGATATGGTTTTATCTCTTATGGTTTTGCTCTGCACTAGATGTTGTGATATATTTACTTCGGCTTCGATGTATAGGTGCCGCCCGATTTGTATAGCTCTAAGTGATTTGGATCTTTCTTCCGCTTTACTTTAGGAAAAAAGGATTGGCTTCATATTTAGGATGATCGAAACGGAGCTTTCCTATTATCCAGGTGATGCAAAGAAACCCTAAGATAGTGTGTTGCTTGCTTCGAATCGGTGGATTTAAAACAAGGGTACTTTTTGTGCAAAGCAATTCTTTAGAGATCTAGCTATGCGAAGCATCTCATTTCTCTTCTATGGAAAACACTATCTTAATAGAGAAAATGACTATTGGTTTCGATTTATTCAAAGCGAAGCAATTTCTTTCCTTTTAAGCGAATTTGTTTTCTTGAATAATGGATTCCTTACTTCGAAGCATCTTTACTAGAAATTCGCATAATGCAAAGTAGCGTCTTATACAATTAATACTAAAAATGTGACCAAAAAATATTTTGTTAAAATTCAATGTTTTGATACATAAAGTTGTATAAACATTTGCATACTAGCATATTATTATATAAACATATTAATAAGTTTTTAATCATCTCTTCTCATAGCCAAAAGATTAACTAAACTAAAGAATTGATTGGTATAAATTAAGAGAGATAATAAAGGACACTATTCATGCCATGGAAAATAGAGCAAAAAAGCCATGCATCATAGCTTGAAAAACGGAAACCCTTTTATCTCATGGCCTAGTAGGGGTTTTAGTCAACTTTTCCACTTCATTCTTAAGGTCTTTTAGGGACTTTTTCTAGGAACACAAATAAGAAGGTGAGCCACTTCATTTTATCCATTCACGTCTTCTCTTCTTCATTAGAGACTTCACTTCTTACTCTTCTTTCTCTTCTTCACTAATATATTTACTTTGTTCTCCTATTTTCCCTTGTGGCGATAAGTAATATGAAGATAAATAAAGGCCTTTAGGTCGTGACTATGGAGGGGAAGAGGGAGGACGTATAATATGGTGGTGGTGATAGTCTCAGCAGAGAGCGAGGAGTGAGAACTAGGGAGGTTTTGGTTGTGAGTTAAGTGCAGGGGCGAAGTGGTGGACATGAGCATGGTTAAAGGAAAATGAAAATGATGGTGACGTTATATATTGATTAGAATGTTGGCAGATGGTTTACTTGAAAAATAATAAGTTAATCTTACTTGGTTTGAAATTAATTAACTTGTTAATCTTCTTGTTAGCTTTCTTGATAGTATGATAATGATATCTCCTAACTACTTAAAGCTAAACCCATAATCATATGTGTTTGCAATGTTTTAGGTCATAAATGCCCAAAAATTTGTAAAAGCAACAATTACCAAAATGCAAACACAAAAATTGTAGCAGAGCTTAAAATGAAGTGCAAAATTAAAATAGTAAGAGCAAGACTGTAACACCCCACCTCCGCCAGGGTGACTCTTGCAAGCACTCTGACTTTGGAGGAGCGTTTGAATCAGGTAAACATGCATAATGATATATCAAGGCAGAACAAGAACATATGTATATATGTAAACAGAGTAAATAACATAGATAAAACAACGGAAGATTTCAAAACATTTCAAAACAAGTCTGGTACAACATAGCTTTCCAAATAAACAAGTCTAGATAAAACAACATCAACTGAAAAACTGAAATACATAAGTGCTATCCCCAAATAAGTGGTAACCATAGCTAGCTTCATGTCGAAACCGTACATGAGCTGAAATCCCACAAGCAAGCAATCCGAAATCCAAGCTAAGCTCCAGTATTCCCTCCCTGAGAACGGGGGGGGGGGGGGAACGGAAGAAAAGAGGCGAAAGAAAACAGGTCAGTCAAAAAGACTGAGTAAGCCCTACTACAATCAATGTAAACTGATAAAGTTAACTGGCATGAGCAGCAGGGATGAACATAAGGATAACAACATACTAACATGATGATTTACTAACAAGGTAGATAAAGGTGTCATCGCATAATCAGGATTAAGGTTTTGCACCACAGGTGTACTAGCAAACTAACATGACTTGAATAAACAAGTATTGATCCCTTGGCCCAAGCTTTGGCCCAATAACATGAAGTGACCCTAACCCGCGGTCCAATAACATGAAATGACCCTAATACAAGGTCCAACCAAACGGTCTAGTCGATCGGCTCCCTAAGCCTAACTCGTCACGTGTTGGTGTCAATACGGCCCAAACATAATTGTAGTCGAACTGTGCCGGGTTCACCCTTCGGGTGTATCAAGCCCTAGGGTGCCAACCCCTGGACACCATAAACATGAGTGCACAGTCTCGATCTACTGGTACCCATGGGTGACTTCTCCAAATACGGACTACGTGCACGACCATAGTCCGTCCGGAACTACATCGGCGTACCACACGGCCGTCGTTTATTGGGTCGCTTACCTCCAGCCCAGTAATCGTGCCCCCTCCCTAGCCTAATCCCTAGGGCCTTAATGATACCAATTTTTTGGGGATTTACTGCGGAGTGGACCCCCCATTGCTAGGATTTTCTAGTGGGTTAAGTACGGATTAACCCTCTTGCTAATCATGGATTAACTTGGTTAAGTGTAACGATGAGTTCACGACTTAACCCCGATTAATCTACCAAACCCAAATTGGTTAAGTATCAAGTGGACCATGACTTAACCCTAATCACGAGGCATTAATTAATTTAATGTGCCTTAACCTCTCACATTAGACTTTGTTGTGGTTACTAGTTAAGCCGGGCGGGTCCGGGTAGCTTTACACCACAACTTGGTCTAACCTCGGGTTCAAGGTACAACATGACCAACTTCTCACATTGGGTCCTATTGTTTGTAGCAACTAGTTAAGCCGGTCGGTTCCGGGTAGGTTTACGCTACAAACTCAACCCAACCTCGAGTTGGCCACACTTATCTTTTCTAAGTGTCATGTCCATCATGTTTCCAAAACATGTTACAAGTTTTCAAGCAATTGAGTAGACCTAACTTAATAGGTAAATTCCCAATGGGTAGACCTAACTTAATAGGTAAATTCCCAAGCTTATGTTTTTATGTCTTTTACTTTTACCCAACCCCAAACGCGATTCCATCGCTTACATATCGCAATAGCGCATAAAGGATAGGAAGAGGGAACTTGGCATAATCATGACATAAAAGGTGTTGAAGCCACAAGTTCAACATGGTGGCATATGAAATGTACATATGTTCATATACTTGCATATTACATTTTTAGGCCCCAAAAGCATGCATAAAACCAAACTTGGCATATTGGTGATACATGGTGCTAAATGACATTTAGAAATGGCCATAAGTTCGCATTTAGCCTCACATGCAAGTTATCATAAGGGATATGATAACTTACATGTTGCCAAAATGCAACCTTTAGCATAAAGCTTGAAGCTTTATGTTCATAAACCCAAGATAAGCTTGCATAACATGATAGCATGAACAAAATGTTCAACCCAAACTTGCATAACACAACTTGCATATCATACGACAACTTGCATATCAAACTTGCATAACATAACATGATGAACTTGCATATCATATCATAGCATACTTGCATAACATGATAAACTTGCATATTACATCATAGAAAACTTGCATAACATGATAAACTTGCATATTACATCATAGAAAACTTGCATAACATGATAAACTTGCATATTACATCATAGAAAACTTGCATATCATACATTTAACTTTAGAGTTTAAGTATGAAAGTAGAATAGGGCTTACAATGCTTAGGAAATATGACAAAGCCCTTATGCAACCAAATTAAACCCAAAATGCAAGCTAAAATGATCAAAACCCTTCCTTTATGATGTCAATATAGAAACTTGACTTGAATGCAAGCTAATGATGCTCATACAAGTTTGAAAACACTTGTATGCATGGAAAATCACTTAGAAATTGATTTAGGAATTTTATGAAGAGAGTGGAGGCCATGAGAGGATTGATTTTGCCATAGTTTAGTTGCTTGGATGAATAATGATGATTTAGGGTAGGTTAGGGTCTTATTTATAGATTAGGCAAGTGTTTTAGGCCATAGGATTAAACCCTAGTTGCAATCTCAGCCCTTAAAACCGAATCTGGCCCCCAAACTCAACACAATCTCAAAATGGTGCACCAGGCTAAACAGCCCGGCTGGACCAAGTCGACAGCCAAGTCGACAGGGCTGTCGACTTGGGTCCAACCAAGTCGACTCCCAAGTCGACAGGGCTGTCGACTTGGGTGTTCTGGCGGGAATTTTCCCGCCTGGCCCAAACTGACCCAATTTTCCAAATTCAAGTTTGAATTTGAAATCTGTTTTTACTTAGAAATTTTCTGAAAACTTCGTTGGGCCTTAATCGGGTCATACGGACTCCGATTTTCGAAAACTCGGACTCTATTTCGCGTATTTTTCCGAGACGAACGCAATGGCATAGCCCGCTTCCCTTGATTCAGAATTTTGAATTAAATTCTGCCTCGATTTATGTTATAACAGATTATTGAAAATACGGGTTGTTACATTCTCCCCTCCTTAAAGGATTTCGTCCCCGAAATCTTCAAGTTAGGAAGAACGTATCCTACCATCCAACATATATCTACTCAAAACATCATCCACGAGCAATCATTGTCCTTACAAGATTCTAAATGTTGTATGAACATATGCAAAGGTGTGTGTATATGTACTTATCTAATGCAAATATCATCAATGCAAATTATGTTAGTGAAATGAATCCATATGTATGCAATTCCTAACATAATGTATAACATCTACATGTGTGCACATAACATACACCCATATTCAACATCCATGTGATAACACAAAAATTTTCATCCATGAATAAGCATAAACACTCATGCATATGCAATATGAGGAGTGTGTGAGCCGATCTAGTGCCTAACGTGTATAATGCATCCACGAGTAACCACTTGCAAACACTTGCAACCATCAAGCATAACATGTTTCAAACACATGTTTCATCCAAAGGGTTTCTACCTAAGGTTCTCATGACAAGATTAACACGATAAACTAGATAAACATAGATAGCAAAGAGAAAGATATGCTAACAAAGCAAAGAGATTGAGAGTGTACCCTCAAAAAGGAATGGATAAAGCCCACGCATCTTCTCCTCGGTTTCCCAAGTTGCGTCTTCTTCGGCTTCACCCCACTGAACCTTCACCAATTTGACCTTTCGATTCCTTAGCTTCTTGGTCTCCGTCCCCAAGATATGAATCGGAGCTCTCCTCAAGGTAGCCTCTTTCTCCACTTCTACATCTTTTAGAACACTTGGCTCAACAACCTCTGCTGATTCATGTAAACACTTCCGGAGATGCGAGACATGAAAAACATCGTGTACTCCAGCAAGCTTCTCGGGCAACTTCACTCTATAAGCCATCTGCCCGATCCTCTCTATAATAGGGAATGGTCCAACAAACCTCGGTGCTAACTTCCCAACGGCTCCAAATCGGACCACATTCCGCAAAGGAGAAACCTTCACGAAAATCATATCCCCAACATCAAACTCCAAATCCGTTCTTCGCTTATCAGCATAGGATTTCTATCGGTCTTGGGCCGCTTTCATCCGTCTCCGAATCAACTCGATCTTCTCGGATGTATCTCTGATCAGATCAGGCCCAAGTATAAGCTTATCTGTAGTCTCCCACCAACATGTAGGCGACTTGCACGGCCTCCCATATAAAGCTTCAAATGGTGCCATCCCTATACTTGCCTGATAACTGTTATTATATGCAAACTCAACAAGAGGAAGATGGTCTTCCCAAGTACCGCCAAAATCCAGAATACAAAGCCTCAATAGATCCTCGAGTACCCTATTCACCCTTTCGGTTTGACCGTCCGTCTGTGGGTGATAAGCCATACTTAGATTCAACCTCGTGCCCATAGCTTCTTGCAAGCTATTCCAGAATTGACTTGTAAAGATTGGGTCACGGTCACTGACTATACTAGAAGGGACTCCATGAAGTCTCACAATCTCACGAAGATATACAGACGCTAGCCAAGATGCGGTCCTCTTGCTCTTCACCGGAATGAAATGAGCACTCTTCGTGAGTCTATCCACAATAACCCAAATGCTCGTATTCCCTTTCCTTGACCTTGGTAGCCCATCGATAAAATCCATGGAAATACTCTCCCACTTCCAAAGTGGAACGTCTAGAGGATGTAATAGCCCACCGGGCTTCTTCGACTCGGCTTTAACTTGCTGGCAAATGATACATCTAGAGACAAACTCTGCCACATCCTTCTTCATCCCAGGCCAAAAGAAAACGCGCTTCATATCTTTATACATCTTATCTCCGCCTGGATGTATAGTCAACTTAGAGCGATGCGATTCCTCAAGAACTTTTCTTACTAAATCTTCTACCATTGGAACACATAACCTTCCGTCTCTCCTCAGCCAACCCTTGTCATCAATAGAATATCGAGCGAGATGACTAGACGTCTCTCCTCGAATCACCTTATCCATAATCTCAACTATCTGAGGGTCTTCTCTCTGCGAAGCCCCAACTTGATCAAGAAGGGTAGGTCTGAGTTCCAGAGATGCTAAAGAACCGGTCATCGACTCAATCGCCAAAGAGAAGTCAAAGGTTGCCACATACTCTAAATTCTTCATCTCAACGAATAGAGGACTTAGGGTCAACCTTCTTCTACTCAATGCATCTGCTACCACATTCCCCTTGCCAGGGGTATAAGCTATCTCAAAATCATAGGATGCCAAGAATTCCATCCATCTTTGTTGCCTCAGATTCAGATCCTTCTGAGAAAAGAGATACTTCAATGACTTGTGATCGGTATAAAGCTCAAATCTTTCTCCCAGAAGATAACGGCGCCAAGCCTTGAGTGCATATACTATTGCTGCCAACTCTAAGTCATGAGTGGGATAATTTTTCTCATGCACTTTGAGTTGCCTACCGCCAAAGCATATCACCCTTCCTTCTTGCATAAGAACAGCTCCTAACCCCATGCCGCATGCATCGGTGTATACTATAAATAACTTCCCTCCATCGGGCAAAGCTAGAACATGTGCTGATGTGAGAGCTCTCTTGAGCTTCTGAAAAGCAAGCTCGCATTCTATGCTCCAAGCAAAAACTAAATTCTTCTTCGTCAATTTAGTGAGAGGAGCGGATATTTTTGCGAAGTCCTTGATGAACTTCCGGTAAAAACCCGCAAGACCTAGAAAACTTCTCACTTCGGTTGCATTCCTTGGAGTCTTCCAATCCTGAACTGCAACTACCTTAGCAGGATCCACCGCTAAGCCTTGCTTAGATACTATATGCCCAAGGAATCTAACTTCCCTTCTCCAAAAGTGACACTTGGAGAACTTGGCCTTCAACTGATGCGCTCTAAGCGTATCCATCACCTCCATGAGATGCCTTGCGTGCTCTTCCTCATCCTTAGAGAAGATCAGAATATCATCTACGAAGACCACGACAAACTTGTTCAAGAACTCCCTGAACACCCTACTCATCAAGTCCACGAAATATGCGGGTGCATTAGTCAAGCCGAACGGCATGACAAGCCATTCGAAGAATCCATCTGGAGTCCTGAACGCAGTCTTGTCTATACTATCTTCAGCTACCCTGAGCTGATGGAATCCCGTAGCAAGATCAAGCTGAGAGAAAACAGAAGCACCGACAAGCTGGTCAAAGAGATCATCGATCCTCGGTAACGGGTGTCTGTTCTTCTTAGTCAGCTTATTCAACTCTCGATAATCAACACAAAGTCGGAGAGAACCATCTGCCTTGGTAGCAAACACCATAGGCGCTCCCCATTCAGATATACTTCGTCTAATGAAGTTCTTCTCAAGCAACTCTTTCACTTGCTTGCTTAGCTCCCGCCTTTCACGCGGAGCCATGTGTCGTACGGGCAAAGAAACCGGCTTTGCATTATCCACCAGATAAATGCGGAAATCAATCTCTCGCTTAGGGGGCAACCCCCTAACTTCATCGAAAACATCCGGATACTCTCGAACCACTCTCACAGACTGAAGAGTTTCCATTGACGAGTCGAGTGATTCAAGATAGCACAACAGGACGGGACCTCTCGGATCACAAGAAATCTCTAGGGTGTTTCCGAGGCGAGTCACGAGCCTCACAACCCTATGCTCACAATCAAGAATGGCTCCATATCTGGACAGCCAATCAATGCCCAATATCAATCCGTATCCCCTAAAACCAAGAACATAAGCACTGCACAAGAACTCTACACTCAGTGTAGAGATCCTCAAATCCCCACATATCATAGAAAAATGGGCGGAACCCCCAATAGGATTTGAGACACAGACGGGATCATCTACCAAGCTAGTACTAAGGTGCAAACTATCAACAAGATCAGATGAGATAAAGCTATGCGATGCACCAGAATCAAACAAGGTACGAACTGGAAAATCAGAAATATATACAAGGCTCTCAACAGAAATACTACCTCGATCGGGAACTGGAGCGACATTGAGAGCATGATCTTGCCCTCCTGAAGGTCCAGCACGCTGAGTCTGACCCTGGCCTTACCCTTGCTTCTTCGGGCAATCCCTATTGAAATGTCCAGTCTTACCACAGAAAAAGCATTCACCCTTCTTCCTTTTCCTCTTCTTACAATCCTTAATAAGATGCCCAACTGAACCGCAATAATGGCACTTCTCCTTGTTGTTCTTGCCCTTGTTGTTGTTCCCCTTGCTTCAGTAATAGGAACCTTAGTCCAAACTTTCCCCGAAAGTCATCCCAAGTCTCAATTGGCCTAGTAGCGGTGGTGACCACCCACCAACGTGCAGCTACTTCCTTTAGCAACCATACTGCCAATAAATCCTTCCTACGGTCATCTATATCAAAGAAGGCAAAAAGATCTTCGGTTCCTTTCAACCAATTCCTGGCCTCTACGAAAGTCTCGGTTCCAATGAAATTCTTGCAACCCATCGCCCTAAAGTCATTGCAAATCTCCGCGAAATCCTTTTGTGGATGCTGAGGGGAAGGAGGAAGAGGAACCTCAGCGACAGGAGGAAGAGGAACATCAACTACCGGAGGAGGAGTTATATTTGCGGGGCCGGCTTCGGTCACCCTAGCCTCCAAAAGTCTCCTATACCAAACAGGTACGTGTACTCCCTCCGGAATGGCAAAGTTATTGGCCATACTGAAAACGAAGAAAAAGGATAGATTTAGAATGGAGAAAAACGAAGGAATTTTGCTAATGGCTTTTTGGGGAATAGAATTTAAAATAAACTAGACTTTTCTTTGGAAAATACTTTATACTTAGTTTTGAAAATAGTTTTCCAAAAGTTTTCTAAAAACCGTTTTGTTCCTTCTCGTAAACCATATGCTCTGATACCAAATGTAACACCCCACCTCCGCCAGGGTGACTCTTGCAAGCACTCTGACTTTGGAGGGGTGTTTGAATCAGGTAAACATGTATAATGATATATCAAGGCAGAACAAGAACATATGTATATATGTAAATAGAGTAAATAACATAGATAAAACAGCGGAAGATTTCAAAACATTTCAAAACAAGTCTGGTACAACATAGCTTTCCAAATAAACAAGTCTAGATAAAACAACATCAACTGAAAAACTGAAATACATAAGTGCTATCCCCAAATAAGTGGTAACCATAGCTAGCTTCATGTCGAAACCATACATGAGCTGAAATCCCACAAGCAAGAAATCCGAAATCCAAGCTAAGCTCCAGTATTCCCTCCCTGAGAACCTGGGGGGGGGGGGGGGGGGGAACGGAAGAAAAGAGGCGAAAGAAAACAGGTCAGTCAAAAAGACTGAGTAAGCCCTACTACAATCAATGTAAACTGATAAAGTTAACTGGCATGAGCAGCAGGGATGAACATAAGGATAACAACATACTAACATGATGATTTACTAACAAGGTAGATAAAGGTGTCATCACATAATCAGGATTAAGGTTTTGCACCACAGGTGTACTAGCAAACTAACATGACTTGAATAAACAAGTATTGATCCCTTGGCCCAAGCTTTGGCCCAATAACATGAAGTGACCCTAACCCGCGGTCCAATAACATGAAATGACCCTAATACAAGGTCCAACCAAACGGTCTAGTCGATCGGCTCCCTAAGCCTAACTCGTCACGTGTTGGTGTCAATACGGCCCAAACATAATTGTAGTCGAACTGTGCCGAGTCCACCCTTCGGGTGTATCAAGCCCTAGGGTGCCAACCCCTGGACACCATAAACATGAGTGCACAGTCTCGATATACTGGTACCCATGGGTGACTTCTCCAAATACGGACTACGTGCACGACCATAGTCCGTCCGGAACTACATCGGCGTACCACACGGCCGTCGTTTATTGGGTCGCTTACCTCCAGCCCAGTAATCGTGCCCCCTCCCTAGCCTAGTCCCTAGGGCCTTAATGATACCAATTTTTTGGGGATTTACTGCGGAGTGGGCCCCCCATTGCTAGGATTTTCTAGTGGGTTAAGTACGGATTAACCCTCTTGCTAATCATGGATTAACTTGGTTAAGTGTAACGATGAGTTCACGACTTAACCCCGATTAATCTACCAAGCCCAAATTGGTTAAGTATCAAGTGGACCATGACTTAACCCTAATCACGAGGCATTAATTAATTTAATGCGCCTTAACCTCTCACATTAGACCTTGTTGTGGTTACTAGTTAAGCCGGGCGGGTCCGGGTAGCTTTACACCACAACTTGGTCTAACCTCGGGTTCAAGGTACAACATGACCAACTTCTCACATTGGGTCCTATTGTTTGTAGCAACTAGTTAAGCCGGTCGGTTCCGGGTAGGTTTACGCTACGAACTCAACCTAACCTCGAGTTGGCCACACTTATCTTTTCTAAGTGTCATGTCCATCATGTTTCCAAAACATGTTACAAGTTTTCAAGCAATTGGGTAGACCTAACTTAATAGGTAAATTCCCAATGGGTAGACCTAACTTAATAGGTAAATTCCCAAGCTTATGTTTTTATGTCTTTTACTTTTACCCAACCCCAAACGCAATCCCATCGCTTACATATCGCAATAGCGCATAAAGGATAGAAAGAGGGAACTTGGCATAATCATGACATAAAAGGTGTTGAAGCCACAAGTTCAACATGGTGGCATATGAAATGTACATATGTTCATATACTTGCATATTACATTTTTAGGCCCCAAAAGCATGCATAAAACCAAACTTGGCATATTGGTGATACATGGTGCTAAATGACATGTAGAAATGGCCATAAGTTCACATTTAGCCTCACATGCAAGTTATCATAAGGGATATGATAACTTACATGTTGCCAAAATGCAACCTTTAGCATAAAGCTTGAAGCTTTATGTTCATAAACCCAAGATAAGCTTGCATAACATGATAGCATGAACAAAATGTTCAACCCAAACTTGCATAACACAACTTGCATATCATACGACAACTTGCATATCAAACTTGCATAACATAACATGATGAACTTGCATATCATATCATAGCATACTTGCATAACATGATAAACTTGCATATTACATCATAGAAAACTTGCATAACATGATAAACTTGCATATTACATCATAGAAAACTTGCATAACATGATAAACTTGCATATTACATCATAGAAAACTTGCATATCATACATTTAACTTTAGAGTTTAAGTATGAAAGTAGAATAGGGCTTACAATGCTTAGGAAATATGACAAAGCCCTTATGCAACCAAATTAAACCCAAAATGCAAGCTAAAATGATCAAAACCCTTCTTTTATGATGCCAATATAGAAACTTGACTTGAATGCAAGCTAATGATGCTCATACAAGTTTGAAAACACTTGTATGCATGGAAAATCACTTAGAAATTGATTTAGGAATTTTATGAAGAGAGTGGAGGCCATGAGAGGATTGATTTTGCCATAGTTTAGTTGCTTGGATGAATAATGATGATTTAGGGTAGGTTAGGGTCTTATTTATAGATTAGGCAAGTGTTTTAGGCCATAGGATTAAACCCTAGTTGCAATCTCAGCCCTTAAAACCGAATCTGGCCCCCAAACTCAACACAATCTCAAAATGGTGCACCAGGCTAAACAGCCCGGCTGGACCAAGTCGACAGCCAAGTCGACAGGGCTGTCGACTTGGGTCCAACCAAGTCGACTCCCAAGTCGACAGGGCTGTCGACTTGGGTGTTCTGGCGGGAATTTTCCCGCCTGGCCCAAACTGGCCCAATTTTCCAAATTCAAGTTTGAATTTGAAATCTGTTTTTACTTAGAAATTTTCTGAAAACTTCGTTGGGCCTTAATTGGGTCATACAGACTCCGATTTTCGAAAACTCGGACTCTATTTCGCGTATTTTTCCGAGACGAACGCAATGGCATAGCCCGCTTCCCTTGATTCAGATTTTTGAATTAAATTCTGCCTCGATTTATGTTATAACAGATTATTGAAAATACGGGTTGTTACAAAGATGTTGGATTTTATAGTAGTTCGGTCACTTCTTAGCCTAACATCCACTTTACATGAAATATTTTTACTTATACTGTAAAAGGTTACAGTTATAAGTTTGAGTATAAGAATAAAAATGGCAAAGTTCCCTAGAAAGTCAGACTAAGATCCTTTTCATATGCCAAAGGAGTCGTATTTGTAGATGCAAAACACATCATATCAGTTGCAAAATTTGCAGGGAAGCCTGAAAGACTAATTCAGATATCTCTAGAAAAATCTAGCCAAATTGCACGCACTTGATATTGAATCTATATAGGCCGCTAAAGGACTAGATCGATACAAATACGAATCATTATGGATTTAGTGCGTGCCATCCACATGGTTGGCCCTCCTTAAAGTCCTTTTTGGTTGTCAGTGTTTAATCTTCAAAATACCTAAGCGTCAACAAATTATTGATTTTCCTTTATTGAAGTTGAAATATGTGTCCATCTCTCCGGATGCATACCAATCCAATGCTGATGGGGATTCCAAATCTATATTTAGCCAATTCATAAGGGTAACTTAAGTGAATTTTGTTAATAGCAGCATCACATCATTATCCATATTTGATATCTAAGTCATTTGATCATCATTTCAGGTTGTCCCCTTAATGAGTGAAAAACCCATGCATTCAAATCTAATGTACAGTCGCCCCTGTGAAAAACCAAGTTAACACTTACCCCTTAAAGCATGTCTTGCAATAGATTGACATGCTTTGTAATTTATATAATTTAATTTTGCATCCATCAATGAACATTCATTTGGCCAATTCCAAGAATCCTGAAATTGTTCTGAATCAATAGCCAAGTTGTGCGATCTCTCTGGATCGTTATGCAAATACATGGTTAATCAAAGCTGGTATTATCCAAATCTACAAACAGTCCGAGTTGTTATTAAGATCCAAGGTCTCTCCTGACCACTATCCAGATCCAGATCCATGGGAAGTCGGTATTAAATCCTACGATCTTTTGGACCATTATTTGATTGATGGTCTCTTGGAGATAGTCAATGGTCTATCTAGACCCTTGTCAAGCTCAATCTAATCACTGTTCGATGAAAGGGACTTAGACATGAGTAATCCAATCCTCACTATATCAGCGAATTTGGCACAGAAGGATGCAGATATATAGTTGGCTAAAAATCATATCAAATTTGATAATGCTCAGATCCGTATCAAACACCAGTTTGCGATCCGCACCACCCCCAAACACCCCAAAGCTGACTGTCCATCGCGAATGCTTCGGATCAGTAAATTTGATACGGCTTAAGGCCAAATCAAATGCGTATCATGTTGTGCATTCCCTTAGACACTTAGAATTAAAATTTTGGTCGCTCCTCATTCTATTTGTTTTACTTCAATGGTGACCGAAAACCCAAATTAGGTTTTTGGTCACCGAAACATGCTTCCACCTTTCTCTGGAATCACCTCCTTTTGCATCCTAAACACAGGATTCCTTCCATCTTGCTTCCTCTGTCAATCGTCAATCATCAATCAGTAGAAGTTTTAATTCAAGGTGTTGTTTTCATCGATTTATATTTATAGTGAATTTTGTTTACAACTAAGTTTATTTGTATGAATTTACCGATGTGAATTGTATTTGTGTGAATTTTTTTTTGTAAATAGGGTTATGTTTATAGGTAGAATGTGATCATATGATTGTGTGCGATAGTGCTGAGACAAGTAATTTCAGCTTATTGATTAAAGACTGGTTCTTTCTTAGATTAGGAAACTTCAGCTTATCCAACCAGGTAGGAAACTTGAGCACATGACCATGTAATTCTTTGTTGGGTTGAGCTTTTGAACATGATAAGGTCTAACATTTAGGCGTTCATCTTGATTTCTGAATGAATTTATAAAGATAAGTAGACATAGTTGTCCTTGATTAATGATTGAGATGATATATTAGCAGTTGGTTGCATTAAAATAACATAGCAATGTCGTAACAATACTGTATTAAATTGGGTTGTCTTAGTGTATTACTATACAATATTAAACAGGGTTTAATTGGTATGTATACTGTTACAACTCATACCTCTTTTAATTGTTATGTCTTTGTGTAATTGTGTATTAGTGTAGTAATGACTGCTACTCTGTTTCGAGAGAAAACAAGTTTACTGAAAATATATTAAAAGATTTGCTAAAAAAATTTAACATATCAGGTACCCCGAGATTGTTCCGATATGAATTTTTAGACCCAGGATGAAAATCCGAGATGAACTCCCGAGTTAGACTCATCTCGTTCGAGATCTCCCCCGATACGAGACTGAGTCCATAAAATCCTCGAGATGAAACCCGATCGATATCCTAGATTTAAAACCTTGATCATATATACATACCATTATCAAAGCACAATACACTTTCGATACAGCAAAAATAACTAACGGTGAAACCTCCTACTTCAAACTCCTCCAAGTGTATCTGTAAAATCCTGAAACACTTGACTGTTCGTACAAATTTGGGCATCCAACAGTTTAGATAAAACAAACGAAACAAATTTGGTCAGTCGTGGGACTGGTGTGCGTAAACACCAATCATATTGTTGAACTTTGAAAATCCTTTGTAAGAAAGGGTAAAGTAAGCCAACCCACACATAAACACGGATTATCAAAGCACAATACACTTTCGATACAGCAAAAATAACTAACGGTGAAACCTCCTACTTCAAACTCCTCCAAGTGTATCTGTAAAATCCTGAAACACTTGACTGTTCGTACAAATTTGGGCATCCAACAGTTTAGATAAAACAAACGAAACAAATTTGGTCAGTCGTGGGACTGGTGTGCGTAAACACCAATCATATTGTTGAACTTTGAAAATCCTTTGTAAGAAAGGGTAAAGTAAGCCAACCCACACATAAACACGGATGGTTTTTACCTTACTATAACCAAAACATTTTTGATATCAAAATCCAGTGATATTATAATAATGTCTAATCAAATAAATAACCAAATAGTAGAACGCTTGCATCTCACACTCTATATACATAGTATAAAATCAAAAACCGCAGGGCGCTTATTGGAGATTGGATTCCAACTTATGACAGGGCATGGGACCACCTCCTGATCAGTGTACTCTAGAGGGGACACACTGGGGTTCAGCAAGAACATCTTGCAACCCGGCCACACATGACCGCCCACTCATTTAGCTTGAGTATAGCGAATATATTGTCACCCACGGTTGTCGGTCGTCCATCCGTAAAATGTAAGATACAAAATCGGAGGAAGAACAAATAATGGATTTTCTCTAGATCAGTGACAAATATACCCTGCTTGGGTATGACCCAAATAGCCATGCTGCCTGCCCGATTTTTTGTCATTTCCTGGCTGTGAGGCTTGAGGCTACGTTTACTTTTTAGAACATCTGGTCACCATACACTTTGAATGTCACATCGTCAGACCCGTCAAATCACTAGTTGATCTTCCAAAAAATATTACGGGTATAAAAGCTAAGAGAAATGAATTCCTCTGCCGCCAGATGTAATACCATGAAAAGATCGTTTTATGTAATTTGTTAGGAATACTCTGTCAGACATTCATCCATACAAGTTGTCCTGTGTCTGTACAAACAGAACAGCCCTTGCGTTTCACTCCGTCTTCAATTATTTTTAGCATATCTAATTCGCAGCGCCTATACTGACACAAAGTGGTTTTCAGATAATAAATCCAATTGGTCTCTCCGTATTGACAACGATGGTTAAAAATCTTTGATAGCTGGTGATTTAACTATCAAAGGAAAATAAACATCCATCAAACAATCACTGGCCCTTTTTTCATTGATATTCACTAATTAAACTACTTTCCAAATTCCTTATCGAATTATATATATATATATATATATCGATATATTAATTTCTACTTATCAGATTTCTCAAAAATATTATAACTCCTTAACTTTTCGAAAAATTTCGCCAGCATCTCCTTCGTGCCAGTCAATAGCTCAAACTCCAACCCACCTCTCTAGGCCCTTTCCATTCAAAAAGAAAATCAAAAAGCCAAGCTGCTTGCCTAGTAGGCTCATAAAATTTCATATGGAATTGAAACATGTACCTTTTTGTTAGGCACTCAAATTATAATCTTCATTTTTCTCATTCCATACATGTTTAACATGCATACGCCAATTCCCAATTTAATTGAATCATTTAATCCTTTTCGACTCAATTTGCTATTAATTCTCTAATTAGCTCATTTGCCTAATACACTTTCGATTTGAGCATATCATCGTCAAATATAATTTAATTTGCTTATACACACATTGAATTCCATTTCTAACTCGAGTTTCATATTTGATTTCACACTTGAATTCATAAATTTGATTTACTTAACAAAGGTTAAGTTCGATTCGAAATCCCATTAACTAATTTCTTTTCAAATTACTTAATATTATACCGCAATCCAAAAATCTGATTTTTAATCAAAAATCACTTCATTTACTCAGTTTGAGTTTATATTTATTTGATAACTCAAATATGGGTTTTTCTAAATAGATTCATATTTTATTCACTTAAAATCCTTTTAATTTATTAAATAAACCGTTATGGTTTAAAAACGATTATGGAACTGTTTTTCTAAAAAATTATTTTGACATAACTCAAAATCTATAAAACAAAATCCAGATTTTTCTCTTCTATTCGAAAACTATCATTTAGTAAGTCCGAACGTTTCTTGTTTCATCGAATTCCGACTTATAGAGTTTTATATTCTCAGTTGAAGTTCGAATCACCAAATTACGAATTACCACGCTACGGAGAGTTCATTTTAATTAAATTAAATATAAATGTTTCAACTTTGTTTATAAAATAAATTTCAACTCCATTTTCAATATTTTGAATAATACAAGCTCGTTATCCAAATCTAACTTAACAACTCACATTATTCAAACTCATCGATTATTTCATTTCACATTCATAACCCAGTTATGAATTTATTCGAAACTTAAATTTCTATATTAAGGTCCAATTCACATGGAATTATAAAATATCGGTACCATTGAATTCCAATTATAATTTCCTTTGATGCAAATAATTAATTAAACATCCTTTAACGATACAAACGAATAACATCCTTTGATAATAGTGAAGTCGTTCAAGTTGGGATATTTTAATTACCTCTTAGACCTTGATCGACAACATTCTTATCTTGAGACAGATAAAAGTTTGTCATACAAAAACTCGGTTTAAATCTCACCTTTTATTCCATTTCTTACATTTATAAATCTATTTCCAGAATTACTCGATGAAAATTATTTCACCACATGTATAAAAGTTGTTCATAAATTAGCTTCCTTATTAAAACAAAATTTCCATTTTAACAATCTATTTGAACTCAATTCCAATTTTCGAATATTTTATTTTATAACTTATATATATATATAATTTATTTTGTTTTTAATTCTAAATTATATTTTCTATTAAATAAATTCCAATATCTCTTCTGGAAATAATCTATTTCTATAAATTTGACACAGTCGAATTCCAATCATAAACCCTTATGGATTTATTCTAATTCAATTTATATTCCGAATATCGAAATAAATTTCATCCTTTCCTTTTGAAACGATTCCAAATTATAAATCCTTTTTAAATTCATACTTGAATTTGAATTTATAAATTATCCACTGAAAAATCTCTTTCTTTATTTATAAACATCATTTATAATTTTCGCTTCTGGTTTTAAATATTTAAAACAAGTTCCTATTTCAAATCTTATTTGAAATCCAATTCCCATTCGGGAAACTAAATTTTCCTTTTTGAATTCAAACTTGAATTTAAAATCTAATATTATCTAACAATAATCTTTCTTTCCATTTATAACATTTTTTATAAATCCAGCTACTCGTTTTTATTATTAAAAACAAGTTAATATTCTCAATCCATTCGAAATTCCATTTCCATTTCGAAAAGTAAATTTTTCTTTTTAAATTCAAAAATCCCTTTTTGATATTTTTAAATATAGATATCTAAGGCCAATGATTTTTATACATCCAAATCACAATCAATCACAGGTTTACAGCACATCATATATGATTATATATATGAAAATAAATACTAATAAATTTTGAGGAATCCAGTTGGGTCCCTCCAACCTGTTTTCCTGCATCCACAGATGTCAGATATCATAAATAATACCAATCCTGCTTCGAGGTAGGATATCTCGGTATAGAAGGTTATCCACTCATATATCGTGGGGCGATAGGTCATCCACTAATGATACTGCGGGCATCCGCTAATGTTACTGCGAGAAATTTCCAATATACATACATACATACATACATATATATATATATATATATATATATATATATATATATATAACCACAGTCACCAAGCCCAAATAACTAATATATACAATAACCCCAATTTATCAATAAACAGCAATGCAACCAAGCAATCAACAAACAACATACAAATATTTGGATTAAATAAAATTCGATTATAATAAATTATAATCGAACCAAAGAGTGAGTTTACTCACCTTGAGTTTTATTTTCTGAATATCCAATTAAATTTCATATTGACTCGGCTTTGCATCTTCTCGAGCCGTCTATCTGGCAGCTAAGATTATTTATTTTATTTATCGATTAAACGACTATAAGTTTAAATTAAATACTAACGATAATAAGTAAATTCTCTTATGTATTGTAAATTTTGAACTAACATTTACCTTATTTCTTTGCTAATAACTTGATTAATTTCGAAGTCATCTTAACTGAATCTATCATCTATGATTATTAAATTTTTATTTAACGATTAATCGATTTTTAATCTAAATTAACTTACCAAAAGTAAATAAACAAATGATTCTATGAAATTTTAAAATTATGAAACAGTGTATACCTCAATGTCTCGAAAAACAACGAACAACTCAATAATCGTTGTCATCAACAACTGCAATTAGCCCAGAAACTTTAATCAACCCCAAACACTGACCTATACCACTTTGGCATTTCATCGAACACCTGCTATGCACTCCTTATATTCAGTGCTGTCAACATCCACCTCTCCTTCTTTGTTGTACCATTCTCGATTGATCCCATATTACTACCATTTAAAAGCTTCAACCCTCAACTATAATGACTATGCCACTTTCCACTCAACAGAGCATTTTTGGTCACGCCAACATCCCAAAAGAAAGATCAAACTTCCCCATTCCAAAACAAAACAGTTTTGACACCTATACTCCTTCAGTTTGTCGCACTCCCCAGTACAACCCAGATCGTCCACAAAATAGTGGAACTCCTCCAGAAATTTTGTTGTAATCCAATTCCTCCAAATAAACATAATCCACACTCCTCCCTAATCACCTCGTTCATCAACAAGACCTCTATTTGCTCCTTCTTCGCGAGCTCAGCCTTACTGTAGCCTTCACGCCAGACTCGACAAAATGAATAACATGCCGATTTCGAGATCCCAGGAGTTTTCGAAAATCCAATCACGCCCCAAAAAGAGTCGAAATCCCTTTTGCAAGTTTGAATATACGCACCCCTCCACACAATCGTTTCCAGCAAATTTCGGGCTTCAAGAACCCATGTGGTTTCCGATTGCGGTAACATTTTCATTTTCTTCAATTTTCTTTTACCGTAGGATCGATTTCATTGCTGAAGAAAGGGAAGAGGGAATTGAATTTGATTTTGATTTCAAAAGGAGCAACTTCAATCTTAATGTATACGGTGATACCGATTTTTAGAAAAATAGAAAAGGGATGGCTTCGAGTTGCTTTTGGTAGGTTTCAAAAAATGGTGAAATACACAGAGGCTCATAGCTTATTTATAATCGAGAGAAGGGACAGAAAATACAAGAGCCACTAAATTTTTGCTTCCTAGATATTGAAAGCAGAAGACACATTTTCTGCTCGAGGAGGAAAACAGTTGAGCGAGTTAATAGATTAGATCGGCCTTGTGTTGGCTTAAGTACCATCATTAATTCAATTTGAGTTGATTTTGAACTGACATATATAAAAATATCTCATGGTAACGAACTCCTATTTGAGCGTAATGACTGGCTTCTCTAGGGTTTTACCACTATTTTGAACCCAATGGAACATGTTTCAAAGCCTAATTTGATCGCTTGAAAAAGATATCAATTTAAATCAACGATTAAATTCAATTTAAATCTATTTCAGACAATTAAATTTAAGGATAATAGTTTATTATTATCACTCTAATTCAATATAGAATTTATACTAATCGACTGAATTGTTTTGATTTAGTTTTAACTGCCAATTCAACTATTATTGTTTCATATTACGATAACTTAATATCCTTGAAATTAAATCATATGAAAAATTCCATCTTAAAATCCATTTATATTTCCAATTCAATATTTAAAATAAATTTAAATATTCAATATTAAATGGCTAAAAATCTGGGACATTACAGTACCACCCTTTTTTCTAGATTTTAAGGCATCTCTTGATATAAGTTATAACATTGCCCATAAGCAAACAATCTAAGTACACCATATGGCATTGTGTAGCTTCTTCAGATGTCCTGATAGTGAAAGATCGTCCGAGACCAAAAGGCTTAGCCCATACCCTTTCCCGTTTCCGTCTGGACTGATGATAGACCAATAACTTTGCGACTAATATCCTTTATGGTACCAAAGTGCTATGCCTCGTTGTCGCTCATTTAACTAGCCATCAATCGATCCTTTATATTGCCTAGAGCAATCAAGGAAATATCCCATTGATACATACAAACCTTACCCAATGCCTACATCAAAGGACTGGGTATGCCTCCCTACGTTAACGCAATTGCATGAAGTCTCTTATTTCTTAATCCAATATTCATCGAACAACCCCGTTAAGATAGGCTACTAAATTTTGGTCGCTTATTTCTTGCTCCAAAACTGTCTGCGAATCCGTGAAGACGCGCTTCCCTGTATTCATTTAAGCCTCTTATTCCTTGCTCCAAACAGTAACCACTAAATCATTGTTCGAACATGCTTCCCAATATCCAAAGTGTTTGTAATGGTCTACAACCCTTTTCCGTACATTACAGATGTATCCAAACCCATTTATGTATGAAGTTACCAACATAATATGCTCTTTTATTAGACACTATGTCTAATTCCGTTCTTATGCATTTTAACTTTTTTTGTTAACTAGTTTCATCTCTCGTATTTTAATTGTATTGGTTAGCCACTTTTTATTTCACTTTTCTTGTCTTTCCTTTTTTACTTTACTCTTATCCCATCTTCTTTCTTTGTCTATGTTTTTCCCTTGTTATGGTTATCATTGCGCCTTTCCATTATTCTTTATATAACATTCCCCTTTTGTTGAACTTATTTTAATAAACTGAAATTTGGTTTTTACCTATTTAAGTAAATAATTAATTTCCATACTTTTCTCAAAAGATAGGTTTTGCGCGGTGTTTGTAATTACAAGTTATTTTTTCTTTTATTTATTATAGTAGGTAGTGCAAAATACTGAAATTATCTTTATTTTGCACTTACCTTTCTTTTTCTAAATATTAAGTTTCTTATAATTACACACATCACATTTAAAAGAATAAAACTAAAGTATAGAAAATTTACTTTTCTTCAGCTTTCCTTTCCAACAAACTAAAATACCAAATAAGTCCAAAAAGATGAACTATAATAATCTCAAAAAAAATTCTTTTATTTACTTATCCCAAATCAATCCAACTAGTGCAATTTCAATAATTCACAAACTAAGGTTAACATTTAGGTGCAGTAAATAGTTAAAAGTATTCTTTAATGTTTTAGTTACATAGGAAATATTCGTATAATTTCAATTTCCATAACTAATATAATTAGCGTAATTCTTAAGTGGATAAGAGAATAGGAATCACAATGATATCATATACCACTATAATAAAACATATAATTTATCCCCTCGTCTCTTTTGCTTTTTTAAATCTGCAGTCTAATCTAGATCCATTCCTATTACTTGTATCTTCCTTTTACATTTTTTAGATTTACAAATATCATTTTATGCAAATATACTAGATTGTATTAGAATAAAGTGATTTACATTTAAATTAAAATAAAATGTAAAAGATTTCCTTGTTATAACAGCTTTCTGATTTGAATTTCCTTTCTAATCTCCCATAATATTCTCTTCTAATTTAAGTTTGACAATCTAAACCAAATTTCATGGTTTCAGAAATTTTGGATAAGTAATAAAAATTACAGAAATTTCGCACTTATGTGAAAAAGAATGAGTTTCGCATATAGCCACAAGCTTATTCATAGAAGTTCAAATCAGCGTTAACCTTTATGATGCAATATATCTGGACTACATGGAACAAAAATTCCATGTGCAAACAAAGCGTGTGATGGATGACCTATATAATGGGTCGTTGACTCGTGTTTTGTTATGCATATGGAATTCTTCTGGTGCGCACATATTTTTATTTCTACATAGTACTCGTATTCGCTTCGTAGTTAGTTCCCTGACTGTTTCAACCCCAATATATATTTAATCCCATTCATTTCTCTAATTAATTTTTGAACCATTTCTCTCCTTATATGCATAGACACACATATACAAAAGAAGATGTGGAAAATAAGGAGAATGACAAACTGAACAAAAAATTTGGTGAAAAGTATGGAAAGTTTAGAATTTGGTGAGAAGGCCAAATGATAGTGTAAATGAGAAATGGTTAGTAGGCCCCCTGAATTTCATCTTTAGTGTAAATGTGTCCTTCTCTCTACTTTTGAAACTTCCCATATTTTTCACTAAATTTTTTCCAAAGTTTGTCCTTTAAAAAATTCCAAAGTTCCCCATACAATTCGTTTTCAATTAGTTGTATTTTCAAGTTTGAAATCCAACGTTTATGTGTGAGCAACGCATAAACTATCTTAATTAATTTGACTCCAATTCTTATCCATTCCCCATCCTTTATCATAAAATTTAAACTCACTATTGACTTTGTACACATCCTTTATCAACAATCAATCAATCATAATTAATTCCTTTCATTACTTAATTAATTTTACAACCTTATTAATCGTCCTTCCATTGTATGTGTGTGCACGTGTGCGCGTGAGTGTGTGTATATATGGAATATGTTCCGCTACACCTCTTAGGCTACACCTTTATCCCACTCAATCTGATTTTAACATTTATTCTTTTTCTCTCCGATTGAATTAAATAATATAGTGTAGTGGAAAGAGAATGAATGAATGAATATTAAAATTGGAATGAGTGGTTGGAATTCAGGGCGAGATAAAGGTGTAGCAGAATATATATATATATATATATATATATATATATATATATATATATATATATATATATATATATATATATATAGACACACACACACACACACATATATGCAGACACTCATTCTGATTTTAATATTCTTTCTTTCTCTCTTTTTCCGCTAAGAAGAAATATTAAAATCGGAATGAGTGACTGATATTCAAGGGGAAAATTCACGTGCAATATAAGGGGTATAGCGGAACGCTGTCCATATATGTGTGTCTATATATATAACCAACTTCCTTCCTTTACTACATGCACACTAATTACTATTGTAACATACATTAATTATAATTGCAATTACGTGCATTAATTATAATTATAACATACATTAATTGCTATTACTCTTAATTAATTCTCGATTAATTGATTTCCTCCGTTACATATCTATTATCGTTTACTTGCATTTTGAATTTTAAACGTATACAGTTGATCACGATTATATACACACACATATACATACATATGTATATATATGTATTTGTTTTCGATGTTAGAACTTTAAATGGTTGTAACTTGTTCATTTGAACTTGGATCGAAAAACACTGCATATGAAAACTCATCAGAAAATCGCTATGAACATAATGATTAAAATTTCATATCAAATTATAATATTTGCAAAATGCCCATTTTTTTTTATCTTTACTAAATTTTATTCATTAAATTCATAGTAATTATTTTTTTTAAAACGTGCGGTGTTGCATATTTTTCTTTATTTAACATAATAAGCTGCTTTTCCAGCAATTGGATTCCGGCATATGAATGTCGTTGATATCTTAGTGCTTATTCTTTATTATCGTAAAAGGGGGTCATAATAATTTTTCCATGTTTTTACCGTGAATGAATTTTTTTATGGAAACAGCAGAAGTTCGAAAACTGACTTGTCATCTTTAAGATTTTTTTTTTTTTTTTTTTTTATATTAGTTTGGACTTTTACCATAATATTTATATGCATGGCTAGTTATGTATTTTTACCATAATTGAAAAATACCACATAAATTTTATTTCTTCTACATATTCTGAATTTATTAGAATCAGATGTTGTACAATAAACAATCTTAGGTTTCCAAATTTTTTTGAAGTTTCCAATCGATTGGAAACTTTTTACAAGATAAAACAATGTGAATATTATGTTTAAGTTATTAAAATCGAACTTAATGCACAAAAACTCCTCAAAAAGAGATTGTAAATTAGGTTATTAGAATTTAGTTACTGGATAAATGCACAAGAATATACAATTATTCAATGTACTGTATCACTGATATAAAAAACAAAAAATGATATTAGAGCCAAATAAAGTATTCTCCGTATGGCCCTTTTTTATTGGGTCCATGCACACTTGGAATGTTAAACGTTCACATCTAAATCTGCCACGTCGATAAGAAGTGAACTACTTATTCTTGCTACCGATCTAAATGGAAAAAAAAAAAAACTAACCAAATACGCACATTAATTTACAAGCACAGTTCCGCACTTCTCTTCTTCCAAAGTAGCAATTATATATCGAACAGCCCCTCGACGCATTGCAAAACCACAAAGCATTTCCATCCACTAAAATTCTTCAATACGAACGATGGTACTGACCACGCCAGAAGAAGATCCTCACGCTGGTCTTCTTCTGCTTCATTGTCGATCTCCGCCAAAAGATCATCTCCACTTGTCATACATAACCCACTTCATCCTAGGTTTAGGGTTTGTCCTCCCGTGGAATGTCTTAATCAGTGCTGTCGACTACTTCGCCTACCTGTACCCTCTCACCTCCATCGACCGCACCTTTTCCGTCTCCTACATGCTCCCCTGCCTCTTTCTGCTGATCCTCATGATCTACTTTGGGGCCCACAAGTCCCGCTCCGAGCTCCGAATCAACTCCGGCCTCGTCCTCTTCACCCTCTGCCTCGTCGTGGTTCCTGTCGTTGATTTGAGCTTCGTGAAGGGCCGTCCAGGGATTTATGCGGGGTATGACGTCACTGTAGGGACGGTGGTCATGGCCGGCGTGGCCGACGCGCTTGTGCAGGGCGGTGTAATTGGGAGCGCCGGGGAGCTGCCTGAGAGGTACATGCAGGCTGTAGTTGCTGGCACTGCTACATCTGGTAATAATTAAGCAGTTTTTTAATTCTTGTATAGGGTAACTGATTGGTTGATTTATTAATTTAGCTCATTTGTTTGTTGTCTGTTTATTTGGAGTGTTTTGTGGTGGCATGCGTTCTGTTGATTTGTTTAATAGCAAGGCACGCAGTTTGCATCAATTGATTGTTTGTTTATAGTTTATACTTGAGCATGAGGCATGTGATGTTCCTTTTGTTCGATGGTGAATTGATATAATTTTATAACCTGTTTCGTATCGTATCTAACTTTGACAAACGTGGTAGGGTTTTTTGGTCCCCAATTTTGTGCAATGAATCATGAAATCTTCTTTTGATAATGAAATAACCCAGTTTTCCTTGTATTCATAATTTGACAGAAGGTTTCAGTCCCAAGGGCATGCTTGGTTTGAAAATAAGTTTTGTGTTTTACTTTTTAATGCGTGTTTCAAATGTTGTTGAAGAGACTCAGATGTTGATGATCCTATTCACCAGGACAACGGAGAGAGGTGGAAGAGTGAATATAATTTTGGGTGTTACCGTGTGCGCAGGGAGTATTGGTCAGGTGGGCAACTACTTGCCTTGAAAAAAGAACAGTTATAATTAAAAGAATATGTTGTTGGCAATTTGAAAATCCAATTGCAACGCTCTCGCTTTCGTCTCCATTTCATATGCATTGTTTTAAAAAATCCGCTTCAATACTCAGCTTGATGAAATAAGAGATAAAACGTCTCGAGGTTTATTTCAAAAAGCTTTTTATCTCTAGAGCTTACGCCTCAATAACTTCGAGTATACAAAATGTACAAAACATACTGTTATGAAACGACGGTCGGAAAAAAGCCCCCTTGCCTTGCACGCATATGAGCTGACACACAACTCGCATATAACAAAAGGAATCCCTTTTGTTATATGGAAGTTGTGTGTCAGCTGTTGGAATAAATTAAACTTGCATTAAATTGCATGTGTTTAATATTGCATTAAATTATGTTTCATGTTTTTCTTATTTGGTCATGTTTGGAAAGGATTTATTGTGATCTTATCCAAATCCTTCTTTCAAATAGAAAATGCATGTATAAAATGAGTCTTATTTCAATCATGTATAAATCAAGAAAAAAAAAGCAATAAAATATTGTCTTCTTCAAAACTTTTTATCTCTTCCTCTCAAATTATTTTTCTTCAATTGGTATCAGAGCCTGGTTGAGACTATGGCTTTTCTATTCTCCTCACCGTTTGTCCTCACAATTTTTTTTTCGAAGAGTGGAGTAATAAAAAGAAAGAAGAATTGATCTCCAAAGGGCTTTGGGAGATCGTTGAAAGTGGCTACGAATGGCCAAAAAATGCTAAAAACATGACGGAGAAAGAGAGTAAAACATTTGTAAGCTTGAGACGGAAAGATCTTCAAGCTTGGATTTTGATGAGTGAGAACGTTAATAGAGAAGCTTTCGACCATATTCTTGGAGAAAAATTCGCAAAAGATTCGTGGAATTTATTGAAAGAGGTGTATGCAATGGATAACACAAAAGCAGAAGAAGAAGATGAAGAGGAGGTCGAAGAAGAGGAAGAAGAGGATGAAAGAAAAGAAGCTGAAAAGGAAGCAACCGAAGCTAAAAAGGCAGATACAGATGCTAATATGGATGATGTAGAACCTGCAAAGGCTAATGAAGATGCTAATATAGCCGATGTAGAAGCTGACAAGGCAGATGAAGAAGTAAAAGAAAAGGAGAAGGTGGAGAGAGAAAACACGTTAAAAAGGAGGAAGAAGAGAAAGCTTCTAAAGAAGAATAAGCAGAGGAAAAACCAAAAGCAAGAGAGGCAGAGAAGATGAAAGGAACAGAGAAGAAAGGAAAACAAGAAGAAGATGATAATGAAGATGCAAAGGGGAAGAAAGACAAGAAAAAAAAGGAAGAAAAGAAGGACAAGAATGAAGAAGATGAAGGCAAAGAAGTTGAAGAAAACAAAATTGTTGATAAGGAAGAAAAGATTGGAAGTAGCGAAGATGCTAATGCTGAAGATAAAAGAAACGACAAACTAATGCAAGTTTATGTTGAAGTGATTGTCACTGACCGAAATACTCAAGTTGGAGAAAAAGAGGAAGACAAGAAAATAACACTGAGGAGGAAATTCACGAAACATCTAAGAAAGTGGAGTGGGACATAAATGAAGTTTGCAAGGCTGTTGATAAAGCATCCAATGAGCAAAATATGAAGAAAACAGAAGGAAAATGTGTATCTAAAGGCATGATTGCTGAAGAAGAAATTAAAGATGAAGACAAAGAAGATGATGTCAGCAAAGATGATGCAAATTATAAAAGGTGCAAAATCAAAGAAGATAAAGGTGAAAAAGACAAAGAAGATGATGTCAGTAAAGATAATGCAAATTATAAAAGGTGCAAAATCAAAGAAGATAAAGGTGAAAAAGTCGTCAATCAAGGAGAAAAAAAATAAAAATATGAGAGGTGATTTAAAGAATGAGCAAACATTTGAAGAAACTGAAATAAAGAACAAAGAAAAGGTAAAAGAAGAAACAACAAAAATGAAAGGGCTTAGGTATGAATTTTACGAAGAAATTGAATGGAGAGATATTATATATGATTCATTCAAAATTTATGATGCGGGGCCAAAATGGAATTTGATGAGCTTACTTCTTGGAGTATTTTATGGCAATGAAGAAGAACGAGATGAACGGAGCTCTGCAACAAAGATTCGAGAAATCATGTTGAAGATCTTCATGGTGGAAAAGAAGAAAAGGAAAAAGAAAGCTTGGACGATTTCTTTATTTATGCCAAAGCACGTAAAATACAAAAACTAAAATTTTTTTGTACGAGTTGAAAATCCAAGTTTACAGGGGGATTGGAAGTGAGACAAAGTTTCAGGAGAAACGCAGAAAGATTGGAAGTGAGAAGCAAGTTTAATTTAGGGGAGACATTGTTGGAATAAATTAAACTTGCATTAAATTGCATGTGTTTAATATTGCATTAAATTATGTTTCCTGTTTTTCTTATTTGGTCATGTTTGGAAAGGATTTATTGTGATCTTATCCAAATCCTTCTTTCAAATAGAAAATGCATGTATAAAATGAGTCTTATGTCAATCATGTATTAATCAAGAAAAAAGCAATAAAATATTGTCTTCTTCAAAACTTTTTATCTCTTCCTCTCAAATTATTTTTCTTCATCGGCTCATATGCGTGCAAGGAAGGGGAGTTTTGTTTCGACCGTCGTTACATAACAATGGTATCAGAGCCGAAGGTTACGGATTGGGCCATGCGGGCAGACAATGCTTTCAAGAGATACTCGTAGGATGCGAGTCAAGGGGGAGACTGTTAAGATTGCATCGCATGTTGTTAAGGTGGAATGACGGGATGAATTTAATAGTCTCACATCATGAAATAAAGTGAAGGAGTTGAGTACATATATGAGTTGGTAGGCACGTAACAACAGGGATTCCTTTTGTTATATGAGAGTTGTGTGCCAACTCATATGCGTGCAAGGAAGGGGGCTTTGTTCCAACCATCGTTACATAACACATACGCCACACACGCCTCAAACTGTTTTGGCATATGACTCATTTTTGTTTACTTTTAGCTGCATATATTGACACTAATAAAAGTCATTAAATTTTAATTATTTAGTGGAAATAAAAAATAACAAAATTTAAGATAATAAAAATTAGCATATTTTACTTTTCAGTTTTAATATCGACATGATCAAGTAAGATTGTTTATGAGACAATTATCAAGAGCTATATAATGAGTTTTCTCATTGTTATTTAAAGAATGTTTTCAATAAATTACATTCAATCTTGGAATAAATTTTACAAATCGGTTTAAATTGGTAGAATCAAAATTGGAATTTGATGGAATCTTCAAATAATTTTGAGAAATCGGAATTTGAATCATATGAGTTTCAATTATTTATTTTTAATCTATAATAAAAATATATACATTTCAAGGTCCGAATGATTTGTTTTTCACTTTTTGTATCGGTTAATTTGAAATATCAAAAATTCTTTATATGTTTTGTGTTTTATTTTTATCCGAGAAGCTTACGTCTCAACATTTCGAGGCTTACACCTTAACGTTTTCAGTCTTAAGCCTCGCCTCATAGATTTGAAAATGCCTCATATATGCTTTTGGCATTTCAAAATTTTGCTCATATGATGATTTTATTTTTTCCGTGATCTAGTGCCATGATGTCAAATTTTCAGATCCGAGATATTTTAATCATGGCAGTAGACAGTAAGGCATAGCTGGCGGGTGCTTATAACCCTAGGTCTCTATCAGCTTCTATTTGGTTGACCTTTTTAAGGTGCTCCTGTTGTTACTTGAATCATTTCAGCTTTTTAAGGTACTTCTATTGTTTTCTCTTCGAACTTTGTATAACTGTTTTTTTGAGTAACTGACATTGAGGTCGAAAACTTATCGCTTTACTTGGCAAAACAATAGCAAAAATATTCCCGATCGCTAGTTCTTCATGCTACTTTTAATTAGCATCCAAATTCTTTGGCATCTGCTGTTGAACTAGTCAGTGAATTAAATTAACTTGTTAGCATGCAAAATTGTGTTAACTATCAACTAAATCAACAAAGAAAATTTATTTGTTAGTATTTAAATTTGTTGTTATATTAAATAGTATTCAACTGTGCTGATCAGAAATAGTGTTAATTTTTTTTATTATTGTTTAAAGATATATTTAATAGACCAACGAAAGCTTTATCTTCATTCTAATACATAAAATAAATTTGATCTTAGCGCTTGGATGTTTCGATCGTTCTATGCTAATTTTAAGTGTTGGATGTTTGTCAAAATTGTTTATACTGATGTAATTAGTTGAATTTAGTTATATCAATGTGCACACTAGTGACGAAATTAACTAAAGTTATTTAGTTAAATCATTTTTTACCTAAGATGTTTGACCACTCACATAATTCGCCCACTGCAAACCAATTTTTTGGCTAAGTCGCTGCAAACCAAATAAACAACATTCCTCATTCATGTATCCTTCCACCCCAACCAGCTACTGCACTCACTCACTCTCACCAACTTTTTTAGATTTAGTCCACACGACTAAAAACATTAGTTCTCTTATCGAAGTTTACTTTTTTTTTTTTTTTTTTTTATCTCTCTGTGTTTCTGTTATGATATAGCGATATTCATTGTTGGATTCTGGTAAACTCATGCTATTCTTAAAAAAAAAAAAAAAAAAACAGTTTGAAAGCTGCTACTTCTGCTTGGCTACTATCTTTGCTCTTACTACTGTTGTTTCTCTTAATTTTTCTACAAAGAGAGGAAACAGATTATGACACCTTATAGGAAAGTGAAGGTAAAGTGATTTTTGATTCAAGTTTAAAGCCCAGGTTACCCAAATCGACTGATTTATTGGAACAACGGCATCATTTACAACCTAGGAATTTGAATCTTTTCCCTAAATCAGCAAAATGTCATATTATACCCTTGTTATATACATGTCCATAACCTTACACAAGATTTGCATGTTGTTAATACATAAAAGTTTGTCAAAAGTCACATTATTATTGGTTAGCCATGGTGGTTACTTTGGCAAAATGGATAAAATTGTCCGAACTATCAAATTTGCCAACTTAAGCAAATATTTGCTCCTTATTCTTCTCATTTGTACCCAAATTGTTTTTCTGATGTTTCATCACATGATTGCCATAATTACGATAATACAAATGATGGGAAGTGTAATGGATACGCTGATCAATATGGTGACCCTAAATATCGAGAGAAGTATCTTTAAAGCATCATTGGTGGTGGATGATGAATATACGTGTGGGATGGTTTAGTAGGGATAAAAATAGGTTCCAAGGCACTTCTTTTTTACAAACGAAGATCACTTCATATTCTCAAATGCTTATAGAACTGTTTTGACAACTTATCAAACTAAAAAACAAGAAATGCTGGAAGGATTTGTCCTTTTCTTGAACCATTGTTAATTTTAGTATCTTCTGCTATTAATTAATGATATGAGAAGCTGTTATTATTTTTCCATAATTACAATTTCATTTGTTTTATATGCATATTTTGGTTTTGCATAACCAAATCACAATTTTTTGTTATTAAGTTATGCTTTAACGGATGAATATTTTTTCAATCAGTTTTGCATAACTAGCTTTAATGGGTTTTCGTAGTCTTTCATATTTAATTTTAGAAGGTTTTTTAGTGGCGTTAGTAATAGATTTGATATGGGTAGATAGTAACATCCATTATTTTTTGTACTTCTAAAAAGGTTAGTAAAAAAAATTTGATATGGGTAAGTAGTAAGAACAATGCTAGAACGACTGGCGATTTTGCTATGAAAACTGATGGATTTGGGGATGTACGGCTGTAAAATTCAGCGAATCAAATAAATCCTGCGGCTGCTGTTGTTTTCGCATTAATTGACCGGTTGAAGTAGCATTTTTGAGGTAGTACCATCCATCATTTTTCTTTACTTTTAAAAGGCGGAAAACTAAAGTAATAAGAATTAGACCTAAGACGATTCCAAATAGAGAAACTTCAATCATTTCAATTTGTTCGAGGAGATAAAAAGAAAGGTACGATCTATCCCTAAATATTAATCTGAAAAATCCGCGAATCTCAATGACCAAGAGTTACCAATATAGACCAAGAATTAACAATTGACATGGGAAATTACCGTAGAATAGCTGAAGGAGAAATATTTATTTTTGTTAATTTGTTCATTTAATTCATTTCAAATAAGTCATATCTTGTTTAGATGGAAAAGATATTATACATCAAACCATAGGTGTTTCATTTGTTGATAAGACTAAACGTCAAACTGATGGAAAATACATATCAAAAAAAGAATATGTTGATAAAAAAAAAATCATGAATCTGTTGCACAACACAACAATATACTTATGACTAAAAGCAAAAATTATTATGATTCCTGAAAACATTCTAATAAACTTATTTTTTATTTTACATGTTAAAATCAATTTTCAAATTGACCGTTTTACAACTTCTTGTAATCTACGCATTTTGAAATGCATGTTGAAAACTTAAAACTCATTATCAAACCGAACAGGCCCTGATTTTCCAGGAATGTGCATTAAATCCTCAGCGCATATGGCAATGTTTGCTGGTATATTAATTAATGATGTGGCAGCAAGGTGAAAAGTTAATGTCTCTTATTGCATATCTATGTCCCTAATCAGTCTTACTTTTCTTTTGATTTATATAATGAAATGTGAATAACTCTTATCGCATAGGCACAACGCGTAAATTGCATGGTTGAATAATTTCCATATGAGGGGATAAACCATCATAATGAGAGGAGTTTGTCGATAGAAGTTTTGAACTTATTGGAATATCTCTCTGTATAAAATACATAAGCATTATAGAATAATGAGTGATGTTAATTTTACCTTCCTTGACGCCGTTTAATGTTTGCGAAGTGTTGGGAAAATTGCGTCTTTGCGGAAACGACCAGGATCTTATTCACCCAATTACTTAAAGATGATTTTTATGGAAAAATAACACAGATATGAAATTACACGCTCAAACACAATCCACCCAACTCTTGGACAATCTGGAGGCACCAATAGGAATAGCTTCTCTCAACCCTAATTCCTAATCTCTCTCTCTCTCCAGGGCACAAGCCCTGGAGGCGCAAGACCTCTCAATCTCTCAATTCAATTCGGCCGTCATGTCATGATATAATGCAAACCTAGATGCTGCTTTAATAGGAGAATAAAAGGCCTAAGCAAAATATCAAATTTGCCCCTCAGAATATATTTTAGGAATATATTCCTAAAATAACCAGTCAAAAAATAGGAAACCTGCCTCTTTCTCAATATTACTACAATAACTGGTCAAAACAGGAAACATGCCTTTTCCTCCAAACTCCGGTTCACACACTGTCTTCTTCACTACAAAGCACTCATCAAAACGCGTTGTCTTCAACATCCATGTGATCTAATATCACAAATCACAACACTCCACCTTGATATGAAATCACATCAACAAACAAATCATCCGACTACCATGGACATGTGATATCACAAATCATAAATTACTCCATCTTAATATGAAATTATATCAACACTCCAACGATCATCAAACAAGTCAACCTAGTTCTTTTAACGACACATACTCTCAATTAATACAACCCTCGATTTCAAGGCCACGAGATACACATCACCTGTTTTCGGAGTACAGAGACTCAATTGATTTCATAACAACAATCACACCCAGTCGATTTGAACGGGTTACGACCACACCTACTCAATTACAAACACAACCTACTGTCTGCAAAAGATGCATCTTCAACTCGAGCTGCACCACGCAAAAATAATGGTCTAAAAGTGTTTGCAATACCACAAAGATCTCCGACTTGTGGATTTTCCAACTCGATACTCATCTACTACTTGGTCAAAGCTCCTTACTTGATCTCCATCAATCCCTCGAGCACCAAGTCAAAAACATGAACTGAATCATCACGGTATATGCAAATCAAACTAATTGCCAATTTCTTCGTTTTCTTACATCTTTCCTCATCCATATCCGAGGGCTTCTCCCTATCTCCGTCAATTAGATCATGAAGATCATTTGAGTAAAGCACATCCTCCATCTTAGGCTCTTAAATCCCCAATTTCTTCCATCAAAAATAGGCATCTTCAGAAACACCATCATATTCGACATAACAAAAATCAATTTTTCTAATCCAAAATCACTGTAAGCTTTGTGATGATCTAGCTTTGATACTAATTGTTAGGAAAATTGCGCCTTTGTGGAAGCAACCATGATCTTATTCACTCAATTACTTAAAGATGATTTCTATGGAAAAATAATACAGATATGAAATTACACGCTTAAACACAAGATATTTCACCAAACCATTCTTTTTATTGACTCACAAAAAAAAAAAATTTGTTTACACTTAATAGATCAAAAACCCAAAGTAAACAAATTACAATTGAATCAATAACCTTATTGAGAAAGAAAAAGAATATCTAGATGACTACTACTTTTGTTGGAGAAGGAGAACATTGAAGAACAATGACAAACCCTTGGACAATCTGAAGGCACCAATAGGAATAACTTCTTTCAGTCCTAATTCCTAATCTTCAGCCCTGGAGGCACACAACCTCTCAATCTCTCAACTCAATTCGGCCATTATGTCATGATATAATCCAAACCTAGATGCTATATAAGGCCTAGGCAAAATATCTAATTTGTCCCCTCAGAATATATTACTAAGATAACCGGTCAAAAAACAGGAAACCTTCCTCTTTCTCAATATTCCTAAAATAACCGGTCAAAAACAGAATACGTACCTCTTCCTTCGAACTCCGGTTCACACACCGTCTTCTGCACTAAAAAGCACTCATCAAAACACGTCGTTTTCAACATCCATGTGATTTAATATCACAAATCACAATAAAAGTTTATAAATTCTATATTTCTATTATGATTTGATGGTAGATTTTGAAAGATAGGAAGATTACGTCTAATTAATATTAGTTAATAACTAAATGTTAATATGTGTATGTGTGTGTTTTTTTTACCATAAAAGGTGGTTTATTATTGATATTCACAATTAGAGTTTGTGTATTTCTTTACACATGAGATAAAACTGACATTCTTGTAAAGTCATATGGTTACTTGAGATAACTCCAAACCAGACTTAAATAATCAATCCATGTTATTATTGAATGCCAAATATCACGTAGTACTCAATTTTATAGTATTTAATATTGCAAGTTATCAACTGTTTCTTGCTGAAAAACACAGAACGTTGCAGTAATCTCCTTTCCATTGCCGAAAGGTGCACGGTATTGCTTATTGCTGTGTTGCAATGTTGATTTTCAAAATACACATGAATATGGTTTGGTATGAACATAACGTTGTTTGATATTTTACTCAATATTGGATTAGTATATGTATGGTGGCGTGTACCATGCCGAAAGTTTTGGCTATGTCGTTTTACTGATTTTGGTGTGAACCTTTTGATGTAAACTGTATTGGTAACAACTAGCACTTGTCAACCTTTTGATG
Organism: Allium sativum; assembly: GCA_030737875.1. Taxonomy (NCBI): domain Eukaryota; kingdom Viridiplantae; phylum Streptophyta; class Magnoliopsida; order Asparagales; family Amaryllidaceae; genus Allium; species Allium sativum. Next base: position 483,222,064 of record CM060913.1, on the reverse strand, counting down.
CGATTCAGATGGTTTCAATGGTATATCAAATTTAAGATTCTGGTGCAAAACTTGAATTAGGTTGGGACCTAAGGGTCTGGTTTCCTCGCTGTTTTTCGTTTTGGCTTTCCCTCTAAAACAAAAATGCACACCACACAAATATTTTTGCAGTACAACCATGTGGTAAACATACAACATAGAAAATTAATCAAATCGACCATTAGGAAGGTTTGCTTATTGTCACTTGGTCAAAATAATAAACTTTTGTAAAGTCAAAAAATACTCTTTCTTTCTAGGAATTGTTTGCTCCGATGTTTTTGACGGTTCAAATTCTAATGCTTAAAATTTCTCTAAAATATCCATTACATTTCAAATCTACTTCAGATCAACCGTTAATGTCTTATCTCTACTACAATATCCTTTGATTGATTTGAATAGATTATTTAGATAATGCAACAAATTATTAAATCAATCATGTTTTAGTCGATTTAATTTAAAAATACAACAAAGTTTTTTTCTTTTAAATTGTATAATCAAACGGTCGGTTTTTCCACCGTTGTGCGGTTATACTAGTAATTTTGATTTCTGTATTCAAGGAAATAACAAAGACACGGGAAACGATCAATCTTCTCTGTAGTCATTCCATATTTGCAATGTTTATATTTTTAAATCTCCACCTCCGCTTTTCTTGCGTTTTGTAGTGCACGTTGAAATTGCTAAACAGACACTCAAAATGGAACCAAACAGACCTTAATATTTTAGGATTATGAATACCCTCCCCATCCTCTCCATGTTACTTCACTTTTCAAACATATTGTCCATGCTACCCAGAATTAAGGCATAACTTCACACTGATGGAAAATTGTTCATTTAAATTGTATCAGACTTGGTTAAAAAACCATAATGTTAATCCGTCATTTCATTTCAGGAGTGCTAGTATCGGCCATGAGAGTAACCACCAAAGCAATCTACCCTCAAAACGCAGAAGGGTTACGAAAGAGTGCAAATCTCTACTTCGCAGTCAGCATAGCTGTAATGGCCATATGCCTCGTTTGCTACAACGTAGCAGACAGGCTCCCTATCGTGCAATACTACAAAGAAATCAAAAGACAAGCTCTGGAAGAAGAGAAAAGATCGAAAAATTTACTAACGGGTTCAGTATGGAGATCGACTCTATGGAAGATAATAAAAAAAACGAAATGGTTTGGTTTTGGGATCTTCATCATATACGTAGTCACACTGTCCATATTTCCTGGGTACCTAACTGAAGATGTGCGTTCGGAGGTCCTAAAGGACTGGTACCCTGTGCTACTGATTGCTGGGTTCAATGTGTTTGACCTTGTAGGGAAGGTGGTTCCTTCAGTTTACCTTGTGGAGGACGACAATGTGGTGGTGTGGGGCAGTGTGGGAAGGGTACTGTTTTACCCATTGTTTTTGGTTTGTTTGCATGGGCCTGAGTTTTTCAGGACAGAGGTTCCGGTAGCTGTGTTGACGTGTCTGCTTGGGTTGACGAATGGGTATTTTACCGCTGTGCTTATGATACATGCTCCGAAGAGTGTGCCGATACAGCATTCGGAGACTGTGGGTATCGTCTTAGTGTTGTTTTTGGTGCTCGGGTTGGCTGTGGGCTCAGTCGTCTCTTGGTTTTGGGTAATTTGATGGCCGTTTGTGTTGTATGTTTATATGGCGTTTGTGGTAGTGTGCTCTAGTTCGTGTGTGAGTATACAAATATCGCTTTAGATGATTTATTGTAAAGGGACAACGGTTCTATGGTATCTGGTATAAATACCATTCTTTCAAGTGCAGCTATTTCCCTTGCCCATGATACGTAGGTTACGTTATTGTTTTCGTAGTTATTGTTATACTTTTGTACGTGGGATTTGCAGCCAATAAAGGTGCTGCTTTTGAAAATTATTTGGGCGTCTTACTCAAGATTTTATACATGAACATAACTATGACAATTTCACTGACGTGTTTTGAGCGATGTCAATGCAAAACCTATTTCATCCTACCATTTGTCACTTTTTGTATGAAAAATGACTGGCATTTTCTATGGGCGCATCGGTGTTAGGTGATGTAATTACATTGTAACTTCAGTTAGAGTATTTTCTTAGCAAAAATAAGTCACTCGGAACTGAAGAAAAATAAGTAAATTGCAATTTTAAAACTTTAACATAAGAGAGGACCAAAACTATGCGCTATAGATATTGTAGTCATATATAATATAAATTTTTGACGATTCAACACAGACGTGTTAATGTTATCAGTACAAGTACGCAGCGAATGAATATGAAACATACCAATAATCCCATAATCATTTCCCACGTTTCAGATAGAATATAAATTTATAAATACTTCAATAGCAACGTATGAAGATGTCCTATTAATCTATCAGAGTACACACAGTAACAATTAATTATTACAACGTCGTTTAAAAAACAAGTTCAAAATACGTAGAACTCCAAAAACCGCTAAAATACCTAGAGATCGCTTTATGCACGTCCTCATAAGCTTTAAGGACCTAAGTCCAGTAATTTTACTCTTTAGCTACTTAACCGAACACCCAAGGGCTAGAGGGGGGAAAAACAAAAACTTCATGTCAGGCAAACAGTTTGAACAAAAATATGTTAGTTCAATAAATATATACCTACTGAGATTATGTCGCTAAGCAGAATGGGTTTTCCCTCACTATTATCCTTAAATAAAGCAATCAATCGACCAGTGTTGCATTTGCAATCACAGTGGTTAATAAACATGATAATCATTATCAAATCGTGAATAATCATGTGCATGGATGTTTTATTGTCGATCCTGACTGCCTCGTGGGTAATCCTGATTATATGTTTAATTCTGACTATTTGTCTCATGAGTGGTCCTGGCTATATGTCTCAATTTTGCATGGCTTACTTGTGACTACTAGATTTACCAAAATCACCTAGCCAGCAATTAGAAACAAATTGGTCGGTCCATCCAAATTTAACTATAATCTGACTATTTATCTAATTCTCAGTTTTGCTAGGCTGACCAAGAACTTAATGGTTTTGCAAGCTCATCAAATAACCTATATCATTGCATCTCTTTCTGTGTGTACCATACTTTTAGGTTTACTCACACTTCCTTTCGTACTGAAGGCGATAGCTGATGTAGTGGTGCAACCCTACATCCGTCTTATCTAGTTTTCTAATCGTTTGAGCCATAAATATTCTCTTTTCATTTATCCAACGGTGAAGTAATTATCAATTTGATAAACTATTATATTAAATAATTTCAAATATATTTCCTAGAAAATACATGACATTATAATTCAATTCTTCGAATATCATTGTTAAGACAATGAAACTCTATGACTTTTACTAATAAGTCGATTATGCCAAATTAACTGCTTTTAAATCTTTGTTGAAGATATTCTATAATTCTTAAAAGTAAACATACTTCAAATATTATGGCCGTCAAGCCAAATATATTTGAACAAGTATTTTTAAGCTTGATTTGAATTCCTTCGAACCTATTCAAAACCATTTTAAACGAAGAAAAATTAGTGCTTTATAAGCTTTGATTCGATGCTAGTTGGAATCATTCGAAACAAAAAAGTTGAACATATTTTTATGCTATAGAATGAAATAGATGGCTTCACACTTATATGAAGTAAAAATTTGACTTCACACTTTTATGGTGTCGAAGCAAAACAAAAGCTTGGATTCACAACTTTATGGCACCAAAGCGAAACAAAACGTCTGGATTTACACCTTTATGGCGTCGAAGTGAAACAAAAGCAATACGGGTCCTTCAAATTATAAAACAGGGTGCTTCGAGCCTAAAGTGTTTTGTTTTATGAAACAGTGACATAAATCCTTTAAAACCATTTAGAATCAATTTAAAAGCAAATCGAAGCAGCAGCTTCGAAACAAAACAAATTTGGCTCGGAGCAAATGGCTTCGAAGCCAAACCTATTTATAAAAGTGATTCGAAGCGAAGCACAGGGAGTTGGATTGTTTTGGAATAATTTATAAAATGCAGCCTCCCCTCTTTGAAGTAAATCATTGCTCTGATGCCTTTCCTTCACTTCGTCCTTGGTTCGAAACACTCCATGTTAAGTTGCCTTACTATCATGTGCTTCTCCAATGAATGAATCGTAGAGGATCGACTCGAAGCCAATGATTGTGAAGTGCTGCTTCGAAGGATTGCAGAACCATTATTAACTTAAAAAACGTGAAATTTGTATTTAAAGTGATGCTTTTCACCAACCCCTTATTATTTGAAAAAATCTAATTGTTTGTAAGCTTTCTTTTTAGGTTTGTGGCATCTGAGAATTAAAATATTTAAAATATACGCAACCCTTGATTCGAAACTATTTTTTATTTATTTAAAGTAATTAAAAGCTTAAGCTTTTCTAGTTTAGAAAATTCATATTAAGTCCGAAAATCATGGGAAAATCCATGGAAATCATATAAAATTCCTTTCCATATATTCATAACCTAAATCATTGTTTAACCGCTTTGGATAATTAAACCATGTTTCAAACTTAAAAGAATCACAAAATATTTGTACTTGCTTACAAAATAATGAAACTTGAAATCCAATTTTAGAACAATGTTCCTCGCAACATCCTAAAATCTCTAGTCAATTGAATGTTATATGATGAGGTTCTAATCAAATCCTACATGATAAGTTCATGAAAATGCGCTTATACCGTCAACAAGCATATATATAAAGTTATATCATCTAAACTTGGCATAAGCAAACATGTGGATATCCAAACTTTGTGCTCAAACATTTTCAGCTATCCAAATTGGCCTGATTTGACGATAACTAAGGCAAATCGCTTAAAGAGGTGATCCGAAGGTCGAGGCATCGAGTGTGGTTAGCAAGATGAAACGACGATTGAGCGAACATAGCGGAGTATCGTCCTAGAGCTCACTAAGTGAGGGATCGGCCCAAATCCATGTTCTCGATCGGTACAACTTCATGATGGGCCAGAGTTCAAGTTCAACTAATGACCCTTCATAACTCTCCAATGACAAGATGACTTGACAAACCAACATTGGATAAGGCTAGAGATGACTAGAGGAAGTCATAAGAGGGTTCATACCCCCATATCCATCAATATGAGGGACTGATTTCTGTCATTTACTTCTTCAAATTTAGTTCTCTTCAGAACTATTGGTGTTAAGGATGCAGAATGCGGATCTTAAGGCAGAATTAACACTAAAGGAAGGGGGGGGGGGGGGGGGGGGAGGGAGAATAGTGTTTATGAGGAATTTATAGAAATCTTAAATTAAATTGAATTACTATATGAATCACACAATGATTATCACACCAGAAATGATCACAAACGCAGAAACAATCACAGACACAAAAATAAGTAAATAAAAATGCAGAAAAGGAAAGAACACACTGATTTTATACTGGTTCGGATTTGCAACGATCCAAACTTGCCCTTACGGGAAAGCCCAGATTGAGTTGAGAACACGGCAAATCAGAACACAAGTGACAGAACTTTTCATTGTTGTTACAACACTTACATCAGAGTACAAGAATATAACAGAGTATGAATAAATAATATACATCAGAAAAATATCAGAGATTAAAATAATTTACATAGCAGCGGAAAAATAATACATAACACAACTGAAAGGAATACACAGATACAAAGCTTTTCGAATATAGTTCCAGTTGTAAATCCAGGATCCTGGGAAAGAAATAATCTGCAAAACCAAAACTACTAGCTGCCCATGTGGAAAATATGGGCACCCAGAGTTTATGTTAAAACAATAAACTTCAGGTTAGTCATGGGACTGGTGTGAGAACTAAAATGGTTATTAAATCTTTACTTTAAAATAAAGTAAATCAAGGGACCACGCCGTATAACACGAAACAGGTTTTCTCTCAAGAATACCAGTGCATAAAACAGTTTATAAACAACACAATGCTTTTCGAAAAATGAAGCTATTATAAGACTCAGGTCCCATCACACAATGCAACGCAAGCCCAAGGATAGAGTTTTCCCTTATAATAGCCAAACATGCTTGGTACGTTTAAAACAAATCATTTGATACTATTATAAGTGCATAGTGTTTAAAACAACTTCAAAAATAAATAGACCAATCATACACGGCATGAGTACCATATATCATGTCGCCATACTAGTTCTACAATTAAAACCGCACAATGTCGTATTGGAAGTTGGATTACATCTGTGAACCAAGGCAAGGGATTGTCCTTCCGATTCGAGACAATCTAGCCTACCATGTCTCAGGATTCAGCCGCAACTGCACCTGGAGCGTCAGGGCTGGTCCATACTTATGTTAATGGATTATAATTCCTGAACAATACGTTTTCCCGCCTTATGAGGCGTAATGGTCAGTATGTCGACCATATCATCCATCGATCCTGTAGTGACTGATATGACCGAGGCGCCTCACTATCCATCAAATAATATGCAATATCCACATGAGTAAAATGTCTGGGCCCCATACCATGACACCACTCCTAGCTAGAAAGAAATGCATATCCTCCCTGAGGTCCTCTCCTATTTCTGGTTCACAGCGGGGTGTGAGGCTCGCGAATTAACGCTACACAAAGCTATGCTATTTAAAGCCGTGCTTTGATCATCAACCATAAGACTCTGCTTTTCGACAAAAGCCTTGATCATTTGCATCTCAACATGCCACACTGACAATTCACGCCATGCGGCTGATGTCTATTGATATATAACCTCTAAGCTCGTACGTCTCAGAGAAGGGTGTTAAGCAAGAGAATAAATTCTCCGCCACCAAACAGATGTATATTTAATAGAAATCAATCAACACAGAATAAAATCCATTGTCAGACACATATCCATTTACAAGTTTGTTCTGGGTCTGAACGAAACCGGAGGCACCTTATTCCTCATCCCATATGTCCAATACAGGAGAGAGGTCATCGCATATCCGGTCGATCTCCAAGTACGTCTGGATGATCAACACTTATTACCTTGTCTTGTGTGTACATCCCAATCAAGATATCAGTAATCATCCATACGATGTGAAGATCTATGATCTTCAATCACTGTATTCATTGTCGACTTATCGTCGTATCAACTATTCAGAATGGGATAAACCCGGTCTTTTCGAATAACTCACGTATTTCATAAACAAGTGCTATAAAAAACACAACATACACCTCATTCCAATCTAGAATATTCTTTTATTCAAATATTATATTCAAAATTTAAACCACATTACGGTTTTTCGAACTAGTCGAGATTAACGAACCTTACCGAAGAAATCTTTTATTTTATTTCCCAATCCTAACCTATTCGTCCCATGGAGCAAAATTGGTAACACTCCATATCTAACACCCACGGTGTTATTGGTAAGATTAATTACCATTTCACGTTCAAATCTATTTAAAGATTTAACTATCGCCTGGAGTAAAACAGGTGGTACTCCATTCTCTATCATTTCCCAAATTTGATAATTTAAATTATCACATTCACATTTCATTCTGATTAAAGATTAATTAAAATTTCACTTAGTTTTAATCTTCCAAAAATTATTATATAATGATTATTCAAATTTAGGAAATAAATCCTGTTTTTAACTGGGTTAAAAAACCAATGTCATTTAAAACACAGTTCACGATAAACTCAAAGTCACATTTCAGTAATTATGGAATCTTCACGGAAAACAGATCAATATATATAATCGATATAAACTTCCATATCCAACCAATAATATAAATGGAATAACGGAAAAGCCTTTTAAATTCCATATATAGTAACAGTCTTCCTCCACAGAAGTTCACTTCGATTATTAGCAAATCGAATTCCATTCCATTCCAATTTATTTTATTAAATTGGAAAACTTTACTTTGGAAAATTTCCATTAAATCTTAGTAAGAAGATTTATAAATTCCAAACCATATTTCACTGTTAATTGGGTTAAAGAACGAATGTCATAAAAAACACAATTCACGATAAACCCAATTCACATTCCATTTTATTCCAATTACTAAATATAACTAGAAATTCAAATAATCTTAATTAAAAGATTTATTCTTTTCTCAACTGGGTTTAAGAACAGTGTTATTGAAGACACCATTCACGACAAACCTAAAATCACATTCTTTTATTTAATTCCAATTTAACATTAATTAATTGGAAAACTTCACTAAATCTTAATTAAAAGATTTATTCTTTTCTCAACTGGGTTTAAGAACAGTGTTATTTAAGACACCGTTCACGACAAACCCAAAGTCCAATTTAATATTAAATACAAGGCTCTGAATAGGAATTATATTGGCTTATATTCGATATCAAATTCTGAAACTAATGGATATCGTATTGGGAATAATGATATCTGTATCTTCCAAATTCCCATAACAATATCCGTATAACCATGGAATCCAATATCGAAATATTCCGAAGATTATTTTCATTCCAATTTATTTATTGGAAAATTCTGGTTATTTTTAAAACCATTTCAAATCCAATTTGTTTTTTAAAAAATATTGGATTATTATTCTAGTTAATAACTAGTTCATTTTGATAAAAATGTATTTTTATCTTTACAAACATGGAATTTTTCATTCCAATTCTTTCCAAATCATTTATCATGATTTTACACAAATTATTAATATTTTTAATAATTTTATTAAGGCCCTTTCTGTCGATTTCCATAAACGGTCATCGAACTGCACTTACAGCGACCTTTTCTAGATTTGATTTGGACATAATTCCAAATCCAACCTTAGATTTCAAATCTCTTATATTCGTTGGAACGCTCTTTTCGACGAACCCAACGGTTCCGGTTTTAGGAGAATCTGATGGTCGGATCTCCCGTAATGTCAATTCGAAGTCAATGGTCGAAATTCGCAAACGGTCGCGGTGCGGCGCGTTCTATTCAGGCCGTTAAATATATAATATATATATATGATATATATTTTGTTGATTTTCATTTAAAACGTATTTTATAAATCGTCTATAAATTCGTTTTAAAACGATTCCCACTTCTATTTCAATTTAAAATCAAAATTGAATATTCCTTTATAAATTCGTTTTAAATTCATTTTAAAACGATTTCAATTTCATTTTAGTTTTCAAATCAAAATTGAATATTTCTTTATATATTCGTTTTAAATTCATTTTAAAAATATTTCAATTTCATTTCAATTTTCAAATCAAAATTGAATATTTCTTTATATATTCATTTTAAATTCATTTTAAATCGATTTTCACTTTATTTCAATTTAAAATCAAAATTGAATATTTCTTATCATTATAATATTAAAATGATAATATTTTCAAAATATCTGATTTTGATTATACACTGAATATTATTCAAAAATGTTCGTTAATTCTGAATTGGAATCAGACTCAATCAACTACCATATAATTTATTTATATGGATTTCATACAATGCATTTACACAACAATAATTATACACGGTCAACCATCATCTAGAGTGCATTACACAACTGCATAAGCATTAAATATAAATAATTAACGCTAATAACAGTTTGTCAACCAATCGATTGACATACAACTAAACAATTGGGATTAGTGTATGGCAAATATCATCTCAATACCCGTGAGGGTTTCAACCAACAAATTGTGCAGTTGGACGATATGTAAAATTTATCGTCCCAATCAATATCAGTTAAATGCGTGTACATAAACAAATCGTCTGATTTGTAAATGAATATTTATTTTCATTTCGGGAGAATTTTTTGTCGTTCATTTATACATTAAAATTTATTTTTTTAAAGACAAAATATTTATTTCAAACCCTTGACTATTCTTAACAGTTCATACATTCAAAAAAAATGATATTTTTATTGTTCAAATATTTTATTCAACACATGAATATTTTATACAGTTCATTTATACAATAAAAATGACATTTTTATTGTTCAAATATTTTATTCACAATCAATTCACCATCAATTTCCACAATACAATCCAAACAAACATCCATGGTTTGTACAATAAATAGTGTCGGGGGCTTTTAAGCCCCGTCTGCGTCCTAAAATATATTTAACTATAAAGTGATTAGAGTGAGAATGAGTTCTCACTTTCGTTTCCGCTCCGCCATTCTTTTATTTTTGAATTTCAGTTCTGTTTGGATTTGAATTTGCCTGAAATTCTAACAAGCTCCAAATTGAACCCGGTCAGTTTTCTTGCGAAGCTCTCGGCTCCACGATCGCAACGGATTCAGTTTCGCTGAATTTGGATAATGTATGAAAATGTTATTCATTTTACAAGTTTGAATGTATTTAAATGTCATTAACTCTATAATTAATCAAATAATCATGCCCTTACATATATTATCATCACGTTTAAAACTCGTGCTCATTACCTTCCTTCCCCGACATTCCAACCCGTGAAGAAAACTCCATTACCGATTCCTCTCTCTCCCCTCTCCCCCTCTTTACTCAATCATTTTTAAATCCGTTAACTCCACTATCTTCGTCTTCTAAATCTCTACCTTCCCATGCCACTTTCAACCCACTCGCACTCACCCCTCGAATTCCGTCCTGAAGCCCACCAACACGATAACAGTGCCAGGTCCGAACTCTTTGGAGTTCGAATATTCCAAAATTTCATGCACAGCCTGCATTTGACGCTCTAAATCTAAAAAACAACCTTTAATTCGATCATCGATGCTTCATTAGCAAGAATTACCCAACCCTAACCCATTATACTTGCACTGTACAATTTCACAGCGAGCCAAATATGATTTGCACCACACAAAATTGCTTCTGCGATGAAGAGCAAGGCTGGAGGATCTCTCACACACACACATACACACACACACACACATATATATATATATATATATATTAGGATTTTTATTTAAGGGTCCATTTGGCACTGGTCCCTATTAAGTTTCAAAATTAGGCTCACATCTGGTCTAATTTTTCATGTAAATTAGGTCCCTATTTCTCGAAAATTGATGAAAAAAATATTAAAAAAATCACGAAAATTCATTATTAAATAAAACACATACACGCCAAAAAAGTCATGCGTTAAAACAATCAAAAACCACATCAAAACCCAAAATAACACAAAACTAGCGAAACGGCAAGTTTACGCATCAAAAGATGCACATATTCGTACATAGTTGCATACATTCATGCTTATATTTCAGTGTTGCATCCAACTGCAGTATAAATGCATATATGTATGCAGCTAAACAACATTATACGCATCCTTTTATGCATATATTCAAATCTGGCTTGTTTTTTCAAGCATTCGCCGTTTTCAAACATTGTTGCACGCATCTATGCTCTTATACAGAATACACGCATACATTCATGCGTATATTCAGAAGCCTTCACCCCCTTTGAATTTGTTGCACACATGCATGCATAAATACAGAATAATTGCATTCATGTATGCAACCATTCGTAACACATGAATCTCAGTTGAACTTTGTATGCATACATGTATGCGACTTTTGGTAATAGTTGCATACATGTATGCGTATATTAGTCCAAATTTTCAACATAAAAACACTATGAATATATGCATGTATGTATGCTACTATTGGCAACAGTTGCACAGAAGTATGCAACTTTTTATTGTTTTTTCCATGGACGTTTCCAGAGTATAGATTTCTTTCTCTCTCTCTTTCTTTCTTTCTTTTTTTTTTTTTTTTTTTTTTTTTTTTTTTTTTTTACACCTTAGAGCTTTTTTTTTTTTTGGTCCAAAAAGGGAAAAGGCGTAAGTGGGTACAAGAATAGGCAGAAGGGATAAAAAAAGTTTGGGCGGCAGCTAAAAAGAGGGATCGGTTTTACATGTAAACATAAGGAGGGATGTACGCTACATTCAAAAGAAAATAGGGATGTGTGCCTAATTTTCACTTTATTTAATTTCCTTTGGATTTAAGAAGACCATGATTTTTTGTTTTGTAGAATAAAACATTCGACTGACTTTCCCAGACCAGAAAAGAGAATCGGCTATGGTTGAAAATGATAAAAGATGTTATATAAGGTGGAGGGAAATATTTTATTATTAATTTATATATATTTATTTAAATAGTATTTTATACTACAAATTCCTTTATTACTTGTTTAATGCCTTGAACTCCAAATGAATTCCAATGATTTCCGCCCCTAGCCAAACACCCCCATTCCGAACACAATAGGGTATGTTTCGTAAGCCAATTTGGCTGCCTCGATCAGTTTCTCTTTAAATTAAAATATAAATCAATATATATTGAATTTAAATGTACATTTTAATTTACTGGGGACATATACTGACTCCAAAAATTCCCAAAAAATAAATCTAGCTATGTTTTGACGATATGGTCCTAACAAAACTAATTTCGTCGAATTTGGAGGCTGTTTGAAAATTGGACATTTTCCAGTCGATTAAATTCAAACTAAAATTGTCAAAACACATTTAAATTTACCACGCTCACATATTAAATCAAAAAATTATGAAAATTGGAATCTAGCAATAATTTGACATTCCGGATCCAACAAAAGTGGTTTCGTTGGATCGTTTGCAAAATGGCTATTTTAAGGGTTATATATTATATAATATATATATATATATATATATAAATTCCATAGCGACTATTTTAAATTTTAAACTGGACATAATTTTCAATTCATATTATCAAATCTGGATTTTTCACATTCGTTAGAAAGATATAATTAAACAGATTCAAATATTTCTGGTTTTACTGAAATCCGGATTATTTTGAATCTTGTACATTCAATTGAAATTTAAAATCGAATTTTCAAACTACTGTGCCATTTCAGGCTCTATTTATAATTAAAATAAATTTACTCTTTCTAACTTCGATTTAAATAAATTTTTAGTCGTTCTTATTTAAAATAAATCATTTTAAATATCCAAAATCCATTAAAATAGCAAAAATAAAAATTTTAAATTGGTTCTAAAAATTCGGGTTGTTACAGGATTACTCCTACGTTCAGTCCCACGCAACGTTGGATTGCACAGAGTTTTTAATATCAATATCCAAGTACAACACCCTTGATTTCACGGTCACAAGGTTAACACCGATTCCACCACCATTGATTTCACGGCTACAAGGTTAACACCGCTCATTTTCCTTGATTTCAGGGCTGCAAGGAACACATCCTTTCCCAAACAATTCCCAAATGATTACAACAACCCTAGAACTCTTCAGTAGCACTTCAAACAGTGAGTAGTTAACAGATATTGAGAACAGAAGAAGAATGATATAAATTTTGTTGAAATCGGCAAAGTATAAGTGTAGAAATCAAGAATTTTATGTATATTAATGGTGGTAAGTAAAGGGGTGAAGAAGGAGAAGAAAAAATTATAAAAAATTCGAAATCAACCCCTTTTTATAGTGTCCCAAAGGTTGCAACGTTTCTGAAACGTTTCAAATAGTGAAAAGACACTTTCTTTGAAAATTAAATTTATGACAGTTATATATCGACATGCTCATATGTGTATTTCGATATATGTAGTGCATTTATTTTTTAAAATAATTTTCAAGTGTTTAAACTAATATATATATTCTGGAAATCCTTGAATCAAAACTAATGTCTCAAATGAAGTTTTCGAAGCATAAAAACATAATGATATATAATATAAACATATTTATAAAGTTATATGATTTAAAACTATATATATAATAAACATATTATTATAAAACTTTATAAACTATAAATATATATATTTGAAATCATAATGATTTGAAAAAGGTAGTTTGAAATAACTTGAAATCAGAATTTGAATTTTGAAAACAGAAATTGAAAATGGAGTGTTATTTAGAGTCTTACATATAAACTAGACTCAATTACTATATTTTCTTGAGCTCTTTGAAATCTTGAAATCTTGATACTCACGAGTCTTGAATATCCTTTGAATCCTGAATCTCTTGGAACTCTAAAACTGTACATTCTTCAGTATTAAATCCTGTATACAAATTCTACATATGTATATATATTCTAGATAAAGATGTTAGTATATATTTTATAATCAATCAATAATGATAATTGAAATAAGGTTGTTATCATCAAAACTCCATTCTCCAATAATCTCCCCCTTTTTGATGATGACAACCTTGATTTATAAAATATTCATACATGTTAATACCTGTTGATCTGATGCTTTGAATACTCCCCCTTTTATCATGAATCTTACTAACTCCCCCTTAAGCTAAGCCTAACTGTAACCAACCCAATTTTATAATTTCTCCCCATTTGTCGTCAACAAAAAAAATCTTTAACTATACTCCTCCTAAATCTATGAACCTAATGGCTTACCATATATATATTTATATTTTATAAAGCTGATAGAACTTATAATTCCCCCTAAATTCATGCCTATATTATCCTAATTCTAGCTAGAAGGAGTATAAACAATTCAAGTATTTCAGTCAATATTTACGAGTATTTCAATCCAATCATATACAAGTTTCAAACCCAACCAAATCATGCAATATTTCCAAAACAAATTCAAATCAAACAAAATAATTAATCAAATCATACCAACCAATTAAAACAAATTCAAATATCCCTTGGAACTTCCACCTATCCGTATACTCCAAAGATTGGATCCTTCTTGATGACTTTTCAATCTTCATCTTCTTTGGTGAGTGGTGCTTTAGCGAGGTTGTTGTCTTCGTCTCTGAAAAGAGAAGAGATTAGCCAACGAATGACATCAAAATGCTTCTCTTGATGTTCAACCATCTTTATTTGACTCAATTCGAGATGACGCTGATTACAAAGTATTATAGATATGATATTTTTGAATGAATTGAGTGTTTCTTCAAGATTCTCACTTAAATTGTGAATAGTATTTGCCATAATTTGATATTATAGAAAAGAAATGATTAGAGAAGAAGGATACAGCTTAGAATAAGTTTTCTGGAAGAAAGAGGTATTTATAAGGTCTGGAATTCATTTAAAATGAAGAGACACTAGTTGGTTATTCAAAATTCAATTTTTGAATAAATTTGAATTTCTGACAGTTATATGTCGACATGTCATTTTGCACATGTCGACGTACCCTAGTTAATTTTTGGGTATTTGAGTTTTTACGCAATTTCAAGTTATATATTATTAATTTATTTAGTTCTAATGTGTTTTTACAGTAAATTAAAGATTGATTTGACAGAAATAAACATTATTCATTACTACTTGAAAGCAAATACATTCAACTAATACAAGGTACTAAATACGAGATTCGAAAGAAAATACGGAAGATAACATAAACTAGATAAGCTTAGATTTCAACGGGTGATGTGGAGAAAGATGATATTCTAAGTTTTCTTTCTATTTTTCCAATGAACTTAGACATTTGGATAAGAGTCTTCTTGATCTTCTTTTGGTTCTTGGTTAATTTAACTTGGTTTTGAACAAGTGTTTCTTTAGTTATGGTTCTAGTATTTGTTGGACATTCTACACTTTCTAAAGAGGAATCTTCTTCTTCGTCAACTTCCGTTGGATTTTCCTCTTGTTGTATTCTAGCTTCTTTATCCTCAAATGTTTCATAAGGCTTGAAAACGATTGGAATTTGCATAAGATTTATATTTATCGAATTAAACATCTTTCTTGACACAAATTCTTCTCCTTTAAGATTCACTCCAAAATACTTAAAAATCCAGGTAAGATAAACTCCATGATAAAGAGTGTTTTCCTTGGTGGACATTTCTCTGGGCTTAAATTATTTTAAAATCACATCGGCCCAATTTATATCATAAACACCAAAAATAGCAAAGAGGGAATTTTGGACTTTGAGGGTAGGGTTATTGAAATTTCCGGAACGAGGAGTGAGAGTATGTTAAAGGAGGAGGTTGACGATTCTTGCTTTTGGGCGGAAAAACGATTTTTAAAATCCATGTTTTTGTCGCTTTCAAAAATGTGATGATAAGTTTCCAAATCCATTTCATCAATTTCAAATTCTAAAAAATCCAAGCCCGTACACTTACAATTTAAAATATTGCCCAAAATTTCACAATCCAAAACGATTTGAGTGTCTTTTACGCTACTCCATACTTGATTCTCATCTCCTTCGTAAAAGCCACGATTCAGATTCGCGTAAAACATTTTGACGAGATTTGGATAATATACTTCATTGTTATCTCGAGCGTCAATCAAGCTTAGAACTTTATTTTGATGAAAAAGAGAACGAAGATCATAAGAGGGAAAATTTTCAAACATAGCAAAGGCTCACGTGTTGAATTTTCCATTTACCATATAGTCAAGATAGGCTTGAATAGCTTCTTTATCATTGTAGAGATGACCCTTGAGAGTTTTGGTCAATCTCTTGGTTTTTGGTATGCTAGAGGAAGTCGTTAAAGAGTTGTTTTGAAGAGTATAGATATGAAGAAAGTTGTTTGAATTTTGAATGAGAGGTAGATATAATAGGATTGAATAAATAAATTAATTAAGATTGAATGGGCACAACTTTTCTGAAATTAAAGACGCCTTTTTAGACCTTAGGAGTTGGTGAAAAAACGGAGAGAAGTTTGAAAGCTTGAATTTTTGAAATTCAAAATTTGAATTTCATTTACTGGCACATATGTCGACATGTCTATTTGGGTATGTCGACATATATGTTGGTTTTCAAAAGACATGTTGACTTTTTACTCTGTTTTATTATATTTATATTTCAGGTTTATCATTTCCTGAAATAATATTAATCCTAACAATCATTTAAAAATTAATTATTAGTTATTACAATATTTTTTATTATTAGTTATTATTATTATGAATTTTAAAATTCAAATTTGAACTTTAAAGTTCAAGTTTGAATTTTAAAATTTAAATGTCAAATTCAAACAAGGCAAACAAACAAAACATCCATTCATCCAAATCAACCAAAAAATTAAAAATTAATTAAGGCGTACCTGGTTTTTAGATCCATTTCTTTGACATTTTCTGAATTTTGAATAGCTATCAAACACATATTTGAATTTCCGGTTTCTGACTCTTCATCACTTGATGATGAATCTGAGTTATCTAAATATGCTGCATATGCTCCCTTTCTCTTCTTTGACGAATTATTATTTTCTGTTTGTTGATTTGATTTATCTGGATATGGACACATTCTCTATATATGACCCAGTTTGTTGCAGTTATAACATTTATCATCATTTCTTCCGGAACTTCCTTGATTATTTCTTTGAAAATTATTTCTCCTTTTCTATCTTAGGAATTTTCTGAAATTCCTTGTCATTAAAGCAATTTCTTCATCATCTTCACTTCTTGAATCAGAACCATTTGTTGTTGCTTTGAATGCTACAGATTTCTTCTATATGGGCTTATTTTTCTTTCTTTCTGTAATTGAACTTCAAACGACATCAAATTCCCTATTAACTTCTCAATCTTCATTTCACTGACATTATTGGCTTCTTCAATCGCTAGTGTTTTCTGATCCCGTTATGGAGTCAATGAATTAAGTATTTTTTTGACTTGGTCTTCTTCTTAATAAGTTTTTCCCACTGCCCTTAATGAATGTACGATTTCCTATAATCTGCAGTACATATCGGAGACAGATCATTCTCATTCATTTTAAATAACTCAAATTGATTAATTAGCATTGATATCTTTGTCTGTTTAACTTTATTGGTTCCTTCATGAATAACTTGCAATTTTCTCCATATTTCATAAGCAGATTTAAAAAATGACACTCTATTAAATTCATTTCTACCTAATGAATAGAATAACATATTCATGGCCTTAGAAGTACTTTGTGCAGCAGCCTTTTGATCATTTCTCCATTGTGTAAAATTAGTAGTGGGTTCAACATATTCAGTCTGTGTGATATTCCATGTGTATAATCCTACAGATTATAAATATATTTTCATTCTACATGCCCAGTTAGAATAATTACTGCCATTAAATAGTGGTGGTCTAACAGTGGATCGACCCTCTACAAAAGAACTATTATTACTAGTGTTGGTTACCATTTAGTCTTTCCAAAATGCAGATTACAAAATTTTGAAAACCTTTGCTCCGATACCAATTGTTAAGGATTCGAAATGCAGATCTTAAGGCAGAATTAACACTAGGGGAGGGAAGGGAGAATAATGTTTATGAGGAATTTATAGAAATCTTAAACTAACTTGAATACTATATGAATCATGCAATTGATTATCACACCGGAAATGATCACAAACACAGAAACAATCACAGACACAGAAATACGTAAATAAAATTGCAAGAAAGGAAAGAACACACTGAATTTTATACTGGTTCGGATTACTCCTACGTCCAGTCCCCGCAACACTGGATTGCGCAGATTTTATTAACATCAATATCCAAGTACAACACCCTTGATTCACGGCTACAAGGTTAACACTGATTTCACCACCCTTGATTTCACAGCTACAAGGTTAACACCGCTCCCTTTTCTTGATTTCAGGGCTATAAGGAACATATCCTTTCCAAAACAATTCCCAAATGATTACAACAGTCCTAGTACTCAACAATAGCACTTCAAACAGAGAGTTGTTGATAGAGATTGAGAAGAGAAGAAGAATGATATAGTTTTTGTTGAAATCAGCAGAGTATAAGTGTAGAAATCAAGAATTTCATGTATATAAATGGTGGTAAGTAAAGGGATGAAAAAGGAGAAGAATGAATGATTAAAAATTTGAAATCAACCCCTTTATGTAGTGTCCCAAAAGGTTGCAAAGTTTCTGAAACGTTTCAAATAGTGAAAATACACTTCCTTTGAAAATTGAATTTATGAGAGTTATATGTCGACATGCTTATATGTGTACGTCGACATATGTAGTGTATTTTATTTTTTAAAATCATTTTCAAGTGTTTAAACTAATATATATATATATATATGTATTTTGAAAATTCTTGAATCAAAACTAATGTTTCAAATGAAGTTTCTAAAGTATAAAACATATAAAAACATAGTGATATATAATATAAACATATTTATAAAGTTATATGATTTAAAACTATATATATTATAAACATATTATTATAAAACTTCATAAATTATAAATATATATATATCTAAAATCATAATAATTTGAAAAAAATAATTTGAAATAACTTGAAATCAGAATTTGAATTTTGAAAATAGATTTTGAATTTTGAAAACAGAATTTGAAAACGGAGTGCTATTTAGAGTCTTACATATTAACTAGACTCAATTACTATATTTTCTTGAGCTCTTTGAAATCATGATATCTTGATACTCATGTGTCTTGAATCTCCATTGAATCCTAAATCTCTTGGAACTCTAAAACTGTACAGTCTTCAGTATTAAATCCTGTATACAAATCCTGCATATATATATATATTTTTTAGACAAAGATGTTAGTATATATTTTATAATCAATTAATATTGATAATTGAAAAAAAGGTTATTGTCATCAAAACTCCATTCCCCAACAATTGGGTGTTGTGACAACTTTGTGCTAACATTATGTGATTTCACTGAATGAAACTCATATTCTTTTCCGTTCCTTCAAGTTTCCGTCCCTCTTAAGATCCGCTGAGATCTACATAAGAACCTCGATTTCATTTCCAAGAAGAGGAATTATGTCTCTCATGCTGCTGGCCCTACTCATGATGATCATTGAGATGCCTTTATCCAACAACACGTCTCTTATGATAATCAAAACTCTTCCACGCTCGATTCGGTAACTACACCAAATCCTGATCCTCTGGTTACTAGAGTCAAGCAGGAAAATGTGATGAAGAAACTAGAAGAGGCTCAAAGGCAGCTCGATATTCAGGTCAAGCACAACACTGACTGTATGCAACAACTGCAATGTGCTACTCAAGTTAATGTGGATCGACTTGAGGAAAACATGATAACCCCGATTTATGTAAAACACATGTTTGAAAGATCCTCATATTCATCAGAGCATAACAACTGGAATCAACAGAGGAGACTTACTGAAGACAACACAGGTGTCTCTACCACAGAGGGGATGAACCAACTTGGTCCTTCTTGGGTCGGTGTCGATCCTTTTCAAAGGGTCCGGGTCGAACCCCCTCATAGGGGCTCCCACACTGCCACTATCCAAAATATGGTTCTTGGACTTCTTGGTGTCCATTGGAACCAACCTGCTCCTACCTAGATTGCACGAAATAAGCATGATGATGTCGTTCGTCCAAGGAGGAAACATCGCAAACATCGTATAAAGTTGTGTCACGACCGTCGTCAACCGATATAGATTACAACTCCCGAGATCACCACCATGATCCAATAGATCATGAGAGAGTCGCAGGAGTAACTTGATGACAAATGGGAAACCAACTCAAGGTGAAACTCCTTTACTGAAGATGTTATGCATGACGAATGGCCCAGACAATTTATAAATATGCCAATCAAACATGCATACTCATGAAAATTCCATACTTGATAATTCCTAGATAAATATTAATTTCATATGGTCTCAGATTGTGCCATTGACACTGTGAAGTGGAGGTGCTTTCTTGTGTTCCTTAAAGGCGTAGACTTGTTATGGTTCTCTCGACTTCTGTCGAGAACCATATTTACTTTTAATGAGTTTTCAAGAAAACTGATGGAACAATTCATAATGCATACCACCATACCAAAGGATATTCTGTCGTTGTCTAACATTTTCCAAAGAGATGGTGAATCCTAGAGGAACTTTCTAGAATGCTTGCCCTAATAGAGATTGACAATCCTCAAAAATCATAACTCTCATGGAATTTATCTGAGGCATTTGTCTTGAAACTTATTTTGGGGAATTGCTCGACAGGAAGCTTCAAAAACTTTGGAACGCTTCTATGAAAAGGCTAATCGGCACTAGCACCAGAAGGAAGCATGAAGGAATAGAGCTAATCAAAAATATCATCACAAACAACAACATGACACTATTGGAAGAAATGTTTCTATTAGGAAGACCGAAGAAAGCTCTAAAAAGGTGCATGTCAATGTTTAGAACAAACAAAGGTTAGCAAGCAATAATGCTGACGACCGCAATAATTAAAAGGAGTTGAATAGGCATCATCGGTTCCCTTCCTACAGTAACTGCACTCCACTGAATTCTCAGTTGGAGCCCATCTACTTTGAGATGTGTAATACTATCCGTCGCAAGAAGCGGAGTCCACGGAAAGGGAAAAGCGATCTAGGAAATATTGCAGGTTTTATGAGATGTTCTCCATAATATCAGTGACTGCTAAACATCTCTGTGATGCAATAGAGATGTTAATTCATGAAAAGCTTTATAGAAATATGTCCAAACTCAATGGAACGATGCACTGAGCACTTCGAAACATAATCAAGGCTTGGTCGTGCCCAGGCCTACTATTCAGAGAAACCCTCAATTAGGGATTGTTATGGATACCATATGTGTCGATCCTCATCTAACCGGCAGAAGTTTGAGATGAATGGAGGAATATGTCAACTCTAACAAGCACGCTGAATATAAAGAGTGATCCACTGCGGACGAGGGTATCCTAGCTAAACAACAAAATAAAATAAATGATGACATTATCTTCAGAAAAAGAGAGGTTATCGGGGTTAAAGTGACAGTATCGATCCTTTTGTCATTTCGATCATTATCGGTCCCACTTATGTGTGGAATGTGCTTGTTGTGTCAGAAATTTCCATCAATATCTTATTCAAAAATGCATATGATTAGATGAAGTTAGAGGCCAAAGGCTTGTAGCCCTGCACTACCAAAATTCATGACTTCAACAGTACTCCAAACGAATCGGTTGGGAATCGTCGACCTACCAGTCGAGTTTGGTAAAGGAGATCATTGAAGAGTCATAAATATCTCCTTTGTCATCATTAACATCTACTCTCCCTACAATACCTTTTAGGATCGTTCGTCCCTTGCCAACGTCAGAATTTACAAGGTACCATGGTGCCTCCTTTTGAAATTTCCTACAGACAACGTCAGAGTTATCACAGGTGATATTGTCAGGAGAATATGCTATATGGAAGAACAGAAAAATGCTAGCCGATGAGAGAATTGAAATGATGTAAAGACTTCGCTCTGCACCAAGAACTTTAACGCATGGCAACCAATGTCCATACATGGATCGAGCAAGGCAAGTGTCTTTTTTAAGAAATTAACTTGCGAAATGACGAAGAATCTGATTATGAAATAGCTAAACCCATTGAGTAAACTACTAAAACCCGATCAGTCATGACAACCCTCTTGACTCTTGAAGATCGGATCACGACTCAAACCTGCTTTAATATAGGAACTTACCAATCTACTAAAATCCATGTGTCGTTATAGTTATCAAATAATTGATCGGTATTTGCATAGTTTCGTGCATCGAAATATATGTATAGTGGTCTACTAGTATATTATATATAGTGTGCTACTAAGGGCACCTCATTTCCTTCTTACTAATACCATTACTAAAAAATACCATAAATTTTTATAGCACACTCTTCCTAATACCAAACTTTTTAAGGGGCTACCAAATACATTATTTTTATCTATTTTTGTATGATGAACAACCATCGACCGACACTATTTTTCGCGTTGATCAAATATCGATCAATAGTAGTTCGGCGATTGATGACCGTGGAAAACAGTGTTGGTCGACAGTTGTTTACCGTGCAAATTGATTTTGCACGGTGGTTAATTGTCGTGTGAATTGCGTGTGGTATTAGGAAGTACATAAAATTTATGGTTCTTATTATTTTTATTTGTGGTATCAGGAACTGAAAATGGTGTGCCCTTAGCATTACACACTATATATATATATATATATATATATATATATATAGCTGGAAGTACTAGGTATCACTGTCCAAATTCCTTTCTGTTGCGGTAAAGAACTAGAATGACCGGTGTCCACCCTATTGACTTGATCGTGGCGTCTTGCCCCAGATATGTGACATAAATACCATGCATCAACATCATCTACGTATCAGTAATATGTTTATTGTTGCTAGTCGAGAATATTTATATATAGTTGTGCATCATTGACATTTAGTCCCTTTGTGTCACCTTACGCCAGTGGCCTATTACCATTAAGGGTTTAGGTAGGTTGGTCACTAATGCAAAGCGTAGTCCTACATTGTGTTTATGACATGTAGTTGATAAGAGTCACGATGCCATTGAGATAGCTAGGACTATAAGAGGCGGTCTAAATGAATTATGTATGTCGTGTTCATCAAATCAGTTGGTAGTCGTCTAAGTCGTTGTGTCCGTCAGTCTCTCTTTCGGTATAGTATAATCAAGTAAAAGATTATACCAAAGACCGTGTCCTGAGTCTGATTAATCCCCGTTTCCTTCTTCAACGTATGTCACTAGTATTTTATGGTGCATCGCCAATTATTATAGTTTTCATATATTACATTATGATTGCCGTATCACCAAGTTTTATTATATGATATTTGTGATGTTTATTCATCATTTGTAAATTTATTTGCCTATTACATCCTTCATTGGCTTGTGCCGCTCTTCTCTATGATTTTATTTGTTGACGTTTATTTTATTGATATAAGAGATATTTTATTTACAGATATTGAGTGTTATCTAGACTTATCTGATTACTGGGCTATTTATACATAGTGATATTTCTTTAAGAATAATTTTGAAATTCGAACAAGAACTATTAGATTTATATGGTTTACCCATTTATGTTGATGCTATGGTTTCTATGATGGATTTTGCGACTGATAATACTTTAGATTATATTTGAATGAAATTTCCTTATGTTATCGTATCAGTAGGCTCCAAACATTATATGTTATAAACATGATATAGATATTGTCGGACCCGTCTATTAATTATATTATACTTAGGTCAGTCTGAAACATTTCCGGTACATGGACATAGAGACTAGCTTGTATTTTACTAGGCATATAGGAGTATAGATATTTGTATATTAGATTATCATCTTGTATTGTATTTGCACTGATGTATTAATTGATGTGTTGTATATTATACATGTATCGTAAGTTATATATTATATTATGTCGTTGCAGTTGACTTTGTGAACTTTGATATTTTGTACATTATGTATTGCTCTTTCTTAAAGGTAAATGTGTTACTGTTTTGTACCAATACTATGTACGTAGAAGAAGGTTATATTTCAAAAATTCAACTCATACTAGTGTTTATCTGAAATAATTTTCACGTATGTCCCTATTTAGCCTTATTCTCGGTAGTATTTGACAGTATAACTTTGTAATACTCTTGGGTAGTGTGGGTATGGAGGTGGGGTCATCATAATTTGGTATTAGAGCAATGTTCAAAACAATATATTATATACTAAAGACACGAGTCTGGACCTTAGAAGAGACCTTGGATATCTATCCCCATGGGTGAGTGGTAGATTTTTGTTTATAATGATGTGATAGTATGAGGATATGGTGACTATTGTGGTAATCATTCGAGAGCAAATTTGTTATTTTTCTACTATATATGTATGCTTATATGTGCATATTATATTTTACCCTATAATTTAGAGATTATCTTTAATTAAGGCTTAAAACAGAGGACGGTGGTTGATAAATAATGAGTTGTAAGACTGACCAGTAGTGTTAGTATTAGTAAGTTAAGGAAAATCTATATGTGGCTTTGTATAGAGTAGTCAGATCCAACTGGGATCAGAGTGCACAAAAGGTGCTGATAAAAAGCTTTCCAGTGAAGGCGTTTGTTTGTGGTATAAGCTAGTGATGCACGTTGTATTGTATTGTATTGTTGTTTATGGTTAACAAATTAACTGTATATACACCAAAATATATTATAAATAACAACTACAACGATAATATGCAGCTAAAAGCATGGAACGAGAAATTAAATTGAATCGAATTTTTTCTTGTGGAAGTATATGATTATGGATATTATAATGTCTATTCTGGTGTTAATTAGTCTATCAAATGCTTTGAGGATTCTGATCGATGCGCCTCGCCAACATTATCAATAAGGATTTTTAAACATTAGTACGAGGCATTCAACAAAATAATTTGAAGGGAATGCAATATTTTGAAAAAAGTACAAAGTTTTGATATAATATTATGTTATTAAATAAAATAACGATAACAATATGCATTGTTTTTTGTAAAAATATAAGTTATTAGGAAAAATCATCTCCATCCCCAAGTCTTACCACATTTCAATTCAAATAAATAAATATCCAAACAAAATCTTCAAAATTTCAAAATTACATTGAGGTCAAGCTTCTTAACACGTCTACATCAATTAGCAATTAATCAACTATAGAATTAGTCATCAATTTTGGGAGGATAGTGTGTTACTTGAGGAGTAAGAGCGTGTGGTTA